>BSBN01000288.1:10000000-11299740 GCA_027924645.1 Cunninghamia lanceolata | reverse complement strand
TAATAGTGAAGATACCACATCTTCCATCTTGAAGGTGGTAGTGGTGCTTCTGATAGCCATGACAAGATGATCCCATGAATCTGACAAAGAACAAAGTAGGGTCATGCATCAATCCTCCTCCTCCATTTTCACACCCACAGATATCAACTGTGCAACGATCATGTTGAAAGCATTCATGTGATCCACAACAGATCCTCTGTCTTCCATCTTCTGAGCAAACAACTTCTTTTTGAGAAAAATTTTGTTTACCAAGGACTTGGCCTGATAAACATCACCCAACTTCTTCCAAAAATATTTTGTTGTCTTCTTCTCATGGACATTCAATAGGATAGAGTCAGCTAAACAAAGTCTTATGAGACCCTTAGCCTTTTGATATTTGAGATCCCAATCAGCTTGTTGCATTGCTATAGGTTTTACACCAAATATTATTTCCCATAGGTCACGATCAACAAGTAGGTCCTCCATCTTCAATTTCCACAACTCAAAATTAGTGCCATTAAATTTCTCAACCTCTAACCTTCCAAATGTGGTTGACATCTCCTTGTTGCAACAAGATACATAATACTCTACACAACACTCCCACTCAACCTAAGATCAGCTTAGAAAACTCCTACCCAACAACTAGGACCAAAGGTGATCAAGCTCTGATACCAACTGAAAGGAAGCTAGGTGTGCGGAAATCGCTTCCTACACTAATCTAATGAGGGGAGGAGAGTGCAAATTCAATTTTATCCTTACTATTACATAAATGTTAAACCCACTAATAGAGATAGTAGAGATATTGTAGCAAACACAAATAAGAAAGTGAGACAGAAGAAGAGAGACATAAGATATACGTGGGGAAAACCCTTATCGGGTGAAAAACCCCACTCCAAAACCTGCACAATGTATTAACAAAACTGAAATGGTTTACAATACACTTGCAATGCAAGTTCTCAGGAGTCTTCGCCACTCGTATCTGGAGACAAATTGGCAGCATAACAATACTTGTCAAACCTGTAATACATCTCCTACTCCAAGCACCTGTTTATATAGAAAATACAAGGCAAAATTACCTCTATCTTGGAATGGGTGTCCAACTTGGCCTCATGGCCCAAAGCCCACGCCTATGGACACTTGGTCAACATAGTAAGATGCTTCTGACACTTGTCCACACACCCCATCCCAAAGAGGTTGCCTATTTCCAAAATGGGCTATAACAGATGCTCTTACGATTCATACGACCGTCATAGAATCTGTCATAGCAGTTACAACTTACAGCTGTAAGAGAATCTGTCATACACAGGCTATAAATAGCATATTCTCTTAGAACATGTCATAGTCCACCTTGGGGTGCCCAAAGATGCATTTTTCAAAGATGCTCTTCGACACATGTCTTCACCTGTCATAGAGTCTTTTATTTCCAACTCTTACATGTCATAACTTCGTCATAGGAATCTGTCATGACCGTTACGGTCAATATTCCCTTACACAACATTCAAGATGTTGACACATGGTAAAATATTCCTACCACAAAGTGGGATGCCTATCTCCTCATGTGAGGACAAAATTACAAGTTGTCATCTTCCATGTAGGATGACACATCACCATGCCACATCACCATGCCACATCCCACAAGATGACAATATGAATTTACAATTTAATTTACAACATAGGAAATAAATGAATAAATACAATGAAAATAATACGAGGAATTACCAAGGTTGAGATACCTTAATTCCCAACACACGTGGGGGGCATTTTGGTGGAAAATCATTGGTGCAAAAATTGTTACGTATGGGGTACTATTGACAGCATATGGAACAAGATTCCTTTTCTTACGTCAAAAGATGCCTGCAATGCCAACAACATAAACACTTGATCCATGCTCTTGCTCAAGAGCTTCATGCCCAGGTATCCCCTTGGCCATTTTACATCTTGGGCTTGGATTTAATTGGTAAAATTTCCCTACCCTCTTCTCAAGGATATACATTTATCATTACAGCTACTGACTATTTTACAAAATGGGTCGAAGTGGTCCCTTTGCAATCCATGACCACCGTTATAATCTGTCGATTCATACAAGATAACATATTTTCATGATTTGGAATACCTTCTTCCTTAGTTTTAGACAATGGTACACCATTTAAGAATAAGGATGTGAAACATTTCCTCAAAAAATATCATATACAACATTACTTCTCTGCGCCTTATTATCCTCAATCAAACGTCCAAGTAGAAGCTTTAATCTAGGTTATTGGATAGATTTTGTAGAAAACTATTAATAAACATCAAAAAGATTGGCATACACAATTATCTTATGCCTTATGGGCTTACTGAACAAGTATTCGAATGGCTATAGGTAACACACCATATAACCTTGTCTATGGCATAGACGCGATAATGCCCTTAGAGCTAGAAATTCCTTCCTTGCGAATCTCTCTAAGAGATATCATGGATGATGACATAGAACAAGAGAAAAGATTACAGGAACTTGAGATGCTTGATGAAAGATGTATCAATGCTCTTGAACATCTCAAGGCTTATCAAAAAGGTATACAATGAGCCTATAATGCACAAGTCATACACCATTCATTCAACTTTGGGGACTTGGTTCTTTATGAAAATCAACGCAACATAAACGCACCGCCTGGCAAAAAAAGGTAAGTTCAGCCCTAATTGGCTTGGACCATATATATGTTGCAAGTATGGGCCTAACCGGTGTTGTCATTGATGTCGACATACTCCTATTGCATTGATGATGAGGATTGGATGAGCTGTATGCTGAGGATATTGAGAAAATTAGTCCTATCAGGAACAGAGAAGAATAGTGAAAATAGTGAGGTAAAGATCCTAGATAAGATGAAGATCAGAGGTTGTGCATCAAAGGGTTTGTAGATATGTGTCTTAAGATGATCCAGTAAAGATTTCAAAGGTCCACATGAAGATCTGAAGAAGTTATGGGCACTCAAGTGAAACAGGTTTTGGCACATATTCAGAGGTGACAGAGTGACACAGATTGGTCCGGTGGGATCTGGAAATGAAATATCTTGTTCTGCAAATTTGGTGGAATGTTTAGGAAGTCAATATGAATTGACAACTCACGTGGTTCGTGGTCTGGAGGTCCGCAACCATCTATTCCATTATGACAGTGATGATAGACTGTGTTCTTGAGGTTCTGGATGAAGGAGAGAATGATTTTAGTAAGCAGATGTAGTGTGGATGTTCTTGGTGATTCAGGAAAGCTTGTGGAGGTCTTTGGATTGTGTCCAGTTTGTGTTGATGTTCTGCATTGAAGATTGAGCTCGTAATTGAAGAATTACTTCCGGATGATGATGTTCTTCTCAAGTCAGGCCGACCGGATGAGTTATACATCTTGCAGATGATCTTGAAGATGTTTTGTGAAGATTGGCGTGTTCTTGAAAGAAGGTTGAAGTCTCAAATCTGTGTGGCCGACAGTGTGTTGATCCGCGTGAAGTCTTTTTGTAATCAGTCATGATGTATTTATGTATTTTCTCTGTAATGTTTGCCGACTTGGATGATTATTCCTAAGTCGATGTCTTGTATAAATAAGGAGTTGTAAAGTCATTTCAAAAGTGACCTTGTGGAGATGAGAGTGTGGTAGATAGCAGAGGAGAGAAAGGCAGAGTAGAAGTTTTGTGCTTAAATGGAACTAACTCAAGCATGGTGAAGATGCTATTCTTCAATTCAAGTATGTAATACTTATTATTCTATAGACAGTGTGTCTCCTGTAGGTAGTGGGCCTCTTGTGAGCAGTGTGCTTAGGCAGTGAGCCCTAATTAGCATGTGCCATTTTGTTCTTTCTATTCTTTTAATATAGAATACAATCTTAGGTTAGTCACCCCGTGGTTTTTCCCTTAACCAGGTTTTCCATGTTAAAAATCTTGATCTCATATGTGTTAATGTGTTTCTGCTCTTGAATTGTTGCATTATGTTTCCATGATTGATTTATTATTATGTTGCTGAATTAAGAAATGAATTTAAGTGATTAATTAGAAGAAAGTTTTGGACAACTAATTCACCCCCCCTCTCAGTTGTCTGTCCTAAATCTAACAATTGGTATTAGAGCCAAGTTCCTCTAAAAGGAGCTTAACCGCTTGAGGAGATCCAGGATGTCATCCTACAAGAAAGATAGTCTAAGGTTTGATAGAACCAATTCCACTCTTTGGAAAGGTCACATGGAATGCCACTTGCAATGTATGGGAATGCAGTATTAGATTATGGCTTCAAAGAAGTATGATCCCCCACAGAATGGTTCACGCACCGTAGATGAAATCAGAGATGCTGAAAATAATTTGTGGGCTAAAGAAGCTCTTCTAAGTGCCTTATCTGATTCAGAGCTAACAAATATTATTGATCTAAAAACTGCATATGAGATTTGGCAAAGACTGGAACTTCTGCATGAAGGAGACAAGTATGTTAAATGTGCCATGTTACAGAGTCTGAAAGGAAAATTCAAAAACCTGAAGATGAGAGAAGATGAAAATATCATTACATTTATGCCTAGAGTAAATGAGCTTGTTTGTGGCATTAGATGTGCTGGTGGAATCTTGGATGAAGATGAGATTGTTGACAAAGTTCTCAAATCCCTTCCTGATTCTTACAAATAAAAGGTTGCTGCCATTGAAGAATTCAGATCCTATTCAGGTATCACAAGAGATCAATTGGTTGGTAAATTGGCTACATTTGAATTAACCGAGTTTGGAGATGCCCCCCCAAGACTGAATCTACATTCAAAGCTAGTGCCTCTGTAAAAGGTAAACATAGGTTTGATCTAGGAGAGAACTCTTCAAGGAAACTATCATGGTATGAAAAAGCAAGAAAAGACCTGGAAGAAGATGAAGCAGAAGCTGCTCAACTTGAAGCCCTTATTGCAAAAAGACTGCCAAGAGGATCTGGTAAGTATGAGGGGAAATTGCCTTTTAAATGTTTTAACTGCAATAAGATTGGTCATTTTGCCTCAAAATGTCCAGAAAGATTTTCAAGGACAAACCCTAACAGATCAAGGTTTCAAAAGAAATGTTACTATGTCCATGAAGATGATGATGGAGTAACAAATGATGAATCAGAAATAGGAAACAAATCTGGAAGTGACTGGGTGTTTATTGCCATCAAGGAAGAAGGTCCAATGCCCTCTGAATCTGTCAATCATAAAATTGTAGAAAGAGCTTTGGCTGCCCAAGTTAAAGAAAAGGATGATTGGGTCATTGACAGTGGATGCTCCCACCATATGACAGGTGACAAAAATAAGTTCATAGATTTGGAAAGGTATGAAGGAGGAGTGATAAAATTTGGTGATAATTCTGTTGGCAGAATCAGAGGTAGAGGAACTATTTCTTTTGATGGAAAGAACAAAACTAGTAATGTACTGTATGTTGAAGGATTGCAGCACAATCTTCTCAGTGTTGGACAGTTGGTGGACAAAGGCTATGATCTTTGATTCAAAAATAGAAAATGCAAGATCTTTGAAAGTTCGGGAACAGAGATTGCATCTGGTACCTAGACTAAAGGCAACATCTTCCACTTGGTTGGTACTAGTAAAAGTTGTTTATTTGTTCAAATTGATCAGAGTTCGTTGTGGCATAGAAGAATGTGTCAAGTGAATTTTGATAATATCACTAAAATAAGCAACACCCAGGCTATGAGAGATCTTCCAAAACTGGTGAAGCCTACTAATAGTTTTGCAAAGAATGTCAGTTGGGTAAGCAGAGCAGAGTCACATTCAGAAGTAAGGAACAATCTTCTACCAAATTATTGGACTTAGTTCATACTTATTTATGTGGTCCGGCAAGAATCAGGAGTGTGCAAGGTTATAGATACTTCATGCTATTAATTGATGACTACTCCTGGATGATGTGGGTAACTTTTCTGAAAGAGAAATCAGAGGCTCTTCATAAATTCAAAATATTCAAGGCCATGGCAGAAAATGAGACCGGATTGAACATAAAATGTCTGAGGTTTGATAGAGGTGGAGAATTCACATCCAGTGAGTTCATAGAATTCTGTGAGAAACATGGAATAAAAAGACAGTTATCTGCTCCAAGGACTCCATAGCAGAATGGAGTAGTGGAGAGAAAGAATCAGACCATCCAGGAAGCATCTAGAACCATGATGATGGAAGCAAATGTTCCTCAGATCTATTGGAGAGAAGCTATAAGCACTGCAGTCTATACTCTTAATCGAGTACAAGTCAAAAGCAATACTGGTAAGACTCCTTATGAACTTTGGTTTGGCATCACTCCCACTATGAAGTATTTCAAAGTTTTTGGTAGCAAATGTTACATTAAAAGAGATGAAGATCTAGGCAAGTTTGATGCTAGAAGTGATGAAGGAATGTTCTTGGGTTATTCTACTCAAAGTAAAGCATACCAGTGTTACAACAAGAGATTGAGAAAGATTATAGAAAGTACAAATGTGAAGGTTGATGAAGTTATTGAAAAACCCTTAAGATTTTATGAATATGATGAAGATGATTAGAATGATGTTTTGATCCAAGGAGTCCAAGCCCCTTCTGAGATTTAGATTCAGACTGATCCGGTAATCCAGGAAGAAGAGATGAATTTGAATGAACCTGTTCAAGAGATAGAAGTGCAAGAAAGTCCCAAAATTCCCAGGTATGTAAGACTAAATCACTCTGAAGATCAGATCATAGGTGATAAAAGCAAAAGTGTTCAAAAAAGAAGAAAGATTGCTCAAGAATCAGAAGAGTATTGTCTGATTTCTAAGATTGAACCAAAGTCATTAAATGAAGCATGCAATGATGAAAGCTAGAATAAAGCAATGGAGGAAGAGCTGATGCAAATTGAGAAATATCACACTTGGGATCTTGTTCCCAGACCTAGAAATAAGAATGTGATTGGAATCAAATGAGTATTCTGGAACAAACTGAATGAAGTTGGTGAAGTAGTCAGAAACAAAGCCAGATTGGTCTACAAGAGTTACTCTCAAATAGAAGGAGTTGATTTTGAAGAAACTTTTGCTCTGGTGGCCAGAATTGAAGCAGTCAGGTTATTTCTTGCCTTTGTTGCCTTCAAGGACTTTAAAGTATATCAGATGGATGTCAAGTCTACCTTCCTAAATGGTGACTTGGAAGAAGAAGTTTGCATTGAGCAACTGGATGGATTTCAATTGTCTGATCATGGTGATATGGTCTGCAAGTTGAAGAAAGCACTGTATGGACTCAAGCAAGCACCAAGAGCCTAGTATGAAAGATTGGATAAGCATCTTTTGAAGACTGGTTTCAACAAAGGTACTGCTGACAGTAATTTGTACTTCAAAATTGAGCATGAAAATATCTTGATTGTTGAAGTATTTGTTGATGATATCATTTTTGGAGGAAGAGATAGTTTGTATAAAACTTTTGCAAATCAAATGAAAAGTGAATTTGAGATGTCCATGCTTGGGGAAATTAATTTTTTTCTTGGGTTTGCAAATCATTCAAACAAAGAAAGGAATCTTCATTTCTTAGACCAAATATGTGAAAAAATTGTTGAAGAAATTTGGGATGGAAGAATCAAAACCAATGAGTACTCCAATGTCAACTGGATGTAAATTAAGCAAAGATGATGACTCTCCTAAGGCTGATCAGAAAAACTACAAGTCAATGATTGGAGGATTGTTGTATCTCACTCAAACTAGACCTGACATTATGAATGTTGTTGGTCTTATTTCTAGATTCTAAGTTGATCCTAGAGAATCTCATGTCATGGCAATCAAGAGGATTTTTAGATATTTAAAAGGGACAGTTGAGTATGGTCTGTGGTATCCTAGAGATCATGGTTTCTCTCTTCATGCATATATAGATGTGGATTGGGCAGGAGATGTGGATGACCGGAAGACTACCAGTGGTGGAGCATTCTTTTTGGGGAAGAGATTAGTTTCTTGGCTAAGCAAGAAACAAGAGGTAATATCTTTGTCCACAGCTGAAGCAAAATATATTGCAAGAGCAGGTAGTTGCACTCAAGTTTTGTGGATGAAGCAAATGCTAAGAGACATCAGAGTGGAGTATGAGGAACCTATCACAATCTTCTGTGATAATTCAAGTGCAATAAATATATCTAAGAATCCGGTGTTGCATTCAAAGACTAAACATATATCCATCAAGTTTCACTTTTTGAGAGAGCAAATGAACAAGAATGAAGTCAGATTAGAATTTGTGCCTTCCAAGGATCAGATTGCAGATATTTTTACTAAACCTCTTCCCAAGGACTCTTTTGAGTATCTCAGGGAGAAGTTAGGAGTTATTACCCCTCAGGTTATGAACTAAGGTGCACTAATGTGCATCAGTCCAATGAATTTCACAGTCATATCTTGTGGTCTGGATTGATGTTTGGGAAGCTGCCACTTAGGGGGAGTAGCTGGTATGATTCTGAAGTGATACAAGTATGTGCCCTTTGCCATTGATGTCAAAGCGGGAGAGAAGAGATGTGAAAAACAAGTGGTTGTTGATCAAAGGGGGAGCAGTAAAGGAAGAGAAGAATTGAGAATGGTTGTTGTTGATAGGGGGAATTGAGTCAGTAAGGAGAAGTTCTTGTCTTGATGGTCAAAATAGTTTTTCACATTACATGTTGCCATCAATGACAAAGGGGGAGATTGTTGCAAGTATGGGCCTAACTAGTGTTGTCATTGATGTCAACATACTCCTATGCATTGATGATAAGGATTGGATGAGTTGTATGCTGAGGATATTGAGAAAATTAGTCCTATTAGGAATAGAGAAGAATAGTGAAAATAGTGAGGTAAATATCCTAGATAAGATGAAGATCAGAGGTTACACATCAAAGGGTTTGTAGATATGTGTCTTAAGATGATCCAGTAAAGATTTCAGAGGTCCACATGAAGATCTGAAGAAGTTATGGGCACTTAAGTTAAACTAGTTCTGGCAAATGTTCAGAGGTGACAGAGTGACACAGATAGGTCTGGTGGGATCCAGAAATGAAATATCTTGTTCTATGGATTTGGTGGAATGTTTAGGAAGTCAATGTGAATTGACAACTCAACTGGTTTGTGGTCTGGAGGTCTGCAAGCATCTATTCCATTATGACAGTGATGATAGACTGTGTTCTTGAGGTTCCGGATGGAGAGAATGATTTCAGTAAGAAGATGTAGTGTGGATGTTCTTGGTGATTCAGGAAAGCTTGTGGAGGTCTTTGGATCGTGTCCAGTTCGTGTTGATGTTTCGCATTGAAGATTGAGCTCGTAATTGAAGAATTACTTCCGGATGATGATGTTCTTCTCAAGTCAGGCTAACCGGATGAGTTATACATCCTGCGAATGATCTTGAAGATGTTTTGTGAAGATTGGCGTGTTCTTAAAAGAAGGTTGAAGTCTCAGATCTGTGTGGCCGACAGTGTGTTGATCCGCATGAAGTCTTTTTGTAATCATTCTTGATGTATTTATGTATTTTCTCTGTAATGTTTGTTGACTTGGATGATTATTCCTAAGTTGATGTCTTGTATAAATAAGGAGTTGTAAAGTCATTTCAAAAGTGATCTTGTAGAGATGAGAGTGTGGTAGATAGAAGAGGAGCGAAAGGTAGAGTAGAATTTTTGGGCTTAAATGGAACTAACTCAAGCATGGTGAAGATGCTATTTTTTAGTTCAAGTATGTAATACTTATTATTCTGTAGATAGTGTGTCTCCTGTAGGCAGTGGGCCTCTTGTGAGCAGTGTGCTCAGGCAATGAGCCCTAATTGGCATGTGCCATTTTGTTCTTTCTATTCTTTTAATAGAGAATACAATCTTGGGTTAGTCACCCCGTGGTTTTCCCTTAATTGGGTTTTCCACGTTAAAAATCTTGGTGTCATATGTGTTAATGTGTTTCTGCTCTTGAATTGTTGCATTATGTTTCCATGATTGATTTATTATTATGCTGCTGAATTAAGAAATGGATTCAAGTGATTAATTGGAAGAAAGTTTTGGACAACTGATTCACCCCCCCTCTCAGTTGTCTGTCCTAAATCTAATAATATAATCACTGAAACCTTTGGATCCAAAGCATATAAATTAGCCAATGAACAAGGTACGCCGCTTAAAGAACCTATTAACATAGTGCACCTCGAAAGATTTTATGCTTGAGATCTAATGTTAAATGTTCCTAAGCTAATGTAGCACATAGATTTGCTTTAATTTCGACAAGCTATTACTGTTTTGTCTTAATTCATTTGGCATTATATCTTTGTTTAGTTGATCATTGTTGTATCATGTTTAGGTAGTAATTGCTTAGATCACTTTTGTATTAACTAAATATAGCATGAAAATAATTATATGTATAAAATGATTAATCATTGTGCTTGTTACTACATATTCTTTTTAGAATTATCAGCATATCACAATAGTATTAATTATAGCATTTAGACATCATCGCTAGTTGCATTTTATAAAAATCACATGCAATAGATCAAAAGCCATTACACATAGATAAAAAGAAACAAACATCATATATATATATATATATATATATATATATATATATATATATATATTAGTTTCATGTATACATCCGAATCAACTATCCTTCAAGACAAAATGGGATGTTGTAGTGCCTAGAATCTATACATCACATAGTTGAGCCTCGATCGCCAGTACCCTTAGGCCCTCGTGGTGTGCGAGTGATAGAAGCCTAACCATGTGTGGCTACGAATCGCAAATGACTCCTAGAGACACTTCATGATTGTAACCCCCTGATCTCACCTATCATCTCTATCATCTACTCATGTGCCTCTTGGTACATCCTATGATACCCATCTCTCTCGGCCTGAACCTTGTCTCTGTCAACTTTTTCTTTCCAGACCTCCCGCAGTAAGAACTTAGTGACACTTGGTTGTCCCTCCGATGTAGGAACCGCTATCACCTACTCTCGCTGTGCCCTGAGCTCAGCCTCGGCACACTCAGCTCTCTATCAAAACTCCTCTCTCTCTCATGCAGACTGCTCTAGCATGGCCTCTGTAGCAGTCTTGTATCTGACAATAGGCATAAATAACTTAGCATGCCACCTAGCAGATGATCATGGCAAATAACCTGCCCGCACCCACTACTCTATGGCATCTATCGGTACTATGTCTCCTATGACACGACTCACAAAGTCTCGCCATGCATCAATCCCAACTACAAAATAGAGGATGAGATAAATGTTAGACTCCCATATACAAATATATGTATCACAAATAATCAACTATACAAAACATCAAAACAATCAAACCTAACCTGGATCTCCATCTTGCCAGGATGGATCTCAGATCGCCGATGGTGTGATGAGATCTGTTGTCTAATCTACAGCTGGGGGCATAGACCTACTAATCTCCCCCTGCTCTATCTGGCTAGGTCTCTCATCATCTGCGGGAGTAGGACCATGAGCCTTACACCGCGGTCTCGACTCGGTCTCCTCGTTGGTGTCTGCCTCCTTCTGGCTCTGTCACAATCTCTCTCTAAAGACGTACTATGATGAGACCTCCTCAGACTCATCCTTGTCCTCATCCTCCTCGAGACCTTAGTATCCTGTGAAATCACTGGCATCATCCTCCACCCCTGTGTCACTAGTGTGACCGAGCCAAGGTCGAGCATCCCCTATAGGGTGCCCAGGTGGAAAGATAGGTGCAAGTTGTGTTGTGTGCCACTAGGTTCGATATGCTCAGGTACACCTGACATCATCTATGTCTAACACTGGCTCTGCATCATCAGGACCCTCATCGTCACTAAGTGGTAGGTCTGCTATAGTCATTCGTCAGACGGTATTAGCCTTGACTGCACTCTGAGCTACAAGTGCATAGCTTAGATGAACTGCGGGAACATCATGTATCTGTCTGAACTGTTGCGCTACCCTCTTATAGTAGAACCAAGATATGGTATGATCGAGGGGACCAGCCATCAATCAATCCCTCTACATCCTAGCTAACTACCTCTACTAGCCAGGTCATCTGATGTAGCCATGATATGGTCTCTAGAAGATGTCACTAGGTTGTAGTCTGTCAAATACTACTCTCCAGTATAGCAGATTGTCGTGCCTCCAACACCTGACTAGTGGATAGGCATAGACACATGGATGGGTGAATGTTGCCTCTATAGGAAAGCCCACTAGTCATGTGCACCTGATGTGCTCAAAGGCCCAGACCTGTAATGATGTGTAGACCATCAGACTATGCATCTCATAATGGACATATCACCCTAGGTCACAATAAAGGTGCACAAGCATATTGCGCCCCCATGCATATACCGTCTAATGCTCCTCCATTGCTCTAACAGTATGAATGAGACCCCCGTGAAGGTGAGTGCCTCGCCCATCTGGTGCGATGGCTAGTGTGACTATGACAATCATGATCCTCTATAGTAAGGGAATGTCTCTATATCCCTACTCTAGTAAATGGAGTTGAATGTCTCCTCACTCTACCTATGAAACAATGTGACCCAAGCAGTACAATTGACTCTCGCGAGTGTACTCCACTGAGCGATGTCCAACAACCCTCACTGTCTCTCCTTAGATCGGCAGTCAAAGGATCCTGAATACATCCTCCAATGTGATGGTAATCTCGCTAGTCGGTAAATGGAATGTGGATGTATCTGCATCCCATCTCTCCATCAGTACCATAAGCATCTTGCAGTGGAATCTAATTGTGGTCCTCTCAAACACCCACCATAGGCCCACCGTATGTAAATACTCTCTCTCTGCAGCAGTCAAAGCACTAGCGCGCTCTCGTAGAAGTACCATCAGACGACCACCTATGTGTTTAGCATCTTAGGGACGTCTTGCAGATCGGAAAGCAACCAAGAGTATTAGAATCCACTCTAGAAATCAAAGTAAGCTATCGAAAACTGAACAAGAGTGCCTATACCTAGGACCTATATCCTCTATGGACTAGGGCACCCCAAGAAGACTAGGGCACCCCAGAAGGAAATTGGAGCTCCTGTGGGACTAGGATGCTCCAGAGAGACTCTAGTGCCCTAGGTGGACCTGGGCGCCCCTATCTGGGACACCTGTCCACCTTCCCCTCTTGGCATAGACATTGATAAACATGAAAGCAACGAAAGATGACAAAAGAGTTAGATCAAGACCCTACCTCAGCCTCAAAACGTCTCTTTCCCACTTGGGTTCAGAGCATCTCCAGTCATCGTGGATGATATGGATGTCGGCTCAGCATGGTCATTCTCCTATTCTCCTTCTTGCTTTGTACTGACAAGGAACAAGAATGAATTAGTGATGAGTGACAACTCCCCTTTTACATAAAGTAAGTGAGTGAGAATTCCTATCCCTAATTAGGTGCAAAAGTGTTCTCTTTCACTCTTGAGCCCTTTCCTTGAGCTGACAAACTCTAATTTCAGTGTTGTTTGTTGTATTGGAATTCTAGTTCCGCTCTCTTCCTTCTCCAATATGCTATGTTGAAGTGTTGTTCTCCCAAATAACCCTCATAACACATTTCCCTTGAAATCGACGCGTGGATATCTCCTTGTTTCTCCTCTCAGACTAAGCAAGCAAAAACAAGGGGGGCATATATCTCCCTCAATTTTCTCCCTCGCCATGTTCCATCACTCAACCCCCCTTAGAATTTTTGTACTGACTCATTGGTGGTGATTGCAATTTGATTTGGTTTTGATTTGTCTAACAAGTGTTCCTTTGTAGGTTGTGGTTCCTAACTTTGCGGTCTTGCAGGATTGCAGACTTGGGGGCTTCTTCCTTCTTGGTGGCAACGCTTTGGCTTCCTCTACAGTATCCTTTTGGGTATCCTTTGCATGATTGATGTATTTACTTTCCTTTAGTTGCATATGCACGTAGTGTCATATGGCCACTAAAGTGGGGGATAAATGTAACGTTAGAAATTGTCCTCCTATATGGAATGGTGCAATTTCCCTCGGTTTAGCTCCTCACTCTTGGTGACCTCTCAACCTTTTCTTTTTCGGCCTTCCCGAAACCTTGATTGACTAGGTTTAGAAACAGTTTATTCACTTTTGGAGGTAACTTATTGATAGCACCCGGAAAGAGATTTGAGACTTGGGTCCCTAGGACGCCCAAAAATGCGAATCTAAGCTAAAATTGGGGGCTAGGACTTGGGTGCCCGTGCCCTAGTCCTCCCCTGTTTCATGGGATTTTGAATTTTGGCGAGGTGTTAGTTCCCATTGTATCCCTCAGGATTTCGTTTCCAAATTGTCAATTTTCACACAATATCAAGATGTTATTTTGAAATTTGAATTTCCCTAAAGCTAGGTATAAAGAGACATTTGCAAATCATTTTATCACACACAATTCTTATGCAAGCTTGATGCCAAAACTCTGCTACAATTGCTATTGAAGATCAATGACTTGTTGAAGCTCTTGAAAGTATTTTGTCTTTGCTATCATGGAGACAATGGATGGAGATTAGGAAACAAGATCTTGAGTCTATCTTGCTCTTCCTAGGGTTTGTACACCCTTTGCATGATTGGGAGAAGGGTTGAAGCCTCCAACAGCAAGCTTGGAGATCCTCCATGGACATTGTTGATTCGCCTTCTTGTTCATGGAAGTCTTCATTGTTTTCATCTCCTTGAGGTGAAGTTGTATGTGTTTATTGATGCAAAGCAAGTTGTTGATCTTCCCTTGATTGAGACATCTAGGGTTTGAATTTATGCATACACATTGCTAGGTTTGCACACACTTCTGCAAATCTTTTCCTTTAGCTATTTTTGAGGTAGGAATACCAAAAATGGGGCTTGACTGAGGTAAGCTCCCATATAGCCACAACATCTTCTCTCTTTGTATGTGCAGACCATGTTTTGCAGGTTTTGATAGAAAGAAGCTCCAGAAGGGAAGATAGAAGGATATAGTTGCGACAGACTTTCATATTTTAGAATTTGATACTTTCGAGACACTGGAGTGGGTGCCCTAGTCCAACCAGGAGACATTTTCAGGATCTAGAAGCCATTTGATAGTCTTAGACACCCTGTGTAGACAATTTTCATGTTCAAAAACTTTCAGGACATTGGAGCGGGTGCCCTAGTCCAACTTGCCCTCAAAATCTGGGTGCAGAATCTCTGGAACCCTGTCTCTGCATTTCTACAATCAGTTTTGCTAGTTGTTTTATTAATTTCTGTATTTTCCAGATTTAAGGTATAATTAGGGTTTTACTTGGTTGAAAGGAGAACACTGGATAAAATCTTGATTAGGGCCTTAGGTTTCACAACCATGCAAGAAAAAGGGACAAAAAAAGTGATTAGAAGCTTGTCCACAAGCTCAGTCCTTTTCCTCCCAATGCTTGTAGTGAGATTGTGGTATTTCACCTAGTTTAGACAAGTTCACAATTTCCTCCTAAACAGTGCGTAAATATGCCTTTTTCAAAGATGCTTCTCGACACATGTCCATACCTATCATAGGATCTTCTATTTCTTACTCTTACATGTCATAACTTTGTCATAGGAATCTGTCATGACCGTTTCAGTCAAAATTCCTTTACACACAAGTCAAGATGCTGACACAAGGCAAAATATTCCTACCACTAAGTGGGACGCCTACCTCCTCATGTGAGGACAAATTTACATGTGGTCATATGCCATGTAGGATGACACATCACCGTGCCAACTCCCACAAGATGACAACATAGGATTTGCATCCTAATTATACAATAGGCAATAAATAAATAAATACAATGTAATAATACAAGGAATTACCAAGGTTGAGACACCTTAATTCCCAACATCCTCCCACTTGCCAAACACCTTGTAAGAGCCAATGGAATTAACAGGATTTAATTGCTATAGTCTGAGAGGCCCATAGACTCCGAACACCATCTGAACTTCTATGTGCCCACTGCCTTCGTCAATGCATCTACAACATTCTTCAAAGTATCTACCTTCTCCAAATTTACCTTCCCATCCTCTACCATGAAGTGAAACTGTACATTAATATGCTTTGTTCTAGCATGGAAAGTTGGATTCTTCGCAAGACAAATCGCACCCTGACTGTCACAACAAATCGTAATCTATCCTGCATGAACACCAATATATGAACACAATCTCTTAAGCCAAATGCCTTCCTTGCCAGCATGAGTTGCTGCCATGTACTCAGCTTCTATAATGGACAAAGCAACCACAGGTTGTTACTTACTCATCCAACTAATTGCACCACCAAACATAGTGAACACATAGGCACTGGTGGATCTCTTGTTGTCAATGTCACCTACCCAATCAGAATCCACAAATCCATGAATATACACTGAATGCAGATGTCCTATAACATTACCATGATAGCATATGGAATACTTGGAAGTACCCCTCAAATATCTGAACACTCACTTAACTACATCCCAATGTACCTATATAGGATTATCCACAAATCAACTAAGAACTCCCACTACTTGGGCAATGTCTGGTCTTGTGTAGACCATAACATACATCAAACTGCCAACAACACTAGAATAAGGTACTCTGCTTATGTCCTCCACCTCATTAGGAGATTTTGGACAATCATTAACAGACAACTTTGTCCCCATTGAAATAGGAACACATAATGGTCTACAATTTGCCATGCTAAACCTATCCAACACGGTCTTCACATACTTACTCTAGCTTAACCAATGTTTTATGTTATCTCTATCTCTTCTAATTTCCATTACTAGAATATACCTAGCTGCCCCTAGATTTTTCATCTCAAACTATGCTAACAACTGAGACTTCAAATCAAAAATCATATTCTTACCATTCCCAAGCAACAGCATATCATCAACATACAATGCAATAATGAGAATGCGATCATTGTCAAATTTGTAATACACACAATGATCTTATTTCGATCTCAGATATCGAATCAACAACACAAAGGCATCAAACTTCAAGTACCACATCCTAGGAGACTGCTTCAAACCATACAAAGACTTATTTAACTTGCAAACCAAATTTTCATTACCTTCCTCTATGTAATGCTCTGGTTGTGATATGTAAATCTCTTCCTCCAAATCACCATGAAGGAATGTTGTCTTCACATCCATCTAATCTACCTCTAAGTCATAAGCAGCTACAAGAGATAACAGAAATCGAATGGATGTCAGCTTTGCAACAGGAGAGAAAATTTCACCATAATCAATTCCCTCCACTTGTGAATACCCCTTCACAACCAATCTAGCCTTGTACTTTTCAACATTTCCATCTGTACTGAATTTCTTCTTGAACACCCATTTGCATCCAACGGGTTTCTGTCCTTCAGGCAAAGGCACCAAGTCCCATGTTCTATTATTCTCCAAAGAAGTCATCTCATCTTCCATGGCCTCCTTCCAGGAACCTGCATCTTTCATGCCCATAGCCTCTTTCACACTTCTAGGCTCAGCAATGTTAGTAAGTAAACCAAAAGCACAACTAGAATCAAGTAATGAATAACCAAACCTATCAAGTTGCTTTCTTGTTCATGTAGACCTCCTCAATGGCTGAGGTTGAGGTTCTACTTCTTCTAAACTTTCAGAGCTGCTAGAGCTCTCCTCATCATCAGGTCTCACAGGGTCTGTCTATTTAGTCTTCTCATGGGTAGAAGGAAACTAAACCACTTCCTCTTTCTTTTCTGTCTATTCTAGCTGTAGAACAATGGAAGGTGTTATCTACTTGAAGATAACACTTCTTCTATACAACACTTTTTTAGCCACAGGATCCCAAAGCTTGTATCCTTTCACACCGACACCATAGCCAATGAAAATACATTTAATAGCCTTGTTCTTCAATTTAGACCGTTTCTCCCTAGGAACATGTGCATATGCCTCACAACCAAAAACACAAAGATGTCTAACCAAAAGGTTTCTTACTAGACCACACCTCCATAGGTGTCTTACCAACAAGAGCTAATGTAGGAGACCTGTTTACCAGGTAGCAAGTAGTGGCAATAGCTTCAGCCCAAAACTTTTGTTCGAGGCTTGCTCCACTAAGCATACTCCTAGCCTTCTCCATCAGTGTCATGTTCATCCTCTCTGCAACTCCATTTTTATGTGGGGTATATGGAGTTGTCTTATGTCTTTCAATCCCTTGCTCTTTACAGAACTTATCAAAATCTATCGAACAAAACTCACCACCGTTGTTAGTTCTCAAACACTTAATCTTTTTACTAGTCTGATTTTCATCAAAGGCTTTAAACTCCTTAAACCGACTAAAGACTTCAGTCTTGCTTCTGATAAAATAAAACCATGTCCTTCTACTGTAATCATCTATGAAAGATACAAAATATACAGATTTGGAAATCGAAGGAACATTAACAGGACCAAACACATCAGAATGAATAAGATCCAATACACCAGAAGACTTGTGAGAACTAGAGTAAAATTAAACACAGTTTTGCTTTCCATATACACAATGTTCGCAAAAGTAAAACTTGAGATTACAATCATTTAACCCCTCAATGAGGTTTTTTTTTTTCAAGGTTCTAAGACCCTTCTCACCAATGTGGCCATATCTCAAATGCCATAACATAGTCTTTTCAGAAAGAAGCTTAACTTCCAAAGCATGTGCACTACCATCAGAATGTGTTACAATAGATTTCTTCATTGCTCGTTTAGATGGTGGGGATGAAGTGACTGCAGCTCTTTTCTTCGTGTCAGAAGAACTATTGCACTATGAAGTGCATGCCTCCAGCTGAAACATAGTACCTCTCTGAGTACCCTTTGCAAGCACCATAGATCCTCTAGTCATCTTGCTTCCATCCTTCAAAAAGACAACATGCACACCTGCATCATTCAACATACTTACAGAAAGTAGGTTTCGTGTTAGGCCTGGGATGTGCATAACCCTATTCATCCCCTTCACTCATCCATTAAGGAATCAGATTGAGACTCTTCCACAACCAACAATCTTTAGATGAGAATCGTCACCCAGGTACACTCTTCCACCATCAAACTCTTCATACTTCATGAACCAGCTTCAATGTGAGGTCATGTGGAATGATGCACCAAAATCAATCAACCACACATCATCAGATGCATGGGTGGCCAGGGTTGTGATGAAGGCATCACCATCATCTTGAGACTTGTCAGAATTTGAATCTGGGGCAGTCTACTTTTTCTTTTTCTTTTCTTTTTTACATTCCTTTTGGAAATGCCCAGATTTTCTATAGTTCCAATAGAGAGCCTTGGACTTTCCAAGAGATTTGGATCTCCAACGAGATTTGGATTTGCCCTTTTCACCTTTCTTGTCTTTCTTCTTCCCTTTTTCTCTGGGTCTTCCACGAACCGCAAGAGCCTCTTTGGCTGACTCAGATGTCTTTCTCCACATTTCTTTAGATAATAGTGAAGACACCACATCTTCTATCTTGAAAGTGGTAGTGGTACTTTCGATGGCCATGACAAGATGATCCCAAGAATATGGCAAATAACAAAACTGGGTCATACACCGATCCTCCTCCTCCATTTTCACACCCACAAATGTCAACTATGCAATGATCATGTTGAAAGCATTCATATGGTCCACAACAGATCCTCCGTCTTCCAGCTTCAGAGCAAACAACTTCTTTTTCAGAAAAAGCTTGTTCACCAAGGACTGGGCCTGATAAACATCACCCAACTTCTTCCAAAGGTATTTCGTGCTCTTCTCCTCATGGACATTCAACAGGACAGAGTCAGCTAGACAAAGTCTTATGAGACACTTAGCCTTCCGATCTTTGACGTCCCAATTAGCTTGTGACATTGTTGTAGGTTTTACACTGGATACAATTTCCCATAGGTCACGATCAACAAGTAGGTCTTCCATCTTGAGTTTCCACAACTCAAAATTAGTGCCATTAAATTTCTCCACCTCTAATCTTTCGGATATAGTTGCCGTCTCCTTCCTGCAACAAGATATAGAATACTCTGCACAAACTCCCACTCAACCTAAGATTAGCTCAAAAAACCCCTACCCAGCAGCTAGAACCAAAACTAGCTAGGCTCTGATACCAACTGAAAGGAACCTAGGTGTGCGGAAATTGCTTCCTACATTAATCTAATGAGGAGAGATGAGTGCAAATTCTTTTTAATCCTTACAATTATAGAATATGTTAACCCACTAACAGAGATATTGCAACAAACACATACACAAGAATGTAAGATAGAAGAAGAGAGACACAAGATATACGTGGGGAAAACCCTTACGGGTGAAAAACCCCTCTCCAAAACACAGCTCAAATGTATTCCGTAAATAATGAAGGTTACAATACAATTACAGAGCCAATGCTCTTGTAGGAGTCTTCGACACTCATATCAAGAGATGATTCGATAGCATAACAGTTTCTGTCAATCACATAATGTGTCACCTCTCCAAAGCACCTATTTATAAAGAACATATAAGGCAAAATGGCTACACATTGAGATGGGCATCCAACATGGCCTCATGGCCCAAAACCCGTGCCTATGGACACTTGTCCAACACTGTAGGATGTTCCTGACACTTGTAAAGTCACCCCATCCCAAAAAGGTCACCTATTCCCAAAATGGGTAATGACAGATGCTCCTACGACTCTTACAACCATCATAGAATCTGTCATGGCTGTCATAACTTACAATTGTAAGAGAATCTGTCATACACAGGCTATAAATAGCATATTCTCTTACAACATGTCATAACCCACCTTGGAGCGCCCAAAAATGCATTTTTCAAAGATGCTTCTCGATACACGTCCATACCTATCATAGGATCTTCTATTTCTGACTCTTACATGTCATAACTTTGTCATAGGAATCTGTCATGACCGTTTTGGTCAATATTCCCTTACACACAAGTCAAGATGCTAACACATAGCAAAATATTCCTACCACTTAGTGGGATGCATATCTCCTCATGTGAGGACAAATTTACATGTGGTCATATGCTATGTAGGATGACACATCACCATGCCAACTCCCACAAGATGACAACATAGGATTTGCATCCTAATTATACAATAGGCAATAAATAAATAAATACAATGTAATAATACAAGGAATTACCAAGGTTGAGACACCTTAATTCCCAATAGTTACTCATATAACTCAACCTGGAAAGAAAGTTATCATTCAGAAATTATTCATTTACACAGCAAAATATGCCTCTACAACCCAAAATCCAGTCACCTTCTCCTACAGAAAGATACTTCCCAAAATGTGGACACCTTGTATCCAATGCCCAGAAAAAATCCCCTACAAAATGGAACAGCATGCTCTCTTATAGACATAAGAACATGTTGCACTAAAATTTATTACATCATAGCAGTTAGGTGAGTCTTGCATTACAAGTTGTTGCCAATGAGCCTGGGGAAATTAAAAATTACACATAAAAGAGGAGAAGACAAAATAATAAATAAAACATGGAGCCAAATGTTTTTAATTTGTTTTCCCCTTTTGACTTGTCCAATTCTTAATTTGTAATTGTCGGGCATCAATTTTTACTTCAAACCTTTGATTTCTCACTGTCGCAGACCATACCAAGGGGCTCCTCATCCCTCTGCAATGTTGTGATATGAGGCCACGTAGCCTCATCTCAAGCTCCTTGATTGTACCCTGCCTCTTAGGATCACAGAGAACAAATTACAATAGCTTCCAATTCATTTTTTACTGCTAGATCATTTTTCTTGATGCAGGGGCATTTTTATGGTTGCAAGCACCCAGAAAATGGCCAGAACAATGATGAAAGTGTTCCCAACACATGTGGATAAGTCCAGGAATCATTTGGAAGGTGAAAAACATCATTTGCAGCACATATACAACTTCAAAAATCTACCTCAGAGCCAAAAACATGAACAACATTCCAATTCGCAACAATACATCCCTGAATCCGCTCAAAATGCTTCAAGAAGACCTCTAGGGGGAAGGAAACACACCATCCATCATAGCAAAATAGATTTCAGACCAAAATCTGCCCAAAAGAAGCCATATCGCACTATCGCACAGTAGCATAAGAGAGGAAGAAATGGTTGTGTGCTTGTGTGCTCAGCCAATATAATACTTTTTTTTTTTGCCCCAAACATTATAATGTAATGTTATAATGTTTAATTTATAATATTTGTATTTAAATTATCAAATATGCCAATAATTTCCTTTTAAAATTGCATATTTTAACTTAGGCAAATAGCAAATATTTAATTCCTCCTCCCGGGCAAATGACACATGTTCACTGCGGGCACACAGGATATCCAAAGGCCATGAAAATTGTTGGAGTATAGACAACACTGAGAGGGGGGGTGAATTAGTGTTGTAGATGTCAAAACTTTAATTTACTTTCTTTCAACAAATTTGTAAATAGAAATAATGATGTTGACAATAGTTAATCAGTTTGGCATGCTTCATCAATGTAAGGATCTAAATACTGAATAGTAATCAATACATAATGCTTAGACATGAATGATAAGTGAATTACACAATAACTAAAACTATGACACAATAAATTTTAGGAGTGGAAAACCCTCATGGGGTAGAAAAACCACTTAGAATTGCCTCACTGGCTTAATCATGAAAAACATCAATTACAAAGCCTCACTGGCTGATGAATGCCTCACTGGCAACAACTAGGTCTCATTGACCATGCAAGCCTCACTGGCTATAATATACCTCACTGGTAAATTGATGTCTCACTGACACAATGTGTAATCACCTTGGATACAAAACAAAACAACTTAGGGGGTTACCCTGATTCTCTTCTACACAATAACTTATCTCTCCTTTTGATTTCAATTGACAAAAATTATTTTCAATCGCAATATGATCAAGCTAGGTTCCTATACACATGACAATCTCTGCAATAATCAATATATAAATCTGCTGAAGAACCCACACCTGCATGTTTCTCTTTTGCACTAAAATTATCTTCATACTCTAATTCATCTTCATACTCTAATTCATCTTCAAGCAAAATTCTCTAGCCCTCTATGTCATTTTTCTCCTCAAAACATCACACACATATCATAACAAAATTTTCTGCCATAGCATATCTTCATATGTATATGTCATTTCTGCAATAATATATCTAACACTTTACACAAATTATCTCTTCAATGCTCCATATTTGTCCACACACCAAAATCAATTCACAAGCATCTGTAATATAAATGAAATGACTTCATTTCCCTCTTCTCTCCATATTCCATCTCCCATTTTAAAAAATAAATCTTCTACAATCTCCAATCTGTAAAATCATTCATATTCCTCTTCTCTGCAATAAGAAAGTTCTACAAAAGAGACTTAAAAATCTCTTAAAAAAAATACTTCCTATAATGTCAGAAAATATCCCCTTGGGGGCTTTTCTCTCAAAAGGTTTAGCTCTTAGGTCTTTAGTGTGCATTTAGGATATCTTGCATCATAATTCAACATCCCGATGGAATGAACCCTAGGTATCATGACAAATGGGGCCTAGGGGGACCCCTTGAACCTAACCCTGCCCAAAATAAGGGGGGAGGACTTGGGCACCCACATCCTAGTCCTGCCCTATTTTGGGTCAGGCCCAAATTTCTAGTGTCAGTTTATGACCGTTATTTGGTCCCTCGGCCAAAATGGTAAGTTTGAATTACGAAATTCTTGGCGGGAGTGTTTGTAGTCGCATATAAAAGCATGTTTAGGCATTCATTGTAAACTAGGAGATAATTACTAGAAATTTATTGTGTTCTAAAGGTGATTCAAGGCTTTCATTATGTTGCAAGAGCAGATTTGTGTTGTCTATGTGTTTGTGTTTGCATATTTGAGCATCCATCTCCTCATAGAATGAAGAGATTCTTCCTCCCATGAGATCTTCACTACAAGGTGACATCTATTGTGATTATTGAGCATTTATCATTTGGTTTTTGCCTCTGCCTCCCTAGGCATGCACTCTCTATCTGACAACAGTGTTCGAAAGGCTTGAATGTCTCTCCAGGGCTTGACTAAGGCAAGCCTCTAAACACCACAACCCCCTCCAAAAGTTTTCATGATTACAAGTTACAGGTTGGGGTTGTCGACAAAGTGAAGTTGTAGGAGGGTACAACAGAGTGTCAAAATTGTAGATCAGCAAAAGAAACAGCTACCTAGACTAGGGCTCCCACTCATTAGTCCTCAAAGTTTCGCAACGAGAAAATATTCAATACAATAGGAATAGGTTGCAGGTCTTGTTCGCAGATCCTGATAAAAAGAAGGGCACTAGACTTGGGTGCCCGCTCTTTAGTCCCTGATTGTTCCACTTCAGAACCCTGAAAATAGGTGTAGAGTTATTTGTTATTTTACATCTCTTTATAGCAGCATTTTTCATAATTCATCTGCTTACTATCGTATTTGCATAATTAGGGTTTTAAGGTACAATTGAGCATAAGAGAAGGAAATTGTCAATCAAATCATAAAAATCCAAGTTTCCCTACATCTCAATAGTGACCTAGGGTATGATAGTACATTGCAACTCGACCCTAGGTCCTTGAATTTAAGGGTGAAAGGAGGATATACACCAAAACTACCAAAAACCAAACATCCAAATTTTACCCTTTACACTTCTATCACATTAAAAAACTTTTATTCAATCTACCCTGAAAAAAAAATCCTTCATTATCTTAGACTTCCTCTTCATCTCAATAAGAATAGAAAAAGAAGGCATTTCAAAAGGCTTCAAACATTACTCACAAAAAAACACTAAATCTTCCACTTCTCTCTTTTTAGAAAAAGAATTAAACTATACCTCTTTACCTTCAATGTCACGAGGAGTTTAAACTTACAAAGAAATCTTCTTTAAAAAGAAGCTTTTAACATTCTAAAAGATTATGCCTTTTGGAAGGCTAAAAATAGCATTAAAAAACACCTTTATATGCAGTCATAAAGCCTATGACGTTCCAAGAGATGTCAAAAAAATACTCGGGGGAGAGGGAGTCAGTTTAAATACTGTCCATTGATCTTCATATGTGTGCTCATCACACTTTAAACATGATCCATCGATTCCTTTTTGGCACCCGATAAACATGTAAAATACCAATGCTTTTAATGTGTCTAGACAAAGGTGGGCGATTACCCCACGGCAGCTACCCCTTAATGTTGTCACTAAAGTGACATACAACTTGCGATAGCAGGTCAACGCCTTTTTAAAACAAAAAGTACATTTCATTTGTGACGGGCAACTTAGTATATAGTAGGAGTTAGGTTCTTATTAGGTTTTCAAGTGAATATCTAGGGTTTTAATATAGACACTTAGAATTTCTAGAAACTCCAAATCCTAATCATCTGCATCTATTCAAACCTTCAAACAAACTTGTGAGCCTTCACCTTACATCTTATACCATTGACTTAATGTTGCACAAATCTTGACATTAACAACTTTTCACTCCATATTAACATCTAACAACAACATGTATATATTTGACTATGAAAGCATCTTGGAAGTGAAACTGAGTTGCATCTGCACACATCACACACCACTCATGAACCTAAGAGATCATCAAGACATCATCAATGAATCTGAGAGACCTTTTGATGCTCCTTGAACACAATCCTTGTCAAAGCAACACCATGAAACATAAAGGTCTTGATGACCATTGAAGCACTCTAGAGGAAGCAATAATAACTTATAACATTACTACATACAACATTCTGATCACAACATCATATATCAAACCTGAATGAACTTACTTCCTCAAACTTTTCTTTTCTCTATCACATACTAAAGTAGGCAATCAACAACATATAAACCTTTGATGATCTTTAAAGTTGTAACCTTTTTGGAGCATAAATGAAAGAAACCTCACTTGCTTGGACATGAACATACATCATGCATGTGAACCATGTGAACTATTCTTGGATGAAAACAACATGGATCCTGATGAAGACATACAACTTCCTCCTGTAAGGGATGAATCAAGCAGGATCTAACAAGAGCCATCATGAAGCAATGTGAACCAAAGTATGAACTTCCCTAGATGACACTGAAGCATGTTAACCTTCATCTTGCTGATGAACCTAATGAATATGAGACAACATCTCCACAAACCTTAACACCTTTTGACATCAATACAAAACTAATAATGACATCATAAAAACTATAATACACCATACTAATGCTCCATACCAACACTCCAAGCTACATCAACTTCAACTTGTACTTCTCCCCTTTGACATCAATGATAAACTTGATCTACAATCTCCCCCTTTGACATTGATGTCAACCAATCAAGCCTCTCTGCACCTAGATGATCTTCTCCCCCTTTGACATCCAATGACAAAGAGACCACAACTCCCCCTATCAAGTATGGTATATGATTAAGGTCTGCATACAATGTCTATTTGCATGAAGTTCTCCTCACTTATTACTCATCCTTTTGACCATAACTAGGTCTTGATAACATTTATAGCATTGTCACTTATACTATGTTCTTGAAAAAATAGCAGACTTAGCACTGATAGAAACTTCTTGTGAACCTCAAGGAAATCATCATTATATTGTCCAAAAATAATATGTACCTTTATTTCCTTTCAATTAACATCGGACATAACAAACCAAAAGATGAGATCTCAACAATTGTATAATGTGTCATCACACTTCACTTATATGCATGATTTCAGACTGTATGTCAACAACTGTGATAAGCACATATCCTAACACATCTCACAAAGAACAGTCATTACCATTGTGAAAGCTAATGTGCACACTGTCCAAGCAACTGTTTACCTGAATTCACTGTCACCTCTAAATCATGAACCATATGATGTCCATTGTAAAGTAATAAAGAAAAGAAAGATTGTTGTACTCATTACTAGATTGACAACTCACTACAACACAAAATGAAGGTCTGTCTACTGTGTTATGATAATAAAACTGATTGTCCATGCATTGTAAAATACCTGCCCTGCACTTTTAAACAAATTGCTTTAAGCCATCATATTCTTAGCATGTGCTCACACTGCATTTTGCCTGCAAGTTCACTGACAAGAAACTATATGGCATTGTCAAAGGGTTCATTGTGAAACCAAGATCAAACTCCCAAATTCACTATTAAAGAAAATTATCCAAAGTATCACAGAGTTGTTATCAGTCAAAGTTGTCATCAATTATTACATATCCAATAATGATTGTCCTCTGTCCTGCATAAAACAAATTATTTATGTCTCTGTCAAGTTAGTTTAATGACTGTCCTGCTTTGAAATCATGCAAGAGGATCATAACAAATTAATGCTCAATGACTATAAATCCTAATGATTGTCATAACAATATGTTGCATGCCACTATTTTACTTGATTTCTCACATGTCATAGCATTCAAAGAACTTGCTCAAAATTTGATCACACTTCCACTATCATATATGCAGTCCTTGTACAACATTTGACAACAACCTTTCTTGATTCAAAGATCCAAAGAGTGCAAGAATGTAACCAAAGACTGCAGAGACAACTTACATTTGCCTAAATACTTTTATACCTTTGTCTTCACTGCAACAAGACACAGTCACTCCTTGAACAAACCTTGCAAGCACCTAGATCCTCAATAACTTGCTATAGATCAAACTATGAATCCAAGTATTGATGAAGGTCCTCAAACTGTCCCACTTCTAGTATATGCTACTCCAAAGGCATCTTTGTGATATGATACTTAGCATTAAATAAGACATTGTCTCCATCGTTTTCATATGCCAATACAAATGTTCTTGAAGCCTGCTTATTGCCATTGTCAATCTGAACAACGGTTCATGAGGTAGGAAATGAGCACCATGCAAGATATACTTGTATGAATCCACTATCATACAATTAACTCTTCAAGCATAAAGATTCTTCACAACCCAAAAAAACACAAACAATCCACTGTTAGAAGCAGATGAAATTATTATGCTATTATTCATTGTGAATGCATTGTCATGTCACAGTTTAAAAGACTACTCCTTCTAACATCTAATGTAAGCTCCTTGAGTACATCCTAACATGAAACATTCTAGCAAACATTATCAAGTATGAATTCAATAACATGATTAGCAAAACAAGATCACCATATTGACAAGCACCAAATTATCTCCTCCTGAAACCTCCTGGGGATAGGAGATAGGACATTGGACAACTCCCCCTCACTTCATGCTATATGTTATCCAACTGATGATGTGACTTGTGCAAGATGCACAAGTTTAGGATCAATCTTCTCTTGACTTTGTTTCTGCCTCCAAACTTTCACAGATTCTCTCTTCTGTTTAGGTTTCTTCTTCCAAACCTTTTCAACTTTTTTCTTTTTCCAACCTTTCAAACTAGGTGATACATTTTTGCAACTATGTGCTTTGTGACCAAGAGACTTACACTTGAAACACACAAGATTAGCATTGCTTTTTGAAGTAGATTGACTTCTTATGCAATTAACTGCTTTGTGTCCAAAATGATTACAGGTATAACAATAACCAAAAAATGAATAATTATACATGTACATATATGCGTGTCTTACTGGAGCAGCCCTTCTTGTATTTCTCTTTTGATAGTTCATTTTGATAAACTCATCTTTAGTTTTCACCTCAACCTCAATCTTCTTTTTGCCTTTAGGAGCAACAGCACGATAATTTAGATCAATTTTCCTTCTAGGAGACTCTCTAACTTTGGAACACTCTCCTTCTTCATAACCTAGACCAGTAGTGTCCTTATGATACTTTTGTTTGCTCAACATTTCATGTAACTTGTTTGTGCTTTCTTCAAACTCCTGATATTTCTTAGACAGAACCTTGAGACCTTCATAATCTTTTCTTAGATTGACAATTTTAGCCTCTAGTTTTAGATGTTCAATTCTTTTAACCTCAAGGTCAGATTTTGTTACATCTATAATTCTTTTGGCTTCTTAAATTTCAATCTTTAGACTGATAATCAATTTGTTAGATCATCCATATGACTCTTTAAGTCTATAATCTAATTTCTTGCCTCTTCAATATTACAAGATACTCTTTCAAGTTTTGAAAGTGCTTTGACTTTGGAGTCTTTTTCTTGTTGTAGTTGCGGCTCTAATCTCTAGTTCTCCTTTTTGTATTTCTTGATCTCACCCAGACCACACATAAGTTCTCCTTCAACATCAACCTCACATTCGTGTTCATCATACTCCTGATTAGAATCACTCATAATGTAACCATCTTCTTCTAAATCAGATTATACCCATCTCCCTCATGTGAATGTCTTCTATCATTGTCACTTTCCTTAGACATCAAGCTGTCCTCTCCTTCAAGTGCATCACCTTGATAAATTCTTATCAATTCCTTCCACACATCCTGAGTTGTTTCATAATGCATAACTTTACAAGCAACTTCATTAGATAATCCTGACATAATAGCTTTATTTACTGTATGATTGCATTCATAAGCCTCTTTGTTACTTGTAGTATTAGGTGATTGAGAAGAAATAAAATGCCCATTTTCAATAGACATCCACACACCATACCCTAAAGAGGATAGATAGACTTGCATTCTAATACACCAAATAAGGAAATCTGAACCATCAAAGAAAGGAACTTTAGAAGACTCTTTCTCTAATTTAATACTTGACTCAACCTGTGAGATATTTCTATCAACTGATAATAGATCACCATTTGAATTTGGTATAGATGATATCATTTGATTAATAGGTGACTTGGCATTTCTCTTTTGTCTATTTCTTTTGCACTTTCTCATGGTACTCCACTATCAGGACCTACCCAAGCTTGTTATGATTCTATAGGGAACATATGCTCTGATACCACTTGTTGGAGTACAGACAACACTGAGAGGGGGGGTGAATTAGTATTGTAGATGTCAAAACTTTAATTTACCTTATTTCAACAAATTTGTAAACAGAAATAATGATGTTGACAACACTTAGTTAGTTTGGCATGCTTCATCAATGTAAGGATCTAAATACTGAACAATAATCAATACAGAATGCTTAGACATGAATTATAAGTGAATTACACAATAACTAAAACTATGAAACAATAAATTTTAGGAGTGGAAAATCATCATGGGGTAGAAAAACCACTCAGAATTGCCTCACTAGCTTAATCATGAAAAATATCAATTACAAAGCCTCACTGGTTGATGAATGCCTCACTAGCAACAACTAGGTCTCACTGACCATGCAAGCCTCACTGACTACAATATACCTCACTGGTAAATTTATGTCTCAATAAAACAATGTGCAATCACCTTGGATACAAAACAAAACAACTCAGGGGGTTGCCTTGATTCTCTTCTACACAATAACTTATCTCTCCTTTTGATTTCAATTGAAAAAAATTCTTCTTAATCACAATATGATCAAGCTAGGTTCTTGTACACATGACAATCTCTGCATTAATCAATATATACATCTGATCAAAAATCCACACCTGCATGTTTCTCTTTTGCACTGAAAATTATCTTCATACTCTAATTCATCTTCAAGAAAAATTCTCTGGCCCTTTGTGTCATTTTTCTCTTCAAAAAATCATACACATATCATAACAAAACTTTCTGCCATAACATATCTTCATCTGCATATGTCATTCCTACAATAATATATCTAACACTTTACACAAATTATCTCTTCAATGCTCCATATTTGTCCACACACCAAAATCAATTCACAAGCATCTGCAATATAAATGAAATGACTTTTCATTTCCCTCTTCTCTCCATATTATCTCCCATTTTCAAAAATAAATCTTCTATAATCTCCAATCTGCAAAATCATTCATATTCCTCTTCTCTACAATAAGAAAGTTCTACAAAAGAGACTTAAAAATCTCTTTAAAAAATACTTCCATCACATTAAAAAACTTTTATTCAATCTACCCTAAAAAAAAATCCTTCATTATCTCAGACTTACTCTTCATCTCAATAAGAATAGAAAAAGAAGGCATTTCAAAACCCTTTAAACATTACTCACAAAAAAAAAACACTAAATCTTCCACTTCTCTCTTTTTAGAAAAAGAATTAAACTATGCCTCTTTACCTTCAATTTCACAATGAGTTTAAACTTAGAAAGAAATCTTCTTTAAAAATAAGCTTTTAACATTCCAAAAGATTCTACCTTTTGGAAGGCTAAAAATAGCATTAAAAAACACCTTTATCTGCAGTCATAAAGCCTATGTCCATTGATCTTCATATGCACGCTCATCACACTTTAAACATGATCCATCGATTCCTTTTTGGTGCCTGATAAACATGTAAGATACCGATGCTTTCAATGTGTCTAGACAAAGGGGGGTAGTTACCCCATGGTGGCTATCCCTTAATGTTGTCACTAAAGTGACATACAACCTGCGATAGTAGGTCAACGCCTTTTTAAAACAAAAAGTGCATTTCATTTGTGACGGACAACTTAGTATATAGTATGAGTTAGGTTCTTATTAGGGTTTCAAGTGAATATCTAGGGTTTAATATAGACACTTAGTGTTACGGTTAGCCAACAGAAGATATCAATTTAAATGCAAATAAAGATTAAATAGACGAATGGAAATACACATAAAATAATAACAGCGAGAGACAAGTTTTAATGTGGTTCACCCAAACTCGGGCTACATCCACCAAACAGAGAGTCCAATATTATTATCCAGTAAATCAAAACTAATTACAACCAGCAATCCCTGCAACTCAATACCTTTGCAAAATGCTACAATACAATATCAACAAAAACCCTAACCCTTAGCTATTTTTATCACGACTTTTGTCAGTTACAAAATAGGGTTTTTTATGTTGGCTAACGAAAAAATAACTCCCGACACCTTAATAAAATAATAAAAACCATGTGAAGTTTTGGGGGCGTTGCCCCCGAGCCCCCACGGGGGTGCTGCCCCTCGACCCCGCCCTGTATCGCGATACGGAGCACACCAGGGGCGCTGCCCCTTAACCCCGTCTTAGGGGCATTGCCCCCAAACCCCCACAAGGGGTGCTGTCCCTTGACCCCATAGAAATTTGGGGGGAAACCGCACTGATAAAAGTGGGGTAAATTTAACCTCTAAGTCTGAGTAGGCTCCATATAACAACAATCTCCCACTTGGAGACTGATCAGACTCTACACCATATCATCTCCCACTTGGAGACTGATCATAACACCATTGACCCTATAGCTCACTAGAAATAAGCACCCTGGACTCAGCTATCCTAATTTTGTGTTTAGTCTTGAAGACCAACCGAAGCTGAAGAGGAGCTCAGCTTCTCCCTTGGCATTGCCTTTGTAAACATATCTGCTAGATTTTCATCTGTATTTATCTTTTTTAGCCTTAATTGTCCATCATCCAACACCGACTGAATGAAGTGATACCTCAACTGTATGTGTTTGGTCTTTAAATGCAAGGCATAATTCTTTGCAAAATGTATGGCACTCTAGCTATCTGTAAACAAATAACTATTAACCTGCTGTTTAACCAATTATTCCATGAAAGAGTGCAGCCATATCATCTCCTTGCTTGCCTCTGTTGCAGCTACATATTCTACCTCTCTGGTGGATAAAGCAACCACCTTCTGCAACCTAGAAATCTAACTCACCGTTGTCCCACCTATAGTAAAGACATAACCTGTAGTACTCTGCCTAGTATCAATATCCCCTACCAAATCTGAGTCTACATAGCCTGCTAAATCAGTATTAGAGCCCCCAAAACATAAGTGTTTATTTGATGTACCTCTCAAATATTTGAGAATCCATTTTACTGCATTCCAATGCTCTAATCTAGGATGACTCATATACCTGCTTACGACTCCTACAGCATGTGCAATATCTGGTCTCGTGCATACCATGGCGTACATTAAACTTCCTATAGGTGAAGCATATGGCACCTTGGACATTTTGTCTTCCTCCTCTTGTGTCTTAGGACGCATCTCCTTAGTCAATTTCAAATGACTAAGCAAAGGTGTGCTAACAGCTTTTGCATTCTCCATATGCAATCTCTGCAACACCTTTTCAACATAATCATCTTGAGATAGAGTCAATTTTTTGTTCTTCCTATCTCTGTAAATTTTCATACCAAGGATTTGTTTTGCTGCTCCCAAATCCTTCATAGCAAATGACTGTGCTAACTGTTGTTTTAACTCTCTTATGTGATCCATGTTAGACCCAGCTACAAGCATATCATCAACATATAAACATAAAATAATGTAGTTGTCATTATCCAAACTCTTAAAATAAACACAATGGTCAGAATTACACTGGTTGTAGCCTTGTTCAGCCATAAAACTATCAAATTTTAAATACCATTGTCAAGGTGCTTGTTTCAGGCCATACAAACTCTTCTTCAATCTACACACCAATTTCTCCTTACCTTTCACCTCAAATCCTTGTGGTTGTTCCATATATATCTCCTCCAAATCACCATGGAGAAAAGCAGTTTTCACATCTAGTTGTTCCAAATGCAAATCTTTAGCAGCCACAATACTTAAAACAGTACGAATAGAAGTCATCTTGACAACCGGAGAAAATATCTCATCAAAATCAATGCCCTTTTTCTGTGCAAATCCTTTTACAACTAACCTAGCTTTAAATCTTTTCTTACCTCCATCTTCCTCTTTCAGCCTATAAACCTATTTGTTTGGTAAAGCCTTTTTACCTGCAAGCAACTTACATAATTCCCAAGTCTGATTTTTCAGCGAGTCCATTTCTTCTTTCATTGCAAGCTCCCACTGAACCTATGTATCCACCTACATAGCTTCATCATACCCTTCTGGTTCACCAACATCTATTAACAAAATAGAATACAAAGAGGGAGAAAACCTTTCAGAAGGTCTACTTAGCCTTGTTGACCATTTAACATTCACTGGAGTTTGTGGTATTTCTGGTTGTTGTTGCAGACCATGAGGAACCACTGGAACATCATTATTTGGAGTATCATCCAGCACCACATAATCCTTTTCTTTCTTCTCATGTTGCTGCAACTGATCTTTGTACAACACCTTCTCATTGAATACATCCCTGCTTCTCACAATTTTTTGATTTTCAAAATCCCAAAGCCTATAACCAAATTCATCAATGCCATATCCAAAAGGTACACTTTTTTGATTTTGCATCCAGCTTGGTTCTATTTTCAGAATCTACATGTGTAAATGCTTCACATCCGAAGGTTTTGAGAAAAGAATAACTCGCCTTCTTACCTATCCATGCTTCCTCTGGAATACCACAGCCCAAAGGAACTGAAGGACCTCTATTAATTAAATATACAACAGTGTTGACAGCCTCTGTCCACATGTTTAAAGGCAGCCCAGCATGCAATATCATGGTCCTTGCACGCTCCATTATTGTCCTATTCATGCGTTCAACCACTCCATTCTCCTGTGGAGTCCCTGGGACTGTTTTCTACCTACGGATTCCATTAAATGAACAATAATCCTCAAATTCTTTACTGCAATACTCACCACCATTATCAGATCTAAGACATTTTAATCTTTTACCCATCTCATTCTCAACCAAGCTTTTCCATTTCTTAAATGTTTCAAATACATCAGATTTCTACCTAAGGAAATAAATCCAAACCTTCCTAGTTGCGTCATCTATGAATGTAACATAATACCAAAAGCCACCAAGAGAAGATACCTAAGCCAGTCCCCATACATCTGTATGCACAAACTCCAACTTTTCATCTTTCTTTTGCTTCCCATCCTTGAGAAAACTAACTCTCTTTTGTTTTCCATACACATAACTTTCATAGAAATCCATATTAATACATTTCAGACCTAGTAAAACTTTCTTAGAATGAAGTACCTTCATACCTTTTTCACTCATATGCCTAAGTCTGTTATGCCACAGCGTTGTCTCAAAACCTGCAGCAACTGTTCCTAAACCTATTTGTTTTTTTTCTTTGCAACAGCTAAAGTAGAAGGAACAGTATGACCTATACAAAGATATAAGGTGCCTACTTTCACACCTTTTGCTACTACTAAGGCACCTTTTGAAACCTTCCAATTTTTATCAGTAAATGTAACAATGCAACCTTCTTCAGCTAGCTGCCCTACTGAAATTAAATTCCTACTGAGCCTTGGAACATGCCTTACCTCTTGTAGTAGCCAATGATTCCCATTCTACAACTTAATCTTAATTATTCCCTTTCCAACAATCTAACAGGGTTCGTTATCTCCCAAATGAAACAGCCCAAAATCCCCTTGGACATAATCAAGAAAACAACTTCTATGGGACGTAGCATGAAATGAGGCCCCTGAATCTAAAACCCATGAATCATTAGCATTATCTAGGGAAAGAATCAAAGCATCATCTTCATATTTATTACTTACCACATTTGCCTCCTTATTTCCTTCTTGTTTGTCTCCTTCTTTATTTGTCTGAGACCAGCAATCTTTCTTCAGATGACCTGGTTTCCCATTGTACCAACAATCCTTCTGTCCTCTAGATTGGGAACTCTTATCCTTTGATTTTCCTCATGACTTCCCATGAGCTTCAGAACTTTTTCCTCTCTCCTTGGATCTGCCCCTGCTTTCTGCATTCAAAACACTACCTGATGTGGACCCTCCTAAGCTTTTTTGTCGCATTTCCTCGCTAAGGATAACACCAACAACATCATCAAATTTTAAAGTGTTTGAACCAGAGACAAATTTACTTATAGCCATTACCAAGCTATTCCAGCTTTCTGGAAAAGAACATAAAACCAAGAGAGCCCTCACCTCTTCATCAAATTTCACTTTTACAGAAGTTAACTGATTGGTAATCATATTAAACTCATTTAAATGATCTGTCACAGATCCACCTTCAATCATTTTCAAATTAAACAAATGCTTCATGAGAAATGCCTTATTTGAGGCTAAGGGTTTTTCATACAATTTAGCCAAAGCTTTCATTAGTTCACTTGTTGTCTTCACTTCTGTTATATTGAATGCCATAGATGGTGCCAAGCACAACCGAATGGTTCCTAGTGCCTTTATGTCCAGAAGTTCCCAATCCTCATCTGTCATTCATGCCGGTTTCTTGGATAATCCTTCCAACGGCCTCCATAGATCCTTTTGATAGATGTAATCCTCCATCTGCATCTTCCATAACTAATAGTTCTGCCCATTAAATTTATCGAACTTCAATTTACCCTCATCTGCCATTTCTCCCACTCAACCGTGAGACTCCCACTCAATCGTGAGACCTTCCTGCAGACGATAATCAAACACAACTTGCTCTGATACCACTTGTTAGGGTTAGCTAGCAGAAGATATCAATTTAAATGCAAATAAAGATTAAACAAAGGAATGGAAATACACAGAAAATAATAACAGTGAGAGATAAGTTTAACGTGGTTCACCCAAACTTGAGCTACATCCACCAAACAAAGAGTCCAATATTATTATCCAGTAAATCAAAACTGATTACAACCATCAATCCCTATAACTCAATACCATTGCAAAATGCTACAATACAATATCAATAGAAACCCTAACCCTTAGCTATTTTTATCACGACTTTTGTCAGTTACAAAATAGGGTTTTTTATGTCAGCCAATGAAAAAATAACTCCTGACGCCTTAATAAATTAATAAAAACCGTGTTGGGTGCTACCCCTTGACCCCGTAGACATTTGGGGGGAAACCGCACCGATAAAAGAGGGGTAAATTTAACCTCCAAGTCTGATTAGGCTCCATATAACAACACTTAGAATTTCTAGAAACTTTGAATCTTAATCATCTACATCTGTTCAAACCTTCAAACAAACTTCTGATCCTTCACCTTACATCTTATACCATTGACTTAATGTTGCACAAATCTTGACATTAACAACTTTTGACTCCATATTAACATCTAACAACACCATGTACATATTTGACTATGAAAGCATCTTGGAAGTGAAACTGAGTTGCATCTGCACACATCACACACCACTCATGAACCTGATAGATCATCAAGACATCATCAATGAATCTGTAAGGTGCAGAATATTTACCAACCAAAAATAGTACCTGAAATGAAAAGTATATTCCATATTTAAGATAATCAACCAGTAATGGTTTCCAAATATCCATAATAACATAAAATGGCAAGAATCCATGAATAAGAATAATGATCCTTATACCAGAATGGATTACAATACAGTTTACATACACCCGACTTGGTGTTACAATACATCTATTTCAATGTTACACATGGAAGGACTATCATCAATATATCCATGAATCATGTTACAATTGCAACTTGGCAATGAATCCATAAAAAGAAATATATATAAAGCAAATATCCATATCAAAAATAATATCTAATCTCGGTTGCCTCAATCCTCCGATCATCCACAAACCAAGACCAAGAGAGTGGTTGAGGTGCTTTTTCAACCCAACCATGAAGTACTGAACTTCCCCAGGTTTCTTCCTAACTCGAAGAAAGCATCGACCTTGCACAAGGAACCTAGCAACCTGGAACAGTATAAGCAGGAGGGAAACACTCGATGCATGCATGTTGCATATATGCATCCTAATACTAGAATGACATAAACTCTTGCAAATAGGATGTGGCAGAGACAAACATAGTCCTAGGATTTTAAACAAATCCATCTATTTCAATGGTACAGTAGCTTGGCCAAGCATTTAAATAAAATGATAGTTTTAGAAAAAGTAAAACTTTCATCTCTAGGAGCCCACGTTCGGCATCCTATCCTGAAAGTTTGTACTTTACCAAAATTACATACAACACAGTTTCCTATAATTAGTTTTTCATAGTCATAAATATCTATATTTCAAAATCAACATTATTTCCAATCAATTGATTTCACTACTTTTCTTGTTGGAAAGTTTACTATTTTTCCCTTATTTTATCTCAAATTTTCCTGATCTATGTGATGATCTACCAGTTAGATATAATGCATTTCTTTCATAAATCAAGAAATTTGATATATTGCTAGTTTTTCCAAGGAAAATGTAAAAATAACATTTATCAAGAACTCAATAACTCAAAAGTTCATACAAGTCATTTTCATTGGTGCAACTATAAAATAGAAAGAATATATCTTTTTCTATAGTACAATAAATTGAATTTTAGATATTATATATATAGATACTCATATAATTCAATTTGACAAATTAAAATCCAATCAACATTGTTGTTCTGTCCCATCATATATATTTTCTAATAAACACAATCAATTCGATTGTATCATTTGATAACTTAGTTTTACAATTATATATATATATATATATATATATATATATTATATATATAATTGTAAAACTAAGTTATCAAATGATATAATCGAATACAGTCATAAACCATTTTGTTTTCAGACAATAAAAATTACGGTCAATAGATATCTATATGTAGAGAAAAATGCTAAGTTATCAAATGATATAATCGAATATAGTCATAAACTATTTGATTTATAGACAATAAAATTTATAGTCAATATAACTATATAAAATGATATAATTGATTACAGACATAACCTTACTATTTTCCAGATAATAAAATTACTTTGCGAATGGAATGATATTTGTATAAATATATATATATATATATATATATATATATATATATATATATATATATATATATATATTTATACATACATTATCAAATAACTAATGTTTAGGAGATTATTAGCACATAGGCGTTACAAGAATAAAGATATTATTTTATGCTAACTATTTACGAGTGTTTCAAATATATGAAAAATAAAATGCAAGAAAGAATTTTCGTTACATTCCAATGAATGCAATCTATAGCAGAGAGAATCAGGATCCGTCCTCCCCAAATGGGGTCGCAGTCCCTAAGGGACTGCGGCACCATTTGGTGACATTGGTCATCCTATGATGGCCTAAGTGTCTCTTTAACAATTGTGCAGTCAATTTATTATGAAATACAATCAATCTTACAGTCAATGCAGTATGTAAAATATAGTTGATTGTCACATACAATTCGATCAAATATTGTACATATAGTCAATTCCACATACAATCGATCCATTGTAAAAAAAAACATACAATCGATCCAATTTGAATATATATATTGCATATCATATATATATATATAGAAACCTATATACATATATACATATATATTTATATATATAAATAAATAAAACATTTCTTTTACAAAGCTACAGCCAATTGATTTATATAACAATTTCAGGCATAAGATCATGGTTTTGCATAAAAGGAAAGATTCATACACAGTCAGAGATGATCTAAAATAAGAACCTGGAGTTCGCTTCTTAATCCAATCGAATGCTTGATTCCTACAGATTTTTACGGAGCTTCTTGATCTGAACTATTCCCTCTTTGTGCCAAAAATGCTTCCAAATTTTCTATTTGTTTTGAATGCAATTTTCAGAGATGAAGAGCTTCCCCTCTTTTTGAGAATACAAGATGTTAAATAGAAGTTTTGGTGAGCAATAAATGAATTATAACTCCTCTTGTATTGTTTCCTCTTCCTCAAGTGTTTCATTTTCTAGAGCTTTTCTTTTCCTAAAATAAGTTTTTGTTTCAAAAACATGTTTATTCTTTTTTTTCTAGTTTTACATATTATCACAATGTATCAATAAATCTAATACTTAAATAGAATAATATTATTTTCTAAATGAAACAATTTAAATAACTTAATCAATTATTCTATTTTCAAAAAATCAAGATATTTAAATAACAATGAATTAAATAATCTAATTAAATCACCATTAACTAACTATGCAATAAAATCATATAATTTAAATACAATAAAAATGCAATTTAAATTAAACTATTAAATCATTCAATATGCAACATATGCAGCTACATGACACTTCATGAAGTGTGTGAATGATATCCCTCCATCTTAACCCTGCCAGGATGCTAATCTCCTTTACCTCAACCACCCCTTGTCTTCGACAACTTGCAACTCATAGTAAACTCTAATTTTCCGTTAATAGATTAGTAACCAAATAGCTGAAGCACTACTAACATGAATTTAACATTCATAAATAATCCTTCATCTTTCAAAACAATAAATTATCTATCAAACACATATAACTTTTCCATAGATTAATTCCACATAAAGTAACCATAAATAGTATCAAGATTTGAGATGTGACATCCTTCCCCACTTGGAAGAGACATCGTCTCAATGTCTTATAACAAAACCTCTACAAAGAGTCTTATGCATCAAATATCAAAAATATAATAAATGTCATCATATGCATGAACTAAAAATCTCAGATGAGGAGTTGATCTATCAGCATCCTCTGTATTTTCCAGGTGGCACTATCCACCAAATTCTGGTCCTACTTGACCATACATAGAATAACATCAAAATTTGCAATTAACATTGCGTCCATCAAATAATTCCCAATATATAATCAGTCAATCACTTTTCATGGCACAACTACCAATTCAATGTCCAATCCATCTTATGGCACAACTACCATACAACTATATTCATTTTATCATAAATTATTAATCACAACTTTAATCAGATGCTAAATAAGGTATAAATCAATTCACTTAATCATACTTATATATAAGCATGAATCAGCACCGCATGGATTATAAAATCTTACAGTAATGCAATATAATATCAAGGGATCAATCCCCAAGCAACCATTGGTCATGCCCTCCAACGAGGCAAAATCCCTAAAAAACTTTAGACCATCATATCTCATCACTGTGCGAACAACATCTTTGAAACTATACTATTCATATTCCTATTAATGGAAATAGTTTCCCTTTTCATTAATTGCAATCAAATTGCATTCTGAACTACAATTCAGATTTCCTCAAAAAATTCTTCCTTATCTTTCGCGTGCTTCTATACAATGCTATAAGAAATCAATCTGTTCAATCTCTTTACTATTTTTCTACTTCTGTTGATAGATTTTTTTCCCTTTTCTCAAAATGAGAAGACTTATGTCCTCAAAACATTCAAATCATACCAGTGATATTCTTTGCCAATTACATTCATACAATCCATTTTTTAACCAACTCATCATCGATTCACTTTCAACTCTCTACTAATCATGTCTCTTTGCTATAATCTTACTAAACCACAATATTTTATAAGGATGAAAATTCCAAAGATTTCCTCCTCTATGTTCTTCTCCATCAAAATGAAAACAATATAAAATCATTTAAAGAACACCAAGCATATGTGTCACAAGAAAACTTTAAACAAACTGACGGCTTGATTTCAACATTCACTTTCCTTTCACTTTCATCAATTCCTTATTACCCCACATCCTTTAATTTCCAACAAAAATTTTGACTTACTTAAAATGATACATAATGACACCAAAAAAATCAGAACTTCCTTAATTCTTGTCATGATGACCAATGTTTCTAACAATAAATTAAAGAACTCAACTTGCCAAAATGCTTAGCAACACACTTGCTATGAAAACAGTATATTCCCTGCATCCTACTCCCTTACACATCCTATCAGTGGCCCATCATGGACATGATAGAAACATAACAGGACACATAACCAACAATTAAAACCTTCAAGCATAGCCACCAATAATAATTAAATAAATAAAGCCCAAAGAAAAGAAAATCAATTACAACAATAAATCATAAAAATGCGTGCAATTGCAACAGTAAATACAACGTGACCATCAAGGTCATAAGATAAATAAACATATATTTTGATTGCTATACTTTTCCATAAATAAAAGAAATAAAAATTTCAAAGTTGATCCTTACAAAGTCAAATAAAATCAATATTCACAAGTTTAACATTACAAGAACTATGTGACTAATTCTAGCCACTACAGAGGGACTACGATGCTACACTACGCCTGGATCCAAAATTGGGCGAGTGAAAAGAACACACTCAATCACATAAAACAACATGTCTTTTCAAGACTCCAAACTTATCTATAACATAAAAATGCTTCTACTATCCATAAAACATCACTCAAGACACATACAACAAAGATCGTCTTACAATCATTATGTAAAAATCATACAGTCATACACCAACAAACATTTAACTACCAAGATATCACAACTCACCTCAACAATAATCGGTTATCGTTTCTCACTTTAAAAACTTCAATAAGGCACACTATATGGTATAAAAGTCCCACCGGATGCACATGCTCAGCGTTAACTCATTGACGTTCTAAACATCGGCTACAAATTAGGTGATATCCTCATATCATTTTTTGTTACACCAGGTTTCACTAAATAAAATGCTTTGTAAAATTCTTCAAGCATAAGCTTCCTCAATTTTGCTGAGTTAAGAACATATATCCATCCTTAATACTTTAAGACTCCATCTTTCTCAAACATATATCCATCTTTGCTATAAGTAATGATTGCTACTTCTCATCTATCATGGTTTGCTACTTTACTCAAGATTCCAACTCCCAAACATCACCAAGCCTGTGCAATTACACTGTTACATTTCCATGTTCCGTAATGCAACACAAAAATAAATATAGAGGTTCCACATGAATACTAGGGAAAAAAAGGAACATAAGCCATTGCCCAAATGATCTATTCTAGCAATGTGATGCAACACTATCTGTCTTACAACCGCATAATTAATCCATACCTAGGAACATGCTCTCAATAAGGCAATGCAATATACATGTCAAACAAGCATTACCAGTCTCTATACAAAGGAAAGCATTACGAGGATATGCTATTCTTTTACACAAGAAGGTTTATTAATATTCTTCACATATTAAGCATATGATCAAAACATCCTCTTGTCCACATACAATGCATAACTCCTAAAAGAGTAAACAAAGTTCCATCACACTTGGAACATGATATTTACTTTCACAAAGGTCCTCTTAATTCCACCATCATACATGGTTACACAAGCACAAACATGACCCTTCAAAGGTCACTCAAGCACTCTCACATAGTGCAAAGACTCATGCCCAACACTCAAGGCATCAAGAAGGAAATTACCCATAAGCAACTTCTTGGCAAACACAAGGGTTTATCTAACCCATAATAATGTATTACTCGCCACACACATGCGAGGATGACATACAAAAGAAGGCACATGCTACTTACTACATGCCAACACTCAAGGACCTACACATGCTCAAACAAAATAAGCAACACATGCCTCAGAGCTCCCAATGTTGGAACCATGCTCTGATACCAAATGTAAGGTGCAGAATATTTACCAACCAAAAATAATACCCAAAATGAAAAGCATATTCCATAATTAAGATAATCAACCAGTAATAGTTTCCAAATATCTATAATAACATAAAATGGCAAGAATCAATGAATAAGAATAATGATCCATATACCAGAATGGATTACAATACAGTTTACATACACCTGACTTGGTGTTACAATACATTTGTTTCAATGTTACACATGGAAGGACTATCATCAAGATATACATGAATCCTGTTAAAATTGCAACTTGGCAATGAAGCCATACAAAGAAATATATATAAAACAAATATCCATATCAAAAATAATATCTAATCTCGGTTGCCTTGATCCTCCAATCATCCGCAAACCAAGACCAAGAGAGTGGTTGAGGTGCTTTTTCCGCCCAACCACGAAGTACTAAACTTCCCTAGGTTTCTTCCTAACTTGAAGAAAGCACTGACCCTGCACAAGGAGCCTAGCAACCTAGAATGGTATAAGCAGAAGGGAAACACTCGATGCGCGCATGTTGCCTGTATGCATCCTAATACTAGAATGACATAAACTCTTGCAAACAGGATGTGGCAGAGATAAACATAGTTCCAGGCTTTTAAACAAATCCATCTATTTTAATGGTACAGTAGCTTGGCTAAGCATTTAAATAAAATGATAGTTTTAGAAAACATAAAACTATCATCTCTGGGAGCCCACATTCGGTATCTTGTCCTGAAAGTTCGTACTTTACCAAAATTACATACAACATAGTTTCCTATGATTGGTTTTCCATAGTCATAAATATCTATATTTCAAAATCATCTTTATTTCCAATCAATTGATTTCACTAGTTTGCTTGTTGGAAAGTTTACTATTTTTCCCTTTTTTATCTCAATTTTTCCTAATCTATGTGATGATCTACCAGTTAAATATAATGCATTTCTTTCATAAATCAAGAAATTTGATATATTGCTAGTTTTTCTAAGGAAAATGTAAAAATAACATTTATCAAGAACTCAAAAGTTCATAAAAGTCATTTTAATTGGTGCAGTTATAAAATAGAAAGAATATATCTTTTTCTGTAGTACAATAAATTCAATTTCAGATATTATATATATAGATACTCATATAATTCAATTTGACAAATTAAAATCTAATCAGCATTATTTTTTATTAGTTTAGCTAGAAAAGAGGGTCCAGATCCCTTTAACAAAATAGCCCCCCAGGCATCAGGCCATTAACGAACTAGAAATAGCAGATTAACAGCTCTTGAACAATAGACCAACAAAAACAACTAACCAAAAACCATGGAAACAACAAGGACAACAAAAAATAGTAGAAACAAGAAACTATGGGCTATCAGTCACCCCAAACTTAGCAAGGAACTCGACCATCTCCTTGTAATCACCCAAACTATTGATTCCCACCTACTTGACCTTTTCATCCAGATCTTTGACCACAACAAAGATGGAAGTAGCCCTGTGCAGGGATTTGGCCACAAATTCTGCCATAGTCTTCCATTTCTTCTGCATGGTTTCCATCTTCCTATGGAGGTGCTAGATATCCTCAGCATTCTTGTCACACAGGGTATAACTCCCCTTATTGTCTTGCTCCACAATATCCCACCCGGAGTCTTTACCAACGGCAACCCTCACAGTGTCACCTAGACCTTCATACTTTGACTCATTCGTAGAGGCAAAATGACTAGTGCCTTCAACCTCATGGGTAGATTTCGTGGGGGTTTCATCCCCGCCTTCCTCTATAGTCTCCTCCACAAACTTTGAATCATCAGAAAATTCCACTCCCTATGTATTCAACAATGGATTGCCAACGATCCTTTTGGACCGACGAATCCTTAGATTGACAGCCTCTCTGCCTTCAATGCTACCCATAGAATCTAGCCTGGGGTCAAGCTCAACTATCTTCACTGAAGCATCCACAATAGAAACATCTTTACCTTCCTTATATTTTTTCTTCAGGGTGGTCTCCATTTCCTCCACCTCTACCCTCTCTCTTTTAGCAGTCTTCTTTTCAATCACCGGGGTGGTAAGTTTTTGTTTCGTGTTCTTAGCAGTAACAGGGGTCCCAACTTCCCCAACACGGGGGCCACCCTTAGAAATTTTAGGTGTCTCCATACAAACCTTCACTTTGCCTTTATCCCCAGGGGAAGTATTTGGCTATGGGTCCTCAAGGATTTTGACTTTGATAGGTTTTGGTGGGCATAAAGCAAGGTGGAATTGATACAGTCTCAGAATAAGACCTTGGTGTATGGGGATGAGTGGGTGGGCAGCATTCTTGGTACGGAGGTCCCTAACAAACTTAATGGAGTTGTCTAAGGAAGACAACAAAAAGAAAGGAAAGCTAATCTCAACTCTATTTCTAAAATGATTGAGAAGAGCAAAGTGGTAATGATAATATACCTGAAATCTTCCCTCCGGCATGAAAAATTCTGTTAGCATCAGGCAAATGTGACCCCAAGGCTCCATCAGTTTCTCCCTCTCAAACCCTCCATGAAGCTTCACAGGCTTCTCGCCCTCACGAAAGAAAAGATTCATGTGCTCTGTATCAGGGACTCTACTTCTCCTCGAGTGCTTCTTTCCTTTCATAGGTAACCCAGTGGCTTGCCCTATCACCTCTTCTGACACATGGAAATTGATAGCACCAATTTTAACTTCTCTGGTTTCCTCATTCCATGTTTCAGCAAACTGTCATGACAGATTTTCATCATGGCCCACCATTCCTTCTAGGAAAGGCACCACCTCCCCTTCCTATATATATGCCACACAATTGGGTCTTGTTTGAATTCCTCCACCAAACTAGGTTCAATTTTCACAATATCTCCTCCCATTTCCTCATACTGTAACTTGCAGAAACCATGGTATGGGGAGCATTTAGAATAGCAATGCTTACAACCGGTGGTCTTGAAAATGGCAAGAATCTCATTAAAATGGTAATTCCGCTGAGGGGGGTAATAATTGCGGCATAATAATTGGTGTGATATGCTGCATTCTTGCCACCTAGATACATCTCCTTGGGGGGAGGGATTTAGCTGCCACCTCGTGTGAAGATAGGCGATACTGGCCGCTGGCTTTGCCCAACCATAATTTGTCATGAGGAAAGCAGTCCCATCCATTCTCTATATCCCTACCATACATCCGCATGTCATCCCTTTTAAGCAGTATAATCTAGCATCCAGATCTCCTCCAAATCCAATCAGCATTGGTGTTATGTCCCATCATATACATTTTCCAATAAACACAATCAATACGATTATATGTATATATATATATATATTTATATGTATATGTATATATATATATATATATATTTATATGTATATGTATATGTATATATTTATATGTATATATATATATATATTTATATTTATATATTATTGTAAAACTAAGTTATCAAATGATATAATCGAATACAGTCAAACCATTTTGTTTTCAGACAATAAAAATTACGGTCAATATATATCTATATGCAGAGAAAAATGATAAGTTATCAAATGATATAGTCAAATATAGTCATAAACCATTTGGTTTCCAGAAAATAAAATTTACAGTCAATATAACTATATGAAATGATATAATTGATTACAGACATAACCTCACTATTTTCTAGATAATAAAATTACTTTGCGAATGGAATGATATTTGTATAAATATATATAAATATATATATACATACATTATCAAATAACTAATGTTCAGGAGATTATCAACGCACAGGCATTACAAGAACAGAGATATTATTTTATGCTAACTATTTACGAGGGTTTCAGATATATGAAAAATAAAATGCAAGAAATAATTTTTGTTACATTCCAATGAATGCAATTTACAATAGAGAGAATTAGGAGCCATCGTCCCCAAATGGGGTCACAGTCCCTTAGGCCAGTCATCCTATGATGGCCTAAGTGCCTCTTTAACAATTGTGCAATCAATTTATTATGAAATGCAATCAATCTTATAGTCAATGCAGTATATAAAATACAGTTGATTGTCACATACAATTCGATCAAATATTACATACAGTCGATTCCACATATAATCTATCCATTATAAAAAAAAACATACAGTCAATCCAATTCAAATATATATATATATATGCAATATATATATTTGAATTGGATTGACTGTATGTTTTTTTTAATAATGGATAGATTATATGTGGAATCGACTGTATGTAATATTTGATCGAATTGTATGTGACAATCAACTGTATTTTATATATATATATATTGCATATATATATATTTATTTATTTATTTATTTATTTTTATTTATATATATACAGAAACCTGTATACATATATGCATATATATTTATATATAAATAAATAAAAAATTTCTTTTACAAAGCTACAGCCAGTTGATTTATATAACAATTTCAGGCATAAGATCATGGTTTTGCATAAAAGAAAAGATTCATACACAATCACAGATGATCTAAAATAAGAACATGTAGTTCGCTTCTTAATCCAATCGAATGCTTGATTCCTACAGATTTTTACGGAGCTTCTTGATCTGAACTATTCCCTCTTTGTGCCAAAAATGCTTCCACAATTTCTTTTTGTTTTGAATGCAATTTTCAGAGATGAAGAGCTTCCCCTCTTTTTGAGAATACAAGATGTTAAATAGAAGTTTTGGTGAGAAGAAATGAATTATAACTCCTCTTTTATTGTTTCCTCTTCCTCAAGTGTTTCATTTTCTAGAGCTTTTCTTTTCCTAAAATAAGTTTTTGTTTCAAAAACATGTTTATTCTTTTTTTTTCTAGTTTTACATATTATCACAATGTATCAATAAATCTAATACTTAAATAGAATAAGATTATTTTCTAAATTAAACAATTTAAATAACTTAATCAATTATTCTATTTTTTTAACACCCAAGATATTTAAATAACAATGAATTAAGTAATCTAATTAAATCACCATTAACTAGCTATGCAATAAAATCATATAATTTAAATACAATAAAAATGCAATTTAAATTAACCTAGTAAATCATTCAATATGCAACATATGCAGCTACATGACACTACGTGAAGTGTGTGAATGATATTCTAATCATCTTTACCTCAACCACCCCTTGTCTTCGAGAACCTTCAACTCATCGAAAACTTCAATTTCCCATTAATAGATTAGTAACCAAATAGCTGAAGCATAGCCAAAGCACTACTGACATGAATTTAATATTTATAAATAATCATTCATCTTTCAAAACAATAAATTATCTACCAAACACATATAATTTGTCCATAGATTAAGTATCAAGATTTGAGATGTGACAGAATCTGAGAGACCTTTTGATGCTCCTTGAACATAATCCTTGTCAAAGCAACACCATGAAACATAAAGGTCTTGATGACCATTGAAGCACTCCATAGGAAGCAATGATAACTTATAACATTACTACATACAACATTCTGATCACAACATCATATATCAAACCTGAATGAACTTACTGCCTCAAACTTTTCTTCTCTCTGTCACATACTAAAGTAGGCAATCAAAAACATATAAACCTTTGGTGATCTTTAAAGTTGTAACCTTTTTGGAGCATAAATGAAAGAAACCTCACTTGCTTGGACATGAACATACATCATGCATGTGAACCATGTGAAACTATTCTTGAATGAAGACGGCATGGACCCTGATGAAGACATACAACTTCCTCCTGTAAGGGATGAATCAAGCAGGATCTAACAAGAGCCAACATGAAGCAATGTGAGCCAAGTATGAACTTTCCTAGATGACACTGAAGCATGTTAATCTTCATCTTGCTAATGACCCTGATGAACATGAGACAACATCTCCACAAACCTTAAGACCTTTTGACATCAATACAAAACTAATGATGACATCATAACAACTGTAATACACCATACCAATGCACCAACACTCCAAGCTACATCAACTGTAGTACTTCTCCTCTTTGACATCAATGACAAACTTGATTTAGAAAAATTTGCATAGGTCCATTATTAATTATTTAAAACATACCCATTTCCTCAAAATCTACATCACTGAAAAATTTTAGGGACCTCCTTTGTAAATTGGTCTGCCGGATGTGTTCGCCGCAATCAAAACACATTAAAATATTGCATCATATGGTCTCCAATTTTGATGAAACAAGAACTAGACATGTTTTGGACCAAAACAAGAAATAGATCACCCTCAGAATTGTGAGATTTGCAACTTTCCAAAACACCAAATCTAGCCCAGTCGCAGTCATAGAAACATTAAATAGCCCATCAAAACTCATCCAAGGGGCATGAAACTGAATAGGTATATTACCATATGCACCCCAAAACTTTCTACCATACAGATTTGCAAGACTATCTCTGAGTTACAAGATTTTAATAAGCGAGGGTGGGGTCCGAGGTAGATTGAGCAGCATGTCGACCTAGCCTCTATCGACACATCAAGAGGAGATAGGCACTTCAAATTTGCAAAATTTAAAGGTGTCATCACTTCCAATGTTGTCATCCTTACCAAACTCAATTCTTCTTGAATGTTCAATCTCAGTTCATTGATGTATCTTGCTACTTTCTCCTTGCTTGCTTCACAGAACACATCCAAGGAGGATAGAGATAACAATGCATACTAGAGAGATGACAGAACTTACTACTGGAGAGGAAACCCTAATGCATACCAGAGTGAAGGATATGGAAGAGAAGGAAGAGGACCTAAAAGGAGAATGTTTAGAGGAACCTGTTTCAAGTGTGGAGGTGAAGGACATAGAGCATTTGAATGTAATCAAGGGAGTACAAGCAAGAGGACAGAGAATAGTGGAAGAGCAGCCTAAGTGGAAGAAGAACCTATTGGATCACCCAGTTCAGTTGGTAAACCAATGAAACGAGAATCACTTGTCATGAGGAGAGCACTATGTCAAGTAGAAACAAATGAGGAACCACCACAGAGAAAACGTTTATTCAGAACCAGATGCAAATCAGGAGGTAAATGTTGTAAAGTTATTAATAGTGGTAGTTCTAATAACCTAGTTTCAGAGGAGATGGTGACTAAAATGAAGTTGGAAAGATTGAGACACCCTAAGCCCTATCAGATAGCATGAATTCAGGATGACCATAAGGTACTGGTGAGTGAACAATGTTTGGTGAAATTTCATATTGGATCTTATCATGATGAAGTCTTGTGTGATATTATGCCTATGGATGTTTGTCATATCTTGTTGGTTAGACCTTAGCAATACGAGAGAAAAGATATACATGATGGGAGAAATAATGCATACACTATAACAACAAATGGAAAGAGAATTACTTTGATTCCTTTAGAAGATGATCCTAAGAGTGAAGTATGTGGGAATGCTAGAATCTATTTGGTAGATGGAAGAAAAATTTTAGATGGTTTGAGACATGAGAATATGTGTTATGCTTTGATTCCTAAGAAGCCTGAAACATTGAAGAAGGAGACTGAAGAATCATAACTAAAGGAGATAACTGAGTTGCTGACAAAGTATGAAGATATCATATCAGATAATGTACCTGAAGGATTGCCACCAATCAGAAGTATCAGTCATCACATGGATCTTATACCTGGAGCTATTTTACCTAACAAAGAAGCACACAGAATGACACTGGTAGAGAATGAAGAATTGAATAGACATATACAAGAGTTGTTGAGGAAAGGTTTGATCAGAGAAAGTTTGAGTCCTTGTGCAATACCTACAGTGTTAGCACCTAAGGAGGATGGAGAATGGAGAATGTGTATAGACTCTAGAGCAATAAACAAGATCACAATTAAGTATAGATTTCCTTTACCTAGGATGGATGATATCATGGATTATTTGAGTGGACCAAAATATTTCACAAAGATAGATTTGAAGAGTGGATACCATCATGTCAAAATCAGAGAAGGAGATGAATGGAAGACTATATTTAACACAAATGAGGGATTGTATGAGTGGTTAGTGATGTCTTTTGGATTGACAAATGCACCTAGTACTTTCATGAGATTGATGAATGAAGTCCTAAAGAAATTCTTGGGTAATTTTTTTATTGTATATTTGGATGATATTCTGATTTTTAGTAAGACAAAAGAAGAACATTTGTGGCGCCTGAGACAAGTATTGCAGAGGTTGAGAGAAGAGAAGTTGTTGATAAACATCAAGAAGTGTAGTTTCATGAAGGAAGAATTGGTTTACTTGGGATTTGTGATTTCTGCAGAAGGATTGAAGATGGACCCTAAGAAAGTAAGAGCAATTGTTGAATGGCCTACACCAAAGAGCAGTGGAGAAGTCAGATCATTTCATGGATTAGCTAGTTTCTACCAGAAGTTCATCAGAAATTTCAATTCAGTTTGTAACCCTAAGACAGAGACAATGAGAGGTGACAGAAAAGACTTTAAGTGGACATCAGGAGTAGATAAAAGTTTTGAGTTATTGAAGCAGAAAGTTATAGAGCAACCTATTTTGGTATTACCAGATTTCAATAAGGTATTTCAAGTTGATTGTGATGCAAGTGGGAATGCAATAGGAGCAGTGTTGAGTCAAGAAGGTAGACCTGTAGCATATTTCAATAAGAAATTGAATGATGCAAGGAGAAGATATTCAGTTTATGATTAAGAGTTCTATGCCATAATTCAAACCTTGAAGAAATGGAGACATTACTTGCTTCCTAAGGAGTTTGTGTTGTATACAGATCATCAAGATTTACAATATTTGAACAGTTAAGAAAAGTTGAATAAGAGACATATGAGGTGGGTAGAGTTCATGCAGAGCTATAATTTTGTGTTGAAGCATAGGAGTGGAAAATCGAACAAAGTTGTAGATGCATTGAGTAGAAGAAGGAAATTGTTGACGGATATGAGAGCTGAAGTGTTGGGATTTGATGAATTGAAGAACATGTATGAGGAAGATCTTGATTTTGTAGAACCTTGGAAAGCATGTAAGGAACCTATTGTGATAGATAGGAGTAAGTGGTTGGACTATTTCATTCAAGAAGATATGTTGTTCAAAGGAAATCAGTTGTGTATACCTAGAAGTTCCATGAGAGAAAATTTGATCAAAGAGAAACTATTGGAAACAAGGTGGATAACTGAGAAGGGGGGGTGAATCAGTTATCTTAATTATTTAACTTCTTTTTCCTCTTTAATAATTAGTGCAGTATCAAAACATATAAGCATACATGAACATGAGAGCAGAAAAGAAATCAACACACATAACACAAGGATTTTACATGGAAAACCCTGTTAAGGGAAAAACCACGAGGTGACTAACCCAAGATTGTATTCTCTATTAAAAGAATAGAAGTACAAAATGGCACTTGCCAATTAGGGCTCACTGCCTGAGCACACTGCTCACAAGAGGCTCACTACCTACAAGAGACTCACTATCTACAAGGTATATAGAAAGCAACCAGGTGTTTGAACTGATCAGAGGCATCCACATATGCTAAGGTTCAGTTTCGGTTAGGCTCAATATACTGATCTACTGCACTTCATTCTTCCTTTGCTTTAGTGTTGTTGTTCTGTCACATACCGGACTTGTATTACTGCTTCCACACTTATCTCTACCTTTCTTCATACATTATCACTCCACACACTCACCTTCATACCAAAATCCATTTGGTATATATAACCGCACCAAGGATTTCAACATCTTTCTAGTTGGTAAATGAAATACTTAAGATATTTACAAAACACTGATCTGTCGGTTGAATCCATGCTTAATATGTGATGCGTATCAAATTTATAGACATAGAAGTCATCATTCATGTCAGCCAACAATGTATGATCTCTCAAATAGCTTGAGCACCATCAATTTCTCATTCGGATTAGAATCTGATGCTCTGTCAGTCAGTTCTTCCTTAGTCTGCTCTGCCTGTCAAAAACCCAACACTTAGATGCTCATATTTTTTCACTCTTTCATCACTGGAGACTCAACCTCTGGAATGTTGTAGTCATGGTACTCCTCTTGACTTCCCCAAGTTTGCACTTTTCTGAGATACATACTCTAAGAGATCCGGACCTGATTGTCAGACCTTGATGCATGCTCTATTCTTGTCCACCGGACCAAAACACTCTTCAATCTGACTTCCGGTATAGACATATTATGTGCTGTGGATGAGTGGGATGGACTTTGTTGCCATCAATGACAACACTCATGAAGCCACACAGTGTCTCTTGCCAACAGAAACATAGTGGTGGAGTGGCAAGACATTTTGGCATTGATAAGACAGTGGCTTTGGTAAGTGAAAACTACTTTTGGCCTCTGATACATAAGGATGTTAGGAAATTTGTACAGAGTTGTAGAGTTTGTCAAGTTACAAAAGGGAGTAGTTAAAATACTGGATTGTATAAACCTTTGACAATACTGGAGAGACCTTGGCAAGACACAAGTATGGATTTTGTAATGGGATTGCCTAAGACACAAAGAGGACATGATTCAATATTTGTAGTGGTGGATAGATTTTCAAAGATGGCACATTTCATACCCTGTAAGAAGACAACTGATGCAGTGCATGTAGTTGACCTATTTTTCAAGGAGATTGTGAGATTGCATGGATTACCTAAGAGCATAGTTTCAGACAAAGACACAAGATTTCTTGGATATTTTTGGAAGACACTTTGGAAGAAGCTGAATACAGATTTGAAGTTTAGTTCAACATTTCATCCACAGACTAACGGACAGACAGAGGTAGTGAATAGGAGTTTGGGTAACTTGTTGAGATGTTTCGTTGGAGAGGAGACATGAAGTTGGGATTTAATTCTTTCACAAGCAGAGTTTGCTTATAGTTCAGTGGATAGGAGCACCAAAAGAACACCTTTTGAGATTTTTACCAGAGTAAACCCTAGAGGAGTTATAGAGTTGAGAGATATCAATATGGAAGAGAAGAGAAGTGCAGAAGCAGAAGAATTTGTAGGACATATGGAGACAATGCATAATCAAGTTAAGAAGCATTTGGAGGAGATGAACAACAAGTACAAGGAGAAGGTAGATGAGAAGAGAAGACACAAAGAATTTGCAGTTAGAGATGAATTGATGATATACTTGAGAAAAGAGAGATTTCCAGTTGGGACATATAACAAATTGAAAATAAAGAAGTTTTGACCTTGTAGGATACTCAGAAAGTTTGATTCAGGGAATGCATATGAAGTGGAGTTACCGGATACCTTGGGTATATCACCTATATTCAACATTGCAAACCTATATTAGTATCATGAAGCAGAGTTCAATGACAGCATTGATGAAGACTTGAAGAAACAATTACCAAAACAAGCACCAGAGCAAATTGAAGATATTTTACATAGCAGAGTTGGATGTAGTACCAGATGAAGATAGTACAAAGAATATCTTGTGAAAACAAAAGGCGGACTAGAAGATGACTCATCTTGGATTTCTTAGGCTAAGGTGAATCGCCTTGGTTTTCCTCTAGCCCTAGCAAAGTGAGAGACTCACTTTTTCAATAACCTTGAATGTCTGATGTAGGAGCATCCTTGGTTCAAGACCAATCTTGCATCAACCAAAAACATTTGCATTTCAATTTGTTTGCATTTTAGTTTGTTTCTTTTCATTTTTCCAATTCAGGCAGTAGCAGTTTATGTATGTTGGTCTGCATTCTACCGCAGTTGCATTTCAGATCTTGTGAAGCTAGACTTAGCATCTAGAGCCATTCATGCACATCATATCCAAAATTTAGATCATTTGGATCAGTTACCAGAGAGATGTCACTATCAAAAGATCAATTATTTTCTCAGAGTAGAGCATCCTGACAGTCTCAGACAATCAACTAAAGGAGAATACTCATGGAGCATTTCATAACTTGCAAAGTTCAAAGACACATCATTCAGTGTTGTTTGGTTTGTGGTCAACCTTCCCTGAGATCTGTACATCTTTCCATTCATTTGCAGAGGAGTGTTGGAAAGATGGTTGCCGTTGCACCAAAAGATCAACCTTTTAATGCCTAATACAACTGCCAGAGTTAATGAATCCATAGGAGGTAGTTAAGCCTTGTCATGAACGCAAGCGTTGTGCATGCACAACCCAAGGAGACCAAGGGTGTACACTTTGCAACAATCCCCCCAATGCAAGTGAGGGGTTCAAACCTCTGACCCAGGCTCTGATACCAATTGTTGGAAAGACAGTTGTCATTGCACCAAAAGATTAACCTTTTAATGCTCGATACAACTGCCAAAGTTAATGAATCCATAGGAGGAGGTTAAGCCTTGTTACGAAGCCAAGTGTTGTGCATGCACATCACAAGGAGACCAAGGGTGTACACCTTGCAACAAGGAGTTCTTCATGTTTAGATCTGACCTATTTGTGTACACATGTTATAGCTCTTCATCAAAGTTTGTGATCTTCCTTGGCTGACGTGGAGGAATCTTTGGTTCCAAAGATGTATATATTGATGTAATAGATGCCTAGGAAAGTAGCTATCAAGTTATCTAGTTATGATCGTTAGCATGAGTTCATAGTTTGGATTCTTTACAAGAGGGCTACAAATCCGATTGTCAGGAAAGGAAAGGTATTGTTGTGTTTCAGTGATGGGAGGAGTAAAAACCCTCCCTGGTGTTTTGCATGTTCCTGGATTAGCTAGAAATCTGATTTCAATTTCAAAGTTGAATGATTTGGGAATGCATGTGACATTTGACAAGCATGGCTACAGATTGGTGAGAGGAAACTTGGTGGTAGTGAAAGGAAAGAGATTTGGGAACTTGTTTAAGCTTGAAGCCACTACAGTTTGTAATGCCTCTTATGTTTCTAAGGCTTCTGAAAACACTTGTATGTTGTGGCACCGTAGATTGGGCCACACAAGCAATAATGTATTAAAAACTATTACGAATAAAGAATTATTGGACAGTTTCTCTTATTCTAATGAGTACTTTGATTTCTATGAGCATTGTGTGTTTGGTAAACAAAATAGAAAATTATTTCCTTCAGTAAGCAATAGAGCAAAGGAGAAGTTAGAAATTATTCATACGGATGTGTTTAGACCTGTGAATAATGAATCTATCAAAAAATCTTGTTAATTTTGTAACCTTCATTGATGATGTATCCAGATTTACATGGATTTATTTTATGAAGCATAAATCTGAAGTTTTCACTAAGTTTAAGGAATTCAAATTCTTAGTAGAGAACCAATCAGGTTTAAAGATAAAAATATTACGATTTGACAATGGAGGGGAATATTGCTCTAAGGAATTTGATGAGTTTTGCAAGCATGCAGGTATAATCAGATAAAAGACAACTCCATATACACCACAAAAGAATGGTGTTGCAGAAATGATGAACTGAACAATTATGGAAAGAGTCAGAAGTATACTTAGTGATGCATAGTTGGATAAATGCTTTTGGGCAGAGGCTGTGTGTACTGCTTGCTATTTGATAAATAGATCTCCTTGTAAGGCTCTTGATTTGACACCTTATGAAGTGTGGACAAGTAAGAAACCTTCTATTTCACATTTAAGGGTTTTTGGTTGTGAGGCTTTTGTTCATGTGCCTAAGGAAAAGTAATATAAGTTGGATCCAAAGGCTGAAAAGTGTACATTCATTGGATATGGTGATAATGTCAAAGGTTATAAGCTTTGGAATCCACTAACCCGCAAGATTATCTTTTCTAGAGATGTTATTTTCAGGGAACTTAGAGCTATTTCTGAACCTAAGCAGCCAAAAGAAAAAGAAGAAAAGGTAAAGAAGGTGCACTTTGATTTAGAGAAGCAAGATGCACCTCAGGAAGAACATAATGATGGATTAGGGGGTGAAAAAGAAGAAGAAGATTCAAGTAGTTCTGATGAAGATGAATCTATTGTGACAGAAGAAGTTGGTGCAGATGATCATGCAGAAGAACAAGTAGAGTCTCTTACTCCACCCTTGAGGAGATCCACAAGACAACGTGGTGTAGGAGCACCCCAAGAAGACTAGAGTCTTATGCATTTTCTATATTTAATGTAATAAGGTATGTTTGACCAGACTTGTCATTGGTGTTTGTAATTTGGTTTCTGTTTGTAATTCCCTAGGGCACTTATCGAGTTGTCATGATAAGGTTGTTAGTTTGTTAAGAGTTTGTTAGTTGGTTATCTCTCCCAACCGCTTGGAATTGTCTCCCAGCCACTGGGAATCATGTCGGTACTACTGTTGGCAAGTAGATAAATAGCTCAGCTCAGATCGATTGGCCATATCGATTGAAATTGTTATAGAGAGAAATAAGGATCAAAGCAATAGTATGTAGTTAAGTTCTAAAACTGTGAAATCAGATATTTGTATTTCATTTCTGGAAGCAATAGAAGATCTTGTTTTGTGTTTGATTTCCTTGTGTAGTCGATTTTCTAGTTTACAGCCGAGATGCGTTCTTAATCCATTCCACCAGTTGGATTACTTCGTAATCGGTGGAATGGTTGTATAAATTAGATTAGGTTTTCTATTTTGTTTCTGTGCATTTTGTTTTCGCAGGATCAAGTTTTATAGCATGTTGAGATGAATCCTAGCATCCTCATGTGCTAGGTTGTTAAAGTTAGAGAAATCTATATGTTTGCAGAAGGTACATGTTGGCGCAGTCGCGAGGATCTTGGCTGTGCAGATCGGCGGCGTTGCAGATAATTAAAATTTCTGCGTTTGAACCAATTTCAAAGGTTCAATGGTCTTTCGAGTCAATGGAGGAAGCGTCGATATAAGTTTTATTATCAGGTTCCGCAATTAGCTGAAATCCGGTGGAAGGTCTTTGATTGAACCTTTGGCGAAAGGTTCAACAGTTCAACCAACCGTTTGGTTCAACCATTCAGTGACGGAGACAGTGCTAAAGAGCTAGCAACAGTTGAACCATTCGGTTCAATGGGCTGGTGGTTCAACAGTTCAGTGAACAAGCGATAGGTTCAGTAATAGCGCCAGTTCAATAAAGCGATGGGTTTAGTGGTTCGACAGTGTAGTTGAGAGTTGTTGATAGTAACTTTAAGCTAAGTGGTGGAATCGATAGTATTGGTTCAATGGTACGGTTGGTTTAGAGGTTCAACCGAAGGGAAATACTCATATCGGCGTAAGGGTAGGAAATACAAACCATCTTCCGATAGCAACGATCTCGCCAATAGGCACAAAATCTAAGTCCCATCAGCCTAAGGATGGAGCTCGGCGTGACAGAGTTTAAGCTTGCCAATAGAAGTGGGTTTTGCCGATGGAAACATGTTATCCTCGTTTTCAATACTTCCAAATTTAAACTTTTTGTGTCGAAATGACAAATCTTACCATGCTTTGAACCCTTTTCACCTTTCGATTGCAAAACACCAGTGTCAAATTTTTCTTGCATGAGTCATTGAAATAACTTGTTTTTGAGATGTCACAATCTGTTTCACTACATTGAACTTTGCATAACAGTATCATTTCGGAGCAGAGATACTCATCATTCCACTGAGTTCTCGAGTACACTTATCCAATTTGCGGCATTTTATGAAAATAATTAAATATTGAAAATCTTTAACAGATGGTACAAAAAATGTTTATGGTAGTGTTCATGACTCCATTTCACCTAATCTGGCAACTTTTCAGGTCAAGAAGTCTTATGGTTTGGGAGATTTTAAAATTTTAATTTTTTGGCGGGCAGTTGGTGGAAACAATTAAATTATGGTTTCTGTAAGAGCTGGAGAAGAATCATGTGGTAGGAGATCTCATCGAGTTATTACGGGAAATGTGGCAAGATTTCATGACAATATAATATTCCAGTTAAAAGTTATGCACTTTTCACCATTTTTTGTGCCTACATAGTTCACAAGTTGCAAATTCGCCTAACTCAAAATGGTATCACCTGTGAATTTTCCTAAGTGGAGAGTTTACTTTCAAAAAAAAAGTTATTTTTGGCCTACTTAATAAAAAGTGAAAGTTCGCGTCAACTCGCACTTTTGGCTAAGTTTGCGTCAACTTTCAAGTTTGGCTAAGTTCGCGCACACTTTTGACTAAATTGATGTCCACTTTCACATTCAGTAAAGTTCACGTCAACTTGCACTTTTGGATAACTAAAACGAAGGTGTGGGTTTTAGTTTTTAATAAATCCTCCAAAAGTTACACTTTTTCAAAGTACAAGTTGTGGTTTTTAATAAGATGAAGCACATCTCCAAAGTAGGTGATCAAAATGAAAAGTAGTTAAGATAACTACCGAAGAAAACTAAGCAAGTAATCATTTAGAAACTTGTGTTCGGAGAAGTTCAAAAGTTTTAAAACTCTATAAGTTGCTGATGAGGGTGTGAAGTCACACTAAAGGGGCCGATGGCTAAAAGAAGGGAGAGTAGTTATTATAACTACTTAAGGAATAAAACTAACATCCTGGAAGAGTTGGGCAGATCCAGCAGCTGGGCCCTTTGTTGTCGAAATGAATCCAGCCCCAGAACAAAATGACTTTTCACTACACTATAAAAATGGTGTTCCATATTACAGCATAGGGGCGTGGATGGGAAGCTATTACTCCACCATGCCAAAGACACTATCTCATTTTGTATTACAGGCTGAATTGGTAGAGTCGTCTCCGGAAAGAATTTACTACAGATATTGGCTTACACCCAAAAATAGTTCGTTGATGGCCAGGCAAGTTGTTAAATCAGACGGTTACCTACAATCCTTTTTGTGGTTTGATAATAGTGGTCGCAACCCCAATTAAGCTACGGCGTGTATGGGTTGTGTGGGGCTTATGGAGTCTACTACACAAAAGCCAATGTTGAGTTATGCAGTTGTATGCAAGACTTCCACCCCACAGACGATCTCACATGGAATTCATGACAGTGGTGGTCAAGCGGTTGTGTTCGGCGTACTCCATTAAACTGCTCCACCGCTATTAATGGCAGTTCCACCACAGATGGTTTCCTCCAAGTCAGAAATATTTCTTTGTCTGGTAAGGAAGCTCCTCAATATACCCAAGAGTCAACTCTACTAGGATGTAAAACTACGTGTCTCAACAATTGCTCCTACACAGCCTTTGTTCTCACCAATTCCAATCCTGTTGTTTGTAAATTGTGGTTTGGCGATCTGTTAAGCATGCGAGCTACTTCTTCTGAGCAATAGTCCTTCTTCATTAGATTGGCTGATTCCGATTTGCAGAAGTCATCATCCAATGGAGGAAGAAGCAGCAGAGTAGTTGCGCTTTCCATTTCAATTCCTTTGGGCATTGCTATTTTGGGTACTCTGTTTGCATGGTTTATTCAGCGCAGGTGTGAAAGACTACATCAGAAACTCTACAAGAATGACACACCAACAACATCGCTTAGAACATTCACCTACAAAGAGATGAAAGCTGCGACCAACAATTTCGCCCATAAGTTGGGGAAGGGGGCATTTGGCTCTATCTTCAAAGGAACTCTACCAGACAATACACTTGTGGCAGTGAAAAAAATTAGAGGGTTCCACACATGCAGAAAAGCAATTCCGTGCGGAAATAAGCACCATTGGAAACATCCATCATGTGAATTTGGTGAGGCTCAGGGGATTTTGCGTAAAGGGATCTCAAAGGATGCTTGTTTATGAGTACATGCAAAATGGGTCTCTCAACTCTTTCTTGTCCCGCAAGTCCAAAGAAGCAGGCAAAGTGTTGGACTGGAATACCAGATTTGGAATCACTTTAGGCACTATAAGGGGGCTACTTTATTTCCACGAAGAATGTAGAGACTGCATCATCCATTGTGATATCAAGCCAGAAAATATTCTTCTAGATGCAGATTTCTGTCCAAAAGTGGTTGATTTTGGGCTGGCAAAGCTTTTTGGCAGAGATTTTAGCAGAGTGCTAATGACAACAAGAGGAACGAGAGGGTATTTGGCTCCTAAGTGGATCTCTGGTCTGCCAATCACAGTTAAGGTAGATGTATACTGTTTCGGCATGACACTGCTGGAAATAATCTCAGGCCGACGAAATCTGGACTTGAGCATGGAGGAATCTCAGTTCTACTTTCCTACCTGGGCTACCACTCAAATTCATGCAAGGGTTTGGAGGAATTGCACATAGATATGATGAACATTGTGCCAATGTTTTGTGGATTGTTCGTTTATGGGTTGAGTATTTTAAGGCTTGTAGGAAAAAGAATTCAGGGAAGGTATGCTAATTGAAGATGATGAAGAATCAGCATGCAAATAGTTTGCGGGGTAATTTGTCAAGATTGGAGATGTGAGCTTTGGAACAAGGAATTCTACAAAACCTATGGAGTGGTTTCCATCCATGATTTTGATGGCAATAACAAACTAGAGCATGATAGTCCTTTGATGTCAGAAAGTCTTATTTCATATGGCACCAGAAAGGTTGGTGAATCTTGAACAGGTCTCCAATTGAAAAGATTAGGTATGACATATGCATCTTCAATATGTTGGCATGGAGCCCCTGTTGTGACTTTACCTTTATCATCGGAAAACTTCTATGTCCAATTCTATTTTTACCGGATGTCTCTTAAAACCTAAGGGCAATTCATTCGAGCAAGATAGAAGCTTCGCAAAGAGAAGGTTGTGAAGAATATAATGTGACAGTTGTGGGTGTTGGTGGATATGGGCACTTTGCCCTCTTAACTTTGAATGTCAAGAAAAGTATCAATGTTCCACTTCTTAGTGCATTAGAACTTGAATGATAATGTGCTTGTATAAAATATGATCTTTCGTTGTGGAGATTGAATGAAGAGCACAACATGGAAGAAAAATATAATTGGTCCTCTCTACAGAATGCCTTGAGATTGAGGAATCTAAGATTCATGTATCAAGAGCAGTTGCCAACATGAAGCAGATGGAGGTGATGCACAACTTGAAAGTCACAAGTTTTATTTACCTTTTTATAAAAGTGACTTTTGTCACTTATTGTAATTCACAAGTTAGAAAATGAACTTTATTTCCAAAAAAGTGGTGTAAAATATAACCAAAAATAAGGTTCATTATATTTTTGTATTTCAAAAAGGTGGTTATTAGGTAGTTGTGAGGTAGTTACAAAGTGGTTACTAGGTGGTTATGGGAAAAGGCTTATAAATATGAGGTTATTTCAAATGTAAAGGGGGAACTCTTTAGAGAGAACTTTTGTAGGGGGAACTTATGAATAAACTTCTTGGAACATTTTTGGTTCTACACATTGTATAGTCTACTTTTGGAATTGTATAATTTTGAAAAGATAATGAAGAATGCATTTTCAGTTCGTATGTTCTTGATGTATTTCTGAGTTATGATTACTAGTTTCTCATATGTCAAATTGGTGATCTTTCTATGTATTTGTGTGAATCAAAGTTATCCATTGAAGCATGCAATTGGGGTGATAAAGCACAATCATGTCTCGGTATCCTGATTTGAAAGTGTTTAGATAAATTATCTCTTCGTATGTTGAGATTTGCCATCTTTCTTCATCGTTGTTGCATATATGTCATGAGATCCATCATAGAGTTTAGGAAAGTGGTTTCTAGCTTCATGGTGAAACCCCCTCATACTTTTCAATGAGATTGTGAAACTCCTGTTGGTTTTCATACGTCTACCACGAGGGTTTCTACATGTCCATTTCTCCTGTTATTTTCTTTTTCTTCCTTTTTGTACTTTCAGGATAAAAGTATAGAAAAACCACAAATACCCCTATCATACGAGGGAGCTATCCCTCTCAAACGTAGAGGAAAGTTGTTAGTCCAGTAACAACTTCTCCAACTGTTGGGACTATTTAGTCACCGCTCTAAGGGCAACGAGTCATTTTCAAAGGTTATTTCGTGGTGACAAATCTATTTACCAACAAAACACATACGCAAAAAATGTATGTTAGCGGCTGGTTAACTGCCGACTGTTAAACAGTTATCCACGACCCGATGTTCCGCTCTGCATCATAGTGGTATCAAAGCCAAGGATTATAGCGATTGGGAAAAGGTGAAGACAAAATGTCTGATACAAAAGGAACATCAAAACTTCCGGCAAGGATGACCAATGCTGAATTGGTTGTCCTAGTGAAGAAGCAGATTACAGAAAGCAAAGCAGTCAGAGCTCAGAATGAGGCTTTGAAGGATGAGTTAGATAAGTTAAGGGACAAAGTAGGAAAGGGAAGAAAAGACTCGGGTGAGGAAGATAGGGATGAAGAGATCCCTAGGCAGGAAGAGATAGAGGTTCCTGTAGACCAAAGACCCTTACTAAATGCCCTCAAATCCATGGAGTGAAGGACCATGGACATGAAAATAGACCTGCCAGTATTTGTAGGCAAGATGGATCCTGAGTCAGTAATGGAGTGGATAGACTCCTTGAATAATTTCTTTGAAACAAAGGAAATACCAGAACATCAAAGGGTAAAGATGGCCCAATCCAAGATGAAAGAGGTTGCACTAACTTGGTGGAATTTCATCCAAGATGACAGGGTGAAAGAAGGAAAGAACAGAGTTGCTACTTGGAAGAAGATGATGGCTTTAGTGAAGGAAGCCTATGTTCCATTGGATTACAACATCCAACTACATAAGAAGAGGCAAAATTTGAAACTGAAGGAGTTAGATGTCAGTTCATACACTAAAGAGTTCATGAAACTTTGTGTCAAGACAAAGGTCAAGTAGAATGAGGAAGAGAGGGTAGCAAGGTATCTAAATGGGTTGAGATTTGCCATCCAAGAAGATTTAAATCTACATAGTCCAGATACAGTTCAGAAGTGCTACCAATTGGCACTTAAAGTGGAAGAGAAATTAAAGAGAAGACAAGAGCAGAACAATAGAGGAAGAGAAAGACAGCAAAGAGGGGGAAGAAGTCCTTTCAGAGGCAGAGGAAATGGATTTGGACACCAAGGTGAATCCAATCAAGAAAGCAGCAAAGGAGATAGCAATCAAACTCAAGGAAGTTATAATCAAAAAGGAAATTTTAGAGGCAGAAGACCACCATTTAGAGGGAGATCTTAGGGCAGAGGACCTCTCAGATGTTACAATTGTAATCAAGAAGGCCACATAGCTAGTAGATGTCCAGAAAAAGCAACAACTTCAATGGGAGACAGGAGGACAAATCTGATCCAAGAATCTGATTGTCAAAGTATGACAAGCTCAAACACTTATCAAAGTGTGAATGCTCCTGATGGTTATGGGTATCCTGAAAAAGGAGAATCTTTGATGATTAGAAGAGAAATGACCACCATGAAGGTGCCTAACAGAGAACCCCCACAGAGAGAGTCTCTTTTCAAAACTACTTGCAAGGCCAGAGGTAAGGTATGTAAAGTTCTGATTGACTCTGGATCTACTGAGAATTTTGGGTCTATTGAAATGGTAGAAAAGCTTAAGCTTAGGAGGCTGCCACATCCTTGCCCATTAAAGATTTCATGGCTCACTCCAGGTCAGCAAACAGTTGTATAAGAACAAGCTTGGGTGGAGTTTCAAATTGGACCATATAAGGATAGGTTATTGTTTGACATAGCTCAGATGGACGCTTGACATCTCTTATTTGGAAGACCATGGCAATATGATTTGAGAGCACAACATGATGGAGTTAGAAATACTTATTCAATCACCAAGGATGGTAAGGTGATAGAATTACTACCATTGATGGAGAAGGAGGTAGAATCAAAAGGAAAAGAAGTCAAGGTAATGCTGGTAGAAGGCAAACAGTTCATGACAGAAATAGCAGAAGGAGCAGTTGCATATGCTCTAATCCCATGCCTAAAGGTGAATAAGGAACAGTAACAAGAAGTCAAGGGAGAGAAGAGACAAAGATTTGTAGGCCCAGTTGTTCAAGAGCTATTGGACAAATACAAAGGCGTCATCTCTGATGGAATGCCAAGGTCTCTACCACCTATAAGAGATATCAACCATTGTATAGATCTGATCCCAGGATCTACACTGCCAAACAAAGCAGCATACAAGGTCACCCCAGAACAGAATGCAGAGGTAGCAAGACAGATTGAGGAATTGTTGGACATAGGCCTAATTGGCAAGAGTTTAAGTCCATGTGCAGTACCAGCTGTACTAGCACCAAAAAAGGAAGGCACTTGGAGGCTTTGCACTAATTCAAGGGCTATCAACAAGATCACAATCAGGTATAGGTTCCCAATACCTAGGATAGAGGATTTGCTTGATTGTTTAGGAGGTGCCAAATATTTCACAAAGATAGACCTCAAAAGTGGCTATCATCAGATCAGGATTAGGTCAAGAGATGAATGGAAAACTGCATTTAAGACCAATGAAGGGTTGTATGAGTGGAAGGTCATGCCTTTTGGTTTATCCAATGCTCCTAGTACATTTATGAGATTGATGAATGAGGTCTTGAGAGAATTTATAGGAAAATTTGTCATAGTATATCTTGATGACATTCTAATTTTCAGCAATACAAGGGAAGAACACCTCAAACATATAAACCTGGTTCTCAAAAGGTTACATGAAGAATAGCTAATGATAAACTTGGAGAAGTGTTTGTTCATGCAGGAGGAAATTATCTACTTGGGATTTGTCATCTCCCAGGGAAAGCTGAAAATCGATCAAGAGAAGGTAAGTGCCATATTGTCTTGGCCAACTCCCAGAACAATGAATGATGTCAGAAGTTTCCATGGGTTAGCAACCTTCTATAGGAAGTTTATAAGAGGGTTTAGTCATGTCTATGCACCCATGCTTGACACCATAAAAGGAGGACAAAAGTCCAGATTTACTTGGAGAAAGGAGGCAGGTGATTCATTTGAAACATTGAAGAAGAAAGTGGCATAGCAGCCAGTCCTTGCACTTCCTGATTTTAGCAAGATTTTTTAGGTTGAATGTGATGCAAGTCACATGGAAATTGGCATAGTACTCAGTCAAGAAGGTAGGCCTATTGCATTTTTCAGTGAGAAATTAAATGATGCTAAGAAAAGATATTCATCCTATGATTTGGAGATGTATGCTCTAGTCCAGTCACTCAAAAAGTGGAGGCATTACTTGATGCCAAAAGAATTCATAGTGTTCACAGATAATCAGGCCCTTAGTTTCATTAACAGCCAAGAAAAGTTGAACCATAGACACATGAAGTGGGTGGAAACTTTGCAAGCTTTCACTTTCACACTCAAGCACAAGAAAGGGGTCAAGAATAAGGTAGCAGATGCTTTGAGCAGGAGGGCTCTCACCATAAATCAAATTCAATTGGAAAGTGTTGGGATTAATTCCTTAAAGACTATGTATGATGATGATGAAGACTTTGGAGAGATCTACAAAGTATGCACTTCCTTTGGAGACAAATATCATGTGGAGTACTCTGAATTTCTAATCCAAGATGGATTGTTGTTCAAAGGTGGACAGTTGTGCATTCCACGGTGTTCTATGAGACTGAATATCATTAAGGAGAAGCATTGTGGAGCCATGGCAGGACATTTTGGTTTGGATAAGACCCTTGATCTGGTGAAGAGACATTACTTTTGGCCAAAGCTATAGGCAGATATCAGAAAATTTGTGGAGACATGTGTGATCTGTCAGAAGGCAAAAGGAAGATCCACTAATGCAAGTTTATATCAGCCATTGCCCATTCCTTCTAGACCATGGGAACGCATAAGCATGGATTTTGTGTTGGGTTTACCTAGAACAAGGAAGGGGTATGATAGTGTCTTTGTTGTAGTTGACACATTCAGCAAAATGGCACATTTCTTGCCATGCAAAACCACCTGTGATGCGTCATATGTTGCTGATCTATTTTTCAAGGAAATAGTGAGAATACATGGATTGCCATTGAGCATAGTGTCAGATAGAGATGTGAAGTTTATTGGTCATTTTTGGAGGACTCTTAGGAAGAATCTTGGAACCAATTTGTCTTTCTCATCAGCTTATCACCCTCAAACAGATGGACAAACTGAAATAGTCAATCGGTCATTGCGAAATCTACTCAGATGTTTGACAAGACAGCATGGAGAGAAGTGGGATAACATCCTACCACAAGCAGAATTTTCCTATAATGACACCATCAATCGAAGTACAGGAAAATCACCTTTTCAGGTAGTATATGGTATTCATCCCAGAGGTATTTTTGAATTAAGAGATATACCTACAGGAGAATCTATTAGTGCAGATGGAGAAGCTTTTGCATTAGAAATCAAAGAGGTGCATGAACAAGTCAAGACCCAACTCCAGCAAACTACTTTGAATTACAAAGCATATGCTGATAAAAAGAAGAGAGATGTACAGTTTTATGTTGGAGATTTGGTGTGGGTTAATTTGAAGAAGGATAAACTCCCAAAAGGAAAACATACAAAACTAATGCAGAGGAAGATTGGACCATGTCAAATTTTGAAGAAATGTGGACAGAATGCTTATGAAATCCAACTTCCTTCTGATCTTGGTTTGTCACCTATTTTCAATGTATGTGATTTAACTCCATACAAACATAATGCAGATATAGAACAAGAACCATTGCAGGGTCCAGCAGAAGATGATATTCCTAAACATGATCCACCAAAATTGAAGATGATTTTAGACTCAAGAGTGGCAAAGAAGACCAAGAACAAAGAGTATATGGAATACTTGGTGGCTTGGCAAGCGACACCTGATTCAGAGGCAGTTTGGATGACTGAAGAGAAGATCATCAAACAAGGTGTAGATCTTCAAACTCTCATCTCAAGTGGACTTGAGATTTCTTTTCTCGGGGAGTATGGTGCAGGAGCACCCCAAGAAGACTAGAGTCTTATGCATTTTCTATATTTAATGTAATAAGGTCTGTTTGACCAGACTTGTCATTGGTGTTTGTAATTTAGTTTCTGTTTGTACTTCCCTAGGACACTTATCAAGTTGTCATGATAAGGTTGTTAGTTTGTTAAGAGTTTGTTAGTTGGTTATCTCTCCCAGCCGCTTGGAATTGTCTCCCAGCCACTGGGAATCATGTCGGTACTACTGTTGGCAAGTAGATAAATAACTTAGCTCAGATCGATTGGCCATATCGATTGAAATTGTTATAGAGAGAAATAGGGATCAAAGCAATAATATGTAGTTAAGTTCTAAAACTGTGAAATCAGATATCTGTATTTCATTTCTGGAAGCAATAGAAGAAGATCATGTTTTGTGTTTGATTTCCTTGTGTAGTCAATTTTCTGGTTTGCAGCCGAGATGGGTTCTTAATCCATTCCACCGGTTGGATTACTTCGTAATCGGTGGAATGGCTGTATATATTAGATTAGGTTTTCTATTTTATTTCTGTGCATTTTGTTTTTGCAGGATCAAGTTTTGCAGCATGCTGAGATGAATCCTAGCATCCTCATGTGCTAGGTTGTTAAAGTTAGAGAAATCTATATGTTTGCAGAAGGTACATTTTGGCACAGTCGTGAGGATCTTGGCTGTGTAGATCAGCGTTGCAAACAATTAAAATTTCTATGTTTGAACCAATTTCAAAGGTTCAATGGTCTTTCGAGTCAATGGAGTAAGCATCGATATAAGTTTTATTATCAGGTTCTGCAGTTAGCTGAAATCCGGTGGAAGGTCTTTGATTGAACCTTTGGCGAAAGGTTCAATGGTTCAACCGACTGTTTGGTTCAACCGTTCAGCGACAGAGACAGTGCTAAAGAGCTAGCGATAGTTGAACCATTCGTTGAACCGGTTCAACGTTTCAATGGGCCGGCAGTTCAATGGTTCAGTGAACAAGCGATAGGTTCAGTAATAGCGCCGATTCAATAAAGCGATGGGTTCAGTGGTTCGACAGTGTAGTTGAGAGTTGCTGATAGTAACTTTAAGCTAAGCGGCAGAACTGATAGTATTGGTTCAATGGTACGATTGGTTCAGAGGTTCAACCGAAGGGAAATACTCATATCGGCGTAATGGTAGGAAATACAAACCGTCTGCCGATAGTGACGGTCTCGCCGATAAGCACAAAATCTAAGTCCCATCGGCCTAAGGACAGAGCTCAGCGTGATAGAGTTTAAGCTCACCGATAGAAGTGGGTTTTGCAGATGGAAACACATACGCAGAAAATGTATGTTAGCGGCTGGTTAACTACTGACTGTTAAACAGTTATCCACGACCTGTTGTTTCGCTCTGCATCACAACAGAATCTAGTTGACAGGTATAGCCCACTAGATTTCCATTGTGTATATGCTTTATTGAGTACTAACAATGAATCTAGATCCTACAGGCAAGCTATTTTTGCATATGATAGTGAGTCTTGGCAATTAGCCATGCAGGAGGAGATGATGGCTTTAGAATCTTGTAACACCTGGGATCTTGTTCATTTTCCCAAAGGAAGAAAGGCCATAGGATGTAAGTGGGTCTTCAAGAAGAAGTTTGGAGCAAACGGGTCATTGGAGAAGTACAAGGCTAGACTGGTAGCCAAGGGCTACTCCCAAAGAGAGGGAGTTAATTTTGGTGAGATATTCTCTCCTGTTGCTAAATTAACTTCTATTAGATTTCTCTTACCCATTGATGCAGCTTATGATTGGGAGATTGAGAAAATGGATGTTAAGACTGTGTTCTTACATGGAGATCTTGAAGAAGAAATTTATATGCAACAGCCTACAGGTTTTGAGGTAAAAGGAAAAGAACAATGGGTTTGCAGGTTAAAGAGGTCTCTTTATGGTCTAAAACAGTCCCCCAGAATGTGGTACCAAAAGCTTGACTCATTTGTTTTGAAATTGGGTTTTGTTAGAAGCGAGGAGGATCACTATGTTTACATTTATTTTGTTGATGATTCTATATTGGTTATTGCTTTGTATGTTGATGACATGTTTTTCAGCAATACTAAGGGTATGATCAGTGAGCTTAAAGCCCAAAATTCAAGTGCATTTGAGATGAAGGATCTTGGTGCTACAAGGTGTATTTGGGAATGGAGATTAGGAGGGACAAAGTTAACAGAAAGCTTTGGTTGTCACAAAGTTAGTAAGTGAATACTATTTTGCAGAGGTTTAGTTTGCAGGACTGTAACCCAGTTAGATTTCCTTTACCCATTGGTACTAAGCTTTTGTTAGATATGTGTACAAAGACTAAGGATGATCTTGAGGATATGTCTAGTGTGCCATATGCTAGTGTTGTAGGGAGTTTGATGTATGCAATGGTTTGCACTAGACTAGATATTGCCCAAGTAGTGGGAGTTTTGAACAGATTTATGTCTAACCCTGGTAGACAACATTGGAACTATGTGAAGAAGGTGTTTAAATATCTTGTAGGTACTCCTAATTATTGTTTAGTTTATTTTGGTACTGATAGTGCTAATAAATTTTTGGACATACAGGGTTTTGTTGATACAGATTGGGCAGGTGACTCAGATAGTCAAAGGTCCACTAGTGGCTATGTGTTTACTCTGTTTGGAGGTGCAGTGAGTTGGATGAGTAAGAGGCAGCCCACAGTTGCTTTGTCCACCACATAAGTAGAGTATATGGTTGCAACTCATGTCTCTAAGGAGGCAATTTGGTTGAGGAGATTGTGTACAGGTATTGATTTTGATTGCAGGATCATTTAGATTGGTTGTGATAGCCAGAGCGCTATCTGTTTGGCCAAGAATCCCATGTATCATGCTTGGACTAAGCATGTTGATGTTTAGTATCACTTTGTTTGAGAGTTGATTGAAAATGGAGAGAGCAAGCTGAGGAAGATAGACACTCAAGAGAATGTTGCAGATTCATTGACCAAGCCTATGAGCACAGAGAAGTTCGTGTGGTGTAGAGAGGACATGGGACTTGTTTCTAGTGCCTGATTATTTTATTTGATTTCCTATCAATTTATTCACAATGTATAATGTCAAGTAGCAGAATGTTGGAATAAAGTGCCATTAACCTTGTAAATTCCAATATTGTATTTTATTCCATTTATTATTTGTTATTTGTAATTACCCATAAGGGAATGAGGTAGTCTCATTGACAATTGTAATTTTAGAGTTACCGACGGCAGTTACGAAGTGGCATTTACAGTTGGAAAATGTAAAAACTCAAAGTAAATGAGGGTAGGCATGCTCCCTTGGAGAATATACTATTTTTGGCATGTATGACAACTGTCATAATGTTTGGTAAGTGAATCTATGATAGCTACAAGTTGTTATAAGATTCTAAGATTCTATGACGCATACGACGGATATGTTAGTTGTATATTTGCTATATTTAGCCCAAGGTTCCTATCTTGGAAAGATACTCTTTTGTGGAATCTATGATGGTTATGACGCATCATAAGATGTTGTAATAGGCCAGATTTAGTCTTGGACACCTAACCTTTGCATGGTTGTTTTTGGACAAGTGTAAGATGCTTGTAAGATGGTAATTAATGTTTACAAGTTGGAGAATCTTAGGATAGAGAAGGTGAATGCCTAGGATGAGTTGGAAAATGTGTCTATAAGTATTTGACATGTATTTGTTGCTGCAATACAAATTTTAGGTACTCAGGTGCTGCCGGAATATTGTCAGATTGAAGACTTGTGGAGAGAGTTGTGTAGTTGATGTATTGTACAATCTTGTTGAGATTAATACAAACTTGTGCCTCTTTCCTGGTGGAGTTTTTTACCCGCAAGGGTTTTCTCCACGTAAACGTTGTGTCATTGTGTTGATTTCTTCATGTTTGACATCTTTTCTGTAGTGGGTTTTATGTTTTGTTACAACCTCCATTATTAATGCACACCTAAAGATTACTGAAATTTATCTTAAATCAGATTTCTATTGAAGTAGCATTTCTTTCAATTCTAACAAAGTTAGGGGTCATTGCTCCTCCTTCTTTGAACTAGATGCATAAGGAGATACATCAGTCCAGTATGATTCAAGATTCATTCTCTTCTGGACTGATGTTGGAGGATACCTCTCAGGGGGAGTAGGTAGTGGCATTAATGATTGTTGCGGTCAAAGTTGGTATAGATTGGTGTGTACTCCTAAGGGGGAGTATTTAGTGTAGTTGAGAATAGTGCAAGTATGTGCAGTATCATAATTAGGGGGAGAAATCTTGAGAAAGATGTGTCACCCTTTGCCATTGATGTCAAAGTGGGAGAGAGTTCATGTGAAAAAAAAGGGAGAGAAAGAGAGTAAGATGTATAAAAGAAAGGGGGAGAGTGAGATTGGTGCAGAGTTGTGAGATTGGTGCATAATTATGTCATGATAGTTTTTCACATCATATGTTTCCATCAATGACAAAGGGGGATATTGTTGCAAGTATGTGCTAATCAGTGTTGTCATTGATGTCTACATGTTTGTGTTGTCATTGGTGACAACTGTATCTTCTAATGTTGTTGTTATTGTTTGATTGAGTTGTTGTGTTAAAATGATTTGAATATCTTGTAGAGGTGTTGATGATGTTAGTAGATTGATCCTATAGTTGGGTTTCCAAGAGCTTTTGAGAAAATTTGATAAATACTGGAAACAGTTTGTTGAAGGAGTCTTCTGGCTTACAGAGTGTTGTTCAAGTTTGACTCCACATTTCTTCTATGTTGGAGATCTAAGTGTGTGGTTTGGATATGTTGTTGATAAGTGTTTGAAGATGCTAAATCCAAAATTTGGCACTCCAGATCATTGTGCAGTGGAAGTTATGTTCACCAATTTGAAGACAGTATTTGATAGTGTTTCTGAATTGTACAGAGGTGTCTGGGAGAAAGTATTTTTCTCCGCATTTCTCCACAGAGTAGTTTCAGGTGCTGCAATTCTAGACATGTGTTTATAAGGTCCTTATCTATCTCCATTCCAAAGGATTTGTGATTTGGTGCTCTGGAAAGCAATTTCTTGTGTAGCAGAGTTTAACAGTGTTGTTTGTGAGCAAACAGTGAATCTTCTTCAGATGAAAGTTGATGCAGATGAATTTGTTGGTTCTCAGGTGACTTCAAGTTGGTTGTAGATGTTTCCAAATGGTTCTAAAGCCTTGTGTGTGGTCTGCAAGTTATGTTTATGATCGTTGAAGCATGTGATGAAGAATTCTCTATGTTTACATGGTTTGGCCGACCTTGGATGTTTGTGTTGATTGTCGAATTGATTTGATGATTATGTAAGTATTGTGTAGCGTGCTTGGATATATTTAGGTCTGAGCTAAGGCTTAAAGTGGTTTTTATTCATTCCCTTATGCCATGAAATGTTTAGGTTCAAACCTAATTCAAATATTGTGTGCTTGCCGACCTTGGAGAATGCTTCAAGGATTGAAGATTGTGTTGCCGACCTTGGAGATTAATTTCAAGGTTGATAGTGGTATAAATAAGTGTCAAGGGTTCATGCATGTGTGATTTTATGTGAGGGATATGATATATGTGATGTGAAGTTGATCAAGGTAGTAAGAACTTTCAGTGTTAGGCGATTAGATGCAATGAGCAAAAGGTGCCTACTATCTTTCAGTATAGTTGTGAAGGAGATGTTTGTTGTGCTTCATTGGAACTGAACCCATGCATGTGTCAGATGCAATTATATCATTTTATCCTTGGCAATGAGCCATTTCTTCTTTCTTCTTGTGGATAGTGAGTCCTTGGCAATGAGCCTTTCTTTTGTGGGCAACAAGCCATTTGGCAGTGAGCCTCTTGTAATTCGGTATTGCTACTACTTTATATTGTGAGCTAATCCTCACCATGGTTTTTCCATTTTATGGTTTTCCACGTAAAAATCTAGTGTTCTCTTGTGCATGGTTTTGATGTGTTTAAGTTTATGTTATCTACTTTTCATGTTTAATCTTTATAACAGTTTAAGGGTTTAAGTGAATTGATGTGAATGTGATTATGTTTATGAGGGTTTGAAATTTTGATACAACTGATTCACCCCCCCCCCCTCTCATTTGTCTTAAGCATTTAACATTTATATACATGACATGGTTGTCCCCTACAACACTAAATTGAACCTAATTATATATGTGGGGGATGTACATATCAAGGCATTGATATCTTTTATCTAAAATGAGCAAAACAAGGATTTGCAAATGCAGAAATATTAGGAACAAGACAAATTAGTTTCATTAAGAATCAAGGGAGAAGCTAGAGACCCTCATAAGGTCTTTGTTGATCACAAAGAATACTAAGAGGTGGGGTGAATCAGTATTCTGTAAAACTATTCTTTCACATATTTATTAATCCATTTACCAAATTCAATAACATGAAAGCCAAACAAACATAAGAAGAGCAGCCACAAAGTCATAACACATAGAGACCAAGATTTTTACATGGAAAAACCATAGTGATTGTTACCTCACAATGAATTATGATATCAAAACCAAATTACATGAAGGCTCACTGCCCAAGGAGTCACTGTCAAAAGAAGTGCTCACTACAATAAGATCACTGCCAACAAAATAGATGAGAAAATAAAAGAAGGATTAGCTCACTGCCAAGAGAGGACTACTAAGATGCATCTACAAAATGTTGGAATGCAGTTGCATTTATAGCTTAGTACACAAATTCAAAAGTCTTCATTGTATCTACCCTGCATTTCTGCTCTGCTTCACATATACCCTAATCTTCTGCCCTTACTGCTCCTTTCTTATCACCAAATTGCCTTAGTTTGCAGACACACAGAATTCACACACACACACACACACACACACACACACACACACACACACACACACACACACACACCTTCCAATATTGAAATCTATCAAGTATATATATCCACAACATGAATTACCTCAAAACTAGGTTGGCATGCAAAATATAAAACTTGTAAACCAAAGTTGTTCCTTGTCGGCTTGATTCTTGCACAAACAATAATGCGGACCCATACAATCACTCGGGAAACTTTATATAGGTCTGGACCTATTTTTGAATCACTTAGAGTAATGATCTAAACATTATCTTCTTATCACACATCGATCCAACTGTGTTTCAACCTTTAGAACTGCAGGTCATAATATTCTAGCGTGGTGAAATGCGGATCTCAGAACTATTGCATCTGCCTTGCAAAACATTGTCAAACTGAAAGCTGATACTGGAGAATTTGTAGAATGTGATTCAATGACCTTCAAGCTCTACAAATCTAGATTTAGATGCTTATGCCATGTATCTACATTACCTTAAAATCACAAATCAAAATATTCACTAGCAGCGGAATGCGGACCAATTTACCCAGATGCTTTGCATTGTTTCTGACTCATCTCTATTCACCCGGACTTAGACAAATCATAGTATGACTTCTGAAGGAATTCAGGACTTGAACACTAGAACATGACATCACCAAATAGTTGTGAATAACATACCAGAACCACATAATGTGATCTTTGACTCCGGAGGCATACCGTCACAATTGTTGTCATTCATTCCTTGTCCTATATTGTCCATAGTCATTATGACTAAGTCTTCCGAACCAAAATCCCTTTTTCCATGCCTTGTTGCCATCAATGACAACATACAATAGTTCTACCTTAACCATCAGAGTAGTGTCTCTTGACTATGTTGCCAACAATCTTGAATGAATGGTTGTACATGGTTAAGAAACAACTAGTGAAAGTGAAAATCTTCAGTAATCAACAAGCTGTTCATATTATGTATCAAAAAGTAATAAGGGAAATTGGGAAAGAGTCTTTTGAATTTAGTAAGGGGAGATGAGAGCAAATCATTGTGAAATTGTGGAAAAAGGAGCCTCATTCAATGTATAACTTTCATGCAACAATTAGCAAGGGACACTAATACCTCACCTTGGCTAGGACATATGAGCATGCATCGCTACCGCTTGCCTTCCAGCCACCTATTCTTTTGTTTCATATTCCACACTGGAGGATGAACAAAATCTACAGAAAGGAAGGTGAAGATGCTATATGGGAAAGGATCCAAGGACAGAAAGGAATTTATCTGAAAGAGGGAGAGGGACACACACCACCTTCCATTTTAAGTTTCCATCACTCAAAATTCATGTCATTAAATTTATCCATCTCCAACTATGATGTGCTTGCAATAAGATTAATGGAATAAGATCTTTTCCTAAAATAAGATCCTTCATATCCAAAACTCCCCTCAAATGAAGATTAATAGAAAAGCAATCTTTTCTTATCTGTTATGTTAGAAAATGTCCCCTTGGGGACTTTTCCCTCTTAAGGTTTAGCTCCTGGGTCCTTAAATTGCATTTAGAGCATCTTGTGTGATATTTTTGACTCCTGATGACAAAACCCTAAAGTCTTGTGGTGAATAGGACCTAAGGGGTGCTATTTTAATGATCACTGAACAAAAATAGTAGGGTGGACTTGGGTGCTAGTGCCCTAGTCCTACCCTATTTTGGGTCTATCCTAAATTTAAATGTTAGTTTTATGACTGTTATTTAGGTCCTATGTTGACATCTCAAGTTTGAATTACGAAATTCTTAGTGGCAATCTTTGTAGTTGCATATATAAGCATGATTAGGTTTCATTTGCAAACTATATGAAAATTAGATGAGCATTGTGATTTTGTGAAAGAGATTCAAGGCATTCATTGTGTTGCAGAGTAGTACTTTGTTGTTATTATGTTTGTGATTGCAGATTTGACTCCATCTCCTCATGGCATGAAGATCATCTTCCTTCCATGAGATCTACACTACAAGGTGATATCAATTGTGTTTTCAATCATTTATCATTTGGATTTTTGCCTCTATCCCGCTGGAATATGTACTCTTATCTAACAATGGTGTTTGGAAGACTTGAATGTCTCTCCAGGGCTTGACCGAGGCAAGCCTCTAAACACCACAACCCCCTCCCACACTTCTTTGTGATTATAGGTTACAGGTACCAGGTTTTACGGAATGGAGTTGCAGAAAGGTAGTGGCAAACATCAAAGATTCAGGATCTGAAAAGCAGAGGACTTTGGTGAGCATTCCTAGACTAGGGCACTAGTCCTTGTGTCGACTCTCCTTGAGGCAGAAATAGAAGTTGCAGTGCAGATCAGTGTCGAGAGAAGTTTCAGATTCCATGACGAAAAATGTACCTTGGACTTGGGCGCTAGCCCTTGTGTCCCTGACTTTTCTGCTTTCCAGATTTTGAAAAACAATGAGTTAAATATCTCTATCCTTCACCTTGGTCTAAAACGATTTGTCGTAATTTGATAATTTGCTTACTGTTTTGCATATTTAGGGTTTTAAGTGAAATTGAGCACTAAATTGAGATATTGTTTGATACATCCAAGATTATGCATCGTCCAAAGTGGCAGCCCAACCTAATAGGTGAATCCTCTTGCACAAATTGGAGGTTCAACTCAATTAATATGCACTTGGAATGTTTTGTCTCAAAGGAGGATTCTGCATAAACCCTCAAAATCAACCCACCTCTTTTTAACATAAAACGTTTTGGTGAGCCCATGTTTTTGAACTTTTTGGCACCTTGTTGAGTGTTGTTTGATATATTTGCATTCATTCATCTTATTGCATTCGAAAAATTACAAAAAAAAATTAAAAAAAATTGACAATTTTGAAAAACTTGGCATTTTAGGCTTGCATTTTAGCATAGTTTGAATTATTTGGCATTTAATTTCATTAAATTTCTGTCATTTTTACTAGATCTGATTTAAATTATAGAAATTCATCATTTAGTATTCACATGCATTGCATTTTTGTACTTAAATTGATAAAAATTGCTTGAAATTGTGCATTTTTAATAAAACCTAGTTTTGCATTAGCTAGGGTTTGTAGTCAAAATCTTGTTTCAAATTTTACTACCATTTTCAAACAATCATTAGGACTGATTTATAATTGTAGTGTTGCATCATAGTGGTCTTCTTGCAAAATTCCATGTCTAGGGTTTGAAAACTTTGCATTTTCACTAGATTTGGCCTTATCGTCTTTCTAGATTTGCATTACAAGTGTGTTGTAGGGGATTTTGATGCACTAATTGGTTTTTATTAGGGTTATTATTCTTCCCCTCCTCATATTCCTTACAACACCCTTTCTACTAGGCCTTTGCATTAAAAATTTGTGAACATTTGCATATTTTAGCTATATTTTCACTAGGTTATGATTTGTCATCACTCTAAGTTTGCATCAAAAGCATGTTGTGAAAGATATTGCTGCATCATTGGACTATTATTAGGCATATTATTCACTATCCTTCTTCAAATTTTTCACAACACCTTTTCTCCTAGTGATTTACATTCGAAAAAGTTGAAAAATCAAGTGTTTTAGGTCATCTTCATACATACTTTCGCACTTGTTCTTGCATAAGTTTTGAAAATCTTTAAAATATGATTTGGCATTGATTTGAAAACATACACATGGCTTCTCAATACAACAATAATACTAGGCTTCCTCCTAGGCCTCATTTGAAAAGAAGAGCTCCTAAAGTTGAAATAACATTTACACCTCATGACAAATAAATGGTAGATACTAAAGGGCCTCTTTATATTATAGTGAAAATAATGGAAATACCTGTGGATGGAACATTCATAGACCCTAATTGCATGACTAATGTGGTCACGGAAGATTTCCTTCTTAAACATGATTTGGCACAAAACTATTATGATCCATCAAATTTGAGAATTAAAACATATAATGGATCTTCAATGAAAATATTTGGACTGATAAACTTGTTAGTCTCAGTTTATGACAAAGTTGTGGATTAGTTATTTGATGTTATCCCCTTATCCAAACTTTTCCATGTAAAAGTAGGACATCCATGGCTTAAAGCTATGAATGTTGCTCCTATAACTCTTCACAAATGCCTAAAATTCCCTTTGCATGGAGAGATCTATACTATCAGTCGTAATACATATCAACCTCTGGCTAAGAGCAATAACTTTACCCTTGATTACTTTTGGCTGCAACCTAAAACAGAACCTGAGCCATGAAGAGACCAATCCTTCCTAAATTATAGATGATATAAAGCAAAACAACTAGCTAGAGTGGCCAAGCCTCCTTTACAAACAATGAGGGAAGAACAACATATGTTTGAAGATCCTCTTAGAGCAAAAGGAAAATGATAAAATGATATAAGAATTACAAAAGACTACTATGAATATGATGAGATAGTTAGCATGATAGATGTGGATAAGGAAAATTTTCATAACTCACCTCATCCATGGAGAGATGGTATATATGCTGAGGTCCCGCCCCCACCATCCTTACAAGGATCGAGAGGTTTTCATCAACAACAAAACATTCCACCAAGACCAATGAAATTTGAACATGGTGTTTCCTCGTCTAATATGCAAAACCCTATGGAAAAACATGGCAATGCCTTTGAAGAGATAAGTGGTAAAACAAGAAGGAATAGACAAGCAAAAGAACGAGGAGGAGAAGACAAGCTTTTGCCCAATGACTTACTGCTCAAGAAGAAAACATTCAACCTAACATTGAATCAAACATAGAAAACCTTAACACTAAAAAATTAGAAGATAAGAAAAAAATTTGGGCTATGGTACCTTACACACCTCTTTCCTCTAGCACCCTATAAACACAAAAATCATGCACAGCCTCCATGAGGACCCCTATGATGATTCAAATCCTTGTCACGTACATGTAAGTGTGAAATAGTCTTGATGACGTGTCCTCTTTCTTGTCTATTGTTGATTCCCCTTTGTCGATTTCTCTCTCTCCCCATTTGCGATGTTTTTGACACTTGTTGCAACACTTGTTCACTTGCATTTTCTGAGCTTTCAACCTTGCTCCTAAGCCTTGTAAACGTCTTGTAGGTGAGTTTTCACCTTTCCCTTGTGTTTTTCATCCTATGCAACTCCTAGAAGCCTTCTAGAGGTCTCCCTATCCATCTCCCACTTTCAATTTTCAGTTCCACCAAACCAATCCAAATCTCCCCTATTATTTCCAGATCTCCCCCGGGAGATCCTGCAGGTGCAAGTGGAGATTTGGATTCTTGCACATGACTGACTTGTTTCCGGAGGTAGAACCCCTCATTTTCTTCTCTCCTTTCATATCCCAACCTACTTTTCTGTAGAAAACCCCGTCCATCCTGGATCTCCCTGGGGGGACCTAGGGTCACCCCCTGGGCGATCCTACTAGAAAAAGGGGTGACCCTGTTATTTTCACAGCCATGGAAAACTCAAGTTTCTCACTCATTTTAGCTTTGTTTTCACCGTTTTTTCTTCTAGTTTGCATGGTTTTGATGCCTAACATGGAGTTGACTATTTCATACACCCACACATGCATAATTAGCTCCATTTGATCTCAAATTAACTTTCTTGTTATTATGTTTGTGATTGCATATTTGACTTCATCTCCTCATGGCATGAAGAGAATATTTCTTCCATGAGATCTACACTACAAGGTGATATCAATTGTGTTTTCAATCATTTATCATTTAGATTTTTGCCTCTATCCCACTAGGATATGCACTCTTATCTGACAACGGTGTTCGGAAGACTTAAATGTCTCTCTGAGGTTTGACCGAGGCAAGCCTCTAAACACTACAACCCCCTCCCACACTCCTTTGTGATTACAGGTTACAGGTACTGAGTTTCACGAAGTGGAGTTGTAGAAAGGGAGTGGCAAACATCAAAGATTCGGGATCTGAAAAGAAAAGGACTCTAGTGAACATTCTTGGACTAGGGTGCTAGTCCCTGTGTCATCCACTTTCCTTGAGGCAAGAACGGAAGTTGCAATGCAAATCAGTGTCGAGAGAAGTTCTAGATTCCATGACAAAAAAGGCACCTTGGACTTGGGCGCTAGCCCCTGTGTCCCCAACTTTTCTACTTTCTAGATTTTGAAAAATAGCGAGTTAAATATCTATGTCCTTCACCTTGGTCTGAAAGGATTTGTCGTAATTCAATAATTTGCTTACTGTTTTGCATATTTAGGGTTTTAAGTGAAATTAAGCATTAAATTGAGATATTGTTTGATACATCCAAGATTCTGCATCATCCCAAGTCGCAACCCAACCTGATAGGTGAATCCTCTTGCACAAATTGGAGGTTCAACTTAGTTAATATGCCCTTGGAATGTTTTGTGTGAAAGAAGGATTCCACATAAACCCTTGAAATCAACCCACCTCTTTTTAACATAAAACATTTTGGTGAACCCGTGTTTTTGGACTTTTTGGCACCTTGTTGAGTGTTGTTTGATATATTTGCGTTCATTCATCTTATTGTATTCAAAAAATTACAAAAAATATGAAAAAATTGAAAATTTTGAAAAAATTAGCATTTTAGGCTTGCATTTTAGCATAGTTTGAATTATTTGGCATTTAATTTCATTAAATTTCTATCATTTTCACTAGATCTGATTTAAATTATAGAAATTCATCATTTAGTATTCACTTGCATTGCATTTTTGTGCTTAAATTGATAAAAATTGCTTGAAATTGTGTATTTTTCATAAAAACCTAGTTTTGCATTAGCTAGGGTTTGTAGTCAAAATCTTATTTCAGATTTTACTACCCTTTTCAAACAATCATTAAGACTGATTTCTAATTTTAGTGTTGCATCATAGTGGTCTTCTTGCAAAATTCCATGTCTAGGGTTTGAAAACCTTGCATTTTCACTAGATTTGGCCTTATCATCTTTCTAGATTTGCATCACAAGCGTGTTGTAGAGGATTTTTCTGCATTAATTAGTTGTTATTATGGTTATTATCTTCTTCCCCTCCTCATATTCCTTACAACACCCTTTCTACTAGGTCTTTGTATTGAAAATTTGTGAAAATTTGCATATTTTAGCTATATTTTCACTAGGTTATGACTTGTCATCACTCTAAGTTTGCATCAAAAGCATGTTGTGAAAGATATTTCTGCATAATTAAACTATTATTAGGCATATTATTCACTATCCTTCTTCCAATTTTTCACAACACCTTTTCTCCTAGTGATTTGCATTCGAAAAAGTTGAAAAATTAAGCATTTTAGGCCATCTTCATACATACTTTCGCACTTGTTCTTGCATAAGTTTTGAAAATGTTTAAAATATGATTTGGCACTCATTTGAAAACATACACATGGCTTCTCAATACAACAATAATATGAGGCTTCCTCCTAGGCCTCATTTGAAAAGAAGAGCTCCTGAACTTGAAATAACATTTACACCTCATGACAAAGAAATGGTAGATACTGAAGGGCCACTTTATATTACAGTGAAAATAATGGAAATACATGTGGATGGAACACTCATAGACCCTAATTGCATGACTAATGTGGTCATGTAAGATTTCCTTCTTAAACATGATTTGGCACAAAACTATTATGATTCGTCAGATTTGAGAATTAAAACACATAATGGATCTTCAATGAAAACATTTCGATTGATAAACTTGTTAGTCTCAGTTTATGACAAAGTCATGGATCATTTATTTGATGTTATCCCCTTATCCGACCTTTTCCATGTAAAAGTAGGACATCCATGGCTTAAAGCTATGAATGTTGTTCCTATAACTATTCACAAATACCTAAAATTTCCTTTGCATGGAGAGATATGTACTATCCGTCGTAATACATATCAACCTCTGGCTAAGAGAAAGAACTTCACCCTTGATTACTTTTGGCCACAACCTAAAACATGACTAGAGCCACGAAGAGACCAATCTTTACTAAATTACAGATGATACGAAGCAAAACAACTAGCTAGAGTGGCCAGACCTCCTTTACAAACAATGAGGGAAGAACAACATATGTTTGAAGATCCTCTTAGAGCAAAAGGAAAATGACAAAATGATATAAGAATTACAAAAGACTACTATGAATATGATGAGATAGTTGGCATGATAGATGTGGGTAAGGAAAATTTTCATAACTCACCTTATCCATGGAGAGATGGTATCTATGTTGAGGTCCCTCCCCCACCATCCTTACAAGGATCGGGAGGTTTTCATCAACAACGAAAAATTCCACCAAGACCAATGAAATTTGAACATGGTGCTTCCTCCTCTAATATGCAAAACCCTATGGAAAAACATGGCAATGCCTTTGAAGAGATAAGTGGTAAAACAAGAAGGAATACACAAGCAAAAGAACGGAGGAGGAGAAGATAATCTTTTGCCCAACGACTTACTGCTCAACAAGAAAACATTCAACCTAACATTGAATCAAACATAGAAAACCTTAACACTAAAAAATTGGAAGATAAGAACAAATGTTGGGCTATGGTACCTTACACACCTCTTTCCTCTAGCACCCTGTAAGCACAAAAATCACGCACAGCCTCCATGAGGACCCCTATGATGATTCAAATCCTTGTCACGTACATGTAAGCGTGAAATAATGTCTTTTAAGCAGCAAACCTCTTGATGACGTGTCCTCTTTCTTGTCTATTGTTGATTCCCCTTTTTCAATTTCTCTCTCTCCCCGTTTGCGACGCTTTTCGACACTTGTTGCGACACTTGTTGACTTGTGTTTTCTGATCTTTTGACCTTGCTCTTAAGCCTTGTAAACGTCTTGTAGGTGAGTTTTCACCTTTCCCTTATGTTTTTCATCCTGTGCACCTCCTAGAATCCTTCTAGAGGTCTCCCTATCCATCTCCCACTTTCAGTTTTTAGTTCTGCTTAACCAATCCAAATCTCCCCCTATTATTTCCAGATCTCCCCCGGGAGATCTTGTAGGTGCAAGTGGAGATTTGGATTCTTGCACATGACTGACATGTTTCCGGAAGCAGAACCCCTTCTTTTCTTCTCTTCTTTCATCTCCCAACCTACTTTTCTATAGAAAACCATGTCCAGCCTGGATCTCCCCCCGGGCGACCCTGCTGTTTTCATAGCCACGAAAAAACTTGAGTTTCTCACTCATTGTAGCTCTGTTTTCACCCGGTTTTCTTCTAGTTTGCATGGTTTTTGATGCCTAATATGGAGTTGACTATTTCATGCACCCGCACATGCATAATTAGCTCCATTTGATCTCAAATTAACTTTGCAATCAATCTCATGCATTCCCTCATCTCCATTTCCTCTTCAGTGATAAGTTATTATTGATTTATCACTCCATAGTTAGCTGAGTTCACTGGGTAATCAACCTTGTTAACTCCCTAATCATCCGTGTTAACTCTTCAATCAAATTGAGTTAACTTCTCAATCAATTCCACCTCTCATCCCTTCTTCAAACTTATAAATACCCCTCACCTCTTCATTATTTTCCAAGTTGAGCAAGTTGGAGAATACTCTTCTCATCTTCACAAGCTTTTTCAAGCTTCTTCATAGGGCATTGAGCCTCTTTCTTCATTTTTTTTTTAGTTTTTCCAAAGCTTCAAAGATTTCATTATTGCATAGCTTCAACGCTCTTCCACAGAGGCAAATTCATTGTGCACACAACTCTTGCCAGTTTTTGCTCTCCAACTTAGCATTCAAATGCTCTTACAAGACAAAGGTGCCTTTTGGTTTATTCATTGTTCAACTAAGCAATGTTACGCTGCTTCATTCTATGCCATTGTGCTCAACCAAAGCTCTCATTGAGCTCATACAAGCTTCATTAAATCTTCTTTTTGCTTCTTTGTGTCATTTTGCCGTCAAGAGGATCTCCCGCTACTTCAAAAGGACTCGAGGTTGCCAATATCAAGGATTTCTGAGCCTAGTGGAGTCACACAAATCTTCATTTCTCTCATGTTCCTTCATTGTTTTGATCAATTTATAGTAATTATAAAACCAAATTTGCTCTTGGGAACAATAAAACATTGTTTTTTCCTTGATAATTAGATCTTGCATCTTAGAATAGTTGTTTTCATAATTCTAGATCTAGATTATTAGAAGAAGCAATTTCCTCTTTTTAGATTAGATTACTTCAAAACTATCGAAAACCCCCCAAAAAAAAACACAGATTAAGTTTGCATTAGGAAAAGTCATATTAGATTGCATACATATTTCCCTTTCATAGATTAAAAAGCACTTTTCATTTCCAAAATACTAAAAAAGCACAAAAAATGTTTTGCATATCATTTAGCTTTGCATGCATATAGAAACCCTAGAATAGACAAAATTGTAAACCCTCGATACCATCATGAGATAGCCATGATTAAACGATTCAGTCAAACCCTCGATACCATCATGACGTAAAAACAAATCAAAACATAGTCAAACCCTAGGTCAACCAAACCCTAGGTCAAAACCCTAAATCTAGTTAAGGTTAGTAATCACACATCTACCTCCATCTTGGCTCTCGAACGTGCCTAGGAGTGAGAGGAGAGTGGGTGAGGGCTATCTATGACGAGATTGAGGAAATCCATCCACAACTGCAACAAGAAATATTTGTTCTACCACAAGGAGACCCATTTGTCCTCTTATTGTTAGAAGAAACTAGACAACTCCAAATACAACAAGAACTCACATTCAATGCATACAAAGACAAGAGGACATAAACGAACAAAACTGATTACCCACATAGAGGTGGAATCTAAGAAACCCCAACAGAAGAAGAGAAACCAATGACCCTTCAGGTCATAGGGTTATCTCAACTACAACCACAATCAAGCGAAACATTCAACTTAGCACACAACAACAAAGGCTACAGTACTTGTCGACCCTTCTTTGCAAAGTCCAACTCTCCAACGAGCCAGACCCTCATTGTGTCTCACCTCCTCTCGACTGGCTACTTCCACGAGAGCGAGAGTAACATGGCGGATCACCTCATGGCAAGGAGGGAAGGGTCCGTGTGCGTGCCAAAATTTGACCCAATAGCCCCAGGCAACCAGAGTCACGATTTTGAGCGTACACACTTGAAATTGGGAAGAGGATGATTTGCTAAATGACAACCCTTAGTTTGGTTGTCCCTACAGGTAAGTATTTCTAACCCTTTACCTCAGTGTTGTGTTTCCCCCATGATGTGTTATGTATTGTTTAGGCCTCCTAGGATGACCCTTGATACTCTTGTAAGGTCAAGGATACTGGGAGACCGCCCCTGTTGTGACCTTTCTTCTATTTGTATCATCATTATTTTATATTGCTTCTCCTCTATTTTTCATTGTTGTGTGTTGTGTCTTACGGACATAGCGTTGCGGTTGGTGACTTGGGGGCACCCTCCTACATGACTGTCCCTAAGGCACTTGTTTCTCCTCTCTTGATTTATGGTTTCCCTTCCTCTAGTGGTTCTATCTAGCTGGTGGATGGTGAAAAATATATTATACTGATGTGAACCTAGTGTCCCTTTAGCGAGTAATAAAAAAATGGACCTAGTCCGTACATGACGATGGGGTTGTTATATATTATCCGATGCTTGGCTAGTAGAATCACTCCGTGTGATCTTGATGTTATCTAATCGCACTTACAAAACATAACAATACTACTAGTCCATGCACTTTGTCTATCTTGGATCTAGCCTTTCATTGTTGTTTATCATGATTATATGGATGCTAACACCTTTTCTTGCAAGGAATTGTGTGTTTGTGGGAACATTTGGATATCATAACATTCATGTCACCTCCGAGGGGCATGGGCTTTGTGAGAGTTCGTGTTCCCTTGTGTGTTTTCTTCCTACCTTAACATGCTTGATATCAGTACACGATATATTGGTACTAACAAAGCATGTTTGTAAGCCCTCTATGGAGGCAGGATGTTGTATCTCCGAGCGAGTGCACATATTTCTTTTCTATCTTGCAATCATTTAAGCCCTCTACGGAGGTGGGATATCATGTATATTATTTTTATCTTGAGCCCTTTGTGGAGGTGAGGATGGTGTATTTCTCGTGGAGATTGCAGATCCTGTCATTTTCTAAAATTCCTTTGTGGAGGCGAGGAGCGGATCTGAGACTATCTTAACCCTTAAGCATGTCTTTGGTGATTATTGTGGCGAAGCCCAATCATTGGTGTGTGCTTGTAATGTGCCTAAGATGGCTGCAAACCTAGCAATAGGTTTCTTCCATCACTTGTCTATCCTGTTTCCTCCGTGTTTTCCATGTTTGTGTGTATGGTGTGTTTGTTCCCAAGCATAGTGTTAAAGACTAGTGGCGATGAGTCCGTCTTATGCTTCGAGATTTGTATGGTGTGCTTGATTTGTATGGCATGTTTGTTCTCAAGTGTAGTCTTAAAGACTGGTGGCGATGAGTCCCTCCTGCACTCTAAGATTTGTATTGCATGTTTGTTTCCCCATATGCAGTCTTAAAGACCAATGGCGATGAGTCCCTCTTGCATTTTGGGATGTGTGTTTACTTTCCTTGTACTTGCATCTACATTTCATATATGAGAAAAAGAAAAAGAAAATAATCATTACATTCACTATATTCACTATGTTTTGCTTGCCTGTTACTGTCTTCAATGTGTTTGGTGTGTCTTCACCATGCTTGGCGTGTTTGTTGTGTTTGTTGACCTTACTTTAATGCATGTATTAGCCTTGCGTTTATACATACATTAAAGTGGGGGCTAAATGTTATGTCAAAAAATGTCCCCTTGGGGGCTTTTCCCTCTTAAGGTTTAGCTCCTGGGTCCTTAAATTGCATTTAGAGCATCTTGTGTGATATTTTTGACTCTCGATGAGAAAACCCTGAAGTCTTATGGCAAATAGGACATAGGGGGTGCTATTTTAATGATCACTAAACAAAAAACGTAGGGTGGACTTGGGCGCTAGCGCCCTAGTCCTATCCTATTTTGGGTTTGCCCTAAATTTAAATGCCAATTTTATGACCATTATTTAGGTCCTATGTCGACATCTCAAGTTTGAATTACAAAATTCTTAGTGAGAATCTTTGTAGTTGCATATATAAGCATGATTAGGTTTCATTTGCAAACTAGATGGAAATTAGATGAGCATTGTGATTTTGTGAAAGAGATTCAAGGCATTCATTGTGTTGTAGAGCAGTACTTTGTTGTTATTATGTTTGTGATTGCATATTTGACTCTTCCTCATGACATGAAGAGCATCTTCCTTCCATGAGATCTACACTACAAGGTGATATCAATTGTGTTTTCAATCATTTATTATTTAGATTTTTGCCTCTATCCCGTTGGGATACGCACTCTTATCTAACAACGGTGTTTGGAAGACTTGAATGCCTCTCCGAGGCTTGACCGAGGCAAGCCTCTAAACATCACAACCCCCTCCCACACTCCTTTATGAATGCAAGTTACAGGTACTGAGTTTCGCAGAGTGGAGTTGCAGAAAGGGAGTGGCAGACATCAAAGATTCAGGATATGAAAAGTAGAGGACTCCGATGAACATTCCTGGACTAGGGCGCTAGTCCCTGTGTCCTCCACTTTCCTTGAGGTAGAAATGGAAGTTGCAGTGCAAATCAGTGTTGAGAGAAGTTCCAGATTTCGTGAAGAAAAATGCACCTTGGACTTGGGCGCTAGTCCTGTGTCCCCAATTTTTCCACTTCTGGATTTCAAAAAACTATGAGTTAAATATCTTTGTCCTTCACCTTGGTCTGAAAGGATTTGCCGTAATTCGATAATTTGCTTACTGTTTTGCATATTTAGGGTTTTAAGTGAAATTGAGCATTAAATTGAGATATTGTTTGATACATCCAAGATTATGCATTGTCCCAAGTGGCAACCCAACCTAATAGGTGAATCCTCTTGCACAAATTGGAGGTTCAACTCGGTTAATATGCCCTTGGAATGTTTTGTCTGAAAGGAGGATTCCGCATAAAACCTCAAAATCAACCCACCTCTTTTTAACATAAAACACTATCCAAAGATCTCATGCACTAGCCTGACTCTAATACCACATGAAAAGAAGTAGGATAACATGGAAATAACTTCCAAGATAAACTTTCGAGGAGAGTAGTGCTAAATAATACACAAATTAGACAATTCCTAAAAAATGCACCACACATGCAAATAGAGAAATATAGTTGACACAAAAATTACCATGGGGAACCCCTTTTGGGAAAAAACTTGGCACCAAAAGAAGCTTCAATGTATTATTTAGCAATACAAGTCAATTACATTACATTCAGAGTATTCACTCCTCTTAGTAGCATAAATTGTACAATGGTGTCATGAATTTTTTTCTCCATCTTGAGTGCCCAATATATATGCAAGTCCAAAATATAGAACAAACTTAAAATCTTATAAATCCATGCATTGATTTGCATTGGCAAGTTCAAGCACCCAAATCTTGCATAAAATTTATTTTAGACTTTTTCCCTATCTTAAGAAAAATATGTTCCTTGTTTTCTCCCAATTCACTTATCTTTCCTTGTTGCAAGGTGTGTACCCTTGGTCTCTTTGTATTGTATAGCACAGCACTTGGGTTCGTGACAAGACTTAACCACCTCCCGTGGATTCATTAACTCTAGCGGTTGTATCGGACATTAACAAGTCGATCTTTTGGTGCAACAGCAACCGTCTTTCCAACAATTGGTATCAAAGCCTGGGCGAGAGGTTCAAACCCCTCGCTTGTGCTGGGGGGATTGTTGCAAGGTGTGCGCCCTTGGTCTCCTTGTGTTGTACAGCACAGCGATTGGGTTCGTGACAAGGCTTAACCACCTCCCTTGGATTCATTAACTCTAGCGATGTATCAGGCATTAACATGTTGATCTTTTGGTGCAACAGCAACCGTCTTTCCAAGATCCCTCTCTACATGCTCTTTCTATATTGATAATTTTTTACACATTATAGTTGACATAGTTGCATTTAGCAACTTTCATGGCATTAAGTGATAATTAAAAATTTGCCTAAATTACAAACTACTAGTGACACATAGTGCCACACCAAGTGAGATGTCCCAATATATGGATAAAATGATTAAATATATTAAATAAATGAACATTAGGATTTGAAAGGGTTATGACAGCTAATCGTAATAAATGATAGAGTAGTGGTTCGATCTCCCTTAGGTCAATTTATTAGAGGAGGTTTTTCTTCTTGGGAAAAATAATGTAGTAGAGTCCTTAGGCATTTTAGAAGGCCTCAAGATGGTAGCTTCTATATTATGTAACAATTTGGACGTTAAAGGAAATTCATTGTTGATTGAATTCATGTATGAATTGCAATATGATGTTGGACTGGATGTTGTGCAACATCTTGGTGGTTATATGATCATTCTTCACTTTATTAACACTTCCATTAAACATTGTTTCAAGGAAGGGAATTGTATTGTGGACTTCCTCGCTAATGAAGGCATAGAGAAATTCTTGTCTGTGGCAAAGGTAAAAAATCCCCTAATAAATATGAGATATCTAACTTGCTAAGAGCAGATTTTATCTCCTGTAATAATTGTGGAATCAACCTTTAGATCTATGTTATGTATTTCAAGTTAGCATGTTTTGTAATGAATGGATGGGAAGGGTGGCGACTGCCTCCAAAATGTAATGCCTTGGCACATATCAACTCATTGTCGACTTTATGGCACTTGCTTAGCAATTATGAAGGAATCCTTTTAAAGTTCACGGGTCCCTATTCGACAATACGTTCTTAGCTATCTCTATTTTGGTTTTTTATTTTTATTGTGTCTTGCAAGTTAAAATAGGTGATGGAACCGAAAAGGCTCTTGCTTCAACATTCCGCCCTTAGTATGGGATCCCTTATGATGGGGTTATTTCTGATTGTTGCCTCCATAATGGCTTCTACATCTTAGATGAGATGGCCCTTAATTTCATAAAGATAGTTTTGGGTGAAGAGGGACTTGCAAACACTAGAGCTTTGTGTACTCAAGACTCCATTGTTGTGGACTTCGAGAACAAATTGAGCTCTCGCATTTTGGATGTTACAACCTTCCGTTGAATTTTACGTAGGGTCATTTGCAATGAGGAGGAGGTTGTTTTGGGGTTAAAATTGTAAGTCAATCTCTTTAGTTGGGGATCCTAGCCCTATTCTCTTATAACACACTAAAAGGATTACCAAACTTAGTTGGGTTTACAAATCATCGGTGAAGAAGCATCGAGTTATGGCCTTGTTTTGTCAAGACTTGATTTTAAGTGTTAGTAATTTAAAGGTTATTTTAAGAGATCGATTTAGGAAGTATTGAGTGCCTTCACCCTTGCTTCTTTATTTACTAGTTGCATAGTAAGGGCCAAAAGTCATTGCTTTTTTAAGCCTAGGTCAAAGTTGACTCTAATCTTGTGTTTGATCCAAGATGTTAATATAGCTTTCGTCTATTTTTTTTATTTAAAGTGTTTTTTGCTAGCTCCTCTTCTTGATTGTTGTAGCTTAGTGGGGGTGAGGACGTAGTAGATGAGTGTGCTCATGCTCAGTAATGGCCTTGTTATTTTTAAAACTTTATCCATTACTTGTAAAGTTAAGAAAGCACTAGTAGTTGTTATGTTTGTAACTAAAAAATGAACACAAAATATCCATTTTCACAAGTCGCTTCAAAGAAACAACCTATCATATGGTGACACATGAGATGATTGGATGTACATACCTTAATGTACATGTTTCAGTTAAACTTTTTTAGGGGATGTTTTCAAACAACTCAACAAAGATGTAACTAATGTGACTACATTGTTGATATCCAAAATCCCAAACAATAACTTTAAACACTTAACTCACAGCGATTCTTAAATATCATCCACTTCAACAGTGAAAGGTCAATTTTGGCCAATAAAAATAACACAAATATTTACCACTTTTTGTTGTGAATGAGGTGTATTAAAATCACTATTGATAGTTTGACCATTGAAGTGGATGATATTTAAGTAGAGTGCTTAACTCACCTACAATAATATGGTAAAAATTTCCCCAAAATTTAACTTATTATTTAAAAATAATACAAAATTAAGATGTATAGCTACTCAATCCTCTTCCCTAATTGACCCTGTCGCTAATACTAGCACTTGCACCCATAGGAGGTTCAAGGAATACGCCAATAGAAAACTGATGAGTTTAGAAAATTTTCCGGCGCGTTTTTTTAATTTATTTTTACGACGTGAGATAATTCCGAGCACTATAATGCTCACATATAAAAGCCTATCAGCGAAATGATCTTATTTTGATTGGATGGCAATGTGATGTTGCTCCCCCCTTTTGTGCAACCACATGTAAAGAAACATTAAGAAAACGGTTGTTATACTAAAACAGCTAGGCTGGTGGTCCCATAGACTATTTTTTTTTAACGTCGTAGACTTTAAAACCTATTCATTCATTCATTCATTCATACTAGCTTGCCTACCTTATGACAGATTTTAAAAGAGAAATTAGTACCCATCATATGATCTTGTGCGATCGCGATTCATGATTCACGGGCAATTATCAGAGTGCGGACAAGAAACGTACACGTGGAGAGACTAGAACGTTTTTGTCTGGCTTGGAAACGTCCCCACCCCTCACATTGACATTTTTTTTTTTTTAATAAGCAACCAATGTGCGCCCCTTCGTATCTACCCGCACCAGATTCCGTTCCCCTATTTCATGGTGAAACGAAACCCATCCCCAATCGCCGTCTTCTCATATTACTCGGCTGCGGAGATTCCGAAGCTATGGCAATGGCAGACAACAACGGGGGATCGGAGGGAGAGTTTTACAGTGTATTTGTATACGGTACTTTGAAAAAGGGTTTCGGAAACGAGTGGCTGACAGAGCAGATGATTGCAAACGGGCACGCGGAGTTTGTGGGCGCGGCACGCAGCAGAGAAACGTATCCGCTGGTGTGCGGGCCGTACCAGGTGCCCTTCCTCCTGCCGTTCCCAGGTCGAGGGCGGCACGTGTGGGGAGAGCTCTACGCCCTCGACCGTCATGCCCTCGCACGCTTCGATCATCTGGAGGGCACCTCCAAAGGTCACTACGCCAGGCACCCCATTCAGCTCTTCCGCATTGATAACGATGATAATGAGGTGGAAGTGGAAGTGGAAGTGGATGCGCAGGCTTATTTTGCAGGCGACGCCTACGCTCAGCGGCTGTGGAACAAGACCGGCCCCGAGCGGTGCCTCAGCTGTTATTCCGAGGAAGAAAGCAGAAGCTACGTCCCACGAAACGACAGACCGCCCCATCTGACATTCCTCCACCACATCAACATCTTTCTCTCCACTTCTACCCCTGCTCCCCTCACCCCGATTGCTATTTCTGCACCACATTCATTGCTTTGATCAAATTCACCAGTCCTTAAAAAAACAAAAACTTCTTGTTACTTGATTGTTCCTTTTGTCTTGCCTTCATGGATCCTTTTATAGTCTATGATGTGGGGTTACCTGATTTTAGGTCTACAGGGGGCACCTAACTGTACCTCAAATATGAGGCGTGCATACCCTACCCCTACAGGATTTGAACTTCTATACTTTCTTTCAGTAAATGCAAGTTTTTCACTGACAGCCAACCCAGGTTGTATGTAAGAATTTTCTTTGTTCCCATGTGGAAGTAAACCATTGCAAGGTTATTATTTCAGTATTTTGAATGTATTTGACTTGTTTTTATGTTAGTAGGCGTGAGTTTTCCACAGTCCATAGTAATTGTGCATAAAGCTTTTGGATTCAACTGTGTGTTTTTGTCTCAACGTTTCGGATCACATTCAGTGATCCATCATCAGGAAGAGGATACAATAAGAATATGATTGCAGAAAAGTGCCCTATAAAAAGGAGAGATGGGGAATCACTGAAGGGAAAGAAGAAGTTAATTGCCCACCAAAGAATTGGAAAAGTCAAAAAAGGACGAATTAAAAACAAGAGGAATAATATAGAGAAAGTAGAAAATAAAAAATAAAAAATCTAAAAAAATAAGACACCAATTAAATAACGTAGTAATAACTAATAGATTAATATATAAGATAGAAACTAAGTAACAAGAAGTAACAATAACATAACTTGCAAATTAATAACATAGAGGCAATAATTAAGATACATCTAAACTAATAGAAAAACCTAAATAAGAGAGAACACATAAACCAATAACGAGTTTATGATTTTATATTGTTTATATTCTTTATATAATGAGTTTATGTTTTAGTATTGTCATAAAATTTGTAATAATAATATAAAAACTCTATTTATTTCACTCAGTATAAGTCATTTATGTTTGTAAAATTATAATATTATAAAAAATAGAAATAAGTTTTTAGATTTATAGTCATTTATGTTTGTAAAATTAAAATATTATAGAAATTAGAAATAAGTTTTGAATGGAATAGTTGGTATTTATAAGTTTATTTTTGGCAACAAGTTATTTAGTATAATTTGACCATTTGATTGCATTTACTAATATTAATTTGTATTAGTTATTTAATTATATTTATAAATATTAATTTGTATTAGTCATTAAATTATACTTAGAAATATTAATTCATATTGGTCATTCAATTGCTTTTATAAACAATGTTTTTAGTGGTAAGGTTGACATGAATGCAAATTATAAGCATAAAACTTTAAAATACAAAAAGTATTTTTCTACTTAAATCTTTCTCATTTGTTATACAATATTAATTCATATTGGCCATTCAATTGCTTTTATAAACAATGTTTTTAGTGGTAAGATTGAAATGAATGCAAATTATAAGTATAAAACTTTAAAATACAAAAAATATTTTTTCTACTTAAATCTTTCTCATTTGTTATACAATACACAAATTCAAATACATAGAAAACAATTATAATTAGTACATCTACAACTACACTTTAAAATTGTAATTTGGGGTGTGTTGTTTTATTTGTGGAACACTATAGCAAGGGCATTACATTTGCCCTATTACTTAATATTTAATTCTAACACAACAAGCTATGTTTGAACATAAAGTAGCTCTTATTTTTCTCTTGCTTATCTATCATAGTGCACAAATGGTATATTTATTAGTTTGTAAATGACATACATGCCATATATAATACAAATTTTAGAATTTGTTTTATAAAAATATGTTACCACCTTAATTAAACTATATACCTTGTTTTGGTTGCATAATATCCTGTACTTCTAATCACCATCACTATATTCATCACTATCGCTATATTCATCACCATCACCCCTAAAACTGAACAAAAGCATTTCATGTTCATTCGCTATCTTCCTGGTTTCTTGACAATGGTGGATGTTGTAGTAGTAATCTTAGGGAGGGAGTTCGAGAAAGTATTCTCCATCTGAAGGATGTCCTGTAGGCAGGTAATGGGCCCCTGGATACAGTTGGATGGAGAGGCTGTAGCCTACCCCTTGTCCTACAGGGGGTGATCAGGGTGGCCGGTGAGGGATGGATAAAAAGAGAGGGGTCAATGATGGCTGCTTCCGTGTTCAGTTCAGGTAATCCCATCTCACCCGGGGGTTGAAGGAATGCATACATATTCAATCTTTATATATTTTTACATACATTAATAAACCTTAATAAATTCATTTTAAATGCCACAACATTATAATTCCATGCCCCACCGCCTAAAGGTTTACATAGTTGATAAACACATTTCATAGTTTTTAAATACCATTCATAGACTTATAAATATAGCTCACATGCTTGCATGAAGCAAAATATTGTAAGCATTTTTCATTGGGAAATTGAGTCATATTTATCTACAAATACATAACATTTTTTTTTATTGGTAAGAGAGATTTTATTGATTAAAATGAAAAAATACATAAATGGCCAGCCATGGCAGGCGTGCAAAATTTACATCAGAGAAGAACACTACACATCTGTTTAGTTTAAGTTATATTCTAGACACCAGATTTGGTGTGAGGTTGCAATTGCATCTTGATCTGATTCAGCTCTAACTTTAGGATTTTCTTTTTCCTATTCTGTACTTCTTGCCATTCTTCCTTGACCTCATTCTTTTGCATTTTTATTGAGTCCACAAATTGAGAAATAGCCTGTGAAATACTCACACCACCTGGTGTCGGAGATCTGTCGCTTATTAATGAGAATTTGGTAATTGGATTCGGAATCGAGGTCTGAGGATCATCTTTTGGTGAACTTATCTTCTCCAAGACTGATTGTTGAGGTTGCTTTTGAGCTAGACTCACTTCTGTAGGAGGTTTCGTAGCTTGAAGTGCCTTGTCTTTCCCAACCACAAAATCTGGAGGGGGGCCGTACTTCTGAGAAGGTTCTAACTTTTCCTCCTTTGCCTTTGTCGGAGCTTTGATTGAGTAATGATGGGGCAGAGCATCATCCCACCAGGACTGTTGAACAGAATTTTTAATGATTTTGGAGCAAGAATTGGCATGTGGCCAGTTTCAAAACACTTGCTGCATCATAAGGGTAAACCTTCATAATCTAGTGGTTGTGTCCAAATGCGATTAGCAAATTTGAAGGTGATGTCTGTAGGAAGATCTCTTGTGACATCCATGTCAACAAGGATGCGAGCAAAGGTTGTGTGGATGAAATTAGTTGTGTCTGAATCTACTGCCAGGAAGCAACCGAAAGAATCACCAATCACCTAAAGCAATCTGTAAACCAAAATTGCAATGGAAGATTCGGTAGACGAAGCCAAACAGGTTTGACAGAGAAAGATGCAGTAGCAAAGTTAAAATCTGGGAACCACGGTTTGAAAAGGAGTAGACTTTGCCCCCAACACCATTTCTCTTGCAAAATGGCATTCCTGTCCTGAATGCAATCAAATACCACAATAAAAAAACCCTAAGCACATAGGTAGACTTCTACATTACCTTTAAGTGTGGGTTGCCATGCCCTTGAAATCCAGTCGTGCAGATCTGGTAATTTTGGCCAAAGGTGATTGAATTGGCCAATTAAACCGTTGGATACAAAATATTGCTTGCCAACATCCACCTCTTTTTTGAGCTTCTCTGAAAAGACCAAAATAGGAGAAGATGATGCCTTTCTGATGAGGGTTTTTGGACAACTCTTAGAGGTCTCACTTGCATTATATGCCAAATTGTCCTTCAGTGGCCGAGCATCCCAAGCCGCGGATTTAAATGTTTTTCCCTGATTCGTACCAACAATAATATCCCTAAAGGAAAGGCTTTGCCTTGACTTTGCATTTGTAGGTCCTTGAGACCCAGCAATAGGGCAGTGAGAAATTGATTTGCCAGAAGTGGAATCTTTAAAGCACCAAAAATTAGGAACCCTAGCCGAACTAGGGCATGATGCATTAGATTTTGGGGGAATTCTCGTGGATTTCAGCCCATGAATCTGACCCCCATGAACATGGTTTTAAGAAAGAGGCATGGCAGAAACATTTTCACCAGCCACCGAGAAGCACACTGGAGTCTGCACCAAGGGCACTATAGGAACAATGGACGCCAATCACAAATACATAACATTATTCTCCATTGAAGAGATTATATAAGTTTTGTAAGCATCCTACTATACACCATATGGATATGGTTTTTTTAATAATTATTATAGATCCATATGGTGCAAGTAATGTTTAATTGAATAAACACTATTCAACTTCAATTTAAAAGTAAGTAGCTATATTAAATAAAATGGCAATTACAACACTAATTAATTATCAATGCTTTCAAATTAGTTGGAACCTCAAAGAATGTTGGATAAACTCACCAAATACTCAAAATACAAAAAATAAATGCTACAAATAAGAACACAAGAACAATATTGTATTGAAATGACAAAATCACATAACAATATAGTGCTAACCTCTTTGAGGGGGCAACCTCCTTTGAGCAATGCTCAATATGATATTTCATGGATGCTTTTTCTTCTATCTAAACCCTCTATTTATATTATTACTACCCATGAAAACTGCTACTTCCCATGCATGTGGGATAAACACATTAGCAAAAGGGGATGACTTACAAAGCATATGTGTTTGATGCTTTTATTAGTAATACTTAATACAAAAGTAAATAATTAGGAAGCATTAGTTAGGATTATGGGTCCTAACATGCCCTCCCCCTTAAAAAGTTTTATCCTCAAAGCTTGAGATGGGGAAATTGTTGTTGCATTTTGAAGAGGGGTTCCCAATTTACATCTTTTGGTTGCATTCCATGATATTGGACAAGCACCTCGATGATGATGTGGTTGTGGAGTTGGCGTGATCATCTGTTCAGGAAATATTTGAGTTCTAGGAGAATAGATCTCCTTCTATATCCAACAAAGGTATTATGTAGACTAGGCTTGAACCTATTAGCCAAGATCCTTCTTCAATAAAGAAACATAAAAAATCAGATGGAGCTTGGAAGAAGAAGGGAGCTCCAACTTGTATGCAACTAAACCAATTTTCTACAAAATTTTGTAGGGGCTAGTTTTTGCCAATTCTTCTTCAAGGAGAGCTATTTGTTTGGCTATAGGTGAAGATCCCATGTCACCAACACTAAAAGTGCACTCTGAATGATGTTGATTAGCCTATTGCTTCATGCAATTTTGTGCTAGATGTAAGTTGTCCTTTAAGGAACACAGATGGTGTCACATCTACGAAGGGTGGAATCCATTGCCTGTACCTTGGAACTATTTGGCATGTATATCTGAAGAGATGGTGAAGATTTACCATACTTATGGCATCATTTTGCTTGTTGTGTGATAAGTGATATTATACCATCATTCAACCAATGGTAACCATTTGGTCCAATGATGTTGATGATCTGAAGCAAAGATGTATAAATAGGTCTCCAAGCATATATTAACAATTTTAGTTTGGTCATCTATTTATGGGTGATAAGAAGAGCTCATTCTAAGTTGGGTACCATGGTGCTAGAAAATTTCTTGTTAGAAGTGACTTGTGAAGATGGGATCACGATCATTGATAATAGATGTAGGCATAGCATGGAGGTGAAATATATGGTTGATGAAGGTCCAAGAAATAGTGGAGGAAGAATATGGATGGAGTAGGGCATAGAAATGGGCATATTTAGAGAGGTGATCTACCACCACCATAATGACTGATTCCCAATAGACTTTGGAAGTCCTTTAATGAAGTCCACAGAAATGTTAGTCCATACTTGATAGGAATGGATAATGGTTGAAGATGGCCTGGGACAACAACAATTCTACCTTTGTTGTATTGACAGATCTCACATTCCTCCATAAACTATTTAATGTCTTTTTTTCATACCTTCTCTAAAAAAATTATGGCAAAGTCTTTCATACATTTTGAGAAACCCAAGATGACTAGCAGATGGTGAGGCATGTAACTCAAACAAAAGTTTTGGTCACGAACCCAATTGGGAGGTCAACACCAAATGACCCTTATACTACAAATAGGATCCATCTTAAGAATAGATGAGATCTGAAGAGGGATGATTAGACACATACTAAATGAGTTGTTGAAGGTGACTATCTTGTTGACACTCTTGGTGTGATTCATTTAATCAAGTAGGGATGGGCAATGATAAGGCACTCAGAGCTAGATAGCTTTTAAATTGACATGATAATGCATCTACCATAATATTATCTTGTAATTTTTTATAGGTAATATCATAGTCGTAACCCAACACATTGGTGACCCACTTCTATTGTTTTGGGAAGAGACTTGTTGTTCCAAAAAATGCTTAAGGCTATGTGTGATGACAGAAATTGCATACTTTGCAATTTTCAACTCTCGCTTTAGTGTCCACTCCCCTAGCACATTTTAGGATGCACTAAGCCCTTGGCCTTGACATTTTCCTTCACTAATTTCTACGTCAAATTCTAACATTTCTTGTTGACCTGGAGCTATTGTCCAAAGTTTAAATATTTTTTACATTTGTATGATGTGCTAGCATCCTATGAGTTTTTAAAGTTTGAGTCATTGGTTTCCCTATAAGAGTCACATAATAGACTTAAGGATTCCCAAGATCACCTACAACCAAAACAACCTTCCATGACTAGAGAGAAGAAACACAATGCTATATTGCTAAAGAGTGATAATGATGTATACAAAATACAAGATATACAGGATGCACAGTATATACAATGTATCACCCATAATGTACAATGAGAGCCCTTTCTTATATAAGTAAGTTTGAGACCTAGGACAACATGTGATCATGACAAGTGTATTAATCCTATGACATAAGACACAAATAATTAAATGCCCTAAGTAAACTTAAGTACTAGACAAGTGTTAATGGGACCTAATGTGGAACCAGTTAAGTAAAACACCTCGTTCACACCAACATTCCCACCTAGCCACTTGCTCTTACCTGTTGTAACATCTATCTACCAAAAAATAACTTCTTTGTTCAAACGTGACCTTTTAGCTTCCCCATGAGCCTTTTACAAATGTAATTTTTGAAATGACACTTGAAGTATACAATTTCTCTTCTCTCTTGGTTCCACTATTCTAGTTACTTCTCCATTAATGAAGCTTGTTGTGGGTAGATGTTGTTGCATTTTCATTAAACTCTTCAAACATTCACTTGTTTCTTCTCTCTCTTGCTAGTAATATTATTTTAATGAGCCTTCTATATATTCCATTATTATTTTTAGTAACAAACTTGCATTGTAGTTGCTTATTCTTACCATTTTTCTTCTCTACTTCTATTGGCATATTTCTTGGTGACCATCTCCACCTCTTGTCCAATCTCATACATACTAGATTGTTTATCAGCATGTATAGTTCTATTACATTGCTAATTTTAAATTCCCATACACACATAGGATTTAAGAACACACACATTTCATTTTTTCCTTGATTCATTGGTTGCCTGCAAAAATCAAAAGACCAAATTAGGGGCTTGACTTAAAGACAAGCTCCTAAGCAACCACTCCCTTTCTCCCTGTCTCATCTTGCAGGTACTTAAAGCCTCTCAAATGCATGGAGGTTTCATATTCTTCTTCTTGTCATTGTCATTTTAGTAATTTTGTTTAAAATCATTAGTTTAAAGTGATTTTCACTTTTTATTCATTTATGACATCGAGTATGTTGTCTTTTGTATCCTAGTAATTTTATGTGTAGATCATAATCAAATCTGATATCAAAACTTAATTTTATAGCATCCCTAGATGATAACACACAAATTGAATGGTAGCTTGCCAATTAGACAATAGCATGTGTACACTAGCATCCTAGCTAGTGAGATTTCTAGTCTAATTGTTAGATTCTTTATTTCTTGTTCTTTCTACTTTTGAACTTTGTTATTCATTTTTGTACTTCTATGTATTATTATTTCTAGTTTTAATTCCCAGCTTTTAGTTTTAGTTTATAAATTAAATTTTTATAAGCTAAAATGTTCTTGCATATTACTAGTTAGCTTTGTCCTTTTTTGTTTTAAAACAACAGTGGAAATTTTCTTTCAAAAACTATAGTTTAAAACATTTAACCGCAAAATTTAAAACCACCATTACATTTTGGTGATCCTAACACATTCAACCTCTTCTGAAAATGTTAGATTTCTTCATTCAAACATTCAATGTCTTTGATAGTGTCTTCTCTAAGTATGACCTTGACATGTTGGATGAGGCATTAGAAGGCTTCACCCTTGTTCCTTTCAACCTCAAACTGATAGAAAAATTATTTCTTCTAGTTCTACATCTTCTTATTCTTCTTTTCTAAATTTCATTAACACCGCATTCATTTCTAGTTCTGTAAAAATATAAAACAAAAATCATTGTGTGTGGGGTACCTAATTCACCCTCACATTCTCATCCTATAATAACTATTTGGGGTGTCCTTGATTACCCCTGACCTTCTAATTTATGTACTTGTATTGCTCACTCTATATCATGTAATATGCCTTTAACTAATGACTTCCATGTTATAGCTCATACATATAACACTCAATGAAACAAACAAGTTAATCCTATCCATCTATCTCTTCCTCTACCAAATCCTATTCTTCCTCTAGATCCTCATCTCTCTCTTAGAGCATGAAAGAATACAACCTCATTAAACAACTACAAGGTACACAAGCTAAAATCTCCTCGTGGGATTTAATACAAACTTCTCCTTCTTAACATGGTATCCTTTAGAAGGCCTTACAAAATATTCTTATTTTATCTTCTGTGAAGTTGAATGAAGTGGATGCTCTACTCGAGTGTATTTACACCAATACCATTGATATCACTTTTATTCAATTTAAGCTTCCTTCTCTTGAAGTTGAACAACAAAATGACCTCTCATTATCATTGTTGGTATCAACTCTATTGGAATTAAGCATACACTTATTAATAATGGTTATGGTCTTAACATTTGTAGTTTGGACTTTCTCAATCATATTCATGTTGATAAATCTTCTATTTCTTTTTTGATCTCTCAATAAGAGATTTCAATAATGTTAGCCACCAAACTATAGGCATTGTTACCCTTCCCATTGAGTTAGGCCATGTCACTCTCCCCACTGTGGTCCATGTGATGCCAAGGATTCTTTCATATAACCTTCTGCTTAGCAGGCTATGGATTCATGTCATGGGGGTAGTTCCTTCTACTCTGCATCAGTCTATAAAATTCATTTATGATGGAAAGAGATTTATGATTAAAGCTTATTGTGAACCCTTTCAGTACTATCAAAAGACTAATTCTAGTATTGAGGAGCCTTCTCATACTTCCTCTATCCTTCATACTCTTATACCATCTTCTTCCCCTGTATAGCATCATCACCTTCTATTGATGATGATGTACCTCTCCATCATTCTTCTCTTTCTAATGCATGTCTAGGTGATGATCGGGTCTCCTTGGATTTCACTCATTCCTTCATCGGGGAATACAATGTTGATCCCTCTCACTTTGACATCCTGAAAAAACTCAATTCCTTCTACACTACATTCTCCTAAGGCTCCTAAAGATCACCCTTCCCCTTCTTAATCATGTGACTACATGACACATTTTGACAAAGCTAGTGATGAAAATGCTCCTTTCTTGGAGCTGGAAATTTGTTATGGCTTGGTTTCAAGAGGCTTTCTAAAAATGGATATAAGGACAATGGTTTGGGACACATGGAATAAGGCATCAAGGTACCCTTAGAACCTACATAGCATCTCTCTATTGCGGGCCTTCGTTACCAACCTCCTCATCCCTTTAGACCCTCGTATCATAATTTTGTTGATGTAGCCATGATCTCTTATTTCACTTCTCTTTCCTTACAACATCCAAAGTTAATTACTAAATCATCTCATTATACCATGATTTCTTTGGATATCTTCTCTATCAAAGAAGCCTTGGCTAAATTTTTTAAGCATTTACGCCCATACTCCTTTGTATCATCATGATCGTGGATTCCATTACCATCTTAATGCACATGCATATTTTGGTGAATTTGTCATGTTAACCAATGATCACATCCTTTCTCCTAAACTTCGTGCCAAACTTTTGCCCATTCCTGATGCAAAGGATCATAATACACTCTTAGTTGAGGATATTAGTGATGTCTTTATGGATTCTCATGATCCCAAAAATATCATTAAAACTGGTGAGTGCCTTTCTCTAGAAGAGCGATCTTCTCATTCTCACCTTCTACATGACTTCCCTGATCTCTTTGTGTGAACATATGAAGATATTCTCAACATAGACCCAAAATTTGTGGTTCATAACACATTCTCTATCCTGATGCTCAACCTGTAAAATAGAAAATTCAAAAAATGCAACGTAAAGTGGCTCTCATGGTTAAGGTGGAAATTTAAAAGCTCCTCAAAGATAGATTTATTTACCGCATTGATTACTCACATTGGATTTCAAACATTGTCATTATTTCTAAACTCGATGGTCACATTCATATTTGGATTAACTTTTATGGTCTAAATAATGTTTCTCCTAAATATGACTTTCCTCTTCCTAACATTGATATGATTGTTGAATCGACAACAAGCCATGCACTTCTTTCTTTCATGAATATCCTCTTGAGTTATAACTAGATACTAGTTAACCCTCTTGACCAATATAAAACAACCTTTACAATTCCTTGGGGAACATTCTACTATGTAGTCATGCACTTTGCTTTAAAGAATGCTACTACAACTTACCAACGGGCTATGACCCTTATCTTCCATGATTTTACTCACAATATTCTAGAATATTATGTTGATGATATCCTAGCTAAATCTATTCTTCACTAGGATCATGTCCTTAACCTTCATCTTATCTTCAAACATCTTCATCTCTATCAAATGTGCTTAAATCCTAAGAAGTGCATGTTTGGCGTTGATAGACGCAAGCTTCTTGGATTATATCTCATCGCAATATTGAGGTGGATACTAAGAAAATAGATTATATTATAAACATGTTGCCTCCTTGCAACATTTCTTAACTTTGTAGCCTTCAAGGTAAGATTCAAGCTATTTGTCAATTAGTTTCACAATTAGTGGATCGTACCATTCCTTTCACACATCTAAAGAATGATGTATGTTTCTCCTAGAATGTAGAGTGCCAAAAGGCTCTTGACAATCTCAAGAGCTATTGCTAATCCTCCCATTCTTATGCTTACTATTCCTAGGTGTCCTCTTATTCTCTATACTTCTTTGTTTGATGAGTTCGGTACCCTTCTAGCTCAACATGATGATGATGATGGCAAAGAGCACTGTTGTTATATGGATCCTAATCAAACTCGGAGGTTAAATTTACCCCACTTTTATCGGCGCGGTTTCCCCCCAAATTCCTACGAGGTCAAGGGGCAGCGCCCCTAAGCTGAGGTCAAGGGGTAGCGCCCCTGGCGCACTCCCTGTCGCGATACAGGGCGAGGTTGAGGGGCAACGCCCCCAAAACCTCACATGATTTTTATTAAGGCATCGGGAGTTATTTTTCATTGGCCGACATAAAAAAACCCTATTTTGTAACTGACAAAAGTCATGATAAAAATGGCTAAGGGTTAGGGTTTCCGTTGATATTGTATTGTAGCATTTGCAGCGGTATTGAGTTGCAGGGATTGCTAGTTGTAATCGGTTTGATTTACTGGATAATAATATTGGACTCTCTATTTTGTTGGATGTAGCTCAAGTTTGGGTGAGCCACGTTAAAACTTGTCTCTTGCTGTTATTATTTCTATGTATTTCCATTTCCTCTTTAATCTTTATTTGCATTTAATTAATATCTTTTGTTGGCTAACCCTAACAAGCACACTATTTATTATGTCTATCATACCTTAATTAATTATGAAACTCACTACACACTATTAGAGAAGCAATGCCTAGCTTTGGTTTTTTTACACAAAAGCTATGACTTTATCTTCTTCATGCAAAAACACATGTTATCATGAAGTTTAATCCTCTAAAACACCTACTCTCTAAAACCAATATACTAGGGCATCTCACAAAATGGGTCATGCTTCTTACCAAATTTGACTTAAAGTTTACCTCTCAAAAGGCAATTAAGGGACAAATTGTAGTTAACCAATTGATTGACGCTCCCTCCCCATTTTCTCTCCCTAATTTTGATCTTTTTCTGATGATTACATCCTCTCTCTAGATGTAGATAACCCATGGGAACTATTCTTTGATGGCTCAAGATATTGCATTGGCTTGAGAGTGGGTGTCACCTTGGCCCCTCCTGGAAAACTAATTCCTCTTTCTTTTCATTTACATTATCACCACACTAATAATATTTTTGAGTATGAGGCTCTCACAACTATAAAAGTGTGGCATAATCTCTTAGCATAAATTCTATTTGAATCTATAGAGATTATAAGTTAATCATATGCTAGGTTACAAGTACCTACCAAGTGAAACAAGATAAACTTTCTCAATATCATGAACTTGCCTTATCTCTCCTTGATCATTGTCCTTCTTTCACTATTTATACCATCCCATGAAAAGATAAATGTCATGCAAATGCAATGGCTAGCGATGCTTCCCTTGTATCTATTAGTGATTTAGCAGAAGGTTTTTAGTTTATCATTCTACTCCTATTACCACGGATGGTTATTTTTCTTCTTATGCTCTTTCTTATTATGCCATTGATTTAGGCGAATCGTATACTTATATATATATATATGATTATCTAAAAGATGGTATAATTTCTAACAATTATTCTAAAAATGCACATATTCACATTCGTAATAATGTTGTGTATTATATTCTTTTGTCCAATGTACTATATTGACAAGGTTACAATGGCCTTCTTCTCCATTGTTTCACCAAATCTAAAATCCTAATTGCCCTCCAAGAGGCCCATTCAGGTGCCTATGGAAGTTATTTTGGTGGTAAAAAAATGGTTGAAAAACTTCTTTGCATGGGGTACTATTGGAAAAAAATAGAACAATATTTCCACAATTTTGTCAAGAAATGACCCCAATGTCAACAACATAGCCATCTTATTCGTACTCTTGCACATGAGCTCAAATCTTATTATCTTCTTGGCCCTTTTTTTTTGGGGCTTGGACTTAATTAGAATAATTTCTCCACCTTCATCTCAAGAACATACCTTCATTATAATTGCTACCAATTTACTTCACTAAGTGGTTCAAGGCTATTCCTCCTTGCTATACTACTATTTAGGTAATCTAAAGATTCCTACTTGATCAAATCATTTCTTACTTTGGACTTCCTTCTATCTTTATGCCTAATAATGGTTCATCATTTAAGAACAAAGACATGAAGGAATTCATTAAAAATTTTCATATCCAACATATTTCTCAATGCCTTATTATCCACAATCCAAAGTCCAACTTGAGGCCTCTAATAAAACTATTAAACAAATCTTGTGAAAACTATCAATAAATATGGCAAGGATTGGCATTCTTAGCTTTTGTATGCTTTATGGGCATATCGTACAAGCATTCACACTTCTACTGGCACTACATCATATAGTCTTGTATATGACAATGACATGATTATGTCATTGGAGCTTGAGATCCCTTCTCTCTATATCTCACTCCAAGGGCTTATCGACGATAATACCTATCATGAGAATCACTTATAGGAGCTTGAAATGCTTAATGAGCATCGAATCAACACTTCAAATCATCTCCAAGCTTATCAAAAGTAGCTTTGATAGGCTTATAAGAAGCATGTTATTTTTCATTCCTTCCAAGTTGGTGGTCTAATTCTCTATGAGAACTAACATAACACGAATGTCGTAGCTTGTAGCAAGTGCCAATTTAGTCCCAACTAGTTTTCTTTGGTATTGTAAAAAAGCAAATTACAAGTAAAGGTAGCAATCCCGCAGACTGCGGAAGGAGAAAACAATTACAACAAATGCTGGTAAACAACTTAAAACATAAAACAATTACATCTTCTTATAAGCAACATAATACACAAATAAATACATTAGTTTAGCAACCTATACAGATGTCAAAGAAGGAAAATAGTGCAAAAAACCTTCAACCACAGAGATACACAACACCAACCCAGCTCCTTTGTTCTCGATAAAACATAGAATCAATAGTTGATATGAAAATGGAGTTTCATCCTTCGCACTTTGAGATTGCTAAGTTGAGCTTTGATTCAGTCCAACTGGAATGTGACACTAGGATTGTTGTTGAACAAACTCTTCAGCTGAGAATACAAGGCACTAATTTGCAAATATATGTTAGAGTAAAGCTTCACAATTTCAATCACCATGTGATTATTGGATTTAGAAAAAAATAACTAAGCATCTCATTTTCCATATGTGTGAAAGTATAACATGTCTCACAGAATCAACAACAATTTTATTCCTAAGACCGAAGCCAAGAAGAGCTTCTTTCCAGTTCAAGCGGTGATAAAAAATAGTTGGAACAAAGACGAACACAACAAACTAGATCTTTTTAGCAATAGTACAATCCCAAAAAATGTGTTTAATGGACTCAGCAACGTGACAAATAGAGCATCTGACAGGCTGTATGGATAAGAATCTAATTCTTTCTCCAACAGGCAACTTATAATGTAATAATTTACATGTAAGCATTTGATCATTAGCATCAGCTTTAGTTTTCCAGATTTGAGCACTAAGTTTGGTCCAGAACATATAGTAAATCTGCACTTCCATTTTATATTAAGGCGGGATAAAAGATTAAGGGAAGGAAGGAGATGCCGATAAACTTGCTTTAGGGGTAAAAAAGAGAAGTGATGGGTAGATAACCAGCACCGATCTTTGTAGAAGTTGCAAGCAAAGGGTGTGCAAAGTTTAATGGCAAGATTAGGAGGTACAAGAGATTACACAAAGACCAGAAATTGTTGATATTTATCACTTAGAGCAAACCGATCTTTGATAGCAGTCCATGAATGCCACTACATTGACAAAAAAATCCCATAAATCCCTAAATTCTTTGATGTCCTTTCTAAAAAAATATATGGCAGGTTTAGGGAATGTGATAGCAAGGGGTTTCCCATGGTACTATACATGTTTGTTCCACCAAATGGAGGATGAAGAAAAGTTAAATCCATGCTGCAAAGAATCTCTCCAAGAGAGAAGATGACACACTCTCTGCCAAGCATTCCAAATTGACTGCATTGGAAAAGAAGCTTTGATATGAAAATATTGGGCAAAGAGTATTTGGCAAGCCAGTGAACCTTCTGCCATTTTCCTTTAACATCTGTTGTTACAAATCTATTTCTTAACAATATTTTCCAAGGTTCATCACCTTGCGCAGCTCTGATAATCCATTTAGCTACTATGCATGGACCTTGAGTTTTAGGATCAATGAGACCAAGACCACCCTTGCATTTAGGTTGAATATAATGCATCCAAGAACTAGATCTGTAACCAGTCCTTCCTTCCCAGTTAGACCACAAGTATTGTAATATGATCTTACGAAGATCATTATAGCCTTTTTTTGATGGCATCCAACATGATGAAATATAAACATGAGATGCTATGAAAATATGATTGGCAACTTGAACTTTTCCAGCCAAGGACAAAAATTTGTTGCCCCATTTAGACAATTTGGTCTTCAGATTATTGAGATACCAATTCCACGTTTTAGCGAGAGATAGTCCTATCCCAAATGGAATACCCAAATAGCGAGTAATTTCACCATCCTTAATCTCTTTCCAGTAATTGGGAATCCAATGTGGGATAGGACTAATATGAGTCATTAAAAACTCTATTTTATGATGAGAAAGCTTAGATCCTAAAATAGAGCAGTAAAGGTTTAAAATATCCATAGTATTGTTAGTTTCAGAATTCTGTAGAAAAAGAAGGTTGTCATCAGCAAAATGAGAGTTAATAACCACTCCATTTTGAGGAATGGAGATACCCCGGATAAGACCAAGTTGGTTATCCTTATGTAACATATAACCCAAAGCATCAGCATTAAGAACATATAGGAAGGGTGATAACGGACAACCTTGTCTAATAAAACATTGTAAGGAAAAGGAATATGATAAAGCTTTATTGACTACAACCTATGCATTTACATCTTTGAAAAGCATATGTATATGGGCACATATTTTGGGTCCGAAGCCAAGCCATTGAAGCATCTTGATGATAAAACACCACCTTATTCTATCAAAATCCTTATCAAAGTCCAGTTGGGACCCTTTGTTATTTCTTCTATTTATTGTTATGGGACTTACGACTTCCCTATAATTGATGGCCAATCCCTCAAGGAACCAATCAATGTCATTCACCTTCATTGCTTATACGCTTGATTCATTTTATTCTTTCTTTGATCATAATTCTTATATATCATATGTGACATATGAATGACATGGTCTTCTCTCTCTTATTGCCATGGCACACCTTATGTCATTTCTCCTCATGCACCATTCCAAGTGCTATGGTTTCTCAAGTATCTTACTTCTTCCTAAATGTATGATCCCTTCTTATAAACATAATGTGTACATCTATTATGTGTTCTTCGCACCTTACATACAAGCATATGCTTTTTGTTTCTTCCTGACATGATTTCAAGTGTCTTGGATTCTTCCACACAATTTTTAGGTTATCTTGAAGATTGCTACATCTATAGTTTATTATTATTCTTTCCTTTGAATAAATCAATTTTTATTGTGATAATTGATTAATTAATTATGCAAATGATTAATTAATTATATTATTAAATTGTTTAGTTGTGTGTTTTATCACATATGATTAAATAGTTTCATACATCTATATCATAATCCAAAACATATAAACATTCACATACATGCAAATCAAATTTACAAACATTTGTAACATAATCATCTCATAACACATGATAAGCTCATGAAAAAAATCTCTCTATATTGTTTTTTGTTCTATAGCCTAAAAATTACATTTGTGTGTTCTTAACATTAGGATGCAAGATCGAGACACCTTTCTTAATATTTTTCCACTTGTCAAACATCTTGCAAGAGCAAAGGGAGTACCAACATTATCAACTAATTGGTAGGAGATGAGAGGCCCATAGACTCATAGCATCATCAGAACTTCTTTATGCTCAATGGCTTTGTCAATACATCAACAACATTTTTCAAAGTGTCAACTTTTTCTAGCATCACCCTCTCATCCTCTACCATGTCATGAATAAACTGGTATTAGGCATCAATATGCTTCATCCTCGCATGAAAGGTTGGGTTCTTTAATAGACATATGGCACTCTAGTTGTCACAAAGAACTCTAATAGCTCCTTAACTCGGCCCCACATCTAAACATAATCTCTTAAGCCAGATGCCCTCCTTACAAGCATGAGTAGCTGCCATGTACTCAACCTTTGTAGTGGACAAAGCAACCATAGCCTATCACTTACTCATCCAACTAATAGCACCACCAAATACAATGAACACATATCTAGTGGTGGACCTTTTGCTATCGACATCTCTTGCCCAATATAAATCCACAAATATCCACTAAGTGTTGGTCCCTTATAGAATCACCATAATAAAAAATAGAGTACTCAAAGGTACCCCACAAATATCTAAATGCTACTGAATTTGCAAGGTTGATCTTGAACCATTTCCTACATAACCCTATGAGAGAAAATCATGCATACAATCTTACAAAATAACCATAATGCAAAGATCAAATACATACCACAAGATTGCACAATATATACCCTAGGAAAACCCTCCATGAGGGAAAAACCCAACCTCCAAAAGCATCCACACTCGATGTATTATTCAACAATAAAAACATTACAATACACTTACAAAGTCTCCATGAATACTTATAAAACATCTAGCTCCTCCAATGCATCCTCCATGTGTCCAAGCATACCATACAGGCACACATTGTTGAAATTGTTGTCATTGAAGTCAAAGTTGTCAAAAAGTCCTCAGTTCGAACCTATATCTAAGAGTATCTATCGGCAATTTGGAAGAAATGTGAAGTTATGTTACTTACATCATTCATCACCCTTCAAGAAATGAGATATCACATTGTTGGCAAAATGGTCTCAATCTGAACCATTATCGGCAAAATGGCCTCAGTCCAAACCAATCCTACATTGGCAACTACATTGGCAGTTTGGAAGAAATGAGAAGTCATCGGCAACTTTGAAGAAAAAGCTAAGTCAAGTGTATCGGTAAAGTTTTTTGTTTTTTGAACTACTTCGCAAGTTCGGTAGTTAGCCGATATGCCGATTAGCTGACTACGGCTTACTTCAATAGGTTTCTAGTGTTGTCGGTAAAATGTGTTATATCAGAACCTATTTTATTGTTTAGTCAGGAAACTTTTAATTTCCTGAACTAGTTAGCAAGTTTGGTACTTACCTGATTTGTCGACTAGCTACTATGGCTTAGGAAGGCGACACATTCTAATGCAAAGGCAGAGTTAAGTGTTGAAGAGAAACCAAGTGTTTTGGGGAAAATGTCTCAAAAGCTAACTAGTTATAAAGTTAGCATTTTAGTCAATTCCCTAACAAAGAGAATTAGACAAGTTGGTAATAAGGTGCAAGTTCAAGTTTTTATATCTTTGTCGATAAACCAATAAGTTCATGAAATGGTCTTTTTACCAACAAAGAAGAATTGATGAGTTGGCCAAGTTCTGAAGTTTTTGAAGAAAAGCAAATGTTGGCAAAATGTGTTGAAGGCTAACTAGTTAGAAAGTTAGTGTTTTAACTAATTTGCCGATAAGGTGATCCTGCGTGATTTCGCCAATAAAAGGTAGACATAAGAAAAGTTTGAGATTTTATATATTTTTCGATAAGCATTATTTGCGGAGCTTTTTGATGTGGTTTGGAAACATGTACCTTAGCCAATAAGCGAGTTATATGTTAAGTTCGTGAAACCTACAATTTGTCGGTAAAGGTGATAAAGTTTTGAAAAAGCTATATTTGCCAACAATGCATAAGATGAAGATAAAGCAAGTTCTTACATTTGAAAATTTGTCGATGATGAAGAGTTAGTGATAATGAACTTTTGTCGATAGCATTTTTGGTGAAGTTAGAAAACCTAGACATTCACCGATAACAAAGGAAATCAAGGTAAGTTCGAAATAGTGAAATTTCGCTGATAAAGGGACTTTGTAACTAAAGTTTGCATAAACAACTTTTTGTCGATACTAGTTATAAAGGATCAAAAGACAACGTTTTGAAAATGTAACATTTGCTGATAAAGGGAATCAGTAACTCAAGTTCTGAAAAGTATATTTTTGTCGATAAAGAAGGGAAATTGTCTTAGGTTGGAAAACTGTGATTTCGCCAACAAAGGGCGTTTAAGGCTAAGTTTTGGAAAATCAATATTTGTCGATAAAAGGCATATACAAGCATTTTTGGAGGTTGATAAGAAAGTCGGTAACAGTGTATTTTTTCCAGCATGTCCAATGGCACTTGTAGGATCACAGAAGATAATTAAACCAGTTGCGATTAGTTGTGAAATGAAATGAAACTGTCTATATTCAATTTTGGAGTGGTTGTGGCAATTCATCTGTTGAAAGTGAATGTGTTTTTATACACATTGAATCTGAAGTGAAAGGGTTGCTCACCGAATTGAATATTGTTGTTCACTTTGTGAGAGAGGAGAGAATGCAAAGTGCATAGAGGAAGGATACAACTATATTGATGAAAAACACAGAGTGAATGTGTGGTGACAAGGTGCATTTCCTATTATAGAAAAACCATTATTGCATATTTGAAATTGTAAAATTCAGGGGTTGTAGCCTCTCTGCTTTAGATTGGGGTTGAATCCTTATTGTATTGAGTTGGAGCTCATTGTAGGTGTGTGATGTACGTGTAGGTGGTAGCCTCAAAACATTGCCTTGGGTGTTGATGTACTTGTGGGTTAGTGCCTGCAAAACATATGTAATCAGTGCTTATTGTGAGGTTGGACTTGAGGAGTAGACTCAAGCAAATTTCTCATTGTGGTTTTTCTCATTCTAGGTTTTCCACGTAAATCTGGTGTTTTTCTTATGTGTGTGTGGTTTTTATATGTGCCTTCCATTTTTGTTTGTTGGCAGCATTTTAAAGTTTTAACATACACTGATTCACCCCCCCCCCTCAGTGTATTAGTGTTCTTTCAACAATTGGTATCAGAGCCTTAGGTTCCTTGAAGATAAGTTTAACCACTTAAGGAAGATCGGGTCTCAAAGAACACTATAGCAGGACAAGAGGGTTCTTCTTCAAATAAAGCACCATTATTTGATGGATCCAATAATACTTTCTGGAGCATTAGAATGGAGACTTGCTTAACCTGTCTTGGATATGATATCTGGAAATCTGTTTTAAAAGGTTACAAACCACCATCACCATCATCTTCTCCCAGTGTTGATGCAAAGAAAGCCTGTGAGAATAATGCCAAAGTGAAGAATGTTATACTATGTGGTCTAACCAACACAAAGTTTATAAAAGTTATGCATTGTAAATCTACCAAAGATGTATGGGATACGTTGTACAACATCTATGAAGGTGATGATCGAGTCAAGAAAGCGAAACTGCAAACCCATAGAAGCCGATTTGAGGCTTTAAAGATGAAAGATGATGAAAATATTGCGGAATACATGTTCAGAGTAGACAAGGTAAGGAATGCGATCATAGGTCTTAAAGAAGAGGTAAAAGATCAAGTGGCTGTAAAGAATATTCTAAGGTCTCTACCACAGAGATTTGATTCTAAAGTCTCTGCAATTGAGGAAACAAAAGATCTAGATAAGCTTACTTTAGATGAATTGTTTGGATCACTTACAACATATGAGATGAGAAGTAAAAATACAAGCTCAACAGGGAAAGAAGTAGCATTTAAGACTTCAAAAGCCAAGGAGACTAAAGTAAATTCAATACAAAGTACCAGTTCAGGTGAAGAAGAAGCAAATTTTGTCAGAAAGTTGAAGAAAGTCTCTGGCAAATACAAAGGTAAACTACCTTTCAAATGCTTTAATTACAGAAAAATTGGTCACTATGCCTCTAATTGTCCTTTAGGTGAAAAACCAAAAGGAGATAGCTCTAGGAGTCAAGAAATCTCAAAGTATAAAAGAAGAAACCTTAATAAGAAGAAGAAGAGTCTATTTGTAGATGTTACCCCAAAAATTTAAACCCAAGATTTTCAAATTTTTACGCCTAAGGATTGATACAATTATCGCTTTGCCCCAGTCCAGTCATTCTCCTGTTCCAAAAATTTTAAACTTTTCTCTAAGTCTTTGTTGTCGGGCTGTCTTAAAATTCATGAATCTTTCATTTACCTGACACACGTTCTTAAGTTCAAGAAATGGCTGACTTCCTAACTTCTCCTTTGTGTCAGGGAAGTTCAAAGCTTTTGAACATTATTCTAATGATTCAAAGAATCTCATTCATTGTTAGGAACTTGCAAGTTTTTCAAAATCTTGCTCTAAGTTCAAAGTTCTAGATCTACTCCGACCGTCGACTAGTCAGCATCTTCGCGGTGCCCATATTTCAAGGTATTGCCAGCTCATCAGATTGCTCATGTGGTATGCAATGAGAATGTCTTTTCAAAAGCTGCAGAGTGCAAGTTCCAATCTTGAGACTCGTTTCTTGAGATATAAAATTTATGATGCATTAATGACAAGTGTAATGAAGCTCATTAAGATGGTGGCATGACATTAATAAGTTTGAAAGACATCATTACCTACTGACGTAATTAAGTGAAGGTGGCGGAATTCTCTGTGTTTAGTTTTCTTGCCAGCCAAGCTATTCTTCAGAATGGGACTTCCAACAAACAATGAAATCTAGGACGATGAGCCTATGCCTATTGTGTAACCTGATTTACAATGGCCTGAGGAGGAGCAGATTGACATCATCTCTCAGCTACGCATAGTAGCATGGAAGGAGAAAACCAATTATGCTGAATACCATAGGACAATTGACGTCTTGGAAGAAGAAGAAGAATGTGTTAAACTGCGCCAACTTTTTATGGAGATACGCCTAGAATTGGGGGAAGATTAATGCCACTTGTCTTGCATATTTGAAGTCTTTTTATATTTAGCGATGATTGCTACAATTTTGGTATAATGTAACCGTTTCTATTTTGAGAAATCACTATCTTGATTACGGTTACTCAAAAAGGACCGTTTTTGAATAGTTATAATTTTCGGGAAGTTATATAAGGCGAAGGGGATTCTAATGAAAGGATCTTTTTTCTGGTGGCTATCTGTGAACAGTGGGGAAGAAGAGCAAGTTGTTTTGTATTAATTCCTAGTTATACTTTTCTTAACTCTGTTTATGTATAGAAGCATTACAGAAACTTTGAGTTTTGGTTATATTGAAGAAATGAAGAATTACTTACAGAACTTTGTGTCTCCAAGTGTCTTCCGTGATTGCAATTGTTCTTATGTCAATTAGTAATTTGTCTTCAATATTGCTTCTTTTATGTTGACATGTGTTAAGGTGGAATATAATTGTATCTCTCAATTAATTTATCCTTGTTTATGAATGTTCGATAAGTGGGTTGTGTATCATTTATCTACATTCATTTCTTTCTGTCATTAGTCATGCACATCTATTTCATGGTGATGGGTAGATGTTAGTACACCTTTTTTGCTTTCTAGTTAAAAGCACACCCCATGTTTTTATTCATTTCATATCTTAAGAGGGAGATGTACCTCTAAAATTTAGAGGAAAGTTGTCAATCTAATGACAACTTCTCCAATTATTAGTACTATTTGTTCTTCTTCTTTGGGCATTTTGAGTCATTTTTTACATTTATTCTCAAAGGAGAAATTTGTCACCTAACAGATTTTTGGCGACTCCACTGGGGAATTGAAATTGAAGATCAATGTTATTGTTCTCCCAGAAATCTAAAGGTGCCTCCCCGAGGACAGAGGTTGGCGGCTCTGTTTGATGAAATGTACTTAGAAACAATTTTGTCCCAGTGCAGAATTATGTTGATTTAGTTTTGAGATTTGTAGTATGGCATTGGTTTCTTCCCAGCCATGGGGAAATCAGTTTGGACCCCTCTTTTTGTCTTAGTTTTCACCATTCCCTGAAGGATCAAGAAAACATTTTCCAAAGTTTAGTGGAGAAGGCTCTCAAGATGCTGAGAACCACATTCTGGTATTCATAGTTGCATGTAGTATTCTGGGGGTAAGTGAAGAAGATGTTTTTGTTTGGTTATTTATTGAATCTCTTGTTGGGCCCGCAGCAGATTAGTTTTGCTATTTAGAAGAGAAGTGCATAACAGATTGGGATTCATTGAAGAAGAAGTTCTTAGTGAGATATAAGGGTCCGTTTGATGAAGCTACCTTGTTGTATCAATTTTTCAACATTCAAAAGCAAGAAGGCGAATCCATCATAGATTTCATGGATAGATTCAACTGGATGCTCAAGAAGATTCCAACCCTTCTTCAACCAAGTGAGCAACTTCAACTTTGTATTTTTATTTCCTCTTTGCATCTTGATGTTCAATTTGAGTTGAAACGGAGTAGAATAAATGATTTTAAAATTGTGCAGCAAGAGGCAGTAAAAATAGAAGACGATCTAATATTGAGCAGTTTATGGAAAGTAAATCATATTGCAGATAACCTGATTCATGAACCTACGAGGATGCCTATTATGTATAAACAAGATCTCAAGCCTATAGGTTCCCATAATATCCTATCTCCTTCTGTTGAATGTTCTAATCTCTCTATTTTTTATTCTAAACAATTTGGTAGAAGTGAGGTGAGTGCTACGGGAATTAAACCTCACGTGAATAGGAGAGTTGAAGCTTATTATGTGCATTATGAGAAAGATAATGATAAATCTATAGTTTTCCCATGCGATACGGAAGATGAGCAAACTGAAGCTATACAGCATGAAGAGGAAGTGTTGAGTACCTTTTCTTTGGTATATGAAAACCTCACATCTCCTGAGTCAAATAATACAGAGATACGGTTGCAAGAAGAGGTTATAAATGCTAAAATTTTTAAACAAGATTTGAAAGTCACTCGTGCTTCCCATGATAAGAGAATGGATGAATTGCATTCCTTATCTACTTATCCTCTCGGTAGTAATGAATACTTCTCTTCTTCCACAATTCCAGCATGAAAAGATCAGGTACTTGATGATCCTGCACAAGTGATCTTCTTAAAGAATTTTTATGGTAATATGCAATTTCAATCTGATAAAGTACACTCAGCCTTGCTTAGAACTTTGCAAGAAATTGAACAAAGAGATGGGAAAGATACGCATTTTCTTGATTACTGCCATGATACACATGATGAAGAATCTCATCTTTGGCATAAAGAGGACCATGATATGGAAGCTAAAAATTCTTTCGAAATGTCCTCTGAAGCAGTGAAAGCATGTGAAAAAAAGAGTGAAGATGAAGCTATTTCTCTATTGCATATACAGCCAAAGGTGAGTGAAGATTGCATCTTTGAGTCATTTTACTTCGAAGATGCAATTATGTCTTTTGTGAATGATTCATCAAATGAAGCTTGTGTTGGAAATCTATATAATATTTTCTCAAAATCTGAGGCTAATAAGGAGGAAAGGAATAGTCAAGTTGATGAAGGTTTACAGCCCCAAGAATTTTCAGAAGCACTAGATGGTGACCTTCTTTGTGAAGAAGATGTTGTGCTCTTTCCTATACTTAAAGAAAAAGGCCTTGCTAAAAGTGGTCAAATGGATAAATGTGATGAGCCTCATGTTGTTTATAGTCTGAATTAGAGTCTTAATGCAAGTGGGGATGAATTTTTGTGTAGAGAAGAGGTTACAATGTCTAATCCGCAAGATATGAATAGAAATGGTGAAGTGTGTCATGAAGTTATTGAGTCAAACCTTGCAGGGAAAGATGAGATTGTTCCAGTTGGGGGTGATTTTCAGTCTCGTGAAAATATTGTTTGCAATTCAGATTTTCAAGATACATGCATGGCTAATGGTTGTTTTCAAGAATCAGATACCGGTTTATCTACTAAAGAAAATGATCATATAAGCATTGGGATAACCAAAAAGAGGCCATCATCTTATAATTTATATGTGGGTTGCCTGATCTGAGAGCTGATTTTTCCATGCTTGCTAAATCAAATACCTTCTGATAGTTCATATGAGGTTATACAGACAGGTGCTGACAGTTATACGCTAGACAATTTTGGGGTGAGTCATCAAATTGGAGAAGCATACAATGAAGAATGGCTTCTCGAGCATCAAGTCATATCCAAAGTCTTTATCTAAAGTCATTTTTATCAGTTTGATCATGGTCGTCACAAGTTTGCAACTGGTCGCTTGTGGGCTTTTTGTGCATCTGGTATTATTTCGCATAGGCACCTATTTCTCCCAGCCAGTTAATGGATTTGCATGACTATTCTGAGGTCATTGGGAGGTAGGATCTTCCTGCCATATCTATATTAGGAGTTTTTGTTGTACTAGTAGTCTAGTTTCCTTTCTTGTTTGCCCTATTTTTGGCTTGTTCTGGCTCCTTTTTTCCCTATGTTGTTTGACTCTGTTGCCCAATGGATAAGACACTGGTCTTATGATTCTGGGTTCTTTGCTTCATCCTTTGCAGTCCTCGTCCATAATCAGAGCCTATTGTTACCCTAAAAATTTAAACCCAAGATTTTCAAATTTTGTGCCTAAGTATTGATACAATTATCGCTTTGCCCTAGTCCAGTCATTCTCCTATTCCAAAAATTTTAAACTTTTCTCTAAGTCTTTGTTGTCGGGTTGTCTTCAAATTCATGAATCTTTCATTTACTCGACTCACGTTCTTAAGTTCGAGAAATGGCCGACTTCCTGACTTCTCCTTTGTGTCGGGGAAGTTCAAAGCTTTTGAACATTACTCTAATGATTCAAAGAATATCATTCATTGTCGGGAACTTGCAAGTTTTGCGAAATCTTGCTCTAAGTTCAAAGTTCTAGATCTACTCCGACCGCCAACTAGTCAGCGTCTTCGTGGTGCCCATTTTTCAAGGTATTGTCAGCTCATCAGATTGCTCGTGTGGTATGCAATGAGAATGTCTTTTCAGAAGCTGCGGAGTGCAAGTTCCAATCTTGAGACCCATTTCCTAAGATATAAAATTTATGACGCATTAATGACAAGTGTAATGAAGCTCATTAAGATGGTGGCACGACATTAATAAGTTTGAAAGACATCATTACCTACTAACATAATTAAGTGAAGGTGGCGGCATTCTCTATGTTTAGTTTTCTTGCCAGCCAAGCGATTTTTCAAAATGGGACTTCCAGCAAACAATGAAATCTAGGACGATGAGCCTATGCCTATTTTGCAACCTAATTTACAATGGCCTGAGGAGGAGCAGATCGACATCATCTCTCAGCTGCGCACAGTCGCATGGAAGGAGAAAACCAGTTATGTTGAATACCGCAGGACAATTGACGTCCTGGAAGAAGAAGAATGTGCTAAATTGTGCCAACTTTTTATGGAGATACACCTAGAATTGGGGGAAGATTAATGCCACTTGTCTTGCATATTTGAAGTCTTTTTGTATTTAGTGATGATTGCTACAATTTTGGTATAATGTAATCGTTTCTATTTTGAGAAATCACTATCTTGATTACGGATACTCAAAAAGGACCATTTTTGAATAGTTATAATTTTCGAGAAGTTATATAAGGCGAAGGGGATTACAATGAAAGGATCTTTTTTCCGGTGGTTGTCTGTGAACAGTGGGGAAGAAGAGAAAGTTGTTTTGTATTAATTCCTAGTTATACTTTTCTTAACTCTGTTTATGTATAGAAGCATTACAAAAACTTTGAGTTTTGGTTATATTGAAGAAATGAAGAACTACTTACAGAACTTTGTGTCTCCAAGTGTCTTCTATGATTGCAATTGTTCTTATGTCAAGTAGTAATCTGTCTTCGATATTGTTTCTTTTATGTTGACATGTGTTAAGGTGGAATATAACTATATCTCTCAATTAATTTATCCTTTTTTATGAATGTTCGATAAGTGGGTTATGTATCGTTTATCTACATTCACTTCTTTCTGTCATTAGTCATACACATCTATTTCATGGTGATGGGTAGATGTTAGTACACCTTTTCTACTTTCTGGTTAAAAGCACACCCCATGTTTTTATTCGTTGTATATCTTAAGAGGGAGCTGTACCTCTAAAATTCAGAGGAAAGTTGTCAATCCAATGACAACTTCTCCAACTGTTAGTACTGTTTATTCTTCTTCTTTGGGCATTTTGAGTTGTTTTCTACATTTATTCTCAAAGGACAATTCTGTCACCTAACAATAGATAAAGAAAGTAGTTCTTTAGATGATTATTCTTATGCAAGCGAAGAGTATGAAACTGCCTTCATGGCTATTGAAATTAAAAAGGATGAAAATACTCCTTCAAAAAATTATCATGAAGACTCTAATGAGGAAGAAGAGGGTGAATTTGATTTGGAAGGTGAATTAATCTTTGTTCTAAATGATCTAAGGTTTGAAAGAAAACAAAATAAAAAATGCAAGTTAAAGATTGAAGAATCTGATAAACTTGTTGTAGACCTGAAATTGCAGTTAGAGGAGTCTAAAAGAATAGAAGAGGTAACTAGTTTGAGTATGAAGAACAAACTAGATGAGTGTCAGAAATTAGAGGTTGAAGACATCATGCTGAGGAAGGAGTTAGAAAAGTTGAATGAACAATTAAACAGAAGTCTCAAGTTTGAGAAGAGTTCAGAAATTCTTGATCAAATAATCGATAGTCAAATATCCTTTTTTAACATGGTTGGGTTAGGATATTCCAAACACAAGAGTTGTAAAGATGTTATCTCTAAAAAGAAAGTAGAAGATAAAGCTGCCAAGAAAGTTGATCCCTTCAAAAAGGCAGTTGAAGATCAAGGCGAATCAAACTCTGCTATGTCTAAGAAACATGTTGATTCAAGGAAGCCTGATGGATTCGGGATGGATAAAAGGACTGAAGATTTCAAAAAGAAAGATGGCAGTTTCATCAAGGTTCACAATGCAAGGAGGAGATTCAAAGATCAATTTACAAGCCAAGCCAGGTTCATTTATGCATTTCATGGTTATTATTTTTCATGTAATCAGTTTGGACATAAAGCAATAGACTGCAAAATTAGACCTAGGAGATTGGATATGCATAATTTTGTAAGCAAAAATCCTTTTGCCCCTTTAGTTGATATGAATGATATATGTTATAGTTGTAACAACTATGGACATATTGCCAAGTTTTGTAGAAGTGTGTTTATACAACCTTCTAGATAGGAGAAAAGGAGATTTACTCCTCCAAGGCACGCCAGACCTGCACATGCTTCTGTGCAAAAGCAGCAAAAAGCACAATCCTCTACATGTCACATGAAAGAGTCTGCAACCTTGCTCAGGAAAAAGAACTAGCAAAGCATTCTAAGGAAAAGGAGAAAAGTTCAAAAAGGCGTTGGGTAGATAAGAAGGTTGAAAAATCTATATTAGTCCAAGCATCCTTTCATGCCAAGGGACAAGGCAATCCTTGGGTGATAGACAGTGGATGCTCTAATCATATGACTGGAGATAAGAGCAAGTTCACCATTTTGAAGAAATGGGACAGTGGTTATGTTAAGTTCGGTGACAACACCACTGCAAAGATAATTGGTAAGGGCACACTACACACAGAGCATAAAACTAATGAAAGATGTGTTGTATGTAGAGGGATTACAACATAATCTACTTAGTGTCAGCCAGATGTGTGACAAGGGATATAATGTGTTATTTCATGCTAGTGGATATGAGATAAGAAAAGCTAGCTCTAGTAGACTTGTTACTGAGGCAAACAAAATAAGCAACAATCTATACCATCTTAAGGAGGCAAATGGTGAAAGATGTTTGTTAGGGCAAGCTAATGAGAGTTGGTTATGGCACAAATACCACAAAAATAGGACCAAGGCTAACATCTAGGACCAGGGTTCTAGGCACCCTAGTCCCTAGCCCCACAAACTCCAAAGAGTGTCCATTTAAGTGGGCTTAGACAAGTCCTAACCTTATTTTGTCGAGATTATTTATCAGGATTGAAATTTAATCATTTAATGTTCAAAAAGGTGTTAAAATAGGTCATGATTAAAAAGTTTACACATTTTACTCTATAACATTTAGCCTCCACTTTAGCATGGGTACGAACTTATGTTTGAACTCACACTGAAGGAAGGAAAAGACAAATTTTGAACATGAAAACAAAAAGGCCAAATAATTCTGCCAAGTTGTGGACTATAAGTTTCCCCCAAGCTTAGGATTCTAAGGTTGCAAAATATAAGCAAAGAGATTTTCAAACACACAAGACATTGTAACATAATTCACATACATGGAGTACTACAAACAAACATAAGGAAAACATGTGAAAGAAACACAATACACAAAGAAAATACACACCATACACAATGCATACACGCTTGACATGAAGCATACACATAAGGCACAGAGTATACATGGAAAACACATGGAAAGCATTGATGAAGACACGCAAAACACATGGAATACAAGTTCAAACAATACATCAAACAAATAAGCATAGAAACAAATACACAAGGCACATGACTCTAGCTCTAGCTTTCTCTGTCGCTAGGGGTCATGTGAAAAGAAGTGCCTTCGTGGATTACACACTAGTAAGGACAGTCGAATTACTAGGTGACCACGACAAGTCACATGAAGCACACAAGCTAGCAAACGTAATTGTACTAGGTGGCTCATAGACCAAAAGGAAACATCATGGGCTAGTGAGGATGGCCAAATCACTAGGTGAGTTCCATGCCAACTATAATAAACAAGTATGTAATCAAAAGAGCATAGCATAATGTATGCCCCCACCTTAAAGTGATTTCTAACTCCTATCAGGGAGCAATTGATTTAAGGTAGAATAAACCACAAGACATGCACATGAGCTTTTCAGAAGCACATGCCCATAAGATATGTGTTCCCAAAAACTACATCACAACAAGGGGTTGCCCCCATAAAAGGCAAATTAAGGCAATGCTTCAAGCATGATACGCAATGCTTGTGTAGTCATGGTATGACATTGAGCATAGTAACAAAGTGCCACATAAACCAAAACATCAAAGAAATAATAAGTTAGCTAAGATAAAGTAATAACACAAAGGGATCTACTTGACTGGTGTTAGTATATGAATGGTTGTATAATAGGAGATATCTCAAGACTATATATATTTGGAATTGTCATCATCCGCCAGTTGGTAGAACTATGGAGACAAAGGAAGAAATAACACATGCAATCAAAATAAAAACCCTTTGGGTCAACAAGGGAGAATGCCAAAGCATACTACGCCTTGCATCATCCCCAAAGGAAATAACAACAATGCAACTTACGACATATAGAATGGTGTAGGGGCACCAAGGAGACCATAAGGATCTATTCCTTGTTTTCATGTTGTCTTGTTGATTCAATTAGGTCTTGAAGACCATTTTCATACATTGTAATAAAGGTTATGACAATTGGATGTCATGTTGATGTCAATAGTGTAGGAGGGACAGTCATAAGTTCCTCATTATTATAGCCTTTTTATGGCATATAGGAGTATAGTCATGGGTTGAATGCCTTGTCAAAGGCCTAGTCACCTTGTAGAAGTGTTTTGAAGACCTTATCTATATTGTTTGTCATGAAAACACACAATACATATGACAAACCAATGTAATTAGTTGCATACTATAACAAAATAGGGGTAGTTTGGTGGTTGCATGGCAGTTTGGCCTCCCACCGATCCAAAACTGCCCCTCCAACTACTCAAACACATCAATGTAGGCTTCTTAAAGCCTTGACGATGTTCATTGTAGAAGAAGTGATTGGTGAAGAAATCAATAAAGAAAAACACAGTTTTCTGCCTTTTATGCTCTATATTTTCTTGTTCTTGCACGTACTCTGTCACTGTACGGAGGAGTTGCAGAGGACCACGATGCTGGTTTGAAAGAAGGGTGAGTCAGGAGTATTTTGCAATTTAATTGGGTTCTTGAAACATCTAAATAACGTAGATATCTACATTTTCCTGAGATTGGTCTGATAAACCCTCTTCTAGGGTTTCTGACAGAAAATCATGAGTTTCTCACCATTCCACTAAATCAAACCCTCCTTGATTAGTGGAATGGACATATTGATGTTTTTTTCAATGTTTTTTGAAAGAGACTGATCTTGGTCGAGATTTCATAAACTGACCTAGCAAGACCATGTGCTAGGCATGTGTAGAAGGGAACAACATAGGCTAAGTTTGTTACAGTTGGTTGTGGGGCCTCAAAACCTAGAAAATCCTTGGTTTGGACATGAAATTAAAGTGTCCATCTAGTTCAAAAAGTTCTGTGAGACTAATAAAAGGCACTTGCTTTGTAACCTAGGCCTAATTAGGGCTCTTAGCACAAGGACAGTCCTACTGAAAGTGACACATGCTCTTAAACAACCCATGGCAAGTTTTTAGCATGTTGTTAAACTTCATAAAGGGTATCTCAAACAAAGTTAATCTAGTCATAAAAATGTCTGGTTTGCAAGAAATCCTCTGTCAGATCCTAAAATAGGGCTACAAGGATTAGGACAGCATTGTGAGGGAAGTAGTGTTTGTGTGAGGGTAGGACTTGTTGGTTGGTTTGGGGGTGTTATCCAAGATGTCAAATGACCCTCTAGATGTCTACCTTAAGAGGATTAGAGGTTTGGTGTCATGTTTCATATGAGCCCTTTGGTGTAGACTTGTAAACATTGTATCTCACCTTGGTAAAACAGTCCTCCCTAGTTGAATGCTTTGTCAACCTATTTAAGTTATGTTGATCTCCATTGGCCTCTACATCATAGAAGAATGATGATACAAATAGAGATAATGTCACAACAAATTTCAATCCCTTTGTATCCTTGTGCCTACAAGGGTGTCAAGGGTCATCCAAAGAGAGCTTAACAATAAATAACAACATAAATAAAGCATCAAGAAACACATTACAGGGGAAAAAACAATCACATGCACTCATAACATAATAAAAATAAGAGCCACACTCGCAAGTCAACCTAAAGCAAATCATCCTCCTCCCAATATTATTCATCACCAATTTGGATAGGTGGACAAGATGCAAGAGGAACAATAGCAAGTGCAGTGTAAGGAACAAGAGTCATACCTATATCAGTATTATCTTCAGATTCACTATTAGAATATAGCACAATAGGTTCCATAGTAGCTTGTGAAGCTTTTTCCTTCTCTATAGGATACAAAAAACTAGTAGATGTCTCTTTCGTATCCGTCAGCGATAAATGCTTACGAGGAGGGAGATTCTCCTCTCCTACGCCAAGGTGAGCCATAACACAAAGACACTTCTTTCTTTCTCTCACAATTTTATTTCACTTAGCTTTATTTTTGATGTTTGTTAAGGGAATCGTAGTATCGTCCAACGTGGGTTCCTTTTCTTTCTTTGATTCAAGAACATTAGAAGAAATAGGAGGAACCACCAAAGGCTGGGAGACCACGAGGGAGGGTTCCTCAATGCAAGCTACTCTTCCTTCTCATCTTGTGAAATAGGTGGAAGTACTTGAGCATCCACAAGTGGTTGAGAAACCTCAAGAAATCATACACGTGCAACCGATTGATTTTCACTAGTCTCCGTAGAGGCAGGTGGGACAAAAGTGATATTGCAATCATGAGGAGGTATGTTTTGGTCTTGATGGTTGTCTCGTTGTCCTTGAAGGGATGGAGGAGGGGGAGCCTCAACATATCTACCAAATACTTGGGGACAGGGAAGAACCTTTGATTTAGACTTAACTTCATTCACCACCTATGGGACAGGGGGAACTACTGTCGTAGCCTCAGAAGATCGAGGAGGTCCAAGGACATCACAAGGAGGTATGTTACTAAGTGATAACTTTGCAATTTTTGGTGCTTTAAATTTCTGATATGATAAAAAGAATAAATCTTTTCTAGGTTGAGTAACTCCAATTGGTTTTGGCCAGGAGTAGTCAAGTGTAAAGTGTCCATGATGAGCAACAAGATGGTATCGACTGTGATGGACAGCGTGCACACATCCCTCAAATGGAAACTTTAAGCACTTATGAACCATAGAGGGGACCGCTTTCATGGATTGGAGCCATGGGTGACCCAACTTCACATGAAATAAGTCCAATGTAGGAATGATAACAAAAGTAACATCCAAGGTTCTTGGCCCCACCTTGACATCAAGGGTCAAGGCACCAAGAGTTGGAAGGATAGAACCATCATGTGCTCTAATCGTGATTTATGATATATTGTAGTTATCACAGTGTAAACCATGTATATAGAGAAACTCTTCAGTTACTACATTTACCATGCATATAGGATATATCATAGCACCTCTTATGGGTTTATCATTGATTCAAATGGTGATGTATAGAGGTCGATCATGAGCTTCAATAGTAGCATCATTAGGAGTAAAAGATATAGATAGTTTAAGCTCAGCTTGCTCTTTAAGAGGGTGGACATCTACCATACAAACATCACCTTCATAGTCTTGTTCATGAGATATGTCTACGACATTAGATTCATGATGAGGTAGTTGATTTGTATATATTTGTAGATTTTGATTAGGTAGCGCCAACAATTTATTTCCTTTGTCATTTACACCAACAACCTGGATGACATTGGAATCAATGAGGTTGTGACAACCCCTATTTTCAATAATTAAATTTAAATCTAAATATTATTATAAATAATTGTTGACTAATTTCGACATGTGTGTATGACAGGAACAACCTCTCACTCTCTCGACGGAGAGAGAGTATCATCGAGGCAGAGGGTGTCTAGCCGACGGAAGGCAAATTTCTTGAAGTGAATCCACACACACCACATAGTCTCATATAGAATAAATTGCATAAATGTGTGTGAATATGTGTGTTTGAATTAATGCATTTTTTATTGTAAATAGAGTAATATGATAGACTAAATTAATTATCCGCAAATGAAAATTAGTAATCAATGCTTTCAACATTATTTGTTTAAATAAATATTTTCTATTTTCGTCAAGGAAGAAGTGTAGTTTTTGTGAGGGAATCTTTGGAGAGTAATATTTCTTTTCAATTTCTAATTAATGGAGCTAATTTTAGTATGTAAGAGAATCAAAGTTTGTGGGTGTTATTGAAAATTTATTACATTTTTCTATTTTATTTTGAATGGTTGGGTTATTTTAAAAAGCGAAGGAAAATGCATTGCAAGAACAACTTTGGAGCCTCATCTTAGCTTCCATACTCGCCTGCATGAAGGACCGATGTTATTGAGGAGCTATGCTTTCTTTTTGGCATGCATGATGACAGCATAAGGGAGGACACTAGGGAAAGGACTCAAAATATTCTAGCTAACTCTAACGAAAGGTAAGTATCATGCATTCAATTTGTTCCTATATTTTTGCCCAATCTAACCAAGAATTCATGCAATCCATAGCTATTAACTTGTTGGGGCTACATTTTATTTTCCTAGATAAAACTTCAATCTAGATTTTAGCTGAATGCAAAGGTTTTATTCTTAAATGGAACTAGTGATTCAAGCTAATGCTTTAGAGTCTTAGACTTGCAACGAATCTAGAAATGATTCTATTTTTGTGTATTTTTCTTCCAAAAACCTCATAAATTGCAAGTTAGCTCCACCTTTATTGCTTGTTTTGGTGATAGAATGAGAATGACAAAAACCAGTGTTCAATCTGTATAATCCACATAGTGCATAACCTGTAACCTTTACATTCGGTGAGATGACATCTCTCTGAGGCAATCTACAAGCAGTTCAAGCCTTTATCTATGCTTCCATTTTGCATTTATGTCTACCAGATTTATTCAAACTATATTATCTATCAATATCCACCCCTTTTATGTTGGATGAATGTCCTTACCTGCTCTTTAGTCATTGTTTTGAGCACTCAAGTTAGTAAGATGAATTAGCTAAGATTTTGGTGCTAAATTTAGGATGGTTCACTGATGTAGAGCAGGGGTATAAATTGTTCAAACTCACTCAGACAACTACTCACAAGAACCTTTTGTCATCAATTCATGGGCTTTCCTTCACAAATCACCATTATTCCTTGTAGCCTTTCAAATAGGCCTTTTTGGGAATAACTTCTGAAGCAGTCCTGATCTACTAAAAAGGAGACCCATTTTAGATACCCATTTAGCCATTCTTACACATACTTAGAAATGAGGTAGGGTTCCTTTGTACGGAAGGGCTCAAAATTTGATTGTCTTCCTTTCTTACTAGGCCTAAAAGGGCTATTAGGCATGACAAACTAGGTTCTTGGTTTCAAGGGGTCTCTGCTCCTATTCCAACACTTCAAACACATCTCATGTGGTCTCAAACAACTACTCATACCACTTGGACCTTTCTCCAATAACCTACAACCAATTTCTTCAAGTCACTAGGGTTTCTAGGTCTGTTACATAGGGATATCAGAGACCTTCAAGCCTTCATCACACGTGCAAACCTACACTTCTACCTTTGCAAGTTTAGAATATCAAAATATACATTAACACAAGCCATTCCACCTATTTTTAGGGTTTTCTACTAGAGGAATGAAGAGTTATGCATTTTTCTTCCTCACTGGTTACCCTACCTAGGGTTTGGACTAGTTTGGAAAGAAATGGACAGAACTCACTTATTTCTCAATGAAATTGAATGCAACCAAATGTAATAGGAAGGGGATTCAATTTACTCTCATGTCTAACCATTTTCATATCACAGCACGTCCGTACAGGTTCGTACGAAGCAACAGAACAGTAAGAAAATGTTAGAATTACAAAAAAATAGAGGTGTTTTATTGCTTTCACTCTAAAAATCCTTCAACCAACCCTAGGTTTGTACAATGGAGGCTTATTTATGCCTATCCAATCAGTTGGAACCATCCCACCGACCCCAACTGTCCATTTTTAACAATTTTGTGTTTAAAAGTTGACAACCATGACAACATTTGACAACTTTGGGTAGAACTAACCAATTGACCCCAAACTTACACAAATGGGTCCAAATGGACAAAAATGGCCCAAAATGGCCTTATTAACATGAAATAACACAAACCAAAACAAAATCCCAACTTTTGACTCTTGGAGGCATAAATGGACCATGGGTGCCCCTACACCATGCTCCCAAGGGAAAAGAAAGCTCAAGTCCCACTTGAGGAAAGATTTGCAACTATGTAGCCATGTTTTACAATGTCATCTTCATTCATCCAAGAAGCATCTTCCATAGGAAGACCTTTCCATTTGACCAAGTACTGGAAGTAGGTTTATACCTTGTCTTCTTGAGTTCTTTCTTGTCAATAATGTACTCTAACTCCAAAGGTTGGCTTGGTGGGAGATCTCTGACCCATTCCTCATCTGAGAAAGTTGATGAACCTGTATTATCATCTGTAACAACATCCCCTTTGTAAGGGTAGAGATCAGATACATTAAAAATAGGAGAAATGGCAATGCCAGGGGGAAGCTCTATTTCATATGCATTCTCTCCATATTTATGAACTACTTTACATGGCCCTATCTTCTTCATTTGTAGTTTAGAATACTACCCCTTAGGAAACCTTTTCTTCCTCAAGTGAGCCAAAACCAAATCCCCAACCTTGTAGTGAACCTCTCTCCTCTTTAGATTAGCATTATGTTTGTATTTGTCTACACTCCTTTGGAGGTGCTCCTTGACCTGTTCATGAATCTCCTTCATAGCCACAACAAATTGCTCACCTTTAGCACTCATCCTCTCCATTCCATTGATCTTCCTCAATTCAAATACTCCCCTTGGCTGCAAACCATAAACAATCTCAAAAGGACTCTTTCCAACACTCCTATTCACTAAGTCATTGTATGCAAATTTTGCCTGAGGAAAGATCTGATCCCATTGGGTGGAATGCTCTTTTGTGAGACATCTGAGAAGGTTTCCAAGACTCCTATTCACCACTTCATTTTTCCCATCAGTTTGGAGATGATAGGTAGAACTAAAACTCGAGTTAGTACCAAGTTTCTTCCACAAGGTTCTCCAAAAATGACCAACAAACTTGCTATCCCTATCTGAAACAATGTTAAGAGGCAAACCATGAATTCTTACCACCTCTTTGAAGAATAGGCCTGCTATGTATAAAGCATCATTAGTACTTTTGCAAGGTATAAAATGAGCCATCTTAGAAAACTTGTCTACAACAACATACACTGAGTCAAAGCCTCTTTGTGTTTTAGGCAACCACATCAAAAAATCCATACTAACTGATTCCCAAGGCCTATTGGGAATGGGAAGTGGCTGGTATAACCCTGCATTGGTGCTACATCCTTTAGCCCTTTGACAAATAGTACACTTTTCAACAAATTGTCTTACATCAATTTGCATTTTTGGCCAATAGTAGTGCCTCTTCAATTGCTCCAAGGTCTTATCAAGACCAAAATGACCTGCAAGGCTGCCACTATGCTTTTCTTTGATCAAATTAGTCCTCATAGAACATTTAGAAACACAAAGTTGTGCCCCTTTAAACAACAAATCATCTTGGATCAGAAAATCAAGCCATTTCTCATTATTGATGCTACAAGGCTGCCTACAACTTGTATAAATTTCTTTAAAATCTGCATCCTCAAGATACATACCTTTCAAAGAATCAACTCCCACACTTTGTAACTGAATTTCCTACACCATTAGAGCCCTTCTACTCAATGCATCTGCCACTTTATTAGACTACCCCTTCTTATGCTTAATGGTAAAAGTGAAACCTTGTAAATACTCAACTCATTTAACATGCCTATGATTGAGTTTATCTTGACTATTCAAAAATTAGAGTGGATGAGTATTAGTGTACACTATAAACTCCTTAGGAAGTAGATAATGTCTCCATTTCCTTAATGCTTGCACCATTGTATACATTTCAAGGTCATAAGAAGAGTACCTTTTCTTGGCCTCATTCAATTTCTCACTAACGAAGGCTATAGTTCTATTTTCTTGGCTTAGCACAGCACCTATGGCATGACCACTTTCATCACATTCAATTGTAAAGACCTTATCAAAACTAGGCAAAGCCAATATAGGCTATTTAGCTACCCTCTTTTTCAAATATTCAAAACTCCTATCAGCCTCCTTAGACCAAAAAAAACTTCTTCTTTTTATCACCCTTAATAGTATCAATCATTGGAGCACAAACATGACTGAAACCTTTTATAAATTTTCTATAAAAGCTAGCCAAACCATGGAAACTCTTTACCTCAATAGTTGATTTGGGTGTAGGCCAACTTAGAATAGCTTCAACCTTGCTTGGATCCATCTTCAATGTGCCATTTGTAACCACAAATCCAAGATATACCAACTTTGTTTTCTAAAACTCACATTTCTTCAAGTTGATCATTAGTTTCTCTTCATGCAATCTTTTCAAAACCAAATTCAAATGGTGCAAATGTTCTTCCTTAGTTTTACCAAAAACAAGAATGTCATCAAGATAGACTACAACAAACTTACCAATGAAAGGTTTGAGCACTTCATTCATCAACCGCATAAAGGTACTAGGTGCATTTGATAAACCAAAGGGCATCACAAGCCATTCATACAACCCTTCATTTGTCTTAAAGGTTATTTTCCATTCATGACCTAGTCTAATTCTAATTTGATGGTAACCACTCTTGAGATCAATTTTAGAAAAGTAACATGCACCACCCAAACAATCCATTAAGTCTTCAATTCTTGGAATAGGAAATCTATACATTATTGTAATCTTGTTGATGGCCCTGAAATCAGTACACATCCTCCACTCACCCCCTTTCTTTGGTGCTAAGACTATGGGAACCACACAGGGACTCAAACTTTCTCTAATCATCCCCTTGTCAATTAACCCCTTGTCAAGTAGCTCTTGCACTTGCCTCTTTATCTCTTCATTCTGCTGTGGAGTCATCTTATAAGCAGCTTTGTTAGGCAAACTAGCCCCTGGAATGAAATCAATGTGGTGGCTAATGTCTCTCATAGGAGGCAAGGTGTTGGGAATCTCATCAACCACTATATCAGCATACTTATTTAGCAAGTCTTGGACCTCTAAAGGAAACTCATCCAACTTGACTGCTATCATAATAGTCCTAGGCTTGGCTATGATGGCAAAACCCACATTCTCCTCTTTGATGGTCTTTAAGAACTCCTTATCATCTACTAGAATCACACTAGAGCCCAGTTGTGATGTCACATCCTCTTCTTGCAATGGTATTAGGTTATAGGAGACCCCATCCTTCTCTATAACATATGTATTCTTCCTCCCATCATGCTTAGCATTCTTATAATACTGCCATGGTCTACCAAGTAGCATATGACAAACATCCATGGGAATAATATCACACAAGACTTTATCCTTATATCCCCCTATGTGGAACTCTACCCAAGTTTGTTCATTCACCAACACTTGTTGTTCCTTGTTTAACCAAGAGAACTTGTATGGAGTGGCATGAGGTATCCTTTTCAACTTCAACTTATCTACCATTTCAACAAAAACCAAATTGTTAGTACTACCACAATCAATAACAACTTTATAACATTTACCTTGGCCTTTGCATGTAGTACTGAAGAGTGACTTCCTTTGTGGTGGTTCCTTCTCCATAGGCACTTTGATTAAGGTTCTTCTCATCATGAGAGTTTCTCCAACTTTTGGAGTAGTATCATGTAATGGAGAGTTCACACTTTCACTATCTTCTACTTGTGCAATATGATTTCTTCTTTCTCCTCCAAATGAAGTGGTGGACTAATTTTTAGTACATTTCCATGCTTGATGGCCTGCAAATTTATTGCACTTATAGCATTTACCGGTGAATCCATTTGATCATCCCCTTTGACCTCCAAATCTATCCCTATTGTTGGGTCTTCTTCCTCTAAAGCTACCCCTTGAATCTGAATTTTGTTCTTGATTGTTGCTTGTTTCACCTTGTGTTCTTTGGGACTGTCCCCTACCAGAAAATGCCCCTCTTCCTCTAAAACTCCTTCCTCTACCCCTACTTTGATTTTTCTTGTCTCCTTCTCAACTTATCTTCATCCTTCATGGCAAATTGATAACATTCTTCCAACTTTCTGGGACATGTAAGACTCATTTCATCTTGTATGCTATACTTGAGTCCATTGATGTATCTTGCAATCTTGTCAACATCATTCTCCGTGTGACCTGACCTAATACTTAGTTTTTAGAACTCTTGTGTATAGGTCTTCACATCCATATCTTTTTGCTTCAAATTTGAAGTTGTTTTTGTAATTGAATGGCATAGTCACTGGGTAGGAATTGGCCTTTGAGTTTGGCAACCATCCTATCCCAAGAGGTGATTTTGGATTTTCCCTTCTTCCTCCTCTCATCTTGCACATAGTCCCACCAAAGTAAGGCATGGCCCTTTAATTTTGTCTAGGCCAACTTCACTCTTTGTCCATCTAGTACCTCTTCATATTCAAAATAGTTGTCTAGTGCTCCTATCCAATCTAGGAGTTCCTCACTGTCCAAGTTTCCTCCATACACTGGTAGATCCATCTTTATCTTGGGACCTTCTCCTTTGATTGCCTTCAATATCTCTACCATTTTCAAGTCATCAGGATCCAACTCTTCTTGGGACCCTTGGGAGTTTTCTTCCACTCCTTCTCGGTCACTCAAATCTTCTATGACCACTCCTCTTTTTTTACTTGTCTCAACTGCAGAAAGCATGGCTTAAAGGCTTTCTATCAACTCCTTCATTTGTCTCATCTCTCTTGCATCATTCTCCTTCAATTCACTCACCTCTCTAGCAACTGTATTCCCTTTTGGAGGCATCCTTTTTTCTCTTCACTTTAATTTTTTTTTCTCTTCTGACCAACTTAGGCTCTAATACCAATTTGATGCAAAGCAGGGGTATAAATTGTTCAAACTCACTCAGACAACTACTCACAAGAACCTTTTGTCATCAATTCATGGGCTTTCCTTCACAAATCACCATTATTCCTTGTAGCCTTTCAAATAGGCCTTTTTGGGCATAACTTTTGGAGAAGTCCTGATATACTAAAAAGGAGACCCATTTCATATACCCATTTAGCTATTCTTACACATACTCAAAAATGAGGTAGGGTTCCTTTGTACGAAAGGGCTCAAAATTTGACTGTCCTCCTTTCTTACTAGGCCTAAAAGGGCTATTGGCATGACAATCTAGGTTCTTGGTTTCAAGTGGTCTCTACTCCTATTCCAACACTTCAAACACATCTCATGTGGTCTCAAACAACTACTCATACCACTTGGACCTTTCTCTAATAACCTACAACTAATTTCTTCAAGTCACTAGGGTTTCTAGGTCTGTTACATAGGGATATCAGACCTTTAAGCCTTCATCACATGTGCAAACCTACACTTTTGCCTTTGTAAGTTTGGAATATCAAAATATACATTAACACAAGCCATTCCACCAATTTTTAGGGTTTTCTACCAAAGGAATGGAGAGTTATGCATTTTTCTTCCTCACTGGTTACCCTACCTAGGGTTTGGACCAGTTTGGAAAGAAATGGACAAAACACACTTATTTCTCAATGAAATTGAATGAAACCAAATGTAACAAGAAGGGGATTCAATGTACTTTCATGTCCAACTAGTTTCAGATCACAGCACGTCCGTACAAGTCTGTACTGAGCAACAAAACATCAAGAAAATGTTAGAATTGCAAAAAAATAGAGGTATTTTATTGCTTTCACTCCAAAAATCCTTCAACCAACCCTAGAGTCATACAATGGAGGCTTATTTATGCCTATCCAATCATTTGAAACCATCCAACTGACCCCAACTGTCCATTTTTAACAATTTTGTGTTTAAAAGTTGACAAAAACCATGGCAACATTTGACAACTTTTGGTAGAACTAACCAATTGACCCCAAACTTACACAAATGAGTCCAAATGGACAACAATGGCCCAAAATGGACTTATTAACATGAAATAACACAAACCAAAACAAAATCCCAACTTTTGACTCTTGAAGGCATAAATGGACCATGGGTGCCCCTGCACCATTTGCTTACTAGTTTTGGCATTTAGATCTTTTCACCCAATCAGTAATTTATTTATTATCGGTAGAATTCTTTTATGCTGGTAAATATACACTATCTTTTGTGGGTCACCGAACCCTATTCATTTATCTATGGACTGCATGGTTGTAATTTATTGTGTGCATACCCTACAATCATTGTATTCGATAAGATGATATATCTAGAAGCATTTTGTCAAATAGCCTACACACCTTGTCAATGATTCCACTTTTGCTAGGGTACTTGGACATTTCCCCAATCATTGATGAGTACCTTCATATAACTATAAGGCTCCGTGTATTTCCTTGTCATTTTGGTATGATTGTGTTGGCCTTAACAACATCAAAGTAATTGCTAGTTTGACCTATCAGATGTTGCCATACTCGAAGCATATTACTTAGTATAAATGATGTTTTTACCATTGAATTTCCATTAAATTCTTAACACTGTGGAGATCATTTCCTAGTTTGTGTATTGTCATTTTTTTTAATCATCTGACTTGTGGAGATAAATAGTTAGGTATCATTAGCTTGATCTTATTTTTTGGTACTCTAAATAATGTTGAACAACTGTGTGGGTTTTATTTGTGTCTATGGATGATCAGTTTCAATGTTGAATTTTGTTATGGAGTTTTGATTGCTTATACAAAAGAAAATAAGGTTAAGTAAATGTTTAATACTCATATGGTTAGGTGGAACAAATGTATGACTAATACACATTACTTATGACTATGATGTAATTGACTTGTCCGTGTTAGACTACATACTTATATGAGGAACTTATGCATAACCAACTAGAGAAGTATATCATATTTTTTTAGAGCGACTCATTAGTATTGAGTATTTTGGTGAATTATAATGAGTGGTGATGATTGTTTGTGTTGCTTCCTAAGGAAAATGAGAAAATAATTATTTAGTGATAATATGACTATGTAGCATACTTTGGTGTTAAAATATTATTCTTAGTCTTTGATGGATTATGTAGTTTCCTACAATGGAGGTTTATATTTGTTGAAAGTTTTCTTTTTAGGGTCATGTTTCATGTGTTGAGAAATAGGTGTAGTGTGAATGCAAGCTCCTTAAGTAAAACTATCGTAAAACTTTTGTTAGCTTCCTTATGAAATACATTATCATGAGTGTTAGGTCTCAAGTTAGTTGATGCCTTTGTTTGATTTAACTTGTGTCGTAGTTCATTAAATAGTTTTTATGTCTATCCAATCATCTAGGCAATGTCATTTGGACCACCCTTACAACATCAAGACTAGTTCCTAGGATTTAGCTACTAGAGATTTTGTGAATCCGTAGAGTTTGAATAAAGTGATTAGAGTTGTTTTAATGTTAATATTTCTTCTTGGATTTATTTGTAATGCAAAAGATGTTATATAAGACCTTATAACCTTAATCTGGAAGGAACCAAACCTTTTTGATAAGATGATAGGAATATTGTATCCATTTTGTAGGACTTGACGATATTAGTAATTGTTTAATTCACTAAAGTCTTGCTTCTTAGGAAAAAGTTTGCTTTGGATTTGAAGATCTAATAACTCTTTAATGATCCCTTGCCTTTATGAATCATTTATGTATGAATCTAATGAGATGATAGTAGAACTATAGAACCTAGTACAAAAGCGGTAAACTTAAAAACATTTATTCTTGTGAACTAGATCATTCTTCCTACTACATTAGAAGGAAACTTGTGAATTCTATGTATGAATGATTTGAATTGCTATTTACTTAATCTTATCGGAAAGATGACTAGATTGTGGAAATAACATCTTAGAAGAAGTTGTTTAACTTTTATTGAAAATAAATGACTATCATATTGCCAGTTTAAGGCTTGTTTTCCAAAATGATGTAATTACCGTAGTGGCTTTTTGTTGATGGTATGATGTATAATTTATTGCATCAGTATGTCTTAGTTTTGTGAACACATCATTGGATGTTATACAAATTTGTTGTGAATGCATCTTCTATTCTTGCATTATGTATGTTGAGTTTGAGAAGAGATCCAAATTTCTTCACACAAGCCATCTTCAACTTGCTAGACCCCTCGTGATGGGTCAAGCTTCCCAGTAGAGTGGCACAGGGAATCTTAATGCTTCATGGTAGGGTGGATATCACCACGATGATACTCTCTCTCTCTGGTGCCACGGTGCACATGTGGAAGGACGTTATGTATTGCTATTGTGCTATCCTTGTTTAAGCCTACATGGCTAATTTTGTAAAGGCACGGCCTTGTATTGATCAACTTATTAACTTTTATAATGTATGTAATTTCATTTGAAAATAATGATAAAGTCATTTAATTATTTCCTTTTAGCACCAATTAATAATTATTTTATACTATTTAATTAATTCAGGATTTGTTTTTTCTTTCGAAGGTTATTTTTAGTAAGTGAGTTTTACAAACCTTACAGAGGTCTTGAAATTCATGTTTAAGACGCATACATCTTTCAGTTTCATGACCGACGGTGCGATGGAATTAAAAAAGGTCTTCAAATCAAAAGAAAATGATTGCATATTACTTGGATCGAGAGGTATAATAGGTGGAAGCTTGATGAGATTGTTGTTCAAAAGTTGTCATTATAGAGTAAAGAGACTCCGATAATGGTGTCAAATGTCTTGTTTTTGGTTTCAATTTATACGGGGTGGGACTAGGAGATGACGTTGCTGCCACATGTTTTATTATGTTACTAGTTGAAATTATATTGATCTTGATGAAGTTTTTGTTGTGTCTTTTGAATGAATGATTGTGTGAGGCTTCAGATTGACTAACTGGAGCCGATGAGGGATTATTCTCATACTAACTAACCGAAAAGTGGTAATCACAGAGAGTCATGCAAAGATGAGTGAAAGAATCATAATGCATCAACAATATCTTATCACGGATGTGAGGTTGTAAGTTTCCTATGAAGATTCTTTGTACATTAGCATCCGAAATAGAATATTAAACTTGTGAAAAGAGGTCTTAATAACGACCCATAAAATTTGTAACTTTCTCTTTTATTCCTTGTTTGCAATGAACCAAGTCAGTCAAGGAGAGTTAAGGTCCAATATTCGCTTGAAAATGTTTGAGGAATTTATTGATTAGTTGTGAAAAAAGTGATTGAATTAGGAGGCAAAGAGAAAAACCAATCTAAGGTTGAATCTTTGAGTGACCTAGGAAAGAGCTTTGCTAAGATAGCATCTTCAAAGAAGAAATCAATACACATAGTTGTAAAGACCGCCACTTGGTTTTTAGTGTCTCCCTTCCCATTATACTTCTCAAAGTGAGGGGTTTCAAACTTCTCAGGCATTTGAACTCTTAGGATGGGATAGGATAAAGGGCTACAAATATAATGAGATACCATAGATGGTTTGGTAGGACTTTGGTTTATGCTTGCGAATTATTGTTGGATGGAGTTCATATTTTGCAAAAGTTGATTAACGACGAGGTCAGAAGGTGAACTAGGTTGAGATTGGTATGAATGGATAGGGCTAACCATAGGTTGTGACATTATATGATTGGCCTTTTGGAAAGTGATATTAGGTTTAGTGTGACTTGATGTAGGCGGGGTGACATTAGGTGTAGTATTTGTATAATTAAAGGGAATGAAATGATAATGATGAATGGATTCCTAGTAGATAACCCAACACATGTGGTAGCACTATTACTTGGCTATGTAGTTGTGGTGAGAATAGTAGATGTGTATGTAGGATTAGGCGATGTTGATATGGGTGTCAATAATTGAGTCCCTATGTGATTAGAAGAAGTGACATTAGTGACAATTTTAGTGCATCTAGATGCAGATAGAATGTTGTTATGCACTATATGAGCAAGGCCACACAAAACTCCCAATCCTTCTTAACCTTCGAGCAAAAGACTTCTTAGACTCAACAACAGGGACAACCTCCTCAATTATATGTTTTGAGTTTACAAATTCCTAAAAATTAGTCAACTTTGTGTCTAATCTCTAAATTTGAGCTTCAGGAACATGAGCCACAAGGTCATCAATATTGATGGATTCATGAAAAGTTGATGCTTCTGACATATGCGAAGAAGGAATATCAAGAAGTGATGGACCTTCTTGTGTGATTAGTCTTAGGAATTGGAGTTCTTATGTGTTGTTATCACCATTGTTCAAAGAATTAGAACCCATAATTCAAAGACTTCTTCACACAAGAGTGTTTGAATTAGGGCACCAGGTCACAAAACTCATAAATTGTTTACAAGCCTTAGTGACACACAAGATGCACACAAAGAAAAGATGAATGAGGTGATGAAAACAAGGTTTGACTAGTTGTTTTAGTGAAGCAATGTTTTGCAATTTTGATCAAATGAAACACATATAATGAAATAAATGCTTAATCAAGTTCAACTCTACTCAAAGAAAATTAGATATCATCAATTCCCATCTTCAAAACAAACCCTAAATTTAATGTTTTTCTCAAAAATGTATCAATCCAAAATTGTTCTTCTTTTCAAATTTAAAAACAAGATGGAATATATGATGTATGAGAGAAATGTAAAATCAGATTTCAAATGCAAATGTCATCAGCAAAATCTGAAACAAGATATGACTCACAAACCCTAGATTTGACAAAAACTAGGTTCTCCTAAAAATGTAACTTTTTCTTAACAAACGCTAGCAATGAATAGTTTCAAATACAAAATAAAGCACTAATAAATGACTAATAATGCAATACGAATATGATCTGATGAAAAAATTAGAAATGTAAATCTTTCTATGGTGATCTAAAACTTATGCAATGAAAACAATGCAATAGATATGCTTTTTCCTAACCCTAAAATGCTTGCTTTTTTCACTTTTCAATGCAAATATGCAAGAATGTTTTTTTTTTCTTCAAACACAAAGATGATATGCAACAAAAAATGAAATCAATTTAATCATGCCACAAAGGTCTGAAACAAATCACTAATCTCCAAACCATAGGTTCAAGACTAGTAAGGTTTTCTAATAATGCAAGGTTTTTGTAAACCCTAATTTTGAAACAATGTAAAAATGAGCTATGTGGGTATGCAAAATGATCGATGAATTCAATCCTAATCAGATCTAGGGTAGGAAACAACTCAGATCTAAATAAAAAAGGATGCCAAAGTGCAAGAAACGACGTGTTCACCAAAATGTTTGAAAGAAAAGAGAGATCTAGCCTAAGATGTTAAACTAGGTCAAACCATCTTCTACAAACATTAGGACACAAACTAAACTTAGCTTCTACCCACAAAGGAGAGCCAAACTATAGGGGATATGCCCTTTTTTATATAGAGGAGTTTCAACCAAATTCAACCAAAAAGTACAACAGAGATCAGGAGACATATCAGAACCTAGATCCAAGTTTAGGAGCACCAAAAGACTAGGGCATTGGGCTCCCTAGACCTAATTTAGGGTTTTATAAGTTTCACCAAACCTGTACCTGCAAACCCTTTCTTCTTCCCAGATCTTGTCTTCAGAAACATGTATCTTCAACCTACACACAAGCAAAGAGGAAAAAGGTTGTGTTGTGTTTAGGGGCTTGCCTTACTCAAACCCTATGTTGATGTTTCTATCTCCATTACAATAATGATTAATGATACAAGAGTGCGTGCCCTAGGAGGGCAGAGGCAAGATCAACAATATATGATAGAAGTATGAAAGAAAGTGATAAAGATTACCACAAGATGTGAAACCCTAGTTGGAGTAGATAACTCAAGATCATGCACCAACAAGGAGATAGACAAAGATAGATTGAACTTCCTTCAAAAATTGCTAATGAGCATCACAACATCCACAAGCATGTAGCACATCCAAGCATGAAGAGCACTTGATCATAGGAGATTAAACATGTAAGTAATTCTAATTCTTGCAATATCTATCTAGGTGTAAAATGAATTGTAAAACTCTTTTATATATGCATTCTCATTCACCAACGACAAATAAAACCAAATGGGGCTAACAAGTAAAAGCTAAGGAGGTGTTTTAAGCCGACACCACAAAATAGGACCAGGGCTAACATCTAGGACTAGGACGCTAGGTGTCCTGGTCGTTTAGCCCCACAAAGTCTAGAGAGTGTTCATTTAAGTGGGCTTAGACCAGTCCTAACCTTATTTTGTTGGGTCTATTTATCGAGATTGAGATTTAATCATTTAATGTTAAAAAGGTGTTAAAATAGGTCTTGATTAATAAGTGTACACATTTTACTCTATAACAGATAGACTTTGTAGTTTGTAGGTAAGGTATCTGTTGTCACTTGGATTTGCACCCTATGTTGGAGCGGTTTTAATGCTGCAACAATCTAGTAAAACATTAGGATGATTTCCAGGTGTGGGACCCTACAAGGAAATCAACCTCCAAAGAAAGGCTGGTTCCTTTTCTGAATGTAAGATTCAAAGTGTACTGATACTAAACCTAATCTATTCACTGTTGTGGAAAAGGGGAAGAAGGAGAAACTGAAAGGGAAAAGGTGATACACGAGGTTTGAATGATCGGCCCTCAAATCAACCATGTATGCATAGAATAACAATAAACAATAGACAACATACACAAATCATAAATGAATTGCAAAGGTAAAGGAAATTAATTAAGATCTAGAAGGAAAGAAAGATTCACAAATGGACACTCAAATAGAAGTATTACACAGAGCAAAAGAATTCATGAAAAGGTAAAATCTCTTATTTATTCTCAAAGAGGCGTGGTTATAGCTGATACAAGATATGGTTTTTTAGATTAAAATCCAACATAATACAATCAATTTCATGTATTTTATAGCATTTTACAATGAGGCGCCATCACCTACTACAATAAATTCACCTTATGGGCTTGTCAGAAGATATTTTACAAAGGAATGTCTAGAAACATTTGTTTGTCTTTGACATAATTACAAAAAATATCTTCTCAAAAGTAGCTAAACAAATATCTGCCCAACAACAATTTCCAACTAGAGCTGGACGCTTGACTTTCACTCTAGCTTGGATTATGCCTTATCAGCAAGATTTCATCAAGGTTAACCATGGCAGATACTTAATTCCACTTCTTTCCCCTTCATTTCATAGATCATAGAAACCGTCGAAGATCGGGCCTCAGACCTTTAGCATTTTGCCTACCAAAAGAGAAAGAGAAAAGAGAAAAGTCTGCCCCCAAGCTCCACTTTACAAAGGAAGATTACATTATCGGTAGATTTTGGGCCTTCCATCCTTCGCCTTCCTGGATAAAGAGGAAGAAGGAAAGTCTAAGCTCCGAATGTCTAAGGACTTCGCCATTTTTTAAAAGTTTCAGCAGAGTTTGGGCCTCGAGCTTTCCATCTTCTTCGTTCCGTGAAAAAGAAAAAGAAGAAAGGTCTGATCCCCAAAGTCCAAAACACTTAGCATTATTTTCACAAGTTTTCAACATAAGTCAGCCTTCGGGCCTTCTATCTTTTGTCTTCCAAAAGGAAAGGAAGACGGAAGAAGGAAAGTCTAAAGTTTGAAACTTTGAAACACTTAGCTAAATTTTTTAAAGAAAGAGCTAAAACTTGGGCTTCGAGCCCTATCCAGGATCATTTGGAAGCATTCAAATCAATTGAGACAGTTAACATTAAGTTGCAGAGTGCCAAGGAGAGTGACCTTGGAGATTACTGCATTTTACCGTGTTTGCATAGCTGAGGCCATGGAGTTGGACTTAGCATCTAGACATCATCATCTTCATCATATCCAAAATTTAGATCATTTACATTATTTTTCAGAAAGATATCACTATCATAAGATTACTAGTTTTCACCTATTTTCACAAAGCAGAGCTGACAGTGTTCGGTGGAGTCTAGTTGGTCTGCAGAGCAATTCTGTGACTTGTGGAGCTAAAAGAAACATCATTCAAGGAATTTGAGGACCTATCCGACCTTCCTAGAGATCCACATGAACTTCCATTCACCAGCGGAGCAATACCTTATGTTTAGGTCTGACCTATCTATGTTTACACGTTTCATACTAGTCGTTGCAATTAGGCCAACTTGATAATGTTATGAAGGCTTGTGGAGGATATAAATGATAGATGAAGGATTATTTCAAAGCAGTGATCAAGTTAGTGAAGATATTGTTGGGTGAATATTTTGTCGTTTAGCTAACTAATGGCAAAATGGTTATATCGCCACAACTATGATGAGAAATTTCTCTCCTCTTAGCAAGGGGAGGTTCCCTTTTCTAACAACTTTCAAACTTATCTATTCTAACATTAATTTTCAGGGTGAATCCATATAATCCATTTCTCTTTTTTCAGAAATGATGTTTACAATTTAAAATAGCAATTTCACAATACAAATCAAAATAACCAAGAAACCCACGAAAGTACAAAGTCTATCGTTGCTCCTTTTTGATAATTTAAAATTTAGAACTGAAAAGGATAAGGTGTAGCCCAAAGTCTTCACTGAATACTATGACAAAGGCACACGATCATAAAAGATAGCAGCAGCTCAAAGTCTTTCCAATATCTTTTACTCCAAAACATAAAACCACAAACCCAAAGATAATTATTGCAGCACAAAGTCTCTAGAATTAACTTTAGAATATCTCCCAGATTATCCAAACTCACACTACAATTTGATCAAATAGATAAGATAGCATAAGGAAAAGGACATAAGAACAATTTCCAATACACCACAAGTTATTCCAATGCAAAGATTGAACGATTGCTTGCTTTTCTATTCACTTTGATAAAATATGATTTACAATTTGAACACAAAGTCTCAAAATACTCTTCAATTTGCCAGAGTTTCACTTCAATAACTAAAAGATAAAAGATACAATAGAGGCCCTCTTTATTTATAGGGAGGAGCCTAGAGCAAAAATAGGGAAATCCTAACTACTTTGACTTATTCAAACAAAAGAGTCATGTTTGACTTATGACTTCTTTTGTCTCATATGTAATTACATTTTGGCAAATTACATGTGAGTATGTTCATAACAAAATTCAAATTACATATTCAAGAATGAAAATGAACTAAGGTATTTGAAAAGGAACTTCAACTACCTTCATCATTCTTCTTCAAAAAGTTCTGATATATGGTTTGCACTGCTACCATTTCACACACATCTGGCTTGGCTGTATTTTCTGATATAGTGTGAGCACTGATAACTGCATCTCTGACAGCCTTTATTACTTTCTCATGCTTTTCAAGATTATCCTTTAGATTCTTAAAAGTTGAATGATGATCATAAAGGCTATCCATTGAAATAACTGTAGGCACTTCATCTTCAAATTTTAGTTGCACCATCTTCTCAAAAGAATCTATCATTTCTTCTGCTGAGAGAAACTTGTGACCACCTATCAGAGTACATGGGAGTTCCTCCAACCTATGTAGAAGTGAGACATTACTGTCATGACTGTTTTCGCGTACTCGGCACAAATCATCAAGTAAACCTTTTATTATATTGATATGGTGAACAAGAGATTCCTTAGTCTTAAGATAAGACTCCCGATTTGAGATGACCCCAATGGCTATCAAATTCTTTATCTTAACCTTCTTCATTTCTATCCACTCCTCTAAGATTTCTTTCTGATCCTGCAGTTCTTGAGAAAGTAAGTCAATGATATCATCAAGCTCAACTTTTGCTTTGTCCATCTTTTCTTTTCTTTCTACGGTGGTCTATTACAGAACTCTTCCTTGTGCCAGTAATCTCTCCACAATATCACAAACTACTCTCCCTCTAGCCTGAGCTTTTTCCATCTTTTGAATCAGAGGATCTTCTACCCTTACTGCCATAGGTTCCACAATCTCAGATGATTTTACTATTTTTGAAGAACAGCGGCAAGTTGTTCTACTTTAGCTTTATACTGTTATTTCTCCTTCTTGACCTCATCATATTTCTCAAGCAGGGTGCTAGCAGTAGTTTGAAAATCTTCCTTAATACCTTCATGAGTTAGCTTACCTACTCAACTCTTGAGATAACATAATCATTCATATCAAAATTGTCAATAGTAGCATCCTCTGGTGGCTTGGCAATTTCTGCATATTTGATTCCTTTTTCATTAATGAGCTTGGAGACGGTCTTGGGCTTCTTCTTCAAAGTCTTTGATTTAATAGGCAACAACTTCTCAATATCAATCTCATCTGGTGAAATTGCTTACTTCTTTCTCTTAGGAGTGTATGCATACAACCATGGAGGAAGTACAGAAGCACCAACATTCAGAGAATAATCCATTACCTATTTTGTTGGATCCATACTTACACCTGTTATGGTCACAATAGGAATGGTGTTGGTAAAAACTATACCTGTGTCACAACTTTCTCTGAACCATCCAGAAGATGTTCCAAAATAGATTGTTCACCAATATCAAAAGATGGGGAAGATAAACTTGGAATGGAACCAGAGGAATCAAACACAGTCCCAAAACTTGTTATTAAAGATGGAGGGGTATTATCAGAAGAAACAACAAAAATAGGTGAAATAGGATCATTTGAAACTAAAGGAAAACTACCAGAAACAGGAGCATGAAGTAGAGATGTAGAAACTTGGGATTTTAATGGAAGATCCTTCTATGGGGAAAGTTGTAAATTACCAAGTTGTTCCTGTTCTATATTCTCATCCTTTCCTTGTTCTGTTTCACCTTCCTCAACAAGCTTTTCAGACATTTCTGCTTGTTGGGCATCTTTAGATTTCTCAATAGTTTGCTTTTCAGTTTCAACATCCTCAATCTCCATTTGCTCAACATTTGTGTCCTCGACAACTGATTTCATGACATTAGAGGCTCTTGCAACCCCTTTCTTCTGTCCTCCTTTAGTTACAAATTTGATTTTTGGCTTATGTACCTTAAAAGAAGAGGGAGTGTCACTTTTGTTCTTGGTCCAGTTTTCCACCTTTTTGCTTGTTTGCTCTTGAACCTCAGCCTCTGATCCAGTAAGGAATTCTTTTAAAATAATTTCTTTACTCTCTAACCATACATTTGTATTAGTTAGGATTGGTTGAAACCTTTTCCTTATTGAAGTCTCCTCTTTAACTAACTATCTGACCTCTGGAAGAGGTGAGGCCTCAATGTTCTCAGTATTGTATTTGGGATCTAAAACATGTAAGGAAATGATGGCATCTCAGAACGTATTTCTAAGAATAGTGGTGTCTTTGATAGATTTAAATACTTTTCATTTGCTTCAAAAACACGCACAACTATGCCACAAAGCGGAAACAGACATAGAACATTTCCAACATTGACCCTTAGAGGAAAGCACAAGCGAACATTAACCAGTTTCAACAGCAGAGACATTAAACATGAAAGACAGAACAAGAACACAGATTTACGAGGGGAAAACCCTTACGGGTAAAAAACCCCACACTCCAAATCATAGAGCCATTGTATTATTCAGCAACCAAATAGGTACAATACATTTATAGGCTCATAGCCTTTATAGGAGATTAACATCTTGTTCCTTCTAAAGAATAGCTGTCAGTATAACCCTTCTTGATCAAAATCCCCTTCACCCGAACTCTGCTCTTTTTCATCTCTCCTCAGTCCCTTCTCATATTGTTAACATGCTGCATACAACATACAGCATAGGACTTCATAGAAGAAAAAGAACAGAGCTCACCTGATTGAACTCTCCCCCAACCTTACTCTGTTGATTCCCAATTGCTTTTAGCAATCTAATCGACTCAACTGTCCGAGCAACCAATCGTTTCAGTTACGCTCACCAACTGTCCAAACTACCGTTTCGCATTCGTGAGATTAGTCCCACATGCATCCGTTCAAGTCAGACATCCAAGTTTATATACCTCACCACACATAAGATAACCAGTAGTACACCATTCACCGACCATCAGAAAGACCTTGACCTTCGGTATAACTTCATCCCTCTTTGCCGACAATGTTTTTCCTGTCGATGCCAAGTCTTCGCCAACCCTCCATCGGAGTGACAGGTAAGATCAGGAAGACTTCTCAATGCTAGGTCGACAAACGTTCTCACGCCGACCACACCATCATCAAGACATAGATCATCAGTGACACTTCTTCTATCTACACCGATAGCAAACTTCATACCAATGACCAAGCCTTCATCGGAGTAACACATCATATCAGAGAAAGCACTCTAAACCATGCCGATAGTAAAGTCTTCCTGATAGAGTATACACTAGCCTGTCATCGGTAAGACCCTGCACATCAGAAGAAGTCTCCCAAGCTACTCCGACAATAGTAAGTCTCACCAATCCAAAACCTCCACAATTCATTAGAGTGAGACAAGACATCGGAGCAACATCTTCAGGCAAGCCTGATAGAGAATGTCAACCCGACAGCTTCCCTTCATCAGTGTAACCATAACTGTCGGTGAAACAAGTTAAGTGTTCGCCAATGGTGTTCTGTCAGTATGATACAAAGAACAACCCACTGTGAACACCGAGATCGCTGTGACTCTTGCTGATCACTGTAAATCTGAGACACATGAACCCAACATTCTCCCACTTGATGAAGGATTTATAGGAAATCATCAACACCCCAGGTCACAGAACCAAGGTTAATACTACCACCACTCCACTGTGCTCACAAGCTACACAGAAGCTCCAACATCAAAACTCCCAGAACATAGCCATGAAACCATCCTCCAGAAACAAGACAGAACACCAGCTAGATCAACAATCAAAAACTGACTGCACCCATCCAACTGAACAAAACCCACGTGCCTGAAAATAGCACACACAACCAGTGCTAAACATCCAATCACTCATACCTTGAAGGTATAAACATCAGCAGACTCATGCCATCTTCCTATGCACCCATCAACTACAAATACAAGCTCCATGTGTCAACCAGTCGAAGAAGACCAAACACATCAAGAACTCCCACTGCATGGGTAATGCAAATTTGAAAAAGATCATGGCATACAAAATCCACCAATAGCATTACATAGAAAATGTAAACATCATGTAGTAACAAGGAAACATCCACCATGATATGCAAAAAACTCTAAATTGATAACCAATACATCTCACCACCAGTCCAGAAACCTCTCAAGTTCTTCACACCCAACAATGAAAGAGATAACAGAACAGAACCTTCATGCTATCACCCAACAACGTAAATGAAAGCACATGACCACAAACTAGTGATCACTTCAGCTCCAAACAAAACCTCAAAACAATGTAATGTGAAACACACCATCAAAGAAAATAACTGAGACCAAGAGAAACACTGCACGTCATATACCTGTAGACAATCCTTCTACATACACCTCTAAATGCCAACTGTGTCAAGTATGATCTCCTTCAAAACACCCCAAAGAGAACAGCATAACAACACCCAAAACAAACATTCAATCTCAGGAGATCAAACAATTTAACATGGATGTAAGCCTCTCAAGCTAAAGAAGATCAAACTAATTCATTTCCCATTTCAGGAAATCAGCCCATAAAACCATCTCCTAACAATTCTCATCAATGTATGATATCTTTAAACTTCAAATACAAAAGGAGATTAATTTTGCTATCCATCTCTCACAATGAATCCTCCAGAACCTTCTATAAGTAGTTCAAGATCCATATTTATGAAAGAAAACATAAAACATCTGAGAGAAACAATGGGCAAAACTTCTCAGATGATTATCTGTCGAGTAGACCAAGAGAAGGGATAAGAATGCTCCTTCAAGATATACAAGTCATCATGACTCCTCCAAGAGCAATCTCCTCATAGGTCTCTGTTGAACTCACGTTCGACCAAGGTAAAGACTCCTCAGACTTCCTGCTGCAAACTCTGAATAAGCACAACAAACTCAATCTCACCTTATTCTCCATGTATCCATGAGTACCTTTGAACAATCACCTCATGCTGAACTCCAACTGCATCACTACAACACTATGAAGTAATCAAGCAAAAGATAAATGTACCCAAACATAGAGAAGTTACCAGACCACTGTCAAAGCTCCAAACATCTGAATCAAAAACTTATCATGACATCATGATCTTATCATCTCCCTTAGGAGATTCCATGCTCTAGGTGAACTTAACCAAAGTCTCAAGAGCAACGTATCATGCCAAAACTCAAACGCTTAAACAAGAGTATATCACGACATGAACAATCAAACTCTAAACCAACATCACCTGACAAGCACTAATAACACCTCAGCCAAGGATTTCATGTATCCTCCATGACTCCAAGATGTTACACATCCTCAATAGTGTCCTTGCAAATGCGAAAGAACCCTTCTGCAGCAACAAGATCAAAGAGCTTCTCCTAGTAACATCTGAAACACTAAAGAAGATCATTCACCACTAAGTGATGAATCTACAGTCATTGCTAAAGCTCCCACTGAACTGTGGCAACCGAGCTTTCCAAGCAACATGACCAAACATCTCCTAAACTAAAAATCCACCAGGTCCACACATTAACGTGTCCATCTGACAATAAAACCAAGTGGCACCAAGATCTCCAAACCAAGGAAATAAACTATCACTATCATTACACAAACTTGTGAATCTGAGCTATTCATGACACCATGATACACACACTACAGGTCTCCATAACCAACTATTCAGATACTCTACAACTTCTATCCTCTCTTTCCAAAATAGTCACACTAATGCACAAGTGACCATAGACAAGGCCAGCTAACAAATCTGCATAATCAAATAATCAATCTTGTAGATATAGACCGTCCACTTCCAAGTTATCCCACTGCAATCAATAGGCTATACACACCTAAAAAATTGCATAACTCGTAGATCCAACTATACTGAAGCAAACTTACTATTGCACTAGAAACTGTAAAACAGAGATCTCAAGGAATAGATAACAATGCAGACAACATGACTCAAGCACCAGATTACTTACAAATTTGATTTGCCACACATGTCCACAACCAAAGCACCATAGTCAAGAAACCAGAAACATTACCACAGAAATGCTGAGTGTCATATCACATACCAGCACTCCCATGCAGAGAAAGCATTTCACCTCCTCACACCATGCACAGAGCATGCATGCAAAACTGCAACTATATCATCCAGCAACACCCCAAACGCCAGGGTCTAGAAATAGCTTAACTGCAGCTTCATAAAACCACAAGTTTTTCTCTTGACCATGTAAAACTTGCAAAACCACTGTGTTTGAGAAACACCCATGCACATCCATACCCACTTCACATTTGGAAAACCCAAAAGTCTGCAACACAAACTCCATAACAGTTAAACCAGAGTAATGGATCATCATTAATATGCATAACCATAGATTTTAAGGAAAAACTATAAAACCCCTCAAATCCAATAAACATGAATCTGAGTCATGCAAGTACAAAATATCCATTTAAGGAAACAGCAGTTCAAGAGCTTCAGGCCCACTTGTAGACCAATCCCTCAAGCCACCAACATGCACATGCATCTAAGAGAATCAGGCTATTACAGAAGCTCTCAGACCATCCAATGATCAACTCCATAGCCTACATACAATCAGGGTAATAGAAAATTATGCCTTCCAATACCAAGAACAAAACACCCAGCATAAGCACAATACTCCATGGCTGAGCAGTAACACAAAATTCTTCATATCATCAGAGAGCCTTTCACACAGACACCCAGTATGAAAGTTACTGCAACAACACAACCACAAAGCATAATCCACCCCATGCAACAGGATTAAATACTGTCAACTAAGAGCCTCAGGCCATATCATGACCAGCTCCATTCTCTTCATCTTCACCATCCTTCAAGCATTGCTGAACAAAATCAACTGCCAAACTTCACTCAAAACAAGGATCAAACACCAGATGATTCCTTCAGATTTCCTCAAGTCTGTCACACTAAGAAATCATCACAAAAGGAATACCCAGACCTTATACACCAGGAACTCTTACATGCAAGCACATGCAGCACACAAATGTACATATGTGAGCAACAAAGCATGTCCCAGAAGAAGGCTCTGATACCACTTGTAAGGAAATGATGGCATCTCATAACGTATTTCTAAGAACAATGGTGTCTTCGACAGATTTAAATACTTTTCATTTGCTTCAAAAACATGCACAACTATGCCACAAAGTGGAAACAGACATAGAACATTTCCAACATTGACCCTTAGAGGAAAGCACAAGCAAACATTAACCAGTTTCAACAGCAGAGACATTAAACATGAAAGACAGAACAAGAACACAGATTTACGTGGGGAAAACCCTTACGGGTAAATAACCCCACACTCCAAATCATAGAGCCATTGTATTATTCAGCAACCAAATAGGTATAATACATTTACAGGCTCATAGCCTTTACAGGGGATTAACATCTTGTTCCTTCTGAAGAATAGTTGCCAGTATAACCCTTCTCGGTCAAAATCCCCTTCACCCGAACTCTGCTCTTTTTCATCTCTCCTTAGTCCCTTCTCATATTGTTAACATGCTATGTACAACATACAGCATAGGACTTCATAGAAGAAGAAGAACAGAGCTCACCTGACTGAACTCTCCCCTAACCTTACTCTGTTGATTCCCAATTGCTTTTAGCAATCTAATCGACTCAACCGTCCGAGCAACCAATCATTTTAGTTACGCTCACCAACTGTCCAAACTACCATTTCACATTCATGAGATTAGTCCCACATGCATCCGTTCAAGTCAGACATCTGAGTTTATATACCTCACCACATGTAAGATAACTGTCGGCACTTTTGCTGACAACACCAAGCAGTGCACTATTCACCGACCATCAGAAAGACCTTGACCTTCAGTATAACTTCATCCCTCTTTGCCGACAATGTTTCTCCTACCGATGCCAACTCTTCGCCAACCCTCTATCGGAGTGATAGGTAAGATTGAGAAGACTTCTCAATGCTAGGCCAACAAACATTCTCACGCCGACCACACCATCGTCAAGACATAGATCATCGATGACACTTCTTCTATCTGCGCCGATAGCAAACTTCATACCGATGACCAGGCCTTCATCGGAGAAACACATCATATCGAAGAAAGCACTCTAAACCATGCCGATAGTAAAGTCTTCCTGATAGAGTATACACTAGCCCGTCATCGGTAAGACCCTGCACATTGGAAGAAGTCTCCCAAGCTACTCCGACAATAGTAAGTCTCACCGATCCAAACCCTCCATAATTCATCAGAGTGAGACAAGACATTAGAGCAATATCTTTAGGCAAGCCCAATAGAAAATGTCAACCTGATAGCTTCCCTTCATCGGTGTAACCATAACTGTCGGTGAAACAAGTTAAGTGTTCACCGATGGTGTTCTGTCAGCCCGATACAAAGAACAACCCACTATGAACACCGAGATCGCTGTGACTCTTGCCGATCACTATAAATCTGAGACACATGAACTCAACAAAACATTCCCATCATCTTCCATTCCTTCCAGAATGTCTGCAAGGCCCAGCTCTTCAATCTGACTCAAATGAAGTCTGCAAAAATCTAATTTCCTGATCTCATTTTGTGTCCTGAGATCAGCCCAAATATCTTCAACCATTGGCATGTGGAAAGTTGACTTTCTTTTGATTTTATCATGTACCCTCTTGAAATCAAAATGATCTCTTTTCTTGAAAGTCTTCATTGTGACCAGTTGCATCTCAGATTCAACTATTTTAGCCTTGGTAGCTGATTGGACTGAGTACCTTCCAATTTCTACAGGAAACATAATCCCTGACTTTTTCAACTCCATTTGTTTATTGTGCACCACAATCAACTACCTACATAGTTCCATGAGAATAATCCTATCACTGGGATACCATGGAAGTATATATGGATAACTAGGATAATATCCCACTCTAAGATATGTGAAATTTGGAAATTGTAAGAACAAATAGCCAAAAGAATTCACCACTTGCCAAGCTTCATCTAAAACTCTTTTTTGAACAAGCTCATTATCCCACAAACACATAAACACTGAAAAGACAGCATCATTAACCCTACAGAAATGATGGATTGATCCTTTTAGATTGATTTGAGGATAATACTTATACATGGGAACCAATCTCCTATCACCAACCTGAGTCAGACCAAGTGAACTCCTCATGCTCACAACAACATATACCAGATATGAAGTCATATAAAACTTGAAGGTGGTATTGACTCTCACCAATTGCTCATGCAAAGCATTACTAATATGTTCCCCCCAAAAGATTTTATGTGTAGTCCTGAGAATCACCTTGATATATGTGTACATCCATTCCTGAAACTTGGATGAAGAAGGGAGTCCTCTGATACGACTCAACAGTGTAATCAAGTCATAGACCTCCTCAACAAAATCACTCCTCAGGGAGATCTTTCGGCCATCTGGTCAAATTGCTCCGAGTAATCTTCAACCACTTACTGTTTATGTACTTCCTTGTGGCTTCCACATCTTCATCATAATATTTTTGCCCTTGAGCAAAATCAATTTGTCCAATATTTTCAATAGGAGGACACATAAAGATCTTATCAAGAAATTCCACATCCAATCTCATGATCACATTCCCTTGGGAATCTGACACTTTCTTGGTATCCTTGTTATAATGATTTGTTATTTGAAGAAAAAACTTAGGATTATGGGCAGCAACAGAAAAAGAGGCAACCAAGTGAATGTTGATGTCGATAATCTTTTGCATGTGTCTAGAAGGATTTGTTTGTTTGGTTTTGTCCACGAATTCTTCCATATCCACATGTCTAATTTTTGTATCCCTAATCTCATCAATATTATACTGCACTGAAGTAATAGGGAAAACCCCTTGGTATTTGTACTTCATGATCTTAGCTTTGTATGGAGATGGCTTGACATTAGCTTTGAAGAGAAAACTGGAAAAGGTGTCAATCACAGCTACTCGATAAAACTACAAAAATCCATGATCTCGTAGTTAGGGGAAAAATGGGCAAATTAGGGTTTCTACGAATTGACGATCATGAACAGGGAAATATGCATTGAAGGGCTTGAGAGCACATAAATCAAGGTAAAAGGCGAAAGCGGTTCAATAGGCTTTGAAAGGAAAAATCTTCTAGTGTTAGAGAAAATTTTTAGAAAAATATGCATGGGCAGTCAAAATGACCGCTTCTGCATATTGAGTAAGTCGTTTAACATGCAAGGTCGATCATTTTGACCGCCATTACATGTGTGAGGTAAGATATACAAGTTTTTAAAATGTAGGGGCAGCCAATTTGACCGCTCTTACATCAGGGTAGAAAAACAAGTTTGCATATATATGTAAAAGTGGTGGAAATACCCGCTCATGCAAGGGATATACAAGGTTTTGTAAAAGCAGCAAAATTTGTCGACATCACATACATGTGGGAGTCTGCAAGTTTGATATGTGTAAGGGCAGCAAATTTTGCCGCCCATACACCTTGAGATAGAACATCAAGTGTATAAGTGGTAGTTTTAACTGCCTCTACATTTCAGGGAATTATAAGTGAAGTATGGGAATCCATACATCGTCGGCAATTTTTTCTGACATGACATCTAATAAAACCTTCACATATCTGTGTGGTAGCGGTAATATTCACCGCGTTAGCATATACAAAGGCAAGACAGTTTTAATGTCTAAGCGGCAATTATCGCCGCTTCTGTATAAACTACAAACTAACAAAAATCGTGTAGAATCGACATATCCCGCCGGTCACACACCTTGACGAAAAATGCCTCCACGATTCGCTTAAGTGATCCAAACTGGTGCATAGACTTTAGTTAGAGCAAGTAACGAAGGTAAGGTAAAAACATTAATAAAAACACATTAAAAGACCCCTATAAAAACCTAAAATGAAACCAAAAACCGCCATTAATGTCACACGAGTTAACTCGTTGTGACATTAATGGCGTGAATAAGCGGTCTTTTTTTCCACTTATGCATTAAAAAGACACGACATGCATGGGCGGGAATTTCCACCACCCATGCATTTTTTTTAAACAAAGAAACAAGATAAACATGTAAAAGCGGCAATTTTGGCCAACTTTACACATGAGGACTTAAAATTTTGTACCACTTTAAAATGATCAAAAATGATATTTTGACGAGCTTGCAACCTAATTGATTTTCACAAATCTCAAGAAATCAGCTTAGGGGAATGTCACGAGTTATTCTACAGTGTCAGATGACTTTACAAAAAGCTAAGAGAACTTGTCTCAATTTGTGAACTTAGAGTGTAGGCTACAAAACGGACAAGTTTTGTAGGGGTTGTCTACAAAAATGAGCATAGCTAATTTTGAGAACAACTACTCGCTCTAACTGGGGAACTTCCTTCAATCATTCTTTGAAACGATCAAAGGGAGAAGAATCTAGTCTCTAAGTGCCTTCATCCATGCCATTGGGCTATAGAGTCAAGCTATCAAAAAGAAAAAGACATAAAAGACTAAATAAAAACAAAAAATAAAAACATAAAAACTATACAAATGTACAAATGAACTTATCTGAGACTTCAAGGATTGAAGTGCTTCAGATGTTGTCCACTATGAGGCAGCAAGAATGGTGATCCATCAAGATACTCCAACAAGAAGCTATTTTCACCACAAAGTTGATGAATGACAAACGAGCCTCTCCATAGGGAATCAAACTTCCCATGCATTCCTTTTGGTTCACTCCTCTTATCCCATAACAAGACTTGATCTCCAATTTGAAATTCTCGAACCTTCACCTTCTTGTCAAAGAGCTTCTTTACCTGACTTTGATGTTCAACAATACGATCTACTACCATAACCTGCTACTCTTCAAGTTTAGTGAGGTACATTATCCTTTTGTCAATAGAGCTTTCAAAAGTTCTACCTTCTACTGCCTTTGCCAACTTCAATGCCGACAACTCAAAGATAATAGGTATCTCTGCATTCAGACCATATAGAAGCTGAAATGGTGACATACCTATCACCCTTTGGGGGTAATCCTATCTGCCCATAAAGCATCAAGTAAAGCTTTATGCCAAGTTCTCTGGTTATCTTCAACTAGTTTCCTAATAATGGTAACCAGATTTTGTTACTAGATTCCGCCTAACCATTCCCTTGAGGGTAATAGTTCAAAAAATGAGAAAGGATGATCCCATGTTCATAGCAAAAACTAGTGATCTCGTTGGAAGAGAAACAGGTAGCATTATTTGCTACAATTTTGTTTGGAACTCCAAACCGAGAAATAATATTTTCCTTAAGAAAATTACATACCACCTCTGAAGTAGCATGCTTGACTGGAATGGCTTCCACCCACTTGGTGAAGTAATCAGTTGTAGTGAGAACAAAATTGTGTCCCGCACTAGATGGTGGGTTCACATTACCAATGAAGTCAATGCCTCATTGCTGAAAAGGTTCTTTAATGACAACTTGCTTGAGTGGTAGTGCAGCCAACTTAGGCTTTCCAACAAACTGCTAAAAGAGCTCACACCTACGCACCCAATTGTACGCATCTTGAAACAATGTGGGCCAATAATACCTAGCCCGCAAATTTTTATGAGCTATCACAGGTGCAAAAAAATGTCCTCCACAAGCCAAATTGTGAAAAGACTCCAAAAGTCTGCTCTGTTGTGCTTTATCCACACAACGGAGAAAAACTCCATCAAGGCTTCTTTTATACAAACCATTATCCCACAAGACATAGTTTGCAGCCTTCAATTTGATAGTCCACTTCTCTTTATAATATAAATGAGAAGGATAGTCACCATAGGTAAGAAAATGAGCAATATTGGAATACCACTCATCTGTAGTAGTAACAAAGAGAACATTTGGCATACCCTCAACCTCTTCTTCTTCATCATCTATTTCATTTGGGACGTTGTCAACAATTAGCTGACACAAACCTCTGCCGTGCATAAGCTTGGTAGGTTTGATATCAAGATCAAACTCTTGAATTTTGGCAATCCAATTGCCTCTTTTGGTCCCAAACTCCTGTTGGATCAGGATAGATTTCACTGTTGTGTCTAGGACCAAAACAGTAGTATGAGAATTCAAAATATGAAACCAGAAATGGTTTACCACCTTGACCACGGCATAAGCATGTTTCTCCATATTTGAGTATTTTAATTCATGAGCCTTCAGAGGACAACTCATAAATGAAATAGGAGATTCCACACCTTCCTCATTATTCTGAACAAGAATGGCTGAAAGTGTATGCTCGGAAGCATAACTGTACATTATGAAGTATTTAGTATAATCAGGACAAACTAGAATCGAAGCATGAGCTATGGCTCTCTTAATGTCCTCAAATTCTGCTTTTCCTTCTGCACTCCAATGGAAAGTGGTCTTACCCTTCATCATGTTGACAATGTGATGAGTTTTCTCTGCAAATTATGTAATGAACCTTCGCAAAAAATTCACCTTTCTGAAGAAAGAATGAACCGCAGTCTTACTAGCAAGTAAAGTAAGACTATGGATAGACTTGACTCTTTCTGAGTCAATCTTAGTGCCTTCTCTAAACACAATGTGACCGAGAAGCTTACCCTCTGTAACCCCAAAAACTAATTTCTTAGGATTAAGGGAAATACCATTTTGTCGACGCCATTCCAGAACCTGTCACAAATGGTAAGCATGATCTTGACGCTATTTAGAGAAAATAGTCAAGTCATCAAGATACACCGCAATGAATTTCCCCATTTCATCTATGAAAGCGAGGTCCATTGCTCTTTGGAAAGTAGCGCCGGCATTGATCAAACCAAACAACATCCTGCAGTATGCAAATGTGCCCCAAGGTGTTGTGAAAGCAGTCTTGTATTGATCTACTTCGCTGACCTCTACTTGATTATAGCCTGAAAAACTATCTAACATAGACAACATCTCCAAACCAGTTATAGTTTGTAACGCTTGGTCCATAATAGGCAAGGGGTAGTTATCTTTTAAAGAAGACTGGTTGAGATTTCTGAAGTCAACACATATACGGATTTCTCCATTCTTCTTTCTCATAGGAACAATATTCGTGATCCAAGTAGAATGATGGATAGGAAAAATTATCCTTGCATTCAACATTTTCTAGATTTCAGAAACAATAGTACCTAATATCTTAGGATTATACTACCTCTGCTTTTGCTTGTGAGGCAATGATCCAACCTTAAGAGGAATCTCATTTTGGATCTCCTTAGGTCTGAAAGACTTCAGATCATCATATGAATATGCCAGAACATCAATGTAATGGTGAAGAAGTGTAGTGAATTTGAATTTCTTATCAGCAGTGCAACACTTCCCAATGTTAACCATTTTGGGATCTGCTTCAGAACTTAAATTTACTTGTTCGAATTCCATGGATGAACTTGAATCAAGTTGTTTTTACTTTTTAATATATCTATCATGCTTATCAAATAACTTTCTAAAGACACCAAACCTTTAGGAATCTTATTTCCTTTTAACTGAAGAAACTTCTCACCAGTTTGTGAATCTATTTCAGAAACATATTCACGTGGTTGAGAATCACTACCTTCAAAATAGAGTTAATCAAAGTTATATGTTTTCTCTAAGAAAGCAATGATCCGATTATCACCATTGAAGACCTGCCAATGGTTAGCATTATCTGGCACACTTGGTCAGAAAACCAACTCAATTGTGTATGTGTTACCTTTGAAGTCCTTATGGGGAACCATAAGGGTGGCAGAGATAGCTAATGAATCAGCACGATCATTAAACTCTCTAGGTACTGCAGAAATGTCAAAAGCATCAAAATCTTCAATGCAATCCCAAATGCAATTGCGGTAATGTTTCAGCCTTTCATTTCTGGTCTGATATAGATTTCTCACTTGACAAACAACGTGTTCAGCATCCCCTTATACATGAAGATTCTTAATACCTTTAACACGAGCAGCCTCCATTTCGAGTAACAATGATTCGTATTCAGTAGTATTATTGGTATTGTCGAACTACATCTTATAAGAGAAAGGAAAGATATCACCTTGTGGAGATATCAAAACAACTCCAGCTCCAGATCTGGTGGAAGAACAACTTCCATCAAATTCTAAAACCTAAACATCATTTGAATTTGCCACTTTCATGTTTCTGCAACCAGTAGATTCTTCTTTGTCAAAAAGGGAAGAATCTGGCATCACTATGCTCTCATCTAAACTTTCGTCTGATTTACTAGAAGTATCCTCTGATTTTGCATCTGAAATATCTAAACTCTCATCTAGTGAACTAGAGGTATCTTCAGTAGACAAGAAATAATTACCCATTCCTGAAGACTCAAACAAAATTTGGGCTTTTAGATTTTTAATTTGGGTAACAATATATTTCGCCTTCTTCTCAAGAAGCAACTTTTGCATAACACCTTTAACAGGTATTCTTGCCTTGGATAGATCCAGATTCAATTCTCCACCTACATCTTTACAAAAATTATGCCCAAGCAAAATGCCATAAGAAGCTGGAACATCAGCCACTAGGATGGTCATCTTGATCCTCTTATCTGGAAAGGTTGCAAATGCAAACTGGGCATCTTTGATTTGGCCCAACAATAGCACTTGCTTATTTTCCATTGAGAAACATCTCCCAAAGGTCTTAGTCAAAGTAAGACTGAGGGCATCTGCCACTTTGGTAGGCATGACATTATCAAAAGCCCCAGAGTCTATTATACAATTGCTTAACTTGTGGCCATTGACCAATAGAGAAACATAGAAAGGTTCTATTTTCCCCGGGGCAACAAGGGGAGTAGTGACAAGATTATTTTGGGAGGATTTGTTCTTTAAGGAGTCATGAGCAGTCTTAGAAGAATCTTGCCCTATAGGGACAGCCTTATTTTTCACATATTTAGCTAACCTATCAAACTATTCAGGATTAGCTTGTAAATACTCTACCTCAGACATCTGGATTTTGGTTTTCTTAGCATGGTCTATCATGTCAAATAGCTGAAATGAACTAGATATAGAGGAAGGAAATCCATCATTCTAGGTTTTATTCAAGGTAGTACTAGTCTGAGGAACAGAAGTAGAAGAAACAGGATTGTTAGATGTACTTACTTGTTTATTGACAATCGAGTCCTTTGATTGAAAAGGCAACGGAGTTCCTTGTTTGGCAATTGAGATCACAGGTTGAGGTTCCTCTCTTGTCTAAATCCTTTATCAACTTGTTGATTTGATTGATTTTGGGACCTGGTAAAAATAGCATTTGCTCCATCATATACTTCTCCTTCTCTTTCAGCTTCATCTTGGTAATTTAGAAAACTAATGGTAGAGTCACCGACTAATTCTTCTTCTCCTTCTGTAAAATGATTAGCACCATTCTCCTGATCCAACTCAGGTTGGAAAGAACTATCATGTTTAGCTTCATAGTAGCCAACCGCTGAGGTGATCGGCATTGCTTCAATAGTGAGCTTCCCCTGTGTTGGCAGAAGACGATTTTGTTGCCCTTGATTTCTGGCAGCATTGCCTTTGTATGAATTGTTGGGAAATCTCCTCCTTGGTATATCTCTGTAAGAAGGGATAGACATACCTTGGGACATTTGCTTTTTCAAAGCTGGCAACTCATTTGCTAACTTTTGCACCATAGGATCAGTGGTGCTTGTGGAATGATTATCAGTAGAGGACTGACCTCTATTTCTGTTCGAATCTCTTCTTATTTTACCCACAAGGACAAGATCATCTTCAACCTCTGTAGCCAAAATTTGAGCTGCGGGAAGATCAGCAGGGCCATCCTGCCTTAAAAGAAAGCTTACCTCAGGAAGCTGGTTATTGATGAAGAAACATTTAAGATTCTTCGTCGTTGGTTGAGCAATTCTAGGAATCCTATTTGTCAATTTATTGAACTTGGCAATGAAATCTCGCATGGGTTCATGTGGCTCTTTCTTCATCTATGTTAGCTAAGCTAACAAGGCATGTGCATCTTCTGTAGGCTTGAACCTAGCTTCAAACTTGGTTTTGAGAGTATTCCAACTAGTTATGGTTTGAGCTTGAAGGTGGTAAAACCAATTTGCAGCAGCACCTTGCAATGTTTCTACAAAAAGTCGTACCGATACATCCTCATGTTTCACCCCAAGTACACCGCAATCTATACAAAAAGCGGCAATGTGTTCATCTGGATGGACTTTCCAATCACCATAGAATTTAGGGAAATTCTTCCTTGAACTACGAGGTAGTTCATGCAATGGAGGTGTTAAATTCAAGGGACCAAAAGTATTACCCCACAGACCTTGAGCTACCATTATGTGTTGGTTGAAAGGTGGGATGACAAACCTTTGAGGGATTCGAACAGATAGAACTCTGTTAGTACTAGAGCTAGAAGCTTCACCTGGTATTGGAGACCTGACGTTGGTAGGAGGAAAACTCCTAGTTTGCTGAAGCTGAGGTTGTCGAGGTAAAAGACCAAAGTTATTATGCTGCATGAACTCAAATACAGGATCAATAATACCTTTATCTCTCTTGCTTCTTGTATACCGTGAGTCTGCCAGAATGTAATGTACTCAACAAAGATTTGGAAACAACTTAAAACAATGGAAGAGGATGAAATGCTTCAACTCAAAGCGTGAGGCTCTGAGTTGTGCGTTCTCCCCAACAGAGTCGCTAAAAAACTGTTGGGTGAATATTTTGTCATTTAGCTAACTAATGGCAAAATGGTTATATCGCCACATCTATGATGAGAAATTTCTCTTCTCTCAGCAAGGGGAGGTTCCCTTTTCTAACAACTTTCAAACTTATCTATTCTAACACTAATTTTCAGGGTGAATCCATATCATCCATTTCTCTTTTTTCAGAAATGATGTTTACAATTTAAAATAGCAATTTCACAATACAAATCAAAATAACCAAGAAACCCACGAAAGCACAAAGTCTATTGTTGCTCCTTTCTACTAATTTAAAATTTAGAACTAAAAAGGATAAGGTGCAGCCCAAAGTCTTCACCGAATACTATGACAAAGGCACACGATCATAAAAGATAGCAGCAGCTCAAAGTCTTTCCAATATCTTTTACTCCAAAAGATAAAACCACAAACCCAAAGATAATTATTGCAGCACAAAGTCTCCAAAATTAACTTTAGAATATCTCCCAGATTATCCAAACTCACACTACAATTTGATCAAATAGATAAGATAGCATAAGGAAAATGACATAAGAACAATTTCCAATACACCACAACTTATTCCAATGCAAAGATTGAACGATTGCTTGCTTTTCTATTCACTTTGATAAAATATGATTTACAATTTGAACACAAAGTCTCAAAATGCTCTTCAATTTGGCAGAGTTTCACTTCAATAACTAAAAGATAAAAGATACAATAGAGGCCCTCTTTATTTATAGGGAGGAGCCTAGAGCAAAAATAGGGAAATCCTAACTAATTTGACTTATTCAAACAAAAGAGTCCTATTTGACTTATGACTTCTTTTGTCTCATATGTAATTACATTTTGGCAAATTACATGTGAGTATGTTCATAACAAAATTCAAATTACATATTCAAGAATGAAAATGAACTAAGGTATTTGAAAAGGAACTTCAGCTGCCTCCATCATTCTTCTTCAAAAAGTTCTGATATATGGTTTGCATTGCTACCATTTCACACACATCTAGCTTGGCTGTATTTTCTGATATAGTGTGAGCCCTGATAACTGCATCTCTGACAGCCTTTATTACTTTCTCATGCTTGTCAAGATTATCCTTTAGATTCTCAAAAGTTGAATGATGATCATAAAGGCTATCCATTGAAATAACTGTAGGCACTTCATCTTAAAATTTTAGTTGCACCATATTCTCAAAAGAATCTATCATTTCTTCTGCTGAGAGAAACTTGTGACCTTCACCTGTTAGAGTACATGGGAGTTCCTCCAAGCTGTGTAGAAGTGAGACATTATTGTCTTCACTATTTTCGCGTACTCGGCTCAAATCATCAAGTAAACCTTTTATTATATTGATGCGATGAACAAGAGATTCCTTAGTCTTAAGATAAGACTCCCTATTTGAGATGACCCCAATGGCTATCAGATTCTTTATCTTAATCTTCTTCATCTCTATCCACTCCACTAAATTTTCTTCCTGATCCTGCAGTTCTTGAGAAAGTAAGTCAATGATATCATCAAGCTCAACTTTTGCTTTGTCCATCTTTTCTTTTCTTTCTACGGTGGTCTTTAACAGAACTCTTCCTTGTGCCAGTAATCGCTCCACAATATCACCAACTACTCTCCCTCTGGCCTGACCTTTTTCCACCTTTTGAATCAGAGGATCTTCTACTGTTACCGCCATAGGTTCCACAATCTCATATGATTTTACTATTTTTTGAAGAACAGCATCAAGTTGTTCTTCTTTATCTTTATACTATTCTTTCTCCTTGACCTCATCATATTTCTCAAGCAGGGTGTTGGCAGTAGTTTGAAAATCTGCCTTAATACCTTCATGAGTTAGCTTACCTAGCTCAACTCTTGAGACAACATAATCATTCATATCAAAATTGTCAATAGTAGCATCCTCTAGTGGCTTGGCAATTTCTGCATATCTGATTCCTTTTTCATTAATGAGCCTAGAGATGGTCTTGGGCTTCTTCTTCAGAGTCTTTGATTTAATAGGCAATAGCTTCTCAATATCAATCTCATCTGGTGAAATTGCTTGCTTCTTTCTCTTAGGAGTGTATGCAGACAACCATGGAGGAAGTACAGAAGCACCAACATTCAGAGAAGAATCCATTACCTATTTTGTTGGATCCATACTTACACCTGTTATGGTCACAATAGGATTAGTGTTGGTAAAAACTACAACTATGTCAACAACTTTCTCTGAACCATCCAGAAGATGTTCCAAAATAGATTGTTCACCAATATCAAAAGATGGGGAAGATAAACTTAGAATGGAACCAGAGGAATCAAATATAGTCCTAAAACTTGTTCTTAAAGATGGAGGGGTATTATCAGAAGAAACAACAAAAATAGGTGAAATAGGATCATTTGAAACTACATGAAAACTACCAGAAACAGGTACATGAAGTAGAGGCGTAGAAACTTGGGATTCTAATGGAAGATCCTTCTATGGGGAAAGTTGTAAATTACCAAGTTGTTCCTGTTCTACATTCTCATCCTTTCCTTGTTCTGTTTCACCTTCCTCAACAGGCTTTTCAGACATTTCTACTTGTTGGGCATCTTTAGATTTCTCAATATTTTTCTTTTTAGTTTCAACATCCTCGACCTCCATCTGCTCAATATTTGTGTCCTCGACACCTGATTCAGTGACATTAGAGGTTCCTGCAACCCCTTTCTTCTTTCCTCCTTTAGTTACAAATTTGATTTTTGGCTTATGTACCTTAGAAGAAGAGGGAGTGTCACTTTTCTTCTTGGTCCGATTTTCCACCTTTTTGCCTATTTGCTCTTGAACCTCGGCCTCTGATCGAGTAAGGAATTCTTTCAAACTAATTCCTTTACTCTCTAACCATACATTTGTATTAGCCAGGATTGGCTGAAACCTTTTCCTTATTGAAGTCTCCACTTTAATTGACCCTTTGACCTCTGGAAGAGGTGAGGCCTCAATGTTCTTAGTATTGTATTTGGGATCTAAAACATTCCCATCATCTTCCATTCCTTCTGGAATGTCTACAAGGCCTAGCTCTTCAATCTGACTCAAATGAATTCTCCAAATATCTAATTTCCTGACCTCATTTTGTGTCCTGAGATCGGCCCAAATATCTTCAACCATTGGCATGTGGAAAGTTGACTTTCTTTTGATTTTATCTTGTACCCTCCTAAAATCAAAACAATCTCTTTTCTTGAAAGTCTTCATTGTGACCAGTCACATCTCAAATTCAACTATTTTAGACTTGGTAGTTGACTAGACTGAGTACCTTCTAATTTCTACAGGAAACTTAATCCCTGACTTTTTCAGCTCCATTTGTTTATTGTGCACCACAATCAACTGCCTACATAGTTCCATGAGAATAATCCTATTACTGGGATACCATGGAAGTATATATGGATAACTAGGATAATATCCCACTCTAAGATATGTGAAAGTTGGAAATTGTAAGAACGAACAGCCAAAAGAATTCACCGCTTGCCAAGCTTCATCTGAAACTCTTTTTTAAACAAGCTCATTATCCCACAAACACATTAACACTAAAAAGAAAGCATCATTAATGCTATTGAAATGATGGATTGATCCTTTTAGAGTGATTTGAGGATAATACTCATACACGAGAACCAATCTCCTATCACCAACCTGAGTCAGACCAAGAAAACTCCTCATGCTCGTAGTAGCATATACCAAATATGAAGTCATAAAACTTGAAGGTGCTATTGACTCTCACCAATTGCTCATGCACAACTTTACTAATCTATTCCCCCCAAAAGATTTTCTATGTAACCCTAAGAATCACCTTGATATATGTGTACATCCATTCCTAAAACTTGGATGAAGAAGGGAGTCCTCTGATACGACTCAACAGTGTAATCAAGTCACAGACCTCCTCAACAAAGTCACTCCTCGGGAGATCTTTTGGCCATCTGGTCAAATTGCTCTGAGGAATCTTTAACCACTTACTATTTATGTACTTCCTTGCGGCTTCCACATCTTCATCATAATCTTTTTTCCCTTGAGCAAAATTAATTTGTCCAATATTTTCAATAGGAGGACACATAAAGATCTTATCAAGAAATTTTGAATCCAATCTCATAATCACATTCCCTTGGCAATCTGACACAGTCCTGGTATCCTTGTTATAATGATTTGTTGTATGAAGAACAAACTCAGGATTATGGGTAGCAACAGGAAAAGAGGCAACCAAGTGAATGTTGTTGTCGATAATCTTCTGCATGTGTCTGGAAGGATTTGTCTATTTGGTTCTATCCACGAATTTTGCCATATCCACATGTCCAATTTCTATATCCCTGATCTCATCAACATTAGACTGCACTAAAGTAACAGGGAAAACCCCTTGGTATTTGTACTTCATGATCTTAGCTTTGGATGGAGACAGGTCTGACATCAACTTTAAAGAGAAAACTGGAAAAGGTGTCAATCATAGCTACTTGATGAAACTACAAAAAGCCATGATCTCACATTTAGGAAAAAAATGGGCAAATTGGGGTTACTGCGAATTGACGATCATGAACAGGGAAATATGCATTGAAGGGCTTGAGAGCACGTAAATCAAGGAAAAAGGTGAAAGCGGATCAATAGGCTTTGAAAGGAAAAATCTTCTAGTGTTAGAGAAAATTTTTAGAAAAATATGCATGGGCGGTCAAAATGACTGCTCCTGCATATTGGGTAAGTCATTTAACATGCAAGGTCAGTCATTTTGACCGCCATTACATGTGGTAGTAAAACAAGATTTTAATTTTTTCATATGCAAGGTCGGTCATTTGGACCGCCATTACATTGGTGAGGTAAGATTTACAAGTTTTTAAAATGTAGGGGCGGCCAATTTGACCACCCTTACATCAGGGTAGAAAAACAAGTTTGCATATATATGTAAAAGCAATGGAAATATCCGCTCATGCAAGGGATATACAAGGTTTTGTAAAAGTGGCAAAATTTGCTGACATTGCATACATGTGGGAGTCTAGAGGTTTGATACGTGTAAGGGCAGCAAATTTTGCAGCCCATACACCTTGAGATAGAACATCAAGTGTATAAGCGGTAGTTTTAACTGCCTCTACATTTCAGGGAATTATAAGTGAAGTATTGGAATCCATACATCGTCGGCAATTTTTTCTGACATGACATCTAATAAAACCTTCACATATCTGTGTGGTAGCGATAATATTCACCGCTTTAGCATATACAAAGGCAAGACAGTTTTAATGTCTAAGCGGCAATTATTGTTGCTTCTGTATAAACTACAAATTGACAAAAATCATGTAGAAATGACATATCCTGCCGCTCATACACCTTGACGAAAAATGCCTCCATGATTCGCTTAGGTGATCTGAACCAGTGCATAGACTTTAATTAGAGCAAGTAATGAAGGTAGGGCAAAAACATTAATAAAAACACATTAAAAGACCCCTATAAAAACCTAAAACAAAACCATAAACCGCCATTAATGTCACATGAGTTAACTCGTTGTGACATTAATGGCGTGAATAAGCGGTCTTTTTTTCCACTTACGCATTAAAAAGACACGACATGCATGGGCGGGAATTTCTACCGCCCATGCATATTTTTTCAACAAAGAAACAAGAGAAACATGTAAAAGCGGCAATTTTGGCCGACTTTACACATGAGGACTTAATTTTTTTCTAACACTTTAAAATGATCAGAATCGATATTTTGACGAGCTTGCAACCTAATTGATTTTCACGAATCTCGATAAATCAGCTTAGGGGAATGTCACGAGCTATTCTACAGTGTCATATGACTTCGCACGAAGCCAAGAGAACTTGTCTCGATTTGTGAACTTAGAGTGTAGGCTACAAAATGGACAAGTTTTGTAGGGGTTGTCTACAAAAACAAGCGTAGCTGATTTTGAGAACAACAGATATGAAGCAAGAAGATGAGTTGTTTTGATCCGAAGAAGTAGCAAAACTAAAGCAAAGAGCAGAATAAGTTGCCGAGAAGAGAATTAAGAAGTAGAAGAAGGAAATCATGGAAGAATGTTATTGCATGGATCTTTTGTAACCCTAGGTTGTGGCTTAGCATCTATAAATCCCTAGAGGCATATGTAATGTGATTTGAGATCCTAATATAATGAGGAATGAGCTTTGAAGGCTGGGTTTTTCCCTTTTAGGGTTTTCCTAGGATATATATTATGTCATGTGATTATGAATGTCTCTTTCTTTCTGTTGTCAGCTATATACTTTTGTTGCATCTCTGATTGATCATGTTTTTAGTAGTTTAAGGCTGTAAGGTTGGACAGTCCCTCATCAGACCCTCCTACCTTGACTACATCAAGTGGTATTAGAGTTGGTTGTGAATCTATTGGGAAGGAAGATAGTGTTGAAAGAAGTGTGAAACTAGGTAGAAGTAACAAGTGTCACTGCTGAAGAAGATCAAGGCAAAAAAGATTCAGGTAAGATTTTCAAATTAAGTTGTTCATTTGATTTGTTTCGATAGGGAAGATTGGAAAAAGAACAAAGAAAGAAAATGAAAACCTAATATGCGAAAAGGATATTCTAGAAGAAGAATTGTGCGAAATCAAAAGGTGTAATTTAGAATTGATGGAAAGGATAAAAGAACTAGGAGAAGATAAATATGAAGCTCTCGAAGAATAATTAGAAAATGTAAAATGGAGGAATAAAGAATTAGAAGCAGAGTTGAAGTTGTTTAAGTATGTTGAAAAGAGCTTTGAAGAATTGGAAGAAGGATTCAAGTTGTTTGGGAAGGTGGAAAAGAGGAACAGAGATCTGGATGAAAATGTGGAAGAGTTGAAAAAGGAAAGAAACCTACAGAAGAATGAAATATTAGGATTGAAGGAACAAGTTAATCAGTTGGAGCAATCACTTGTAGCATGTAGAGAAGAAAATGAAAATCTGAGATCTAAACCTGAACTTTGTGATGTTTCTTGTGATACTAATGATTTGTGTGATGCTGCAGAAGCTTCTTTAGAAAATAAAATTGAAGATGACAATGTAAATGAACCTTGAGTTGTTGGTGATGGTATTGGTTTCAAAATCATGCAAAGAATGGGATATGAAGGAAAAGGATTGGGAAAGTGTCACCAAGGAATTATAGAACCTATTGAACCAGTAATGAGATCAAGAAGTGAAGGCCTTGGATATGACAAAGGTAAAGATGTTACAAGTTCAAACAAATCAAATCAGGGAAGAAAAGGTATGTATCGTTCTCATTGTAATAGAAATGGACATGAAAAGGAATTGTGTTGGGATCTATACCCTTGTAAGTTATGTGGATTAAGGAGTCATTCTGAAAAAGATGTGTTGGAATAAAATGAGGAGGAGAAAGCCTATGACAGATTGTGTGTAGATGGATTATGGATGGATTGATGGAGCAAAATGGAAACATGTTATTGGTATGTTCAGAAGGTTGTATAGATTGAAGTATTCTTGTGTTGGAGGAAAAGAAGGATTAGGATGCAGAGAAAGGAGACCTTATGCAGAGCAAAACAAGGATAGTAATGCAAACCATAGAGGGATAAATGACAGGAGTCATAATTCTTATCACAGTGAAGGGTACCAGAGAGATGAAAGAGGATTTGATAGAAGACCATTTAGAAGAACCTATTTTCAAGTCTGGAGGCAAAAAGAATCAAGCAGTGAATGTCACTAAGAACCTGTTACTGGAGAGGCTAATGATGAGGAAACAATAACTAATGCAGAGGTAGTTTATGCAAAGGAAGAGGAACCTTTTGAGTCATCAAATTTAATAGAGAAATTGGAAGAGGGTGAAGCATTAATCTTAAGAAGAGTTGTGTTATAGAACTAAGGAAATAGTGCAAGAGAAAGTTTGCGTGAACAAGTGTGAAGCATAGTAGGGAAAAGGAAGTTCTTATTGCAGAGGAAGGGGGAGTGACAAGATTTTCTACTAGAGGAGAAAGTTTGTGTACCATAGTAAAGGAAACATGGATAAAGAAACAGAGAAAAGTATTGGAATAGTATAGGTAGAAACAAAAATTGACAAATTTTGATGTGTGTGGAAGAAATTGTATTGAGAACTAGAGATCATAAATTGTTGCAGAGAGAATTCAAAATTATATTGATTAAATAAAGGAAGTCATATGATTGTTCCAGAGGATCCAAGTATGTATTAATGAACTCTTAATTGATTGAACCATACATTGATCTTGAGGCAACCTACAAGTACTTGACAATAGACCATCGAACTATGAGGCAGTTGCAACATTATAGCCAGATCACAGAACCTAAACCATCATAGAATGAAGAACTTGAGGCACCTTGCAGAGAAGACTTGCTTAGACCACCGATCATTGAGGCAGTGCAAGGCTTGCAAGTAGAATGCAGAACTTAGAAGAACTTGAGGCAGTTTTACAAGGTGGGCTTGAACAGACCACCAAACTTGAGGCAGTTGCAAGTACCTGTGAATAGACTGCCAAACCTATTCAAAGAAACAATATTGATTTTGACATAATATAGACCAAAGTGAAGAGGCTCACTTTTCAATTAACCCCGAGAGTCTGATGTAGGAGCATCTGGAAGCATTCAAATCATTTGAGACAGTTAACATTAAGTTATAGAGTGCCAGGGAGAGCGACCTTGGAGATTACCGCATTTTACCATGTTTGCATATCAGAGGCTTCAAAGCTGGACTTATCATCTAGACATCATCATTATCATCATATCCAAAATTTGAATCATTTGGTTTATTTTCTGGAAAGATATCGCTATCAAAAGATTACCAGTTTTCATCTATTTTCACATAGCATAGCCGATAGTGTTCAGTGGAGTCTAATTGGTCTGCAGAGCAATTCTATGACTTGTGGAGCTAAAAGGAACATCATTCAAGGAATTTAAGGACATAGACAACCCTCATGGAGATCCACATGAAGTTCCATTTGTTGACGGGGAAATAACTTATGTTTAGGTCTGACCTATCTGTGTCTACACGTTTCATACTAGCCCTTGCAATTAGGCTGACTTGATAATGTTATGAAGGCTTGCAGAGGATATAAATGATAGATGAAGGATTGTTTCAAAATAGTGATCAAGTGTGCGAAGATATGAAGCATGAAGATGAGTTATTTTGATCCGAAGAAGTAGCAAAACTGAAGCAGGGAGCAAAATAAAGAGCAGAAGAAGTTGCAGAGCAGAGAATTGAGAAGTAGAAGAAGGAAATCATGGAAGAATGTTATTGTATGGATCTTTTGTAACCCTGGCCTATGGCCTAGCATCTATAAAACCCTAGAGGTATATGTAATGTGATTTGAGAACCTAATATAATTAGGAATGAGCTTTAAAGGTTGGGTTTTTCCCTTTTAGGGTTTTCCTAGGATATATCTTGTGTCATGTGCTTATGAATGTCTCTTTCTTTTTGTTGTCAGCTATATACTTCCATTGCATCTATAATTGATCGTGTTGTTATTAGTTTAAGGTTGCAAGGTTGGACAGTCCCTCTTCGAACCCTCCTACCTTGACTGCATCAAGGCCTTCTGCCTTTTTCCTTCCAAAAAGAAAGGAAGAAAGGAAGTACGTTTGACCCCTTGACCACTTAGAGTATTGTACAAAGGGAAAGGATCGGAGCTCAGACTTCAGACTTTTTGTGTTTTTCCTTCCAAAGAAAGGAAGGAGGAAGACAAAAATTTTGACCTCCGACGCCCACCATACTTAGAGATTTTCAAAGGGAACAACGCGGAGTTCGGAGGTGACTAGGATGGCATGGCAAAGGGAGGAACTTTGAACTCTAAAACTCTGAAAATGATAAAAACACAAGGAAAACTCAAGGTTTTTGGGACTTAGTCAATTTTGGGGGGTTTTTCCTTGCATTTCTAAAGGGGAAAATACTTAGAGACTTTCATGGATTTGGGCTATTTGGCTGGGAAGCAAAATAGGACAATGTTTTGGCAACTTCTTAGGGGTGTTTTCCAGCTAAACAAAAGGGAACTAGTGTCCTTAAGCATTTATTGAGCATAAAGTCAAAAGGGGTTGAAGCATACAAGAACAACTGAAACTTGCCTCAAAACAACACCACGAAAAGAAAACAAGGCACGCATTCTCCTAATGAGAGTGCAACTTGTGTAAGAGCACTTAGGGAAAAGGAAAACCTAAAGCAAAAAACTAAAACAATATATATAGAATCTTAGACCAACCTTAAGAGTAAGGTTTGAGATGGATCCCATTGATTGAGATTGGTAGAAATTCACCATCCAGCTTTGAAAGATTGAAAGCATTAGCTTGCTTACAACTAGTGATGATATATGGGCCACTCCAAATTGTATCAAATTTAGTGTGGCCTCTAGGTTTGGCTCTGTCAGCATCCCAATTCAGAACAAGATCAACTTCTTTGAAAATATGATCCTTGGCCTTCTTGTCAAAGTATTTCTTGGTCTATTTTTAATGTTCTTCCAAGGTAGCTGTGGATGATTGTCTATGTTCATCTAATTTAGTTAATTCTGCCATCCTTACAGACCTAACATCTTCTCCTTCTAGTTCTAATTGTTGAGCCAATTCCAATGAAGGAAGCTCCAAAGATATGTGCAATCTAGCCTCTCTTCCATAAACAAGAACAAAAGGAGAATTACCAATGGCTCTTTTATAAGGGATCCTTTTAGCCCAAAGAGCCAATCTTATCTTATTGTGCCATTGTCTCTATTTTTTTCCATGGTCCTCTTCAGGATTGTGATTAGGTTCTTCTTGGTAGATTCAACTCAACTATTACCTTGGGGGTAATAGCTAGATGAAGTCTTCAAGAACACATTATACTTCAGGGCCTAATCAACTATCCTAGAACTAGTGAAAGCTCTTGCATTATTAGAGATGATAGTGTGAGGAGCTCCAAAGCTTGTCATGATTTATTGCAAGAAATCCATGATTGCTGACTCAGTAGCCTCTTTAAGTGGGACTGCTTCAACCCACTTAGTGAAGTAGTCTGTTGCAGTCAAAACCCACTTGTGACCGACACTAGATGTAGGGTTGATCATGCCAATGAAATCTAGGCCCCATTGTGAGAAAGGTTGGTCTTCCTGAATAGGGTGAAGTAGGAGGGTTGCCAATCTTTTCTTCCCAGCAAAGAGAGCACATTCTTTGCACTTTCTTACCCATTCATGGAAATCATTGAATAATGTGGGCAAAAAGTAACCTGCCCTTATTATTTTCATGGTTGTAGCTCTTGTAGAGAAGTGGCCTCCAGCTGAACCAGCATGGAATTCATTGAGCAGTCTGTCCACATGATCTTCTTCTATGCATCTCAGTAAAACTCCATCCGAATTCCTCTTGAAGAGAACACCATCCACCAAGGCATAAGGAATGGACTGCAACCTAAAATGTCTTCCTTTAGTCCAGTCCAACTAATAAGGATGCTCACCATTAGATAGGAACCTAGCCATATCTGTTGTCTAAGAACTCACAGTTGATGGGTCAATTGTAGGTTCTTCCTCATTCAAATGGTAGGATGAGTTCACCTCATCCACTATAGTCTGAGCTAATTGTTTGCATAATCCTTTGCCTCTAATCATCTTAGTGGCTTTGATAGTAACATGATACTCCAGGATCTTTGTGACCCAGCTTGCTCTCTTTTCACTAATTTCAATTTTCATTATATAGTCCCTCACACTAGGGTGAGAAACTAACACTTTGATATGGTTATTTGCTAGCATATTTCTAAACTTTTTTAATGCTCTTACAATGGCAAATACCTATTTATCCATGGGATTGTACCTGACCTCATAATCCTTCAAAGTTTTACTAAAAAAGGCCAGGGGTTGTTCCATACCTTGGTTATTTTGTTGCGTTAGGATAGCTGCAATGTTGCTCTCTCCCCCATGGGCATAAAGGACAAATTCCTCATAATTTGGGTTCATGAGAGTAGGAGCCTAGGCAATCTCTTTTATATTCTCAAAGTTGTCCTTCCCCTCCTTGGTCCACCTAAAACATCTTTCTTAAGCATTAGGGTCAGAGGTTTGACCAAACTAGCACAGTTATGAATGAACTTCCTAACAAAATTAATTTGCTCCAGAATAGAGCCTTCTTATGAGCAGGTAGAGGAAGAGAAAGAAGAGCCAAAGTTCTTTTTGGATCTATGGAGATCCCATCTTTTGACACTAGATGGCTTAGAAGCTTGCCCTAAGCAACAACAAAATACACTTCTTGGGGTTCAGAGACACCCCAAACTCTCTACATATTTGGAAAACTTTCTCCAAATGCTCCATGTGATTTTCTCCTCTTTTGAGAAGACTATGATATCATCCAAATTGATTAGGATGAACTCATTGATAAAGCTTTTGAAAGCAATGTCCATTGCCCTCTGAAACATTGCACCAGCATTGGAGAGGCCAAATGGCATTTTGCATATGCCATGGTTCCCCACTTAGTTGTAAATGTCATCTTGAATCTGTCCTCTTCTTTGACAGAGATCTGGTTATAACCAAAAAAACCATCAAGTAATGAAAACCTTTATGCCCCTACAATAGTCTTCAAGATTTGGTCTATGGAAGGTAGAGTATAGTGGTCCTTCAAAGAGGCGTGATTCAAATCCAGAAAAATCCACGCATAGCCTTATCTCGCCATTTTTCTTCCTCACTGGTACTAAGTTAGCTACCTAGGTGGAATACTTGATGGGGAAAATGATCCTATCCTGAATGAGCTTTGAAAGATTCTTTCTCATCAAAGGCTCAATTTTGGAATTCATAGGCCGCTGCTTCTAGCGAATGGGCTTGGCATTTGGATCCAAATTGATGGCGTGTTGGGTGACATTAGGGTCAAAACCCTTTAGGTCCTCATAATTCCAGACAAAAACATCACTGTATTTTTGAGAAAGCAAATAAAATTTTGTTTTTCAGCATCACCACATACCTTTCCTGGCAATACATATTTGTCTTGGGCAATAGCAACCTTTTGATAGTCTTCCTTTCTAAACGTGATGTTCTTCTTTTCACCATTGAATTCATCATCATGGTTGAAGATAGCTTCCATCATGACCAACCCTTTAGGCAACTTATTTTTTTTCAATTGAATGATCTTGTCACCATACCCTTCATGTAGCATGGATAGCTTAGTTGATGAGAACTCAGCTTCATTCTAGATGAAGCTCACAATTTGTTCATTGTTGTCAAAAACTTGCCAATTTGCATCATTATCAGTAATTGAGGGCCTAACCACAATTTTGACATGTTGATCTGGGCCTTGGAAAAGGTCTATAGGAGGAGAAAACTAAGCACTAACTATTGCCAATTGGTCAACTTCAGAATTCAACTTTCTTGGGATTATCTGTAGGTTGAGAGCATAAAAACTCTGAAACAGGTCCCAAACTCTATGTTTGTAAGCTTTTAGGAGATAATTCTTTGTTGCACACCTTTCTCTGACTTGGTTGACCACCAATTCAGTATCTCCAAAGATTTCCAGATGTTTGATTTTCTTCTTTTCAGTAAGTAGCAAACCATGGACCAATACCTCATATTCTGCAACATTGTTTGTGCAAGAGAAATGCAGTCTATGAGCAAAATGTAGTTTCTTACCAATCAGAGAGATTAGTAAGACCCCTCTACTAGCTCCATTTCTTCTCTTTGCACCATCAAAGAACATTTTCCATGGGGCATCAAAATAATCATTTGGTTTGAGTATAGAGGGGATAGGAGAATTCCCCTCATGAATCATGTAGGTGCCCAACCCAGTTGTTTTAGTGGTGTCATAAGGATCAAAATCAAAATGTTCCTTTTCCCACTTATCAAGGAAAAGATCCAGAGTTGGAAGGGGTGAAGATATGGTCTCAAGGGACCCTGAATCATGCACTTCCTCACCCTGGATCATACAATGAGGGTTCACTAGGATGTGGTCATAGTTCTCCACATGATAGCTTGAAATTGGTTCATCCTTAATGGTGAACCATGTGCCATATCTTGTTCTCAACAACATGTGAGACCAGTCGGAAGAAAGGTAGCCACCTACCTTAGCTATGAAGTCTCTTGATAAGAAAATGACAAAGAAAGGAGAAAGATCAATGACTGAAATATCTTGACTAATAGTCAAGTTTGGATAGACATGTAAGGTCAAACCCAGTCCTTTGATCACTCCAACTATGTTGACAGAAGTGCCATCCAACTATAATACACCTAATGAAATTGAGGTATATTTGATGCCTAATGCATCTGCTATCTTCTTGGGCATAACTGAAACACATGGCCCTTAATCTATCATGCAATTGTGCACTAGGAATTTCCCAATGATTAGGGACAAGTAAAATGGGGGTGGCTTCTTTGTTGGACCCCCTTGCTCTTCACTTTGTTGTACAAGACAAACTAGGCTCTTACTTCTGCACTACTGATTTAGCTGATGGGAATTGCCTTGAGGCATCTTGCAACAAATCCCTTTGAGAGGGGATTGACATCACCTCCCACATTGACACATTTATGTTTATATTTTTCATCTGTTCCATAATGTTCAAGGGAATAGTTGTTTTATGCATTGAATGGATCCATGTCCCCCTCCTTAATTGATTTGTAGCTTGTTTAGGCACTTTTGAAGATGATGGAACCTCTTTTGTAGTAGTAGGCTTGTTGCTCTGAGTTGAACTTGTAGCACTGGCCCCTTTAGCCTTTGCTACAAATTTCTTTTCTAATATATTAGGCATAGGGGTATCCTCTAACTGCCTCTTTTTAGACCTTGTGTTGTCTACAATACTACTTACAGGCATGATCACATTGTCCATATGCTGATTGATAGCACAAAAATCCTCAGGAGTCCACAACATCAAATTAGAACCCGAAGCAACATCATTTTGTACCTCAGGGTTGCTGTTGGATGCTTGCTGAGTGTGAAAGTTTTGCACCATTAGGGATCTTTCTTGTGCTCCAAAAGCACAAGTGGACTGATTGTGAGGTTGGTTGCATGGGTAACACCAATCTGCCTCTTGGGTCAAATTGTTTTGAGTAGGGACCAAGGCCCTAACTAGATTAATAACCAGTATCTATTGGATAGATCTGATTGTTTGCAAAGGTTGACCAGGGTTAGGGGTTTGATACCTATTTGGCTAGTAAAACTGATTACAGTTTTGGTTTCTATTGGAATTATAACCTTGACTCCAATTATGATTTGAGGACTGCACCTGGTTATAATTTTGATGGGGTTTGGGGGCAATTTGAATAGATATGCTATTAACTTTGTTGGTCAGATTGGCCATTAGGGTTTTGAGATCATTCTATTCTTGTGAAAGAGAAGATGTGGAGGCTTTAGGCTATGGGATAGGAGCAATAATAGGTTGTTGTATTTGTGAATGCAATTATGGGAAAATGGGTATAGGAGGTCTGGGAGCAATTTTCCCAGACTGTATTAAATAATTTTTTGCCTTCAAGGCTACCTCATATGCATCTGGTAGGGTGTCAACACCCATAGATTGCATCATAACAACTATATCAAAATTTAAAGATCTTAAGAAATATAAAAAGGCACCTTGTGGAGATGGTCTAAGGAGAGTTGGGATTCTCTCCCATGTCCTCTAAAATCTAAAATTGAAGTCTGCCATCATCTCACTAGGAGCTCTCTTTATTGTTGTAAGTTGTTCTAGCAGAGAAACATTGTCTGCCCTCTCTCCAAACTGCTTATAGAGTGCCTCTCCTAGCTCATCCCAATCATGTATTGAAGTAGGGGTTAAACTCCTGAACCATTGAAGAGATCTCCCCTTAAAGGATGAAACCATGAGCCTAACAACCACATCCTCATGTTGAATATGGTGGATTGAAAATACATTTGATATGTTCAGCAGGTGTAGTAGAACCATCACCTGTAAATGATGAAATACTCTTTAGGGCTGATGTGGGTATATCATTATGTGCAACCAAGTCTAAATGGCTACCTCCATTAAAGGTCACAAAGGGTAGATTCCTTTCCATACTTGAAATATTCAAATTTATCCTAGGAATGTGCAAGCCTCTTCTTGTGTATTGAAACCTAATAGGAGGAGGTGTAGATTGAGGTCTTGGGTGAGACGGAAAAGCACTATTATTCCTTCTTTCACGAGACCTAGATAACCTAGTTCTTCTTCTTGAAGTAGCAATAGGAAATTCAACAAACTGATAATTACCTCTTGGAGAAGCTCTTGTCTGCATAGGCATATAACATTGGACTAGTCTAAAACGGGAGTCTAGAGTTGCCAGGTGTATGAAAATGTCTGCCAAATTGCAGAGTACTAAGAACAACACCAAATTCTCAACCTAATTCTTAATTTAGATTAAAACTGTCCCACTGGGCATACCAGAAACTATTGTCACTTGGATTTGCACCCTATGTTGGAGCGGTTTTAATGCTGCAACAATCCAGTGAAATATTGGGATGATTTCCAAGTGTGGGACTCTCCATGGAAATCAAACCTCCAGAGAAAGGCTAGTTCCTTTTCTGAATGTAAGATTTAGAGTGTGCTAAGACTAAACCTAATCTATTCGCTGTTGTGGAAAAGGGGAAGAAGGAGAAACTGAAAGGGAAAAGGTGATACACTAGGTTTGAATGATCAGCCCTCAAATCAACCATGTATGCATAGAATAACAATAAACAATAGACAACATACACAAATCATAAATGAATTGCAGAGGTAAAGGAAACTAATTAAGATCTAGAAGGAAAGAAAGATTCACAAATGGACACTCAAACAAAAGTATTACACGGAGCAAAAGAATTCATGAAAAGGTAAAATCTCTTGTTCATTCTCAAAGAGGCACGGTTACAGTAGATACAAGATATGGTTTTTTAGACCAAAATCCAACATAATACAATCAATTTTGTGCATTTTAAAGCATTTTACAATGAGGTGCCATCACCTACTACAATAAATTCACCCTGTGGGCCTATCAGAAGATATTTTACAAAGGAATGTCTAGAAACATTTGTTTGTCTTTGACATAATTACAAAAAATATCTTCTCAGAAGTAGCTAAACAAATATCTATGTTTGAAACCTTGTGCTTGAATCTCCACTTGCAATAATAAATGCCCAACAACAATTTCCAACTAGAGCTAGATGCTTGACTTTAACTTTGGCCTAGATTATGCCTTATGAACAATATTTCATCAAGGTTAACCATGGCGGATACTGAATTCTGCTTCTTTCCTCTTCGTTTAGTAGATTGTGGAAACCGTCACAGGTCGGGCCTTGGGCCTTCAGCATTTCACCTTCCAAAAGAGAGAGATAAAGAGAAAGGAGAAAAGTCTGCCCTTGAGCTCCGCTTTACAAAGCAAGATTACATTATCAGTGGACTTTGGGCCTCATGCCTTTTGTCCTTTACCTTCCTAGAGAAAGAGGAAGAAGGAAAGTCCGAGCCTCGAAAGTCTAAGGACTTAGCCATTTTTTGAAAGTTTCGGTGGAGTTTGGGCCTTGGGCCTTCCGCCTTCTTCATTCCATGAAAAAGAAGAAGGAAGGTCTGGTCCTCAAAGTTTGAAACACTTAGCATTATTTTCACAAGTTTTCGATGGAAGTTAGCCTTTGGGCCTTCCATCTTTCATCTTCCAAAAGGAAAGGAAGAGGGAAGAAGGAAAGTCCGAAGTTCGAAACTTTGAAACACTTAGCCAAATTTTTGAAAGAATGAGTCGGAGCTCGGGCTTCAGGCCTTCTACCTTTTTCCTTCCAAAAAGAAAGGAAAAAGGGAAGAAGGTTTGACCCCTGACATCCGAAGAGCTTTGAATACTTAAAGTATTACGCAAAGGGAAAGGATCAGAGCTCAGACTTTGGACTTTCCATGTTCCACCTTCCAAAGAAAGGGAGGAAGACAAAACTTCTGACCTTTGATGCCCGCCATACTTAGAGATTTTCAAAGGGATCAAGGTGGAGTTCAGAGGTGACTAGGATGGCATGGAGAAGGGAGGAACTCTGAACTCCAAAACTCTAAAACTCTAAAAATGCTAAAAACACAAGGAAAACTCAAGGTTTTTGGGACTTAGTCAATTTTGGCGGGGTTTTCCTTATATTTCTAAAGGGAAAAACACTTAGAGATTTTAAGGGATTTGGGCTATTTGGATGGGAAGCAAGATAGGACAACAATATCCTTCAGACATTAGGTAGACTTGGTCATAATTCTAAGCACCACCTCACATTTTAATTGTCTTTGCTTCTGATACACACTATTTGGAAGTCATTAGGCATTTCTGAGTGGGATACAACTATGCAATAGGAGTAGAATTCTTTGATGAGGAATCACACTTGGGATAAATAATCTCTCTTCCCAACAGAAAAAACTTGATCAATTTAAGTGGATATATTGTCCACTAAATTTGTTGGAAATGGGTCATTTGATAAGTTCAAAGCTTGCTTGGCTACTAAGGGATTTTTGTAGGTCCTTGTTATTGACTACACTGAGACCTTTGCACCTATTGCAAAGATGAATTCAATCTGACTCACTCTTTCTATTACCATTGCACATCATTGGGAGGTTCAATAGATGGATGTGAAGAGTTCTTTTCTTCATGGAGATCTTTAGGAGATATGCATGGAACAACCATGGGATTTTCAATAGGACTCTTCCTTGGTATGCAGATTTAAGAAATTTATTTATGACCTTATACATGTCCCTCAAGCATGGTATGCCAAGAATGATAGCTTCCTTTTCTCATTTGGATTCACTCGATGCCATTATAATTCAAATGTCTACATATTGTGGTAGGATGAGTTTGTCTTATTCTTGGTTTTGTATGTTGATGACTTGTTGATCATAGGGAGCTCTTCATCCTCTATTGTGACAATGAAAACTACCCCACAAGACAAGTTTTTGATGACCGACTTAGGTTTGTTGCACTATTTTCTCAGGATTGAGATCTCTCAGTCTGCTTTTGTGATTCACTAAGTATACACTTGACATGCTCTCTGATTTCCATATGGTTGACTCTAAACTTGTCATGAATCCATTACTATTTGGTGTCAAACTTAAGGCAAAGTGTTCTTCACCTTTGGTTGATGCTACTTTGTATTGATAGCTTGTGGGTAGCCTCATGTATTTGACTTGCACTAGGCCCGATATTTCCTACACCATTGGAATTGTCTCTCAATTTGTGCATGAACCACATGAACTACATTGGAAGGTAGCTAAGTAAATTTACAACTATGTTCAGTGCACACACAATTACAAGATTCACTATGTAGCAGGCATTGATATCAACTTGGTTTGATACATTATTCTAATTCAGTAGGTGATTCTCATGATTGTAAGTCCACTTCTAGTTATAATTTCTCACTTGGTTCTAATCCTATATGTTGGTCAAACAAGAAGTATTCTACTATTTAGCTTTCTTCCATAGAAGTTGAGTATCAAGGAGTTGTGAATGCAACCACTAAGGCCCTTTGGCTTCAACATATTCTCATTGAGTTTAGTATCTGATTTTCTAGGTCATCTATCATATTTTGTGACAAACAAAGTACTATCATGATTTCTTAGAATATGATCCATCACCAAGAGAGCAAACACATTGAGACCCATATGCACTACATTTGAGAGCTCATTCATAGACATGTCATCGATCTCTGCTATTGCCTGACTTAGAAATAGGTAGTTGTCATCTTCACTAAATTCTTCAATAAAACCAAGTTTCTGAATCTATAAGATTTGCTAGGATGCAAGAAGCTATAGCTTGAGGACACTAGCTAGTTCTCTTCTTTCTTGTCTTTTCCTTTCTATTTGGGGGGTATTCTCTCTCTTATTTGGGGGGGTTTTTATGTACATGGGTGCCTCGTTAGGGTTCATCTACGAGGACCCATATTTTTATCCACCTAAGATATGCTTAAGGAGGGATGTTAGTATAGGTTTTTTTTTTAATCCTTTATATTTAGGGGTAATTCTTTGTCCTACACATATTATTAATCTTACTTAGGATATTAGACATCCTAATTATAAGGATACATGGCTTCTTCCATGAGTGGCATGTGTGACTCCCATCTATTCTTGGTGTTAAACACACAAAAGTACTGAGAGGGGGGTGAATTAGTACTTACTTAAATTCTTTTCTTCCAACAACATTCAAACTAACATAAGTATTTAAAACATGAAAAGCACAAGAACACAGAAGCACACATCCATAACACCAGATTTATGTGGAAAACCCTAGAAGGGAAAAACCATTGTGAGTAAGATGATTGGATCTACTATCCAAATCCAACCTCACAAATAAAACAAGATTGCAATATTATTTATGGGCTACAACCCAAAGGAAGTTGCAATTCTCTAAATAGTTACAACACTTACAATCTTTACACAATAATTCTTCAATCTCTCTAACACAAAACTTATATGACTCAAGTATTCTTCTCACAAAACTAACTATTGATCACTTTAGCCTCCACACAACTATCTCACATCTGTACAACTACAATATCACCCTCTACCACAACAAAACAATTTCAGAAACTCTTCTTCATCATCATATCACCAATAATTGCCTCTGCAACAATATCATACTGGTCCTTTCCACATTTCATCATGAGATTTGCTCCTGCTGTAAGCTTATTCACACAACATCAATACTATCACACAATGTCCAAATCATCCATCCCTCAACAACTTTGATCTTTCATATATATATATATATATATATATATATATATATATATATATATATATATATATATATATATATATATATATATATATATATATATCCTCCACAAGCTTCAAAATCTTTCTCCTTGGTCGGCCAATATGAAACGTGTAGCATGAAACATGTAATGGCCATAATAGTTGGCTCCCAAACATATGCGGTGCAAGACATAATCAGGTCCTATCTTACCTTGGTACACTTTTCCACGCTGACGCACACTCCACAACATGTAGCATAATCATCAGTATATATTAGGTTGGCACAACAAACACTTACCCTTCATTGCATTTAGCTCTAGACCAAAAGCGGTACTGGAGGAGACAATATTACATCATGAAGACCACATAAAGAGAATTATATGATCTATAAATCAGTCCTGTACACTCCTTCTACCATTTCAAGTCATCACATGCTGGTGCAAACACATAAACTCTGGTTCTGGTATCCTTAACAACTCTGGTTACATAGTCTTAAGATAGAATAATGAAAAGCGTACTTTGCAGTGAACATAAACATTTGAAACTTGAACAACGTATACCAACCACCCTTATGAGATTGACATTCAATCAACAAGATCAATTACCAATGTGTGGTGAATTGCAGTGACCTCAACAATCTCCCTCTGCTTATTTCAATTAGCACCAATGCATGTCATCACACAGCCGACTCTGAAGAAGCAACTGCGGTACATATTGTCACTTGAATCTTGAAACATGCATACTGGAAACTCATATCTACCTATCCTCCAAACAACATCATATCTCCATCTACAAAGAGATGCGGAGCATTCTCTTGTCTCTCTGTGACTACACTATTCCATTACTATCTTCACTCTTCTGTCTCTAAAACACTTTGCGGTAAACCTTTTGATCTCAAATTTGAAACATAGATACCTGAGTGCAATACCTAGCCAATTGTTCAATCTGTAGGTCCATATCTTCAAATGTGGCAGAGTGCAGTATCTTCTTGTGATCTTGTAACACCTTTCCTGACTTGGAATTTTCTTAGCCAAAATATTTCAAACTATAGCAAAATTCTTTATCTGGTGCTAAGTCACATATCATAATCTACCCAACAAAGCATTCATGACATTCATTACTAACATACCAAAGATATTGAGAGCATACACTTAGCATGAACTTACATATGAACTTCAGAGGATAAGGTATGACCGTGTATAGATGATACTAATCCATCTCCTTTATTCCACAACTCTTCTGATTAACTTCCTTTGTCTACTTCTTTGACCAACACTGCATATGCACATCTCTTTGCTTTCTTCCTCACAATGCTTTTGGTCACTTACTCTACTATCCTCACTAATCACCATACTATTACAATCTCCCTTTAACATGTCTAGTGACATCACTTACACTGCAACACTTCATACCACTGTTGACATCAATGACAACACCTATTGCAATAATCCCCCCCTTTGTCATTGATGGCAACACTTAACTAGATATGTACACATTTCTCCCCCATTGACATCAATGGCAAAGGGCTAGTGGTCTTTCTCTGTTCCAACAAAAACATATAAGCTCCCCCTGTCTAAATATTCCTTATCAGTTTGCTCCCCTTGAGGAGTAGCCTCTATCTCTTCAAAGCTGATGTTAGAAAAATCTGATTCTTCATTTTCCTTACAATATAAATAGATGATATATACAGGGTGCTTGGCACTTATTACTCCTAACTTATTCTCCACATATCTATAAAATCATCAAAATTTATCTTACCTTCACAAAATTTTCTATTTACTTGGAAGGTAGAACATTCTTGTAGATCACCTTCAATTGGGCAAGTGTAGTATCCCAGTTCTTCTTTGCAGATGACAAAATGTGCAGTTGAATTTCAAGACGAATATATAGATCTTCTGCTTCCTCCAAAGTGTCCGGCACCTTCACTTTGTGTGCAACATTTTTAGCTTCAGTTATGATGCCAGTCAAAACTACCAGCCTCATACTTACCACTTCTCTTAGCTGTCCTATCTCACTCTTTATTTTCTCCCTTTGATCCAATAACTTCTTCAACTCGGAATGTAGATTTTCTATTTGAACTCTAGTGGTTCCATCTTTGTCCTTCAATGGATCATATACCTTGGCTGCTTGAATTGGTTGTGACTCAATAGAGTCATCTTGATCTTTTATGTTCTTTGTAGTTGTAGGCCAGTTCAAACAAAACTGATATAAGACTTTGGCATCCTCTGCACATTTCTAAATGTTTTTCATATTTTCTTGAAATTTATTATGTGCCTTAGTACATCTACCAGATGCATAAGCCAATCTTTTACTATTCACTTGCTCTATTATCTTCACCTCAGCTTGCTTCTCAAGGTAAGATGAATGAGCCCTGAAAGACTCCAGTATGAGCTTCATTTGCTAAGTAGGTGGAAAGGATGGATCTATTTTTGCCTCAGGTAATTCTTCCTGTATTATCTTAATTGCCTCTTCCAACACTTCAACTCCTTCCACTTGTTGCTGCAGAATCTCTTGTCTTGTGGTGGATTGGAGTATATCTCCCAATTGTAGCTTTTGGAGGGGAGATATCTCAGACAGGTTGACATGTCCATCTAGCATAGGCAACTATAATAGTTGTCGAGTAACTACTAGTTGTATTTGCATTTGTTGAGCTAAGAACTCCTTAATTGAGTCAACCAGAGATGGGGAGGAAGATGTGTCTTGTTCTCTTTCTAAGCCCTCTCCTACATCAACATTAACTTGCTCCTCATGTTGTTCAGGGTTACCCTGACATTCAGTGTTCTCTCAAGGAGGGTTATCATGCACAACATTATGATTAGGTGAGGCATTTCCTTCACCATGTGCTACCTGTTCTTCAACTTGTGTTGTTGGTTCTTCTTTCTCCTCTTGAGAATCTTATTGATGTGAGTCATGCAGCGGAGATACTGCACTATGTGGTGGAGAAACATGTGGCTGCTCCACATTCTTGACAATTTTTATACCTTCAAGTATCTTGTTCATCACTTCTTCGATTTCTTTCTGAATTTCATATTTATATTCTTCTTCCATGCTCATAAGAGCATCTACCCTTTGCTTTGTTCTCAACTCCTGAGCCTGCATTTGAGCTAATTTATCTTTTTCTTCTTGTGATAGGGAAGATTTGACCTTATTAAGGGCTTGTTGTCTCAGTTCATCATCCGTTTTAATAGCCTTTTCTCTTCTTTGCCTTAGAACATCGACAATACTTTCTAGAACCTGCTCAATAATATCATTCAAGGGGACATCAAATTTGAGCATATATACATTACAATAGATTTTTCAATGGTACTCTTGTCTTCAGGAGGCACATCCAAATATAAGTCTATTGTATCCTTTAGGATACCATAATGCACAATTCCATTGAAAATGGCATCTAATTGCAAAGGTGCATGTTCATACACCACCAAAGGATCTTTCTTGGACTTCTTCTCTTTCTTCTTTAGCTGAGAGGGGCCTTCCTCTCCCACTTCTTCTTCACTCTCTTCTACCTCCTTAATCTTGACCTTCTTTCTTTTAGTAGGTTGCTTTTACCTTGGTTACTTCTTTTCACCTACTTTCATTTGAGACAGAATTTTAGAGGTAGCTCTTCTTTAGGTTGAGGCAGTTTGAAGTGATCCAGAGGGCTTGGGTACATTCACAGTAGTAGAGGTAGATTTTCTAGTCCTTCTTGGTCCTTGTGCAACTAGTGGAATAGTAGGAGCGTGTTGTGTTTCCTCTGCAGGGGCTTCAGAGGTTGATTTAGATGAAATACCCCATTTCTTATGCAACCACCCTTATTCTTCTCTAGATGCTCCTCTACATTTTTCTTGTGCATATTATTCATGATCTCATCATAAGTCCCAAACCTCTCAACAGATGTATCTTTGGGTTTGCTGAGCAAGATGTCAGCATAGACCTTAATATCTTCAGTTGAGACCTCTATTGTAGTCTGGGAATCCAAACAGACCTAGGCTCAAATGCTTCCATGTAATTGAAGTCCTTATCAACCAAAAAAGTAATTTTCCCTTCATACTACCTCATAATGTTTGAGGGAATTCTATCTCTTGCTTGCATGATGGTTTGTGAAACGAAGCAAGGTATGCGGAAACGCTTCCAAACACCAATCTAATGAGGGGAATGTAGTGCAAATTTTTAAATCCTTACAATTATAGTTATGTTAAGCATGTAACATAGAGATAAAACAACAAACAACAACACATAGAATGCAAGTGACACAATATCTAGGTGGGGAAAACCTTTTTAGGTAAAAAAACCCACACTCCAAAACCTGCACAATGTATTATCAAAACTTAAATGGTTTACAATACACTTGCAATGCAATTTCTTCTAGGAGTCTTCAAATATCATTTCTAGAGTAATTTTGGTAGCATAACAGTACCTGTACAAACACTATACATACTACTACTCCAAGCACCTCATTATATAGAGTTACAAGGCATAAATGAGAAGCTTCTAGAGGTGGGCATCCATCTTGGCCACATGTCCCATTTCTCACACCCAAGGACACTTGTCCAACATGCATACACCTCTCTTAGATATGTCATACATGGAGGATTTGACTTCCCAAGATGGAGTGCTCCAACTAAAAATAGGCTATGACATATGCTCTTATGCATCTTACAGCTATCATAAAATTTGCCCACCATAACAACACTTAATGTTGTAAGAGAATTCGTCATACAAGACTAAATATAGCATATTCCTCTTACAACATGTCATAACCTAACTTGGGTGTCCAAAGATGCCTTCCTCACATGTAAAGATGCTCTCCAACACTTGTCTTCACTTGTCATAGGAATCTCTATATTTGGCTCTTGCGTGTCATAGATTCTGTCATACAAAATAACTCCTTCCACATACTGCAAGATAATGACACATGGCATATTAGTGCCACCTCAAATGGGATGCCTAGATTCACATGTGTTTGACTTGACCATCCAAGTCATATTACAAGTAGGATAACATGTCACAATGCCACCTCAAACTAAATGACAAAACAGGATGTGCATGTAAATACAAAATTAGGCCAATAAATAAATACATAAATAAATATCATATGCTAGGAATTTGCAAAGGTTGAGACACCTTAATTGCCAACAATTTGTAGGTTTTTAAAGAAACCCCAGTACATTTGTTTGTAGTTATCAGGATCATTGAAACTCCTTATGTGACTTTTAATTTGTGCTGCAATAGGAATATTTTGTTTCCAGACCTTTCCTCTCAAACCAGGTAACTCATTCATGAAATAGAATGCAAGGCAAATGATCAAAGTACCATACCTAAAGTTATATCCAATTTCCTTTGTTCTCCTCAGGTTCTCCAAGAGTTGTTCTCTCATGACCTTGCATAGGTCAAAGTCTTTAGCCTCCTTAACCATCCGGTAAGTAGTGTGGATTGTTGTACTAGTGGCAGAACCCTCTATGTTTGTATAGTAGACTTTATATGCCATCCCATAGTAGCATATCTAATACCTGGATTAGTTATATCATTCATAGTCAAGGTCCTCTTATCAAATTTGGCACCTATCAATTCAATGATCTTTTCATTCATAATAGATTTCATCACTGGTATAGGTCCGATGGAGCACAACCCAGTTATTGCCCTGATTGCATCTTTGGTGATCCAGTAGGGTTTATCTAGAAACATTAAATCATCATGAATCCTACTAAGAATGCATCTCACCCATTCATGCTCATCACAAAAATCAGAAAAATCCTTCCATATGTCTAAACACTTGGCTTCCACATGAGCAAACTCTAGTTTGTAACTAACATGATCTGCTACGCCCTTAATATTGGTGTACATAGGGTTATGAATAGTTAGCTTGTGGCTATCTTAACTCCTAATTAAGTCATGTGATCATTATTATATTATTATTTAGTTAGATAGGTCGGCCTAGGTGTTATATAGGGGTGTGTCTATTCATCCTAAGCATAATTAGGTATATATGGAGGATGTGAGTCTTATTTCATCATCATATTGTGAAGTGTGTTCTCATTGGAGATATTTGGAGGTTGCCCCCTCGAAGTGGACTATTATTCTCAGTTATTATCAAGTATTTGTAGAATATTTCATATTAACTTCTTCCATTGTGCAAGTTATTTCATTACAAGTGGTATCAAAGCATGATCTTGGCACCGTAGAGGCAAGATTTTTCTCAACATTGGAGGCGATTTTGGGAATAGCATAACTTTCAGATTTTAGCAAATTTTTTAATGATTTTTTAAGGGTTTTTAAAGACCATATTAAAGAAGCTACAGTCCATATTTCCGATGAATTGGAGTAGATTTGAGCAAATTATTGTAGAATTACAATTTCTACACAATTTATTTAAGATCTACATATCTCCCACATCCTGCTGAATTGGAGTATAATTTGTATTGGGTTTTTGAAGAAATAGTAGAGGAGACTATCATCCAAATCTTGGAGAAATTGAAGCAAAAATAAGCGAGTTATTGCAAAATTAGGGTTTCCAATAAATTCGCTCTCAAGGCAGCAAATTTGCTAATTTTTTGGATTTTTTTTCTACGTAAGTGGTATCTTGGCCCTAGTAAGTTATAGTAAAAATTTCAGAGAATTTACATTTCATTTGTGCGATTTATTTCAAAAATATTGGTTTCCATCATGATGGGGCCTGCAACAAGAGGCAAAAAGAATGCTGCCACACCAGGAAATCCTCTGATAAGGATGGGGAAACAATAGAGGATAGTAATCCCAATGAGGAAATAAGTAAGTTCAAGGAAGAGGTTAAGAGGGATATGTGTGACCTAAGAGGAGATATATTAGATATATGAAGCATGTTAAGCGCCTATATGAATGAACCAAGAAAGGAGTTCTCAAGCAACCAAGGTGAAACCTTCAAGTCGGCTAATAATGACACAAATTTTAATACTGCTATGGGATCTAGGAATTTTTTTCCAAAGGTGGATATGCGCAAGTTCGATGGTAAGGATCCTCTAACATGGATAAACCAAATGGAGAATTTTTTTGAAGTACATCAAATCCCATATGGACAAAAGGTCACGATGGCTTCCCTATATCTAGAACTAGATCAATTCATTTGGTATTGTTGGCTTTGTACTCATCAGAGGAAAAAGGGTCTCACCATCTCATGGTCAATTTTTACAGAAGAACTCCAAGCACAATATAGCAATAGTGTGACAGACAACTTCTTCAGCCAGCTTGCTAAACTTCAACAAACAGGATCAATTAAGGATTATATTCAAAAATTCCAAAATCTATCCTTAAGAGTGGATACAATTATAGAGGAGAACTTGAATGATTTATTCTTGGGTGGTCTCAAGGATCACATTCAACATGAGGCATGCATGTTCAGTCCTAGCTCAGTAAATGAGTCTTTTATATTGGCACACATGGTAGAGGAGAAGTATTTGATTCCTAGAAAGCAAGGGGCTAATGTGACAAGAGAGAAAGAATATTCAACACCTTTTCTTCCTCAACCTACTAGGTTGACTCCACAACAAAATGAGGAGAAAAGAGCAAAAGGGTTGTGTTTTAATTGTGATAGCAAATACAGTCGAGGACATAAATGTAGTGAAAAGAAATTGTTCTATATTGAAGGTCCAAGTGAGGAAGAAGAGGAGGAACCCATATTAGAGGAGGATAGGGAGTCAAGTGAGGAATCACATGATTATCAACCAATCATTTCTTGTCATGTACTTTCAGGTTTCAGTGCACCACAAACTCTCAAGGTAGTGGGTTTCTTAAAGAAGCAGAAAGTAACAGTGTTGATCGACTCAGGTAGTACTCATAATTTCATCAACAAAAAGTTGGCAACTCGTCAAAATTGTTTTATATATCCAGCCCTAGAGTTTCAGGTTTTGATTGCAAATGGGGGTACAGTTAGTTGTTCAGGGAAGTGTCATAGCATTAAATTATCCATGGGAGATTATCAACTTGATACCCCAATGTATGCGATATCCATGGGTGTAACAGATATTGTTTTGGGAGTACAATGGCTTACTACATTGGGAACAATTGAGATGAACTTCCAAGAACTATTCATAAGATTTCAATTAGAAGGAAAGGTAGTGGAGCTAAGGGGGTTGAAGGCAAAATCCCCACAGATGGTAAGCTCTCATCAAATGCAAAAGTTGCTTAAGAAAGGAGCGGATGGATTTGTGGCCCAGCTATGTTCATTAGAAGTCTCTCAATCTAATGCTCCTACTCATCCCGATTTACAAGCAATAATTGATCATCACTTAGTGGTTCTTGGAGATATGCCTAAAGGACTTCCTCCTAAGAGGGATCATGACCATGCCATACAACTAGTTCCAGGGAGCCAACCACCAAACATTAGGCCTTATAGGTACCCACACATACAAAAAAGTGAGATAGAAAAAAATTGTTGAGGAGATGCTAGAGGTAGGAATTATCAGGCATAGCCAAAGTGCTTACTCTTCCCTTGTGGTGATGGTGCGTAAGAAGGATGAAACTTGGCACATGTGTCTAGATTATAGAGTGCTCAACATGTACACCATTAAAGATAAGTTTCCTATTCCAGACATTGATGATTTGCTAGATGAATTAAATGGAGCTATGTATTTTACCAAGTTAGATCTTAGATCTAGTTATCACCAAATTCGGATTAAGGAGGAAGATATTTGTAAGACAACATTTCGAACTCATGAGGGTCATTATGAATTTTTGGTGATGCCATTCGATCTTACCAATGCACCATCTACATTCCAAAGTTTGATGAATTCCATTTTTAAGAAGTTCTTGAGAAAGTTTGTGTTAGTGTTCTTTGATGCTATATTGATTTATAGCAAGACTTGGGAAGAATATTTGCAGCATGTAGATCAAGCATTACAATTACTCGAAGATCATCAACTCTATGCTAAGCCATCCAAGTGTGCTTTTGGTCTTAAGGAGGTGGAGTATGTGGGACACATAGTTTCACATGAAGGAGTAAAGGTGGACCCTAACAAAATTAAGGCTATCATGGAATGGCCTATTCCAAAAACTATTAAGAAACTGAGGGGTTTCTTGGGATTGACAGGGTACTATAGAAGATTTGTGAAGAATTATGGTCATATAGCAGCACCCCTCACCACTCTATTGAAGAAGGATTCTTTTCATTGGAATGAATCCTCTAATGTAGCATTTGAGCAATTGAAGGAGGCTATGTGTACAACTCCAGTGCTTGCCACTCCGGACTTCACCAAGGAATTCATTATGGAATGTGATGCTTCTGGAAATGGGATAGGAGTAGTTCTCATGCAAGAAGGTCGACCAATTGCTTTTGAGAGTCGTCAATTAAAGGGTAAAAATCAGCTCAAACCTATTTATGAGAAGGAGATGCTAGCAATCCTTCACGCAGTTAAACAATGGAGGCCTTATTTAATGGGTTGACACTTCAAGGTTAAGACAGATCATGATAGCCTAAAATATTTTTTGGAACAAAGACTATCCTCTGAAGAGCAACAAAAATGGGTCACTAAGATGTTGGGATATGACTTTGAGATTGTATATAAGAAAGAGAAGGAAAATATTGTGGCCGATGCACTTTCTAGGAAGGATGAAAAAGATGAAGCCTTATTGTGTGCCCTTTCAATATTACAAGCAAATTGGGTGGAAGAAGCCAAAGCAGAGTGGCAAAATGATGTTGCAACAAGTAATCTCATCCAACAATTAAAAAGTGATCCTAGTAGTTCAGATAAGTTTTGTTTGAAGGGGGATATTCTTTGGTATAAAGAGTGCTTGTATCCCTGCAAGAATTCCACTCTTAAACACAAGATTCTCACAGAGCTACATGAGTCCCCAGTTGGTGGTCATTTAGGATTTTTGAAGACATATCATCGGGTCAAGCAAGATTTTTTTTGGGAAGGGCTAAAAGGTGATGTTCAAAAATTTGTGGCTGAATGTTTGGTTTGTCAAAGAAATAAGGGGGAGACAATTAAGACACCAGGTCTCTTGCAACCCTTATCTATTCCTAGCCAGCATTGGGAAGAGGTATCTATGGACTTCATCACAGGGCTTCCCAAATCTAAAGGTCATAATGTCATCATGGTAATAGTTGATTGCCTCACTAAATATGCACATTTCATTGCATTATCACATCCTTTTACAGCAAGTGTAGTGGCAAAAGTTTTCTTGGAGAATATCCAAAAGCTACATGGTACACCTAAGGTTATTGCTAGTGATCGTGATCCTATCTTTACTAGTCACTTTTGGAAAGATTTATTCTCATGTTTGGGTACTCAATTAGCTCATAGTTCTTCATACCATCCTTAATCAGATGGGCAAACTGAGGTTGTTAATAAATGTTTGGAAGGATATCTACATTGTTTCACTTCAGAGAAACAATCTCAATGGGTAGATTGGCTACCACTTGCAAAATGGTGGTATAACACTTCTTTTCACAGCTCATCAAAAATGTCTCCATTTTTGGCACTTTATGGATATCATCCTCCTTCCATCACATCATCATTAAAGGTGTCACCAAGAGTTCAGGCAGTAGAGGACCACTTGCTTCATCAACAACAGGTACTTTCAGGACTCAAGGAGAATTTAGCTATGGCACAAAATCGAATGAAACAACAGGCAGACCAACATTGTAGTGAAAGAAATTTTGAAGTTGGGGATTGGGTCTTCTTGAGATTGCAGCCTTATAAACAAATCTCAATGAAGCAACAAAAAAAGAATAATAAGTTGTCTCCAAGATATTATGGGCCATACCAAATCATGCAAAAGATTGGTAGTGTTGCCTACAAACTAGAGTTGCCACCAACAACAAAGATACATCTAGTTTTTCATGTTTCTTATTTGAAGAAGGTAATTGGGCAGAATATTCCTACTCAAACAGTACTACCAGAGCTTGATGAAGAAGGAAGAATAATTTGGAACCAGAGTGCATTCTTCAAACACGCATGAAGAAGTTGAGGAATAGAACCCTCACCCAGTATCTCATCCAATGGAAGAATTTACTAGTTGAAGAGGACACATGGGAGGATGAGGAGTTCATTCAAAAGAATCCACACTTGGTTAAAATTGAGGACAATGCTTCTTTGAAGGGGGGGCATGCTACGCCCTTAATATTGGTGTACATAGGGTTATGAATAGTCAGCTTGTGGCTATCTTAACTCCTAATTAAGTCATATTATCATTATTATTGATGAAGGGGGTAAATCACAAAACACACAATAGAAGATATTGAACACAGCAAATAGAACTTTCTTTTATTGAACTGGGCAACTCATTACATTACAGAAGCTCAATTACAATCAGAGGATGAATCCTCTACTGGCTACAACACATTACAGCTTTCGCAACCTCAAGACTCTAGAATCTTCAGCCTTCTGTAACCCCAAATCAGTTAGGGTTTCTATTTTCCCACCTATTCTTGATTCTACACTGGCCCCCTTCACTCTACTACCGCTTAGGGTTCCTAAAATAGTCATAAATAGCATTTTTTGGCGGCCTCTAGCTAAATTTTAAAATTTGCAACTCCCTCCAAAAGTAGGTCAACTTCCGGGAAGCATAACTTTTGATCTGGGTGTCCGATTGACGAACCGTTTTAAGCACCGAAAAGCTCGCGATGTGAACTATCACGCCAGAAATCTATAAATAGATTTTGTCAACTTTTTGGGACGTTATGGGAAGTTTTAGTGCCTCATATCTCGTTCCAAAAATTTTCAGGGGCTTTTCGAAAAACAAAAACTTTAATATCTTTCAGCTCACAAATGATCTTTGCCTGATTCCTTCGCCAAAGGTCTTATATTTCCGTTATGTAACTTTCTGGAAGTTTTTGCTTCATTACGTGCCCAAATGCAAACTTTCTAAAAATAGCAGGTACACTTTCCTAAATAGGCAGGTCACTATTTTTAGTAGTTTTGGAAAAACTGAAAGTCCTACATTATTATTCTGGATATTATGGAACCAGAAACACTAATTATGGAAAGAAATGAAAACAACTACAATAATTTTGAATTAACTTCTTTTTGGGTGATGCAAGATTGCTCTTACACCACTGGATGCTCCTGCATCAGACACCTAGGGTAATTTGAGAAGTGACCCTGTCACATCTCAAATGTTTGTGTGAGGAAAACCTAAATGGTCAACCTCTGCCTTAGACAACCAAGAAGAATCTTCAACATGCCCTCCTTTCCATTTTACCAGATATTCTTCATATTGCTTGTTCCGAGTACTTCTTCCCACACCGCTATCCAAGATCTCTTCTATCTCCTCCATTGAAGTAGATGCCGGAATACTCCACTGTACTTCTGTTGGTCCATCCTCTGTTCCACCTTCATGATATTCTGATAAATCAGCAATGTTGAAAATAGGAGAAATATTGATCCCACTCAGCAGCTCTACCTCATATGCATTTCCTGAATCATGCTTCTTCATGATTCTGCATGGTCCAAATTTCTTCATTTTCAATTTATTGTATGTTCCAACTAGGAACCTTTCTTTTCTCAAGTGAACCATGACTTCATCTCCCACTTGGAACTCCTTATACCTCCTCTTCTAATCTGCCTTAGCCTTGTACTGAATATTCATCTTATTAATGTGCTTTCTCACTTCTTCATGCAAATTCTTCAGATGTTCTGCAAAGTCTTCAGCTTCAGCACTTGTCTTTTCTCCGTTGTCCAGCTTCCTTAACTCAGAAGCATTTCTTGGGCTATTGCCATATACAATCTGGAATGGTGATTTACCAATACCCCTATTGACAGAATTGTTGTAAGCAAAATCTGCCTGTGGTAAAATCAAATCCCATCCCTTGGGCTTATCTCCTACTAAGCATCGTAGCAGGTTACCATAACTCCTATTCACCACTTCAGTTTGTCCATCAGTCTGTGGATGGTGTGCAGAACTAAACTTCAAATCTGTCTTCAACTTCTTCCACAATGTCCTCCAGAAATAACCAACAAACTTGGTATTTCGATCTGAAACTATGCTCTTTGGTAGACCATGTAGTCTCACCATTTCCTTGAAAAATAAATTTGCAATATGAACAGCATTATTAGTCTTCTTATAAGGAATAAAATGTGCCATCTTTGAGAATCTGTCCACTACCACAAAAATAGAATCATGCCCTCTCTGTGTCCTTGGTAAACCAAGAACAAAATCCATACTAATATCATCGCATGGCTTCTCTGGTACAGGTAATGGTTGATACAACCCTGTATTTTGACTTGTTCCTTTTGCCATCTAACATACTCTGCAACTTTGCATAAACTTCCTCACATCCTGCTGTAGTTGTGGCCAATAATAATTTTCACCAACAATAGAAATGGTCTTATCTCGACCAAAGTGTCCAGCCAATCCACCACTATGCTTCTCCTTAATCAGGTTCTCTCGCATGGAACTCCTCGGAATGCACAACTGGCTTCCTCTAAATAGCATGCCGTCTTGGATTATGAAATCCAACCATTTTGTCCTATCCAAAGTAAAAGGCTCTAGAGAAGCTTTCCAAGCCTCTGCAAAATTTGGATCTTCAGAATACAAACTTTTGAGCTCATCGAACCCAACAACCTCTATCTTCATTTCTATCAGCAAATTTTGTCTTCTGCTCAAGGCATCTGCCACTCTGTTGGACTTCCCACTCCTGTGCTTCAAAATAAAGGTATAACTCTGCAAAAACTCAACCTATTTTAAGTGCCTTTGGTTCAACTTACCTTGACTATTAAGATACTGCAAAGCTTGATGATCAGTATATAAAACAAACTCTTTTGGCAACAGATAATGTCTCCATTTCTTCAAAGCCTGAACTATTGCATAAAATTCCTGATCATAAACATAATACTTTTTCTTGGCATCATTAAGCTTCTCACTAAAATAGGCAATGGGCTTACCTTCTTGGCTCAAAACAGCTCCTATACCACTACCACTAGCATCACAATCTACCTGAAATACCTTATTGAAATCTGGAAGTGCCAAAACAAGTTGTTCTACAACTTTCTACTTCAATGTATCAAAGCTCTTGTCTACTCCTTTAGTCCATCTAAACTCTTTTCTATCCCCTCTCATTGTCTCAGTTAGGGGTGCACAAATGCTACTAAAATTCCTGATAAACTTTCTGTAAAAACTTGCCAAACCATGAAAAGATCTTACCTCCGTTGCACTCCTTGGCATAGGCCACTCAATGATAGCCCTTACTTTTTCTAGGTCCATCTTAAGACCTTCCTCCGAGACAACAAATCCCAGGTATACCAACTCCTTCTTTGCAAAACTGCATTTCTTCAGATTAATCAGCAACTTCTCCTCCCTAAGCTTCTCTAGAACTCTTCTGATATGCATCAAATGCTCATCCCAAGTCTTACTAAAAATCAAAATATCATCCAAATAAACAATAACAAAACTTCCCAAAAATTCTTTCAGTACCTCGGTCATGAGCCGCATGAATGTGCTTGGTGCATTGGTTAGCCCAAATGGCATGACTAACCACTCATACAAACCTTCCTTTGTCTTGAAGGCTGTCTTCCATTCATCCCCTTCTCTGATACGGATTTGGTGATACCCACTCTTCAGGTCAATTTTTGTGAAGTACTTGACCCCACTCAAACAATCCATGATGTCATCCATTCTTGGCAATGGAAATATATACTTGATCGTTATCTTATTGATGGCTCGAGAGTCTGTACATATCCTCCATTCTCCATCTTTCTTTGGTGCTAGTACTGCAGGTACCGCACATGGACTTAGGCTCTCCCTTATCAGTCCCTTTCTTAACAACTCCTGAACTTGTCTGTTCAACTCTTCATTCTCTGCATGGGTCATTCTGTGGGCTGCCTTGTTTGGCAAACTAGCTCCTGGTATCAAATCCATTTGATGACTTATCTTCCTTACTGGTGGTAAACCTTCTGGTACATTATCAGAGATAATGTCTTGGAACTCTTCCAACATATCTGAAACTTTTGCTGGTACATCTTCACATTTCTCTTGACTAATCTTAGGAATCAATGCAAAGCAATAACGCTCATGCTTCATACCCTCCAAAAATTTCCTACCATCTACCAAACAAATTCTGGCAATACTACATACCTTTTCTTCCACCTCCTTCAAGGGCTTCAACTTATGACGAACTCCATCCTTTGTTAGGGACTATGTGTTTGCATGGCCATCATGGACAGCGCTCCTATCATACTGCCATGGCCTCCCCAACAGCGTATGACATGCATCCATCGGTATGATATCACATAGCACCTCATCATGGTAGTCACCAATCTTGAACTTCACTAAACACTGTTCATTGACCAAAGCTCTATGGTCCTTCTGCAACCATGCAATCCGATATGGATGTGGATGCTTTCTTCTTGTCAACTTCAACTTGTCAACCATCTCCTCTGAAACAAGATTATCAGTGCTTCCACTGTCAATAATAATATCACAACACTTAACTTCACATTTGCACCTTGTGCGGAATAAACTCTTCCTCTGATTGGGTTCTCTCTCCTCATTCAACAAAGTTCTTCTGACAACTAGGGTTTCTCCCCTTTCAGCATCTTCAGAATGCTCAGACTATGCATCTTCATCTACATGTGCAACTCGTGCATTACCTTCAGGTCTTCTATTTGTCCTTCCTTGATGTTGCGGACATTCATATGCTCGATGCCCTTCTTCTCCACATTGGAAACAGGTTCCTCTGAAACCTCCTCTTCCAAGTCCTTGCCCAGGTCTGCCTCTTCCTCTTCATCTTTGCTCACCATTGTTCTGGTCATGAGGGCAGTAGGTATTATCCCCTCTTTGATTTCGACTGGTGCCTACTTCTTCATTTTTCTTTTAATCCTCATTACGGCCTCCATAGGGTCTTCCACTAGTCCTTCCACCTTGACCTCTTCCCCTTTGCTTGCTATCAAATCTTTTGTTCAGCTTCTCTTCCACCTTCAGGGAAAACTGGTACGCATCTTCTATGGTGGTCATTCTGACTAGGCTCAACTCCTCTTGAATACTCAGCCTCAACCCATTAATGTAGCGGGCTACCTTCTCCTTGTTGGGCTCTGCATGGTCTGTCCTGATAGTAATTTTATAAAACTCTTCTGTATACTCCTTAACAGACTTGTTACCTTGCTTTAGTCCTTGCAGCTTCTTCAACAACTCCATCTCATAGTCCACAGGAATGAACTACTTCTTTAGTTTCTCCACCATTCGATCCCATTTGGTAATCTTTGCTTTTCCTCTTCTGTTCCTCTCTAATTGGACCTCCTTCCACCAAATATTGGCATGGCCCTTCAACTTTGTTTTTGCAAACTTAACCTGATCTAGGTCCTCCACATCTTCATACTCAAAATACTCCTCCATATCATTGATCTAATCAATAAGCTATTCTGGATTCAAATCTCCAGAATATGTAGAAACTTCAATCCTGGGCCTCTTTTCGATCTTCGAAATGACCCTCAACAACCTTACTTCTGCAGCATCTTCGGCAGCTTCTTGTTCTTCCTCAGATAGCTCTTCTTCAACTTCATCTTCACTTTCTTCTCTTGTCCTCGGCTCAAACTCTCTTCATAGCTCCTCTTGCAATGCATCGATTTGCCTTTGTAGGGCTCTAAAACCCTCTTCCGTCAAAGCATTCCTCCCAACACGATTTCTTTGTGGAGGCATCTTGGTCTCCGCAGCAGACCCACAACCTCAGGTCCTAGTGCAAACTGCCTCACGGTCGGCGATATGTCTACACACTTAGGAACCCTCGCTCTGATACCACTTGATGAAGGGGTTAAATCACAAAACACACAATAGAAGATGTTGAACACAACAAATAGAACTTTCTTTTATTGAACTAGGCAACTCATTACATTACAGAAGCTTAATTACAATCAGAGGATGAATCCTCTACTGGCTGCAACACATTACAGCTTTCCCAACCTCAAGACTCTAGAATCTTCAGCCTTCTGTAACCCCAAATCAGTTAGGGTTTCTATTTTCCCACCTATTCTTGACTCTACACTGGCCCCCTTCACTCTACTACCGCTCAGGGTTCCTAAAATAGTCATAAATAGCACTTTTTGGCGGCCTCCAGCTAAATTTCAAAATTTACAACTCCCTCCAAAAGTAGGTCAACTTCCGGGAAGCATAACTTTTGATCTGGGTGTCCGATTGACGAACCGTTTTAAATGCCAGAAAGCTCGCAATGTGAACTATCATGCTAGAAATTCGTAAATAGATTTATGTCAACTTTTCAGGACGTTATGGGAAGTTTTAGTGCCTCATATCTCGTTCTAAAAATTTTCAGGGGCTTTTCAGAAAACAAAAACTTTAATATCTTTCAGCTCACAAATGATCTTTGCCTGATTCCTTCGCCAAAGGTCTTATATTTCTGTTATGTAACTTTTTGGAAGTTTTTGCTTCATTACATGCCCAAATGCAAACTTTCTAAAAATAGCAGGTACACTTTCCTAAATAGGCAGGTCGCTATTTTTAGCAGTTTTGGAAAAACTGAAAGTCCTACATTATTATTCTGGATATTATGGAACCAGAAACACTAATTATGGAAAGAAATGAAAGCAACTACAGTGATTTTGAATTAACTTCTTTTTGGGTGATGCAAGAATGCTCTTACACCACTAGATGCTCCTGCATCAATTATATTATTATTTAGTTAGATAGGTCGGCCTAGCTGTTATATAGGGGTGTGTCTATTCAGCCTAAGCATAATTAGGTATATATAGGAGGATGTGAGTCTTATTTCATCAGCATATTGTGAAGTGTGTTCTCATTGGAGATATTTGGAGGCTGCCCCCTCGAAGTGGCCTATTATTCTTAGTTATTATCAAGTATTTGTAGAATATTTCATATTATCTTCTTCCATTGTGCAAGTTATTTCATTACATGATCATCCATGAGTTGATCTCTAAGCTCCTCAAACTTCATATGATGTATTTCATCCAGCTTAGAGTGAATGTAAATTTTGACATCTTCACCATATACAACATATGCCGAAATGTTTAAAAAATCTCCATCCCTATCTACATCCATTGCTTTGAACGAATACTTTTTATATTTCAATCTAGGTTTTTCAGAAACATTATGATGGGGAGGAACTGCAATTATCTTACTAAACAGGGCGAACAACCCATTAAAACCCACCAACCTAGGGTTTAGGCTTCATTTTCTTTAATAACCCCTTACTTAAGACCACATAATACCAAAATATGCTTCCATTTTTGCATCAGCCAGACCTAATCTATCGGCCACCTCCTAATTTCTTTCACCGACATGCTATTCTTTCCGATGGTTAGAAACCATCGCTCAGACTTATACTGTCGGGGTGACTCCTCCGTTGTCCTCTGATATACATACTTACGCTGATGCCTTCAGCCAAGGTTGCTATCGATGAGACTTTCACTGTCGGATGGACATAATTTCCTTAAGCCGATGCCTTTGACTCTCACCGATGAACCTTTACCTTGAACCTTTTTATTGAACCGTTTTGTTGAACCACTGCCTTGAACCTTTCGGTTGAACTGTTACTTTAAACCATTCGTTCGAACCGTTTGCTTGAACCAAATGAACCTATGAGTTCATTTAACTGTTGAACTCATGAACTTCATTGAACCATTTCTTTGAACCAGTTCAGCATGATGGTTCACTCCAATGGTTCAACGGTGAGGTTCGCTGCGACTTAACACTTCGGCCAAACAATCATCTCCTCAGCCCGATGCCAAGGTTCACGCCGATGCACACAGAGATTTCTTTCTGCGATCGCTTCTATATATCTCACGAGGCTTTCTTCTTTTCCCATTTGGTTGTAACTATCTTCCACAATACTGTTGCCGTTTCTGCAACTAAACACACACACAGATTTCTAATCTAGTACAAATCAAAATAACACAAAACAACAGAGAGGAGAACTAAAAATAGATTTGCATTCCACTGGTCTCGACCGAGGTCTCGACTAGTGGAATGAATCAAAACTCGATTGCTCTTACAAAACACTAAATTTTATTTCTCTTTCTGAGATTACACGCTTCACTATTGCTCCTTTTTTTCTCTTCCTCCTCTTCTGTCCTCTTTAACAAACATGGACTGCCTATTTAAAGGCTCACTTCTTGGCAGTTACACACGGTGGAATCTCAATCGATTCGTCACCTCTGCCATCTATTACACGACAGTTACAACTCGGACAGTTACAACTACTTCCTATCCATTTACAATAGGTGCCATGTGGCTTTACAATATGGGACACATTGGTCCGAATCAGAACAATTGGCGCTAGGCCTTACAATAATTAAAAATGATAATAGGGGGCTTCTTGACAGTAATGGGTGCTCCTGCACCACATTAACTACTTGTGGAGTCACTATTTCAAGCTTCTTTTAATTCAAGGGTTTTAGCAGTTTTGATAAATACCTTTGTTCTTTTAGGGTTCCAAATTCGAGTGCTCTAAATCTGAGATTCTCCTTTAGCTCAATTCACCAAGTGATCTAAAAGTCTTCTTTCCTTAGCTCTGAATGCAAAATCTTTGTCTTCAAATGAGATTTGATCATCCAAAGAAAGCATAACTACTTTACAATTTTGCCCTAACATTCCTCATTAATGCACTTTTGTTTAGTTAGGTAAACTGTTGCCGAATTGCTCTGTAATCTCACAGAGACTCAAAAACCTTCCACAATCCTCTGCATCATGTGATTTTGCTCCAAAAGTTTGGGGGAAAGAAACTACCTTGCCTCATCAACATTTTCATCAGCTAATTTTATTCATGCTCATTTGTATGCTTAGCTTCTAGAAGCGACAAATATTTAGGGGGAAAGAATAGATATGCCCTGATTAGCTCCCCCTAACTCTATGCCTTCCCTTAATCAACAATGAAGTCTTCTGCACTAGGCAAAAGCACAAACTCTTCCTTCTTCTCATTATCTTGATTTGTCCTCTTCCTTCATATCTTTGCCATTTCCTTCTTTTGCCGAGTCACAATTTTCTCTATTTTCTTATGCTGAACAGGTGGTTCCATAGAACCATTTTTGTAGAATCTTTCTCTATGCCCCAAGTTGTTACATTTGTAGAAAATAACATTATATTTTGGAGTCACACCATTTCTCCTTATTTTAGTTCTACACTCAATAGCTCTATGACCAAACTTATTGCATGTAAAGCAATAGCCATAAAAGGAATAAGAGATTCTAGCATCATGCTTTGGAGGCACATATGAATTCTTCCTCATGTTATCATTTCTTCTATCCTTGGTTCTACAATCAGTAGCCTTATGTCCAAATTTTTTACAAGAATAACAGAAACTATAAAAGGATTGAGAGAACATGGGATTAGTAGTTTGTCTAGGAGGAGATCTCTTGAGATCTTTCTTCTGATTGTTGACCTAGATGAAGTTATCATCATCCAACTCCTGCTCCTCATCTTCATTCTCCTCAAAGTCTTCAGTGCTATGCTCTTCCTTTTTCATCTCAAAAATACCTTCAAGTATATATTTTTTAGGACTTTAACTTTTCTCAAATCCGATACCACCTTTATTCCTTAGAGGTCTTTGACTACTGATCATCTCATCAAGGATATTGGTGCTTTTTTTAGTTTTAGACCTTTGTCTATCTGGTCCTTTGCTTTCTCCAATTCTTTCCTCAAGGAGACATTTTCTTCTTCAACTTGAATGTTCAATTTGGCAGTTGCTTCTTTTGACTTTATGAGCTTGATCTTGTATTCTTCGTTTTCATTTCTTGCTACATCTACATCTTCTAGGGTAGAAATGAGTTCTTCAAAATCAACTACACAGTCTTCTGGATTATAGATTGTCATGTCTTTATCAACTTCCAGAGGATTCTTTCCATTAAGTAGTACATCAGTTCCCGTGTGTTCCATTCCAAGATCTACCTCAACTGTTAGGTTACATTCAAGGAACTTAGCTCTGATACCAGTTGTTGAACACACATAAGTACTAAGAGGGGGGGTTAATCAATACTTATTTAAAAAAATTTCTTCCAACATCATTCAAACTAACATAAACATTTAAAACATGAAAATCACAAGAACATAGAAGCACACATCCATAACACTAGATTTACGTGGAAAACCCTAGAAGGAAAAACCATGGTGAGCAAGCTGCTTGGATCTACTGTCTAAATCCAGCCTCACAAATAAAAATAAGATTACAATATTATTTATGGGCTACAACCCAAAGGAAGTTGCAACTCCCTGAATAGTTACAACACTTACAATCTTTACACAATAATTCTTCAATTTCTGTAACACAAAACTTATTTGACTGAAATATTCTTCTCACAAAACTGACTGCTGATCACTTCAGCCTCTGCACAACTATCTCACATTTGTACAACTACAATATCGACCTCCACCACAACAAAACAACTTCAAAAACTCTTCTCCATCATCACATCACCAATAATTACCTCGACAACAATCTCATACTAGTCCTTTCCACATTTCATCATGAGATATGTTTTTACGGTAAGTTTATTCACACAACATCAATACTATCACACAATGTCCAAATCATCCATCCCTCAACAACTCTGGTCTTTCATATATATATCCTTTGCAAGCTTCAGAATCTTTCTCCTTGGTCGACCAAGATGAAACATGTAGCATGAAACGTGTAATGGCCATAACAGTCAGCTCCCAAACATAAGCGGCAAGTAAAATTTCAATGTCGTTCAAGAGCAAGACATGATCATGTCCTATCTTACCTTGGCACACTTTTCCATGCTAGTGCACACTCCAAAACACACAACATAATCATCAATATATATCAGGTTGGCACAACAAACACTTACCCTTCATTACATTTAGCTCCAGACCAAAAGCGGTACCGGAGGAGACAATATTACATCATGTAGACCATGCAAAGAGAATTATATGATTTGTAGTCATCCTTGTATACTCCTTCTACCATTTCAAGTCATTTCATGCTAGCACAAACACATAAACTTTGATTTCGGTATCCTTAACAACTCTGCTTACATAGTCTTAAGATAGAACAATGAAAAGCGTACTTTGCGGTGAACATAAACATTTGAAACTTGAACAACATATACCAACCAACCTTATGAGTTTAACATTCAATCAACAAGGTAAACTACCAATGTGCGGTGAATTGCGGTGACCTCAACAATCTCCATCTGCTTATTTCAATTAGCACCAAGGCATGTCATCACACAACTGACTCCGAAGAAGCAAATGCAGTACATATTGTCACTTGAATATTGAAAAATACATACCTAAAACTCATATCTATATGTCCTCCAAACTGCAACATCATATCTTCATCTGCAGAGAGATGCATAGCATACTCACGTTTCTCTGTGACTACACTTGTCATGTTCCATTACTGTCTTCACTCTTCTATCTCTAAAACACTTTATGGTAAACCTTGTGATCTCAAACTTGAAACATAGATACCTGAGTGCAATACCTAGCCAACTGTTCAATCTACAGGTCCACATCTTCAAATGCGGCAGAATGCAGTATCTTTTTGTGAGCTTATAACACCTTTTTTTACTTGGACTTTACTTAGCCAAAATATTTAAAACTATTGCATCATTATTTATCTGATACTAAGTCACATATCATAATCCACCTAGTAAAGCATTCATGACATTCATTACCGATATACCAAAGATATTGAGAGCATACACTCAGCATGAACTTACATATGAACTTCAAAGGATAAGGCATGACTGTGTACAGATGATATTGATCCATCTCCTTTATTCCACAACTCTTCTGATCAACTTCCTTTGTCTTCTTCTTTGACCAACACTACATATGCACATCCCTTTGCTTTCTTCCTCACAATGCTTCTGGTCACTTACTCTATTGTCCTCAGTAATCACCATACTGTTACAATCTCCCTTTAACATATCTTGTGACATCACTTACACTGCAACACTCCATACCACTGTTGACATCAATGACAACACCTATTACAACACTTGGGTAGTTAGAGTTACTCCTTTTCTTGGATGTATTAGCCACCTCTCATAACTATTTGTCTGTCTTCTTCTAGGTAGGTGTAACCATTAATTTGACATATTCTAAGTAGGTGTAACTCCCACATATTTCTGGTAAATGGAGTTACTCCTATCAATTGTATTTGCCTCTCTTATTTCTATATATACAACATTCTTCTCTCATATCTAATGATCAGATGGAGAGTGTGCTTTACTTATGCTATTTTACAAACCTCTCGTATTTGTTAGGTTCTAACTCTAATTTGCTATTTTTATTATAAGATAATTTATATAAACAACTTCATATGGTTTATTCCTTGCAAGGGTCTTAGATAGTTTCTTTTTTATATGCAAAAGCTAATATCCTTAATCTTTAGAGATTTTAGCCCCAGTGGTTTATTCCTTGCAAGGGTCTTAGATAGTTTCTTTTTTATATGCAAAATCTAACATCCTTAATCTTTAGAGATTTTACAAACCTCTCGTATTTGTTAGGTTCTAACTCTAATTTGCTATTTTTATTATAAGATAATTTATATAAACAACTTCATATGGTTTATTCCTTGCAAGGGTCTTAGATAGTTTCTTTTTTATATGCAAAATCTAACATCCTTAATCTTTAGAGATTTTAGCCCCAATGGTCCAAACCTAGTCTAATTCATACCAATTTTCCCACCCTTGGCTAAATTATTGGTGCAAGTCTATCATTTAGACATAACCACATTTGTGATTATATTCCCTTTAATGAAACTCACCTTTTACTTACACCAAGCTTACTCATTCCCAAAAGGGGATCCTTGTCCATTGGGTTGCACACCAAAGTATATAAATTTAACACCTAAGATGTCATATCTAAAGACAAGTCCTAAGACACTAAAAGATCATACCATAGAGGATATAGGAATCTTTCAAATATAGAGCATATCTTAGATCGTACAAAGAAATTTGCATTTGCATCGATAGACTCTACACTAGTCATCTTATGTTCACATGGCTTCCATGCTTTTGACTCTTGTGAAAACAACAAAAGGGATTTGACTAAGGCTTTAGAAAGTTTAACACTTCAATCCTAGCACATTAGGCTCTCAACAATACTCCTTAGCACAACCCTATTTTCCTTACACAAATATCATTCAAGCACAACAAACATAGCTGTGATATTTGTTGAAATGCACAAGACAACTGAGAGGGGGGCTGAATCAGTTGTCTCTAAAACATTAACCACATCAACACATCCAATGCTCAATTACTATTATTAAGATTTAACCATGAGAACATGAAATAAAAAGCTTAACACAATAACACATTCAACACTTGAGACACCATTTTTTTACGTGGAAAACCCTATAAGGGAAAAACCATGGTGGGTGTTAGCCCACAGAAATAAATAAGTTATAGAAATACCGAAAAATAGAGGATCACTACCTAGAATGCTCACTGCAAATGTTAAGGCTCATTGCCAAGATCAGCTCACTTCTAAGTGGTGGCTCACTGCCAAGGTTTGGTGAATGATTTCATAGCATCTACTTCATGCCTGAGTTCAGTTCCATTGAAGCACAATATAACTCCTCTGCTCTTCTCTTCTTACACCTTCGCACTTATCTTTTCATTTTCGCACAAGTATCTATTTTTCGCAACTACATTACATTCTTTTATACAATTCATCAACCTTGGAATGTACATCAAGGTCGATATTACATTCATCAACCATTGGAACAATCTCCAAGGTTGGTATTACAAACATACACAGAAATAGGTATGGACCTAAACAAAATTAGCTAAGGGAAAGATGTATGCAGATCATGTTATACCTTAGATGGGACTCAAATGCAATCTTTCACGCCATGACACACTTCCACAATCTTCAATGTATCTCTGCAAGAAGTGAAAAACAACCAAGTTGTTAGGGTTAGGGCATATCAAGCAATAAACACTAATAATTATATGCAGATTAAATAACCCAAATATAATAATGAAGAACAACACAAAAGAGATCAACACAAAAATTTAACGTGTTTCACCCAATATGGGCTACATCCATAGAAACTCAGCCATCCAATGATTTTATTATCCAGTGCAAAATAGATTACAATTTCGTGATTACATCCATGTACCATACATCCTAGCCACTTATAACAAGATTTTTGGAAGCTTCTAGAATTAGGGTTTTGCAATGTCATTTTTCTTTTGTCAGTTAACAAAAATTAACAATCGACTCCGATCGCGCAAAAAAAAAGAGGGAAAAACATAACTTGTGTACAGTACTTGCATGATCAGTCGCCACATACCAACAATCTCCCACTTGGAGAATGATTAGGCTCCACACCAAACAATCTCCCACTTGGAGACTGATCAGGCTCCACACCAAACACAAGTCATCCATGACTGGTGTTAACACTAAGTCTTCTAATAACAATCTTCATCCACGATCCAGATTTCTCTTTGCAGACCAATCCAAAGGTAAGAACACGATCAGGAGACATCCACAAGCACATTGTAATCACTAGGTTTAACCACACAATCTCTAACCACTCTGCCAAGAAGATTCTTCAAACTAGAGCACATAAACAACACTGACAGCTACTGTCATACAGAAAAGATAGCTTGCGGACCACCAAATCATGAACCATTGGAGTTGAAGGCACTTACCGTCATTTGATACTTAACTCATGAACCACAAATCATAATACTTCAATGCGGAGGAATGCAGAGCAAAATACATTCTCCTTGTCACCAGTGAATACTCAGAAAAAGTAGTTTTCACTCTGGTGAACATAACTCACTCAAATCTTCATTTCGGAGGCTAAAACTTGGAACATAGCATCTTCAAACATGCCTCTAAACAAATTTCAATCTGCAGACAAAGATATTCATTCTGCAAGAAATGCAGAGCAATCTACCGGATTGTTTTGCTATAAACAAAGATACTCTTCTATAAATTGTTTCCACCGGAGGAGCAAATTTTCTCAAAAGCACTTGGAATATCAATATCGGGATCACTTACTCATTATCTTTAACACTTATATAAGCCAATGCAAAGCATCTAACTCATTACATGAAAGCATCAAAACAAGAGCACAATTGACACCAATGATAACATAGATATGTTGACATCAATGACAACACCGGTTAGGCACATACTTGCAACAATCTCCCCCTTTGTCATTGATGGAAACATATGATGTGAAAAACTGTAATGACCATCAAGACAAGATACTCCCGCTTTCTTTTTACACATCTGCACTTTTTCTCCCCCTGAGTTTTTCACATGATTTCTCCCCCCCTTTGACATCAATGGCAAAGGGCACATACTTGCACTCTGCTGCTCTGATCAAATTACTCTTCATCAATATTGTAACACTTACTGCTCTTTATTAGGAACACATATCAGGAAACACCTGCTACCCCCTGAGAGGTAGCCTCAAAACATCATTCCAGATTAAGGAATGAGGCTTTGGACACCACTAGATTGATGCATTTTTATGCATCTTAATTTAGAGCAGGAGGGGTAATAACCCCTAATTTTTCTCTGATATACTCAAAGGTATCCTTAGGTAGAGGCTTAGTGAAAATATCTGCAATCTGATCCTTTGTGGACACATATTCCATCTTCACTTCATTCTTTGTCACCTTCTCTCTCAAAAAGTGATACCTTATTGATATATGCTTTGTTCTTGAGTGCATCACTAGATTCTTTGAAATGTTTATGGCACTTGTATTGTCACAAAAGATTGCAATGGGATCTTCATACACAAATCTTATGTCCTTCAAAGTCTGCTTCATCCACAACACTTGAGTGCAACAACATGCTGCTGCAATATACATTACTTCTACAGTAGACAAGGAGATTGAATCTTGCTTCTTGGTCAGCCATGAAACCAATCTATTTCCCAAGAAGAAAGCACCTCCACTTGTACTTTTTCTATCATCAACATCTCCACCCCAATTTGCATCTGTATAAGCACTGAGAGTGAAATCATTATCTTTTGGATACCATAAGCCATGATATGATGTGCCTTTCAAATACCTCAAGATTCTCTTGACTGCCATCACATGTGACTCTCTAGGATCTTGAAATCTTGCCACAAGACATACTGCATGCATTATATCAGGTCTAGTTTGAGTTAGATAAAGTAATCTTCCAATCATAGATTTGTACCTTTTCTGATCAGTCTTAGGTGATTCATCACTTTTTCTCAACTTGCAGCCAGTCACCATGGGAGTGCATACTAGTTTGGAGTCCTCCATCCCAAACTTCTTCAACAACTCTTTCACATACTTAAACTAAGAAATGAAGATTCATTTATCTAATTGATTAATTTGTAGACCTAGAAAGAAATTCATTTAACCAAACATAGACATCTCAAATTCATTTTGCATTTCTCCTGCAAACTTCATGCACATACCTTCATTTCCTCCAAAGATAATGTCATCAACAAAGACTACAACAACCAGGATTTGATTATCACTGATTTTGAAATAGAGATTGTTGTCAACAGTGCCTTTATTGAATCCTAATTGCAACAAATACTTGTCTAACCTTGCATACCATGCTCTGGGGGCTTGCTTCAATCCATACAATGCCTTTTTCAATCTGTACACCATATCACCTTGATTTGATAACTAAAATCCTTCCGGTTGCTCAATGTAAACTTCCTCTTCCAATTCGCCATTCAAGAATGCAGACTTAACATCCATCTGATACACTTTGAAATCTTTGTGAGTTGCAAATGCCATAAAATATTCTGATTGCTTCAATCCTAGCGACTGGAGAAAAGGTCTCTTCAAAATCTATTCCTTCAATTTGAGAATATCCTTTGCACACAAGCCTTGCTTTGTTTCTTCGAACTTCTCCATTTTCATTCAGCTTGTTCCTGAAAACCCATTTAGTTCCAATGACATTCTTATCAACAGGTCTCGGATTCAATTCCCAAGTTTGATTCTTTTCTATCTGCATTAGCTCTTCTTTCATGGCTTTTACCCAATTTTCATCATTGCAAGCTTCATTCACAGTTTTTGGTTCAACCTTTGAAAGCAAATAGTAATTCACTTGTTCTTCTGCAGCTCTTTTCCTTGTCAATACCCCTTTGTTTTTGTCACCTATAATCTGATCTTCAGAATGATTAATCCTTACATACCTGAGAGTCTTAACAATATTTTCTGGAGCCTCTTCTTCATCTCGACTGTCTTCTTGTTCAACTTTTTCTTCATTCACTATAGACACAAGTTCATCTAATTCATAGCAACTCAGATATGATATTATTTCCTTGTCTTCATCCACTTTCACATTATCACTCTCAACAATCTTTTTCAGTCTCTTATTGTAGCACCGGTAGGCCTTACTCTTAATAGAGTAACCATGAGAAATTCCTTCATAACATCTAGCATCAAACTTGCCTAGTTCTTCTTCTCTTCTGATATAATATTTGCTACCAAAAACTTTGAAATACTTCACTGTAGGAACTCTTCCATACCATAATTCAAAAGGAGTTTTAGAGTTGTTACCTTTGACTTGAACTCTATTTAGGATGTACACAGTAGTATGTATGGCTTCTCTCCAATATACTTTTGATAGGTCAGCTTCCTTTAGCATAGTCCTAGCAACCTCTTGAACAATCCTGTTCTTTCTTTCAACAACTCCATTCTGTTGAGGAGTCCTAGGTGTAGACAACTGTCTCTTTATCCCTTACTCTTCACATAAAATATTGAATTCATTTGATGTGAACTCACCTCCTCTATCAGACCTTAAGCATTTGATCCTCAACTCTAACTCATTTTCAACCATTGCCTTGAAAACTTTGAACTTGTCTAGGGCTTCATTGTTTTCTTTTAGAAAAGTGACCCAATTCATTTTAGAATAGTCATCAATAAGAAACATAAAATACCTGCCACCTTACAAGCTTCTTGTTCTTATGGGACCACACAAATCTGTATGTACTAGCTTCACCAATCCAGCAGAGAATTGTTCTTTGCTTTTAAAACTTGTTTTTGTTTGTTTCCCAAATTGACACTCCTTGCAAATGGTGTTGGCAGGCTTCACAAGTTTAGGCAGATCTCTTACAGCCTGTGCAGAACTTATCTTCACCAAATTGTTAAAATTGATATGACACATCCTTCTATGCCACAACCAACTCTCATTTGTCTAAGCCAATAAACAATAATCATTAGTTCCTCTTAATTGGTAAATGTTACCTCTGGTCTTCTTACCGGTAGCTATCACTGTTCCAGAGATTTCCATGATCTTGCACCCATTATCTTTGAATCTTAGATCATGTCCTTTGTCACACATCTGACCAACACTCAAGAGATTATGCTTTAAACCCTTCACATACAGGACATTATCAGTGTTGTGCTTTCCATCAAAAGAAAAAGATCCTTTTCCACAAATCTTACCAACTGCATTATCTCCAAACCTAACCAGTCCTCCATCATACTTTTCCAAACTCACAAACTTACTTTTGTCACTAGTCATGTGATGTGAGCATCCACTATCAATAATCCATTCATCCTTATCTTTCTCAACCTGAATAGCCAAAGCACTCTCTTCCACTAGTTTTTCTTCCTTCACACAACTAGCAGGATTAGTAGACATAGGTTCTTCTTTAATTGCAATAAACAAGCATTCATTTGCACTAGTCCTAGTGTCATCAGATTCATCATCTCTCACACCTTCATCATCAAGATCTCTAACATAGTAGCATTTCTTTGGAACCCTAGGTCTATTCTCAAATATTTTTCTATTCCTTTCAATTCTCTGAGGACACTTAGAAGCATAGTGACCAACCTTACCACATGTAAAATATTTGTAAGGTAATTTGCCTTTGAACTTACTAGAACCTCTTTGTAGTCTGTCAACAAAGTTTGCTTCCATTTCATCAAGCTCATCATCAGTTTCCACCTTGTACTTTTCAGCTCTAGAGATCTTCTCTAAAGTACTGGCTTTGAAAGCAACCTCAATCTTTGGTAGAGCATCACCAAGTTCTCTCATCTCAAAAGTTGTAAGCTTCCCTAACAACTGATCCTTGGTGACATCCTTCATAGTCATTACTTCTTCAATTACAACTACCTTGTGACTGTAGGATTTAGGTAATGACCTAAGAATTTTCATCACAACTTCCTTCTCCTTAATAGTTCCTCCCATACCTTTTATTCCATTGACAATTTCGTCAACTTTTTGCATGTAGGATGTTATGTTTTCATCTTTGCTCATCTTTAAACCCTCATATTTCACTTTCAGACCCTGTAATTTGATGCTTTTAACATACTCATCTCCTTCATACAGATTTTTCATCTTTTCCCAGACTTCATGAGTAGTTTCCAGATCCTTGACGTTTATCAATTCAGTGTCTGACAAGGCACTTAACAGAGTATCTCTAGCTTTTATATTTAACTCATATTCTTTGATTTCATCTTTAGTTGTTAAACCATTCTGAGGCACGGTATACTTTGTCTCTGTTGCTTTCCATATTCTATAACCAAGAGAGAGGAGATGGATTTTCATTCATACCTTCCATAAAGCATAATTCGTCCCATCGAACTGAGGAGCTTCTTTCTTATAAGACATCATGGATCGACCTCAAGCTGTTAGGCTTACTTATGAGGAACCTTGCTCTAATACCAATTGTTGAAATGCACAAGACAACTGAGAGGGGTGAATCAGTTGTCTCTAAAACTTTAACCACATCAACACATCCAATGCTCAACAACTGTTATTAAGATTTAACCATGAGAACATGAAATACAAAGCTCAATATAATAACACATTCAACACATGAGACAACATATTTTTACATGGAAAACCCTATAAGGGAAAAACCACAGTGGGTGTTAGACCATAGAAATAAATAAGTTATAGCAATACAGAAAAATAGAGGCTCACTACCCAGAATGCTCACTACAAATGTTAAGGTTCACTACCAAGATCAGCTCACTGCCAAGGTTTGGTGAACTGATTTGATATCATCTACTTCGTGCCTGAGTTCAGTTCCATTGAAGCACAATATAACTCCTTTGCTCTTCTCTTCTTACACCTTCGCACTTATCTTTTCATTTTCACACAAGTATCTCTTTTCACAACTACATTACATACTTTTATACAATTCATCAACCTTGGAATGTACATCAAGGTCGGCATTACATTTATCAACCATTGGAACAATCTCCAAGGTCGGTATTACAAACATACATAGAAATAGGTCTGGACCTAAACAAAATTAGCTAAGGGAAAGATGCATGCAGATCATGTTATGCCTTAGTTGGGACTCAAATGCAATCTTCAATGTATCTCTGCAAGAAGTGAAAAACAACCAAGTTAGCCAAGACTGGTGTTAACACTAAGTCTTCTAAGAACAATCTTCATCCACGCTCTAGATTTCTCTTTGCGGACCAATCCAAAGGTAGGAACACAATCAAGAGACATCCACAAACACATTGTAATCACCAAGAACAACCACACAATCTCTAACCACTCTGCCAAGAAGATTCTTCAAACCAGAGCACATAAACAACATTGTCAGCTACTGTCATAGAGAAAAGATAGCTTGTGGACCGCCAAATCATGAACCATTGGAGTTGAAGGCACTTATCATCATTTCAGACTTAATTCATGAACCACAAATCATAATACTTCAATGCGGAGGAATGCGAAGCAAAATACATTTTCCCTGTCACCAGTGAATACTCAAAAAAAGCAGTTTTCACTCTGGTGAACATAACTCACTCAAATATTCATACTGGAGGCTCAAACTTGGAACATAGCATCTTCAGACATGCCTCTAAACAACTTTCAATCTATAGACAAAGATATTCATTCTACAAAAAATGTGGAGCAATCTACTAGACTGTTCTACTGTAAACAAAGATACTCTTCTATACATTGTTTCCACCGGAGGAGCAACTTTGCTCAAATGCACTTGGAAACTCAATATCAGGATCACTTACTCATTATCTCCAACACTTATATAAGCCAGTGTAAAGCATCTAACTCATTACAAGCAAGCATCAAAACAAGAGCACAATCGACACCAATGACAACATAGATATGTTGACATCAATGACAACATCGGTTAGGCACATACTTGCAACAATATTAAGAAAAAATTATGCCAACTAGGATTGATTATGGGCATGGTATTGTCCTAGGCGCTCATATTCTTAGGTCTCATTCATCATGCAGATATGTGATACTGGATCAATTTTTGTATATTGTTTATCAAGTTCTTATTTTGTTTCAACTAATCCACATTTCAGATCACACTCTTGATGATGGATCAAGGAGTGTGATCCAAAATGTTGATTAAAAAATTCTCACAAATTTTACTAAAAGAATTCTAATTTATCTACATAGATTGTAGAAATATAATGTTTACAATCAACTAATCCATCTGAATTATTCCATTTTCAACTCCTTGTATCAAAGTTTTGAATTATTTTGATTTATATTGTTAATTATCCACTTAAATAAATTTATAGGTTATTTTTATCTCTACAATGTGTAAAGTTAAAAAATTAAAAGGTCAAATAATTAGTTACTATAATGTTGAAAAGTGCACATACATTTTTGCCAATTTTTTTGTCATTTTGTGCAGGTGTTCTAAAGTATGGATCTAAGACATGATTTTAACTAAATTTGTGTCCCCTTTTATCCAAATTCCCAAATTGACTCACAAAATAGAACATAACCCCTCCTCAGACATTTTCTAAATTTCAAACTATTAGTTCACATTCTTAGGTTGAATTCATAGGTGTAGAATGACCCAAGTCATTTTCGTAGTGTAGATTTGATCCTCTTGTTCAAAATTTAAAATGTTCTTTAGGTCCAACCTAACTTGTTTCCAACAAGCCATTATTCATCATTTACCATGCCAAAGCATTCAAATTGCATTTCTAAGTCAAGTATAAAAGGACATCATGCCTAGGTCAGTTCATAATGTAGTTGATCCCTAATCCATCCATCAACCATTAAGTGATCTACCCATCATTGGGACAACCTCACTGCATCTATCTGTTACAAGGGATTAATCCATCTTCATTATTCAACTTTTAACATTGACTACATGAAATCTTTGCATCAACATATGGCAAAACCCTAACTCTTGCACTAAGTCATTCTAACACCCATTGCATTACATTCCACTTGCATCAAGTCACAACCTTAATCATTTATTAATTGTCATAGCCACATTAGCATCACTTCCATTTGTCGCTATGTATTGCTTTCCAACACTTTCCAAAACTATTAAATCAAATCTAAGGGCTTGTAGTCTTAAGGAGAATATCTTCACTTAGCAAGCTCCTAAAGGTGTTTGTTAGCATTGTAAGTCAATCATTGCATCAAGGTGAATCTTTGTTTATAGGTATGAAGGTCTATATGTCACAAGTTCATTTTCATGACATAAATTTGATGCTAGCCAAATTTTGAGAACAACTTAATTTAGATTTTATCATTCTCCTTCTAACACATTCCAAAATAAATGACTTTTCAAATTATGGTTCAAAAATTACAATCAAAACAATTTACACCTATCCACCACCAAAATAAGTTAAATACTTTCACTCTTTTTAATTTCCATTTTAAAATTGTTTAGCTCCAATCCTTAAATAGTGGTGTGATCATTTAAAAAAAAAAAACAAAAACTACCTTGAAATGGAAATTAAAAAGAGAGAAATAAAAAAAAAAAACCGTGCGCGACAATTGTCTACCCACTTATTGTTTTAAGAAAAACAAAAGGTCAAACATATAATGCATCAATAAATCCTCCGGAGTCGGGACTCGGAGAACCTTTCAAATTTGTTTTTGTTTTTGTTGGATTTGCGCACTTTCACAATTTGTTTGGGATAAACGGTAAAAAAAAAATGGCAGGTACCTAATAATTGCTTCCGTCGGCCTTTATAGACCACATGAAAACAACATGCTAAATTAGCACCAACCTCGAAATGGGAAATTTCTACCTGGAATTGTCGAAGCTCTAGACATTTGTATATGGGAAATCGTTGCAGAGATTTATCACAATCTGTTAAGGTTAAATTTATGTCCTTTCAATCTACATCTGCATTTAACTTCTTAATGAATTCAGCTCTTATATTTCATAATTCAGGCTTTTAATTCTCTACTATCTTTGTTGTTTTATTTCTTAGATTCTGGAAAGTGAAAAATGAGAGGTCTAGTACTGGTAACATTTTAAACATACCAAAAAGAACCCATCTGTTTGCGGTTAAATTCCGTATTCTCTGCATATAAATATTGATCTTATTTTTTCAGTTTCTAGTCGATTTTCTGTATATCAAAAATGCTTTTGAATACCTAAGATGATAAAATTAGGGTTTATCAGGGAGTTTTTCAGCAGATTGTGGGGTTAATTGTTATTTTATATTTATCAACGTAGGTTTTGGTGTATAATGACAATCGTCAAATGATACTAAAGTTAAATTGCGTTTTGGTGAAATGTGCAATGAGAGTAAAATGGTAGGTTTTTATCAGCGAATTTCACAGCAGACTTGTTGGTTTAATTGACATTCTTAATATTTATTAACCTGGGTTTTGGTGAAATGTACAATAATGTCTGCTTCAGTTATGCGCCACCTTATTGCGAGGAGAGGGATTTGAACCAGGGTTATGTTCTTAAGAGTGCCTCCACTGCCATTACTCCACATCCCTGGACTTCAATTAGCTTTTCTTAAATTAAGAAGAGTATTACAATAATCAACACGCTAGAGGTCCAGGGATAAGTGACATCCCCAAATAATCTTTTCTATTATACAAAATTGCCCCTGAAAACTACAGCATTCCCATCAGGCAGGCTAAAATCTATCCTCTGAGCATTATCAAAATTCCCAAAAGTGAGAGCCCTGTAACATCTGCAATAGCAGACCTCTAAACCTCATTAGTGTATTCCAGATGACATCTACTAACAAATCTATTGGTATTCCCAGATTGATAATAGTCGGTATATAGCATGAATTTCGAGCTAAGAATACCAAACAGAGTATGAGTAAAAAGCTAAGGCATGTTTAGCTGTAATGGTTGTTCTGACATCATTACTAAACCTTTTTTCAGGATTATTACAAGGTGCTTGAAGTCGATTATGATGCAGCAGATGATAAAATTCGGACAAACTACCTCAGGCTTGCATTGGTGTCGCTTTAATTCCTCTACTGTTTTCTGGTTTCGTTTTTCTGTATCATACAGCTTTAACATGGTTGCTATGAGACAACTAAGAGAGATACTTTGCAGTTATGTTTGATTAAAGAATGCATCTGTTTTCTTCTTTCACAGAAATGGCACCCAGACAAGCATAAAGGAGATGATGCTGCTACTGCAAAGTTTCAAGAAATAAATGAAGCATACACTGGTAATTTTACTTTTAATTTTTTCTGAAGATTTCTGGCCTAATAAATTTTGTTATGGCAACTTCCCTATCACTGTTAGAAAATCAGCCATAAAATTGCATGGGAAGAGTTAAATGCAAAAATGATAACTCTTGTGTTACTTTCTAGAATCACTAACAACCTTGTGTCATTACAAAGGCTAAAATTCCCTTTTCGTAACAAATATCATTTGATAATATGGCTTCTGCTGACATATAGCATTAGAATTGCTTTATTTGCTTTCTAGTCTAAGACGTTTTTGATTTTCAATTCTGAGACAATGCATATTACGGATTATTTATATTAGGCTTTCATTGAATATTTCAATTTCAATTTATTTTTTAGAAGATATCTTCCGTGCATCTGTGTTAATGTTTGAAAATACCACTTCTCTCTATTTGTAAAATTGTATGTGATTTGCCCAATGGATAGTGACAATTTCCACTGAGAGTGTTTGGGAAGATCATCAGAAATGATGTGAATTTCCTCTGTGTTGAAAGAGACAGCTCCCTTATGCAAAAGCAAATAAAATTATGTACATAATTCTCAGTATTTACAAGCTTTTATTTAAGGGTTTTGACATATTACGAAAAAGCAATTGTGCACTGCAATATTTTTGAGCTTTTGCATAGGGTTTAAGCTGAAACAGACACTAAATACCTCATGCAAAATTTTTAGGTGTGCTGGAAACACAAACACACGTGCAGATTTCTAGATAAATTGCAGAGAACATGAATCCGTGCATACAAAATAATGATTGCTGAAATTAACACTGATACACAAGGTTTTACAAATTAAAGGAGGAGAATAGCAAAGTAGAGAACAAATACTATTTCATAATCAATCAACTAAATACAAAGCTTAACCGGCAGACCTGGAGCCCCCCCCGGAACTATAATGGGCCTGCGGTGGGGGACCCCTAATATAATAGTAGGGCTGATTCTGGACAGCCCCGCCCCTACTCTATAATGGGGGCCCCAGCACCTTGGCCTTCACCTGCTATGGGGGTAGGACACCTCCTATAGAGAAACGGCTGACCCAGGGAGACCGAGTAATATATCGGGGGGCCACCCCCTGACTATAGTTATAGCTAATTAGTACGAGATTCAATCAAATGAATCCACTATAGAGGATAGGGGTTAGCCCTTGCTCCGTGTATCAATTATTTTCCTATAACTTGTAAAATCTCACTCAAGGTACAACATAGGGTTAAACTCATCAATACAAAGGTGCATACATTGTTTGAATAATGAAAGTGCATTTATTATAACAAAATCATCACTCATACGGGTTTGCACACTGTTAACTACTTTTTATGCACACAACAATTAAGGGGTTTACAAACCTTTCAGGGAAAACCCCTCCCATTTTAGGATCTCCAAAATGAAATTTAGTGCGTGGGTTGCATGACACCCATATAGGGCTTATTAGAAGATCAATGTTTTCACCCAAATTCAGCCTTGTCCGTTGGGCCACAGAGTCATTTATTGTTTGACTTGGGACTTATTGGAAGAGGTTTAGAAAAAGAATAAAAAGAGAAAAGGGTAGAGGGAAAGAAGAAAACTTTTAAATTAATTGCAACCAAAGGTATCACAAATTGAAACTAACCACTTATTCCATAGAATAAACCTCTTTCAAACAATAATAGCTTTGCTTAGAACTGTTTGAAATGGTGCCAACAGATTTAAGATTTTCCTATGCTTTAATCCAAATTTAGCATCTAAGACCACTGAATTCAAACCAAACTTAGGTTATTTGCAGGGATTAAGAAACACACATTAAAATAGCTTTGCACAGATCAATAAATGCTCATAATCCATTCCATAAAGACACACATTTGATTGAAAATGATCACACTTTGATTAAAACAATTAAACTTAAAAGCTACAGAAAATCCTATATTCAAGTCTTATCTTTGAATGCTCTGACTTCCGACCCTTCTTTACAGATTTTAGCTCCTATTTTATAACCCTCCTTGAAATGTATTTTGTTACAAATCTGATTCTTTTGGCTCCCAACCTATCAAATTCGGTTACAAAATTGATTACAAGCCCTGTGTCTCTTGGTGACCCTTAGATTTCCAGCGGTTCTTTCAATTTCCCAATTTTATCCGGCGACTCTTGGTTTCCAGGAGCCTTTATTTTAAAAGACCAGCAACCTTTTACTTTATCAGGGCTTTCTCTTTTATTAATCTGGCTGCAATTTGATTGCTTTATTTGGATGTGACAGGCTAATTTAACCTGATTTAGTAAAGGTATCGCATCTGAGGTCATACCGCCTTTGAAAGTCCTCCATTGTAGAAGTTTGGATGTGATCAGGCGATATAAACTAGGTTTAATAAAAACCTCATTTTCACCGTTGTCCATTGCCCACCTTCGCATCATTTGCTAGGTCCTGCATGCCATGTGTTTGCATCTTGCAACACTAGCAATTCGAAGTTGACATGTCGCGTGTCCGCATCTTGCATCACTTCATTCTGATTTTATTTGCCACGTGTCCGCATCTCGCAACACTAGTTGACTGAAATTAACATGTCACGTGGTGCTATCTCACATCTTCGGGTGATTGGAAGGAAAGTTGGGAATCTTGGACCAGTTGAAGCCAATCATCTAATTAATCTGGGCCAAGGTTTGTTCCCTTCGAAAACCATGATTAAAATTTGGTTAAAATCATGATAGCATTTTAATATAATAAACTGATTTTATACACTTTTTTGATAAGTTTAACTCTTGCGATTAACTCAGGTCACAATAAAGTTGGGATTAAAAATTGAGGTTAACTTACCTTGATTGGCTTTGAAAGCATTATCGGCACTTGATTTGCCTCCAATATCATGTTTGCTCCCTATCAACCATCTGGACCTGATATAACATTATAATCTGATTAAATAACTTGGGACCTTTACTAAAACATGAAGCACCTTTACTTTGTGGGGTCCACCAAGATATTACCCAAATACGATCAAGATTAAACTCAGTTTCACGAGATGGGTTGGGTTCAATGGGTTATTAGAGACCAAGCCTTCAAAAATCCCAAAAAAGGTTCCAGTTTCTAACTTGGAAGCAATCCAAGATTTTAAACTGGTTTAATAAGGTTGGTTGGGTCCACGAAGGTTGTTGGAGGCAAACTAATGAAAATTTGGAGAAAGGTTCCAATATCCTACCTAGACGCAATATATTTGTAAGCTTTGTTTAATTCCCAGGCTGGGTCCGGATCCCAATCGGGAATAAAAGATAATCAAACCATAGAAAAGCTTTTGATCCCAAACCGGATGTGATCTAGAAATGAATTGGATTTAACTCTAAATCAAGTCCAAAAGTCAATTGAGATTAAAAGGTTAAAATCTGAAAAGTTTGTCAATTGAAAACTAGATGTGATCAAAGGTTAGATCCAATTTATTTCTAGGTTGGGTTTAGAACTCAATTGGGAGCTACCAGAGCAAAAAGATGAAAAGCACTGCTGTTCTCAAAATGGACGTGATCAGGGTTATAAAATCTGTCTAAATCTAGGTCAGGTCTGAGATTTGATTGGGCAATAAAAAAAAGAAAACTTGAAAAGTCTCCAATATGAAATTGAAGCCGATCATAGAATAAAATCTGCTTAATTCCCAAGTCGGGTCGGGATTTGAGCTGGAGACGAAAGATAACTAAGTCATGAAAATGTGTTCGATCTCAAGTGAGATGCGATCTGATTATACAACAGAGTCTAAAACAGGTTATAATCTGGAAAGGAACACAAGTCTTGCGAACCATGAAAACACTAGACTTGATAAAACATTAAACATAGGGTTGAAAATTGGGATCCGGTCCAGAAAGTTATTGAAAGAAAAGGTCCAAGAGTTTTGTGGAAAGTCTTTGATCAACATTCGAATGTGATAAAAAATGAATTAAACTTCGGATTGGGTCTGAGATTCAATTGGGGGGTCAAAGGCTAAGGAAGAAAATGTTCACCTATTCAAATCCTTTAATCCAGATGTGACCAAATTATGTAATCCGGTTTAAGCCCAAGTTGGGTCTGGAATTCAGTTGGAAGCAATTGAATATAAAATGGGAAAACATTGTCAATCTCAAACTGAACACGACCAGATTATATAATTCAATCCTAGGTCGGGTCTGAGATTCAATTGGGCAATAAAAGGCAAATAACACTCAAGAAATCTCTGATATAGAACTGGATACCATCAAGAAATAAATTCCAATGAAATTCAAGGGTGGGTCCGTAAGTGGATTGGGAGCAAAACATAAGAAAAATTGAAAAAAACCTCCGATCAACCTCTGGATGCAACTGGCTAAAAAACTTTGAAATCCAGGTTTCAAACTTAAACCAATTAATAAATAAAAAGGAAAACAGACGAGACCCATTGATTGGGAGGTCTGAAAAAGTAACCCAAAAGTTTCATGAAAAGCCTTCAATATGGAACTGGAGCCAACCTAAGATTAGAATTAGGCAAAGGAAAAATTTGAAGTTCATTTTAAAAAACAAACAAAATGAACCAAATCAAAACTCAACTGTAGTAAGATAAAAGAGACTTAATTAGAATCAAGAAGCCAAATGAAAATGGCAGTAAACTGGGAAACAAAACCTGGAAAGTGCATTGAAATCACCAAGGGAGATGAGTGTGGATAAAGCTAGGCAAAATGCACAAACCAGTGGACATTATTTGGAAATCAGAAGCAGAAAACTAACAAAATTTCTATGAAATTGGGACGTTGGGCTCAACACACACTTTGAACAACTGACAAGAATTTTATTGAAGTAAAACACATACAGTAAAATTTGTCCTTGAAAATATCTTTCAGAAGAGTCCCTCTAAAAAGATCATTTTGTAATGTGCACAACAATTATCAATAAAGTTTTCCAAACACAACTAACTTTCACAACACACCAAGTTCTAGAAATAAATCTGCTTTCCTAATTTTAATCCTTGTACTCACTTTTGCTTTTCCTATTATGTTGGAGATTTTGCATGCTTTTGTTCACTTTTTCTAGTTAAATTACAATTTTGCATGATCCACAAATAAAATATGTTTGCACACTAAATTATAATTTATTAATTTTAAAAAGAATTAAATAAATGTAATTATGTGCAAAGGCTAATAATAGCTGAAGGAGACCCTTTTATGTCCTCAAGTACATAATTCGAGTTTGCTAGGGAATTGTGACCAACTTGAAGTGACGATTTGACCCCTAGGTTATTTGATGAAATGTGAAGACCCTCTCATGTGTAAATTTCAACCCTAGGCAACTGCTGTCCTAATGTCCTCAATTAATTAATTCTTAACAGCAAAAAGTTTAATTAATTAACATTGCATCAATCACATAACAGTTGAAACTTCAAACAACGAAAGCATAAATTACACAGATAATTGCACCTTCAAATCAGCTTCTCATTCCTTTGAAAAACTTACAAGAAAACCTCTACAAACTGCTAGAATGACAGCTGGACAGTCTTATGAACATATATTTAAAAAATAAGAAAGAAAACAGGCCTGTAGTACAAATCCGTGTTGAGTTTTCTAGCTCAGTTTGGAACTTCTGCATAGGTTTAGTCTGAATGTGTAAGTGGTTTGAGTTAATTTTATTTTGCATTTCACTTACGTGATAAAGTGAAATTCTTTTATTTAGCTAATTAAGTCTAATAAATTGTAGATATACACTAATGATTTAGAAGATAATAATTTTTTTAAAGATTAGATTTTTAGCCGAATAGTATAAAGATAGGTGCAAGATAGAAGAATAATAATTCAGTGATCAATTTGTTGGCAAGAGACACTATATGGATTCATGGTTGTTGTCATTGATGGCAACAAAAGTCATCCCACATATCCGCAAGTCATGGTGTGTCTCTACCGGAAGTCAGAATGAAAATTGTTGTGGTCCGGTGAACAAGAACAGAGCATGTGGCAAGGTCCGACAGATTGGTCCGGATCTCTCAGAGGAAGTGTCTTGGTGCAGTGCGGATTTGGGGAAGTCAAGAGGACTACCTTGAGTAGTATATTCCAAGGATTTAGTCTCCGGTGATGAACAAAGAAAAAGATATGAATAGTTGAGTACCGGATTCCTGAGAGACAGTGAGAACAGAGGAAGAACTGACTGACAGAGTATCAGACTATTTGCCGGATGTGTTACTGTTGATGGTAAAGGTTGTGAAGGCATGAATCATGTTTGGCCGACATGATTAATGATATCTACAAGTATATGCTTGATCCGCATTGCTTGGTGAGCAAGGATTCAGCCGACAGAACAGAGTTTGTAAGAAACTAGACTGTTCCGGATGCCGACTAGAAAGGTGATGAAATTACTTGTGCGGATATATATAGAGGATGGATTTAGTTGTGAAGATAGGTATTGTGTGATGGTGTATGCGAATAAGTGTAGAATAGAGCAGAAGTAGTAAGAAAGATCCGGTATGTGAAAGGATAGCAGAATAAAGAACAGAGGAAAGATGAAGTGCAGCAGATCAGTGTACTGAGCCTAACCGGAACTGAACTCCAGCATATATAGATGCTTCCAATCAGTTCAAGACTGTGATTCTTATCACTTTGTAGACAGTGTGTCTCCTTGTAGGCAGTGGGCCTCTTTGTGAGCAGTGTGCTCGGGCAGTGAGCCCTAATTGGCAAGTGCCATTTTGTAATTCCTTATTCTTCTAACAGAGAATAATCTTTGGGTTAATCACCCCGTGGTTTTCTCCCTTAACAGGGTTTCCACGTCAAAAAACTGTGTCATGTGTTTTTCATTTCATGGTAATGTTTGTTTGTTTGATTCAATGCTGCATTGATTAATAAGAAAGTTCAAAAGAAGAAATAATTAGGATAACTGATTCACCCCCCCCCCTCTCAGTTATCAACACAATTGTGATCAAACACAGTGATATAATTCCGTGTAGCTATTATTGGAACAACTTGTAGAGGTTTTCTTGTAAGTTTTTCAAAGGAATAAAAAACTGATTTGAAGGTGTAAATTATTTGTGTTCTTGTTTTCACTTTCGCTGTTGGAATTTTAATTGTTGTGTGACTGTTGCAATATTTTGGAATTTATTTAATTCAATATTAGGACAACAATTGCCTTGTTAGAATTTTTTCATGGTATCAGAGCATCTCACAGGGACATGAAAAGAAGTCGTACGTAGGTTATTTTCAAGGGTGAAAATCACGACCTTTTTAGCTGTTGAATTGCGCCATCCAAGCATGGATTTTTGTGCAGGGTTCTTTAGAAAATTCATGGTGGTAAAAGAGTAAAATCGTGCAGGTTTTTCAATGAAAGATCACTCCGTTTTAAGCAGAAATTGCACACCATTTTTTCTTTAACAGATTTGTGCCATTTTTTTTGGTTAAAAATCATGTTGCTTTTGTCAAAAATACAGTTCCACGATTGTTGTTTAGAAATCGCGGCTAGATTTACCTGTAAAAGTTGCATGGGAGAAAGAAAAAAATCAGCTAGGGTTTTGGTGTAAAATCACATCGGGATTTTTAAAATATAGGTTTTTTTGACCTGCAACCAGGCTTTCCAGGTGACGGCCAGGGTTCAAATTGGCGGCTAAGGTTTGAAGCAGTAGCTAGGGCACACAACAATTGCCAGGGTCTAGTCAAATTTTTGCAGGTATTTTCACAAATTTTTGAGCAAGTTCAGTAGCCCATGGCTAGGGCATATTTATTGCAAGTATTTTAAAAATCTATTGAGCAGTTTACTTTTTCTAGATTTGAGAGTTTTTTGAGCCATATATCTTTTTAATAGCATCACCTAGTCTCAGATTTGAGGATAGGTTGGATGGTGCATTATATTTCTTGCCTTGGGAAGTCAGAGTGACTTTATTGTTGGAAGAAAATGATCTCTAGGATATCGTCAAGGATTAGGTGACTTTGCCTATAGATCTGCAGGAGTTGACAACTCATAAAAAGAAAGATATAAAGGCCAAGCATATGTTAATGGATGCATTAAAGGATCATTTAATTCCACATTTGTCTAAGAAAACAATCAAGGAGATGTTTGATGCTCTGTTTAGTCTTTTCCAGAGTGAAAACATTAACAGGAAGATGATATTGTGAAACAAACTTAGATCCATAGAGATGTCTAAATCGGATTCTGTTACTAGTTACTTGATGAAGGTCACACAACTTTGTGGCTAACTTGCAATAGTTGGGGAGAAGGTTCAAGATGTAGAGCTAGTGGACTTAGCTTTGAATGGGTTCTCATCTTCATGGCAATCATTTGTGCCAGGAAAAATCTTCCTTCCTTTGAGAGATTGTGGGATGACTCTCTCTAGAAGGAAACTCGAATGGAGTCAAAAGCCAACAAGAAGGGCGGTTATGATAATGTAGCTCTCTTTGGATAGATGAAGGGAATTAAAGGAAAAGGGAACAAGGGTAAGGGAAAGGATGAGGATTCATCCTCACAATTAGGGAAGGACTTGAGTAAAATCAAGCGCTTTATTTGTCAAATTTTGGTCATTATGAATCACAGTGTCAAAACAAGAAGGCAAAGGGAAGCGGCAACAAAAGCAAGTGGTAGCCTCTGCAAAGACTCAGATGAACAAGTTTGCCGCAAGTTTGAGAAAGATTTCTCAATGGTATCTTGTCTTTCTACTAGCACAATGTCAAGGGATGCTTGGTATGTGGACAGTGGGGCATCTGACATATGACATCAGCCTGGTATTGTTTTACCAAACTGGAAGAACACAACTATGGAGTTTAGATTGAGCTTGGTAATGATGCCAAGTGTCCAGTAGCAGGAGTTGGTACAATTCCCTTTCAATTACAACCAAGTAATTCTTTAGAATTTGAAGATATTTTGCTTGTTCCTGATCTCAAGAAGAATTTGCTTTCAGTTTCAGTTATGGAAGATAAAGGCTATGCATTTGAATTAAAAAATCAGCAAGTCCTTATTACGCCGAAATAATCTAGCCTAGATACTACACAAGTAATAGGGATTAGAGAAGACAATCTTTACAGGTTACAGGGTGAACTAGTTTTAGATCTAGTTCATAACAGTGGCAATTCGTGTGAGTTATGACATAAGAGGATGGGGCATTTGCATCACGTAACATTGCCTTTTTTGAGGGAGACTGTCACAGGTCTTTCAGAGTTCCGTATTGAACAACATGCAGTTTGTAGAGGATGCACACTTGGCAAGCATGTCAAGCTTGCTTTCCCAAGCAACGAGCATAGGTCTAAGGGGATTCTAGACTTAGTGCATTTAGATGTGTGTGGATCGATGTTAGTAGCATCAATTGTAGGAAGCATGTATTATGTTTCCTTTATTGATGATTTCTCTCACAAGACGTGGATCTATTTCTTAAAGTCCAAGGATGAGGTCTTTAGCAAGTTTTAGGAGTTCAAAGCTCTAGTTGAAAATTAGACAAGAAAGAAGATCAAGGTCTTGAGAATGAATAATGGGGTTGAGTATATGTCCAAGGAGTTCGAGGGCTTCTGCAAGGAGGGAGGGATAAAGAGGGAGTTAACAATTTTGTACAACCCGCAATAGAATGGGGTTGTAGAGCGGAAGCATCAATCCATTATAGGAACTGCTAAGGCCATGATTCATGACTTGGACTTGCCAATGTTTCTTTGGGTAGAAGCTTGTCTCACACTAGTCTATATCCACATGTAAGAACCCTAGTTCTCCCTGAGCTAATTTTCCAATTGCTGGTTTGATGTTTTAAAGTTTTTTTTTGAAATATTTACCAGATAATGCATAAAATTTACAGAACAAGGAAAAGCTGAAGCACAAATATAATATTATATCAGAATTATTATTGTCATGAAATTACATTGAAAGCATTCATACCCAGATAACAAACTTCTGTTGATGAAACCCTTATTCTGAATCTCTCCTGTAAATCCAATGAAGCACAAATGCAGCCTTTGACATGAAGCTACCAATGATGCAGCCTTCAAGTGATCTTTCACACCCTCAGGTAGCAGGAACAATGAAAAATCTTCATTCTCCAAAGCCAAGAATTCTGAAAACCCTAGGTTTCTATCCTCAAGAGCCAAGCTCTCCAGAAGCACAAAATCCAATATGTAAAATGATCCAATGATACCCTTTTCCTTTGCTTTGGTGCCTTTTATATTCTTCTCCAATTAGGTCAATTTCCCCATGATGCTTTTAAACCATTTAAAATGATATTTAATGTTCCCCCATTGACTTTATTAAATGCATTAATATATAGGCTCTCCTCTTAAAATATAATTAATGCACTTTAAGTCACTTAATTGAGGGTCATGGCCCCATTGATTATAAAGTGACATTATAAACTTTATAATAGACCTTTATATTATTTTATTATCATTAAAGAGGCCTTAATGATAATAACTCCTTTAATAACCATTATTTCACTAAACCAATTGAACATGGAAATCGACCCTGCATCCAAGATCTGTTCAGGTGCCTTACCAAATATAGAAATACTAGACTCTGCTGACAAGATGACTTACTATAAATAGTAAGTGTGTGAGACTGAGTCCTAGAACGCCAAACGAAGGCCCAACCTAAACCAAACTCTACTCTGAAGAAGGCAACCAGATAACTGCCAAAACGGACCCTCCGAACAACTCCATTAGCCTACGAGGGTCAAAAGATAGGCTAATCCTCCAAACTCTGATGCTCTTGAAAAATGGGGACATTACAGTCCGCCCTCCCTGAAATTGCTTGTCCCCAAGCAATCTCCATTGTAGAGGAAGCCCAGTCCTCGGAAGGCCCAAAAGAATTGTGAAGTGTCCCATGCATCGCTAACTAACTCCTGAAGCACCAACATAAACATAACTGTGCAAGATATCCCTGGATCCCAAACCCAGAATGGAAGTCTACCATGTCTAGTATCCTCCGACTTCCTCTACGCAAATCTAATCACGACTTCACCATGCTGAAAATGGTGAAGCAACCCGTTGGAACCCATCCAAACTGCGGTGCCAGACCTGTCACCACCTGGATCCCAATACAATCGGAACTCAGATCCATTTGTCATGAAAAGACAAAAATATCTGGAAGCATCCGCAACACAATATCTCTCTACAGTCTCTCCGAAACTCCCATGGATGTGATAACTAACCAAACCATCATGTCCATTGAGACCGTAATTACCCTGTAACCATGTATCCGTATGAGATCTCTGTGACATAAAAGTAGCAAACCCTGTCAGATACATATTAGCATGATGGATAACTGATTGCCGCCCCTGCAAATACTCTCCTACAAACAACTGAGTGAGGTACTTGCAGCCTCTAGTCCCATCTTCTGAAGATGGCAACTCTCCATCCCACAGTGGATGGTACAAACCCTGAGCCAATCCACTTCGGCGCATCAACAAATCCTCTGTGTGTGGATTAAAAGAGAAGTGATGAGCACTCCTCACTATGCAGTCAAAGTAAAATGCTCTAGCCTCTGTCAACGGTTGATCGTCAGAGTCGTGGGGAACACTCTCTTCAGCTGTCTCATCACTCTCATCACTAGAATCAGAAGATGGCTCCGGTCTCCGATCCCGAGTAGCTAATGGGGTAGATGCTCTAATAACCCTCTCTGCATACCCAATAGCAAAATCCCTATCATGAAGCAAATGGAGGTATTCTGATTTTATTGCGTCCAATACGCTCTTGATAAAACGTAAACTGCGAATAGGAGTACCTGTAGAGACCCCATCCTGTCTCTCTTGAAATTCTGCGCAGCAAAGGAGGTACTCCACATACTTATCCGTGAAATCAAAGCGAGATAAGGTTGAATCAACCTTCTCTCCTGTAACCTTCAGCTGATCTCTCGAACTCTGTAACTCAACAAACTGTTGATCATAATCAGCTGTATGGGATGAAATGATTGATTTGCTTTCAGGAGGGGAAAACAAGTCAATATAAGAATCAATCTCCACACTGGATGACGCCTTGCATATCTCCTGTGAATAAGATGGGGTAATGTTGTGTTTAGTCACACAACTCTCTGCAGAACCAACCACCTCATCACATAAGCTATCAATATCCTGCTCTACATCACCTGTAACAAGTCTATCCTCTGAGATCCCTGAAGCATCACATGGTTCCCTGCTACTCTCAACCAACACACTCATCCCATCTACATCACCTGCACCTGCAACTGTAATGGATGTAACCACATCCCCAATACATCCATTTTCATATTCCGTAGATATATGGTCATCACCAACTACTGCCATAGATAATGGAACTGTAACTGCTGGTAATGAAGACTGCACTAAGCTCAACTCCACGGTATGCTCATCTATCCGTAACTTTGACTCTTGAAGGGCTATTTGAGCGCTCTTCAAAGAGTCCATGGTGACTTCTAGCTCATATGTGAGCTCATCAACCTCCTCCTCTTTCCCTTTAAGAGCATCATAACAAATCCCATCCCTCTCGAGAAGATAATCTCTATCAGCTAATAACTGTAGATAATTGTGTTTCATTATTCCAAATGCTTCTCGAAGTGCATGAAACTCTACAAGGGCAAATCCACTATCACAGTGCTCATCTATCACGGGAGTACTCCAACCATAAGTTGCCAACATCCGCCGAGCAACATCAAAATGTTCTAACGTTGTAGCAACCATACTGTCATTAACCTTCAATTGCCTTGCTAAATGATGATACCCCTGTGACACATCACCTCCACACAAATTTTCTGATTTATAATCAGCACTATGATAAGAGGTTGAATCATCATCACTTACTGTTTGGTAACCATCAATATGTGTGCCTTCAACTCTGCACACATCATCAACTAAGGTACCAATGTTATGTACCTCATAGGATGGCTCTAATGGCATGGTAGAAGCTGCTGATTTGACAATATCTTCGCACCCTTCCATTGTAACTGTAACTGTATCACCATCCAACTCATGATCCTGAGATCCCATGCCAACAAATGATTCTTCTAACTTGTTTTCTAAGGTCTGATCTGAAAAATCAGACTCATTATGGCATGAATCTTCATCAACCAATGCATCATTGATACCCGAAACTGAAGTACCAACATTAGAAGACTCCACAATACTATCATCCTTGCGTGAAATGGCTTCTGTCACATGACGATACAAGGAAATAGGACTGTTGTTGCAAAGATCAGAATTGTTATGGGTTAACCTTTGTCTTCATTCTGCTGCAAGCTACGAGCTAATCTTTGTTGTGAAAGTATAAGTTTTTGCTGGATATTATTCAGGATGCTCTCAACACTTCGCTGCTCACATTTCTTTGATTTTCTTTTTTGCTTGCCACAATCCATCTGATACTCCATATATTGCTTCAAGTCTAGACAATCTTTGACCTTAACTGGAAGTGCTCTATACTCCTCATAAGCAACCATTACCTCATCAACAAATTTAGAAGCCATAATGCTGATTGTTGTTTCTTTTTGGGATTTTGATTTCCTTGCAATATCTGTTGTTTATAAGTTACCTCAGTTCTGAATGGTATAGCTGATAAACTGAGTGCCAAAGATGCTATGATTCAACCTGTTGTAATGGTCTGATTATATACTGTGCACAGAACAACATGCCAATGTAATACCAACATACAATGTAAATATAAATACCAAGTCTGCTGTAGCAGGTGCCTTGACTGGCAGTCCCAATGATAATATTTACTTTCATACTCAGATTTCTAGTGAAAGGAACCAGACTTATTAAATGTCTTCAACTCTATTCAAAATAAAGATTTGAATAGACCAATAGATTACACATACCTTCTTCACATATCTGGCACATACTCCAATTTTGCTTCAGCAGACAATAAGAGACCAGGGGGCCCACATGGCAGAGTTTGTCCCCTAATGTTGTGAGGAAGGTGTACGGTAGTTTAGGGACTGATATCATTAAGAACTTTATCAGCACTTAATATGAGCAGCAGTGTTTGTAGAAATGTTTAGGAATGGTAGGTCCCACATCCCACTTCAATACATAAACCGAAACTCTCAAGATGGCTGCGCCAGATTTATGTCTCCAAAATGCATTACTTTACCTTCAGAACTCACGATTTCTCCTTTGCTGACTGGCTGAGTGGAATAAGGGTCCCACACTTCCCTTCCAACTCAGCAGATCTTACTGCAAAAGCCTTAAGCTTTCAAAAAAAAACTCACGAATTTCCTTTAGACTTGTGATTTCTCAATCGTCTAACACAATGCGAGGGTCCCACGCCTCAACAAGAATATCAATCTTTAAAATAGCGGTGACTACTTTTCAATTCCCACAATCCTTCTTAGACTTCACGAATCCTTGAAAATATTTACGGGCTGTGATTTGTTGAATCCTCCTTGTTTCTTCGACACGCAATTCACAGAGATGCGGCCAATATAATTTGAGACTTGTGATTGATTATTGGAAGATACGCTACACATCACATTAAAGACTTCTCCTTGAATGATATGTCTTCCACGATGGCGATCAAGACTTAATTGCTTTTAGAATATTAACATCACAGATGCGCTGCTGGAAATGGATTATGCGAACCTGCTCCTTATGCGATCACCTTACGCGATGTCTGGCCCGCGATCTGCCTTCACAACCAATACCAATACCAAACCTAGACTCCACGCAATCCTCTGACTTCTTCCAAAAGTTTGAATTCCCTTAAAGAATTCAACTCCCACGATTTCACCAAATATATTATAATCTTTCGGTAAAATGTTTATCCGGCTTCATAAAAAATTCCTAACACCCCAAATCATTAAATAATAATTATTTCTGCATTGACTCCCAATAATCTTAAACTTTGTTCAATATTTTTTTGATACTCTGAAATTTGGACTGAAAGATCTCTGGGATTGATACTCTCTTCAACTGGCTAACCTGATATATATATATTTTTTGTAAATATTCTTTAATAAACACCACTGTTAAGCTAACATACAATAGCTGATACCACACATGCAACCATTAAAACCAACATGCAAGTGCTGATCACTAACATGCAACCCCAAATCTTGACATGCAACATGAAATCTCTGACATGCAATTGATCAAATTTTTGATTTCCCAATAGGATGGCAGGAAACTTGGCTCTGATACCACTGTAAGAACCCTAGTTCTCCCTGAGCTAATTTTCCAATTGTTGGTTTGATGTTTTTAAGTTTTTTTCCGAAATATTTACCAGATAATGCATAAAATTTATAGAACAAGGAAAAGCTGAAGCACAAATATAATATTATATCAGAACTATTATTGTCATGAAATTACATTGAAAGCATTCATACCCAGATAACAAACTTCTGTTGATGAAACCCTTATTCTGAGTCTCTCCTGTAAATCCAATGAAGCACAAATGCAGCCTCTGACATGAAGCTACCAATGATGCAGCCTTCAAGTGATCTTTCACACCCTCAGGTAGCAGGAACAATGAAGAATCTTCATTCTCCAAAGCCAAGAATTCTGAAAACCCTAGGTTTCCATCCTCAAGAGCCAAGCTCTCCAGAAGCACAAAATCCAATATGTAAAATGATCCAATGATACCCTTTTCCTTTGCTTTGGTGCCTTTTATATTCTTCTCCAATTAGGTCAATTTCCCCATGATGCTTTTAAACCATTTAAAATGATATTTAATGTTCCCCCATTGACTTTATTAAATGCATTAATATATAGGCTCTCCTCTTAAAATATAATTAATGCACTTTAAGTCACTTAATTGAGGGTCATGGCCCCATTGATTATAAAGTGACGTTATAAACTTTATAATAAACCTTTATATTATTTTATTATCATTAAAGAGGCCTTAATGATAATAACTCCTTTAATAACCATTATTTCACTAAACCAACTGAACATGGAAATCGACCCTGCATCCAAGATCTGTTCAGGTGCCTTACCAAATATAGAAATACTAGACTCTGCTGACAAGATGACTTACTATAAATAGTAAGTGTGTGAGACTGAGTCCTAGAACGCGAAACGAAGGCCCAACTTGAACCAAACTCTACTCTGAAGAAGAAGGCAACCAGATAACTACCAAAACGGACCCTCTGAACAACTCCATTAGCCTACGAGGGTCAAAAGATAGGCTAATCCTCCAAACTCTGATGCTCTTGAAAAATGGGGACATTACACCATAACAAGTGTCCTTGCAGGATCTTGGAGGACAAGACACGAGAGGAGGCATTCATTGGTGTGAAGCTAGAGGTGAGTCTATATTAGTTGTCTTGTTTATATCCATATACCTGTAGAAAAGAGGACCAAGTTGGAACCTTCTAGCAGGAAGGGTTTATTTGTGGGTTATAGTGAAACTTCTAAGGCCTACAGGGTCTATATTCTAGAATAGACAAAAGTTATAGTCAGTAGGGATGTAAAGTTTGAGAACTTTGCATCCAGGAAGTAGGAAGCTTTGAAGGTTGAGTCTTTGAAGATGCAAGTTGTTTCCAGTTAGAACAACAATATTCAAAAGAAACTTCAGCCCCTTCTGCTTCTTTTGTTAGGAGACCTCGATGGTTCACACAGACATTGAGGGATGCTCAAGAGCATGTTGAGGCTCCTAGGAGCACATTCAAGGAGAGTAGGCCTTTGAAGAAGTTTCCTAACTACATGGCATTGATGAGCAACATCATAGAGCCTTCTAGCTTCTAGGAAGCAATTGATCAGCAGTTAGCTGATATTTTGACCAAGCCTTTAGCAAAAGGGAAGTTTGAAGCTTTCAGAGACAAACTTGGATTGGTGCAAAATTCCTTCCTCGCTAAGAAGGAGTGTTGAGTTTTCTAGCTTAGTTCGGAACTTTTGCACATGTTTAGTGTGAATGTGCAAGTGGTTCGAGTTAATTCTATTTTGCATTTCACTTAAGTCATAAAGTGAAATTCTTTTATTTAGTTAATCAAGTCTAATAAAGTGTAGATATACACTAATGATTTAGACTTATCTTCCAAGTCATCTCCTGCGAGAGATAAGAATCTTTTTGAAGATTAGATTTTTAGCTGAATAGTATAAAGATAGGTGCAAGATAGAAGAATAATAACTCAGTGATCAATTGTGATCAAACACAATGATACAATTCTGTGTAGCTGTTATTGGAGCAACTTGTAGGGGATTCCTTGTAAGTGTTTCGAAGGAATGAAAAACTGATTTGAAGGTGTAAATTATCGGTGTTCTTGTTTTCTTTTTGGTTGTTGGAATTTTAATTGTTGTGTGACCGTTGCAACATTTTGGAATTTATTTAATTCAATATCAGGACAGCTGTTGCATTGTTAGAATTTCTTCAATCTGTATGACTATACGGATTTGTACGACTAACCGTACTATCCTTGCACGCCGTACTATTTCTTCTTGTTTTCGCTCTATTCAAATTGTTTTTTGTATTTGATCATTGTTTTTTTCTCTATCTTGCGCCTTGTCTTTATACTAATAGCTGCAATCTTTATCTGCCAAAACAAAAAAGCCAAATTTCTTGACGAGATGTGAGTTGGAGATAAATCTAAATCACTAATGCTTATTCACACTTTATTAGACTCAATTGGCTAAAAATAAGACGTTCCCTTTTTTAATAAAAGTGATGCAAACTAGAATATCTTGAATCACTTCTAGCACGTTCACATTGAACTTGTGCAGAAGTTCCAAATTGAGCTAGAAAACTCAACACTCCCTCTTAGCGAGGAAGGAATTCTGCACCAATCCAAGTTTGTCTCTAAATGCTTCAAACTTCCCTTTTGCTAAGGGCTTGGTTAAAATATTAGCTACCTGCTAATCTGTGGAAATATATTGGAGCTTAACTACTCCCTTCTGAATCCTATCTTGAATGAAGTGTTATTTGATCTCTATGTGCTTAGACCTGTCATGAAACACTGGATTATTAGAGAGTTTGACACAACTTTGATTATCATAGTAAATGATCGTGGGATCCAATTCTTGATAAAAAAATCCTGCAAGGAACTTGCGAAGCCAAATGGCCTCACAATTGGCAATACTGGCTGCCATGTATTTTGCCTTTGCTAAGCTAAGTGCCATAGAAGTTTGCTTCTTGCTGAACCATGATATAATCACTGAACCCAAACTAAAGCAACACCTTGAGGTGCTATTCTTGTCTGTTGCACTACCTACCCAATCTGAGTTTGTATACTTCACTTCACTATCTTCAAGATATCTCAAACCATACTCCACTATGCCCCTCAAATACCTGAGCACATGTCTTGCTACTACCCAATGATCTTGCCTTGGCTCCACCATGAACCAACTCAGAGTGTTAATTGCAGAACATATATCTAGTCTAATATTGACCAAATACATTAAGGAACCTATCAACTGTTTGTACAATGTGGGATCCACCAACTTTGAATATGAAGATGTCACCTTCTTAAGTTTAGGGATCATAGGTGTGGCTATAGGTTTACAATCCTCCATTCGGAATTGCTTCAGGATCTCAACTGCATACTTACCTTGCCCAAGGAAAATCTCCCTTGGTTTCTACCAAACCTCAAAACCCAAGAAGTAATGCATCATACTGATGTCCATATCAAACTCAACAACCATATTTGCTTTGCACCCTGCAATTAGCTGCTTTGCATCTGTAATTAAAAAAAATCATCTATATACAATACCAAAATAAGCAGATTAGTCGCAACAATTATATAATATAGATTAGGATCTACTTTACTTTTGGTAAAGTCCATACTTTGCAGATATCCATCTATCTTGGAATACCATGCTTTTGGTGCATGTTTGAGTCCATACAAAGCTTTCTTAAGCCTTGAGGTTTGAGTTAAACTACTGTTTGTTTAATATAATGGTTGCTAATACTTCCTCTTGTTTTATGTTTGCTTTATGCGTTTCTTCGCTGTTTTCTTTATACAGCCTGTAGTCTATTCTTAGACTTTGTATCCTATATATTGAACTTCTGCTCTTCTTTGTAAATATAACGATTTTTTAATCAAAAGATTCTTTGTTACCTTCTGTAACATGGTATTAGAGAGGTATGATATCACCTACTCTTTCAATGCCCTGAGATTCCTGTTTCGCATTTTTTTGAAGGTTTCCTGTTCAGTTTCTGGATTGTCGTGGTTTTTTCGGCATCCTTTAGGTCACCTTTTTGTGGATTGCGTCTGGCGTGTCATTTTCGTGGGCAGCAAAAGGTCGCGTTTTCCTATTCTTCTTCTACCGAACGTGATTTATTTCTGGCCGAGATTCTGTTTTGATCGTCATTTTCTGTGGTCGCGTATGTAGAAGTCTGGTTCGAGGCTTTTTGAAGGGCGTGCCGCCTGTAATCACGCTTTACATTTCGACGAACTTCTCTTTTTCTGGATATCGCGATTTGAACCCCCTGAAGGTCGCGATTTTCTAGTCGGCGGGCCCTCTCTTTTTCAGTGTTTTCTTCTGGTTTTCTTGTTTTCATCGGCGGGTTTCCTTTTGAGCGGCTTACGCTTTTCTCTCTGAAATCGTGGATTTTGATCTAGATGCAGGTAGGGTTACCTGAAGATCGCGATTTTGTGAAGGCAAAGTTTAAATAATCCGCCATTATTATAATCTATTTGCTTTGTGCTTAAAGCACCACCTCGACCCATCTAGTTCCTCACTCAACTGTGAGATTTGTGCTTTGGGTCCCTCTATTATCAGCATGTATGAAGAATTTTTTTTATTTCATCTCGAAATTCGTGTTCGGATTGTCGAATCAATTTCCATGGTTTGAGGTTTTTGTCGTTTGGCTATTGTCCATTCTCCGATATCTTGTTTTTTGTGTCTCAAAATATCTCCTGACGGCGTCTTCTGTCATGCATCTTGAACCAATGGAATCATCGGGCTACGCCTTTATGGACAAGCGTCCTGCAGATCATGTCAAATCCTCTGCCTGGTACATTGACACAGGTACCTCTCATCACTTTACACATCGACGAGACTGGTTCACGGAGTACACACCTTTCAAAGATTTTGTCATTTTTGGAGGAGGCGAAGAATATGCTGTTGCTGGAAAAGGCACTGTTCAAATACAATCTGGAAGGAGAAATCTAATATTTCTCGATGTTTACTTCGTACCTGGCACGGAGCTGAACCTTCTCTCTGTCAGTCAAATCATGCGACACTCACCTCATCTAGATGTTGTATTTAGTATGCACTCATGCCGGATAGTGGATCGTGAGACCCGCATCACTGTTGCTCAGGCTCTTGAGGATCATGGTCTATATAGACTCATGGATTTTGGTGATTCTCCAGAGCGAGCTATGGTTGCCAGGAACACTTCCATCAGTAAACTCTGGCATCAACGGTATGGGTATCTCAACATGCACTATCTCTCTCAGTTAGCTAGGGAGAATCTGGTTGGTGGTCTTCCAGAAATTCAGACTCAACTTCCTGGCATCTGCGACGCATGTCAAGCTGGCAAACAACATAGGACTCCATTTCCTGACGGTGATAAATAGAGAGCATCCAAGGTTTTGCAGTTGGTTCACGCTGATGTATGTGGGCCAACGAACACTTCTTCAGTCACTGGGTGCAGATATTTTCTACTTTTTGTTGATGATTTCAGCAGAAAGATGTGGGTATATTTCCTAAAAAAGAAATCCAATGTGCTCAGTACATTTCAGTAGTTCAAAGCCTTGGTGGAAAAAGAGTCAGGGTGTCCAATTGTCTCTCTTCGGACTGATAATGGGGGGGAGTTTTGTTCCTTTAACTTCACCCATTTTTGTGTTGCACATGGCATCGAATGTCAGCAGACTACACATTACACACCCCAACAAAATGGTGTTGTTGAGCGTCGTAATCGCACTATTACAGAGATGGCACGTTCTATGCTAGAACATCGAAGTGTTCCTAAGAAGTTCTGGGTTGAAGCAGTCTACACTGCTGTCTATCTTCTGAACAGATCTCCCACCTATGCGGTCAGAAAAATGACTCCTGAGGAAGCCTGGTTTGGATGTCAGCCTTGCGTGAACCATCTGAAATTTTTTGGCTCCATTGCTCATGTTTGGATTTCAGATGCCAAGCGCACTAAACTGGACGCCAAAAGCTAGAAACTCATGTTCACGGGTGTTGATGATGTTTTCTTGACAACAACAACATTAGAATAAAACACCAAGTGCTCTATCCTCTCTTGAACAAAGCGTCTCGAATGCTAAACTATGTGATCAAACAAGAACGCTCCAAGGTTCTTTGTACGTAATTTGCAACGGATAGCTTCGGTGGTATGATGTGATAATGCTGTTTACACAAAGGGACTTACGCAGAATTTATTCATCACTCCATTCAATTATGTACTCTTTCCTTGTGAAATGAAACTTTTTCTAATCAACTACAAAAAGAAAAGGCAAAAGGCAAGGGTTTAGAGAAACTAATCTAAGGTCAATGAGGCAATGATGTTGCATGAATAGACAAACTCCTCAATAAACCTAACTCTACTTCGCCAAGAATGCCTACAACTACATGGAGTAGGTGCAATTTCTTAAGGTTAGCGAATGGTTTTCAAATCATGAAAGCTCATATAAGCATCCATTGGACGGCGCAGCTCAAACAAGCATCCACAACCGAACTTAAGCAAATTATGATGAAGCTCAGACTAGCTTTACACAACACTCCACCAGCGATGGATGTCAAAAGCATGAGCTAGGAGTTGTTCAAATATTCAATACATACATGCATTACATCAATGAACTTTTAATCTATCAACTGAGCTACTTTGGAAACAATTCTTAACCATCTTGGAGACAATGAAGACCATGCTAACATTCCAAAATCACAAGATCACCATGAAACATTCAACAATGAGCTTGCATTAATCTTGAAGTGTATCTTTACAACAATCTATCAATCTCTCTTCAATGACTTCGAAGAGCCTCCTCTACTCCTTTCTAATCTAGTGTATCCTCTAATCCTCTTCTAATGTCTAATGTATATTTACAAATGAGAGAAGTGAGCCTTATATAGAGCTCAAGAATTACATGATGGGTCAAGATTGATTTAGCAATCAACGGCCAAGATTGAGACAACAAGGCAGTTTGTTACAAAATTTGCTATTTTTAGAACATGAAAGAGGCAATGAAGGCACGTTTCCCAATGTGATAAGCATCTTTATAGTGGGTCCTCTTGAATGAATGACATGGCAGAATGTGATTGGCTTGATGATGTGTACGTGCCACCTCAGCATCTTTGAACGGACTAGTCTAGTTCACCTCATGTTCACTTAGAATATTTTCTTCTTGTTGTCTTGATGTAACTCATGGATCGCTTTGATGATCATGCTCACCTCTCATCTGGTGATGTGCTTGTGCAGGATTATGCCTCTGGATAGTTGCATGGACTCATGGAGTAGACTAGTGCCTGATGAGAGTTCTTCTTGTTTGACGCATGATATGTGATCTTCTGGATGATGACCTCCTTCAAGATGTGCATGGTGAAGTGACAACCTTCCACTGATCCTCACCTCGTACGGATGATGCTCTTGATGATGAACTACAATTGTAACCTTGATCATCTTAGACTAGCTCCCCTTCGCATGGTGTTGATGTCTTCCTCATCTAGACAGACGAAGTCTTCAAAGTAAGATGAACTTGATGTAAGAGCTCTCCTCCATGTCGATGTGACCCAAGTTAGTGTCACTCACGTTCCTCCACTTGAACATGATCTTCGTCTTCGACATGACTCCTTGCTTATCACTCTTGATCAAAGCTTGTCTTTCCTTGGCGTTCATCATCCACCTCCTCCTACAAGAGAAGACAACACATGTTTAGAAGGCTGATGTGACACTTGATATAAGGTTTCTCCTAACACCTAACTCATCTCCTCATGCACGTGGGACAAAACAATGTATTGAAAAAACAATATACCTTTGAAAAATCAAGTTTTTATGAATAAAATCAGAATTTTGGAAGACTTGACTCTTAAAGGACACTTGAATTTCTTGATTTCTCCATTTGAAAATCTGCTGCTCCTAGCTGCTGTAGGTCTTCTCTGCTGCAGATCAGAATTGTATTTGTTTTGTTTTTTGATTAAAATTGCAAAAATGAACCTCCTTATATACTAAACGCTGCCCTACTTCAAGCCAGGTCGGCCTAGGAAGGGTAAATTAAATGATTTATGAAGTTTTCCATACCTTCATGCCTGGAGCGCCCACCTAGGGCGGGTTTGGAGGTGTTGGGTGGAGGATGTCATGTGATGACATGACCTTGTCCGAGTGAATGGTCCAAGGCCGCCTAGCATGGGTGGATTTGAGGGTGGTGTATGGATTTTTGCAAGACCTAGGCATTTTAGCTTGGTTTTGATGATCAAAGACATCTTCACTTACTTCCATGATAATTTAACTTCCTTTGAATGCTATAGAAGCATGGGCGTATTTAGAGAGGGTGTATAGAGAATGTGATGTGGAGGAGGTGGAGTTGTCCAAGTGTAGTGCTCAAGGCTGCCTAGCATGGGCGGCTTGGAAGGTAGGGTGTGGATTCCTTCACTTAATGTTCATTCCTCTCCTCATGAAGACCTTTCTCTCCAACTTCCTTAAGACTTAGCCAATTTTGAGATATTAATGAAGTTGAAGGACACATCTTGAATGTCAGGGGATCTTGTCCATCTGTCTTGGTGAAATCCGCCTAGGAAGGGCGAGTTTGGAGAGCTAGTAAGGATTTTGCCATGTGTGCATTCTCTATCTTGACACTCTTCCTCCACCTTCATGACTTAGTGATTTTTCAAACTTCCCTCTCTTTGAATGACCCTCTCTAGGATGTGAAGCATCATGTTGAGTTGGAGAGTCAGGATGGAGTAGTTGCAATGCTTGGACATCTGACTCCAGACTCACCTCTCTAGGCCGACCAAGTAGGGCGGGTTTGAGAGTAGGCCTTGGATTTTTGACACACAAAAGCTTTTCACTCTTATCAATTTGACTATCTCATCTCCTTGGTGTTATTTGCATCATTCTCATCAAACAAACTTACAACTTATGTTGTTTTTCACCCTGGGCGGCTTTAGAGACAGTGTTTGGAGTGCTTCATGTGGTAGATGATACAATCCACAAGGACCTCTTGAGGCCGCCCAGGTAGGGCGGCTTTAGAGGTGACCCTTGGATTTCAACTTAAAACTCATTTAATCCTTTTAAACCTTCAAGCTTCCATCAAAACTTCATGATCTCCTAACGCTTTGTGTTTTAAACACTTAAAAACTTGATCACTTTCTCCTTGGGCATGGTTGTAAGTGTTGTCTGGAGAGATCCATGTGGAGATGAAGACATCATCCATGCCCTCATGCCAAGGCCGCCTAGGTAGGGTGGGTTGGAGAGTGACACTTGGAATGTTGCTTATAATCCACTTGACTTCACTCAAACTTATAAACCTTACTTACAAATCATCATATCTCAGGATTTGAGAGTACTGTCTGGACAATCTCACCTGGAACAAGACAAAGTCATTGAATGCACCTTGAGGCCAACCAGACTGGGGGGGTTGGGATACCACCCTTGGATTTTCATACTTAGAAACATTTCATTCATCTCAACTTGATCATCTCACCTTCTAAGTGTCACCTTCTTCATCCTTCATCAAGTAAACTTGCAAATTGTGCCATCTACATCCATGAGCAGTCCTGGAGATAGTATGTGGAGAGTTTCATGTGGGAAGAGACAAAGTCCAAGACCCCCTCTTGAGGCCGCCCAGGTAGGGCGGGTTTAGAGGTGACCTCTGGATTTTGACTTGGAATGCATTTAGTTCCTCCAAACTTGCAAACTTTGATTGGAATTTCGTCATATCCTTGCACTTTGCCCTCAACATCTTGCATACTTAACCACTTTCCTCCTTGGGCGGATTTGGAGGCAGTGTCTGGACAAAGTCTCCTGAAAGTGGTGACACTGTCCAGAAGAACTCTGTGAGGCCGCCCAGATTGGGCGGATTTGGACATGGAGTGAGAAATTTCTTGCCTTAGTCAAATTTTGGATTTTCTTGAATGGAAGTATATTGAAAATATGTTTAAGTATAAGTCAGATATTGTATCTAACTTATACTTTAAATATTTATCAATATACTTCCAAGATGTTTGAGATAGGTCTTAGATCCATAGGATTTAGCATGCAGATTCTTGATTTCTGAGGATCCACCAGATTTCAGACTTAGTCATTTTTTCAGGATTTTCAAGATATCAGACTTAGTCATTTTCAGGGTCTCAGTGACATGCATCAGGATGAAGGCATATAGACCTCTTGGCAAGAAACTGTTGAAACTTGGATACACAACACTATCAAAATCCTACAAGCTCAGAGGAAAACTAAACCTAAAGCAAAACAAGGACAGAAAGCAAGAAAAAAAGGGGGTCCCCATTTGCAATGGGGCGATGTGTGATTACATCACAACAACGGGGTACAGTGAAAATCATAAGGCTTACAGACTGATTGATGTAGATACTGATCATCTCATATTCAGTCGTGATGTAGTCGTTGATGAGACTACTGGGCCCTTTCTGTTGTCTCCTTCCTCTCCTCATACTAAGGATCAGTCCTTGGCGGCTTCAGATTTTGGTGTTCACATTCCTTTCGCTCCACCTGATGGGAGGACTCTTGCAGTTTTGCCCACACTGCAGCATGGTGTTCCACCACCCGTCTCTCCTTAGGATGTTCTGGATCCTCCTGATCTTGTTCCTGATCCTGTTCCTGCCACTCTTGGTGATACTGATGCCCCTCCTTCAGATATTGGTTCATTTGCTCTCCGGCCTAAATGGTGGGCCAAAACAATTGGTGATCTTCATGATAATGAACTCATCGAGGGTAGATCTGCTCGAAAGAAGAGCAAGCATCAAAATACTATCAATTTTGCTCTCATGGCAAATCTTCACAGCATTTCAGAACCTCAAACATATTCTGAGGCCAAAGGTGTACCTGAATGGGAAAAGGCTATGGATGCTGAGCACCAGAGCCTTCTGAAGAACAATACTTGGGTTCTTTCTGATCTCCCTCCTAGGACGAAGCCCATTGAGTGCAAATGGGTCTACAAACTCAAATACAAGGCTGATGGGACTCTCGACAAATATAAGGCTAGGTTGGTCGCCAAAGGATACTCACAAAAAGGTGTTGACTATGAGGAGACTTTTGCTCCTACAACCAAAATGAGTACCATTAGGCTTGTTTTTGCTTTGGCAGCGCAATTTGGGTGGAAAGTCCATCAAATGGACGTTAAGAGCGCCTTCCTCAACGGCGATTTACAGGAAGAAGTCTACATGACGCAACCTCTTGGCTTCAAGGTTGTGGGCAAAGAACACCAGGTGTGCAAATTGGTAAAAGCTCTTTATGGCCTCAAACAGGCTCCAAGGGCATGGTGCATCAAGATTGATAAGTACCTCGTGGATTGTGGTTTTTAGAGGAGCCCATCAGACTCCAATCTGTATGTCCAACAATATGCTAATGATAGTCTTTACATTGTTATCTATGTCGATGATCTAATTGTCATTGGCAGTTCTGAGCAGTTGATTCAAGGGATCAAACATGATCTCAGTTAGACTTTTGACATGACCGATTTGGGACTCCTCCATTATTTCCTAGGTATTGAGGTTTGGCAGCATTCTGACCGCATCTTCATCTCTTAGTCAAAGTATGCACGCGGTTTGTTGGACAAATTTCGGATGGCAGACTGCAAACCTGCTTCTACACCCATGGAAAAAAGGCTGAAATTCTCAGCTAATTCCGATTCTCCTGTAGAGAATTAATCCGCATTTAGGCAATTAGTGGGCAGTCTCATCTATCTTACTGCCACTAGACCTGATCTTTGTTTTGCAGTCAGCTAAATCTGTCATTTCATGACAGCTCCTAAAGTTGAACATTGGGTTGCCGCAAAGCGTGTGTTGAGATATGTGCAAGGTACTTTTGACTTTGGCATTCTATATGGCCGATGTGCAGACCCTTAGCTGATTGGTTTTACAGATTCCGATTGGGCAGGATCGATTGATGACAGAAAGTCTACCTTTGGGTATGTTTTCAGTTTGGGAACATATGCCATCACTTGGACTAGCAAGAAGCAGCAGGCAGTGGCTCTCTCCTCGACAAAAGCTGAATATCGAGGAGCTGTTAAAGCAGCCTGTGAAGCAGTTTGGCTTCGCCGAATGCTTTCAGACATGTAAATGTCTCCTACCGGGCCTTCACCCTTGTATTGTGACAATCAAGGGGTATTGAAACTTGCCAAAAATCTTGTCTTTCATGAACGGACAAAACATGTTGATCTTCATTGCCACTTTATTCGCCAGCTAGTTGAAGACGGATCTGTTGTCTTGTAGTATGTTCCTACAGAAGACCAGACTGCAGATATTCTTACCAAATCTTTGACCTCGGATAAGTTTGTCAAATTTCGGGAGCATCTTGGTCTAGTTGACAGATCGACCATTATGGGAGGGTATTAAACTACCGTTAGTTTAATATAATGGTCGCTAATACTTCTCTTGTTTTATGTTTGCTTTATGCGTTTCTTCGCCTGTAGTCTATTCTTAGACTTTGTATCCTATATATTGAGCTTCTGCTCTCCTTTGTAAATATAAGGATTCTTTAATCAAAAGATTCTCTGTTACCTTCTGTAATAGGATATGCCTACCCCCTCCATAGGGCACACACACTTGAGTACCTGGTACAGATTCGTGTACAGTACGGTGCGAGTACGGCTTGGATATCATACCCACTCGTGCCCACAAATTTGCATTCCTCTAGCCGCATTGGATTCTGCAGGATTCATGTTTTTGGAAAATCATCCCATATTTAAAAAAAATTTAAAATGCCGGTTAGAAACAGACAAAAATGGTTAAAAATGCGGGTTAAATCAAGGTTTGAGTCGGTCAAATCAGGGTTTTAAAACGTTTTTACTTCAAACACGACCCTGTATTCTAAATCGCGACTATTCTGCATTATCACGGGTATCAAATTTGTTATTTTCATATCGTGGCTATTCTGCATTATCGCGACCTGTACACATTAAATTTGCAAAACATAAAGATATTAAAACACTATACACATTATTGCGATAGGAAAATAATTTGCGACTTATAATATAAAGATTTAAAATTTAATAAAACAAAAATATAATATAATCAGGGTTTTAAAACTATCACTTAGTTGATAATTTATAATATAAGATTTTTGTTTTGTTAAATTTAAAATCTTTATATTATAAGTTTATAATTTATATTAAAATTTTTATATTTTTATTTTATTAAATTTAAAATGTATATATAATAGAGTTCATATATAAATTTAAATGTAAAATGTTTATGTTTTATTAGATCTCATTTTTTTATATTTATATTTTGTTGTACTCCACAACAAAATATAAATATCAAACTTTTTTATTAATTTATTTTAATTAAAAATAATATAAATTGTAATATTTAGGTTAAAAATATAAATAATAAATTATATTTTAATATAATAGATTATTTAATAATATATTTTTGAATTTGCTATATATATTATAATATTATATATAATTCTATTTAAATATAATTATAATATGTATTTAAATTTTAATATGATTAATAATTATATATATTGGTATTTAAATTTAATAAGTTCAATATTTGTTAATAATTGTAATATGTTATTTTAAAATAATAAATTATATATATATTTTTTGATTCGTAAGCCAGAGGTCACAAGGGGGACCTCCTCCCCATCAACATATTCAACTTAAAAATCACGTATTCAGCTTAGAAATCATGTATTCAACTTAGAAGCCACATAGAAGCCATCGATGTTACTTAGGGGATTCGGACTTGGATCTCCATCTTGAGAACCTTATGGCCTTGCCATTTAAGCACAACTGCTTTCACAATAATAAATTATATTTTAATATAATACATTTTATAATAAAATTTAATTCATAGTATATATTATCTTGCCCTATCCATAGTAGGGGGTCTTGAAAAATAGCTGTATCCATGTCTATGCAATGTTGCTTGAGGTTGCTCTATGTACACTTGCTTAATGATACCATTAAGAAAAGCTGTCTTGATGTATCTTCTATCCCATAAATGAAACTAAAGACATAACTGTTCTAATGGAAGTGTATTTGTCGACTGGAGCAAATGTCTCCTCATAGTCCACTCCCTCTCTCTGGGAGAACCCTCTCGCCACAAACTTCGCCTTGAACTTCTCAATGCTACCATCTGCAACATGCTTGATTTTGTACAACCACTTGGAACTCAACTGTTTTCCCTTCCTGTCTTGGCACTCTGTCCCATACATCATTTTTAGTGATGGATGTGTATTCCTCCATCATAGCATATCGCAAAACCTTCTAGTCAACTGCTTCTTGGAAGCTAGAATGCTCTAAATCTATGATGCTACTCATAAATGCCATGGAGTTTGGAAACTTCTTTGGAGGCCTACTCCTTGAATGTACTCCGAGGAACCTCAACATGCTCTTGAGCATCCCTCAATGTCTATGTGAACCATCGAGGTCTCCTAACAAAAGTGGAAGGAGTTGATGTCTCTTCTTTCTCTCTTAAATATTGTTCTGTATTGGAAACACCTGGTATCTTTGGAGACAAAGACTCAACCTTCAAAGCTTCCTGCTCCCCATCTTCTGTTACTGGAATGAGCTCATGGGACTTGTTGGATGCAAAGCCCTCAAACTTTACATCCCTATTGACTACTACCGTCCTTTGCTCTAGAATATAGACTTTGTAGGCCTTTGAAGTCTCATTGTAACCTACAAATAAACCCTTCCTACTAGAAGGTTCCAATTTCGTTCTCTTCTCTACAAGTATATGAATATAAACTAGACAACCAAAGATGCAAAAGAGACTCACCTCTAGCTTCACACTAGTGAATGCCTCCTTTGGTGTCTTGTCCTCCAAGATCCTGTGAGGACACCTATTCTAGATGTAGACTACTATATTACAAGTTTCTGCCCAAAGAAACATTGGCGAGTCCTGGTCATGAACCATGGCCTTAGCAACCCCTATGATGGACCGATTCTTTTGCTTTGCAACCCCATTCTGCTGTGGGTTGTATGGAATAGTTAGCTCCCTCTTGTTTCATGCCTCCTTGCAAAAACCCTTGAACTCCTTGGAGCTATACTCAACCCCATTGTCCGATTTCAAAACCTATCTTCTTCCTTGTCTGATTTTCAACTAGATCTTTGAACTCCTGAAACTTGCTAAAGACCTCATCCATGGTCTTAAAGAAATAGATCCAAGTCTTGCAAGAGAAATCATCAATAAAGGAAACATAATATATGCTTCCTAACATTGATGCTATTGACATTAGTCCATAAACACCCTGTTGGTGTCAACCACCGAGCCTAGGATCACAACATGCAAGTTAATCTTCACAGACGAGAGAAGCAACACAAGGCTATTTCACTAGAGATGAAAATATATATTGAGATGAGATGATTTACATAATGTACAATAGTGCCTTATAAATGCAAGAAATATGTGACGGGTGAGAAAACTACCCGATACGGGAAAAAACCACCCTAAGGGAAAAACTAATTATCCCTATGTTAAACTTAACACACTAACACCCCCCCTTAAGTGTAACTTAGGGAGAATTATTATGCAAAATCAAGATGCAATATAGGTCCCAGCTACACAACCATGTTAGGTACCCATTTACAATGCAAAAAAGAAATCTCTCACAAATGAAGAAAAGGAGAAAAACCCTGTGGGAAAAAACCCCTCTCCAAAAGAGAGAAAAGGAAACAAAATGATGCAGGGATGGAGGACTCAATACTACCCCCCAAGGACTACATACATCATGTATATACAATCAATGATCACCCCATAGGAAGGAAAAAAGGAGATATATCCCCCCCATAATGAAGAAGCTCCAATGTTGATGAAGTATGCCTGAAAACAAAAGATGATCCAATGCCTACAAGCAACACCTCTTCCCTTAGGAAGAAACAAGTCCACCAGATGATGAAGAAGCCACTCCATATCCAACTGAAAAAAGGAAGGAAATCTCCAAATAGAATAATCTATCACATAATCATGATAAAAAACAACCAAGAAATGTGACGAATCAAATGAAAGTGAAGGCTCAACAAAGTCAACCTCCAAAGACAATCCAGATGAATCAAGTGCCATGCTGAAACTGTCATCAAAGAGGAGAGAAACCCCCTCAAGTATATCTCCCAAATCTGCAAGATGAGATTCCACAAACAAATCTGAGATGCTTGCCAAATACTCATCCAATAAAACAAGATCTGAGGGGTCAAAAATATCCTGCTGTGCTGAAAGATCAACCTCTGAAGCAATAGGAGATGTATCAACATGAGTCTGAAGAGCTCTAAAGTTCAGATGACCAATCTGTCCTGTGGAATTGCTGTCCATACTGGCAAGAGGAGTGCGAGGTACATAGTCATCATCATCAACAAAGTGAGAGAAGTTATACAGATGAGACTCATGATCAGCATTACCAAGAGCAATGATCTTTCCAGTACCAACCTCTTTGATAAAGACAGAATCTGCAGCGAATTCCAGAGTCTTCGGTACCTCACCATGAGTGATCTGATAGATGGACAAAAGATTAGTGTGCAACTCAGGTATACACAGTACATTCCTGAAACAACCATCACCTATCTCAACATTTCCTACCCCCGCAACATCCAAAAGCTTATTATCTCCCAACAGAATTTTGGAAGTGTCAGCAGGATGAAGACCCAAAAAAGGATAGGGACTAGAAGTGTAATGTCCCCATTTTTGAGAGCATCAGAGTTTGGAAGATTAGCCTATCATTTGACCCTCGTAGGCTAATGGACTTGGATAGAGGGTCCACTGAGGCAGTTGCTTGGTCAGTTGGTGACCTTACTTTTCTCCAGTGCTTTGGTTGGTTCAGGATTCGACCTTTGTAGAGGTTTTTGGGCTCAGTTTGACACACTTACTAGTTATAGTAAGATTGTGGTTGTAGAGAGGGACCCCTGCTATTTTTGGTAAGGCGGTGGGATGCACAAAGGGTACCAGGGTGAACCCCTAGGTTCAAACAGAATTGAGAAATGATGTTTAATTATGAAGATAAGTGATTTTAATTATTATTAAAGGTAATCTTTAATAATAATTAATTATTATTAAAAAGGACATCATATGGTTAATAGACCTTATAAAGGGGTTATAATGTTTTTATTAAAGCCAATAATAAAGCACATTATTTATACCCAAATGAAGATATAATATAAAGTCAACAAAAGCATTATGATTATTTTATATTAATGATTGAAAAAGCTCCCTGGGAGTCGTGCCATCTTGGAGAGGAGTATAAAAGCATTGGAAAAAGGCTAAAAGCACAATTCATTATCATTTGATCATTTACAAATTGAAGTTGTGTTTGAGCTCTTCTCTTGGAGAAGTAGAAAGCTAGGGTTTCTGCAATTCTTGGTCATTGAGAACGTTGTCTCTCTTTGATTTCTGCATTCTTGAGGTTGTGAAAGAACTTCTGAAGGTTTGCCTATCAGTTGGCTTCATTCAGAGTCAACATTGTGCAAAATGGTGAAGTTTCAAGCAAGGGTTTGAAGAGTATTCATGGCAAGATCAGAAGACATTGTTGCTGCAAGTATTAATTTGATCACACATCATTGCTGGGTGGTTTGAAGACATCTATTGCAGGCCATACAAATTATTCATGTCTAGGTCGTACAGTCCTTGGCTGAGACGTGTGAAGCACGAGGTGAATCGCCTTGTCTTGAGGGCTGAAATCTCAAGAGTTTAGGGCGGCTAAGGGGTTTGAACAAGAGATTGGTATTTTTAATGGTGGAGTCTTCAACAATTGCTGCAGTTTGTCCTCTATAAGGGTTCCTTGCTGCTGTTACAGAATTTCCAGAACTGCAGATTTCATTCCCAGACCTACAGGTCTTGCTTCTGAATGTCGGGTATGAGTGCTAATGTTTAGCAAAGTAGTGTAATCTGATTTTAATAATTATATAAAGGAGTTTGCTTTCTGCAGTAGTTTGATCTGTAAAAGTCTATCAATATCATTTCTACTGGCATTGTATGTGTTTTGCAATTTCCTGGCAATATATATATATATATATATCATTGAAAATCAAAACCCAAACTTTGAAAGTGCAAAAAAAATACCCAGAGGCAGAAATTTTAATTGTGCAAGTGTCCTCTTGGAGAGGGTTACTACAAGAAGCCATGTGGGAGATGCCTCAGAATCTAAAAACCATCTGTCATGACCAGAATGTGCTGCAGAAGTCACCAGTGCATGTCCTTTACCCATGTAGTGTTTATCTTCTTTACCACTTACAAACCTTGCATTTCTAGACTGTGTAGGCTGGGTAGATGATGGAGATGAAGATGCAGAGGCTGTAGAAGGAGGAGTTACAGATGAGGGCAAAGGGATATTGTTTTTCTGAAGAAGATGTGAGAGCTCATCAATCTTTTTCATATGACAATGATGCTGATCATGCCCTTTTTTCTTGCAATATACACAACTGAATTTCTTGTTCTTGGGCTTGTCCTCTTTTGAAGAGGTGGAAGTCTCATTTGACTCTATTTTAGGTCAAGGCTTCTTCTTCCCTTTACTCTTAGATCCTTGTGCAACCAATGCATGATTTGTAGGGACCCCCTCTAACTGGACAAGTTTGGCTTGCTCCCTTGTCAACCGGTGACAAAAAGTCTCAAAAGAAGGCATTTGGAATGCACTACCCAAAGCATCCATTGTGGAGTAGAAGGTAGAAGAAAACACAACAAATGGGCCTCTGAACTTAGACAGTATCAAAAAGATGGACTCCTTATCAGTTTTGCTCTTCCCACATCCTGCTATTTGTGACCTTAAAGATTTGAATTTCACTAAAAAGTCATCAATAGAAGGAAATGCTTCAGGGGTAAGAGCATTAATTCAACCTCCAGTTGCAGGACACAGAACTCACTGATCTGACCAAACAGGTTATGTAACTTATCCCATATCTCTTTGGGTGTACCCAACTCATCAATGTGAAAGAGGAGACTATCAGAAACATTCAATTTCATCAAACCCATAGCTTCATCACACTTATTTCTGTGAGCAAATATTTCATACTCAGTGTGGGTTGTTTTTCATTCATTGTAGTCCACAAACCCTTAGATTGGAGCATCCTACGCATTTTCATCTTCCATGTATGGTAATTATGGGGAGTTAAAAGCTCAAATGAGTTAGGAGTAGCCATGTCAATCAAAGTTTGCACCAGAAAGGCAAAAATTCCAATAAAGCAGCCTCTAGAAATTATATTTCACCACTTTCCAAAAATATTGAAAGTGAAAAAAAGGCTGATTATTTGAAATTGGAAAAAAATTTGAGCAAAATACGAGCACCTTGTTGTTTGTAGAATCTCGCACCACTGGAAAGCCAAATCTTTGCACAAGTCTCCACAACTCAAAGCACACTACGAGCCTCTGAGAGTCTTGCTCACGCTAGACCACACTGCAAAGGTATTTAAGGAGCAAAAAACTTCCCCTCGTAGCCAATGTGGGATAATTTTTCCCAAAGACAGCTTCAAAAGGCTTGGGCCCACCTCGACTTTATAGAAGCTTGAAACCCTCAACAAATATTTTCCTTCAGACTTTATAAAGTATAGAGTTTTATATCACCTCCAACTTGATTTCCAGCCAATCTTTACGCAGGAATTCGCGCCCAATAGAGATGAAAGGTTTCCTGTGATGGGAAAAATGGCCTCAAATCACAAGAAAAAAATGCCCCTTCCACAGCTCGTAGAGGGTAGCTCACAACTCGCAGAGGGCATTTAGAATTTTCACGACCTTACTCCAAGACAAAATGCGGGTCTGCAAGAGGAAGTCCGCCTCAGAGAGGTGAATCGTTCTACAGAGAGACAAATCAAGCCTCAAAACAGGTGAATGGTGCCACAATCCCTTCTGGAAACCACTGCAGTAGCAATAAAAAACGACCTCCAGAAATCAAAACTTTCTTCAATCAGAGAAAATCGCGCCTAATCAACAAAAAACTGGCCCTCCATAAGCTAGATCGATCCTCATTGAAACTGAGAAAAAAACGCCTCCCAAATAGATGGCAACGCACAACAGAAATGCCCATTCGCAGATTTGAAGTATATATCGAAAAAATGGCGAAATAGAAATTTATAAATTTCAAACGCTAGATAAATATCGATCTCATCAAAATCTGATGAAAACTCTCAATGGCGGAAGAAGGGGCAGGTTAAAGGCTCTGTACCATGTTGGTGTCAACCACCGAGCCCAGGGTCACAACCTGCAAATTAATTTTCACAGACGAGAGAAGCAATACAAGGCTATTTCACCAGAGATGAAAATATATATTTAGATGAGATGATTCACATAATGTACAATAGTGCCTTATAAAGGCAAGAAATATGTGACGGGTGAGAAAACTACCCAATACAGTAAAAAACCACCCTAAGGGAAAAACTAATTAACCCTATGTTAAACTTAACACACTAACACATCCAAATGCACTAAGTTTAGAATTTTCTTAGATCTATGCTCACTGCTAGGGAAAGCAACCTTGGGATGCTTGCCAATTGTGCATCCTCTACATACTCTTTGTTGTTCAATGCCTAACTTTGGAAGACTTGTGACTATCTCCTTCATAATAGGCAATGCTTTGTGATGTAGATGCTCCATCCTCTTGTGCCATAACTCGCACAAATTGTCACTATTATTTACCGAGGCTAGAACCGGTTCACCTTGTAACCTGTAAAGGTTGCCTTCTCTAACCCCTATTACCTGTGCTATATCGAGGCTATATTCTTTCGGCTTGATAGGAGCTTGTTGATTTTTGAATTCTATAGCATAGCCCTTATCTTCCATAACCGAAACTGAAAGCAAATTCTTCGTGAGACTAGGAACAAACAAAACATCATCAAAAACTAAAGAGTTACTTGACTGGAGTTTAAAGAGAATTGTATCAACTCGTGCTACTGGATACTTGGCATCATCACCAAGCTCAACCTAAACTCCAGAGTTATGTTCTTCTAAATTGGTAAAACAATGCCAGGCTGATGTCATATATCTAGATGCCCCACTATCCACATGCCAAGCATCCCTCAGAATTTTGCTGGTAGAAAGACAAGATACCATTGAGAAATCCTTCTCAAACTTGGCAACAAACTCGTTCATCTAAGTTTCTGTAGAGGTTGCCACTTGCTTTTGTTGCTGCTTCCCTTTGCCCTTCTTGTTTCAACACTTTGATGCATAATGGTCATACTTATGACAAATGAAGCACTTGACCTAACTCAAGTCCTTCCCTGGTTGTGAAGATGAATCTTCATCCTTTCCCTTACCCTTGCTGGGCCCTCTTCCTTTACTTTTCTTGGTCTATCCAACGAGGGCTATATTATCGTCACCACCCTTCTTGCTGGCCTTTGACTCCATTCGAGTTTCCTCCTCTATAGAATCATCCTAGAGTCTTTTAAAAGAAGGAAGATTTCACAGGCACAAATACCCTGGACAAATGTTTCCCATGAAGATGAGAAACCATTTAACGCCATGCTAAGTTGCCAGTTCTGGTACGGGAACATGGTTATGGTATGTCGAGACGGTGATTTTTTTTCTTTGATTTGGGTACGGTTGGGTACAACTGTACTATATATATTTATATATACAAAAAAATAAAAAAATATACAGAATTGAAAATACATTTGATATATAAATGTTTAATGACATTTGAATCTTTGATAATATGATACTTCATCATTGATCAATGATAGTGATAATCACAACAAATAAACTTTGAAAGTTTAAAGTCTAAGGATAATCATAATATAATAATATTAATATTTAATTGTCAATTGATAATTTAGATGACCATTGAAAATCATTACAATTACAAAATTTGAAAATACTATAATCAAAAGTCTATATTTCGGTCTTCAATCTTCATTGAATGGATCTAGAACCAAGTCATCAATTGGTTCCAAATCATTTGAAGCACAAACATATGGAGTGCCACTCCCACTAGGTGCATCATGTATAGAATTCTCCTCATCATCTACTCTGATTGTAGCAAGCTCTGCAATAGATGCATCCAAGTTGGCACACTCAGGGGTTATATCCCAATTCTTTGCTGCCCCGTCCTTGTAGTCAACTTGCTTATGTGATAGAAGACCCAAGTTGGAGTGGACATAGACCAAGTCTTAGCAACCAATCAATTACGTTTCACTGAGTGGATAAAGGAGTATGTACTCCAATTCCGTTCAGCCGAAGAAGAACTTGCAACCTATTGAAATTCGAGCTCTAGTCAATACAACTTAAAAATAAAAAAAATGCAAAAAATGGTAAGTACTAAGAATGTTAAATAATAAAACATGCTTACTTGTGATAGAACTTTGATTGCAAGAGGCTGGGGGAAAACATAATCTTGCCCATGGAGGTACCACCATGTATGAGCATCTTCCTTGTACATGTCTTGAAGAGCACACAAACTATGCTTTCGTCCTTGTATGAACCTGCCAAACTCTCTCTTAACACTATCCACCACTTTTGGATCTGAGCAGATTCTTTGGAATGCTATCCTGCAGCCATTAGCAACTTCACTATCTCTATGGTGAGGTTCTCCCCGGCAAAGAAAGTATCTTAGTGCTTTAATATTTGGGGGATAAGGCATATGCAAGGAGGTGCAAGGGTGTGTTCATTTTGTCCCAACGGTCATGAATGATTTTTTTACACTTAGTAAGAATGTTTCATCAGGGTCATTGTCCTTTTGTGCTATTATGGTCTTTAATTTTTCTACCATGGAGTCAATGCCATCATAGATTTCCCCCAAACATGGCTGATCTGTATCAGCAAACCTAAGCATACTCATGATCCAAGATTCTTGCTCAAACCCATGAATTTTCTAATTTTTGGTGTGTTGACATTTCGTCAAACACTTGGCATGTAATGTGACTGAGTTCTGATTTCTGATGTTTAGTGTTTGTTTTGATGTTGTTTGCAATGGTTTTCACATAGATTACATATGCCAATATGATAGAAACATAACACATGACTTTGCATTCAATAAAAATCAAAATATCACATCAACCATGACTTTATTTCAACTATAACAGGTCTGATTTACAAAGATATCAGGTCTGATACAACTTATGACATCGATTACAACCTATTCAAATTAAAGATTTGAATAGAAAAACATGTTCCACATACCCGGTGATTGTGCCTCCTCAAGATATACAAAGATTAGCAATTAAAGGTGACTGAAAACGAACAACAGAGGTCCGATATAATGGCAATGAAACCTGATATACAAAATGATGCCCTAATTCCTTCACAAAATGCTTCCAAATCTTTGATATGCTGATCTGATATAAGTCTGAAGTTTGATATGAAATCTGACTGCAAAAATGAGGATGATCAAGTCTCACAAACCCTCCAAATGAAGTGCTAAAACCCTAGATGAATGAAGAGGTCAAATGGATGAAATTCTGTCCTCAAAACCTTGGATCAACAAGTCTGAAATTTCTGATAAAGTCTGAACCAAAAATCTAATTACAATTTTATGACATCAAACTCCCACAATTGCTCCAAAATGTAGCACCACTTCTCCAAAACACTAGGTGGTGTAAATAGATGACATTTCTCCTTCAAATACCTCATGATCTGCCAAAGAAAATGCTTAGATCTGCAATTTATCTTCTTGAATGTCCAATGCTCTACAAACCCTAGATGCCGGCAATGATGTAATTCAGATCTTCAAACCCTAGCAGCTGTAAACCTGCAAATATCTTCCTCTTTGATGCTCCAAATCACTGCTCAAACCTGCAAATAAGTGCAATAGTGAACCCTGGGTGGATTCATCTCTCAAAGTGAGTTGGGTTTTCATCCAAACCATTTGTTTCTAAGGGTTTTCGTCCTTAGAAAGTTGCTGAACCAAGTTACAGCAGAAAAAGGAAATTTCCCAAATGTCAAATAAACTCAATATGATGCCTTCACAATGAAATGACCTTATAAAGAGATTGAGAGAAGTTTCTAGGTCATTTGTCACTTTTCTATTTTTTATTGAATTTACAAGTTCACCTCCATAATAAAATAATATTTTATTTTTCCTTCCTCAATTTGGTATTAAAATATTATTTTATTTGTCATGTTATTTTATTTTTTCTTTTTCTTTTAAAGTGACTCTTTTTTCCAAGCTTTAAGTTGTTTGCCAACTTTCCATTCTCCAAGCTTTAAGTCATTTTTACCAACTTTCCATTCTCCAAACCACTTTATAAATTACTCAACTTAACTTCAATTTGGCTTAGGTGAAGTCGACTTTCCTTTCTCCAAGTCACTTGGCAACACTGGCTCAATTAAATTATTCCCTTACCAAACGAATTAGCCTACGGGAATGGTGAATAGGTTAATCATCCTCTACAAGTGATCACGCCAGAAATGGGGACATTACAATTCCCCCCAAACATGGCCGATCTGTATCGACAAACCTAAGCATACTCATGATAGGCTCGGTGAAACTCAAGACATATTGCACACGATCCCAGAAATCGTCATCTAGGATCAATGACTTCACCTTTTGAGCCCCCTTTGAATTAGATGTCTTCCATATACTCCATTAGTGGCTAGTGACCATGGCGCCCAACGCCTCTTTCACCTTCACAAGTTGTCTCAAAACGATTGTGTGTGATGCGAGTCGGGTCTCAGCAACCTAATGTCATGTAAAAAAACAAGTTAATAACACATTAAAAATTAAAATGTAATTATGTAAGTAAATTAAAATATGGTATAAATCAAAATTAAAATAAATTAAATTTACCATCAACAACTCTAAATGCGAGAAAGCCCTAAAGATGCCTTGTGACATATGATGGTTTGTCACAAACATACCCTCATTGTATGTAGTTTTCACCCATTCTATTTGAGTGCCAATTGTTTGTATCACGAAGTTAAGGGAGTGTACGGTACATGGTGACCAAAATATGTGTGAGTACCTTTCCTCAACCAAAGAACCTGTTGCCCTACAATTTTTTGCATTGTCCATAATGATATGGACAACATTAACAACACCCGCCATCTCTATGGACTCAATTATTAAAATAAATTAGTATGTTTATATAATGGTCAATCTGTCTTTCCTTAGATAAGGTAGTTTTATGCTTTATACAGCTGTTTGCTTTATGCAACCTATTCGTCTATTGTTAGCTTTGCTTTTTTCGTGCTTTCAAGTCTTTTAGTTTGTATCCTCTCTATAAGATGAGCTTCGCTCTCATTGTAATCATCTGAATATTCAATAATATATTATGCATTATGATAACATGGTATTAGAGCAAGGTTCGAATGGGAAATCTGTGCCCTGAATTTTGTTGACACCTCTAGAATTTCCGTACGTCACTGTATGGACGCGGGTCTCCTGGTCTCTGTCCCATCAGCTTTCTGGAGGTCACGCATCCTTCTCTAGGTCGCGATTTCTTCATGCTTCAAAAAATCACATGAGGGTTTTCCCTGGTATTACAAAGATGGATTTTTCCAAAATCGCGCCTCTATTGTAGTATCGCGGGTTTGTTCTTCTGACGCCGCGATGGCTAGGGTACAAGCTTGAAAAGGAGGTCACGATTTTTTTGTTGTCTAAAATCCTCGCGATTTTGTTGTTTGTTTAAAGTTTGTTTTTTTCTCTAATGAGTCGTGAGTCCTACCGTGGACGTGATTTCCTGTTCCGGATTGCATGTAAAGATTAAATCGTGATTTCTATTTTATTTTTAGCATTTTTTTTGGCTCTGAAAACCCAACTCATGATTTCTGAAGGATTTCGATGGGATTTTGGTCACGATTCCATTTTTTGCTTGCGATTTCTTTTGTGGTCATCATTTCTGGTCGCGGCCTTACTGCAGATTCGTAGTGCCTTCAACATTTCTGTATCCTATTTTTTTCTATGTTTTTTATCTGGTGCTTCTTGTCGGTGGGCTTTCTTCAGCAGACTCCTCTTGGCCCCGAATCCCTTTGGAGGCCCGTTGTCTCTCTATTGCAAGCCATCTATTGGAGTCTTTTATCTCTGAACGCTGCTAATAAAAATCTTTGACGTCGGCTTTTAAATATTAGAGTCTTGATTTTGTGTATAGCGTCGACTTGAATTTTATGGTTTGGAGAAAGGTAGTAGGCCCCATCATCTATTGTATCACCCTCCATTTTGATCGCTGTGGTCATGTTGCAGATCAGTGCCGTTTACACTAGTGCCTAAGGCAGTTGTTGAAATACGTGCCAGTTGTGGGTCCCACATTTATCAGCCATGTAGAGTTCGTTTTGTTTCGGAATTTGTGCTTAGATGTTCTGAGCCTATGCTTTCTACTATGTCGAGATTTGTGCTGTAAAATCCGTGTTTCGAATTTATCTCGAGATCCGTACCTTGAAGTCTGTGTTCACGACTATTGAGTCAGCTTATTCCGTGTTTTTTGGAATGTGTATCTGTGTAAGGATTTTTCTGTTTGTTGTCTGTGCCGTCTATCTGCTTCCGTTTCTATGCCCATTGCTTATAATTCGTCTTTTCGTGTCTCGGAAAACGTGAAGCATGGCATCCTTGACCAACATTCTGTTGGAAAGCAGTTAGAGATTCAACGACAAAAATTACAACACCTGGAAGCAGTGGATGATGACTATTTTTGAGTATCGGTGTTTGGACAAGATTATTCTGGGCACAACTACACGTCCTCCAGTGGCAGGTAAGGATCAGGGTAGATTCGATGAGCAAAATTGTGAAGCGGTAATGCTCATCAAGCTATCGATCATCGATGATCAGTTGCCTCAGGTTTTGTTTGGGAAAACAACAAAAGAAATTTGGGAATCACTGAAACCTCTGACAAAAGCCGAGCATTCTTTCTCAAGAACATGCTCTTCTCGATGATGATGGATGATCAGATGTCTCTGCAAGGGCATCTCACAAAAATCAAGGACATCAGTGATCAGTTGACGGCGATTGGTCGGAAGATGGAAGAAGATATGGTAGTGATCACTTTGAAAAGTCTACCACCATCTTATGAGCACTTTATCGAAACTCTTAACATTACTTCATCTAATGTTAGTCTGACGTTTCCCGATCTGTGCAACAAACTCTTGTAGCAAGATTGATGGAAACAACAGTTCGGTAGCAGTGCTTCTTCCTCCTCCTTAGAACAGGCATTCACTGCCAAGTCCTTCCAGTAGTATCAGGGCACTAATCAGCCCTCTCAGCAGTTCAGTCAGGGTCAGTCATAGGACCCATCCAAGAAATACAACATCCAGTGCAATTACTGTCACAAGTTTGGGCATATGAAAAAGGATTGCCGAAAACGCTTGGCTACTGAGCAGTCCAAGTCTGAAGCTTCAACAGCATCAGCTCACGTCACAGAGCATACTGAGCAGGAGTCTGCTTTCTACGCCTTCTAGGCCAATCTCCTCTGCCTACTTTTTCAGTTGCTCGTGGACCAGCCTATCTCTGTTTCTGTTGTCATCTTTAGGGGGGGCAACTCTGTTTTAGTTAGGATATTGACCATTAAGGGGGGGTATTAAAATAAATTAGTATGTTTATATAATGGTCAATCTGTCTTTCCTTAGATAAGGTAGTTTTATGCTTTATACAGCTGTTTGCTTTATGCAACCTATTCGTCTATTGTTAGCTTTGCTTTATTCGTGCTTTCGGGCCTTTTAGTTTGTATCCTCTCTAGATGAGCTTCGCTCTCATTATAATCATCTGATAACATCAATGAGGATTTTGGAAATGAATTCTGCATCCTTGATTTGCCCCTCACAATCAACCGCCTTCAAAAACATTGCCCCTTTGGGGGACACTGCGATAACATTTACTAAATGTTGGTTTTTGCAATCTTTCCATCCATCAGAAACAATGGACACTCCTGTTTCAATCCATGAATCCTTAATTGGTTTTAGTGATTTGTAACCTACACCCCTCTGTATATGTTTGTCTGACTGATTTTTTTTGTGTTTTTTGATGTTTTGCTATTTAGGATTTTATGGGTTGTTTTTGCATGTTTGTTTTTTGCATTGCATGTATGAAATATGAAGCATATGAACAAACCCAAAAAATCTTAAAGAGATATTAACAAAATAACGACTACTCAGATAGCAATGAGCCAAAATATGAATTATATTGACATACCCAGATGGAGGTTTACAACTTTGTCCGGATGCTGTAGTCGGACCAGCAACTAAGCTACAGAGATATGCTCACAACTTCGTGCAATGAAAGGATATTGCATCACAAACATCAGCAGCTACAAAACTATCTCCAAACACCAAGATTGTGAGAGAAATGCCACAAAACATTAAGAAATCACCAGCTCCAAAGACCCATGTCCACGGCTGAAGTGTACGGCCTGGCTGTAGGTTGTTTGCAGCTACAAAAGACCCCAAAACACCTTAAACTCCTTTGATAATGAACTGCAGATGATGGCTGCTGTATGGTGACCCTGCTAGAGGGAACAACCCTCACAAAAACTCACACAAAACTCCAAATCGCTGCTAGGAAGGGTACAGCTGTACCAGCAGAAGTACGACCTGCACAAGGGTATTAAAGACAGCAATAAACCTCTTCCAAAAACCTTTGTTTCTATCCTTCAAATCTGTATCATGAATTTGCAACATCAATCTCCTTCAAAAATCTTCATTTCTTCCTCAAATGATCATCAAAATGGATTCCTTGAATGCACCAATGAGATTCCTGAATGAATCCTCCAATAGCCTCTCCTAATACGATCTTCCACGCACGAGGAAAGGGATCAATGAAGGGGTTTTCGTTCCAACACTGTCACAATCAAACCCTAGAGCCAAGCTCGAAATGCCAAAGCACAAGAAACTCACAAGTGAGCAAAATCCAATATTCTCGCATAAGGAAAATGAGCCTTATTTTCCCCTTTTTACTCCTCCAAACCCCAATGCCCAAGAGAGGGAATTTTTAATTTAAAAACAACCCCTTGTCTCTCCATGAGGGGCGCCAACCTCCTAGTCACCTCACTTTTAAGTTATAACTTAACTTTATAAAGTAATATTACCTTATAACTTAAAGTGACTTAATATCTCATATAGTATAAGTTAAATTTAATTTAACTTATATATCGACTTATATCACCTTGGGCCCTGAAATGACATGAATCCCAGTGCTATGACTATCCATGCTGCCCAACTGCTCGGCTCTTGACTTACTATAAATAGTAAGTCTCTGGAAAGACTTCATAAACACTCCCATTAGCCTACTGAAGTCCAATTATAGGCTAATCCTGGTCCACTGGTACAATGAACTAAGTGAGGGACATTATAGTTTGCCCTTCCCAAGATTGCTTGTCCTCAAGCAACCTCAACTCTGGATGCTGCAATATCTACTCACCTTCCCACGTGGCATCCTTCACTGGTAAATTCTTCCACTTGACCAAGTACTCCCTGATAACCCGTTTTCTCAAGTGTCTCTCCTGGGTGTCAATGATAGCCTCAGGTACTAGGATCAACTTCCCCTCCTCATCCAATGGTGGAAGCTCAACTGATAGAATTATGTTGAGGCCAAGAGCTTTCTTCAACTTGGAAACATGGAATACATTGTGCACCTGGCTGTCTAATGGTAATTCAAGCTCATATGCCACCTCACCCACTCTTCTAATAATCCTGAATGGACCATAAAATCTGGGTTTTAGTTTCTCTGCTCCACTCTTCTTGAGAGTGGATTCCCTGTAGGGTTGGAGCCTCAAACACACCATGTCTCTGACCTCAAAACTCCTCCACTCGGTGCTGATTAGCATACAACTTCTACTGATTCTGTGCCTGCTGTATATTCTCCTTAAGTTCCCTTAGAATGTCCTGGCTGTCCTCCAAAAGATCCTTTGCCTTAGGCACCCGACTATCACCAAGCAAGAGATCTGTGAAGCATGGGGCATCATAACCATACAGTGCCCTGAAAGGACTCATCTGAATAGACATGTGATGTGTAGTGTTGTAACAGTACTACCCTAAGTGCAACCATCTGATCCAAGTTTTCTGCTGCCTCGAAACACAATTACGTAGGTACCCCTCTAACCATTTGTTCACCGCCTCTGTTTGGCCATTTGTCTGTGGGTGGTAACTAGTACTAGAAGTCAACTCAGTACCACAAAGTCTGAATAATTCCTGCCAAAATATACTCAGGAACTTGTTGTCCCTGTCACTGACTATACTCCTGGGTACCCCGTGTAACCTGAATATCTCCTGGAAGAATAAATCAGCCACCTAAGCAATTGTGAAGGTTGCTGAAATGGCGAAGAAATGTGCAAATTTGGTGAGTCAGTCAACCACCACATAGATACAGTCCTTCCCCTGAACCTTTGGCAACCCTGTGATGAAGTCCATGGAGATACATTCCCATTTCTGATTGGGAATAGGCAATGGTTGTAATAAACCTGTTGGATAAGTATGCTCATGCTTATTCTGCTGGCAAATGGGACACTCACGAACATACTTCTGCACTTCCTCCTTTAGTCCTTTCCATGTGAACCTTTCCCGAATTTGTTTATATGTCTTGAAGAATCCAGGATGGCCAGCCATTGGTGTATCATGAAAAGTTTTTATTACCTTATGCTTAAACTAAGAATTAGGCACTAAGAATATTCTGTCTTTGTACATAATCAGGTCATTCACCAAAGAATATCTCTCATCCCTATTAGTGCCTTCAATGACTCCTGCTGCCCAAGAGTCTTTAGCATACTCTGCTATAATCATCTCCCTCCAATCAACAGAGATCTCTCCAACTAAGCATAAGTGAGGTTGACGTGATAAGGCATCTGCAACTATGTTCCTCTTGCCTTTGACATACTCGATGTCAAAATCATATGCCTGTAACCTGCTCACCCACTTTTGTTGTCTGTCATTCAGATCCTTTTGGTTCATGAAATACTTGATGCTATTATGATCTATTTTAATTATGAATTTACCTCCAACCAGATAAGGCCTGAACTTGGCCAATGCATGCATTATGGCCAGCATCTCCTGGTCATACATCGAGTAGCTCTTCTCAACACCTCGAAGTTTTCTGCTCTCAAATGCTATTGGGTGTTTCTCCTGCATGAGCACTGCCCCTATTCCCTCTCCAGAAGCATCACACTGCAACTCGAATGGTTTGGTGAAATCGGGAATCGCAAGCACGGGGCAAGTAGACATTAAGTGTTTGAAATGATCAAAGCACTACTGGGCTGAATAATCTATCAAAGGTGCTGCTGTCTGTGAGAAGCCTTTTACAAGCCTCCTGTAAAAGCCACATAATCCAAAGAAGCCCTTAAGGTGTGTGAGGTTTGTAGGTGGGGGCCAATCAACAATCGCCTTTATCTTATCTGGATCTACCCTGACACCATCTGCACTGATAATGTGACCCAGATAGAGCAACTCTGTCATGCCAAAGTCACACTTGGACTCTTTGGCATAGAGGGACTCACTCTCCAAAATACTCAACACCTCCAGATGTCTCAAGTGATCCTCCCAAGTCCTGCTGAAAATTAATGTCATCGAAGAAGATTAATACAAACTTCCGAAGCTGCTGTCTGAAAATCTGGTTCATGCAACTCTGGAAGGTAGCAGGTGCATTGGTCAAACCGAACGGCATCACCAGAAACTCAAAGTGGCCGTAATGACACCTAAAAGCAGTCTTCTCTACATCCTCTGCCCTCATGCGAATCTGATGGTACCCTGATTTGAGATCTATCTTAGAAAAATAGCAAGCACCATGCAACTCATCTATTAACTCATCAATCCTTGGAATAGGATACCTGTTTTTGATGGTTTTCTTATTCAATGCCCTGTAGTTGATACACATCCTAATTGTCCCATCCTTTTTGACAAGAACAACTGCAGAAGCAAATGGGCTCTTGCTGGGCCGGATGTGTCCCATCTCCAGTAACTCTTTAATTGTTTTTTCAATTTCATCCTTGAGCCTCTTCGGATGACTGTAAGAAGTGATCATGATGGGCTTGGTCCCATCCTCTAGCTCAATAACATGCTCTATGCCTCTATTAGGTGGCACTCCTAGTGGTATATCTCCAAACACGTTGCTGTGCTTGGATAAGAGCTTCTGAATATCAGGATGATAACTGCCCTTCTGCTGTGGTGGGGACTCTGGCATAATGAGGCACTTTGTTGCCCACTCAACCTGGTCATGTCTCAATAGCCTCTCCATCCTCTTCAGTGACACCACTCGAGGTCCACCATCTGATACACCCCTAAGGCATATTTTCTTCCCATTGAATTCAAATCTCATTTCCATCTTCTTCACATTCATGGTGAACTCCTCTAACTGGCTCATCCAATGCATGCCAAGTACAACATCTATATCCCTGATGCCAACAACATAGAAGTCATCTATCAACTCATACTCACCCATGATGTTCTTCAATCCTGATATCTTCCTGTTGCACTGCATTTTGAATCCGTCGGCTACCATCACCTTGAAATTCCTGCGAGCTACCAACCCCTCGTCAATAAAGTTATGCGTAGCTCCTGTATCAATGAGGGTAATGATGCGCTGTCCACCGAGTACACTACGCACCCTGAAAGAACCAACCTTCTAGAAACTGGAAAGCTGGGCAAGAGTGCTACCGGTACTGTGCTGTGATGCCCTCTCATCTCTGCTATCCTCATGATCTGAAGGCCGATTTGAGCTTGAATTGGATGCCTCTGACTGAGTCTCCTCAGCTGAATAGTACTCAATCAACTTGGCCTTAGCCTTGTGTGGACATATATGTGAGGGATCCCATGGTTCTTTGCAATGGAAGTAAAGTTTCTTCCTCCTGTATTCGTTGAGCTGTTCATTTGTCAACCTGTTTGATTTGTCTTTATGCTGCTCAACATCTCTATGGAAGGGTCTCCTCTCCTTTTCCTTATCCCTCCTGTGTGGAAATCCCTTAGACTGAAATTTGCTCCTCCACACTGATGACACCATATCTCGGGCCTTCTTCATGGCCTCCTGGAGTGAAGCTGGATCAAAGCCCTTAACCCAACCACGAAGTGGGTCTGACAATCCATCAATGAAAAGAATAACCAATCTGCTCCCGGAAATATCTGGGACCATAACAGATAGGTTCTGGAACTCAGAAATGTAGGAGTCAATTGAACCACTCTGCCTCAGCTGTGCCAACTCCTTAAACTGTAACTCTGGGTCCTTATCAAACCTGTCAATCAGTCTGGCTGTAAATTCCACATATGAAGTAATCTGATCGTGATCCAGTGTGACCTTCCCATTGCTCCACCACTTATGTGCTACTCCCTCCAAGTGCAAAGCTGCATAAGTAATGGCGTCCTCCTCAGGCATGGGACTAATTTGCAAGTCGCTGACCAATTTCTAGACCCAAGCTCTAGTGGTGGTCTTACCCGATCCATCAAAGTAGGGAAGTGTCATTTTTCTCACTTTCTTTTGCAACTCCTGGTTTTGAGGTCTACCTCCCCTGCGAGGTCTATTTTTTATCCTAATGGCAGAGTACTCTGCAAAGGTCATCTCGGTCGTGAACTCTGCACTAGAAGCTCTCCAATCCCTCAGAATGTCCCCCTGAAACTCAGCCTGTGTGGGATCCTGTTCAGGAATTTGGTTCCTGGGAGTAAAGGTCGGAATGCCAGGTTTGTCTCCTGCTGTAAACTGTGAAGCCCTCGTATGAGTAACCGAGGCCTCATCCTCATCATCTCTGAACCTGTGTCTGTCATCCTGGTTCCTATCCCCATTATTCTTGTTCCCCTGGTTCCTGTCACCATTGTGTCGATCGCCCACATTATTCCTGTTCCTATCTCCTCCATTGTCTCTGTGTCTATCACCGTCATTATTCCTATTCTGGTCACCTCCATTGTACCTGTTCTTGTCACGGTGATTAGCCCTGTTATTTCTTCCATCTCGCAACTGTTCGAGGGTATGTGCTATCTCCGCCTGTGATTCTCTCAACTCCTGTTGAGACTCCCTCAATTCTCTTTCTAAAGCCAACGAGCTCCTGATGAGCACATTCAGGATCTCGCGCGTGCTAGGTTCCTCAACTTCTCTGTCACCCATTTCTCCTGTAGGTTTTGTGATTGGAGGTAGTTCACTTGAAAAAGGGTCTGTTCTCGGATTTTCGAAATCTTCCTCACTATACAATATTGGTGTTTCCCCCTCAGTAGCTACAACCTCTGTCTCTGACTCAAATGGATCATTCTGCGACACTTCTTCCTGTATTCTCTGTGGGTTTCGTGTTCCCGGTCTTGGTCTAAAAATATATCTATCTGTAGGCTGCATGTCTCATTTCCAACTTCTGCATGTCATATTTAACCTCACAAGATGGCAAGATTTTTTGCTCTGATACCACTGTAACATACACCCCTCTGTATATGTTTGTCTGACTGATTTTTTTGTGTTTTTTGATGTTTTGCTGTTTAGGGTTTTATGGGTTGTTTTTGCATGTTTGTTTTTTGCATTGCATGTATGAAAAATGAAGCATATGAACAAACCCAGAAAATCTACAAGAGATATTAACAAAATAACGACTACTCAGATAGTAATGAGCCAAAATATGAATTATATTGACATACCCAGATGGAGGTTTACAACTTTTTTCGGATGTTGTAGCCGGACCAACAACTAAGCTACAGAGATATGCTCACAACTTCGTGCAATGAAAGGATATTGCATCACAAACATCAGCAGCTACAAAACTATCTCTAAACGCCAAGATTGTGAGAGACATGCCATGAAACATTAAGAAATCACCAACTCCAAAGACCCACGTGTTGATGAGTGTTTTATGACTGCAACAAACATTAGGATAGAGGCACGGGGTGTATCTATCCTCTCTTGAACAAAGCTTCTCAGACGCTGAACTTGGTGATCAAATGAGACTACTCCAAGGTTCCTTTCGTGTCAGGTCTTGACGTGCACGGGAAAAGCTCTGTGGAATGATGTGATTTGCTGTTAATCACGAGGGGGACTGACGTACCGAACTTAGTGGTTTCTATGCTCAAGGAAAGAAAGGTTTGGATTTCTCGGTGAGTTCTAGAGGCTAGGTTCATATTCTTCCACTTCGGACTTAGATTTCTCAATTTGTGGCAGGGGAGGAGTCTAAGTTCGACTGGTCTTGTCTATGCAAACAGGGAAAGATTTCCCAGTAAGCTCTTAATGATCTATTCCTAACGCAGATACAAAGAAAATGCAAAAGAAAGGTAAGGGAAAGGATTCAAGAAACTAAACGACAGAGAGAACTACTGCTGATGATGGGAACTGGAACCATGCCTCTGCTTCGTCACGAGGCAACAACTAAAACAGTTGGTGCTATCTTCTAAGGAGTAAGGATTTTCAGATTGCTCCTGCAAAGGACCTGGAACTGAAATGTGCGGAAACAATCGAAGTTAAGACTTGAAATTAGTTCAGACTAACCATACACTGTGATTTGCAAGCCACAGATCACAAATGGTATGAACAATCAGCTCAATCATGCTTCAATAGTAACAATCTCCACCATTCTAACTAATAAAGCTAAAAGATAAAATGAAAGGAAACAAATTCAACACTTGGAGCTCAAGATTTGCTTGAAAGGAAACAGAAAAACCATGTCATGATCCAAATAACTTTATGAGCACCAATCCACAATGTACATATTATTGATTTGGAAGATGCTTATACAACAATCTTGTTGTCCTTCGAAGTTTTCTGCTCCAAGAATGGAGTGGTACAAAAAAATGGAACTCAATAACTAGTTGCTTAGAGTATGAGAAAGAAAGATATGTGAAAAAAAGGGGACCCCTTCAAATGAGGCGCCCTGCCTTTATATAGGCAAGGCCAAGTACATTAGGTCAAAAAGGAAATCAGATTTCCTTGAAACACGTACCCAAGTTAGAAACCCTAGATGTGGTAGGTGGGGTCGTCAGAATTAACAAGTAGGTGACTGCCACCTGTCTTGGGCGTCCGAGCTAACTAGGACTCCTGGATAGGACAGTCCTGTCCTTCCAGAACTCCCTCCTACTCCTTGGTCTCTGCTTCCAGGAACCTGGTCAGAATGACTTCCAACTCCTCCATAGGAATGCTGGGCATGTTCTCAATGCGGAACTCCATGACGGACGCGGTAGTGGCACAGGTAGTAAGGATATTCTCCCAATCCTCCCTCAGCTCCTGAATACTGTTCATGAAGGTTAGGAACGAAGATGCATCCTCGAGATGGGATTCCTGGGTAGGATACTCAGGCTTGAAGTATATGTTCTGCATCTTGTCCTTCAATTCTTCCAAGTTGATAATTTCATTCTGAGCTACCTCTAGGTCGAACCAGGCCTCCATGGACACGAGGATTTTGTCTTGGATTTCTCTCAGCATGGCGTGAGCTTGAGTGACGTCACCCTCAATCTTCTCTAGATTATCTCTCTTCATAACCAAGGCGGAATACCAACTGAGGAAATCATATGTTGCATTAGCCTGCATCACCTTATCTCTCACCAAGTCCTGCTTCGGAGTGTTCATTAGTGCCTTCAGCCTAGGAATAGTCTCGTCTTGGACTACAGTGACCTGCTGACAGACTTCCAGAACTGCTTGAGTTCTGTCCATGAGTGCTGCAACTCTTCCATTCACCTGGACGAGATCTTCCACAAACTTACGGGCTCTATCCAAGACCTTCTCCATCCATCTCTTTGCTACATGACCAGATGATCTCAAAACCTTGACTTCTGCTAATGAATCCTTGGTTATGCTTGGAGGTTGGGATATTGTTCCTTGGGCCGACTGCAATGGGCCTATGAGCTGTTGGATGTACTGCCTCAATTCGTCATTTTCCCTCTTCAGCTGGTTCTTCTTTTCTTCTTCCTTCCTCAACTTTTCTCTGATGGTGGCAACGGAATCCTCCAGCTCCTCCATTACTTGATCCTTCTTAGTTGGTCCAAGGTCGACTTTCACTATGTCAAAATCCTCAAGACTGGTATCTTCTTTCAGCTCGCTCACCTTGGGAACTGCTACCTCTACTCGGCGAGACCCTGATTCATCTCTTGTGATCCTGGAAAACTTCTTTGCCTTCTTTGGATCTGCGGATTTCCCAATCTTGGCCAGGAAATTACCAAGTTCGGTGGAAGGATCATTCTTTTTGACTGTCTTCTTCTTCAACTTGTCCTGTAACCATTTGGGTCTTGCGGATGGATTGACTTCCCTTTGTGGCTCCTACGGTTCTTGACCGACTTGTGGTGTGGATATTGGTACTTCGCCGGAATTGAACTCCTCATTGAGAAATTCCAAATCAGGGTGATGGAGCATATCCTCAAGTCGGACTTCTCCCGGATTCCATGATGGAGGGTTAGGATGGTTCCTACAATTAGGCTGGGAGTCCGTTCTCGGGCGGATTCCATGGACTCATTGTCTCCCTGATCAGCTTGCTCATTCGGGATCATTTCCTCCTCCACGGTCCTTTATCCTTAACTGTTTGCATATTTTTGTCGGAGAAAAGATCAATCTCCTGGACGAAAGAAGTGTTGGCGGAATGAGGCCTACTTGCATTCTGCTCCTCGTCAGGTCTTCTGATAGCCTCCTTCCAAGCCTTTACTCTCTTTGCCGGTGGATCCTCTACAGTCCTGTTCCTTACTTCTTGTCTCACTGTTCCTTGTTCCTTTGCAGGAGTTCCTTCGGTCATGTCCTCTTCGGAAGACTGAGAATCCAAGTCTCCCATCAGGTCAGAAGTCGGGCGGATGCCCCTCCTGTGCAATTTCTCCGTCTGCTGGTTTATCCATTTCTGTGTTATCGTTAGCACGGGTGCCACTAGATCGTCTAAGTGGGTGACCTCAGGATCGGACCAAACCAAGGGTGGAAGAGGTTTATCCTTCTCCTGTTCGAAGAACGGCTGGACCTGCTTTCCATCCTCCTTAACCTGATCCGGGATTGAAAAGATCTTGGTGGCCTTGATCATGTCAACGAATAGCTGGGAACACATCCTCCTCCGAACCTCGAAGTCATTTTCAGCATTTGCCCAGTGGTCCTCCAGGTGTACCTTATGCCTATGCTTCCTTCCACATACAACCCGGGTGGTATTGAACGGGTCGAAGTTTCCTCGTGCGGAATGGGTCATCAGGTTGTAGAAGTGCAGCTCCTCTTCGGATCTTTCTGCGGCTTGGAGAGATGGGCACACTTCGACTACATCTTCCGTTTGGACTAGGTAAGCTACCTCGGCCTTCTTCTTCTTCTTCTGAACTTTGTCATATGCCGAGAGTTGTCTTGTTAATTCCAACAGGACCATTTTGTCCAAAGGATACCTCGGTAGTCTATACGGGAAGGCAGAGAACCCTTGCACTCGGATGTATGTGAACTTCGGGAATTGGATGAACCAAGAGCCGCAAGTCTTGATCAACTGCTTGGACTCAGGTGACAACCTTTGGTGAGTGCCTCCTTGAAGGGTCCTTGTGATGTGCATGGCGAATGCGTCATTATACCTCCTGAAATGGTTTATGTTCTGGAGATGAAGTTGGGTATAACAATCATAGACTTTGACTTGCCCTTCTTGATTCCCGACACGTCCCTTCCACGATAGTCCTCGGTATTTATTATTCCTTGCCAGCATATAGATCATATAGGAACTCAAGTAAAAGGCCTTTGATTCCTCCAGATTTTGGAATTGCGCATCAATGCTGTCACTGAGGATTCGAGCCCAGTCAATCATCCTCATCCTGGCGGTGACCTCCTCGATGTAGTAGAACATCCATGGCTCGAAGGTTGAGGATTGAGGACTTCCCATGATTCTGTTTAGCATGACGACAAGGTCTCCATGTTCCTACTTGAAGTTGGATTTAAGGAGTCCCTTAGGCAACTTGGAATGGTGAGATCTCTTCTTCTGCATCCAAGACTTGTTGATGATCTCCAAACAGGTTCCCGGATCAGCCTTGAACATGTCGGAGGCTTCCTCCTTGCTTGTATACTCGGCGGGGCTATAGACAGGAATGTTGAATGCCTCCGCAATCTTCTCCTTGGAGAAGTAGGCAACCATTGTGTCGTTGCGGTCGACAATCATCCGTTGTTCAAGATCATAGTGCAAGAAACATTCCACGATCAACTCGGGACAAGGAATGGTGGGCGGGAAACATGCGGCGGAGGCAATTCCATTTCGAACGATCTTAGCTGCAAGCTGGGATGGAGGACGTCCATCTATCCTGTACATTCGCTTCCTAATTTCCTCCATGCTTGAGGGATGAATGTTGGTGTCTCCCACGTTCGCCCATTTTGAGATGATTCTGGACTCCGGAAGTGTTCCCTTGAGGGCATCCTTCATTTGAGTTTGTCTTGAAGAGCTTGCCTTGGCACTTACCATTCACCTGTGGAACGAAGAATAGAAATGCCAAGTATAAGATTTGAGGAGTAAGAGCACAGGCGGGATGAGGGACTTTATTCCCAATGTAAGATGTAAGTATAATGAATTCATGCATGTGGGACTAAAATCATGTTAAAGCAAATGCATAGAAATGAAAGCATATGAAAAAGAAATTTATTCCTTACTTGCCCAAGCCTATTCTTGAACAATAAATTTCTGATTTTCTGATGTGTTTTCTGAAATTTATGCAGGAATTTCTGATTGTCTAATGGATTCCCATCAAGAAATCTGCCTTTTCAACCTTCAGAAAATTTCAGTCCTTGTGAAGAATTTGTCTTGGAATGGAAGATTCTTGTCTTGGAAGATGAATTTCTGCCCCTGGAATGTAGAAATCTGCTTTAAACCCACAGAAAAAATCTGCCCTAATGAAGATTTTGGCCTTGGAATTGCTAAAATCTGAAATATCCCTTATGAAATTTGCCTCTCCAATGGTGAAATCTGCTTCTTGAATGCTGAAGTCTTCCTTGGAATGTTCGCTTTTGCTCTTGGAAGGACTGAAATCTGCTCTTCTGCTTTGGATTTGAGTTTTGAATGAGAGGAATGAGTTAGGCGCCACCCTTATATAGGCTTTTGGACTTGTCTATGCCACTTGGCCAACCCAGATAGGTCCAAAAGACTTAGCCGCCATACTTTTATTACTTAGCAGACTCAAAATTTGTCCTTATCCTCCTTCAATTGGTGGCACGAATTTTGAGGTGTCGAGATTCCTGGGAGTCGGGGATTTCGCTTTGTCCTAGAATTTCACTTGTCCTGGAGCGGATATTTCAGTTGGTCGGGGATTCCACGCTCAGGACAAAAATCCTCCTGGAGCGCATAATCCACCTGGTCTTGGATTTTGCGCTCAGGGACAAATTTTCTTCCCAAGTCAAGAATTTCTTCCTTTGGAGTAATTTTGAAATTCATTTGTTGAAATTTGGCTAAGTCTTGAAATTTTGCTCGTGAAGAATCTCTCTCTGACAGGAGGTTGCTTTTTTCATTTTGGACAGGAATTATCTCATTTTGCATTTTTCAGAGGGAACTGGAGTCCTGGAGTCCAGGTCGCAGAATCCACCTGGGTCAGGAATGTGCGACCAGGACAAATTTCCTCCAGGAGTGCAAATTCCAGAAGGTACTGGAATATGCGACTGGGATTGATTTATTCAGTTTTGACTAAGGACCTATCCTTTTGTTTAGTTTTTCGCAAAGGGTGGACTTTTAGGTGTTTGATCAGAGATTCAATCATTGAAATGGGATCCAAAACAAGGAGTTCTTCTATTCCCTCAGGGAGTTCCAGATTCCATGGTGAAATTTTCCAACCAAACAAGGAATTCTTCATGCAGGCACTTACAGACTGGATCAGGAATGTTCCTCTGGCAGGTTGCAGAATCCACCTGGGTCAGGAATGTGCGACTAGGAAAAATTTTCCTCCAGGAGCGCAATTTCCAAAAGGTACTGGAATATGCGACTGGGACAAATTCCCTCCAAGAGCGCAAATTCCTGAAGGTACTGGAATATGCGACTGAGATTGTTCCTTGACCAAAATTGCAGTTCCTTCCGGACGGGTCTTGGACATGAATGAGATTTGTCTTACCAAATCGCTCTGAGCCCTGAAAACTTTATTCACTGAAATTCCTTCGAGTCATGGTCTTAGGATTCTGGGATGAGCCTCGGAGCGGGATCGAAAATGGACATCCTCTGGGCTGGACTTTCCTGAGTAAGGCTGCAGTCTTGGAACGGGGCTCCATGCCGGGAGTGAGAGGGCTCATACCTTGAGATGGAAAGATAGATTCTTCTCAAGGACTAGCTAGGGTTACCAGTTAGGGTTTCAAACCTATGCAGGAGGAATCCTTCGTGTTCACTTCTTTGAGCACCTGTAGGCTAACTTCACTAGGACTTCACTTCTGGTCTGAAATTATGCTAGAAGCTGTGGGATCAGAGCAAAAACTACCAGCTAGGCCCAAAAAGGGGGGCCCCATCTGCAAAATGGGGTGATGTTGTAAAAAGGTCACAACACCATGTCCATGGCTGAAGTGTACGGCCTGGCTGTAGGTTGTTTGCAGCTACAAAAGACCCTAAAACACCTTAAACTCCTTCGATAATGAACTGCAGATGATGGTTGCTGTATGTCGACCCTGCTAGAGGAAACAACCCTCACAAAAACTCACACAAAACTCCAAATCGCTGCTAAGAAGGGTATGACTGTACCAGTAGAAGTACGGCCTGTACAAGAGTATTAAAGATAGCAATAAACCTCTGCCAAAAACCTTTGTTTCTATCCTTCAAATCTGTATCATGACCCTGCAACATCAATCTCCTTCAAAAATCTTCATTTCTTCCTCAAATGATCATCAAAATGGATTCCCTGAATGCACCAATGAGACTCCTAAATGAAGCCTCCAATAACCTCTCCTGATACGATCTTCCACGCACGAGGAAAGGGATCAATTAAGGGGTTTTCGTCCCACCACTGTCACAATCAAACCCTAGAGCCAAGCTTGAAATGCCAAAGCACAAGAAAAAACTTGAAAATATTCAGAAAAAACTAGAAAGAATTGGTTAAACTACTTACCTTAGATTGATAGATGACCTTTGTGCAAGCTAGAATCCTCCCTCGACACTTTGCAATCGATTCCCTTGGAAAATATAGTAGCAGCCCTCCAAAATGAAGAAAAAATGAAGAAAAAATGAAGAACTCTTGTGAAATAGAGTTGTTGTTGTCAAATGGGGGCGGTTTTGGTAATAGATGCTTTTTAGGGTTTCATTTTTATTAGAAATCACTAAAAAAACATAAAACAAAATTCGTTTTAATGTTTTTTAAAAAATACGTTTTTAATGCCCGGGAGTGCGTGCGAATCCACAGGGAACTCGGGGCGGCAGGCCGCTCCCTGCCCGCTCCCATCACCGCTCTGGGACCCGCTCTCGGCCGGTGCGGGACTGGACCCCTAGAGGGAGGAACCCGGTATCTAAGACGCCATGTTTACATGTTCTACATTTTTAACCTTCTCCCCAACTATTGCAAGTTGATCACGAAGTTGTGTGACCTTCATCAAGTAACTGGTAATTGTATCTAATTTAGTCATCTCTATGGATTTGAGTTTGTTCTGCAATATCATCTTCTTGTTTATGTTCACTTTGTTATAGACTAACCAAAGCATCGAACATCTCCTTGGTTGTTTTCTTCTCGAATAAATGAGGAATTAAATTATCTTTTACTACATCCATGATCATCTGCTTGGCCTTCACCTCCTTCTTTTTATGAGTTGCCAACTGTTGTGGATTTGAAGGTGGAAGCACCTCAACTTTTACAATATCCCAGAGATAATTCTCTTCCAATAACAAAGTTACCCTGACTTTCCAAGGCAAGAAATTTAATGCACCTTCCAATCTATCCTCAAACTTGAGGCTAGCTGATGCCTTTTTTAAAACAAAATTTCTGTGCAAAATTCCTAGATTTGATAAGTAAGAAAAGCACAAACTACTGAAACCCTCCAATGAAACCTTTCTTCAATCAGACAATTTAGCTTTGATACCATGTAAAATTTCAATCCTAGGCGACTGCTGTCCTAATGTCCTCAATTAATTAATTCTTAACAGCAAAAACTTTAATTAATTAACATTGCATCAATCACACAACAGTTGAAACTTCAAACAACAAAAGCATAAATTACACAAATAATTACACCTTCAAGTCAGCTTCTTATTCCTTTGAAAAACTTACAAGGAACCCTGTACAGGCTGCCAGAATGACAGTGGCACGGTCTAATGAATAGATCTATGAAAAACAAGAAGGAAAACAAGCCTGTAGTACAAATCAGTCGTACGTATTTGTATGGATATTGTATTGCTGACCGTACAATCCTTGTGCGTCGTACTATCCATGCGCACTGTCTTTATTTGTAATGTCCCCATTCTGGGAATGGTCACCTAAGGTCTCCAACAGGCTTTCCATCTCACTTCAGGACATTCTGAGGACCACACGAGCTATGAAGATAGATTATCATTTGGATTTGTTGTCTTCAGCATATTATCTTCTCCGGAGTCAGTCACTTGGAGGGCTTGTCATGTGGATTAGAGACAGAGGATCGGATCTCTCATGTATGGATGCTATCATTTCACAATTGATGCTTTGGAGTTCATCTCGAGGATCATTCTTCATCATTCATGGTCGCCTATCACGTCATCATCCTTGGGCGAATTGCTGCATTGTAAAATAATAATAATATATTATCTTTATGAGCGCCACCAAGGAATAATATAATAATTAATTATATCTTAGGCGCTCACCTTAACTCCCATTTGGAGTTAAGGCACTTCTAGAAGGGTCGGCCTTATGGAGGGACACATGTAATTCAAAATATGAGTATCTATTCCTTGGTCGGCCTAGAGGAGAGAATAATTGTTATGTGTATATATACACCCTCACTTGGCATCCAAAAGGCATCAAGTATCATTCATTCATTCACATCGAGAGCAATCTCAATGAAGGACTTAGAACGAAAACTCTAAGTCTTGGAGGGAGTTAGACGAAAACCTGATTCCTTCATAGAGCAGCATTCATATCAGCTTGGAGAGCATCACATTGGGCATCATCTACATCAGCTTGGAGAGCATTAACCATGGCGCACCTTCTAGGGTAAATGCCGAACATCATTTGAGGTGATTTTGAGCATATTTGTGAGACGAATTGGAGGGAGATCACCTTCAGCCAAGGGCAAACCTCCCAGCAGGCCAGCAAATCAGCTAAGGGCAGAATTCTATGTGTTTCATACTGCTGCGCCTAGGGTTTCAGGCTACAGCAGATCAGCCTAGAGAAGAGGCCAGTATAATCATGATTTCATCACTATTTTTGCTATGTATGTGTTGCCATTAATTAATAATACATTTCTGGGTTGTTAGACTTCTGTTGGTGGTGGATATCATATTTTCAGTCATATATATATATATATATATTGCAGCAGACCTGATTTATTATAGCAGGCCAATCATTTGTATTTGGCATTGTGTTATCATGTCATTTGATTGCTATTACATGGTGTAAATGATCTATGCCTTTGGGCGAATCTCTTGTGATGATTCATGTTCTTTATTGAGCATTCATTGTGGTGAAGTTATTATTTTATTGCAAGTCTGAAATTGTACAGCCGACCTAGGGTTTGTGCAGACCTAGGTAGGACAGATTTGAGGATTTAATTGGTAAATTGCTTGGAATACTGGAAAACCCAAAGGTGCCATACTTTCATCCACTTGGGTCATTACATTATCCCTGCACGCTGTACTATTTCTTCTTGTTTTTGCTCTGCTTAAATTGTTTGCTGTTTTTGATCACTGTTTTTTTTTCTCATAGCTGCAAATCTTATCCACCAAAACAAAAAAGCCCAATCTCTTGACAACAAAAAAGCCAAATTTCTTGACAAGATGCGAGTTGGAGATAAGTCTAATTCACTAATGCTTATCTGCACTTTATTCGACTCAATCGGCTAAAAAATAAGACTTTACCTTTTTTAATAAACTTCTATTCACACTGAACCCATGCAGAAGTTCCGAACTGAGCTAGAAAACTCAACATCATGAGACCAAATTTTACTCCATTGCCTTTCCATTGGGTTATGAAGTCAATAAATGTTGTATTTCATGAAGTCAAACAATTGTGAATACCACATATGAACAGTATCTAGTGCCATAAACTTATTTATGAATGCCACTAAGCTTCTAGTATTAAAAAATGTAGACCCCCATGTTTTTTTTATTAACCTTTGGTTGTCCCAAAATGAAGCAATTGAAGGGTTATCCCTATACGGGGACAACAATCTCGAAATATTTTGGATGAAGGGATTTTGTCAATATATTTGCTACCATGTGTTTTGTATTGCAAAATTTCACTCAATTTATTTTTCATTCACCTTTGTTTTTGATGCATGCCAACTTCAATGTTTTCTGCTCTTGTATTGATGTACAGTTTCTTTACTATTATAATAATTTTTTGATTGGCACATCACTACAGAAGTAGATTCTTTAGAATATCTCCAACATCCTGTACAAGCATTTTGGCTCCCTTTGTGACATTACTAGTAGACATATTTTTCTTTCACGATAACAGGTTGCTTTCTTTTGCTCAAAGAAATTGCTTCATTAGCTAATATAAGACAATATCCGATTGACCACAAAGTACTACATACAACCATCTTACTGCATTCTGTAATGTCCCCATTTTTCGAGTGATCATCTTGTGGAAGTAACTAGCCTATTTTATTCCCATAATCTAAATTAGGAGTTATAAGGGAATAATATTAAATTAATTATTTATAAAGTTATCTAAATAAATTAAATCATAAAGGTAACTTTATTTTAATTAATTTAATTAAAGTGACTTAAATAAAATAATAAAATATCATAAAGTCACTTTATTAAATATTTTAAAGTGACTTAAGTGAAAACTAGAATAATATTATAAAGTCACTTTAGGAAATATTAAAATATTCTTCTAGAACCTTTATGGAGGGTATTTTGGATCCTTCTAGAAGATCAAAGGTTTCTTTAAAAGGAGATGAGAGTTGGTCATTTGGGCATATTGTGGATTTGATAAACTTGAGTTTTTCTCTATTTTCAGCTGAGTATTCAGTTGCAGCCAACTTTGAGGACGAAAGCCCTTGGAGAATTGTAGGTTGGACGAAAACCCAATCCTACTTGTGAGGTGGGTTCATCTAGGATTTACTATTGGACATATTTGCAGGTTTTACAATCTTTTGGAGCTTCAACCAGCTAGGGTTTGAAGATTTATTTGCAGGTTGAAGATTGAAGTTGCAGATTTGAGCTTATTGAATCATATTTTCATGAGATTTGGAACGGCTAGGGTTTGTACATGTTGGAGCAGAATTTTACTAAGCTGTCTACCAGGGTTTGAGACCCATTTTGGAGGTGTTTGCAGATTTTGGGGTTTCACTATTGCATATCAGTTTGGAGGATACCCAGATGATTGCATGTTGCCTTTTTGATCAGTTTTGAAAGTGGGTTATTATTGCATGTCAGTGTGGTGGATACCGAGATAGTTGTATGTCAATTTGGTGGATACCCAGATGGTTGCATGTTACTTTTGATCAGTTTGATTTGATTCATTTGCTTTGGAGGAGTTGCTGGTCTGAAAATATTGAGAAAATCAGTCCATTTTCCAGTCATTGTCTTCTTCATATCATTGCTCTTATTGCCCAATATGACTTCTTTGTAACCGGGTATGTTTGCATTGTCAATAAACTCTCTTTTGATGTGAAAATCAGACTTGAATAGCTTGCTGTTGTACTCAGATCAGAACTTTATTAAGTCTGATATACTTTGCTTTCAAGGAGAAATAAGAAGCAATTGGGGGTCTTTTTTACTGTGTTGCTTTATATAAATGTATGCTATTATTTTATGTCATTGCTCATCAAAACATAAGGCATACATCACAAATAGATATCCAAAAGCATCAGTATACTTAGAAAATCAGTCTGCATGCAAAGTGTTTGATGAAATGTCAAACAACACAAATTGAAAAATTTAGGGCAGAATAGGCAAGGGTTATTACACATTCTTATAAGGAATAATGATATGATATGTATTTCTGTTTTTATTCCTCTATTTGAGTACACAAAACATTGAAGAAGTTGACATTTGTTTTTGTTGTGTTCTATGTTTCCAAGATGGATGTGCACAAATTATAGTTTGCCCTATATGAGATGGGATCATCTCTCAACATATTTCTACAGGAACTCAAGTATGGAATATATGATGATATCTACTTAGGTTTCCCGAAGCATAATGATTAATAATAGTAGTAATAGTTGTCACTCATATTTAGTTGGCCAATGAAGGAAGATTCGTAACATTCTCCCCTCCTTTTAAAGCATACTTTGCTTTCAAGTCACGGTTTGTAATTAATTTGAGTTTTCTTAAAAATATTGATCATTCTCTCTTGTGGTCTCTTGATGAGGTAAACCATTCAATTTGATTAGATATTCATTAATTTCTGTTTATGACAATTGTTTGGCGAGCCTAAGATTTCTTTTGGTTTGAGCTCTATTGTTTCTTCCTCATCGAAATTGTGTAAGTTTGTTATTATACTCACATATGCTAGATCATCTTTATAAGCACAATATGGAGAAGATTTTGTGAATTTTAGAGGTTTTTGGTAGCTTTAGAGCATGTGTTACTATTGGTGTGTTCACATTGTCTAGTCTTTTGTTCATGTTCACACTAGGCTACTTAAGCTTAGGTAGGGTGAGTATAAAGTCTTTCATTTAATAGTTGTAACAATTAGTCATGTGCACATTCCATGTGTGTATTGTGCACTTGTTTGCCACATTCTATTATTAGGGTTTTCACCTACCAGCATCAATCACTTTCTATTTTTATTCACCCTTGCTCTTTATAAAGAAGGGCTTGTATGTACTTTTCAATCAAGTTGGCTAGCATTCCATTTTTCTTGTTTTTTTTGAGCTCTTGTCTGAAGATCTTTGTGGAAGGTTTCTTGGTCTTGCAGAATCTAGAATGTAGCTATATTTTGCTACACTCCTACAACTACCTTTTCAATACTCTTTAGCACCTTGTAGGGTCCATAAAATTTAGGGGACAACTTTATTTTTTCCATCATCTTGAGCAAAGTTTGCTTATAGGGTTGTAGGTGCAAATAGATCCAATCTCTTAAGTTTGCTTATAGGGTTCTATTCTTTTCTAACAATTTCTTAATTATCTTTGGGAAACCAAAAGATGTCTTGTGTTTTAATGAGACGATCATTGACTACTTGTACTTTTGAAGCTCATATAATTTAACTCTTGATAATAAGAGGCTCATAACCATGAGAGCTTTGGATAGGGTCATTTTGTACGTGTATGGTAAGTGGTATTATACCACCATCTGTCAGTTGGAAACATTTGTGCCATCATCCTTACTTGCCATTGTCTAATGGGAGCTATTTAGACGTCCCTCCAAACACTTAATAACAATTTCTTTTGTGTATCAATTACAAAATTATAAGATGATTTCATGGACAATTTTGGGTCGAGTCTTGTATGAATTTCCTTTTGAAAATTATAGGTGAATTTAGGGCCTTGGCCACCAGTGATTGTTTTTGGGACCACATGCAAATTTTGAATTTAGTAAATGTATTCACGATCTCCCCTACAATGGCTTCTTCATTTACACCTAAAAAATGCATATCTTGTTCATTGAAAATTCCTTACATCTTTGGCTAGGTATATGTAGGGGTTGTAGTAACCATGGTGTTTGTAGTTTATCCTTATTTCTTTGGCATATATCACAACAAGATACAAACTCTTTTGTATCCTTCGTTAGTGTTTTTAGATGCTTGAATGTCCCACCATATGGCTAGAGTGTGCCACCTCTAGAGTCTTTTCTTATGTTTGCATTGAGGGCTTAAATATACAAGTTACAACTATCTTTATAGTATAAAAATCATAAAAGTTTGGGGTATAAGTTTAGGTATAAGTTTATACTAAGTTACCGATCTTGGTATTGATATGGGTTCGGATTCGCAGGTTCGATTCACGGATTTAGACAATTTCTTATTTTTGGTGTGAATTCATTAATACAAAAACATATAAAAATCATAAAATCAAGAATATTAGATGTAATATACATATTTATTATATTTATTTCCTAATATTTTTAATGTATAGTAATATTTATAAGTTAATATATAATATAATAATATAATATAATTTAGCCAATAGGCTTTTATATGTGAGCATTATAGTGCTCGGAATTGTCTCACGCCGTTAAAAATATTCACGCCGGCAAATTTTCTAAAACTAATTGGTTGTTTCTATCGGCGTATTCCTTGAACCTCCTATGGGTGCAAGTGCTAGTATAATATAATAATATATATTTATAAGTTAATAATGATTTAATATATTTATAAGTTAATATATAATATGATAATATATCTATAAGTATAATATTATAATAAAATTATAAAGGAAATTAATATTAATATATATTATTAATGTTATTATTATTAATAACTATTATTAACCTTACGAATATATGAAATCCCCCTAGACTCTTCTCCTGCCACGAAGATGCTATCCTCTGTTTCACGTATTAACAAATCGCGATACGTATGCTTGAAGAAAACATAAAGAAGTGGCGGATATATGTGAAACCTAAGTTGCATTTAGGGTTTTTACGCTTGTGTATTTTTTTAGACAAACAAAAGCAATGTATAGAGGAAATCAAGCAGGTTCGTCTAGGCAGTATAGCAAAATGGTGAAATTCGCCTGGGTTCATCCTTGACGAATCCATAGAGTTTATGGCGGATCTTGCCAGAATCATTGGCCGGATCGGATTTGAATCCGAATTCAGTTCAAATCGAAACCGACTCTAGACCTACAAGGTGCGAATCTAGTAACATAGTCCTTATACAACAGGGTATTGGCTTACCAAGAAAAATGTTTTGAAGATGTCTTTTTATTTTTGTTCATTTGGAGCTTTGTGCCATTCTTCACAGAGCTCATTTATCCATCCAGGTGTCTGCAGTGTGTTTTTTGCACACACTCCCTTTGAGTAATCAATGCTAATATAGATGGATTCCTTGGGTCCCTTTTAGTTGTTTTCTTCAAACTCCGGATCTGTCTTGAGTTCTTGGGGTTCCCCTTCAAGTTTCGGATCATTCTTGTGATCTATGTGATTCAATGTTTGAGCTGTGAGTGTCATGGTCTCTATGGAGCCTTCATCTTGGTTTCTAGTGCCTTGGTGCCATTCACAATCTTTGTTGATGATTTTGAGTAAGTCTTTAGCCTTTGCCCAGAAGACCTTCAATGGTTCATTGAACAGTTCTAGGGACTTCTTTGACTGCGAGGCTCTTGCTTGCGCATGTCCTCCTTTCTTCCGATTGACTTTGCAATCTTCTTTGTCCTTTTGGTGACTAAACAAGCTAAAGTCCCCATGGGCTGTTCATCATATTGATCCAACAATGCGAATGTTTCCTTTTGAAGTCACTAAGGTTAGGGTGGTTCCCACCTCTTCTTTGTCCTTTTCTCCTTTCAAAGTTTTCTCTTGACTGCAACCACGCTAGCATCTCTTGGGATGCACTAGCCGTTGATCTTCAGTAACATCCAATGGTGCAAACTTCTCCGCATTGCCTCCATTCACTACTAGGCCCGACCTTGCGGTGGGCTCCACTCTAGTTTGTCTCCACTCGTCGAGATCTTTTGAGGCTCCTGCCATGTTGGCATCTCTTTGTTTGCACTAGCCATCAATGTAAAAGATGATCCAATAGTTCGGAGCTTTTCGAGCTCCCCTTTCTGAAATGAAGCAGGACCCCCTTGATGATCTTTGCACGGAAGCTACCTACCCTCATGGTGATGTTAGTGCTGCTCTTTCTTCTGCCAAGTGTGTATTTGACCCCTAGGTCAAATGATACTAGTTTGATATGGCATCTCATGCCTGATGTTTGGCATGCTCCTCCACTACTCTAATGACCATTGATTACTAGTGCCATTTGATGTTTGCTATGGTTGGTTGAGATATACTCTTTGCCAGATTCCACAGACACTTTGCATTGACAGATAATAGGTGGTATACGCATTCAGCTTAGGCCATCATTGCTTCGGTTGTTTGCAGTTGACGTTTCTAACCGCATGTGCATGCTTCCTTTCAATTGCTGATTGGTATCGTTTGAAGATCATCTAGTAGATGTTGTGGCCCTTTCAACAACTACCCCTTCTCTCTTCTTATTCTTTATTTTTTGTAATTTCTCCTGTGCTCTCTTGGTTGTGATTGCACAAGGATTCCGTGAGGTTGTATAAATATTGTCTCAGCCCTCATGTAAATATCTTTTGGCTTTCTAATATAGAACTAGCATCTACCTTTTTGTACTAAAGAGTTAACAGATCATGATCTAGTTGCTTGTAATGAATGTGAGTTTGTTTTAGTTCTTATGTTCTCTATACCTTGTCTTGGAGAGTGCCCTCTGGTTTGATACTATGAATGTGTATGTGCTTGTTTGCTTATGCCCTCAGACTGAAGTGAATTATTTGTATGCATTCGAATGCCCATTGGTCACAAATGCTAGATAATGTTGTTTTGCATGCAGGTAGGTTTGTGTAATGTAAGTTGAGGCAGCCCTACCACAGGCATATGCTTGACAGAGGAGAGTTGGTTGTGTATTGCAGAGAAAGCTGATTGGTTGCCCTTTTATGGCGCTCGCTTGCCCACTCTTTTTATTTTATTTCTCTAAACCTATCGCCTGTTTGAACCCTTATCCTCCTATCTCGTTTCCTTTTACCAGATAATTTAGGGTAGGCTAGTTGTTAAAGCGGGTTATGTTCTGCATCGTCTGTGGTAGTAGCATTTGTTTAGATAGTTTAGTAGTAGGTGTAGAATAGAAAAGGAAGTTGACCTTCTTTGGAGGTTCCCATGTAGTTATTCAAAAACAATTGTTGATGTGTAGCTCCTACTCTATTGGAGCTTTTTAGGTACCAACAAGATCAACAGGCACAACTTATATTTTTGTTGTGTCTGGTAAGTGGTGATCATGACCATTAGGTTTGCACACGCAAGAGTCCTAGTGTCTATTGTCGATGAGTGTAAGGATCCCTTTTCGTCTCCTCTTTGTGAGAACTTTTCCCCCAATGCCTGTAGTTGAAATTCCACCATCAATAGTGTCGCCTTAGACACAACACACAAGGATGCATCCTCACTCCTTTGTGAAAGTGCACTAGTTACAATTTTTTCTTCCCCATGTAAATTATTTAAAATTAAAATCCTAACCTTAGATACCCGCATACTTGTTAGCAAAACTTTTAATATTCCATGTTCCTTCTTGATTTTGAGTTTGCCTTTCTAGTAGAGATAGTGATACCATTGGTTGAGTGCATGTTGAATGGCTAACATTTCCTTTCCATATTTTCATAGGCTTTGCAGTCCCAATTTAGAGCTCTTGAAAGTAATGGGTTTATTGGCAATTCCCTGTTTTGAAGCATCACATTCAATTACAAAGGTCTTGTCAAAATTGAGAGCGGCCAAAATAGGAGGTTGTGTCAATTTTAGTTTGCTCAAAAGCATTATTTGCTTAAAAGCATTATTTGCTTCTCTACATCATTTGAAAGAATCTTTCTTTGGTAATTGGATGGGGGTAAATGTGATATTTGCATTTTCTTTGACCAATTAATAATGTGTTTGTTCAAGGAACCCTTTGACTCATATTATTCGGAGAGATGGCCAATCCAAAATGACTTGCACTTTTTGAGGGTCATATTTGATTTCTTAAGAGATTATATGTACAAATATGCAACTTCATTCTTCCAAAATTTTCATTGGATTGCTTCACAAAAGGATGATTCTCTTTGAGAATTTGACGAATAATGGCCAAATGTTTTGCATGTTCTTTCAAATTCTTACCATAGATAAAGATATTGTCAAAAAATAAAGGTATGAACTAACACACTGATGGATTATTTTATTCATTAGCATTTGGAGGCTTGTTGGGGTGTTTATTTTTCCAAAGGCAGTTATTAAGAACTCATAATGTCTTTCATGTGTGCTAAAGGTAGTGTTGTAGGGAGATGGGTCAACTGCCCCCTAGGGTGCATCTTTGGTATTGGAGATAGGTATGGAGACATTCCTTGTGATAGGAGACATCTCATCCGCGTCTCCTTATGCCATCAAGTTCTAATTATTTAATATATGTATTGTTGATTAAAAAAAGCTCCATCTATTGGAGGACTATATAATATTGTAAAGACTATGACAGTATGACCAACCATTAAAGCTATATCTAATTTATTCAAACCAAATACCAATGTTACACTCTATACAAACTATATGTCCTAACAATAAAACACTTGATAAAAAGAATATAGTCATTAATAGCAATTAATGGCACAAACCAATTTTGTGTATGTCCTATAAGCATTGCAGTCCATGAAACCATGCTCTTTTGATGTATTCTGTGAAATAGTTCACTTGCCTTATGTATGCTTCCATTGTTCCACATTTTGCATACATATGTACCAAGGCATTTGCAGCTACTATGTTAGACAAAAATCCGCTTTCCATTCTGATTTGATAGATTTCCACACCCTATTCTAAAGCTCCCATTTTTTCACAGGCTTGGAGGATGTTAGAAAATGTTATGTAGATTGGATTTATACCTCCCAATTGCTTCATCAAACTATAAGACCAAGATTATCCAAAAAAATTAGATGATATCTCTTTTACATTCCAACTTCATACTTCTTATCAAAAAATCTTATTTTCGTTATTTTGGAATGCCAAATCATTAAAATGTTCATTTAAAAACATTATTTCACTTTTAGTCATACTTGGATAAATTTCACTTTTAGGGCGAAATGGACTCGTTTACCTTTTTTTAAAGTTAAAAAAAGGTTAAAAAAATGTTTAAAAAAATTGATTTTGACACCATTTTTGGGCATCCCTCCCCTGGGTTCTGTTGTGACCAAATCACACATTGCCCCATTGCAAATGGGGATCCCCCTTTTTTTTGAGCTATGGTGCTTTGCATTGAGTCTTGGATGATGTCTTAGGTTGGTTGCATGATGAAGTCAGTGGTTGTTCGAGTTCTCTGTCGAGTTTCTATTCAAGAGGCATTTGCTTTCATTTTGAGACCATATCCTGATGCATGTCTGAGATCCTGAAAATGACTAAGTCTGATATCCTGATATCCTGAAAATCCTAAAAAATTGACTAAGTCTGAAATCTGGTGGATCCTCCAAATTCTAGAATCTGCATGTTAAATCCGGTGGATTCGAGACCTATCTCAAACATCTTGAAAGGTATATTGAAAAATATTTAAAGTATAACTTATACTTAAATATATTTTTCAATATACCTTACCCTGAGGAACACTGAAAAAATGGCTAAGTACTCAAGAAGAGAATAGAATCCAGATCCCATGCGACCCATCCAGTGCGCTCTTATTTCGGAAGATCAAATTTGCCATCCGATGCGCCTTCCAAGAGGAGATCAAATTGGCTAACCAATGCGCCTAAAATGAAAGGTTTTTTTTGATTGTCGAAGAAGTGATTTCAAGAGAATTCAAAATCCCAAACCAATGCGCCATATCCAATGCACCCTTGAGGAAAGAACATAATCTTGATCTGCTGTGCCTATATGAAGAGGATTTAAATTCTTTATCCAATGCGCCTTTTGACATCTTTCAAGAGGAGCATGAAATCTTGATCTAATGCGCTCAATTTGGAGAAATTTATTTCAGATGATCAAGTGCACCTTTCTAGAGGATCCAAAACCCTCATCTAATGTGCCTCAACACATGCGCCATTTACAAAGAAGTGAAGTTAAATTTTTAAGAGCATTCAAGAGGTAACTGAAATCTTCAACTAATGCGCCACCTTGGTGAGTTTCAAGAAGATTCAAAATGGCCATCTAGTGCGCCAATACCAAGAGGATACAAAATGACCATCTAGTGCGCCAATGCATGAGATTTCTCCTTGGAACTCATCAAAGACTTCTCTTCATTTACATGTAGATGGCGCATAAGATCAGAATTTTAGTCTTTCCTTAAAACCAAAAATGTTGATGACACCCAAGACAGCCGTCTCCGCCTGAAAAAGGTCCAAAAGTTAAGTTAAAACTCCTTAAAGGATAGAACATTGGTTGAGCATGCCACCTTGGTGAGTTTCAAGAAGATTCAAAATGGCCATCTAGTGTGCCAATACCAAGAGGATACAAAATGACCATCTAGTGCGCCAATGCATGAGATTTCAAAATGCTCGACCAATATGCTATCCTTTAAGGAGTTTTAACTTAACTTTTGGACCTTTTTCAGGTGGAGAAGGCTGTTTTGGGTGTCATCAACATTTTTGGTTTTAAGGAGAGACTAAAATTCTGATCTTATGCGCCATCTACATGTAAATGAAGAGAAGTCTTTGATGAGTTCCAAGGAGAAATCAAAATGTGCATCTGCTGCTCTACTGCGCCAAACTTTACGGAGAGATCAAGATGCTGATCCAATGCGACAGATCCAACGTGTCCTTATGAAATATGTTAAATTCAAGGTTTTCAAAGAGCATTTAATAGAGGATTCTAAACCCTCAACCAATGCGCTAATGTTAAGAGATGCAAAAATGCTTATCCAAGGCGCCAATATCAAGGGGAGATTAAAACATCCATCTGCTACGCCCTTGTGAAGACAAGTAAAATGATGATCTTGCAATGAGGAACCAAAATTCAAATCTGTTGCACCTCAACTAGTGCGCCACTTTGTAGGGGAAAGTAAGGTGAATTTTAGAAGAGGAACCAGAATTCCTATCTGCTGCGCCAAAGATAAGGTGCTGATTGGAGTCTTAAAACCTTGGAGTGATGGCTCCATTCAAAGTGCTTAAAGGAAGAATTAATTTTGAAGAGGATTTCGAATGCTGATCTGATGTGTCACCTTGATATGTGGTTTAATTAAAGTTAAATGAAAAACATTAAGTAAAGGCTGAATTGCCTATCCCATGCGCCACTCTTAGTATAATACTTAGTTTGAAATTCGTGATTGTTTTTAAGAAATCAACTCAATTTGGCATCTAGTGCGCTGAAATTAGAAATGCATGAAATGATTATCAAATCAAGTGTTTATCAAGAGGATTGATATTGTCTCTTTCCTTGTGTTGCAGGAGCGCGAATGGAGCTAAGGAATCATCAAAGGAGCCAGCGTTTGAGATCACCTTCATTCAAGGAGTAAAGTGAAGTTGGAAGGAAATCACTGCGAAGGAGGCATGTTTTGCCAAAGGATCACATCAAGTTCAAGTATACATCATCATCTAGAAGGCATCCATCCATGGAATTATACTTCATTATCATCTGCCTCAAGACAAGGCTTTCATCCGTTTAGCTTCAAGACTCTTCAATTTTCGAGTCTCCGAGAAGTCTCTTATTTCATGAATCAAGTATCGTCATCATATCTCTACTCTACTCTCTACATGAAGACGCATCCAAAGAAGATCATTCATACATCCTGCAAGAGGAGGAGAATAACAGTGTTAAACAAATGAGCAACATCTATCATACATATCCAGTTTGCAAGAAGATGAACAAGGCGAGATCAACAAAGTATTCCCAAACATACAAGGTCATTCAAAGCGATTACATTGAAGACATCACAAAGATACAATTTGGGAATATGCCCATAGAGCAAAGTGAATAAACAGTTGAAATCCACAAGTATGCTGAGGTGGCACCTACGTGGCAGATACTAATCATCAAGCCAATCATATTTCGCCACATCATTCAACAAGCAAGAAGACAGAGGACGTCCATGTGGAAGATGCTCCAAAAGATTCCATCTTATCCTTATCTTCTTGGAAATTGTGCCTTCATTGCCTCTCTCATGTACTAAAAATAGCAAGTTGTAACTATCTGCTGAGGTGGCATGATCCTGCCCCTTGGCTATCTGGATTGATCCAAGCCATTCATTGTAATAGTAGAGCTCTATATAAAGGCCTTGTTGCCTCATTTGTAAGTTAGTAGCTAAAAGTTTGCAAAATAGAGTAGAGGAGTAGAATAGAAGAAACTCTTGAAATTCTCTGAGAGGACTTGAAGTTGTAAATATTTTCCAAGATTATTGCAAAGACATTGGAATTCATTTGGTGTTAAGTGTTGTCTTGTGGAATGACATGGTTTCTTGTATTTCGATGAAGTGGAGAGATGTTTCAAAATTAGATTAGAAGTAGATTAGTAGCTCTTTGATGTAATGCATGTTTGTATTGGATATTTGATCAACATTCATCGCTGGTAAAGTGTTGTGTAAAGCTAGTCTGAGCTTCATTATAATTTGCTTAAGTTCGATTGTGAATGCTTGTTTGACCTGCGCCGTCTAATGGGTGCTTGTATAAGCCTTCATGATTTGAAAACCTTTCGCTATCCTTAGGAGATTGCACCAACTCCATGTTGTTGTAGGCATCCTCGGCGAAGTGGAGTTAGGTTAATTAAGGAGTTTGTCTATTCATGCATCGTCATTGCTTCATTGACCTTAGTTTAGTTCCTTTAACCCCTTTATCTTTTTCCTTTTCTTTGTTATTGAAGCATTGTACATATGTCATCCACACTAAAGGAGAAATAAGCTAAAAGAAGTATGAAGAAGTCAGCATAAGTCCCTTTGTGATTACCAACAAGATCACATGTAATCACTGAGTTCATCCACTATAAATTATAGAAAGGAACCTTGGAGTTGTCTTGATTGATCACTTTGTTTAGCATTCGAGAGGCTTTATTCAAGAGAGAGTGGGATACTTAGTGTTTTACTCTATTGTTGACTTGTCTAAAAACAATCATCAACAGGTTCTCCTGGGTTTTGCCCAGGTTCTTCCAGGGTTCTGCCCAGGTGTAATGTCCCCTTCCTAGATGGCACATAGATGAGCAGTGGTTGGCCTATTACCAGGGTTTCCGTAGGTCAATAGGTTGGTTAGGGAACCCGACCGAGGGTGTTGGCGCTTTGCAGGGAACCTTCCGAGACCTTCAGTTTGATGTTAGATGTTGATTTCAAGAGTTGAATTGAAAACACTAAAGGTTTGCCTTGATGTGAACAGTGAAAGTGAACAGTAACAGAGAATTAGAAGGAGAATAGTAAAAAGTACCCCATCCTAGTAGCTTTAATGTTGTTTTGAAAGATGGTGTGACTTTTTCATGAGGAAGTAACCCTCAAGGTGGGCTTACCCTTTAGTGGGATTATTTTATTGATATTTTATGGAAAAGGGAGATGGAATCTATAAAGCAATGAATGGGGCTATCTTTTGGTCATTCAATCATCATTTTCTTAAAACACAAGTGTAGGTTTGGAGCTCTGGATAGAGTTTTCAGCAGGTTGTAGCTCTTCTGAGGACGAAAACCCTTAGAGGACAGTGGATTGGACGACAACCCAGTTCACATTACAGGGAAATCTACACTGGGTTTCCGTTTGGGCGTCATTGGACTTATTTATAGGTTGTAAATGCAGCTGGAGTGATTACAGCAGTGGATTATCAGGGTATACTTGCAGATTGAGTCTACTTATCAGCATATATCCTCATCTCAGTACCTTTACCAGCTGGCCGTACAAAACAGGAGTCATTCAATCAAATCCTAGCTGGGAATTGGGGTTTCAGCAACTACATGTTCCATAATTTATGCATTGGTTCCCGGGTATGTGATTGTCATTTGGATAGTTTAATATTGCATCTCATAGAGGTCTTTTGGTTGCTGTTATAGTCTGATTTAGTGGAAATCAGACCTCTGAATTTGTAATCAGACTTGATATAGTCAGTTTAAAGGGGTCCCTTTGATGTGCAAGTGTTGTCTTTTATTTATTCAATAGTTTTCCATGTTTCTATGGTTTCCTTATGATTTGGTGCTAAAACAAACAATCATTTAAACTCAAACATCAAACAAATTAGCACTCAAGCAAAGACACCAACTTACACTTCGTTGGTCAAAGACAAAAATTGAAACAAACAAATCAGCAGATTCCAAAAAATCAGAAAATTTGAGATAGACTTGGTTAGGGATCTTTCAGTGGTATCAGAGCCATGATCTTGCCAGCCTGAGGGTGTTTGTTCAGCTTTATGCATCCTAGAGAGGTGGGTCCACACAGGTATTCTAATCGGGTTAGCACATTTCATTATGGTTATGTGAGGAGTCTAAGACAGCATATGATGACAAAAGAGAAAACAATATACAGCAGTCACAAGACAGGAATTGTATAATATCAATTGCAGGTAGTTTTGATTTTTCATCAGCAAATTCAAAAGTTATTGCACCAATTTCTCAGTTAGAATAATGTAAGTCAATTGTTTGACATAATGTCTTTGGGATATAAACTGAAATATCAGAATTCCTGAGTGTAAACAGCAAGGGGAACATTCAAATCTTAAATTTGAATCCAGCTATTCTATCTTCCCAACTGTTTGATAAATTGCAATACATTTGGTAATGTTTCTTTCTGGCAAATGCATGTTATATGTTGATGAAATGTCTATGAGATTTGGGAACTGAAGTTGCATAAGTAGACATCATAAACAACATTCCAAACAAGCTAAAGATTCAGAAATACAGAGATTTACAGCAGCATGCCAAGAATTTGATGAACAAAAACAAAAAAAATCAGGAATCGAAGGCAGATTAGTTCGGGATATTACAGTAAATAAAATGAAGACAATGGCAGATTTGAAAAGTGTTCTTTTCTCAAAAGAATTCAACGATACTTTTAATGGTGATCAGTTAAGGGATTTACAGAAAGAAATGGAAGTAGGGAATCGGCTCTATGTAACTGGATTACAATTGAAGTCCACGAAATTTTCTGATGATGTTCTCTCTAAGTTGGAGGAATTAGACACATATTTGTCCAAAGTAGACCAGTCAGATTGGAGGCTTCTGAATTGGGCCTTGCAACCCTCAATGCTCGCTTTGGTTCAGCACAGGTTTGTGGAACATCCTTATGAAGAGGTGAGACTTGCAGTTGCTTCTTGTTACAATGAGATCATAAGGATAACAGCTCCTGTAGCACCCTATAATGATGACATACTAAAGAAGGTTCTACAGCTGATTGTGAAGAGCTTACATGGGTTACATTATGTCAAAGCCCCTACTTTTGGTAAGAAGGCTAAGATTTTAGAGAGCATGGCAAGAACCAGATCATTTATCATTTTGTTGGATCTCAGATGTGATAAATTGATTCTTCGAATGTTCCAATGCTTCTTAACTGAAATTAGGAAGCATCATCCAGATAATGTGAGGGCTTGTATGCAAACTATTATGTCCTTAATTTTAGATGAGGATGATGATATCTGCAAGCAGTTGCAATCAAATTTGTTAGCCATTTGAAGAAAGGAGCATAATATCTCACCTATGGCTTATGAGTTCTCAAAAGGGTTGATTGAGCAAAAAATTGAAAGGTTCAAGAAACAGATGACTGAAAATGAACTAAACTCGATGGGCTTACAGGTTACAGGATCTCCCAAAAAAAGTAAGAACCAAATGAGGAGAGAGCAGATTTGTTTCACATGTCTGAAGACTTGGACACTTGATCATAATTGTGGGGTTAGTGAGGAAGATAAGTCAGCGAAAGAAGTTTGGACCAGTGATGAAGAAGATAGGAATTCCACAGTTTTGTCCCAACAGAATGACACGAATGTTTGTAAAGAAATGGAATCAGCTGTGGATACAGAAAAAGAAGATGGAACAAGCAGGAAAGAGGATGGAGAACAAGTTGCTTCAGGAGAGAGGTACTCTAAGTTTTTTGTTAGAGGTTTTGAGATCGATGTAGATAAATTTTGTAAAGAGATAAGTCCTCTTGATTTAAACTCTCCATTTCTTCATGAAGAATGCATTGACACTTGTTATGAAATTGCTGATATTGTTCCTATTAAAAATGATCTAATACTAGACGGGAATAAGTTAGAGTACCAGGGTACTTCTAATGAAGAACATGCATCTTCTTATGACAAAGAATCCCCTGAGAATGGTAACATAGCAGCATCAATGACCATGCATTTAGATCAGTCCAACAATGAGTATGAGGCATATGAAGATATTTATAACACTACTGAAAGATTTGAGGAATCATGTAGTAGTAGTTTACTCATACAGGATTGTATTTTTGAAGCTCAGCATAGTGGTTTTGCTGAGGAAGTGAATGAAGTTACTGTTGCTTATTTGATGAACTCAAGAATGACAAACATGAGCGGCTATGAAACATGCCAAGAAGATGACACTCTAGGGACTGAATTGGAAGGCAAATCAGAAAATGTCTTTCAAGATGAGGCTTTTGAACTATATGGTTTCAAGAATCAGTTGAAGGATAGTGAAGACTTGATTGTGGCAGCCTTGGTTCATTATGACAATATTCATAGGGACATTGAAGGTCTTCTTTGGGAAAGTAAGAGTAAGGAAAAGAAAGGAGAAGGGGCAAGTGGATTCAATAGCACCCTCTTATGCAAAGTCAAAGGAGCATTAGAAAGAATGAAATCTGATTACTTGCAGTTGCTCAAGGATAGGGATCTTGCAATCAAGTTTGCTGAAGACAGAGAAAAAGAAGTTGATGACTTGTGCTTGCAGCTAAGTATGGCTCATGGTGCATTATACAAAGCAGAAAATCAGTCTCCTATAGCAGCCACCTCTATGAAACAGAAAACGAGCAATAGAACTACGGAAATCATGCAACTTGTAGAAGGGATCTATGCACTTGGTAAGGATGAAATAATGTTTGATAATTCCAACGGAAGCAAAGAAGAGAATCCCAAAAGTTTGATTTGGGATAGCGATAATCTACATCTTCCCCTTGATATTGCAGCTCATACACTTGGGATTACTTATGAAGCCAAGATTACAAGTGTTGATCATGACAGCAGTAATACTTCTTTCCTTCATCAAGAGGTAACAACTTGGTTACATAGGGTGGATAGCGTTATGGAATCTTCCTATGATGATACCCAAATGGAGTGTGAAAACTATGGGGAACAAAAGGTGGATTCATGCCACAATGGTATGGAAATTTCTCATCAATCCCAGGAAAATTGCATAGGCAAGGACACAAAGGTTGAAACCAGTCCTAAATTTCAGTTTGAGAACAGTAGTGATATATTTCACTTTTCCCATAATGTTGCCACTAACAATCATGAAGAAAGTAAGGGTATAATTTCACCTACTGATGGACTACAAGAGGCAAGTATGGTACATGGTAATTTTGATGTTGTCTCTTGTCATAGGACTGAGTTTATACATTGTGATACAGCTGATATAGAATCTACCCAAGTTTTGAATGAAAAATGGTTGGAAAGAGCTAAACAAGCTAAGATTGTGGCTCAACAAGCCAAGCTTCACTTTCAACATATTCATGATATTCGCCATTCTTTTAATGATGAGAGACATGAATTGCCTAACCTAGAGTCTCCAGTTGAGATAGTTGATCATTCCCATGATGGTGATAGTGATTGGGTTGATGAATCTCTTAGTGGGCCAGCCACTCAAGAGTTGTCTGTGTTGAGAAGTGTTGGCATACATACTTCACTTTTGAGTTGGGTAACTGTTCCTCTTAATATGGCAGCGATATCTTTGTTGTTTGGTGACTTCATAGTCTTCGATCTCTTATGGACTAATGGCTGTCCTAGTTGGAATCATGTAGCACTTTCTGATTTTGCCTTGACTACATCAGTGATTCAGCAGTATGGGAATGTTGAAGGGCAATTCTTTTGGGTTGAGTTGGAGTGTGGAGTAATTTTCCTTGATTGGCCTTGGTTTGATGACATTTGATATCATCTATGTTTCTAATCAGAGTTATGACAGAGAGGTTTGGTGGCCATTTGTGCTGGTTTGTGGGCATATGGAGGTTCATCTTCACATTGGCTGGATGTCTTACATGCATGGATGGTTACGTAAGGGTACTTGGTTGACAAACTTCTTTTTCATCTCTTACAGTGGGTTCTACATCTTGGTTTGGAATCCGGGTACTGACATGATTGGTGTATTGTCTCTTATGGATTCCATGATGTTGCTTCACAGTTTGTGGTGTATGGTGTTTTTATTAGGGTGGAGCAGCGGGTTGGTAGATGTTTGCTTGAGGGCAAGCAATCTCGGGAAGGGAGGATTGTAATGTCCCCTTCCTAGATGGCACATAGATGAGCAGTGGTTGGCCTATTACCAGGGTTTCCGTAGGTCAATAGGTTGGTTAGGGAACCCGACCGAGGGTGTTGGCGCTTTGCAGGGAACCTTCCGAGACCTTCAGTTTGATGTTAGATGTTGATTTCAAGAGTTGAATTGAAAACACTAAAGGTTTGCCTTGATGTGAACAGTGAAAGTGAACAATAACAGAGAATTAGAAGGAGAATAGTAAAAAGTACCCCATCCTAGTAGCTTTAATGTTGTTTTGAAAGACGGTGTGACTTTTTCATGAGGAAGTAACCCTCAAGGTGGGCTTACCCTTTAATGGGATTATTTTATTGATATTTTATGGAAAAGGGAGATGGAATCTATAAAGCAATGAATGGGGCTATCTTTTGGTCATTCAATCATCATTTTCTTAAAACACAAGTGCAGGTTTGGAGCTCTGGATAGAGTTTTCAGCAGGTTGCAGCTCTTCTGAGGACGAAAACCCTTAGAGGACAGTGGATTGGACGACAACCCAGTTCACATTACAGGGAAATCTACACTGGGTTTCCGTTTGGGCGTCATTGGACTTATTTATAGGTTGTAATTGTAGCTGGAGTGATTACAGCAGTGGATTATCAGGGTATACTTGCAGATTGAGTCTATTTATCAGCATATATCCTCATCTCAGTACCTTTACCAGCTGGCCGTACAAAACAAGAGTCATTCAATCAAATCCTAGCTGGGAATTGGGGTTTCAGCAACTACATGTTCCATAATTTATGCGTTGGTTCCCAGGTATGTGATTGTCATTTGGATAGTTTAATATTGCATCTCATAGAGGTCTTTTGGTTGCTGTTATAGTCTGATTTAGTGGAAATTAGACCTCTGAATTTGTAATTAGACTTGATATAGTCAGTTTAAAGGGGTCCCTTTGATGTGCAAGTGTTGTCTTTTATTTATTCAATAGTTTTCGATGTTTCTATGGTTTCCTTATGATTTGGTCCTAAAACAAACAATCATTTAAACTCAAACATCAAACAAATTAGCACTCAAGCAAAGACACCAACTTACACTTCGCTAGTCAAAGACAAAAATTGAAACAAACAAATCAGCAGATTCCAAAAAATCAGAAAATTTGAGATAGACTTGGTTAGGGATCTTTCCCCAGGGACACTAGTTGAACCCCACGGCGTCCCATACCCATACCCGTACCAGAACCAAACCCATATGGGGCACGACGGGCATATGAGAAGAACTCGGTAACTTAGTTAAAAGACCATTGTGTTGAAAGGATATTAGTGGGAGTAGCAGACGCGGTAGATAGGGGATAACGAAATCGCTTGATAGCAGAAACGATGGTGACAAAGTCCTTTGATAATGTCGATAGTGCAGAGGTGACAGATCGCTGTTGATAAGAGGTGCAGACTGATTCCAGGAGTGGAGTTGTAAAGGTAGGTTTTCTTGATTTTGTTTTGTTTTCTTTCATTGTTTTCTGTTTTACTATAGAATGGTAAAACTAATCTTTTAGATTTTTAAAGTTTAGGGTAAAAAACTTAAAAATTAAAGTTTAAAGTTTACTTAAATTAATAGTAGATTAAATTAGTTATTTATATTTGATATTCACGATTAAAGTTTAAAATTAAAATTTTTATTTTAAACTTTAAATTGGTTATTAAATATGCATTAATTTACTTTTTTTTTTTAATTTAATTTAATTTATTTGTGATTGCTTAATTTTAATTGTAAATTTAGGTTATTTATATTTTAGCTAGTTAAATTTTATATTTATTAATTTATTTAATTTTAAAATTAGTTTAATTTAAGGATTTTATTTTTTGATATTTTAAATTGTATTATTTTGATTTGAGTTTTAGGTTTTAACATTTTTAAAATTTAAAATTTTAATAAGTTTTAATATTTATAAATTTTGATCCATTTTTTTAGTTTTTAAGTTTAGCTTTTAATTTTTTAAGATTTTGTTAATAATATTAATATAATATTTTTTTTAAATTAGTAAAATTAAATTATAATCAGTATAAAATATTAATATTTAGTATATTTATCCTCACCCTAGGTAATAACCTATTACAACAAATATAATGAAAATGGAATAAAGATAAAGCTCAAAGCTGACACTACATGATCATTTGTTTTGCTTTAAGTGTGACCTCAAAACCATGCATATAGAAGCTTTGTTTTTGGTTTTTGCTTTACAATTGGTCACCATAGTCCATTGACTTTTTTTTGGGAGAAGCAAGATTAGGCTCTTTCTCTGTCTGATTATTAATCCTTTCATTAGATGGGTAATCTTCGTTTGAGGAAGAGTGATCCATCTCTGACAACCCCTGAAACTCCAAATGCTCCGCATTATTCTTAGATGAAATTGCTAATAGCTTAAGAATCTCTTCCCTTTTCAAATCTAAGCACCTAGATTTCAATGAGTCATTTCCCTAAGAAGGACCCTCCTCTCTATCCTTCCCTTGTGCCTTTGTTTGACTCAACTCTTGCACCTCTTGACAACACCCATCCCCTGCATGCGCCTTAATGTCCTCAGGAGTCCACACCTTTGTAGTAAACAACTCCTTCTTTGACTGCTCCTCTAGGCTATTCAGAGCCTATGTAGTGTCCCCAACCGGACATCCTTAGGAACTAGGTAGAATTTCAAACATGTACAAATTGAAATGATGAATAATTACCAAGTAGGGACCCAAATTCTATTGATACTTATTGTAATCAGCAATATAATGCAATTTGCAGACAATTAGCCCCCCCCCTCCCCTTAAACAGCACCTGTAAATTCTGACCCCAAAGTTATTGTTGTGACCAAATCACACATCGCCCCATTGCAAATGGGGACCCCCTTTTTTTGAGCTCCGATGCTTTGCATGAGATCTTAGATGATGCCTTAGGTTCATTTCCTCTGCCAATCCAATAAGTCTCTCCTAGAAGATTTTGCTTTATAACTGGAGGTCTTATTTGGAGGATGAACTTGCAGTGATGAAGAATCTTGATCAAATCCCATCCAGATAATGAACATTGAGATCAATCCTGAAGTATGTTTGAGATCCTGAAAAGACTAAGTCTGGAGCCTGAAATCCTGAAAATCCTGAAAAAATGGCTAAGTCTAAAATCTGGTGAATCCTCCAAATTCTAGATTTTGCATGTTAAATCCGGTGGATTCGAGACCTATCTCAAACATCCTAAAAGGTATATTGAAAAATATTCAACTTATACTTAAATATATTTTTCAATATACCTTCACCCTCGCGACCCTGAAAAACGCCCGACTCTTCCAGAGGATTCAAAAAGCTCATCTAGTGCGACGGGGCATCTAAGTGGGGCAAAATTGCGATGAAAAGTGCGCTTTCAATTACTAAATAAGATGAGGATTTCCAATTGATGAACCAATGCGCCCATCTAAAGCATAAAGGGAGACGAAAATTTTAAAGATTTCAAGCTTTGAAGTGATGCGATTTTCATGCCTTTAAGTAATGCGAATTCCAGAGGACTCCAAAACACTTAACTAATGCGAAAATCAAAAGTCAAGTCTTGTAGCGAATTTTAGAGGAACTTAAAGATGATAAGTGTCCAGAGGATCCTCTTTACCTCAACCAATGCGCTAGGATATAGGAATTGATTCCAAAATGTAAATTTTGAAGAGAATCTAAAAGATTTGGGATGCTCCATCTAGTGCGCCACTTGAAGAAAAGGAGAAGTCTAAAGTTTTGAAGTTTTGAAAGCTTTAGCTAGAAGATTTCGAGGTCTTAAACCAATCCACCAATGCGAAACTCAGAGGAATTGGAAACCCTCATCTAAAGCGACCCAAGGAGGAGGGATTTTAGTTGAGATTTATTACACATTAAGGGTGAATTTTAGAGGATCTCCAATCCCTCATCTAATGCGACTTCATGGAGGAAGATTCCAAGCGCTTGGAAGGAGGTACATCACAAGGTTTAAATCAATTTTCAGAAGATTTCCAATTGATGAACTAGTGCGCCAAGAGGTTTCAATGTAAAATCAAGAGGATTCTTAATTCCTCAACCAATGCGACTTCTTAGAGGATCTCTAACCCTTCAACAAATGCGCCATTATGGAGATAAAATCTAGAGGGTTCAAGTTGTTGATCTAAGCCAATTGCCAGAGGATTTCAAATCTTCAACCAGTGCGAAAATCAAGAGGATTTTCAAATCCTCATCCAATGCGCTAAGGAGAAAGAAAAATGCTGGGTGTCAAGGTGTAAGTTTTGATGTTTCCAGAGGATTTCAAATCCTTAACCAATGCACAAATCTTAAAAAATCCTAACATCTCAAACCAATGCGACCTCTTCAAAAAGAATCCAAGGTCAAGTCTTAGAGCGAATTTCTAGAGGAAATTAAAATCTTGTTCTCTTGCGCCACCTTGTAGAGGAGAGTAAAAGTTGAGTTTTGAAAGGAAAATTCCAGAGGAAATCAAACCTTTGATCCGGTGCGCTCAATTCAAGGAAATATCAAACACCTCAACCAATGCGATTTAAGTAGAAGTGATTCGTCAAGACTAATTTGCAAGAATATAATATACATTTTCAGGAAGATCTTGAAGTCCCCATCCAATGCGCCTAGAAGGAGGAGAAGAATTCAGGTTTGTAAGAAAAGATCAAGAAGAAATCAAACCTCTCATCCACTACGCCACATATGGGAAGGCTTTGATACACTTTGAAGGAGATTTCAAAAATCTTATCTAATGCGCTTGGAGGATGATTTAACTCAAGTTTGAAGTGATTTCTAGAGGATTCCAAACCCCTCAACCGGTGCGCCAGACAAGAAGACAATCAAGAGGATTTCGAAATCCTTATCCAATGCGACTTATCTAGTGCATCAATTCTAGGAGAAACTAAAACCTTTGTCTAAAGCACTACCTTATGAAGGGAAGTAAAGTCAAGTGTTGAAGGCAAACTTTAGAGGCTTATCAAGGAGGAATCTAGGAGGAATTCACTTATTTCAACCAGCACGCCATCTTAGTAAAGTTTTCATATCATTCAAGTTAGACATCAAAGTCCTTAACTCATGTGCTTAGATTAGAAATGCTTGTAATGATTCTTATGTATTATGTGTTATCGAAAGGGGATTGATGCTGTTTCTTTACTTGTGTTGCAGCAAAAAGGAGGAATCATCTAAAGATCAAGTGATAAGAACCTTTGACAAGCAAGGAATGAGAAAAGAGCAAGGCATCATGTAGCTGTTTCAAGGGTATCCTTCATCATCCTTGTGTTGGAATTCTTCATCAAGTGGCATCAAGTTAAGATTGTCTAGAAGACATCCATCCGAAGGACATCATCTACATCAAGACTTTCTAAGACATCCAATCTACTTCAAGTTCCTTCGAGCTTCAAGATTATCTTCAAGGAATCATTTCATCAACTACATCATGATCATCAAGAGCAAGTGTTTGAATCACTTTCACCTTGCGGAGGGAACACTACTCTAAAGGATTATACCTCAAATCTTCTACATCATCGAGTTGGAACACTTCATTGAAACTTCCAAAGGCATTCATCCATCTAAACTTCAAGACTTTACAACTTCAAGTCCAAGAGAGTCTCCTACTCTTACATGAAGGAAGCATCATCATCATCATATCTCTACTCTACTCTCTTCAAGAGGATGCATCCAAAGAAGATCATTCATATCTACATCCTACAAGAAGAAGAAACATTGCAAAGTTAGTCAAGCGAAGCAACAAGTATCATACATCCAGTTGCAAGGAGATGTACAAGGCAAAGACCTATAAGATGTATTCCTAAAAGTTCAAACAATCACATTGAATACATCACATAAAGATGATACAATTTTCAAAGTATGCTGAGTTGGCATCTCTGTGGCGAGTACACATCATTCAATTTTGATTAGCCGCATTATTTTAAATGCATTAAATGTATCATTTAATGAAAGAAGCCAAAGGGATTCCTATGTGGAGGAATATTTTAAATGCTTTCGCCTTACCTTATCACATTGGAAAACGTGCCTTCATTGCCTCTCTCTTTTATGCTAAAAATAGCAATTTGTTGTAACTACCTCTGAGGTGGCATGATCTGAGCCCTTGGCTATCAAATTGATCTTAGCCATTCAATGTATTCTGGGCACTATATAAAGGCTTTGTTGCCTCATTTGTAAAATTAGTAGATCATTAGTAGTAGGCAAGTAGGAGTAGAATAAAAGAGACTCTCGAAATTCTCTGGGAGGACTTGAAGCTGTTGTAAATATTTTCAAGATTAATGCAAAAGACATTGGAGCTACTTGTTTGGTGTTAAGTATTATCTTGTGGAGTAACATGGTTTCATGAATCTTGATGGAATTAAGAGATGTTTCAATTAGATTAGAAGTAGATTAGAAGCTCATTGAAATAATGTATGTTGTACTGAATATCGATCAACTCCTAGCTCATGCTTTTAACATTCATCGCTGATGAAGTGTTGTGTAAAGCTAGTCTGAGCTTATTTGCTTAAGTTCGATTGTGGATGCTTGTTTGAGCTGCGCCATTTGATGGGTGCTTGTATAAGTCTTCATGATTTGAAAACCATTCGCGTAACTTTAGGAGATTGCACCAGCTTCATGTAGTTGTAGGCACCCTTGGCGAAGTGAAGTTAGGTTAAATCAAGAGTTTGTTTGTTCAATACATCATCATTGCCTCATTGACCTTAGATAGTTTCCTAAACCCTTGCCCTTTTTCCATTTCTTTATCATTGAAACCTTGTATATAAATCATCCGCACTGAAAGGAGGAACAAGCTGAATGAAAGGAGAAGCGTCTGCGTAAGTCCCTTTGTGTTTAACAGCAAAATCATACTTAGTTGCTGCGCTGTCTCTAACCAAAATCTTCAGAAGGAACCTTGGAGTCATCTCATTTGATCACCTAGTTCAGCATTCGAGAGGCTTTGCTCAAGAGGGAGTTAGATACTTTGTATTTCACTCTAATTGTTGACTTGTCGAAAAACAATCATCAACAGTTATCTAGCTGGAAACTACATTTCAGATCACATTATGCTGATATAACTCATAGAATGACCATCATGCTCAGATCTAACTCTTACGGCTGATTATCAGAGTAATTATTAACCTCACACCTTATTTTAATGCAATAACAAATACATTTGCAATGCTAGACCTCTCAATGCAAATTAATCGACAACAAATTTCCACAAATGGGAAAATTCTGAATAGCATCATAACTCAGAAATTTCCTTCGCAATGATTGAAATCAGCAGTGAATAGACAAGTATTATTGTTGCAGCCCTTACTAAAGGTTTATACAACCAAGATCTGATTGCATTAAATTAATAACAAAGAATATGCACTTTACCCAGTGGTACGGAGGGGACAGCGGCTGAAGTATTCCCCACAAATTACCAGGGAACATTAATCATGGGCCCCACAAGGCTGACTCAGATTTAATAAAGCAGTCCTTAATACCCAGCGAAATCATTTTATATAAAATTTCACCTGATTTTCCCTTCAACAAGGCTCCGCTATTCTTGTGAAAGATACGACAGACTTGGGGAAGGATAAAGCAGTCCTTTTTGACTTGTACAGCAGTTAGAGGAAACTCTCAAAGCTGGTAAAATATTACAAGGGCAGACAAATCAGATTCATGCATCAGAAATTGTCCCCTCTAGGCATGGGGGTTCCCTTAGGAAAGTGTACGGCTGGCAACTCAAGGAAATAATGCACCAATCAATACCAACTTTTCATTAGAGCATATGTATTAATATCAAATTGCAGCGATAACTTAAAAAAATGCACATATATAATGATATGATGATCTCAAATGAATTGCTGGAAAATATCATGGAATAACATATTATTTGCTGGAAAAAATGTCATGGGATATAATATATCATCTGCATAAGCAACTCCACACAGCAGCACCTGATATATATATATATGTCCTCAAGACTAAATTTTATCAATTCATACATACAAAGATCAGAATTCTTCAACTATAATGCCGATATGAAAATTTGCTTGCAAATCTTTATCTCCGAACCTCCGGAAGGAGACCCAAGAGGGTTTTTGTCCTCCTGAATCATAGACAAAGCCAAGGGTTTTTGTCCTTGGATGCCCTAGATTTAACAAACTGCTCAAATCTGGAAATTGGATGTGAAAGTATGATTTGAATGATGATCAAATGAAGATAGGTGCATCCTTGATATACCCTTTTCGAATTGGGCCTTTGGGTCCTAAATTTCCCTCTTAAGTATTTAAAAATATATATTTTTAATTTTTTTTTCATTTTAAGTATTTAAAAATACTTATATTTTAGTACTAGTGTTTAAAAAAAACACTTTTTATTTTAATTAATAATAATATTATTAAGTTGCCCTTAAATTAGGAACTATCGGGCCCAACTTAAATAATATTATTAATTTATTTTAATCTGAAGAAGGGGACATGACAGCCTAATCAAAGGAACAACCTACAAGCATATGATTAGGAACAACATCCTTCCACCAAGGAGCCCCCGGGTGTTGACCGGATAGTTGAGCTGTTAAAAGACATGGACAATGGTCATAGGTTCAAAACCCGATTTGCCCATTATATATGTTAGGGGCAGTGTGTACAGCTTAGGTTATAGGGGCTTGCTTTGCGGGTCGCTGGGTTGCCAGTTCCTTTGTGGTTTTAAAAAAAACATCCTTCCACCAAGTAGAGCACCTTGAGGGCCTTTTGAGCTTCGAACATTCCAACGCTATTGTTCAACCTCAAAACAATTCCAACAATGGAATGCATGATTTTCATAATCTAATTGCTGCATCCACAAAGCTTTTCCAATTTTCAGACCTATTTTAGAAGGAAAGCCTTGAGACAAATCAATTTCTATTAAAATCTTGGTTGTAGTGGTTAGCCTATGCCTTTGAGTTTTAGGAGATAAAGATATAAATTTACCTAAAGAATCTCCCATTTTTTTCAAAGTAGAATGGAGCCAAAAAATGAAGAGGAAGATTTAACAATCTTATCCATATAGAAGAAAACCTAAAATTTTCAATAAGCAGATTAAATCCTAGAAATTGTAGCTTCAAATAGAGCATAGCTATATCCAATACCAAGGACCTTTCTCTAAAATCTTATTCTTATCAGCCTTCGAGTTGCACACAATCACAAGAAACCTTGCATGCATGGATAATAATCACCGGTGCTTCTAGTAAAGGTTGCCGAGTCTGAGATACCCATTTGTTCAGCATTGGGAGGCTAGGCTAGAGAGAACTGAACCTTCCTATTAACCCATTTCCTTGTAATGCTCCATCTTATCTATCTCTTCTTCACCCAGTTCCAAAATCAACATTTCCACAATTTTGACTCTTTTGGAACTCTCATTTTTCTTATTCAATGTAATGTCCCCTTCCTAATCAGTTCAGCTTGGTGGACAATTAGCCTATCTAGTGGGTTCCCGTAGGCCAATGAGTTAGGGTTAGGGAATCCTTGGAGTTAGTTGGATCCAACGGATTGGCAGCATTAGGGGATTATCTGAGCTCCGGAGGTTATGATGTGCGGCATGCCACTTTTTGGGGTGGTTTTGGATGATTTCTTCTATACTTACTATTTTTAGTAAGTCAGTTTCAGGCACCGGCAAGTTAGTTGTCAACATTTCTATTTTTAGCTATGTCGGTGGAGGCAATTGATGTCAGTATCCTAATATTTTACTATAGTCCAATAATTTAATTTAAATAACGATACTTTATAAAGTTAAATTAAATATTTAACTTTATCATTATTTAATATTATAAAGTGACTTTATGAAGGGGTACTTTTGGGAGACATAAGAAATCATTTAAATTTTATGAAGTATTCCCTAAAGTTGGACGCCTCACTTGGAGAAATAAGGGGACAATAAAAGTTTAAATAAAAGTGCATTTAATGCAAATTGAGGCATGGGGTTTGAGGAGGCATACAAAAGAAATTTGTAGCTCATTCTTGTTTATGCTTGACTTGATATTTGTTTTTCTTCTTTGTTGGAGGAGCTGGTTCTTCCCCTTATAGGCGACATTCTCTACGTTGTTGAAAGACACAATCTGGAGGATTTCCTGGTGATTTCATTACAGAGATCACAGCTGGGCATATTCGTGGAATTTCCATTTCATTTTGGAGGAGGATATTGCATATCTGATTTTATTGTGACAGATTGAAGGAGAATGGGAAGAGATTTACTGTGGTTTTGATTTCAAAGGCTGGCCGTACCATCTCCATAGCTTGCTGTACCATCTTGACAGGGGCGTGTGACTTTGGGAGTTCGACGCCTAGGGTTTTGGACAGTTTATGTTGCAAGTATGTGCCTAATCGGTGTTGTCATTGATGTCAACATATCTTTGTTGTCATTGGTGTCAACTGTATCCTTATCTTTTGATTGACTAGAAGCCTTATATGTTGAGGATATTGAGAAAATTAGCCCCTCTGGAAGAATCAGAAAGGAAACAGTGAATCACAGTGAAGACAGTGAGTTGCATACTGAAGAACAGTCCAGAGGATTGCTCCGCATTTCTTGTAAATTGAAGATCTTGGTCTATGGTTTGGAAGTTATTTAGAGCATGTCTGAAGATGCTAAATCCTGAGTTTGAGCCTCCGGTGTGAAGAATTGAGTGAGTTACATTCACCAGAGTAGAACCTACTTTTTCTGATTATTCACTGGTGACAGGGAGAAAGTATTTTGCTCCGCATTGAAGTATTTTGCTCTGCAGTTCTAGAGGGAAGTCTGGGATGATGATTAGTGCCTACAACTACAATGGTTCATGATTTGGCGGTCTGCAAGCTATCTTTCTTTTATGACAGTTGAAGACAGTGAAGTTCATGTGCTCCGGTGTCAAGAATCTCATGGATAAAGTGGTTAGAGTTTGTGCGGTTGCTCTTGGTGATTACAACGTGCTTGTGGATGCCTTTTGATCGTGGTCTTGCCTTTACATTGGTCTGCGTTAAGGAATTGAGATCGTGTTTGAAGATTATTCCCAGATAATGTAGCGTGTAACCAGTCTTAGCCGACTTGGTTAATTCCAGTGATTGCGGAGATCTCTTGAAGATTGTAGAAGCGTGTTGTGGCATGGAAGATCGTGTTTGAGTCCCAGCTAAGGCATGGCGTGATTCGTATACATCTTTACTATATTTCCTTAGCATAATTTTGTATTAGGTCAAGACCTATTTTGTAAATGTTTGTAATTCCGACCTTGGAGATTGTTCCAATGGTTGATGAATGGAATGCCGACCTTGATGCACATTCCAAGGTTGATGTATTGTATAAATACTTGTAATTGAGTCGTGAAAAAGTATTGAAGTGCTAAGATGCGAAGATAGAAGCGAAGTAAAGTAGCAGAGCAGAGTAGAGGTGTTTTTGTGCTTCAATGGAACTGAACCTTGGTATGGAGTAGATGCTGTTATCTTAGTTCAACCCTTTGGTAGTGAGCCTTTCTTTGCAGTGAGCCCTGTAGATAGCGAGCCTCTGTTTTTCAGTGTTGATATAACTTATATATTTCTGTGGGCTAACACCCACCGTGTTTTTTCCCTTTTAGGGTTTTCCATGTAAAAATTTGGTGTCCCCTGTGTTGTTTATGGTTTTGTTTTGAGCTTCTCATTTGATGCTTTCATGGTTGTATCTGAATATAAGTAATTAATAAGTTGATAATCATAATTGGTTAAAAGTTTTAGGAGAATTGATTCAACCCCCCCCCGCCCAGTTGTCCGGTGCAGTTCAACAATTTATTGCTATGTTGAGTTGGAGGATAGATTTCCATCATTTGGGAGCATTTATATTCAGTCCTGGAGGTGTGGCGTTCATTTTTAGGAGCTTGCAGGGGCTGGTTGCAAGTGCAGAAAATTATCAAAGTCAATTAAAATTTCTGGGTATGTTTGAATTAGATATGTAATGTTATTTGATGACCTGGGTTGCTCTTACATTCGAGGAAATTTGTATTTTCAAATCAGAAATTAAATCTTGAAATTTCTGCTATATGTATTTCTGGATTATTTAACTGCTGCAAGTTACTTTATTTCTGCTCTTATTTACAAAAAGAAACACCTGCATTTCCGTCTTCTTCAATTAAACACATCATACAAACAAAAAAACCAGGGCAGAACAAGGGTGCCTATTACATTCAACCCCTGATTCCTTTTCAATGCTCTATTTGAGCCAGATGCTTGCTTTTTCATCCTCACCACTTCTGCATAGGAATGTCCCTTAATCTTTTTGTGTGACAGTATCTTCCTGCACATATTTGGTTTCTCCTCCATCAGGTTTGCTGTGCACCTTTGGTGCAACTTTGCCAATGGCCGATACATCCTTCTTTTGCAATAATACAACCTCCTCTATATGGATATCTATTGGTACTCCCTTTTAAGAAGCAGTAGTTGCTTCACCTGACAACTCCATAGATGGTAGTAGGTCCGAACTATGTTTTGCTATTGAGCTAGGGTTAGCTTCCATCATAAAGTTTCGTCACCTAGCCTAGCCTTGTTATTAACCAACATTATCTTTTCTATTTCCTTTGTGAAGGTACCATTCTTTCATGCAGATCTGCCGCAGTCTACACGATTCCCTTGGATCTTTTTCTTATCTTCTCCTTCTCTAGTTAGCTGCTTGGAAAATTGAAAGTCAAATATTATTTATATATTTCAATTTTTAAATTTTTTGTATTTACCAAATTATATTTTTTTTGGGTATCTCCAAGTACCTGTTACCTATTTTTTAAAAGTTGCGTACCAGTACCAGTTTTCTAGCAATATTGGCTAAAGGTTGTCTTGGGCAGGTTCTCTTATTTTATTATTTTGATGATACCCAGAATATAAATCTTGTTGAGTGAAAATCATCAATGGTGAGAATATGAAACTTATTTTTGATGGGGATTTTAATGAGCTCCCTATAGTCATTGCGCATCTGGAAGGTTCCATATTTCTTTCTGATCAGGTGTCAAGAAGGGGCTTTTTCTGTCTTTGATCCATCAAACATTCAACAAGTCTTTAACCATCCTTTCAATTTCACTTTTGGGATGATGTGATCATTAAAAGAACTCTTGAGTTAAATAGGAAGAGGTGGGATACAAGCATAAGATATTCTATCTTGGCTGATAGAGGTATATTTATTAACACATACTGGGTGGATTGCTTCCTGCAATTGACGTCTCTAGTTGGTGGTCGACCTTTAGGAGGATCCTCAAACGCCTTGGCATGTTTCTGAAGACTGTTTCTAATATTGGTTCTTCTATGCTTAGTTCATTTACTATGTCGATAGCATGGGTGGTGTTATCTGCTCCTTTTGCTAGGATCTTTCCTTATGGTTGAAATTATTACTTTTAGTAAGTGGGATTGTGACTGTTAGTGTGTACTTCCTACCTCATGCTTGGAAGTGTGTAGATATACTTTTAGTTCATTGAGAAAGTAGCCAAGGGTTTCAAGCGTAAGGCTCCCAATACCACATCCAATCCTAGTGGGAGAGCATATATGGGTGTAAATAGATGGTCTCCCATGTTGAGCTTGATGCTTGGAAATTCTTTGCAATGTAGGCAAAACATGTCTTTCAGCCAATTTCTTGTTATAAAATTATGAATGCTGTCAGTATACATGGGTGCAACAGTTGTTTTTTGATTCCACCCTTAATTTTAGGGCCTGGGGGTTTATTCCTGCCATTTTTATAAGTTGAATTGTGGGTTTCCTGTGACATTCTTTAAGGAGCATTCACCTGAATCAAACTCTACTTATATTCTTCCATTTATTTATTCTATTGCGTAAAAGCAGGTTTTTGGTTATTACAGGAATGTGAGGCACATCACAAATGTTTTTTTTGTTTACCATATGGAAAGTGAACTCTGGTATCATGTATTGAGTAGATTTAGAATCTAGAAACCATATATCTGATTTTCCACTAAGTAGAATTCTGTGTCATGAACAAGTTCTTATATGACGTAATGTATGAAATAGTACTTTCCCGTGCTTTCTTTTGCTCACTTTTACTCCTCTTTGTGCAATAGTTGATATATTTATCTGACTTCTTACAATAATGACATATACCTATCTCAGAATTTGCTGAGGAATTCTTAGTTTCTTGCCTTATTTTTAGAAGATACGAACATGGTTTTTATATCCTAATCCATTATCACTCCCCTTGATCTCTCTTGCGATGGTTGATCAATTTTGTGATGCTACAAGCGAAAAGGCAATTCTCGAGTAAATTGCTTTACTTACTTTCTATCTATTGCTTTTCCAAAGAATTTCTATCCAAAAATTTGACATTTTCTATATAAATTCTTTCTGAGATGGTTCTGCTTTACTATTTCACGATTATGCATGTTAGCTATCATTGATAATAGGATATATTGCAAAAATTATGAGCAGCATACTGTAGACCCTCTAGGCTAATCAACATGTTACCTATCATTGATAATAGGATATATTCCAATAACTATGAGTAGGGTACTGTAGGCCATATAGGCTAATCATCTACCCAATAATATTTAAACTTTTTCAAGCCTAGTAAAAGCCAATATTCTTCACAAGATGGACAGTATTTTGGGTGCAATCTTAATTACTTTACTGCCCAATCTTAATTACTTTACTATCTCCCTGGTCATTGGGCAAAAATATTTAGGTTGCATATTTAGATCATATTTTTCCTTTTCAGTTGATATTTTATTGCATATTTAACCATGAATGTTATTTTTTTAAAAGTTCCAATTATTGTCTTTATGATACGAATGCATTCAATTACAAGTCATACTTTTTCGTAACATGATTGTAATTATCGTTAATTAGACACAAATATTTGGCTGGCAGTGTTAAGCGATCGGGTCAAGCGTCTTGATTATGATATTATGGGAAACTATGATGTCCAACAATACACTTTAGCTGTGAGTCTTCACTTATTCATGTAGCCATCAATAATAATGGATAAAACAATATTTAGATTACATAAGGTATCAGTTTAATTTTTACTGATGATGAAATTTTTATGATTTTTTTTTTTGTTTTGAATGGATCATAACCTATAGCCTTTAAAGATTGGAGTATCCCAATTTTAAGTTGCCATATGATATTGCAGGAATATTTGAGCCGATTTAAGGGGATGATACTAACATGCAATGGGCTAGGAATTGGAAATGTACCCTCTTGGTAAGGTGCTAACAATTTCCATGCATTCTTTGTCTCCTCTTCAACAACTGCTGAAAAATTGAAATATTAAGGTTTTAGATGCTTTCTAGAAGTGTGGATGTGGCCCATGGTGTTTTTTTTGGGATTGGGCAGACAGAATAATGTGCTTTTATTTATTATTTCTTTTTTCTTAATGGTATCCACAATTCTCATGGGACATTTCTTAAAAGTTGAGGGATGCCTTCAAAAGATGTCGTCCTAAGAAGTTAGGAGATGGATATAGACTTCTGTGGTGTCCCCCAAGCATACCAAATCCTTGTATCAAATTTGTCATCCATCTCTGAAATGCATCCCAGGGATCAAGAGATGCATCTTCTGGTCACACTGATCCTGACATATTGTGAGGCCCTTCTATATACTCTTCTTTTTGTGCATGGAATGACTCAAAAGTTTGTGTGCATATGCTAGAGCTTCTGCCCTAAGAGGCCTGAACTTGCTTCTTTTCACATAGTGAAAGTAGTTATATGTAATCCAATTCCTTTCTACAGCTGAAAAAGATGCCACTTTTGGGATTAAGTTGGGAAAGAACCCATATGGAAATGGACAAGAACTTAGGTGTATAAAAACTATAGTAAGAGCACCATCTTGACGATTTATCTTCCTTCTCTATTTTAATAAAAGTTTAACTGCATTATTATGAAAAGTAAAATACATTTCATTCAGATTCAGAATATACAATGCTGAGTCTGTTTAACCATTGTTGTAGTGTATCAGATCATGATTATATACCAACGGTGGCCCTTGCAAAACATCAATTCTGCTTTTTCTGGAAAGTTGAAGCTGGTGGATGACCAGATATACAATACCTGGTGTAATGGGTGTTCTAACAATCATACCAGTCTGATACAGAAATCTGAGATAAAAGAGGGACTGAAACAAGGCGGGTCACCGATCTTGGAGAAAAGCAACAAAAGTACTAGCTAATGAAATCTAACTAATATAATTATCTGAAATCTGCATTGCCCTGCTTGTGGATTGTGGGATGAGCCTACTATACGATGGGAGTGATGAGCACACGGTGATACTGAGAAGAAGCGGGGGGGGGGGAATCAGTATCTAACAATCTTTTACTTTTCAAAATTCTATTAATTACATCAACTACACATATGCAAGATCTAGCAATTAAGTACACAATGAGAACACACGATTTACGTGGAAACTCTTTCGGGAGAAAACCACAACACAATATTACTTTTATATATATATATCTTCTTTCTTCTTCTTGTAGGCTCCAACCTACTAGAGACTCCAACCTCCACTTGACAGAATTATAGGCTCCAACCCCCACACAAACTAAGCTCCAACCCAGCAAGAGGCTCTAACCTCTATTTGATAGGCTCCAACCCCCACACAAACTGAGCTCCAACCTAGCAAAAGGCTCCGACCTATTAATCCTTCAATAGCTGATATAGTATGCTTCTTCACAGAATCTTCCTCTCACAAATCTGATTACAACTCACACAATGTCCTTCTTCCAAATCTAATCACTATCCACACAATAACCTTCTTCCAAATCTGATTACAATCCACACTTTTGATCCAATCACAAATCTGATCCAAACACAATTCTAATCCAATCACAAATCTGATCACTACCTCTGATTCTGTATGATGTAAGTCTTTCCTTTTCAAATCAGGTTCACACTCATATACTTCCACTCCTCCACAAATCTGCTATAAATCATACACGCTTCTTTTTCATAAATCTGATCTAATCATGCACTAATTCATTTCACAAAAACTAATCATTATCATGCCAATATTTTCACATAGATTTCTGCTTTTATCTTCATATATATTCATCATATATATTTGCATTTATCATTCATACATGGGCTGCATATACACTCAAAATAAATTTGAGTTACACTTGATATTTCTGCCCTTTACTTTCTTTTAATCTGCTCTTATTTTCATAATATTCATTACACTTCTTATGTTTCTCACCACATTTCAAACTCCATATATACTTCCTTATTTGTCTCTTCACCAAAGGGTTATGACTCCTCAAAAGAAGTTGGCCAGCATTCCTTTATAAATCGCATTCCTTCATAAACAATGCTTCTCTTGTAAATTAAATCCACCCTTTTTAAATCACTCTTTATTTATAAGACTTTTGTCTTATTATGTTTAGCTTTGATCGCTCCACACAATTTAATATTAACCGCACCACACTTTATGAAAATCGCAGCTCCTTGTCATATTATATTTGCACCTCCTTAGATCATTTAAATAAGATGATTTTGTCTTATTAGTATTGGCGCTACTTTGAGAAGGAAGTCGGCCACCTTTGTTTGAAGTCTTTAATAAAAGATTTAAGTCATAAATCGCATTCCTTCATAAACAATGCTTCTCTTGTAAATTAAATCCACCCTTTTTAAATCACTCTTTATTTATAAGACTTTTGTCTTATTATGTTTAGCTTTGATCGCTCCACACAATTTAATATTAACCGCACCACACTTTATGAAAATCGCAGCTCCTTGTCATATTATATTTGCACCTCCTTAGATCATTTAAATAAGATGATTTTGTCTTATTAGTATTGGCGCTACTTTGAGAAGGAAGTCGGCCACCTTTGTTTGAAGTCTTTAATAAAAGATTTAAGTTAAACATCCAAAAGCCTGCGCTACCATGGGAATCGGCCAGCATTTATATGATTTGAGCTTTAGTTAATTTTGTCCTTCATCTCCTTAATTTTATCGGACCTCTCAACCATTTTATTTTCCACAAATTTAATAAAGACAAATTGTCTTATGTAGGGAACACTTTAATATCTTAAATGCACCTCATATTATATCTTGGTCGCCCACTTTAATTGTTGCACATTTTGATATTGATCGCTGTCTTGTTTAATAAACATTGGTTACTGTCTTAACAAAATCAGTCACTGCCTCTATAATAAAGATTGCTGCCTTCATGTAACTCTTCACATCATACAGATGGTATCACATGTCACTTGTTAATAGCATTGTTTCTTATGATTTAATTAAATCATCTTTATATGATGCTTGCTTATTGAGTTCGGCCTCAATACTATTATAACAATCTTTGCATCTAAGAATAAGTTGGCCACTTATGGGTCGGCCCATCTTTCATAATTTGGGCTTTTCCTTATTTGTTTGCTAGTTATGTGTTCCCCCAGATCCCCGCGCTTCCTTTGTTCCTCCCTCAGCAGGTTTTTAGGATTTTTGTTACTCATCTTCTTGGCATTCGTTATCCCGTTTCCCCACCCCCAAGTATTGCATCTATCTCCTTCACCTTCCGCCCCCTTCTTTGACTTTAGGCTTAGGCCTTCGGGTATTCACCTAATCTTGTACTTCGTAGATGGTTTTTCCTCATTGTCCATCATTAATGGTTGATTTGAGAAGTCCTTCAATGGACCGCCTTGGTCGAATTTGTCCTAAGTGTTATATTTTGCCTCCATTTGCACCTTTTTTCTACCCCTAAGTCTCAAGAATGCAAAAGATCCTAAGTTTCAAGGGTGTTTTTGTCAAGTTTCTTGCCTCATCGGGAATTTGGGCTTTCCTTATTTGTTTGCTAGTTATGTGTTCCCCCAGATCCCCGTGCTTCCTTTGTTCCTCCCTCGGCAAGTTTTCAGGATTTTCATTACTCATCTTCTTGGCATTCGTTATCCCGTTTCCTCGCCCCTAGGTATTGCATCTATCTCCTTCACCTCCCGCCCCCTTCTTTGACTTTAGGATTAGGCCTTCGGGTATTCACCTAATCCTGTACTTCGTAGATGGTTTTCCCGCACCCCGAACCCCAACAGTTCTTCACTTCCTTTTTTTCCTGGGGGGTTTTCGGTCCTTGATCCTTGACCGCTTTTCCTTTTGTTGTAGGTTTTCGGATCTCTCCATCCCATTCTCCCCAAAGCCCACTGAGTACTTGGTAATCTTGAAACCTGACCTCCCAACACTTCTCCCAACATCTCTCCATCCCATTCATGCAAATTTCCCAATCCCCGCTCCTACACCTTCTTTTGGACCTTTAGGATTCGTAAAGCTTGTTTACATGATGAAAACTATCATATGATATCCCAACCCCCAAACTCCATTGTTTCTTCACTCCGTTTCCTTGGGATCTCAATTGTCGAGCTTGCAAGATGTTTTTTACCTCCCTGCACTATTCATGAATGACTTTTTGCGACTCCCTGACGCTCATACTTACTGTTCCACCTACCTCGCTTGCTGCTCTAAGGACACCATTTATGACTAGAATTGAATGCGATAGACATGAACTACTATCTAATTCCCACCAAAATGTCATTGAGCCCATCACAGGCCTAGATCCACATGCAAGGCCATGTGAAGAAGTTGAATACGCGTATGGGTGGCTGAGCGCCATAAGTGCAAACCCTAGCTGTTGCAATTATAAACAGGTAGCAAGCTAGTCTTTGAGTGTGGGAAGGATCATTCTAGCTGCCCCAGGTCGCTTAGCACTAGACCCAAGGACGATTTCATTGCAAAAGGATGTACTGGCGCATTGAATGCCTTGATTAGCAGAAGAATCTTGCGACCCTCGGCGGTTTGCTAGAATGCATGTAATTGAAATGCTATAAATAGAGGAATGCAAGATGTAAAAAAGGTTGATCATTTTTGTTGCTTCTAGGGTTGTAAGCGTCAAAGAGTTGTCTAGGGTTTCAATTTTTGCAAGTCTAGTTTGTAATTGGGACATACATCTTTGTAAATCACAATAAGGGTTTCACATAGTAATCATGTTTGTAGTTGAAAGTCTGCATGACATTTTGTAAATCTTCAGGGGAATCTTTGAACCTAGTTGAGGGTTTCTTCTTGCCACATTTGTTGTCATGAATGTGATAGGGGTTTGATGGATGTGACAACATTTTAAATCATTGCAAAGCTTTTGTGCAGGTCATTCCTTTGTTTCATGTGGATTTTTATAGCATTGTTATGGATTATTAAGTATGCTTAGTTATATGACATAATATCTCTGATTTGTGTGTTCAAATCCAATTTCAATTGTGATTTGCAGGTGTCTTTTTCTCTCTTGCAATTTAGTACTCTGTTACCCATTAGAATAGGCACCAATGATCAGACACACTGCTAATTTGAATATGTCATCTTTAGTAGTTTAGAGGTAGGTTAGAGTTTTGCATGCTTTTCATGTAGTTTAGAGGCGGGTTAGAGTTTTGCATGCTTCTAATGATTTGGTGATATAACCTAGGGAGTATTTTAAGTGAACTATAATAGTCATTATTTTGGAGAATCATGTTGTGTATGCATTCATTTTACACATGTGCAATGATGCTGTTATCGGCTTAAGAAGTTTTACACGCAGCTAGTTAGTCTTTGGCCTAGTGACAAATCTAGGGGTCAAGCATACATTGGGTGTGGCTGTAGCTAGTTTAGTTTTGCATATCATGTTCTGTTAAAAGTCCTGTTGAGGATACCTCTAAGAACACCCTCTTGGGTTTAGTTGAGCCCAAAGTGAAGGCGAGGATACCCCCTTTCAGAAATTGACCTTTAATTATCCACATTTTGTTGATGAGTCCTTGTTCTATCTTCATGAATAAAACCATTGGCCTTGAAGATAGAGTGATACTCTAGGATCGTGGAACTGCGATTTTGGGACCCAATAGACATGAGGCATGTTCGAGATATGATAGGTAATAAGCACTTGAAAAAGTGGTACATGTAAGGCCATTAGTTTGAGACTTCCATCATTGGAAATTTTGGACACTAATCATGCTACAAAAGGGAAACGGTAGAACCATTTGGGTTAGATTGTTCCATCCAAGGTAGAGTGGTCATTAAGGTATACCTCCAAACATTTAAGGTTGGAGTAGGTGATAGGGACATGACAACAGGCCACTAGAGTAATGGTGTATAGTAGATGTCTCAAGAAACTTCAAATACTTAAAGGTAAAATTAGGTGGTTATAACATACAACCTTGTGTCTGCCTTGTTTTTTTTTGCTTCTCAGATTGTTTAGGTTTAGGGTTTCATTGAATGTTTTGCATGTATGATATTTGCATATAACACATGGAATAAAGAGCATATAACGAAAACCCAGAAAAACTAGAATAGATATGAGCAAACTAATGAAGACCCAGATTGTATTATAGCAAAATTTGAATTACAGTGACATAACCATGTTGGGATCTTCAACTTCGTTTGGCTGCCGTACTTGTGTCAGCTTACAATGCGACATAATATCATCAGAAATCACTTGTAATGGCTGTCACTAATCAACCTCAACGCTGCAGCAATAAATGGTCTCCCAAACACCTCCAAAGGAAGGTATAAATGATGCTAAGGAAGTAGATTGCAACACCCAAGACACCCCAGCTTAGTACTGGCTGTACGGCCCAGCTGTGTCTCCAAATCAGCAATGGAAAACACTTAAAACTTTACAAAACCTTCTGCTGTGCACTGGTAAGTGAGTGCAGATGCTAGACGCCTTGAATGGATGAGAATGCCTCAACAAAACCACACCAAAACTCCCCAAATGATCTTCTAAGTGTATGGCCTGCTGGAGAGTGTGTACGGCCAGCAAGAGGAGGTTTGACCCTGCTGGAAAATGCAATCTCAGTCACTACTAACAGCTGAAAGCTATCAAATCTGCTCCTTGTAAATTAGTTTGCTATCTGCACCTCAAACTCCTACGGATGTGACCATTTTGTGCTCAAATCTTCATCAAATCGATTCAACTGAATGCCCAAATGAAACCTCTAGATGAGGCTTCCAATTCCCTTTCCTGATGTGGTCTGTCACACATGAAAAAAGAAGACTTGAAGAAGTTTTCGTCTCAACCAAGTCTGGTTCAAACCCTCAAAGCTTCCAAAACTCCAAGAATGCACGGCAATATCTCAACAAGAAAGTAAAAATCAATAATCAAGCATATGAGAAATGACTTCATTTTTGCCTTTTATTTTTCTCACTTCTCCAACGCCCAAGAAAGAGGAGTATTTTATTTATTTTATTTCAGTAACTTGACCTCCTTATTCCTCCATGAGGACGCCCATCTCCTAGGGAACACACTTTAAATTATAACTTTATTTTATAAAATGATATTACTTTATAACTTATAATAACATAAGTTAAATATTTAATTTAACTTATATTATATCAAATGGAGCTCTAGACATATCGAGATCATGAACCTCGTGCATTGATCATCTGGAAATGCCTTGCTATAAATAGTAAGTACCCTTTTTCTGACTTACTATAAATAGTAAGTTGCCAAATTGGCTCCCTAACCATAGTCATTAGCCTACGAGAGTCATGTGATTGGCTAATCCTCATCCACTGATCAATTGGGCTAAATGGGGGACATTACAGTCCGCCCTCCCCAAGATTGCTTGTCCTCAAGCAATGTCAGCTCAGGATGCTGTAGTATCTGCTCACTCTCCTAAGTGGCATCCTCAACTGGTAGGTTCTTCCACTTCACTAGGTATTCCCTGATGACCCGTTTCCTCAGATTCCTTTCTCTGGTGTCAATAATAACCTCTGGTACCAAGATTAGCTTCCCCTCCTCATCCAATGGTGGAATCTCAACTGAAAGAATCACATTGTGGCCAAGAGCTTTCTTCAACCTGGAAACATGAAACACATTGTGCACCTTACTATCTGCTGGCAACTCGAGCTCATATGCCACTTCTCCCACTCTTCTGACAATCCTAAACGGACCATAGAACCTGGATTTCAGTTTTTCTCCTCCACTCTTTTTCAGAGTGGACTACCTGTAGGGTTGGAGCCTCAAGTACACCATGTCTCCAACCTCAAAACTTCTCTCTACCCGGTGTTGATCAGCATAAAGCTTTTGCTGATTCTGTGCCTGCTGTATGTTCTCCTTGAGCTCTTTTACTATGCCCTGGTTCTCTTGCATTAGATCTTTTGCCTTTGGCACACGACTGTCACCAAGTAGAAGATCTGTGAAGCATGGGGCATCATAACCATACAGTGCCCTGAATGGAGTCATCTGGATCGACATGTGATATGTTGTGTTATAACAGTAGTCCCCTAGGTGCAACCATCTAATCCAAGCTTTCTGCTACCCCGACACATAGTTGCGAAGATACCCTTCCACCCATTTGTCTACAATCTCCGTTTGGCCATCTGTCTGTGGGTCGTAACTAGTACTGGGAGTTAATTCAGTGCTGCACAATTTGAATAACTCCTGCCAAAATAAACTCAGGAACTTGCTATCCCTGCCACTAACTATTCCTCTGGGTATCTCGTGAAGTTTGAAAATCTCCTTGAAAAATAAATCAGCCACCTGAGCAGCTGTGTAAGTTGCTGAAATGGCGAAGAAGTGTGCAAATTGGGTGAGCTTGTCAACTACCACATAAATGCAGTCCTGCCCCTGAACCTTCGACAACCCTGTGATGAAGTCCATGGAGATATATTTCCACTTCTTATTGGGAATAGGCAATGACTGTAACAAACCTGCGGGATAAGTATGCTCATGCTTGTTTTGTTGGCAAATAAGACATTCACGAACATACTTAAAGACTTCCTCCTTAAGCCCTTTCCATGTGAATCTTTCCCGAATCTGCCTGTAAGTCTTGAAGAATCCGGGGTGACTAGCCATTGGAGTATCATGGAAAGTCCTTATAACCTTATGCTTAAATTGAGAATCAGGCACCAAAAATATTTCGTCTTTGTACATGATCAAATCACTCACCACAAAATACCTGTCATCCCTGATAGTGCCCTCAATAACTCCTGCTGCCCAAGAGTCCTTAGCATATTCTACTGTGATCATCTCTTTACAATCAGCATATATCTCTCCAACTAAACATAAGTGGGGTCTCCTTGACAAAGCATCTGTAACTATGTTCCTTTTGCCCTTGACATACTCAATGTCAAAGTCATAAGCCTGGAGTCTACTTACCCACTTTTGTTGTCTTTCATTCAAGTCTTTCTAGTTCATAAAATATTTGATACTATTGTGATCTGTTTTAATGATAAATTTTCCCCCAACCAGATAAGGCCTGAACTTGGCCAATGCATGCATAATGGCCAACATTTCTCGGTCATACACCGAGTAACTCTTCTCTACACCCCTCAGCTTCCTACTCTCGAATGCAATCGGGTGCTTCTCCTACATCAAGATTGCCCCTATCCCCTCTCCTGAAGCATCAAACTCTAGCTCAAACGGCATAGAGAAATTGAGGATCGCCAACACAGGGCAGGTAGACATCAAGTGCTTGAAGTGATCAAAGCACTGCTGAGCTATATCGGTCCACACAAAGGCTCCCTTTTTAGTTAAATCAGTCAATGGTGCAGCTGTCTATGGGAAGTCTTTTACAAACCTCCTGTAAAAACCACAGTCCGAAGAAGCCCTTAAGCTGTGTAAGGTTTGTACGTGGTTGCCAATCAACTATTGCCTTAATCTTCTCTGGATCCACTCTAACACCATCAGCACTAATGATATGACCCAGATAAAGAAGCTCAGTCATGCCAAAGTCACATTTGGACTCTTTGGCATAGAGGGACTCACTCTCCAAAATGCTTAGGACCTCCTCCAAATGTCTCATATGCTCATCCCAACTCCTGCTAAAAATAAATATATCATCAAAAAAGATTAACACAAACTTTCGAAGCTGCTGTTTGAATATCTGGTTCATGCAACTCTAGAAGGTAGTAGGGACGTTTGTCAACCCAAATGGCATCACCAAAAACTCAAAGTGGCCATAGTGACATCTGAAGGCCGTTTTCTCTATATCCTCTGCCCTCATACGTATCTGGTGGTATCCCGATCTAAGATCTATCTTAGAAAAGTAGCAAGCCCCATGTAGCTCATCGATCAACTCATCTATACAGGGAATCAGATACCTGTTCTTGATAGTTTTCTTATTCAAGGCTCTGTAGTTGATACACATCCGAATAGTCCCATCTTTTTTCTTGACCAGTACTACTGCAGATGCAAATGGGCTTTTGCTTGGTTTGATGTGTCCCATCTCTAGCAACTCCTTGATGGTTTTTTCTATCTCATCCTTGAGCCTCTTAGGATGACGATATTGTGTGATCATGATGGGCTTGGTCCCATCCTCAAGCTCGATAACATGTTCTATACCTCTGTCAGGTGGTACTCTTGGAGGTATACTACCAAACACTTTACTGTGCTTGGTTAACAACTTCTGTATGTCTAGGTGGTAGCCGTTTTTTGGTTGTGGTGGAGACTCTGGCATGATAAGACATTCTGCTGCCCACTTTACTTGATCATGACGCAGCATTCTTTCCATCCTTTTCAGAGATACTACCCGTGGTCCACCATCTAATAATCCTCGAAGAACAATTTTCTTTGCCTTAAACTCAAATTTCATCTCCATCTTATTTACATTCATTGTGAACTCACTGAGTTGCTTTATCCAGTGCATGCCTAATACAACATCCATGTCCCCAATACCAACAACATAAAAATCATCTACCAGCTCATACTCACCCATGACAATACTCAACCCAGAGATCTTCCTGTTGCATGTCATTTTGAATCCGTTAGCCACCATTACTTTGAAGCCTTCGAATTCTTCTACCTATAATCCCCGTCGAGCTACCAACTCCTCATCGATAAAATTATGTGTGGCCCCTGTGTTAATAAGGGTGATGATACGCTGACCTCCCAATTCTCCTCGCACTCTAAAAGAGCCAACCTTCTGAAAACTAGAAAGCTGGGCGAGGTTCCCATCACTGCTAGTACTGTGCTGTGAAGCATTTTCATCTCCACTGTCCTCATGATCTGAAGGCTGATCTGACACCTCTGACTGTGTCTCCTTACCTGAATAATACTCAATCAATTTGGCCATTGCTTTGTTTGGGCACTTGTGTGAAGGATCCCATGGTTCTTTGCAGTGAAAACAAAGCTTTTTCCTTCTATACTCGTTCAACTGATCATCAGTTAGCTTGTTTGATTTTTCTTTTAATTGGCTAAAATCTTTCTGAAAGGGTCTCCTGTCCTTCTCTTTGTCCCTCCTATGCTGAAAACCCTTAGACTGGAATTTGTTTTTCCACACAGAAGACTCCATATCTCGGGCCTTTTTCATGGCCTCATGTAATGATGTTGGATCTAACCCCTTAATCCAACCATGTAAGGGATCCGAAAGACCATCTATGAATAATATGACTTGCCTGTGCTTTGAGATATCTGGGACCATAACAGATAAGTCCTGGAACTCTGAAATGTAGGAATCCACTGATCCAACCTGTTTGAGTTGTGCCAATTCCTTAAACTGCAGTTCAGGATCCTTCTTATCGAATCTGTCGATCAGTCTGGCAGTAAACTCAACATAGGAAGTAATCTGATTGTGTCCCAATGTAACCTTCCCATTACTCCACTTATGTGCACTGCCCTCCAAATGTAAAGTTGCATAGGTTATTGTAATGTGTCGTACCTGTTGGTTCTTTTTATGATTTTTTTAGTGTTTTTTTATTTTTTAGAGTGTTCTTTCAGACTAGAGAGAAGATGTAGAAGGGGTTTCAGTTTTCTTGAGATGTGTGTTGCCGGAACGAAGCAATATTGAGCATATATTTCAAACCCAGAAAATATACAACAGATATTAGGAAAATAACAGATACCCAGATCATAAATAGGCCAAATATGAATTACTATAACATACCCATGTTCAGATTTGCAACTTGGTACATATGTTGGGGCTGGACCAGCAAGTGGGTATCACAGAATACACTCCAAAACTCCCACGAACATGAAATGTTATGCATACAAATGATATCAGTAACAATAGAGGTTGTAATCGCCCAAAATGAAGATATATTACTGCTGTAAGCACTAAGATCAGCTCCCAAGGTCACATGCCCCTTTGGCAAGGTGGTATGGCCATCGCTGAGTGAGCAAACAGCAAAATACATAGCTCAAACCCTTGTTATTCCCTTCCAAATGTTCTGTATGTTGTCGTAGGGTGATGGCGATCAGGTATGTATTAGAAATCTGCCCTTAAACACACCAAAAATTCCTCATTTAAATATGGGTACGGCCAGCCAAGGAAGATATATGCAGTCCACAAAACCTTCACTAACTCACTCCAATCTGCAACTCATCAAAGATATCAGCTGCTCCAAACAAAATCTCAAGATGATATAACCTTCGAATCCTTACATCCACAAAATATCAACTCCATGGAAGCCCAAATGCAAATACTGGATGTATCCACCTCAATAGCACCGTTGGATGGTATTGCACATTTGTAGAATGTTGTTACTCAGGGAGGTTTTCGTCTCCAAGAGCCTCTGGTTCGAATCCTTCAAACCCTTACAATCAAAACCCTAGCAGAGCCAAGTAGAATACCATATCATAAACATAGCATAAGCAAATGACTAGCTTTTTTCCTCATTTATTTCCTCTCCATGAGGCGTTGGTTTTTTGGGGGAAAATGTTATGTTTTTTAATTCACTTTATTCCCCTAGGGATGGGTGCCCAATTTCCAAGTGACTTGCTTTTTATTTTCTTTTCATAAAGTCACTTTATAATATAACATTAAAGTCCCATTTAAATATTTCAATTCAACTTACGGACTTTAAAATAACTGACGAGATGATGTCAGAATTCGATGATCCATAGCTCGTCGAAAAGGTCTCGACGAGACGAATCCATCCCCACTCTGAAAATTCTGATCTAACACCGAACCCGAACTTACTAAAAATAGTAAGTATGCCACAAGGCACCCAAACTGCCACTGACAACTGCCAACTAGATCCAAACCACATCTACACCTTTGAATTGCCCATCCAAGGCCAAACCACAATGGTTCCCTAACCAAATCGTCAGTCTACGGGAACCCGATGATAGACTAACACTGTAGCTAGAAAGGGGACATTACAGTTATGGCATCTTCTTGTGGCATAGGGCAAATCTGCAATTAATTGTCCAATTTCTGGACCCATGCTCTAGCGGTGGTTTTTTCAAAACCATCAAAATATGGTAGTGTCATTGATGCAGAGCGGGCAGCGGTGCGGCAGAGTATCAAGGGATTGTTACAAATTCCCGGAACTCCACAGTCACGACGCTTCCTACCATCGGCGAGGCTTTTGTCTCGTCTTCCGATGATGTGACTCATACCGATAAAATCTCCATCGGTGACACTTTCAGTTGTCACCCTAAGCTCCTATCGCTGTGACTTAAAGCTATCGACAGTTATCTATTGAACCATTGAACCGCTGAATCCTTTGAACCATTGAACCGGTTCAAAGGTTCAACCCAATTCTTTCCGCCGTCTCAAAATTCCTTCGACGGTCTTTTCTCACTCGAAGCAAATACTTTAGCTTCTTAAACATGCATTCGTCAAACCAATGAACTTGCTGTAGCTGTTGAACCAAATGAACCTTTGTATCTTGATGAACCCGTGGAACCCGTTGAACTGGTTCAATCCGTCGGTTCAACTGTTGGCAACACTTACTACAATGAACCGGCGAACCAAATGAACTTGCTGTATCATTGAACCGTTGAACCTTTGAATTGGTTCAACCACCCACGAACATCTACTGTCGGTTTCCCCGATATGCTTAAATCCGATACATAGATGCAGGATGATACTCGCATACAAATGCGATATACTTATGAAATATACTCAGGCAATTGCATATTCAACGAACAACACAAACTTGACCCAAACAGACATTTATACATACCATTCTTCACAGCATATACACAGGAGGTTGCTCGCATGTAAATGTGATATATTCATAGACTATTTCCGGCATACAATTTACGGGTATACATAAAATGTATATTTGGAATTTCTTGCCGATAACTTCCTCTGCAACGGACTCCACAATTTCTATTCTGCCATGCCCATCGAACAAAAGGAAAACAAACAGAAAACTAATATACACAATCCATTCCACTGATTTCACAGAAATCCACCAGTGGAATGGATTTAATCATGCATTATAGCAGAAGAAAAACTAAGTTGAATTCAAAACAATTCTATACAGATAATTTACAGAACAATTCAATATATAGAGGGTTCACATAGAATTCAGAATTTGTTCAACACAAATGGCAGAAATTCTATTTTTCTTCATTCCAGAATTTCAGAAGGTAAAAAAAAACTACTTTCCTTGACCACCTTCTCTGTTTTGTTCTCGACCCCTCTCTCCTCTGTTTTCGGGATTTTTATTAAACCAAGATTATAGTCATAAAACCCTAACTAATCCCACGACACCTGTTTTGCATAAGACAACAAAACACCTAATGATAAGACACCTTGGTTTAATTCTCCACATAACCCAATATGTCTAAAATGTCAAATTTGATGTTTAGAAACACGAAATGCCAACACAAAATGCTACATTTGACAATGATATACAAATGCTACATGATAACATGAAATGTCTAAAATATATTAAAGTCTTATTCCTCTCCCTCTTGTGCATATTTATCTTGTTGAAGGGGTGCTCCTGCACCATACTCCCCGAGAGAAGAGATCTCAAGCCCCTTTGAGATCAGAGTTTGAAAGCCTGCACCATTGTTTGTGATCTGTTCTCTAGTCATCCAAATTGCCTCTGAATCAGGGTTCCCTTGCCAAGGCACCAAGTACTCCATGTACTCTTTGTTCCTTGTTTGTTTTGTCACTCTTGAGTCTAGTATCTTCTTCAATTTTGGTGGATCATGTTTAGGGATATCATCATCTGCTGCATCCTGCAATTGTTCCTGTTCTACATCTGCATTTGGCTTGTATGGAGTCAAGTCACATACATTGAAAATGGGTGACAATCCAAGATTAGGAGGAAGTTGGATCTCATAAGCATTCTGCCCACACTGCTTCAAAATTTGACATGGTCCAGTCTTCCTCTGCATTAGCTTGGTATATTTACCTGTGGGGAGTCTCTCATTCAGATTAACCCACACCAAATCTCCAACATCAAATTTTACATCTCTCTTTTTCTTCTCAACAAATGCTTTGTACTTCAATGTAGTCTGTTGGATTTGTGTCTTGACTTGATCATGCACCTCTTTGATGGCTGATGCAAAAGCTTCTCCATCTGCACTAATAGACTCTCCTGTAGGTAGATCTCTCAACTCCAAAATACCCCTGGGATGAATACCATATACCACCTGAAAAGGTGACTTCCCTCTACTCCTATTGATAGTGTCATTATAGGAAAATTCTGCTTGTGAGAGAATGTTATCCCATTTCTCTCCATGCTGCCTTGTTAAACACCTTAACAGATTTCCTAATGAGCGGTTAACTACTTCAGTCTGACCATCTGTCTGAGGATGGTAGGCTGATGAGAAGGATAAATTTGTTCCAAGCTTCTTCCAAAGAGTCCTCCAAAAGTGGCCAATAAACTTCACATCTCTATCTGACACTATGCTCAATGGCAAACCATGTATCCTTATTATCTCTTTGAAAAATAGATCAGCAACATATGAAGCATCACAAGTGGTTTTGCATGGTAAGAAATGTGCCATTTTACTAAATCTGTCTACTACAACAAAAATACTGTCATATCCCTTCCTTGTCCTAGGCAAACTCAATACAAAGTCCATGCTTATGCTCTCCCACGGCCTAGAAGGAATGGGTAGTGGCTGATACAAACCTGCATTAGTGGATCTCCCTTTTGCCTTTTGACATATCACACCTGCCTCTACAAATTTCCTCACATCTGATTGTAACTTGGGCCAATAGTAATGCCGCTTCACAAGATCAAGAGTCTTATCCAGACCAAAATGTCCTGCCATGGCCCCACAATGTTTCTCCTGAATGATATTCAGTCTCATAGAACATCTTGGAATACATAACTGTCCACCCTTAAAAAGTAATCCATCTTGGATCAGAAATTCAGAGAACTCAACATGATATTTGTCACCAAAAGTACATACCTTGTAGATCTCTCCAAAGTCTTCATCATCATCATACATGGCCTTCAAAGAATCAATGCCAACACTTTCCAGTTGAATCTGATTTATGGTTAGAACCCTTCTGCTCAAAGCATCTGCTACTTTGTTCTTGACCCCTTCCTTGTGCTTGAGTGTGAAGGTGAAAGCTTGCAAAGTCTCCACCCACTTCATGTGCCTATGGTTTAGCTTCTCTTGACTATTTATGAAACTAAGGGCCTGGTTATCTATGAACACTATAAATTCTTTGGGCATCAAGTAATGTCTCCACTTTTTGAGTGACTGTAATAGAGCGTACATCTCCAAATCATATGATGAGTATCTCTTCTTTGCATCATTTAGTTTCTCACTGAAAAATGCAATAGGCCTACCTTCTTGATTGAGTATTGCTCCAATTGCCATGTGACTGGCATCACATTCTACTTGAAAAATCTTGCTGAAGTCAAGAAGTGCAAGAACTGGCTGCTCTGCCACCTTCTTTAATGTTTCAAATGAATCATCTGCCTCCTTTGTCCAAGTGAATCTGCACTTTTGTCCTCCTTTTATGGTGTTAAGCATGGGTGCACAAACATGACTAAACCCTTTTATAAACTTCCTATAAAAGGTTGCTAACCCATGGAAACTTCTAACATCATTCAAAGTTTTAGGAGTTGGCCAAGACAATATGGCACTTACCTTATCTTGATCCATTTTCAGTTTGTTATGTGAGATAACAAATCCCAAGTAGATGATCTCTTCCTGCATGAACAAACACTTTGCTAAGTTGATCATTAGCTGTTCTTCATGTAATCTTTTGAGGACCAAGTCTATATGGTTGAGGTGCTCTTCCCTTGTATTACTGAAAATCAGGATGTCATCTAAATATACTATGACAAATTTACTTATGAATTCCCTTAGGACCTCATTCATCAACCTCATAAAGGTACTAGGGGCGTTGGATAAACCAAAAGGCATGACCTTCCACTCATATAACCCCTCATTGGTCTTAAATGCAGTTTTCCACTCATCTCCTGGCCTAATCCTAATCTGATGATAGCCACTCATTAAATCTATTTTTGTGAAATATTTAGCACCCCCCAAGCAATCAAGCAAATCTTCTATCCTAGGTATTGGGAACCTATACCTGATTGTGATCTTGTTGATAGCCCTTGAATTAGTACAAAGTCTCCAAGTGCCTTCCTTCTTTGGTGCTAGTACAGCCAGTACTGCACATGGGCTTAAACTCTTGCCAATTAGGCCTGTCTCCAACAATTCCTCAATTTGCCTTGCTACCTCTGTATTCTGCTTTGGGGTAAGCCTGTACACTGCTTTGTTTGGGAGTGTAGATCCAGGGATCAGATCTATGCAATCGCTGATGTCCCTCATAGGTGGTAGGGACCTTGGTATTCCATTAGAGATGATGCCTTGGTACTTGTCCAATTGCTCTTGGACAGTAGGATCTATGAACCTTTGCCTCTTCTCTCCCTTGACTTCTTGTTGCTGTTCCTTGTTCACCTTTAGGCATGGAATTAGAGCATATGCAACTGCTCCTTCTACTATCCCTTTCATGAATTGTTTGCCTTCTACCATCATCACCTTAACTTCTTTTCCTTTTGATTCCACTTCATTCTCCATTAATGGTAGCAGCTCTATCACCTTACCATTCTTGGTGATTGAGTATGTGTTTCTAACTCCATCATGGTATGCTTTCAAGTCATACTGCCATGGTCTTCCAAATAGGAGAGGGCAAGCATCCATCTAGGCAATGTTAAATAGTAACCTATGCTTGTATGGTCCAATTTGAAGTTCTACCCAAGCCTGTTCTTCCACAACTGTTTGCTGACCTTGGGTGAGCCATGAAATTTTATATGGGCAAGGATGTGGCAGTCTCCTAAGCTTAAGCTTTTCTACCATTTCAAATGACACAAAATTTTCAGTAGATCCAGAGTCAATTGGAACTTTACATACCTTTCCTCCTGCCTTGCAAGTAGTTCTGAAGAGAGACTTCCTTTATGGGGGTTCCTTGTCAAGGACCTTCATGGTGGTCATTGCTCTCCTAATCATCAAAGATTCTCCACTCTCAGGATGTCCATAACTGTCAGGAGCATTCACACTTTGAAAAGTACTGGAACTTGTCACACTTTGACAATCAAATTCTTGGATCAGATTGATCCTCTTTTCTCCCATTGAACTCGTCGCCTTTGCTGGACATCTGTTGGCTATGTGGCCTTCTTGATTGCAATTGCAGCATTTGATGGGTCGTCTGCCCTGAGATCTCCCTCTAAATGGTGGTCTCCTGGCCCTAAAATTTCCTTTTTGATTGTAACTTCCCCCTTGGGTTTGACTGCTGTCTCCTTTGTTGTTCTCTTGGTTGAATTCACCCTGGTATCCAAATCCATTTCCTTTGCCTCTGAAAGGGCTTCTTCATCCTCTTTGCTGTCTCCCTTTTCCTCTATTGTTTTGCTCATGCCTTCTCTTTAGTTTCTCTTCCACCTTGAGTGCCAATTGATAGCACTTCTGGACTGTCTCTGGGTTATGCATATTTATGTCTTCTTGGATAGTAAACCTTAATCCATTAAGGTACCTTGCTACCTTCTCTTCCTCACCCTCCTTTACCTTTGTCTTGACACATAGTTTCATGAACTCTTCTGTGTATGAACTGACATCCAGCTCCTTCTGCTTCAAATTTTGTTTCCTCTTATGTAATTGGATGTTGTAATCCAATGGAACATAGGCTTCCTTCACTAAAGCCATCATTTTCTTCCAAGTAGCAACTCTGTTCTTTCCTTCTTTCACCCTGTCATTTTGGATGAAATTCCACCAAGTCAGTGCAGCTCCTTTCATTTTGGATTGAGCCATCTTCACTCTTTGGTGGTCTGGTATTTCCTCTGTCTCAAAGAAGTTATTCAAGGAGTCTATCCACTCCATCACTGAATCAGGTTCCATTTTGCCTGCAAACACTGGCAGGTCTATTTTCATATCCATGGTCCTTCTCTCCATGGATTTGAGGGCATTGAGTAAGGGTCTCTGGTCTGCAGGAACCTCTATCTCTTCCTACTTTGGGATCTCCTCTTCATCCCAATCTTTTTGTTTACCAGAATCTTCTTCCCCTTTTTCTACTATGTCTCTCAACTTCTCTATCTCTTCTTTCAATGCTTGATTCTGAGCTCGATCTGCTCTGCTCTCTGCCATTTGCTTTCTTACTAAGGCTGCCAACTCAGCGTTGGTCATCTTTGCTGGGTACTCTTCTGACCCCTCTCCTCTTGACATATTGTCTCCTTCTACGCAAAGGATACTCCTACGCTCTGATACCACTTGATGCAGAGCGGGTAGCGGCGTGGCAGAGTATCAAGGGATTGTTACAAATTCCCGGAACTCCACAGTCACGACGCTTCCTACCATTGGCGAGGCTTTCGTCTCGTTGTCCGATGATGTGACTCATACCGATAAACTCTCTATCGGTGACACTTTCAGTTGTCACCCTAAGCTCCTATCGCTGTGACTTAAAGCTATCGGTAGTTATCTATTGAACCATTGAACCGCTGAATCCTTTGAATCGTTGAACCGGTTCAAAGGTTCAACCAAATTCTTTCCGCCGTCTCAAAATTCCTTTGACGGTCTTTTCTCACTCGAAGCAAATACTTTAGCTTCTTAAACATGCATTCGTCAAACCAATGAACCTGCTGTAGCCGTTGAACCAAATGAACCTTTGTATCTCGATGAACCGGTTCAACCGTTGAACTGGTTCAATCCGTCAGTTCAACTGTCGGCAACACTTACTACAATGAACCAGCGAACCAAATGAACTTGTTGTATCATTGAACCGTTGAACCTTTGAATTGGTTCAACCACCCACGAACATCTACTGTCGGTTTCCCCGATATGCTTAAATCCGATACACAGATGCAGGATGATACTCGCATACAAATGCGATATACTTATGAAATATACTCAGGCAATTGCATATTCAATGAACAACACAAACTTGACCCAAACAGACATTTATACATACTTCACAGCATATACACAGGAGGTTGCTCGCATGTAAATGTGATATATTCATAGACTGTTTCCAGCATACAATTTACGGATATACATAAAATGTATATTTGGAATTTCTTGCCGATAACTTCCTCTACAACGGACTCCACAATTTCTATTTTGCCATGCCCATCGAACAAAAGGAAAACAAACAGAAAACTAATATACACAATCCATTCCACTGATTTCACAAAAATCCACCAGTGGAATGGATTTAATCGTGCATTATAGCAGAAGAAAAACTAAGTTGAATTCAAAACAATTCTATACAGATAATTTACAGAACAATTCAATATACAGAGGGTTCACACAGAATTCAGAATTTGTTCAACACAAATGGCAAAAATTCTATTTTTCTTCATTCCAAAATTTCAGAAGGTAAAAAAAAACTACTTTCCTTGACCACCTTCTCTGTTTTGTTCCCGACCCCTCTCTCCTCTGTTTTTGGGATTTTTATTAAACCAAGATTATAGTCATAAAACCCTACCTAATCCCACGACACTTGTTTTGCATAAGACAACAAAACACCTAATCACCTTGGTTTAATCCTCCACATAACCCAATATGTCTAAAATGTCAAATTTGATGTTTACAAACATGAAATGCCAACACAATGCTACATTTGACAATGATATACAAATGCTACATGATAACATGAAATGTCTAAAATATATTAAAGTCTTATTCCTCTCCCTCTTGTGCATATTTATCTTGTTGAAGGGGTGCTCCTGCACCAGTCATCTTGCTAACCTTTTTTGAAATTCCTGGTTCTGCGGTCTATTTCCTCTACGAGGCCTGTTTCTCATTCTGATGTCAGAGTATTCTCCAAATGTCATTTCAGCTCTGAACTCTGCACTAGATGCCCGCCAATCTCTCAAGATCTCATCCTGAAATTCAAGCTGAGTAGCATCCTATTCAGGAACATGGTTCCTGGGTGCAAAAACTGGTATGCCGGGTCTATCACCCGATGTCAACTGGGAACCTCTCCGGTTGGTGACCGATGCTTCACCCTTGTCATCTCTGTCCCTATGCCTGTCACCATTGTTTCTGTCCCCGTTATTCCTGTCCCCATTATTCCTGTCTCCGTTGTTCCTCTCACCCCCATGGTTCATTCTGTTCCTGTCCCCAATATTATTCTTGTTCCTGTCACTGTTATTATTGTTGTTATCCTTGTTTCTTGCATCATGCGGTACCAACTAGGTAAGGACTTGAGCTATTTCTGCTTATGATTCTCGTAACTCTGCCCGTGACTCTCACAATACCCTTTCAATAGCCAGCTGCCCTCTAGCCAAGAGTTCAGTATCTCTCGCATGCTAGGCTCCTCAACTTCTTTGTTATCCATTTCTTCAACCTGTGCTGGAATCTCACCTGAAAATGGGTTTGTCACTGGTACTGGAATCTCTGGTTCTTCTAACTGTGGTACCTGTGTTTCTTGCTGTAATCTGTTTCTTCTGGTATTGTAATGGTGAGACAAAGATTGCATAGGCAACATGTCTCAGTCTCTCATCTGCATGTCGGTGTCAATCTCACAGGATGGCAAAATCTTCTGCTTTGATACCACTGTAACATAGACCCCTGTGTCTACCTTGTTTTTTTTTTGTTTCTTGGATTGTTTAGGTTTAGGATTTCATTGAATGTTTTGCATGTATGATATTTGCATAGAACACAAGGAATAAAGAGCATATAACAAAAACCCAGAAAAACTAGAATAGATATGAGCAAACTTATAAAGATCCAGATTGTATTATAGCAAAATATGAATTATAGTGACATACCCATGTTGGGATCTTCAACTTCGTTCGGCTGCCGTACTTGGGTCAGCTTACAATCCAACAGAATATCATCAGAAATCACTTGTAATGGCTGTCACTAATCAATCTCAATGCTGCAGCAATAAATGGGCTCCCAAACGCCTCCAAACTAAGGTATAAATGATGCCAAGGAAGTAGATTGCAACACCCAAGACACCCCAACTTAGTCCTGGCTGTACGGCCCAACTGTGGCTCCAAATCAGCAATGGAAAACACTTAAAACCTTTACAAAACCTTCTGCTGTGCACTGGTAAGTGAGTGCAGATGCTAGACGCCTTGAATGAATGAGAATGCCTCAACAAAACCACACCAAAACTCCCCAAATGATCTTCTAAGTGTACGGCCTGCTGGAGAGTGTGTACGGCCAGCAAGAGGAGGTTTGACCCTGCTGGAAAATGCAATCTCAGTCACTTCTAACAGTTGAAAACTATCAAATCTGCTCCTTATAAATCAGTTTGCTATCTGCACCTCAAACTCCTATGGATGTGACCATTTTGTGCTCAAATCTTCATCAAATCGATTCAACTGAATGCCCAAATGAAACCTCTAGATGAGGCTGCCAGTTCCCTTTCCTAATGCGGTCTCTCACACATGAAGAAAGGAGACTTGAAGAGGTTTTCGTCTCAACCAAGTTTGGTTCAAACCCTTGAAGCTTTTATCAATAATGCACGACAATATCTCAACAAGAGAGTAAAAATCAATAATCAAGCATATGAGAAATGACTTCATTTTTGCCTTTTATCTTTCTCACTTCTCCAACGCCCAAGAAAGAGGAGTATTTTATTTATTTTATTTCATTAACTTGACCCCCTTATTCCTCCATGAGGGCGCCCATCTCCTAGGGAACAACTTTAAGTTATAACTTTATTTATAAAATGATATTACTTTATAACTTAAAGTCATATTAATTCTCTTATAATAACATAAGTTAAATATTTAATTTAACTTATATTATATCAAATGGAGCTCTAGACGTATCGAGACCATGAACCTCGTGCATTGATCATCCGCAAATGCCTTGCTATAAATAGTAAGTACCCTTGTTCTGACTTATTATAAATAGTAAGTCGCCAAATTGGCTCCCTAACCATAGTCATTAGCCTACGAGAGTCATGTGATAGGCTAATCCTCATCCACTGATCAACTGGGCTAAATGGGGGACATTACAGTGGCAGGGACATGATAATAGGCCACCATGGTAATGGTGTGTGGTAGATGTCTTGAGATACTTAAAGAGACTTGAAGGTTGGAAAAGGTGATAGGGACATGCAAATGGCACACCATAATTTTTGGTGTGCTATAGATGTCTTGTGATATTTGAAGGTTGGACAGTGTCAAGGGTTAGATGTTTAGGAGGTTATATATTATGGACACGTTTTTTCCACAGTCCATGAAAATGAGTTAGAGAATTTTGGATTTAACTATGTAATATTTTTTACATCAATGTTCCAGATCACACTCAGTGATCCATCATTAGGATGAGGGTGAAAGCAAAATGGATTATAGACAAATCTATCTAAATATTGGGTGAGAGCAAGGGGAACGAGAGAGTGGGAAATGAGAGGAATAGGAGTGAAGAAAAGAAAATAAGAAAAATAATAATCAATGAGATGAAAAAGTATAAAATATAGAAGACAATTAAGAATAGGTGTTAGTAACTTAAATACACTACTATTACTTATTTAAAACTTAATGATTAAGAACGGTTATAAGGTTAGGAGAATATAATAAAATATCAATGAACATAATATAACAATTTTGTTAAAATAATGTACCTATAAAAAAGATATACTATAGTATGAATAAAAATACAAACTTTTTTTTTTGGTTTAATCAAGTGATGGGTAAGGACCCTCTTATTTATATATATAATTTCCAAAAAAAGTATTCCATTCTGTTGCTGCCCCTATTAATAGGAGAGTATATCACCTTCTTAGTAAATTACTTAAATTTTTATAAAATGGCCAAGAAGGCAGGCCAAGACTTTTGAATAGGGACTATGTTATCTACTGATATGTATACTATAAATTATCTAAACATTATATTGCTAGTAGCTAGATTTCATCTTCAAGTTTGATTACCTTGGAGCCAAATGAGCCATCGGTGTGTTTGATCAGACCAACATGATGTAGTAGGAATTTTCTTGCCTTTGCCACATTGAAGCGCTCCAAATTAGGGGACTTTTTGTAGGGGACACACAACTCCATAGCATCCATTTTTGGAGTATAGACACCATTCGTTCTATACAAAAACACTTGTATAATTGCCACCTCCCGGATCAAAGCTTGTAGATGCTCCTCCACCACTTGGATAGTGCCAATGGAAGCCAAGCCATGAAATATCTTACTAGTTATGGGCAAAGAACCCCCATCAACTGACACTACATTATCAATTGCAAAGTCCAAATCTCCATGGTGCTTCTCCCAAATGTAATGCCACCCAAGAGCCTTCGTCATTTCCTTGTCCTTCGTGATTTCAAAGATATTGGAAACGACATCAATGAGATATTAGAATTCACATGGTGGCTTTTTTTTCCTTGAACGAAATTCCATCCTAGAATCTCTTTAGTGGCATCATAGATATCTCTACCCTGAAAGAAGAAAACATTCTTCATCCTCACATTTGATATATCTCCCCAAAATGCCATTTGTTGACTCTTTAATTAGGCAAATGCGAGGCTCCATCTGTCATGAAAAATGTAGGCAAAACGACAAGATGGATAGGAATGAGAGAGCACAAAATCAAGAAAAGGTGTTAGGAATGAAGCCCAGGAACCATATGAGATAACCATTCAATACTCATGTCACCACTTGTGTGTGCCTAGGAACCCTCTCCAAGTCATTAATGATGGGAGGTCTTAGAATTATTATTAGTGTGGGGGAATTTCATCCCATACGTTAGCAAGGCTTTGCCAATGATTTACATCATTACCATTAATTAACTCTTACCTACTATATCTATCTCTTGATTTGATAGAAAGTTTTCCACCCTGTTACCTTCACGGTAACAATGTTGGATCGAAATTTTTTTAGTGAGTCTAGGATTGCCCAAGCTTCACAAAGGATGTTGTTTGTCTTCCAATTTGTCAATTGTCTTTTTTAGATGCCAAGCATAGTCACCATCGAGTCCCCTAGTAAGATGATTGAATCAATAATGCATGACCGAACCAAGTGGAGGCCAAGGATATAGCCTTATCAAACTACCTTTGGAATCCCTTATTACACAACCTACTCCCAAGGGCCCAAGGTTGCCCCTTGAAGAGCCATCAAAATTAGCTTAAACAAGTCACCTTGCGGTATAATCTATCTGACCATCTCTCTCTTAGGAGGATAGTTGAACTTGGAAGACCCATTAACGGGGAATAATAATACAATACAAAATTAACCAAATAATAAAAATAAATTTGGAAGAGATCAATATAAAGAGATAACAAGATAATAATATAATAAAAAGATATTGAAAATACTCATATAGAAATGATATAAAAATTAGAAATTACTAATAATGATAAAAGGAAAATATTAAGATTAAAAAGTCATAATAATAATAATAAAAATGAGAAGATAAAAAAAATTAAACAAAAATGTAATATTAAACTTAATATCCTCCAAAGAATAAACACATTATTAAAAATCTTAATATTAATATGATGTTACAATAAATAACTTAATAATATGATAAAAACAAATATTACAACCAAATAGACAAAAACAATAAAAACTACAAGAGTACCAACTAATTAAGTAACAATACTATAATATAGAACTAGCAAAAACAATAGACCAAAAATAGAAAACAAGAGGAAAAAATAATAAACCAAAATTATTATATAATGAGGGCTGAATAAAAATAACGAGAAAGAGGACTAACATGAAAGACAGGAAGAGAGAAGAGGAGTGTGCAAGTGATAGACAATAGAGGACAAGAAATAAGAGAAAGAAAATGATAAAGCAACAGAGAAAAGGAAGTAGAAGTGCTATGAAAATGAAATAAAAAATTGAGAGGGAAGGAGAGAAAAAAAGGGGATCACAAAAGTGAGAGAGAAGCTAGAGGTGGTGAAGATGTGGAGTCACAAGTGAGAGAGAATAAATAAAGTGAAGGGAGGTGAAAAAGAGGCAAGAAGATAAATGGTTTAGGGGAAAAGAGAGGACAACATGGGAGAGGGGTATGGGAAAAAATGTGAAGGAGAGTGTTGGTCAGCAATGGGAGAAGTGTAAGAAGAGAGAGGACAAGTTAAGCCAGCTACCTCTAAGAGGGGTTAACATTCAATGCCACAAGAAACTCAAACTCCATCTATCATCTCAGTTGGCGTTGAGTGAGTGTCTATTAATTTCTATTGCCTCCTTCAACCTTCTCCTAAAGAAGTTTTCTTCTTTAACCAAGACTTGAGTGTCTTATAAGCAAGTGTGAGGTTTGGTGTTGAAAGAGTACTTGGTAAGGGCAGATTTTCTAATGTGATCATATTTAATGTCAACACTATGTTCTTTAATTTGAGTGTGGATGGAGCGATTGATTTCACCAATGTATGGGGTACCACATGAGCATTCAATCTTATAAGAGTTGTGGAGGAGTTCATGAGGATCTTTGGTGGAAGAGGGGAGTCTTCTTACAATGGAATGTGGTTTGAAGGAACACCTCGGGCCTTTTTCTCTGAAGGATTTTGTAAATTTTGTTGGAGATGCCTTCCATATATAATAGAGGGTAGCAATGGGGATAACCGAGGAGAATAATTGTTTTTGGGAGAGCTACTAATAGTTTTGGCTTGCTTTAATGCTCTAGAAATGTGTTTAGACTTGTACTACTCAATTTAGAAACTTTAGTTAGATGAGCAATTTCCTGTGCAATGTGTTCCTCATTGCAAATCTGAAAAGCTTTGGTGGCAAGAGTTTTAAGGATGCCTGCCTCTTGAGCCAGGGGGTGGTGAGAAGACACGTAGGTAAAGGTCTGTGTTTGTGTCTTTTCTATGAAATATTAATTATATAAAGATTTTTAATATTTCGAGGATATTAAATTTAGTATTAAATTTTTATTTTATTTTTTGATCAACATTTTTATTATTATTATGACTTTTTTATCTTATTATTTTCCTTTTATTATTATTAGTAATTTCTAATTTTTGTATTGTTTCAATATTAGTATTTTCAATATCTTATTAATTATTATATTATTATCTTGTTATTTCTTTATATTAATCTCTCTTCCAAATTTATTTTTATTATTTGTTTAACTTTGTATTATTATTTGTATTATATTATCTTTTTAATAGGTTCATTATTTTATTAAAATTGTTATATTATGTTTATTAATATTTAATTATATTCTCCCGACATTATAATCTTTCTTAATCATTAAGTTTTTAATTAGTAATAGTATATTTATGTTACTAACACCTATTCTTAATTGTCTTCTATATTTTATACTTTTTCATTTCATTGATTATTATTTTTCTTATTTTCTTTCCTTCACTCCTATTCCTCGTTTCCTGCCCTCTCTCCTTCCCCTTGCTCTCACCCAGTATTTAGAGACTTGTCTACAATCCATTTCGCTTTTGTCCTCATCATAATGATGGATCATTGAGTGTGATCTGAAATGTTGATGTAAAAATCTTACACAGTTAATTCCAGAAATCTCACTCAGGATATATCACGGCAATATATTGCTTGCTTAGTCTTGGAATTACAATCAATTAATTATATTGAGATTGGCTACCTTGTAATGATGATATAGTTTGTTGATATTAGTCACCTCAACAAACAAATGAAGAACTCAATATTCAAGACAGATCAGCATATACTGCACTTGAAATCACAACTAAGTGAACTCAGTATTTAGTATCTCTTCCCTGCCACAAATTCTCTCCTTCCTCCTCCTTTGCAAACCCAAAATCTCCTCCTTTCCAGCCTAATGCTTCTTTCCCCCCAAAAAGAAACGATCCCTTCCCATCCGAGTAGTTTTCCATTTAAGCTTTCCCCGTTTCCAAAACTGCCTTCAACCGGTTTGCCTATAATTGAACAGTTAGTTATATTCATTTGTTTTAAATTCAATCCTTAGTTATCTTCGTTTTTAATTTAATCAATAGTCTTTATTTAATCCTCTTTAACCCTTAGTTATTATACTCTGATTACATTTAATTTTTAATTCAATTGTTATTAAACCTTAATTCCATTTAATTTTTTAAATTTAATCATTTAATTAGTGTTTTATTAGTTTCTAAACAACAATTCTTAAATAAATTTGAATAAAAGCAAAAATGGATTCTCCTAATAATTCTCAATGGTGGAGGCGGGTCGTGACATTCTAGTTTTGTGGGCAGTTGCAGTGGCTGGTTACCTATGCACTCCAGTGAGATGAAATGTTCACCATAGTGACAATTGGCAATATTTGTTGCATTGGCAACATGGTTACACATTTATTAAGTTCATGTAAGGACTTAATCAGATTCTTTGAGCCCCGTATTCTTCACAAGATCATATTATCAATCTAATGACTAAATCACTCAGATTGTATCTGATAAGTCATTAAGAGTGTTAGCTGTATTAGATTTTGTCCAATATTGTTAAAATTTTTTTAGGAAATGGTTAGAATATTGTTAACATATTATCAGCATGTGTGTGTTAGTAACAATTAATTTATTTTAGGAGTTGTTTTGTACCATGATATTTCATGGATCTCATGGTGTACTAGTTACCTGTAAGTACAGGCTATTGCATTGTAATAAAGAATGGCCCATGATTTAATCTTATAAAATCAGTTACTAATCCAAAGAAAAACTTATTGTTTCATATTGTAGAATCAGTTACACTTAGTCTTCATCGTGGCCACAGTACCCATGAATAGTTACAGGTTATTGAGAAAGTTTGGCATTGGGGATGGGGGCAATTTATCTTTTTGATGATATTTAACATTGACAATTGGCCATTGTCGGAAGTTTGTCAAACTCAACTACAACAAACTTTTCTGACGTTGGTCAGCGCTTTAACTTCACCAACATCATCCTTCATCATCTGCATTCACATACACCAGATGTACTAGCTAGCACCATCATGGTGAATGTGAGGAACCTAAGTGTTTGTCAGGTTTGCCCATTACACATCAGCTGCACAGGAAACATACCCTAAAATTGGGGTGCGTTGCACATGTGCCCCAGATGCATCAGGTGAAGGATGCATATTTAACACTGGTTTTTTCTGCTATCATGTTGGAGTGAAACTTCTTAGTTGTGCTAAAGAGTCTAAATTGCAGCTCCCCTAGGCATTTTTGACGTGTTAAGAAGTGACATCATCCATTATGAATCTAAATTGAGATTTTGGAGTTGTTTCAAAAAGTAATTTAGCAGCCACTTTAGAACCTAATGAAACTAAAAAACATCTCTTCAAAATTTGTGAGTATTTGTTTAAATTTTGACCATAAACTTACAATAAAACATAAGAAAACAAGATTATTCAATTTTCGATGCTTACATTGATTTCAAAAAGCAAATTAGGAGCTATTTTAGAAGCTAAAGAAACTAAAAAGTTAGCATTTATTTAAAATTTGCTAGTATTTGTTTAAATTTCTAGCACAAACTTACAATAAAACATAAGAAAACAAGAGGACTCAATATCTATGTTTTATTAATTTCAAGTGTTTTGGGCAATTCAATTCCTCTTTTGTCAGTGGGAGAATTGAGAAGATTATAATCAAGAGGTGAGAAATTGGGCAATAAAGTGATCGGAGATTTGATTTCCCTTTTTCTAACTGCACCTCTATGGTGACTGCATGAACTACACAAGCTCATTTCAGTGAAGTATCATCCATTTGGAGAGTGATGCTTCTTGCCCTCCTATGAGTCATGCACATCAAAGGAAAGCAAGGGGAGCAATTAGATATTCCGTTTACCACATTTAGTAATCTCTTTGTGAAAACTGGATCCAGAATATTGCGAAGTAGAGGTTTTTGATGAAAGTGTTTATTTACAAAGGAAGTGGAGTGTTAGACCTGAGGTGCTTTCCTCTGTATTCTCTTAATATCTGCTTTTTTGTTATATTTGCAGTTGACACTTATAATTTTGGTGTCAGTTTCAATTGTATAGGTGCTGAACCTTGAGAAAAAAGCTCTAAAATTACATGGTGGCCTTGGAACTTCCTAACAACTTACTGCTCATTAATAACATGATTTGGAAGGTCTTAATTAACAGGTTATTCCTCGAAACTATTACCCTATCCTTTCTACATGAGGTGTAATCCTCTTAAGAATTCAATTTGCAAGTTTCACCTGATATTTGTTTAATTTGGATGGTTACTATGTTGGTTTCGAAGGTTCATTTCTTTCTTTTACTGTCCATGCAGGTCAACTGTGGATTGGAAAAATGTAAACACTGTTGGTGAAAATCAAATTGATCAAGTTGATGTCAGTTTATATTTTTTAAATATTTTCAAACAAACATTGATAGACAAGAAATCAACTTGTTCCTGTAAATAATCTCTAGCTTTAAGTTTTTTTGTTAATTGTTCATCAAAATTGTAGTTCATTGAGCATAATGAAGGAATATGGCATTATAGGCCATAAAGGTGCGTTGAATGTTGATACACCTTGCTAAGTGGCCCTCCCTAATAAATGATTGTTTGACTGACATGATGTACAGAAGCTGTTGACTATGATCACATATATAATTCCTGATCTGTTTGGCACTAAATAATACGTTACCATCTGCTCTCTTAATTTCTCAAATTTTTTTTGTAGACAGCCTGCTTTGCTGCTCATCAATCTTTTCTCTTGCACCTGAAAATTCTCGCTTCACTGTAATGACCTCAGGGATTGATGAATCGCAAAACAAACCGTTTATTTCCACTAGGAGGTTTTAATTGCAGGAATATATCCTATTTATAAGCAATATATAATAACATCAAATAAAAACAAAAAATAGCAATTATATATATATCCTATTTATAAGCAATATTTATATAAAGCCATTTTATGTCTAAAATTGCTAGACTTCCGAATTTTGCAATCAGCAGTGGTCCATATTAACTGCAAGGCTTGAAGGGTCTAAAAATCAAATAGAAGTACCCGAGGGTCTAAACGGGTAAGAAATGGTGAGAAATGTTTTAAACATACCCGAGGTATCTGAAGGGTCCAACATGTGACAAAAAACATTGGTAGGAATGCCTATAGAGAAACAACAGGGGCTATGTTAATTTTTATTCATAAAAGCAGGGGTTCTATGCAAATGCTTGTTCATCTTGAACTCAAACAACAATTTAAGAATATGTTGAACTTGATCAAGTGGTTCAAAGGCACTGGTTATTTTGAATAAACTTGTTAGCAGGGGTAACAAAGATGGACAGTCCAACTAGAAACCTCTATGATTCTAGTTTCATTTTCTCTTGTTCTTGCAGTTGGTGCGCTATAGTAGCAATGGACTTAAGATGAAAAAAGATTATAAACATGTGAAGGGGGACAATTATAAGAGTCTATGCATCAATTCAGATTGGTTAGCAACAATTAGCTTCCGTTGAAGGAGAAGATGCCAAGCTCCTTTTGAGGTTAGGAAAATTTGGCTTAGCTGTGTAGGATAAGCACGAGTGGTTTTGTGGTTTTGGAAAAGATGTGAATTCTTTACCCATTAGAGCACATGTTCATATGCTTTCTTTCCTTGTGCGTAGAGAATGCTATTCCTCTTAAGCAATAATGATCAATTGATGTAATTCATTTGTTACCTGGAATAATAAAAGATGTATTTAGTAAGAATAAAAGGCTATGTTCCATGGTGTTTCGGACACACACACACACATATATTTTGATGTCATGTCTAGCTATAAACTTACAAACTCTCTCTCTCTCTCTCTCTCTATATATATAAATTCTCTCTCTCTCTCTCTCTCTCTCTCTCTCTCTAATTATATATATATATTAGACATGACATCAAAATTAAGTTTAGACATTTATAATTTAGTGATCAGATAATGTATCAAAAGAAATAAGAGCATGTTCATTGATTCAAGTATAGTAGAAACAAATTCTCTCTCTCTCTCTCTCTCTCTCTATATATATATATATATTAGACATGACATCAAAATTAAGTTTAGACATTTATAATTTAGTGATCAGATAATGTATCAAAAGAAATAAGAGCATGTTCATTGATTCAAGTATAGTAGAAACAAAAAATACAAATATAAAAAAATTGATTTCAATGTTTTATTGTTCAATATCAAAATGAGAATGTACAACTATGACTCATCCGGGCTATCAATATGAAATGAGGCATCTAACTTTGGGTCACTATGTATATCAAGTTGTGACTCATTTAATGGATACCCAACCAATCTTGGTTGCACTGCCTCATCAATCTTTTTAGCATCTATAGGATCAACACCCCAATGTGCAATTGGAGTTTGTCAACCCTAAAGTCACAAGGCATTATAAGTTGCAACTAGCTTCTCCACTCATCTAGAGGTAAGCCTATTCCCTTTGACCAAGTGGATGAAGCTATAGGTGGAACAATTCCTCTCTGTTCATTCCTCAACAAAAGTCCAATCATGCATCCAAGATTGTTGATTTGTTCTTCAAAGTAGTCAGATTACATCTATGTTGCTGCAGAGTATTACATTAGATAGAGATACCACGTTCTTGAGTTTTTGGTGCATATTGTGGAAAAAATGGGGCACATAGTTGAATTATAGTTCTACAAATCACTCATAGATAGTGTTAGAATCTGAAAATATTATTAATCCAAAAAATTAGTGCAAAGAATAGATATCTAAACTATGAATGCAAATGATACGAAATCAAAATAGCAACACAGAGTTAGTCTCCACGAGAGTAATGCAAATGTTAGAAGCAAAATAGCATTAAAAGGATGCAAAAACAAAATATACAAAATACAAGCTAGGTAGTATGCTTATATAGACTAGGAAGAGGGAGGAGGTGGCAACATCGACCAATTAAGAGCAACCGTCTATCGGACTAAAGATAGCAAAGTATCTTTCCAAGATAGCTAATAGATGTTCACACGTAGGAATGTGACACCTCACAACCACTCACTTCGCAACCACTCACCTAATAAGACATGCTTTATTAACCTAAGCGAGATTAATAGAAGTGTAGGAAAAACCTAAGAATATAGGGAAAAATACATAACCCAACTAGGAAATAAAAACTAACACTAATAGATAGATGGTCACACAAAGGTTGTAAACAAAAGTCTAGGTAATCTCTTAAGAAGTTTGACAGGGGACAAATTGACACAATGTGATAACTTCGTGAAGCCCAACACACCCTTTTAGATTGTTTATGGGACATCCCTCAAAGATGCTATTGAAGATTTTAGATGATAAATGTGTTAGCCTAGATGTAGAAGACATTGCACAACACACAAAGGAGATGCATGCACAAGTTAAACAATAGTTGGAGAAGAATAGTATCGAGTATTAAGCTAATGTAGATGAGCATAGGAGATAGAAGACTTACTCAGAGTGAGATTTTGTCATGGCATGTTCGATAAAGGAAAGGTTTCCCAGGGGAACATATAATTAGTTGAAGCCCAAGAAGATTGGTCCTTCAAGAGTGTTGCACATATTTTCTGAGAATGCTTATGAGATTGGGTTGCCAAAAGGCTTTGGATATCTCAATGATATTTAATGTTGTTGATATATATGATTATCATGAAGTTGAAGATATTGTTGGTGGCATGCTGTTACCATAAGAACTTGATTGGAGGTAGCAAGTGCCCAAGAAGCAATGAGATGAGATATGGCAGACAAACCTTACTCATCTTAGTTTTGTAGTCTCTAAGTGTCACACACAAGTTTGCAAAAGTGTCGTACTTTTGGAACATTATCTTCTCTAAGATCAATTCTTTGCTAGGATTGACTAAAATCTGAGGACAAATTACTAACCTTCTCTTGATGTCCTTGTTTACAATGAATAAGATCAATTAAGTTCTCATGGAAGCATGTGGTGGAGAATAGAACCACTCAAGGGCATGCTCCTTGAGTGAACAAGGGAAACGTTTGCACAAAATACAATCATCATAAACATAGTTGAGACAAAAGAAGTAGAAAGTTGAGAGGAACTTCCTGCAACAATATAATGAAAAATGCGCGAAATAACAGTTTTAGCATAAACACAGAAGAAACTTATTGATCGTAGGCCACTTCGAGTGGGCAACCTCCTTTGAGCAAGCTCAATACAATAAATTTGTGGATGCCTTCATTGGCCTCAACACGTACTTATATACTAAGTCTAATCTAAACAACTATTTACTTCCCATGAATGTGGGATAATACAATATGCTCATGGGACGACTTACAAAGCATATGCGTCCAAAAGTAATATACTAACAAAGTAAAGAGAAGGGTTAAACACGGGTTCCTAACAAAAGTTTGGACATAAGTGGTGGGGTCTCCTTTGCCATTGTAGAGGGCAAGGTATGGTGCCTTGAAGTTAGGAGGAAAGGGGTGTGCTAGAATGTTATATAATAGGATTGTGATGAAGGTCCATGGTTACTCGCTTGAATTAAGTATTAATTGTTTGTCACATTTGTTGTAGATGGTCCAACATAAAGAGCATAATAGGATAGATTGATGATTGAGAAGGGGGAGGTGGTATAGGAAGATAATAAAGGTTTTGACGAAGAGTAGAAGAAAATGAAGGAAATGAAGGAGAAAATGGTGTGGTTGTAGGATAGGAAGGGGGAGATGGATAGGTGTAATGGGTCCCATGAGGAGGAGGGGGAGGGAATGAAGAAGAATGGATCATGGAAGTGGTGGGAGAAGTGGTAGTGATCATGAACACATTAGTATAAGGAATTATTAGGACTCATTCTTGCATATCCCAAAAATGCAAAATTTCTAAGTCTAGTGCCCCCTTTTGTTGCCTTGGCCATACTTCGCCCATAATTGATAGTTGATAAGAGAATTCTTTCAGTGGCCCCCCTAGGTCAATTTGTGCCAAGTGTTGTGCTTTGTTTTCCCTCATATCTTGGTCATGTGCCCAAATTTTAAAACTTATTGCCTTTTCCCTCGTTTCCTCGAACCCCCATTTCCTTTCATTTCAAGATCTTGAGATTTTCCTTCCCGACATCCCTTTCTCTTAGGTCCTCAAGTTTCAATTATGGACTTTTGTACTTTCTCTTGCTAGTTCGTGCTTCTTTGGAGTTCATTCCCTTGGTAGGTGTGCACCCTAATTCTTGCTTTCCCAATCATTTCTTTCTCGCAGGTTTTTGGAGTTCCCTATCCCCGTTTGCTTTGATTTCAGAGGATTTAATCTCCTCGATTCTTGATCTTCACTGTGTGGTGGATTCACAAACCTTTCTCTACCATTACACTTGAAGGATGCTATATCATGGATCCCTGAACCTTGAATATTCCAAAGTCCTGATCCTTATTCTCCTTCAGAGCTGTTTGTAGACCCCTAGACCTTTTTGTTCTTTGTTCCCAGATGGCAATCGGTATCTCGATATTTTGATGCTCTACACAGCGGGATTTCAAGTTTCCCTTTCCCTCAACACCATGGTATTGATTATGCCAAAACTCTGATATTTGCTTCCCCTTCGAAGTCACTCGTGGACTTTCAAACTTCTTCGTCCCTCTCCCCAACTTGAACGAGGTATTCCTAAACCTTGAACTCTGCCACCACGATAGACTACAAGTCTCTTTGATCCCAAGGTTAAACAGTAGTGATTCTCTTGAAGTCTTGATCCCTCTCAGCATAATCTCTTAAGCATGGTTTCAAATTTTCTTCTACCTCCCATCCCTACATCCTATCATCCCAATCTTTGCTTCCCCACTTTCTTGCTCCTATTTCTCACGAGCTTTTGCGATTTCCCTTCCCTCCTTGCACTTCCTTCCATAGTACTTGATCTCTTGTTTTCTTGACACTTGCCCCCATCATGCCTTCCTCTCATGAACCTCTGAGATTTCTAATACTTGCCTAACTTTACTTCCCCATTAATCTAACATCTCAATCTCCTAACTCTTGATTTTCTGGTCCCCTCTTGCAATTACTCATCCTTTAGGCATGCATTTCCCTGAACCTCGTTCAAATGTGCAGTCTCACCTACCTCCCTTTTACTTTCAAGGATGCAATTAATGCTAAAAATTGATTGTGATGGAGTTGTATAATCACTCAAATCTTGAGAAAATGCCATTTGACTCCTTAAAGTCACAGATCCAATTTCAAAGCCATGTGAAGATGACAAAGGTGGATATGGGCACTTCAATGCCATAAATGAAAACCCTAGATGTTGTAGGTTTACAATCGGTACCTGACTACTCTTTTGAGTGCGGAAGGAATGTTTTACTACCTTAGGGCATTTTATTGCAAATCCAAGGAATATTCCATTGTAGAGGGATGTGCTAGTGCATTCAATGCTTTGATTGGCATGCGACTCTTGAGAACCCCAACAAGACAAGCAGAATACATTATAATTGAATGCTATAAATACATGTTTGTAAGATGTAACTTGAGTTGGTCACTGAGCCAATTTCCCGACTGTAAGTGTCTCAAGCATGTTCTAGGGCATCAAGTGTTGCAAGTCTAGTTTGTAAGGGGACGAGATATACTTTGAAAATTATAGGAAGGTTAATTCAATGGACACAATACATGTAAATGGATGTCTCTATGATAGTTTGTAATTATTTAGGGGGCGTGGTTGAGCTTAATTGTGGATCCTCTCTTGCCACATTTGTTGGTATGAATGTAACAAGGGTTACATGAATGTGTGACAACTTTTGATGCATTGCAAATCTTTTGTGATGGCCTTTCCTTTGTTTCATGTGGGTAGTTGCATTCCAAGATGGATTACTAAATATGTCTAGTTTCATGAAGTGTTATCTCTGATTTGTATGTATATGCACATTTGGTTCCATTTATGCTCTATAGGGGTATCCTCTTCTTTCTTGCATGTTGTGACTCTATTGCTCAATATACTTTGAAAATTATAGGAAGGGTATTCAATGGATACAATGCATGTAAATGGGTGTCTCCATGGCAGTTTGTAATTATTCGAGGGGTGCTTGAACTTAATTGTGGATCCTCTCTTGCCATGTTTGTTGGTATGAACGTAACAAGGGTTACATGAATGTGTGCCAACTTTTGATGCATTGCAAAGATTTTGTGATGGCCTTTCCTTTGTTTCATGTGGGTAGTTGCAGTTTTGAAATGGATTACTAAGTATGTCTAGTTGCATGAAATGTTATCTCTGATTTGTATGTATATGCACATTTGGTTCCATTTATGCTCTATAGGGCTATCCTCTTCTTTCTTGCATGTTGTGACTCAATCGCCTAATGGAGTAGGCATTGGTATAGGAGGTGAAGGACCAAGCACATTTCAAATTTATTTCTCTATGCTCTTAGTAGTTTAGGAGTAGATTAAAGTTCTATGCATTTTCATGATTTAGTGATATAACACAAGGATTATTCAAGTAACCTCAAATAACTAAGATTGTTAGATAATCATGTCATGCAAGCCTACACCTTGCATTTGTGTATCAAATGTTAAGTGGATTCATTTGTGGAGATATTGTAATGCTATTATTTTAAGGTGTATATGCAAGGATGTAGTTATCAACTTAATGAGAGGTTTTGCAAGCAACTAGTTAGTCTTTGGCCTAGTGACAAAGCTTGGGGTCAAGCATACATTGGGTATAGTTGTTGCTGGTTCAAGTCATGTCCATTGTCATTTGATAAATATCTTGTTAAGGATACCACTGAGAAATACCCTCTTGAGTTCAATTGAGTCTAAATATAAAGGTGAGCCTACCTTGTCACAACAATTGGCCTTTAGTCATCCACATTCTGTTGATGAGCCCATGTCCTACCCTCTTGAAGACAACTCCTTGGCCTTGAGGATAGGTTAATGCTCTAGAATTGTGGAACTGTGACTTTGGGACCCAATAGGTACGTGAGTGGGATGGGACCCAATAGGTATGTGAGTGGGATGAGATGTGGGGATAGAATGGGGAGGGATGAAAGGAGGAGGGGTAGTGGAGAAGGAAGGGAAAGGTATATATGGGAACATAAAGGCTCGAGTATTAGGTTAAAGAAGAGGTTGAGAAGGAGGGATCAGAGAGGAGGTGGGAATGATGAAGAAGTAGTAGAAAATGCAGTCTTAGGAGAAATGGTGGATGAGATACCTTCCACAGATGGAAAATATTGGAAGAGGGGGCATTAGGATGCATGCTATGACCAATATTTTGCATGACTTTCAGCCTCATAAGATTGTCGAGGATAAGGTTGTCCAAAAAATTAAGGAGATCTGATGGGATGGGGACAAACTTTGAGTTAATAACATTCTTGACCTCTTGAATTTGTGATATGATTATCATTCATCGTTAAAGGTCAAGTTATGCTAGGAAGAATTATAGCTGGGAAGAATTCCACAGTCATCGAAATTATTTATAGCTGGGAGGAATTATAGTCTCACCAACAATAGTAGAATAAGAGAAGCTAGCGATGGGATGGACCTAGGATGGTAATGTCTAGCTCTATGGAAAGAATGACAAGGGGGCATGAACTAGAACAATCAAGAAGAAGAAACAAGAGAAGCTAGTCTAACATGTAATTAAAAGGAAAAACAAGCAAGATCTAATAGGTACACCAAATGAAAAAAAAATGGATTGGTTAGAGGGAGTTCACTTTTTTTTCTCCTTTTAATTGCAATAAACTAATGCCTATGAAATATTATCTCCAACTAGTCCAACACTAACCTATCACATGGAGTTGAGACTAGCAACTAGACAAAACAAATAGGAAACAAGAAACAAGAAACAAAACAATGCCTAGAGAGAAAATAGGAAAAATGAAGGTACATATGAAATTGGTGTGAGTTGGTGTAGTGCTAAAAAATGCTAGAAATGCTAATTTGGAGCTGTTGGAAAAGTCTTAGGCCAAAAGAAGGCAAGATAGTTGTGTCTAGGGTAGGGGCATATGTGTCTGATGCAGAGCATCCACGATGAGGCAATTTCCATGCCTTGACTTACGACGAAATTCAGTTCCTTACGGTTAACATGATGAGTGGGTGAGTTTGTTGGAGAAAAAGTAGAAATCAATCCTGACATGGGATAGGTAGATTTAAAGAAGACAACAGTTAGAGTCCGGTTTTAGTTAGGAAAGTTGTATATATTTCTAGAGTTATAGAGAGGATATAGAGGGGATTTGGTTAGTTTTTAGAGGGGACGAAGATTTATGTAAAGTCAGTTTTTGGCTGTAAATATAAGTTTTTTGTATATTTTCATGATTATTGTTATGCTTTGTGGTTATTTCTTTCCTATCGGATTGCTGTCTTTTTGTCAATGAACATTGAAAGTTTTATCTGGAGCTGAGGATCTGCATCAGTTGGTATCAGAGCACCAAAAGATTCTTGGTTGAGCATTCCCAGAAGGTTGCAGGGGGTTTGATAAGTTTTTTGTGTCAAGTCTTAGTTTTACTGATTCTAATTATTCCTTCCTAGGTTCACCCATTTCTTGGGTAGTGTCTCATATATTTTAGGGTCTAAACGCCCATGTTCTGGGCTGTTTATTTGTACATGTAATAAAGAATAAAAAGAAAGAGAATGCGTCATTTTGTTTGCTGAAAGAAAAACTAGAGTTCTTTTTAGCTTTAATCCTAGTCTTCATATTCTTGTTATTCCTTTGAGCATGAGAATGATTTGTCTCAGACAAGTTTGAGTGCAGGGTAGAGATTGTTTAAGAGAGTTCAAAGCCATGGATGCCGAAGATGTTTGCTGAATAGTGGGTGGGTGTAGTTGATTGTCTTGTCATTTTTCCTTCTTCAGTGTCACCATATTCAAAATCCATCTACACCTTGGGAAGGTTGAGATATTGATGCCATCCTTCACATCATGGCTATCGAGTCGACAGAGGTGAGAAAGCTGCCTACATATTATATTATTATTAATTGTGAGTTGATGTTGTTGAAATAGTAGTCAACATAGGAATAGATGCCCACTAAAGATGGAAAGAGAGAGTCATTCCAAAGAATCACAGAGAGAAACTAAACCCCAAAAGTCAATACGAGTGCATATTCAGTCAAGTTGCACCACAATGTTGTCTATTGCCGTCAGTTTGTAGTTTTGCTAAGTGCGGTTCCCTGAGTTGAAATCATTTTTGTATTGTCCTGTGCTATTTTAACTTCCTCGAGGGGATGAAGAGATGGTCAATAGATCATAAAAGAGGAGTATAGAGAAGCTCTATTTTGGGGACTGTGTATCACTATGAATTCAAATATAGATTTTTATCATGATGTGAGGAAGAGGATAGCCAAGCTGGAAGAAAGAATAAAGAAGAGGCAGAGACTAAAGCCAACAAAGGACCAACAAAAGGAGTTGCAAAAGTTAGAGTATGAATTGGATGAGTTAAAGTGGATGTTGGAGGAGAATGAAGCATGTAGCAATAAGAAGACAAAGAAGAAGAAATCTACATCAAAGGCTTTGAAGAGCTATGAGAAGGTGAAAAATAATGGTGAGTATAAGTACCTAACTTGTGAGCAAGAGTTATATTCAAAGAGGAAAGCCATAGAGGAAAGGATTAGCCAAGGGATATAACTCCTGGAACAGGGAAAGCTTAAATCCCTGGATGAGTTGGCAAGATTGTTATTAGATAAGAGGCCAATAAATGAGATTTGTGAAGAGTTTGAGTGTAATGAAATAACTCGCACAATGGAAGAAGATGATATGAAATATTCTACAAATACTTGATAATAACTGAGAATAACAGGCCACTTCGAGGGGGCAACCTCCAAATATCTCTAATGAGAACACACTTTACAATATGATGATGAAATAAGACTCACATCCTCCTATATATACCTAATTATTCTTAGGATGAATAGACACACCCCTATATAACACCTAGTCTGACCTATCTAACTAAATAATAATATAATAATGATAACATGACTTAATTAGGAGTTAAGATAGCCACAAGCCGACTATTCATAACCCTATGTACACCAATATTAAGGGTGTAGCATGCCCCCCCTCTTCAAATAAGCATTGTCCTCAATGCTAACAAAGTGTGGATTAATGAACTCCTCGTCCTCCCATGTGGCCTCTTCAACTAGTAAATTTTCCATTGGATGAGATACTCAGTGAGGGTTCTGTTCCTCAGCTTCTTCGTGTGTGTTTGAAGAATGCACTCTGGTTCCAAAATGATTCTTCCTTCTTCATCAAGCTCTAGTAGTACTATTTGAGTAGGACTATTATGCCTAATTACCTTCTTCAAACAAGAAACATGAAAAACTGGATGTATCTTTGTTGTTGGTGGCAACTCTAGCTTGTAGGCAACACTACCAATCTTTTGCATGATTTGGTATGGCCCATAATATCTTGGAGACAACTTATTATTCTTTTTTTGTTGCTTCAGTGAGATTTGTTTAGAAGGCTGCAATCTCAAGAAGACCCAATCCCCAACTTCAAAATTTCTTTCACTATGATGTTGGTCCCCCTGTTGTTTCATTCGATTTTGTGCCATAGCTAAATTCTCCTTGAGTCCTAAAAGTACCTGTTGTTGATGAAGCAAGTGGTCCTCTACTGCTTGAACTCTTGGTGACACCTTTAATGATGATGTGATGGAAGGAGGATGATATCCATAAAGTGCCAAAAATGGACACTTTTTTGATGAGCTATGAAAAGAAGTGTTATACCACCATTCTGCAAGTGGTAGCCAATCTACCCATTGAGACTGTTTCTCTGAAGTGAAACAACGTAGATATCCTTCCAAACACTTATTAACAACCTTAGTTTGCCCATCTGATTGAGGATGGTATGAAGAACTATGAGCCAATTGAGTACCCAAACATGAGAATAAATCTTTCCAAAAGTGACTAGTAAAGATAGGATTAAGATCACTGACAATAACCTTAGGTATACCATGTAGCTTTTGGATATTCTCCAAAAAAACTTTTGCCACTGCACTTGCTGTAAAAGGATGTGATAATGCAATGAAATGTTCATAATTAGTGAGGCGATCAACTACTACCATGATGACATTATGACCTTTAGATTTGGGAATCCCTGGGATGAAGTCCATAGATACCTCTTCCCAACACTGGCTAGGAATAGATAAGGGTTGCAAGAGACCTGGTGTCTTAATTGTCTCCCCCTTATTTCTTTGACAAACCAAACATTCAACCACAAAGTTTTGAACATCACCTTTTAGCCCTTCCCAAAAAAAATCTTGCTTGACCTGATGATGTCTTCAAAAATCCTGAATGACCACCAACTGGGGACTCATGTAGCTCTGTGAGAATCTTGTGTTTAAGAGTGGAATTCTTGTAGAGATACAAGCGCTCTTTATACCAAAGAATATCCCCCTTCAAACAAAACTTATCTGAACTACTAGGATCACTTTTTAATTGTTGGATGATATTACTTGTCGCAACATCATTTTGCCACTCTACTTTGGCTTCTTCCACCCAATTTGCTTGTAATATTGAAAGGGCACACAATAAGGCTTCATCTTTCTCATCATTTCTAGAAAGTGCATCGGCCACAATATTTTCCTTCCCTTTCTTATATACAATCTCAAAGTCATATCCCAACATCTTAGTGACCCATTTTTGTTGCTCTTCAGAGGATACTCTTTGTTCCAAAAAATATTTTAGGCTATCATGATCTGTCTTAACCTTGAGGTGTCGACCCATTAGATAAGGCCTCCATTGTTTAACTGTGTGAAGGACTGCTAGCATTTCCTTCTCATAAATAGGTTTGAGATGATTCTTACCCTTTAATTGACGACTCTCAAAAGAAATTGGTCGACCTTCTTGCATGAGAACTGCTCCTATCCCATTGCTAGAAGCATCACATTCCACAATGAATTCCTTGGTGAAGTCCGGAGTGGCAAGCACTAGAGTTGTACACATAGCCTCCTTCAATTGCTCAAATGCTACATTAGTAGACTCATTCCAATGAAAAGAATCCTTCTTCAATAGAGTGGTGAGGGGTGCTGCTATATGACCATAATTCTTCACAAATCTTCTATAGTACCCTATCAATCCCAAGAAACCCCTCAGTTTCTTAATGGTTTTTGGAATAGGCCATTCCATGATAGCCTTAATTTTGTTAGGGTCCATCTTTACTCCTTCATGTGAAACTATGTGTCCCAAATACTCCACCTCCTTAAGACCAAAAGCACACTTGGATGGCTTAGCGTAGAGTTGATGATCTTCGAGTAATTGTAATGCTTGATCTACATGCTACAAATGTTCTTCCCAAGTCTTGCTATAAATCAATATATCATCAAAGACCACTAACACAAACTTTCTCAAGAACTTCTTAAAAATGGAATTCATCAAACTTTGGAATGTAGATGGTGCATTGGTAAGACCAAATGGCATCACCAAAAATTCATAATGACCCTCATGAGTTCAAAATGCTATCTTACAAATATCTTCCTCCTTAATCCGAATTTGGTGATAACCAGATCTAAAATTTAACTTGGTAAAATACATAGCTCCATTCAATTCATCTAGCAAATCATCAATGACTGGAATATGAAACTTATTTTTAATGGTGTACATGTTGAGCACTCTATAATCTGGACACATGCGCCAAGTTTCATCCTTCTTACGCACCATCACCACAGGCGAGGAGTTAGCACTTTGGCTATGCTTGATAATTCTTGCCTCTAGCATCTCCTCAAGAATTTTTTTGATCTCACTTTTTGTATGTGTGGGTACCTATAAGGCTTGATGTTTGGTGGTTGGCTCCTTGAAACTAGTTGTATGACATTATCATGATCCCTCTTAGGAGGAAGTCCTTTAAGCATATCTCCAAGAACCATCGAGTGACGATCAATTATTGCTTATAAATGTTGGGAATTAAGGTGTCTCAACCTTGGTAATTCCTTGCATTATTTATGATTGTATTTATTAATTCATTGCCTATGTTGTAAATTAATTGTAAATTCCATATTGTCATTTTGTGGGATGTGGCATGGTGATGTGTCATCCTACATGGAAGATGACAACTTATAATTTTGTCCTCACATGAGGAGATAGGTGTCCCACTTTGTGGTAGGAGTATTTTGCCATGTGTCGGCATATTGGATGTTATGTAAGGGAATTGTTGATGACTGTTTTTACACATTCATAACAAAAGTTAAAATTGACAAATGAACCTAACTGTCTTGAAAAATATGAAGAAATCAATTAAGATTACTTAATCCCAAGTTTCTGTATGGTCAGGTCTTGACCTTGTGGATAATTTAGTAGGTTAATGTGAAGCTGTAATATGCAAGGGGCTTTACTTGATTTAAGGTGTTTTTATGACTCACTAGACCCGAATTATGCAAAATATCACAAATATCAACATTTTCTTCATTCCTTTGCATAAATTTGTTACTGTATCACAAAGCTTTATATGATTTATATTAACACAAGCTTTTCTTTTCAAATATTATGAAAACTGTCAAATATCAACTCAGTTGTTCATGTTTCCTTCAAATATCAGACAATCTCCTTTAAATCTTTGCGTTTAAGCTAAGTATTTCAAATGTTTGGGAAAAGTTAGAGAAATCTAAATTAAACTTCATTCTGCTACAGGATCTAAATGCTTTGTTATTCACGTTGTAAGTAGTACATCAAACTTGATTAAATCCACAGACTAAACCTTTAAATGTAAGCCCTGAGTATTTTCACGAACATACATTCAAGATTGCAAGCTTTGGAGAGATAATATTTCAAATACAAACAAGAGCCATAAAACACTCTTAAAGTGGACACATAATTCTAGAGATATTTGTATTCAAAATAAATAGTCATATATGATTTACAATGTATGAATGACTCCTTGCTTCATCAATCAACTTACAAAAAACTTACAAAACGTCTTACAGATACAATAAGGAAGCTAGATGTTCCACGCATTCTTTATTGCAGACACATGTGACCTCCTTCTATTCTAAACTAAAATGTTCTATTCAAAATGCTAAGACAAATTACAACTTCCAGCTCTGTTCTACAAATCCCTGTGTAAGTCATTACAAAGTAAAGGAGCTCAATATATAGATTTGATTATCCCCAATATGGTTCCAAAACCCTAGTCAATCATCAGTCTATATCTCAAGTGCAACATCAACGGTGGAAAACAAATCCTGCCAAAAATCTCTGAGAAGCATACTCCATACTGAGCGTAAAGATGCCCTTTGGAACCCTAACAACCATCAAAATATCTTTTGTTGCTTTGCCCTTTTAATTATGCTTCTTTCCACCTGTATATTTCCTCTCATTGAAAATGTTTACTCCTTTTGCTTCTTTTGTGATCCAATCCGCCCTTTGTGATGTCATCGCCATTAAAGCTCCACCTTCCATATAATTGCACACTGCCAATAGACATAAAAATGGATTTTAAAATTCACGTTGCTTTCGTCAATTTATACCTCTTTTGAATGTTAGATGGGCATTAATTATAGCAATTAATGCGCCAAAAGTTTGGCCTTCTATTGCAGTGTTTGCATTTTAAAACTTTTTTACTGTTAGTTTAATTCTGCATACATACCTTTTTCCTTGTATGCTTTCTTGTATGTTTTGTTTGTATGTTTTCTTTGCATCTTTAAACATACAAGCACTTTATGCAAGAAATCAAACTAAAGTTCCCTCCTTTTTCTGCTTTTTCCGTACATCCTTGTATCTTTTGCTTTGTATATTTTCTTGTATGAGTGCATATACAACAACCTTATGCAAACCCTCTCTTTACCTTTTATCTCCCGTGATGCCTTTACTGCTTCGTATCTCGGATATGTACATCGTAAACATACAAGCGTTCCAAACATACAAAGACTTTTCTATATTTAATTTCTTTTTTCGCATTCAGTTTGTATCTTCTATTTGCATCCGTTCTTTGTATACCGGCTTGTATATCAAAGATATACATTGTAATTATACAAACCCGATATGCAAATGGTGGGTCCACTTTACTTTTCACTTGTATCTCCACGATGCATATAACACTTGTATCAAACCCTTAGATACAAGTCCGCATACATACAACCTCTTTTGTATGTCCTTTTGGACTTCAACTTTTATAAACCATAGTTTACTTACCTTTCGGCTTTGCGGCATGCATAAAGTGCAATGCATTTTTCGATAGACTTTAAGGTATGATGCATCCTTTATATCGAATTTTAATTTTCTCCAAATTCCACATTGTATGTATATTGAAATGTATAACCCGAAACATACATACAATGTGCGAAACATACAACAATAAAATCTCATTTCATAATCCTTTTGGTTCCGTGGCATGCATATATCATTGTATATCTTCTTTGTATGTTTTCCTTTTGCCAAACATACAAACTTGAAATGCAACCGCCAGACTTAACTGATTATTTATTTAAACTTTGAACTTTTTTGGGCCCTACTTGTATGTAAGAATAAAATGTTATCGAAATGCATACAAGTAAAAATATACCAAAACCCGACAACTCCCACATGCGACTCATACCACGACCCGATATACAAATGACTTTGTATACGAGCGACCTTGTATACAAACGACTTTGTATATGCAACATACAAACCCTCTTATTGTACATTTTACCAAAAACATACATATCTTGCAAAATATTGTGAATTTTAACATGGTTCAAAAAGCAACCCTCACTCATTTTGACAAGGAATTCACCCATATTCAGCTCTGGTACTTAATGCTATTTTTTCTTTGTTTTCAACAAGGTTTGTAACTTTTCACTTCCTTTTCCCTTTTACCACCAAACATACCCACACACAAAAGCAAAAGCCACAGCCACAACAGGGGTCCTCATTTTGCTAAGGAGTAAAATGGAGCGTGTTGTGAGCATCACAACAACTAACAACCAAATTAAACAATCAAATTAAAACCATTAAAGAAAACTAAATGAAATAAATTCATAACTTCCAACTATTTTTTCTGCAAATCATTATCTAACTTGAGACCTAATGTATTCAATAAGGTGCATGAATCTTCCTTTCAGTTTAAGTGGGTGCACGTGATTAATAATCCTCATCTTGAAAATTAGTTGAACAAACCAGTGATAGATATTAGCCTACATAGTTGATGTCATTCCCTCATAGCCAACCGGATAGAGCCTTGCTGCCAGCAGGTGTCCATAGCCCCGACAAGGTTATCGTTACAATTCTCCTAAGTAGAGCCCCATTGCCAGCAAACATTTATAGCGTCGATAGAGTTACTTAGATGGCTTAATCTAGATTTTTAGTAAAATCCATTTTATTATTTTATTTATTTTATATTTTGCATTTGATAGAGATTTCATAAGATATTACAGTTGTAACTTCATGATGCAAGGAGTGATCACTTGCTAAAATTAAGCTGAGAATTGTAATGGTAGCAAGGGTGACCTCTGATTTTTCACCTAATAGCTACACTGGTAGGTTCAACCAACCCAAATATTTTAGGTGTCATTGTGAGAAACTTCCCTTGAATACTCAACCCACAGTTATTGAATACAAAATTTCACAAGTCAAACAACTTTCTACATTCATGACAGTCACAACAATTTATGCATAAATTTCAAATAATTAACCTGAATGTTCTAAATTTTTTATTGTTTTCAGTGGTTGTCGGTCTGCTCCTACATATTTTGAAACAAAACAAACATCCCTGCTAAGACAACACAACACACAAACAAACACAACAAAACAAAAATAAAAAGAATAAAACAAAAACAACACCAAACAAAAAAGAAAACGAAAAACAAAACAGAAACAACCCAAAACTGTACATTATTTACATTATAATACACATAAACTAACTGGCCTCACCTCAAGCCTGAAAGTAATGTTTCAAGTGTTGGCCATTAACTGGTAATGGCACATCTTCCCCAGTCAAGGTCTTGAGCCTGAAAGTATTGTCTCCAATTATTTCTACGACCTGTAATGGACCTAACCATAATTTGTCAAATTTTCCATGATTTCCTTTCTTTTCATGTGCTTTATCCCAGCACAGCACTAAGTCTGATATTCTAAACGTTTTGACTCTTGCTCTTTTATCAAACCATCTTTTCACTACTACTTGATGTTTGGCAAATTTCTCAATGGCTTGATCTCTTTTCTCATCTGATTGTAACATTTGTATTATTCTGGCCTCTCTATGATCATCAAAGCCTAAATATTCATTAGCAAACTTCCAAACTAGTATTCTTAAATTCATTGGAAGTATGGGATCAATCCCATAAACTAAGTGATAAGGTGCATTGCCTAAGGCTGACTTAACTTTAGTCCTATCTACTCACAGTGCATATTCAACAATGTGCTCCACTCTCTAGGATTCTTTTCAGTTAGCTTCTTGATTATATCTAATAAAATTTTGTTTGTAGACTCAGCTAACCCATTCCCCTGAGGATAATAATTTGAAGAAAACTTTAAAACTATCCCATACTCAAATGCCCATTTGAAAATTTTCAAAGAAGAAAATGTAGGGCCATTATCACATACTAGCAAATAGGGAGTTCCAAACCTGGTTATGATGTTTTCTTCAAGGAACTTGATAACTACCTCAGTAGTAGAGAACTTGCAACATGTGGCTTTAGTCCACCTTGTACAATAGTTAGTTACTATCAGTATAAACTTAAGTCCTATAGATGACGGAGGATTTATGACCCCAATGAAATCTAAGCCCCATTGTGCAAATGGTCTAGACTCAATCACTGGCTGTAATGGATTAGCCTGATTCCTTCCCTTGTCTGCTGTAGTTTGACAAGTGTGACAACTTCAAATGTGACTCTCAGTATCTTTGAACATTGTAGGCCAGTAGTACCCTGCTCTCAATATCTTATGCGTTGTAGCTAAATGGGAACCATGAGCAGTTCCATACTTATCATGTAACTCTAACAATACCTTATCTGCTTCAGCTCTGTTTAAACATCTCAAATATATTCCTTCATGGTTCTTCTTGAATAGAAGACCTCCTTGTACCATGTACTTCTGTGCTTTAATCTTTAAATCTCTCCTCTGAGAGGATTTCATCTTACTTGGATATTTCCCTAATATCAGAAAAGTGTTCAAATCATCATACCACCTTGATGCATCACTAGAATTCAACACATATTGCTGTTTCACCAAATTTGGATCTGTGTTTTCTATGGTTTGTACTAATGCTTTTCCTCTGACCAATTTCATTGGAATAATTTCCATATCAAACTCTTGCAATGTTGTAATCCATTTAGCTCTTTTCTCTTTAGGCTCATTCTGCATCAGCAGCATCTTCATGGCTGCATCTGGTACTATGGCTTTAACCTGATTGTGTAAGATATAATGTCTGAACTTTTTTACTGCTCTTACTAATGCAAACACCTGTCTTTCTGTATCAAGATATTTCAGCTGTGCATCCTTCAGAGGTGCACTCATGAAGGCTATGGGTTTTTCTTCATTATCTTCTCCCTTTTGTGTCAAAGCAGCCGCAACTGAATGTGAAGATGCAAAAGAATAGATGTAAAATGGCTTTGTATAATCTGGACTTGCCAACATAGGAGCATCGAAAATGGGCTCCTTAATATCTTCAAATACAGCTTTAGCTACTGGTGTCCATTCTATCTTCGCATCCTTCTTCAACATGGTGTTCAATGGTTGTACAATTTCTGTAAACCCTGTAATAAACTTCCTGACAAAATTAATCTTACCAAAAAATGACTTTAGTTCTTTCTTACTATTTGGTAATTGTAATTTCTTTATTCTTTCTATTCTATCAGGATCAATAGATATCCCATTTTTAGAAATGACATGTCCTAATAATTTTCCTTCAGTTATGCCAAATGAACATTTCTTGGGGTTAAGGGAAATCCCGTACTTTTCACATCTTTTAAGTATTCTTCTCAGATCTTCAACATGAGTGGATGCATCTTTAGAGTAAACAGTTAAATCATCCATATAAATAACAATGCACTTACCTGACAATCCACGGAATGCAATGTACATGGCTCGTTGAAAAGTGGCACCTGCATTGATTAGACCAAAAGGCATTCTTCTGTAAGCATAAATTCCCCATTTACAAGTAAAAGTGGTCTTCAATCTATCCTCTTTATCTATTAAGACTTGGTTATATCCTGAGAATCCATCCAAGAAAGACATCATTTTAGCCCTATTCACTGCTTGCAACACTTCATCTATTGGAGGCAAAGGATAATAATCTTTTTTAGATGCCTTATTCAAATTTCTAAAATCTACACATAACCTAATGTCTCCACTTTTCTTTCTCACAGGTACTAAATTAGCTACCCAGGTTGAATGTCTGACTGGGAAAATTATTCTGGCAGACAACAATTTTTTCACCTCTTCAAAGATTAAAGGCTCTAAAATAGCATTCACAGGCCTTTGTTTCTGCCTAGATGGTTTAACATCAGGTTTCAAGGGTATCACATGAGTTATGATGGACGTATCATATGTTTTCAAATCTTCATACATCCATGCTATGACATGTTTGTACTCTTTCAGAACATCCACAATTTCTTTTCTCAACTCTTCAGAGCAAGCCTTTCCAATAAGTACATTTTGTGGACTCTACTCTATTCCAAGGTTATATGGATCACACTCACCTCCCTCAGTTTTGGGCAAATCTTTCTGTCTTACTACCCCATCAAAGTCAAAAATCTGTTCTAACTCGATCACTCCCTTAGGTAAGAAATTACTTTTTAGGTTGATTATGTCTTCTTCATCCCAAGACACATCAGGCCTTTCTTGTTCATCAATAATTTGAGCTTCAAAGACCTCATTACAAGTTAGAAAATCCACAATTTGTTGATCCCCTTCAAATACCTGGAAATGAGTAACATTATTTGGTATACTAGGAACATTTACTAATTCAACAACAAATCATTTTAAACCTGATAATGTTAAGGGTTCCAATGTGCTAGCAGCAATTGCTAATGCATCTGGTCTATGGTTCAATTCTCTAGGGATATGTTCTATGTTGAAATCATCAAACGAATTTATCAAATCCCACACCCTATGCCTGTAACAAACCATCTTTTTGTAGTTGCATGCATACAATTTCCTTACTTGCCTGACCACTAACTCAAAATTTGAAAATACCCTGATCATTTTTACCTTTTTCTTGATAGCCATAACAAGTCCATAAATCAAAGCTTCATATTCTGCAACGTTGTTAGTACAAGAAAATTGTAGCCTATATGCTGCTAAATATGACTTACCATTAGGATCTATAAGCTCCACACCTGCACCTGCACCCTGTTTAGATTTAGATCCGTCACATTTCATTGTCCACATGCCATCTTTATTCTTTTGACCCTTTACTTTGGCATGCTTTTCTTTTTCTATCACATGTGAGGTGCTATCTTGTTCATTCATAGGCAATTCATTTTGACCTACTTGCATATTTATACTTTCAGTTTGTAAATCAGAATGGCAAATACTCTTGTCCTTTGTTTCTTCTTTTAAATCTGGGATCAACACATCTATGTTATTCTGAAAGTATTTCTCTGGTTGATTAGGATTAACCTTTCCTTCTTGCAGTCCTACTCCCTTTGTGCATTTTATGTATTGATATTCAATAATATCTCTGCACATTCCACAATTTTCTTTAGAATGAGGTTTATCATGAACTCTACACATGTTTTTATACAATTTACATTAAACTAGAATATTTTGTTCCATGCACCTTTCCATTTCCTGTCTAATGACCTGACCAAAACTATTTATTGCATTGCTTTCTTCATTAGAAGAATTTCCATCAGACTCAATGAATAATATTGTTTCCTTACTGACATGTTTTTCTCTAAAATTTAACATCAGGGTTTCTTCAACTTGTACCCCTTTGTTAGTAACTCTATAAACACCAGGTTCAACAGAAGCATACAATATCTCATTAGTCCTATTGTATTCTGTAATCATGTGTTTCATCCTAGGTTCTGCTTCTATCCTGATTTGATTTGTAACACCTCTCCAAGGTAACCACATATGTGAAAAATTAGTGGCCATATATCCATTCAATGTTTTGAACCAGTCTCTACTCAACAACATCCCATAATTCAAAGGTATATCTACTACCTGAATGTCAATAAACTGACTTACCCTAGGATTTGAGGCTAATTGCATTTGAATATGCATCAGTTCTCCTATCACATTAACCTCAGTTTTATCCAATTGTGTAACAACCTTAGCAAATTTAGTAGGAGTCAGCCCTAAAGTTTTGCATATTCCTAAAGGCATTACATTAGTTGATGCACCAGAATCTACCATGCAATTATGTATGTTCTTTCCACACATCCTAATGGTTAACAAGAAAGGAGGGGCCTCCTTCTTATCTGCATACATCACCACATTCGTGTTGGAAGGCTGTTCAATTTTCCTACTCTTTTCTTTGGGCTGCGGATCTCTATTAGGAACATTCACATCAGCAGAAACCTCACTTGTCACAGATGTATCCAAGGATTTTATGAAAGCATTTCTAACTCCTAGACTTTTCAATAATTCACATAAAGGTATACTAACCTTGATTTTCTTTATCTCTTCTGACAAGTAACTCATCAACCTCATTCTTTCTACTATCTCTGTTTTACCTGTTTGGACTTTTTGTGCTACTGTTTCATTATTTGCATGATGATTAGCCTTTAGTATAGTAGGATTATTACTAGCGTTCTGATATGGGGGAGTATTGAAATTGTTAGGAGGAGTGGAAGTAGTGAAAGGACCTCCTGGCCTAGTGTTATTTCTCAAATTATAGGTGTGATTTTTGTTTGACTGGTGAAAAACTTTTACCTCTTCTGTTTCATATAACACTTCATTTTCAGTTTCAAAAGGAAACTGAAATGCATTTAGTACTAAGGCCGATTTAGGATATAGGTTCTCACAAAAATAAGGTTCATCCTCTAACAATTGATCCTCTTTTTCTTCAGTTGCTAAGGTAGAAGTCTCTAAGACTAAAGCAGTCTCATATCCTGAGGGCACTACTTCATTACCTTTGGGAATGAGAAACTTAGAAGTGGGAGCCTGTACATCTACATTGAAAATACTAGCTGATAAATGGAAGTGAGGACAATCTAGTTCAGCATGAGTACTGGTATTATGAAATCTGCACCAATTCTTCAATGCTATATTAGCTATTTGAATTCTAGCTGTTTGTTTTGTATCCTGATTATCTAAATTCTCAAATGGAGAAGCTAGAGTGCCATTATTTGGCCCTGTGTTCCATGTCTTAGGTGGCCTTGGCTGATTTTGATTCCTATTGTTGTTATCCCAAGCCCTATTATCTACCACATGTCCTCTATTTTGCATCGGTTGTCCTGGATTATGATTTTGATTCTGATTGTAATTCTAGTTTTGATTTGAACTTTGACCCTGGTTATAATTCTGATTATGATTCTAGTTATGGTTTGGGTTGTAATTCTGACTATAGCTTTGGTTATGGTTTTGACTATATCCTTGGTTGTTTCTACCATAGAAATTTTTATTTTTCAGTTGTGTCATTTCAGTAGTCAATCTTCTCAAGTGTGCAGTAATTTCTTTGATTTCTTCTCTTTCCTCTTGTGCTTTTGCCACAAATGTATCCTGAGGAGGTTGGAAGAAAGATTGACCATTACTCTGATTATTATTGGCAGTGTTACCAGTATAAGGGAATATGGCCTGGATTGGGGTAGGATTATACATAGGTGTGTATGTAGGAGCTAGATTCAATAATGGAGTGTTATGTGTAGGGACTCCATTCCAAGGTTGTGTCTAATTTTGTATCCCAAGATTTCCTCCATTAAGAAATGGATTATAAGTTGTTTGTCTCATCTCCTGGTTTACTAAGGCTGCCTCCTTCTAAGCCTTGGATATTGTATCTATGCCCACTTTTCTTTTGACAAACATAGCCATTAGTGGATCTAAGGCAACATAATGCATGGCTAACAATGTATCTACATTTACTATGTAAGGAGCTACCAACCTAGAATAGGCCTTTTGAAACCTGTCATTAAAATTGTTAATCAGCTCTCCTTCACCTCTCTTTATTGCAGCCAATTTATGTTATAAGGTGGAAGGATCTATTGGTCCTCTAAATCTAGACAAAATTTTTTCTTCCATAAGTGCCCAAGAAGAAATATAACCATTGGGCAAGTTAACATACCAGTTAGAAGCCTGCTCATTGAAGGTGTAAGGAAACAATCTACACACAACGTCCTCATGTTCTAACCTAGCCCTAAAGCATGCCTCCTTAAATATCCTAATGCGATCTTCTAGATTCTGATGCAACTGGTATTTAGGACATATCTTTTTAGGATTCTTTGGCATCTCATGATAATCAAGGAATGTTATGGGAGAATTAACATTAAAGTAAGCCATTGCAGCTGGACCTTGGGGAATACCTAGATTTCTTGGTGGACTTGGACCTCTAGGAGGACTAGGACCTCTAGGAGTACCTAAACCAATGTTATGGGTACTAAAAGGTGATCCAGGAGGTGTTCCAGATGAACCTCCTGTTGGAAAGAGACACTATGTGGCTTCTTGAGTGTTGTCATTGATGGCAACAACGTCCATCCCACACATCCACAGGACATGATATGACCATACCAGAAGATAGACTGAAGTGTATCTTGGTCCGGTAAGCAAGAACAGATTATGTAGCAAGGTCTGACAGACAGGTCCAGATATCTCAGAGGAAGTATCTCAGTAAAGCACAGACTTGGGAAGTCAAGTGGAGTACCTTGACTAATATATTCCAGAGATTGAGCCTCCGGTGATATAAGAGTGAAAAGATATGAACACCTAAGTGTTGGGTTCCTGTTTGGCAGAGTAGACTGAGGAAGAACTGACTGACAGAGCATCAAACTTTAATCCGGATGAGCTACTAATGGTGATCAATTTTCTTGAGGTATCATTCATGATTGGCTGACATGATTGATGACTTCTACAAACATCTCCTTAATACGTATCACTTAATAAGCAAGGATTCAGCTGACAAATCAGAGTTTGGGAAAATATTGACTATTTCGGATGCTGACTAGAAAGGTGTTGAAATCATTAGTGCGGATATATATACCAAATGGATTTGGATGCGAAGGTGTGTGTGGTATATTGTGAAGTACGAAGAAAAGTAGAGAACAGTGTGGAAGTAGGAATATAGGTCTGGTATGTGACAAGACAGCAGCACCAAAGAAGAAAAAGAATGAAGTGCAACAGATCAATATATTGAGCCTAACTGGAACTGAACTTCAGCATATGTGGATGCTTCTCATTAGTTCAAGTATCTAGTTACTTTCTTGTACCTTGTAGATAGTGAGTCTCTTGTAGGCAGTGAGCCTCTTGTGAGCAGTGTGCTCGGGCAGTGAGCCCTAATTGGCAAGTGCCATTTTGTACTTCTATTCTTTTAACAGAGAATACAATCTTAGGTTAGTCACCCTATGGTTTTTCCCTTAACAGGTTTTCCACATCAAAATCATTGTGTTATGTGTATTGACTTTGTTTCTGCTTTCATGGTTATGGATGCTTATTTGTTTTGATGCTGCACTAGCTGTTAAAGAAGAACATAGAGTTAAGTTAATTTAGATAACTGATTCACCCCCCTCTCAGTTATCAACAATTGGTATCAGAGCCAAGTTCCTCCAAATAGAGCCTAACAGCTTGAGGAAGATCTGGGAATCTCAATGGATATGTATGGTATGAGGGAACAACTTTAGTCTGCCCTAGATGATCTTGAGCAATCTCACTCTGAAGTCAACAACTTGAAAGAAAGACTCAAACAGGCTGATGATTTCATAAATGAACTAAAAGAGAAACTGAGTATCTCTATGAAAAAGAGAAAGGAACTACTTCAGTAATTGGCAAGTCAAGGTGAAGCCAATGATACAAATGAAGATCTGAAGGAGAAAACCAAGTTATGTGAAAGGTTATCAAAAGAGGTCATTATGGTAAGACATGAAATGGAATCAAGAGTTATGAAATTCACCCAAGAAATTGAAGAGAAAAGAAAAATTGAAGATGATCTAAGACAATCTCTCAAGGAGAAGTCATAAGACTGCCACAAAATGGATAGAATAATCAGGCATCTAGAATCTGATCTTGAAGAAGCTAGAGATAATGAAGAACAACTTGAGAATCAGATTGACACTCTTAAAAGGGATCTTCAAACAACAAATGAATACAAAGAGAAATTCAAGATAAGCTCTGCTCAACTTGAAGTTCTTCTTCAAAGCCAGAAGAGGGTTGATGACAAACAAGGCTTGGGGTATGAGAAAGGTGAAAGCTCTGGATTAGGAAATCCCAGGAACAGACCTAGAAGACCTCCGGCAAGGCAACCAAATGCTCAAAGATATCCATCTTTCAATGGATACTACCACAATTGCAATAACTTTGGTCATAAAGCAAATCAGTGTAGAAGAAGAATGAATCAGACTAATTCATCCTTCTCCGGACAATGTTTCAATTGCAAAAGGTATGGTCACAAATCTCATGAGTGTAGAAACATGCAAATGAACAATTATTTCAATGGTAGATGCTTTGCATGCAATAGAATAAGACATATGGCTAATCAATGTAGACCAAGAGGATATCAGTCAAATATGCAAAGAAATGTTGTTTGCTACAATTGCAATAGATCCAGTCATATTGCCAAATTCTGCAGAAGCAAGAATCAGGACAAAAAGGGTCCAGTACATCATAATCAAAACCAAGACAAAGGAAAAGGAAAAGTGAATACAGATGAAATCTAAAGGGAAATGAACAAGATTTGGGTGAAGAGGAGTACATAAAATGTTGAGGATGGATCCGCACCAGAATCTAGTGCTGATGTTCCTTCCGAAAACTAAATAGATGAGCTCTGGCTCAGGGGGAGTCACAAAAGAAAACAATTTCCCCCAACCAATCAATTGGTGCGTAAAATTGGCACATGGAAGGTTGCGGATTAAAAGGGCTCTAAGAGAAACATGTAAATAATCCTTGGTAAAGATATGGATGATCCACAAGAAGCTTAGAAGAGGTTAATCTCCCAAGATTGATCCGGTTCAATAGTCATCCGGTAAGAAGCAGGATTTTCACAGTTAGATCCGGCATAATTCAAAATTGAGAAATCTTGATCTGCAGATAGATCAAATGATTGGGGAAAGGAAGATAGATTGTCATTAATCACTGAGAATAACTCTAAGTGTATCTCAGTGATCTAGAAAAGATCTTTCTTAGAATAAGGAGAACAAGGCAACCAGAATGACTTAAGTTGCGCATTTATTGCAATATGGAATTAGGGTTTGCTCAGAGATAAAAATGGTTCATTTGCTCGTCATTTGCACATTTGCATTAGTGAAAAAGATAAGAAGAGCTCTGCAAACAAGTTTGCTTCATCTCTCTCAAGGATCAATCGCAGAGTTCAAGTCAACCGGCGATCTTTTCAGCTCATTTCGTGAACCCTAAAAGTGTAAAAGGTATTTTCCATTCTTGAAATCTCTCTCTGAATCTTTTGAAAGATGACTACTCCGAATGTTGTGAAAATCAGTGATAGGCCACGTCCTAAATTCAAGAAACATCCATACAAATCTCTAGAAGTTGATCCCCTAGGTGCCTTTTCAAGCATTCTGCATGGGGTTTTGCATGTTGAAGACGTTAGGGCATACATTCATGTGAATATTGAGGAATTCGAGGAATCCAAGTTGATGGATATATATCATAAGCAACTATTAGATGAATCATTTGAACTCAAACCTCAGTACAAAGCCATCCGGGACAAGCATTTTGCATAGTACATTCATTTCCCCTGTTTTACAGAAGAGAATGGGTCTGGTATATTCTGAGCCGAGTGCATGACAACTTTATATGGTTAATGAGGCCATTTAAGATCACAAGGGATGCCATTAGGGCGGTGACCAGATTGCACTCATCCGGTGGGTTACCTACTCTCAAATCAATCAAAAACCAAATTGTGAGTGAGGCTACCGGATCAAAATTTGATAAAAGAGCAATGCAATTGAGGATATCACAAATCTAGATATCAAGTTTGCCACAATGATAATTGGCTACAAGATATATCACTCCAGTAGAGAGAATTCTGTTTTCGGAACAACAATTTACATTGCTTATGAAATGTTAAGGAAGAATGCTGACTATGATCTCTGTGAGCTCCTTCTAAACCAACTTTTGGAGAATCTACAGAAGATAAAGAAGGACAAGAAGAACTCTTTCAAATACTGTGGCCTGATACTCTGTCTGTTCTTCTATTACATGAATGAGCTACTTGGATCTAGTGGCTGGATATGGCAAAATGACAGACCTATTGCCATACAAATTAGGGATTATTTGCATGGGCTTGGTGATACCAAGGTACAAAACACAACACTATGGGGTTACTTCAAAAACTTCCAAAGCTTGATGCATGCCAGAGAAAGAATCCCCCAATTATGGGTTAAAAAGTATAAGGATATAGTATGCTTTATGGTAGAAACTGATCAGTGCCTAATGGAGGTAGTGGAACAAAGGATAGTCTGGATCATGCCAATGGGGTATGAAGTAGATGAGAAAATTGTAGAGCTACATGTTCAACACATGCTAAGTCAACCCAAGGATCCTAAGGTAGAAAGGTTTGGAACCTTTGAAGAGTTGAGTGTGAAGATTCATGTGGAGCTAAGACAACCAGAAATTAAAAGAAAAGTGAGGAGGGAAGTTGAAGAATTTGCCAAGAGGCACGGAATTTCAAAGGAGGCACTTGATGCAAACAGAGAAAAGATGGAAATGACAGAAAAAGAAAGGCAAGAAACTGAAAAAGAAAGTGCTCCGGTGCAAGCCCCCTCCCAGACCAGATCCTCCAAGAGCTCTGCACCTGCCACCTCTAAGAGCCAGAAAGCATCAAAATCAGAAGTTAGGACATCTGGAAAGGGAGAAAAGAGAACTAAGATAAAGGCCACAAGGTCTTATATTAGTCAGAAGGATGATGAAGAGACAGGATCTGATGAGGAGATCAAGAAAATGAAGAAGAAGAAGAAGAAATCCGGTGAAGCAGAGGCAGAAGAGTTTGTTGAAAGGCCCACTCTGTCCATTGATGATGTAGTCAAATCAGTCATTGTGGATGGGAACCTAAAACCAATGACTGAATTCTATGATGATTATAATGAAGCTGACCAGAAGATCTTGCAAGAAGCTACAGTCAGGTATCTGAATATCTATAATAAGGCATTTATTGAAATCATATCTCTAATTCCTAAGAGCCTAGAGAAGAAACTAGAAATAAGGAAGAACAATGCTACGACAAAAGACCTTGAGATCTAGGAACAGATAGCTATTCAGCTCTATCCTTCAATCACTTAGAAACAAATGAATATGATCTTCAAATATTGCAAGGATGAGTTCCGGAGCAAAGCTAGAATGAATCAGCTTATGCTTGGAGAGACTGACAAAGTGGCAAAAGAAACAGAAGATATCCTCCATAATGCCTATAAAAGATTCAATATTCCTATTATAGAGGACTTAGGTGATGAACCCTCTGTCATGGATAATGAAGGACTTAGTACATCAAAGGAAGATCCTACAGAGAAAAATGCAGAAGAACTAGGTGTGGAGAAAACTAAGGACTTGGATTCCTTTGCTCTGGAAGAGGAAGTCCTTAAAGAAGCAAACATCTCTCCTCTGGTTTCCCCTGCAGACTTCAGATCTAAAGGAGAAGAAAGATTAGAGGAGAAAACCAGTCAAGAAGAAGAAGTAAAGGAAAAGGAAAAAGACCAAATAGAGAAGACCCCAAGAGACAGTTCTGAGACTGCAGAAGGAAAGAAGACTCTGTCTCCGGCAAGAGACACTGCAGAAACTGTCAAAGATTTCTTGACCAAAGAGATGATGGAATTTGATGAACCGGAACTACTTCAAGGTCCATTCAATTTTTGATTCCCTCTCCCCAGTTCAAACCATGAAGCTAGCATCCTTTACTTAAGCAAAGGCAAAAGAAAAACTTCTGAAGTCTCACATGGAAGACTGTGAGCTCATAGAAACTGCATCCAGTGTATTGGAGAAGATCATGCCATCCTTCCAAAAGGATCCTTCGGTCTCCACATTCAGTAATCTAAAGTCTCTTGTAAATTCTGTTCATACACATTTTGATTCCTTAGAGAAGTCAGCAGAAGAAAAGGTCTGGAAGGAGTTTTTGGGAAAGAGATTCTCTGAAGTACAAGGACTAATTACCAATGATAGGAGAGTTATGGATATTGGAATAAAGAGCTTAGAAAATTCTCTTAAAGATGGCAGAGATATATATAAATTTTGTTTATCCTGGCCCAAAGTGACCAAGGACATTGAGAAGAAAGTAAAAGAGCAAGAGGATAAACTGTTAAGTTTATCTCAAAGTTTTGATCCTCTCTCCTCTTCCATAATCAATCAAGAGTGTCAGACTATTGCAGTCACAAATGAAATAAAGAAGCTTGAGAAGGAGAAGAAAAATAGAATAAACAGGTTAAGTGAACTTAGAGGGATCATTATCCCTAAGTTAGAGGCTATGCATGAAGCCCTAATTAATGCTCAGGCCACAGCTCAGACTAGTGATCCGACAGATCTCAAGAAGGCAGAAGCTTTTGCATTCCTGTTGAGTGGTCACATCTCAATTTTGGACAGGATGAAGCAGAGTTGGGTGGTAGAAGTTGTACAGTTGAAGAATACTTTTGCAGATATACTTAAGTCTATGTAAGTACAACTTGTATATATATACTTATGCGTATATGTATAGATTATTTTTCTTAAAAATTTTGGTGTGCGGATTCTACCCTTTATCATTGATGTTAAAGGGGGAGTGAGGAGAAGTGAAAAATGTGGGATCTAGCTAAGGGGGAGCTCCGAAAAATTGTACATTAGAATAGAGTATCAGCTAAGGGGGAGTACAGTGTGACACTTAGTTATTTTTCACTAAGTGTTGCCATCAATGCCAAAGGGGGAGATTGTTGGCAAGAGACACTATGTGTCTTCTTGAGTGTTGTCATTGATGGCAACAAACTCCATCCCACACATATACAGGACATGATATGACCATACCGGAAGACAGACTGAAGTGTATCTTGGTCCAGTAAGCAAGAACAGAGTATGTAGCAAGGTCGACAGTCAGGTCCGGATCTCTCAGAGGAAGTATTTTAGTAAAGCACGGACTTGGGGAAGTCAAGTGGAGTACCTTGACTAATATATTCCAGAGATTGAGTCTCCGGTGATATAAGAGTGAAAAGATATGAACACCTAAGTGTTGGGTTCCTGTTTGGCAGAGTAGACTGAGGAAGAACTGACCGGCAAAGCATCAGACCTTAATCCGCATGAGATACTGATGGTGATCAAGTTTCTTGAGGTATCATTCATGATTGGCCGACATGATTGATGACTTCTACAAGCATCTCCTTGATACGCATCACTTGATAAGCAAAGATTCAGCCGACAGATCAGAGTTTGGGAAAATATTGACTATTCCGGGTGCCAACTAGAAAGGTGTTGAAATCATTAATGCAGATATATATACCACATGGATTTGGATGCGAAGGTGTGTGTGGTATATTGTGAAGTACGAAGAAAAGTAGAGAACAATGTGGAAGTAGTAATACAGGTCTGGTATGTGATAGGACATCAACACCAAAGAAGAAGAAGAATGAAGTGCAGCAGATCAGTATATTGAGCCTAATCGGAACTGAACTTTAGTATATGTGGATGCTTCTCATCAGTTCAAGTATCTAGTTACTTTCTTGTACCTTGTAGACAGTGAGTCTCTTGTAGGCAGTGAGCCTCTTGTGAGCAGTGTGCTCGGGCAGTGAGCCCTAATTGGCAAGTGCCATTTTGTACTTGTATTCTTTTAACAGAGAATACAATCTTGGGTTAGTCACCTTGTGGTTTTCCCTTGATAGGGTTTTCCACGTCAAAATCATTGTGTTATGTATATTGACTTTGTTTCTGCTTTCATGGTTATGGATGCTTATTTGTTTTGATGCTGCACTAGTTGTTAAAGAAGAACAGAAAGTTAAGTTAATTTAGATAACTGATTCACCCCCCCTCTCAGTTATCAACACCTCCTACGTGTGAGATTTTGGGATTCCAAATCAAAGGACCTTTACTTTGCCTTTTATTAGGTAATTACACGAATGTATCTTCTGAACTGGATCTAGACCTAGTCACTCTATTACTGTTATGAGCCAACTTTACTTAGAACAAAACCTAACTCCAATCAGGCCCTCCTTCTAGCACAAAAAACTGCTGATGATTATTTTTACACATTCATAACAAAAGTTAAAATTCACAGAATGAACCTTACTATCTTGAAAGATATGAAGAAATCAATTAAGATTACTTAATCCCAAGTTTCTGTATGGTCAGGTCTTGACCTTGTGGATAATTCAGTTGGTTAATGTGAAGTTGTAATATGCAAGGGGCCTTACTTGATTTAAGGTGTTTTATGACTCACTGGACCCGAATTATGCAAAATATCACAAATATCAACATTTTCTTCATTCCTTTGCATAAATTTGTTACTGTATCACAAAGCTTTATATGATTTATATTAACACAAGCTTTTCTTTTCAAACATTATGAAAACTATCAAATATCAACTCAGTTGTTCATGTTTCCTTCAAATATTAGAGAATCTCCTTTAAATATTTGCGTTTAAGCTAAGTATTTCAAATGTTTGGGAAAAGTTAGAGAAATCTAAATTAAACTTCATTCTGCTACAGGATCTAAATGCTCTGTTATTCACGTTGTAAGCAGTACAACAAACTTGATTGAATCCATAGACTAAACCTTTAAATGTAAGCCCTAAGTATTTTCACGAACATACATTCAAGATTGCAAGCTTTGGAGAGATAATATTTCAAATACAAACAAGAGCCAGAAAACACTCTTAAAGTAGACACAGAATTCTAGAGATATTTGTATTCAAAATAAATAGTCATATATGATTTACAATGTATGAATGACTCCTTGCTTCATCAATCAACTTATAGAAAACTTACAAAACGTCTTACAGATACAGTAAGGAAGCTAGATGTTCCACACATTCCTTATTGCAGACACAGACAACCTCCTTCTATTCTAAACTAAAATGTCCTTCTATTCAAAATGCTAAGACAAATTACAACTCCCAGCTCTGTTCTACAAATCCCTGTGTAAGTCATTACAAAGTAAAGGGGCTCAATATATAGATTTGATTATCCCCAATACGGTTCCAAAACCCTAGTCAATCATCGGTCTATATCTCAAGTGCAACATCAACGGTGGTAAACAAATCCTGCCAAAAATATCTGAGAAGCATACTCCATACTGAGTGTAAAGATGCCCTTTGGAACCCTAACAACCATCAAAATATCTTTTGTTGCTTTGCCCTTTTAATTATGCTTCTTTCCACCTGTATATTTCCTCTCATTGAAAACCTTTACTCCTTTTGCTTCTTTTGTAATCCAATCTACCCTTTGTGATGTCATCGCCATTAAAGCTCCACCTTCCATATACCTGCACACCTACCAATAGACATAAAAATGGATTTTAAAATTCACGTTGCTTTCGTCAATTTATACCTCTTTTGAATGTTAGATGGGCATTAATTACAACAATTAATGCACCAAAAGTTCGGCCTTCTATTGCAGTGTTTGCATTTTTAAACTTTTCTACCGTTAGTTTAATTCTGCATACATACCTTTTTCCTTGTATGCTTTCTTGTATGTTTTGTTTGTATGTCTTCTTTGTATCTCTAAACATACAAGCACTTTATGGAAGAAATCAAACTAAAGTTCCCTCCTTTTTCTGCTTTTTCCATACATCCTTGTATCTTTTGCTTTGTATATCGTGCTTTGTATATTTTCTTCTATGAGCGCATATACAACCTTATGCAAACCCTCTCTTTACCTTTTATCTCCCGCGATGCATTTACTGCTTCGTATCTCGGATATGTACATCGTAAACATACAAGCGTTCCAAACATACAAAGACTTTTCTATATTTAATTTCTTTTTTCGCATCTGGTTTGTATATTCTATTTGCATCCATTCTTTGTATACCAACTTGTATATCAAAGATATACATTGTAATTATACAAACCCGATATGCAAATGGTGGGGTCCACTTTACTTTTCACTTGTATCTCCGCGATGCATATAACACTTGTATCAAACCCTTAGATACAAGTCCGAATACATACAAACTCTTTTGTATGTCCTTTCGGACTTCAACTTTTATAAACCATAGTTTACTTACCTTTCAGCTCCGCGGCATGCATAAAGTGCAATGCATCTTTCAATAGACTTTAAGGTATGATGCATCCTTTATATCGAATTTTAATTTTCCCCGGATTTCGCATTGTATGTATATTGAAATGTATAACCTGAAACATACATACAATGTGCGAAACATATAATAATAAAATCTCATTTCATAATCCCTTTGGTTCCGCGGCATGCATATATCATTGTATATCTTCTTTGTATGTTTTCCTTTTGCCAAACATACAAACTTGAAATGCAACCGCCGGACTTAACTGATTATTTATTTAAACTTTGAACTTTTTTGGGCCTGACTTGTATGTAAGAATAAAATGTTATCGAAATGCATACAAGTAAAAACATATACCAAAACCCAACAACTCCCACATGCGACTCATACCATGACCCGATATACAAACGACTTTGTCTACGAGTGACCTTATATACAAACAACTTTGTATATGCAACGTACAAACCCTCTTATTGTACATTTTAGCAAAAACATACATATCTTGCAAAATATTGTGAATTTTAACATGGTTCAAAAAGCAACCCTCACTCATTTTGACAAGGAATTCACCCATATTCAACTCTGGTACTTAATGCTATTTTTTCTTTGTTTTCAACAAGGTTTGTAACTTTTCATTTCCTTTTCCCTTTTACCACCAAAAAAACTCACACACAAAAGCAAAAGCCACAGCCACAGTAGGGGTCCTCATTTTGCTAAGGAGTAAAATGGGGCATGTTGTGAGCATCACAACAGGAATGTTTGACTAAAACAGTTGTGATGGATTCCTATGACGAAGTTATGACATGTAAGAGTCAGAAATAGAAGCTTGTAAGATAGGTGAAGACCTGTGTCATGAAGCATCTTTGAAAAAGGCATATTTGGGCGCCCCAAGGTAGACTATGACATGTTGTAAGAGAATATGCTATTTATAGCATGTGTATGACAGATTCTCTTACAACTGTAAGTTGTAACTGCTATGACAGATTCTATGATGATCATAAGAGTTGTAAGAGCATCAGTCATAGCCCATTTTAGAAATATGTGACCTCTTTGGGATGGAAGCTATGGACAAGTGTTAGATACATTCTACAATGTTGACCAAGTGTCCTTAAGCATGGGTTTTGGGCCATGAGGCCAAGTTGGACGCCCATTCCAAGATAGGACCAATTTTTCCTTGTATATTCTATATAAATAGGTGTTTGGAGAAGGAGATGTATTACAGGTTTGACAGGTACTGTTATGCTGCCAATTTGTCTCTAGATACGAGTGTCAAAGACTCCTGAGAGCTTGCATTGCAAGTGTGTTGTAAACATCCTTTGTTTTGATAATACATTGTGCAGGTTTTGGAGTGTGGGGTTTTTCACCCGATAAGGGTTTTCCCCACTTATATCTTGTGTCTCTCTTCTTCTGTATCACCTTCTCTATTATGTGTTTACTGTAATATCTCATGTTAATGGTTTAATGTTGCTGTAATAGTTAGGATAAATTTGAATTTGCACTCTCCTCCCCTCATTAGATTAGTGTAGGAAGTGTTCTCCGCACACCTAGCTTCCTTTTAGTAAATCTGGATGAGTAGGAGCATTAGATTGAGAGACTTCTAATGAACATAGTTGGGCCACAAATCCATCCGCTCCTTTCTTAAGAAACTTTTGCATTTGAAAGGCAAAATCCCCACAGATGGTAAGCTCTCATCAAATCCATCCGCTCCTTTCTTAAGCAACTTTTGCATTTGATGAGAGCTTACCATCTGTGGGGATTTTGCCTTCAACCCCCTCAGCTCCACTACCTTTCCTTCTAATTGAAATCTCATGAATAGTTCTTGGAAGTTCATCTCAATTGTTTCCAATGTAGTAAGCCATTGTACTCCCAAAACAATATCTGCTACACCCACGGATATCACATACATTGGGGTATCAAGTTGATAATCTCCCATGGATAATTTAATGCTATGGCACTTCCCCAAACAACTAACTCTACCACCATCTATAATCAAAACCTGAAACTCTGGGGCTGGATATATAAAACAATTTAGATGAGTTGCCAACTTTTTGTTGATAAAATTATGAGTACTACCTGAGTCGATCAACACTATTACTTTCTGCTTCTTTAAGAAACCCACTACCTTGAGAGTTTGTGGTGCACTGAAACCTAAGAGTGCATGACAAGAAATGATTGGTTGAGAATCATGTGATTCCTCACTTGACTCCCTGTCCTCCTCTAATATGGGTTCGTCCTCTTCTTCCTCACTTGGACCTTCAATATAGAACAATTTCTTTTCACTACATTTATGTCCTCGACTGTGTTTGCCATCACAATTGAAACACAACCCTTTTGCTCTTTTCTCCTCAATTTGTTGTGGAGTCAACCTAGTAGGTCGAGGAAGAGAAGGTGTTGAATATCTTTTTTCTCTTGTCACATTAGCCCCTTGCTTCCTAGGAATCAAATACTTCTCCTCTACCCTACGTGCCAAGATAAAAGACTCATTTACCGAGCTAGGACTAAACATGCATACCTCATGTTGAATGTGATCCTTGAGACCACTTAAGAATAAATCATTCAAGTTCTCCTTTGTAATTATATCCACTCTTAAGGATAGATTTTGAAATTTCTGAATATAATCCTTAACTGATCTTATTTGTTGAAGTTTAGCAAGCTAGCTGAAGAAGTTGTCTATCACATTATTACTATATTGTGCTTGGAGTTCTTCTATAAAAATTGACCATGAGATGGTGAGACCCTTTTTCCTCTGATGAGTACAAAGCCAACGATACCAAATGAATTGATTTGGTTCTAGATATAGGGAAGCCATCGTGACCTTTTGTCCATATGGGATTTGATGTACTTCAAAAAAATTCTCCATTTGGTTCATCCATGTTAGAGGATCCTTTCCATCGAACTTGCGCATATCCACCTTTGGAAACAAATTCCTAGATCCCATAGGAGTATTAAAATTTGTGTCAGTATTAGCCGACTTGAAGGTTTCACCTTGGTTGCTTGAGAACTCCTTTCTTGGTTCATTCATATAGGTGCTTAACATGCTTCGTATATCTGATATATCTCCTCTTAGGTCACACATATCTCTCTTAATTGAGGAAACCTCTTCTTTTACCTTACTTATTTCCTCATTGGGATTACTATCCTCTATTGTTTCCCCATCCTTATCAGAGGATTTCCCCGGTGTGACAACATTTTTTTTGCCTCTTGTTGCAGGCCTCGTCATGATGTAAACCAATATTTTTGAAATAAATCACACAAATGAAATATAAATTCTCTAAATTTTTTTTTGTAACTTACTAGGGTCAAGATACCACTTACCTAGAAAAAAATTCCAAAAAATTAGCAGATTTGCAGCCTTGAGAGTGAATTTGTTGGAAACCCTAATTTTGCAATAACTTCTTATTTTTGCTTCAATTTCTCTAATTTTTGGACTGTAGGCTCGTCTATTATGTCTTCAAAAACCCAATAAAAATTAGGTTCCAATTCGGCAGGATGTGAGAGATATGTAGATCCCAAATAAATTGTGTAGAAATTGTAATTCTGCAATAATTTGCTCAATTCTTCTCCAATTCCTTTGAAATCTAGATTGTAGCTTCTTTAATATGCTCTTAAAAAACCCTTTAAAAAATTTGCTAAAATCTGAAAGTTCTGCTCTTCCCAAAATTGCCTCCAATATTGAGAAAAAAAACCTTGCCTCTACGGTGCCAAGATCATGCTCTAATACCACTTGTAATGAAATAACTTACACAATGGAAGAAGATGATATAAAATATTCTGCAAATACTTGATAATAACTGAGAATAACAGGCCACTTCGAGGGGGCAACCTCCAAATATCTCTAATGAGAACACACTTCACAATATGATGATGAAATAAGACTCACATCCTCCTATATATACCTAATTATGCTTAGGATGAATAGACACACCCCTATATAACACCTAGTTTGACCTATCTAACTAAATAATATTATAATAATGATAACATGACTTAATTAGGAGTTAAGATAGCCACAAGCTGACTATTCATAACCCTATGTACACAAATATTAAGGGTGTAGCATTGAGACAAATGATTAATGGGATGAAGATCAAGATGATGAATTTGATGGACCTGTTGAGACGTGTTACCCCGAAGAAGGGGAAAGTATTGAAGATTACAATACAAGAGGAGAATAGTTTGAAGACTGCAATGAAGAGGAATACAGCCTATCACAAGAGGACCAAAATGTTGTAGCAGTGGAAGCAATCCACATTAGAGAGGAAGTTGCAACAGTGATGGAGATCTTTGGGAGCCCCATATGTGATGAAGTCCTATTGGTTTTAAAGAATACAACCAACCAAAAACAACTAGAGGAAGGTCTAGAGAATCTCATCATTGATGAAAAGAGAGTAGAAGATCATCACTTTCTTGGAGAAGGAATGAGAGTGATGGAGGTAAGAAACAAAGATATGTTCATTTGTGGTACAAATGAGGACAATGCAAAAAAGGATGTGTCTTGGGAACTACACAATGGAGAGCTAGGAAATGAAGACCTCATAAAAGAAGAATTGGAAAGCATGCCTGAATGACATAATGCAGAGGATTCACCTATGGGAAATTTTGATTCCCTTGACTTTATTTCTATTTTTAATGGTTTTTGTGCAGGTACAACAATAGGTGGTATGAGTGGTGGAAATAGCCATGATGGTTTTCAACGGAGTAAGACCACTAAGCCATCAAGGAGATGGGAAAAGAAAAAGAGTACCCATTGGCAAAGGAGGACAAACTCTAATCCAACAGGTTGGAAGCAAAAGAAGAAAAAGTTTGATGATTTGTAGAGGTATCTGATCTGGGGGAAGGGAACACTGTGGCTTGGCTCTTCAAGTCAAAAGGATGGTTCTACCATCTAGCCTGAACTCTTTACTTGGATGTTTGATGCAGTAGCATCCTGGGGTAGAAGTAATCTTGCATCCAAAAAAAAGAATAATGTAATAGTTGAGTCTTTAGGTTTCTTAGTGTATTACTTGTTAAAATGTTGTCAAATAAGTTAGCTTTGAACCAGGAGGTTCAAAATTCTTAAAAGGAGGGGAGAATGATGCAGAGCATCCACGATGAAGCAATTTCCATGCCTTGACTTATGGTGAACTTCAGTTCCTTACGATTAACATGATGAGTGGGTGAGTTTGTTGGAGAAAAAGCAGGAATCAATCCTGACGTGGGATAGGTAGATTTACAGAAGACATCAGTTAGAGTCTGGTTTTAGTTAGGAAAGTTGTATATATTTTTAGAGTTATAGAGATGATATAGAGGGGATTCGGGTAGTTTTTAGAGGGGACGAAGATTTATGTAAAGTCAGTTTTTTGCTGTAAATATAAGTTTTTCTATATATTTTCATGATTACTGTTATGCTTTGTGGTTATTTCTTTCCTATCGGATTGCTGTGTCTTTTTGTCAATGAACATTGAAAGTTTTATCTGGAGCTGAGGATCTGCATCAGTGTCCTATGGTAGTAGTGTTGGTACCTAGGGTAGGGCATTGGTATAGTGTATTGTAGTAGGATCTTCTTAGATTCTTAGCTCTGTCAAGCACTATGATTGAGATGCAAGACCGAATGAGTTTAGGGGTTTGTAGGTGTAATAAATAGGAGAAAAAATAGGAAAAAACAATTAAGATTTAGATTAAAAAGATAGAAAATGCATGCAAATGGGAGAGAGAAAATAAAATATATGAAACCCTAAATATGATAAAAACTAGAAAGGAAAATAATGCATAGGCATAACAAGATGTTAGTGTTGCAAATGTAATTCGTTGTCCAAGATTGTTGTCATTGATGTTAAAGGCGTATGGGAGATTGTTGGAATACATTGATCATACTCAAGACATTGTACATTGGATAAGATGGAGAAATCATTGATGATTCTGTGTTGAGTTTAATTTATTATTGGGTCAAATATAGTGTATCAGATAAAGAAACTATTTGGAGTAATTGGCAAGGAGAATATAAGAATATCATCCAAGCGTACAAGTATATTAGTAATGGCCGACTCCTTCAATGCATTATATGAATTAATTTAAGATATGAAAGCTAGTTTCGAATATGATCATGAATTAATTTAAGAAGTCATCAATGGATTAATATAATAAAGATGGTTGACTCCCTTTAGGCCGACTTAATAAAAGCAAAGGTAGCGACTATAATAAGGAGCAAAGATTTATTATAAAGGCCGATCTTCATATGGAATATTAAACAAAAAGGAGAAATTAAGGCCAACTCCCTAAATGGATGCACTTGTGTTTAAAATATATTAACAATAAAATGAAATTAAAATCAAGGCCGATTTCCTTGAAATAGTCGTCTCTCTTGGGAGAGAGTGCCACCTTTGAAGAAGATTGCCTCTCTTCATAGAGGCATGATATAATATAAAAGGAAGATGTATGGGAGTTAGTCAAATAAGTAAGTTTTGCAATGTAACATTTGACAGTTTTGAGCAGACTTTAGAGCAGATCTAAAACAAAATTATGAAAAGAATATATGCAGATATATGAAGAGAGTACTAATATTTGTGATGGAAGGAATACATGATGCATAATTTGAGAGCAGATTTCTGAGTATAATAGCATATTAGAAAGGGGGAGTGCATGTAGTTTTGAGAAGAAAAGTGTATGAAATTGATTGTGTCAAAGTTGTGAAAAGTATATCTACAAGAAGACCTTTGTGAAGGCGTTGCAAGACAATATCATCCATTGAAGAATTTGAAGGTTGGTGCATGTCAAAGAAGAGATTGGTGTCTCTTGCTGAGTTGGTGCTTAGTTGCGGGGATTGGTGTCTCCAGTAGGTTGGTGCCTACAAATTGAAGAGATTAGTGTCTCTTGCTGAGTTGGTGCTCAGTAGTGGGGATTGGTGTCTCTAGTGGGTTGGTGCCACAAACCATATAAGAGGGGATCGGTGTCTCTTGTACGTTGGTGCCTACAAAGCTTGTAAAGAGAATTTTATATATAAGCAATATTTTGCTGTGGTTTTCTCCCGTAAGGGTTTCCACATGTAAAGCTTGTGTTCTTCTTGTGTTGCATAATTGGTAGATCTTGTGTGATTGATATTGTTATGGTTGTTAAGTGTTGAAAAAGTAAAAGATTGTCTTATACTAATTCACCCCCCTCTTAGTATAAGCATGTGCTCATCAGTCTAAAAACTCCTTGGTGAATTTAAAGGTTCTATGGCTAATACTTCTGCAAGGGCAATTGCGTTAGTAGCAAGGTAGGGGCATTATTATAGTGTACCAAGGGAGTGCTACTATTTAGGCTTAGAATCACCTAAAAATTTTAGAGGTTCTTGTTCTTGATATGTTGATCACTTCTTAAAATTGTCCTGCCTATCCAATCTACACTTGTTTTCCTGCAAATCACCTACATGACAAATTTTGCTAATGGAAACCTTGCATGGTGGTTAGGTCAAAGGGGAAGCTACCTTGGCCAACCTCCTTATGGATAATTTAAACATAGATCTGCATTGCATGCTAATGGTAACAAAATGCTAAAATCAAATCTAAAAATAAACTTCCTAATTGAAATCAAAGTTCAAACCTTAATGTGCTTACCATGAGGAGAGAGAAAGAAGGAAACTATGGCTTGGTGGGAGAAGGAATTGTGAACTAAAATAGAAACAAAGGGCAATAAAAGTGGTATGGGGCTAAAGAAGGATGAAATGAGAAAGGCAAACTAAGGAATTGGGGAAAAATAGTGCGAGTTAGCAAGGAATTGGGAAGGAGGAGGATGAAGGGTTGTAAGAGGGAGAAAGAGAAGAATATGACCACATAAAGTTATTCCATGGCTTCAGAATGCTACATAAATGAACTCCAAATCTTGATGATAATGCTCTAATAGTAGACTAATGTTCCAAGGCCGCAAAGATTAAAAAAATGGTTTTGGTGAAGTAAAACCCTAATGTGTAAGAGGAAACTTGAGTGTGTGATGTTAAATTAAGAGGAAGCTCCTTTTATAGATTCCTGGGGCCAAGTTTTGTTATTTTGAGAAAAAAACAATTTGAACTGGGCATAATCAACCAAAGATAAGATTTCATAAAATTGTTGGAGCTAAGGGAGGGTAGGCCACTTGTTGGACAATTGATCCATATCTTGAGGAAGATAGGATCGGATGGTGAGAAAGAACAAAAGAAAAAAAGATCATTGGAGGTAGTGTTAGCTCAATTGGAGTTTTGATGCACTGAGATATGGAAGAAATAAGGTGAGAACAAGCTAGTCATGAGAGAGGATAATCAAGTATTTAATTTTTGGAGCAATCAGCTTGGAAATGGAAACATGGATAGCTTAAGTGTGAAAGCATAAGAAAGGTGAAAAGAGACATGAAAAGGGAGAAAGGCGACATAGGGATACGAAATATATCCTATGAAGAGGCCAAGACACATGGAAAAGGAAAAACTAGGGAAAAGAGAGAAAATGGGTTAGAAAAGGGTTAAAAGGGGACAGACTAGGGAAAACACTAAAATGAATGCAAAACATAATAAAAGGAAATGCGGGGTTCACAATTTATGTTATTACAAGCTGATCAAGGAAATCACATCTCTTACCCATTGTTTGATATGTATGCCCAATTGTATGATAACTTTTTGTAGTAGTTAGGGCATGAAAAGTACATAAGTTTCTAAAGATAGATGGCTTAGTGTGAAAGATAGGACATGGAGATGCATAATCCATATGAATTGGATTACCATTACATGTAGGATTAAGACATTGGAAGACACAACAATGTCTTGTGTAATTAATAAAGAATAACCTCATCACATAAAGTGCCATCCCTATATGTATCACTAGAAGGGAAGTCTATATCATAAGTATCCATAACAGAAGATGTATCATGAATCAAAACATGTGAAGGAAAAGTGTTCAAAGGTAAAGTATCACTATGCTCAAGTACATCACTAGCACTATCCATAGAATAAATAGAAACAACATGAGGCTCATGGATAAGTGAAGTGAGAGTATCCAAGAGAGGGAAAAGCAATAACTAGGTCAATGAAGGAGGAAAAAATACATGCATGATGGAACAACACCTCCATAGACAATATAACCCCATCTTTATGATAAAAGACATGAGAGAATCAAGGATAACAAAATCAAATATCATAAATCACATGAACATAATAGAAACATGAATAGAGGGTAAATATATGGGACAATGAGAATCTATGACAAATGATATAACAAAATACATAATCCAAGGGTAGGTGGTAGGGATTAAAGAGAGATCATGCAATAAGACTATAGTATAGATAAATCAATGATACACAAATAGAGATTAATCAAATCTAATATGAGATAAATGCAATTTGAACATTAGATTTGAAAACCCTACGAAATAAGGATAAACCCCAAGGTCTTGCAAAACCTTAGGTCATGTAGGAATTTCAAGTTTACCAAAAATGTAAGGAAAGAATCACCACATACATAGATGTCTAGGCTAATTAAATAAATAAAGTATTTAAATAATGATAAACCTAGGTAAATGAGGTAAATGGGATGGCACTAGAAATAATAAATGTTGAATTAATTGTAGAAATTTAATAAATTGAATTGCAATACTTAGTTTGATTCTAGAGATGGAAAAGGGATGCTAAAGATATCAAGAATCAATTTGTCACAATGCTAGAATATTAAAGCTTGCTTAGATGAATGTCTTAGAATCTACAAATTGATTGTGTTTCACTCTAATTTAGATCCACACCTATGGAAGAACTTGCACCTCTCCCACAAGAATGAATTGGCAAAAATCTGACTGTTGGAACTCATTTGCCTTGATCTTCTAAGATATGAATTTGGCAAGGAACAAACGATGTTTAGAATCACTTTTGGGGAATCTATTGATTTAGGAGGGTCGTTCCCTGAAGTTGGACTCTTAGGATGATTGATTCAATGACTTTGGAATAATGATCGAGAACAACAAATAAGCATGCAACGAACCTAGGATGATGTATGCTGATGTAATGCTTTGATAATGTTGTTATGATGCTTTCATAAATGCTCTATGATAAATGCTCTCCAATGATTCTTAGGTGATTTCAAATGAATGGTTAGTGTCTTTAAATATAGCAACATAGCACACAATTCAACACAAATGTGTGCAAGGGTAGCTCACAATAACTAGCGAGAGGAAGTTGACCAAATTTAATTTGGATTTGAATTTTAAAAGTTCAGTGTTTAGATTTATGGCTATAGAAATGCTTTGGCTCAAGTCTACACTCGTAGATTTGATCCAGGGTGGTGAATATGAGATCTAAGAAATGAGAACAATTTGTAAAGATAAATAATGATGAGATCTAGATAAGGTGATGTCATGAGCCAAAATCACACAAGAATATGCCACTTAAAAACTCATATTTCCATTAGTTAAAGATATTCTAATAAAAGTGGTCCCAAAACATAAAGAGGAAAGGTGTAAGTGTAAAATTTCACCATTACAACAATTAACTCACTATTAACTCACTAAGGAAACCCCATATATTCTTTTCAAAATATACCCAAACTACAAAAGGAGCTGCCACTGGCTGATAGGTTGTAAAGTTTTTGCTATCGCGTATGTCATTGAAAATATCTTGACTTTGTTTTGTTACTGTGTTGACATTCATGCATATGTTTATGAAGTAGAGACACACGATGATTGCTTTTATTTTCTTTTAGTGAAAGCAGAAAGCAGTGGCGAGTGAGAGATGACTGGTCTTACTCCCTCAATATGCTCATCATTTGCACTTCCTTTGAGGGATAGAAAAAGGGGTGATGATAGTGCATGCAATGAGTGTCATTTTGAATATTGTCCATTCTCCACCATCAAATATCAATTGCTTTTCTGTTTTTTCTCATATAATAAAGAGGAATTTGAGTTGTAAATAGAATATTAAAGAAGAAAAGCGTAGTGGGGACTGACTTGGAACTTTTTCAATTTTATAATGTTTAAGGAAATAAAATTGGGTGTGGAGACAAACAAAAGCGAACTTTTGATTTTGTTTTATTTTTGGTCCAATTAAAGAATCTTTTTTTCCGAGTTATCCGCATATAGTGGATGGTTGGCAAGCGTTGGATAGACGTCAATACAAGAAGTTTGGTATTTAATTAAAGCTATTCGGCGTGAGACAAACATTTTGAACGGATAACCGCACTCATATTTAGATATTGAGAATTGTTATCTCGAGTAATAAAAAAAATATAATGTTTAAAATAATCAAAGTAGTATGAAATACAAGTAGTCATAATAACCATGGCCCTACGAGCGAATAATTATTAAAATATAGTAGAGTAATGGAAAATAATTATTTTAAGAAAGTAAATGCACTAAATGATGATATTTAGTTTTGTAATTGAAGATTGAATGATTGAAATGAAAATTTTGAAATATGTGGTACTTTAGGATCAGAAATAAGATATGACAATTTGTTATTCATATTGTGATCAGAATATTCTTTTTACTTTGTGCAAGGTCGAGCTTGTAGTTGTAGAAATGCCCTACACCTATGGACTTGATATGATGTTATGCAGAATTCTATTTTTCTCATTTACCTAATTTGCCTCTGTGCCTTCTATGTTTTCTGGTATCTAAAGGTTAGTAGTATTTAGAAATACCTTGGTAGCGATGTTGTGTCGTTATGAGACACGTTCTCTTAGGCCAACCAATGAAAATGTGTACAATATCGAACAACACTCTTTAGACATGCATAGGCTCTTAGAATGATCATGCAAATCTAGATTCCTTTTAGTGCACCAAATTCAAATCTTCAACTCCTTAGGACGAAAAAATAATCAATGTGTAAAATAAATGCATCGAATGCCTTTAAATACAAAGAAATAGCAATACATCGTACAAATTTGTGTTTAGTTGGCCCTTGCTAGGAAAGTTATAGGTAGAAGTTGGACAAATTTTAATCTAAAAATTTGAATTTGAAAGGGTCAAGTTCACAACCTTGTGGTTGACCCCACAATTGTGGAAATGATCCTAGGAATAAAAATGGTCAAATTTGTAAGAGTTGGCTATGATGGTAGCCACCCAAGATCTAGGACTTCATGAAAGCACAAGAGAGATCAAATGAGAGAATAATTCTATTCTATCAATGAATGCAAAAGATTGTTGTTACAATGTACATGATATGCCTTGCTTATAAAGACAAGGATGAAATGTAGGATGTAGTAGTCATGTGACAAGTGTCTTAATCCTATGACATGAGGCAACTATAGGATAAGATGCCAACTATAAACAACTATCAACATCTAGAAACAATTGGAAACAACTAGAATGCTTCCTAAGTCAACTTAACATGTAAACATGTGTGAATAGCACTAACTAATGACTAGTTAGATAATGTGCCTAGTTCACACTACAAGGGTAAACTAGATAGGTAATAACCTTGTTCACACCAACAAAATTAATGTGGGAACCAATACCTGGAAGCATGCACATGCATAAGTGTAATACATGTATGGATAGGTCGAGTGTATATGGATATGTGAATATGCAGATAGGGTAAGGGGTGAATGTATAGGAATATGTGTAATGGATAGGTCAGTGGCATAGGGCAAGGAACTTGTCTTTGCACAAAATTATGTCATTTGTCAATATGTTCATGTGTTAAGACACTCCTCAAGATGGGCCCAAAACTAAATGGGAAATGCCTTGGATATGCAAATTTCACCATTAAATTTTGCCCCCACATTGAGGTGTATGTGAATCTTGGAATGGTTATGCATCACAAAGTATGTACCACTCACAAACATGCATGTAAAGTAAATATTCAAACATCAAACAATACAATAGGGGGTCCACGTAAAGTAATGACCCTTACAAATATAACATTGTGTGTGTCCTTCGATATATGCTCTCTATGGGAACTAAAGCCGAGTCTTCATAAATACTTGTAACTATTTGTAAAACTTAACATGGAACTATTAGTGACATAATATCCCTCCCCTACAATTATTTGCATTTGTAGGATACATGGAATTGTATGGAAGGGGAAAATAGTACATGAAAAGTAAATGTAAGCTAGCATGTAAGCATGTAATCATCTAAAGCAATAATAGTAAGGAATACATCATGTATTAAGCATATGAATGTCTTGAATGATAGGTATGGTAAGCTCAAGGGATAGAGATGGTAGCTAGACATATTAATGTTTCTGCCAACATGGGCAAATAATGGCGATGTGGTCCTCAGTGGCTAGGAAAACCCATGTAAGTATGTAAGGCATTAGAGTGACATATGCCACAACGTGGTATCCAAGATCACAAGCACACATTGGTTTAGGTAATATGAGAAGTCCTTGGTGGCAATGAAAAATGTAGTGTAAGCACGCAAGGCAATAACTGTAAGGAATACATTGTGTATCAAGCATATGAATGTCTCAAGTGATAAGCATGGTAAGCTCATGAGAAGAGATGTTAGTAAGGGACATATGCCCTATATAAGACACTATCTTCAAGTGACATATGGAACTTCCATGTGAGTATATAAGGCACTATCTTCAAGTGACATATGCCCCCAATGTGGTATCCAAGAGCATAAGCACATATTAGTTCAGGTAAAGTGATAAGTCCCTAGTGCTAATGAAAATGTAAGTGTAACCATATGAAGTAATAACTATAAGGAATACATCTTGTATCAAGCATATGAATGTCTTGAGCGATAAACATGGTAAGCTCATGGGATGGAGATGTGATGCAGGAGCATCCCGTAGTGTAAGAGCAATCTTGCATCACCCAAAAAAATAATGATTTTGTTTTCTATTCTTTTTAAATTTTGTATTTTTGGATACTCAATTGCTTGAATAAGGATGTAGAACCTTTAGTTTTTCCAACTTTCTAAAAATAGCCAACTACTATTTTTAGAAAGTTTGCATTTGAGCATGTATGGAAGCGGAAATTTACTCAAAGCTTCGGAATTGAAAAATATGACCTTTGTTGAAGGAATTGGCCAAAGATCACTTGTGGGATGAAAGATATTACAGTATTCATTTCTTTAAAAACCCCTGAAAAAGTTTCAAAGTTAGATATGAGGCACTTAGAGGCCCTATACAACCCTGAGCAAATTCTAAGTGCGTAGATCAATTCACAAGCTTTCCAACGCATCAAATGATTCGTCAATTGGACACCTGAATCAAAAGTTATGGCTCCCAGAAGTTGACCTAATTTTGGAGGGACTTACAAATTTTGAAATTTTGTTTGGAAGACACCAAAAAGGGCTATTTATGATCATTTTTGGGAATCCTTTGAGGTGGTAGAGAAAAGGGGAAAGTGGAGAGTTAGAAAAGGGAGGGAAAATAGAAACCATAGCATATTTGAAGCTACAGAAGGCAGAAGGCTCTAGAATCTAGAGATAGGAAACTGTAATGTGTTGCAACCTGTTGAGGATTCATCCTCTGATTTGATTCTAATTTTTATAATGTAATGTTGTTCAAATCAATAAAAGAACATTCCTATTTTCTATGTGCAATCTATATTATTGTGAGTTCTAGGATTGACCCCCTCATCAAGTGGTATCAAAGTAGTAGTTCCTAAGTGTGTAGATAGATTGCTGACTGTGAGACAGTTTGCACCAGGACCTATGGTTGGTAGAAATCAACTGAGGTTGTGGGTTTATTGTAGAACTAAAAAACATGCCTCCACGAAGGAACTATGGTGGTGTTGGGAGAAATGCTTTGACAAAAAAGGGTTTTAGAGCCCTACAAAGGCAAATCGATGCATTGCAAGAGGAGTTTCGAAGAGGGTTTGAGCCAAGAATAAGAGAAGAAAGCGAAGATGAAGCTAAAGAAGAAAAACTATTTGAGGAAGAACAAGATGATGCAAGAGATCCTGTGCAAGGTTGTTGAGGGCCATTTCAAAGATTGGAAAGAGGCCTAGGATTGAAGTTTCTATCTATTCCAGGGATTTGAATTCAGAAGAGCTTATTGATTGGATAAACAATATGGAGGAATATTTCGAATATGAAGATGTGGAGGATCTAGAACAATTCAAGTCTGCAAAAATGAAGTTGAAGGGGCATGTTAGTATTTGGTGGAAGGAGGTCTAGTTAGAGAGAATTAGAAGAGGAAAAGAATAGATTACCAGATGGGATCGGATGGTGGACAAACTAAAGAAGCAGTTCATTTCTGTGGACTATGAGTTGGAGTTGTTGAAGAAGTTGCAAGGATTGAAGCAAGGTGACAAGTCTGTTAAGGAGCATACATAAGAGTTTTATAAGATTATTATCAAAACAAGCCATGTAGAGGCCAACTAGGAGAAGGTAGCCTGTTATATTAATGGGTTGAGGCCAAGTATTCAAGAGGAGTTGAGCCTGGTCAGAATGACCACAATAGAAGATGTGTACTAGTTTTCCCTGAAGGTGGAAGAGAAGATGAATAAAAGATTCAAAAGCAAACAAAGAGGAAGAGGTTAAGGCGAAAGGACTGGTGGAAGATCCTATGGAGGTTGAAATGAAGATCAAAAGAAAAGTGAAGAAGCAAGAATCAGATGAAATCAGAGAAGAGATAATGCCTACTGCCCTCGTGACCAAAAGAATGGTGAGCAAAGAGGAAGAGGAAGACCTGGGCAAGGACCTAGAAGAGGAGGTTTTAGAGGAACCTATTTCTAATGTGGAGAAGAATGACATTAAGCCTATGAGTGTCCCCAACATCAAGGAAGGACAAATAGAAGGCTTGAAGGTAATGCACGAGTTGCACATGTAGATGAAGATGCACAGTCTAAGCATTCTAAAGATGCTAAAAGAGGAGAAAACCTAGTTGTTAGAAGAACCTTGTTAAATGAGGAGAAAGAACCAGATTAGAGGAGTTTATTTCACACAAGGTGCAAGTGTGAAAGTAAGTGTTGTGATATTATTATTGATAGTGGAAGCATTGATAATCTTATCTCAGAGGAGATGGTTAACAAGTTGAAGTTGACAAGGAGAAGGCATCCACATCTATATCGGATTGAATGTAGAAGGACCATAGAGATTTGGCCAATGAGCAGTGTTTAGTCAAGTTCAAGATTGGAGACTACCATGATGAGGTGTTGTGTGACATCATACCAATGGATTTATGCCATATGTTATTGGGAAGGCCATGACAATATGATAGGTGTTCTGTCCATGATGGCCATGCAAACACCTATTCCCTGACAAAGGATGGAGTTCATCATAAGTTGAAGCCCTTGAAGGAGGTGGAAGAAAAGGTATGTAGTACTGCTAGAATTTTCTTGGTAGATGGTATGAAGCACGGGGCTTTGCATTGATTCCTAAGATCATCTAGGAGAAATGTGAAGATGTACCAATAGAAGTCTCAGATCTATTGGAAGAATTTTAGAACATTATCTCTGATAATGTACTAGAAGGTTTACCACTGATGAGGAAGATAAGTCACTAGATGGATTTGATATCAGGAGCTAGTTTATCGAATAAGGAGCTAGTTTATCGAATAAGGCAGAGAATGATGAACTAAACAAACAAGTTCAAGAGTTATTGAAGAAAGGAGTGATAAGGGAGAGCCTAAGTCCATGTGCGGCACCTACACTACTAGCACCAAAGAAAGATGGCGAGTGGAGAATGTGTACAAATTCTCGAGCCATCAACAAATTTACAATCAAGTACATATTTCCATTACCAATGATGGATGATATTATGGATTGTTTAAGTGGAGCTAAGTACTTTATGAAGATTGATTTGAAGAGTGGATATCACTAGATTTGAATCAAAGAAGCAGATGAATGAAAGATAAACTTCAAGACTAAGGAAGGTCTATATGAGTGGTTAGTCATGCCATTTGGGCTAACCAATGCACCGAGCACATTCATGTCGCCCATGAACGAGGTATTGAAAGAGTTTTTGGGAAAGTTTTTATTGTTTTTTTACATGACAGTTTGATTTTTAGTAAGACTTGGGAAGAGCATCTGATGCATATCAGAAGAGTTTTAGAGAAGTTGAGGGAGTAGAAGTTGTTGATTAATCTGAAGAAATGCAGTTTTGTAAAGGAGTTAGTATACTTGGGATTTTTTGTCTCAATTGAGGGTCTAAAGATGGATCTAGAAAAAAGTAAGGGCTATTGATGAATGACCCATGCCAAGGAGTGCTACCGAGGTAAGATATTTTCATGGTTTGGCAATTTTTTTATAGAAAATTTATTAGGAATATTAGTAGCATTTGTGCACCCCTAACTGAGATAATGAGGGGATAGAAAGGAGTTTAAATGGACTATAGGAGCAGCCAAGAGTTTTGATACATTGAAGCAGAAAGTCAGAGAAACCTGTTTTGGCACTTCCAAATTTTAATAAAGTGTTTTAGGTAGATTGCGACGCTAGTGGCAATGCTATAGGAGTTGTTTTGAGCAAGAAGGTAAGCCTATTGCCTATTTCAGTGAGAAGATTAATGATGCCAAGAAAAAGTATTCTCTCTATGAATAGGAGTTTTATGCTATAGTTTAGGCTTTGAAGAAATGGAGACATTATTTGTTGCCAAAAGAGTTTGTACTATATATTGATCATCAGGCTTTACAATATCTTAATAGCCAAGGGAAGTTGAATCAAAGGCACTTAAAATGGCTTGAGTTTTTGCAGAGTTATACTTTTGTTTTCAAGCACAGGAGTGGAAGATCAAACATAGTTGCAAATGCCTTAAGTAGAAGGCAAAATTTGTTAATAGAGATGAAGATAGAGGTTGTTGGGTTTAATGAACTCAAGAATTTGTACCTTGAAGATCCGGACTTTGAAGAGGTCTAGAAAGCTTGTTTGGAGCCTATTACCTTAGATAGGATGAGATGGTTAGATTATATGATCCAAGATGGTATGCTGTTTAGAGGAAGTTGGTTGTGCATTCCGAGGAGTTCCATGAGAGAGAATCTGATTAATGAGAAGCATAGTGGAGGGTTGACAGGACACTTTGGTTGAGATAAAACCATTTCTCTTGTTAGTGAGAATTAGTATTGGCCACAGTTGCACTAGGGTATGAAGAAATTTATGCAAAGTTGCAGAGTATGCCAGATGGACAAAGGAGTGAGTCAGAATATTGGGCTATATCAACCATTACCTATACCAAAGGGGCCATGGCAGGATATTAGTATGGACTTTGTTTTTGGTTTATCGAGGACATAGAGAGGGCATGATTCAATATTTGTGGTGGTTGACATATTTTCAAGGATCACACATTTCATTTTGTGTCAGAAAACTGGTGATGTTGTTCACATTGCAAAGTTGTTTTTTAGAGAGGTGGTTAGACTACACGGTCTACCAAGGAGTATAGTTTTAGATAGATATATCAAGTTTGTTGGGTATTTCTAGAGGAGCTTATGGAAGAAGTTGACGAATGAATTGAAGTTTAGTTCTGCACATCATCTGTAGACTAATGGATAAACATAGGCAGTGAATTGAAGTTTGGGCAACCTGCTGAGATGCTTAGTAGGAGATAAGCCCAAGGGATGGGATTTGATATTACCACATGCTGAGTTTGCATATAAAAATTCTATCAACAAGAGTATTGGTAAATCCCCATTCCAAATTATATATGGGAGTAGTCTGAGAATGCTTCTGAGCTGAGAAAGATAGACAAAGGAGAGAAGAGTAGTGTTGAGGCTGCAGACTTTAAAGAGCACCTAAAGATCTTGCATGAGGAGGTATGACAACACATTAATAAAATGAATTCTTAGTACAAGGCTAAGGTGGATTAGAAGTGAAAGTTTAAGGAATTCAAGGTTGGTGATGAATTCATGGTTCACGTAAGGAAAGAAAGGTTCCCAGTGGGGACATATAATAAGTTGAAGATGAATAAATTTGGACCATGCAGGATCCTAAAGAAGCATGATTCAAGAAATGCATATGAAGTAGAGCTGCCGAGTGGAATCAACATTTCCCCTGTGTTCAACATTGCTGATTTAACAGAGTATCATGAAGGTGACATAGAGGATGGACCAAAAGAAGAATAGTGGAATATCTTGGCATCTACTTAAAGGAGGAGATAGAAGAAATCTTGGATAGCCATGTGGGAAGAAGTACTTGAAACAGGCAATATGAATAATATTTGGTGAAGTGGAAAGGAAGGCTTGTTGAAGATTCTTCCTGGTTGTCTAAGGCAAATGCTGACCATTTGGGTTTTCCTCAAACACTTGAGATGTGACAAGGTCACTTCTCAAATTACCCTGGGTGTCTAATGCAGGAGCATCTAGTGGTGTAAGGGCAATCTTGCATCACCCAAAAAATTGATGATTTTGTTTTTTGTTCTTTTCAAAGTTTGTATTTTTGGATACCCAATTGCTTGAATAAGGATGTAGAACCTTTAGTTTTTCCATTTGCCAATTGCTATTTTTAGAAAGTTTGCATTTGAGCACGTATGGAAATGGAAATTTACTCAAAGCTTTGGAATTGAAAAATATGACCTTTGGTGAAGCAATTGGCCAAAGATCACTTGTGGGTTGAAAGATATTAAAGTTTCCATTTCTTTAAAAACCCTTGAAAAAGTTTAAAAGTCAGATATGAGGCACTTAGAGGCCCCATACGACCCTGAAAATGGGTGAAACGACAAAGTAGATTCTTAGCATGTAGAGCACTTCATGAGATTTCTAACACATCAAATGATTCGTTAATCAGACACCCGAATCAAAAGTTATGGCTCCCAGAAGTTGACCTATTTTTGGAGGGAATTACAAATTTCAAAATTTTAGTTGGAAGGCGCTAAAAAGGGCTATTTATGACTGTTTTTCAGAATCCTTTGAGGTGGTAGAGAAAATGGGGAAAGTGGAGAGTTAGAAAAGGGAGGGAAAATATAAACCCTAGCATATTTGAAGCTACAAAAGGTAGAAGGTTCCAAAATCTAAACATAGGAAGCATGTGTTGCAACCTGTTGAGGATTCATTCTCTGATTTGATTCCAGTTTCTGTAATGTAATGTGTTGTTTGAATTAATAAAAGAATATTGCTATTTTCTGTGTGCAATCTATGTTATTGTGTGTTCTAGGATTGATCCCCTCATTAAGGTGGTAGCAAGTAATAATAATGTTGCCTCCAACATGGAAAAAGAATGGTGATGTGGCCCTTAATGGCTAGGTGAAAGGTGTTACATGTGGGAAAAGAGATCTAGAATAATTGATGAACTAACCTAGGTCAATCCTTTTCTCTACACACAACATTGGAACACAATCTACCAATGACTCTAGGCTTGGTTGCTATCTCTAGAGAAGAGCCAAGTTGGGTTGGTGGGAGCTCTATTCCTTTTGTTGCAAAGATGAAAGATTGATGACTAATGGATTGATTAAACTAAGCAATGTGAAGACCTAATTAATAACTAACCAAAAGTGTAGGTAATTGTTATAGTTTCTAGGAAACAGGAGCATAACAGAACAGGGAAGATAGAATGGAACCTCACATTAGGAGTAGGAGTGGAATAGTTAGGACACTAGCATTGGGTGCTAGTGTCTTTAGGGTTTGGTATAGATAAAACTTCTGTACGACGATCTCTCTCTCTGATCCTTCATTTTTCTGTCACTCCTCAAAGTATGAAACTGCATGTTGCGATCTACACACACAAAAGAGGGAAAATGGTTGTGTTGTATAGGGGCTTGCCTTAGTCAAACCTTGTGTTGGTGTTCCCACCTCCACAACAACAATGATGATGATTATAGAGAGTGCGTGTTCGCGATGAACAAAGGCAAATCAACTGATAAAGATTGCAGTAAACAAATACCAATGAAATGATCTTACCATAAATATGAAACCCTTGTTTGGTTGATGTTGTAACACGAATCACACATAAGGAGTTGATGGAGGAAAGAAGAAGTGTCCTCAAATACTTGCAAGTTTTAGTGCAAATAACAAAGAATCTTCACAAGTAGAGAGCTTCTTTAGAGAGAATCCATATCCTAGAAGTTGTAGAGAGATTTTAGATTGATCATGTATGTATGTATTCATGTATATCAAAATGAGGGAGAGAGAGTTGTATATATATGAATCCGAAGTACTTTTCGGGTACCCAATTGGGTAAAGCCGACAATGTGCGTTGCTCAAGACAACAAGGTTGACATTTTGAGATTCAAAATCTTTCGTTGCCAATGGTCAGGACGCTAGTGTCTTGGTGAACTTTGTCCTTGAAGGGCCTGCCAACAAGCGACTTAACCTTATTTCTTAGCAAAGTGGTAAAACAAGCACATTGTAAGCAGAGATAAACACACACACTAAACTGAGTGCTAAACCTAGCATGAAATTGTAAGCAACAACAATTTATGACTCTACATTTAGCCCACACTTTAGCAGGGGTATGAACTTATGTTCATACGAACACTAAAGTACGGAGAAGCCAAATCTCTTCACTAAAATGTTGAAGACGTAGAATGTCACTAAGTTGAGAGATGCGATAGCCCCCAAGCTTAGGATTATATGAGTCTACAATGCTTAGACAAAGAGGTTACACATACACAAGACACCTGGCATGAATCACACATATAGATATGCACCTATATCTGAAAATTATCAAACATTAGATGAGACCGAATATTATATGCCAGAACAACTATGGTTAGAAAAGTAATATACACAAAGCATACATGAATCATACACGAAGAATACATGGAAAACAAAGGCATACAAGGTAAACAAAAGCATACAAGGTATGATTCTTGGGAGAGAAAGCTATGTTATGCTAGGAATCATACCAAAAACATGCATCATGAGCGACAGGCTAGTAAAATCTATTGTTTACTAGGTGGTTATGAATGCATAGAAAATGAAAGCATCACAGGCTAGTAACACCCACAGATTTACTAGGTGAACTTCATGTCAACAATATTAGAAACTGTAGGTCAAGCAAAATGTGTTGTTTGCTGGGTAACTCTTGTAAAGTGCTACAAAGATGATCAAAAGGTGTTGTGATAGAAAGACCAATCACGTGGTATGTGAACAAAGTGAAGCGCATAGTAGAGTGTATGCCCCCATCTTAAAGTAATTGCTAACACCATTAGGGAGAAATTTCCTTTAATGTAGAGAGAGCGATATATGCAAAATAGGCATGAGAGCCTTTTGGAAGCATATGCCCAAATGATATGTCTCCAAGAGCTACATCGCGACAGAGGGTTGCCCCCAAGATGGACAAACTGAGGTGTTGTTGCGAGTATGATACACAATGGCTAGTGTAATCATGATATGATGTCGAGCATTGCAACATAGTGCTGCATAAATCAATCAATGTCATACAATAGCACAAAGGGGTCTACTTGACTGGAGTTAGTATGTGAATAGTTGTATAAAGTGACACTCATTTTTGGAACTCTCATCATCCTCCAGTTAGTAGAATTGTAAAGACGAAGGAATAAATATCACATGAAAGTAAAAAAAAAATTTGCGTCAACATTAAAAGATGCTAAATCATCCAATGCTTTGCATCGTCCCCAAAAGCCATAAGATTGCATTTAGGACAAATGGAAGAATGAAGATACACAAAGAGGAATGTCACAACATATTCATTCTCCTTGTATCCTTTCGCCAACAAGAGCATCAAGGGTCATCCAAAGAGAGCTAACAAACAAAATACATGTCAAGAAGCACATACAGGGGTAACAGTACATATAAGCATACCAAAAGTATTATACATGAGATAGAGGTACTGTGCTTGCGATTTGGACTATAGTAAATCATTCACCTCCCAATCCTGCTCATCATAAAGGGACGGGGAACAAGATTCTAGAGGGACTATGGAAAACATGGTAAATGGAGGGGCACTTGGTTCATTACATGCAGGATCGGCTACTAGGGAAGGATTCTCACACAAGCCTGCAGAGGCTAAGTCCATCGATTGTGTGAAAATCAAGGACAACTTTGAAATTTTTACCAATGGTTCGAGATTGTCTTCTGAATCACTGTCAGAATATACTACAATTGGTGATATGATAGTGCTAATTTTGCGGGGTCACGAGCACTATCCATCACATAAGAGGAAGCTCTAAGTGGAGGAATAGAAGAATTCTTCAGACTTGACAGTGGCAAAGGTGGCGATTGCTTAGGAGGGGGAAGGGGTTCAATCCTTGCAGCAAGATAGCGAGCCATAGTGCGACATCGTCTCTTGCATTGTTTCACATTTTGATTTCATCTTTTATGGTTTAGAGCATTTATAGGGGGAATTGTGCACTTAAAAACATGACTCGGTGGCTTGGGGCGGTCAAGTTAGCTTTGGCGTGCACACATACCCTCTCTCCTTACCACGGGGTGAACCTCCACGTCACTTTCGCTCTCATGGAAGTAGCCAGTCGAGAGGAGGCGAGACATAGGGGGGTCAGGCTCGTTGGAGAGCTAGACTTCATTGAGAGTGGTTGGCAAGTCCTGGGCCCTTTGCTATGTGTTTGTTTGGATGTGGTGTTCTATGATCGTTGTTGTAAATACAACTATATGACTCGAAGGGTCACTAGTCACTATTTTCTATTTGGGTTTCTAAGGTTCTAGCACTGTGTGGGTTGACTATTGTTTTTGTTGATGCTTCATTCAAGTTGGAATTGTTTGAACCGTTGGATGATTGCTTATATTTAAAGTTCTCTGAACCTTTCTTATTGTTTTTGAATTACCTGTTGGTCTTGTTGTTGTCTAGGGTGAATCTCCTATATCTCATCGAGGATTTCCTTCACCCACTCACCTCTAAGTCTAGGGCACATTCATGAGCCTAAACAAGAGAGAGATGGTTTAAGCTAACCTTGACTTGACCTAGGGTTTCAAATTAGGGTTTGTGTGACCTAAGGTTTGAATTTGTTGACTTTGTTTGACCTTGTGATGAAACCAAGGGTTTTTCCTAACATTGACTAAACTTGACCTTGTGTTGGAACCAAGGATTTGTAATCCTTCTACACTGCTAGTGATTTTGTTCTTTTTTGTTTTTGTATGCATGCAAGCCTATATGAGTACAAAATGTTTTTTTGTGCTTTTTTCTATTTATAGAAAGGAAAGTGCTTTTTTCTATTCTAGGAATTAGAAAATGAATGCAAACTAGTATGTGATTATCTAATGCAATTGAATCTATGTTTTTGGTTTGATTTTCTAAATAAGTGGGACGATTTACTCTAGGGAAGGAAAATTGCTTTTAATCTATGAAATTTTGAAAGGGAAACTTATTTTAACAATGCAAATCTACTTAGCCTATCAAGGAAAAAACATGTATTTACTATTCCCAAGAGCAAAGTTTGATTATCTAATTACTATCAAATGAAAAAAAAAAATGAAGGAACCTAGAATAAAAGAAGATGCATGAGCCTCCACTACCCTCATAAATCCTTGTATGGCAACCTCTAATCCTCTTGTAACAATGGGGTGTTCCTCTTGGTGACAATAAGAAAAGAGAAGCAAAAGAAGCTTTTGAAGCTTTGAAATGAGCTCAATGAGAGCTTGATGAACACTGTGGCTTGTGATGTGAGTAGTGTATCGACGCAAAATGAGCTTTTAGCAAAGCTAGATGAGATAACAAATAAAAGAAAAAGGTTCTAATGTCCCGTGTGAGCATATGCATGCTTGATTTGGAGAGCAATAACCTGCAAGAACTGTGTGCACAAATGAAATTGCCTCCCTTTGTGCTTGAGGGAGGGGGTATTTATAGGTTTGAAGAAGGAATGAGAGGTGAATAAGAAGAATCTGAGTTAACTCAATTTGACTGAAGAGTTAACTTAGAAGACAAAAGAGTGAACTAAGCTAAAATTGGAGTGATCTAACCAATTATAACTTTCAAGAAAAAGTGAAGAAAAAGAAGGCATGGGAATGCATGGGTTGATAAATAAAGTTAAAAAAGAGCTAAATATGCATGCTTAGGTGCATGAAATAGTTAACTCTATCTTTGGCACAAAATTCCATGCAAACAGGAAGAAAAATAGGTGAAAACAGAGCTTTTTTTGACCAAAAACTTGAGTTATTTCATGGCTAGGAAAACAACAGGGTTGTCCATGGGTCACCCCTTTCACTAGTCAGGGTCACCCGGGAGCAACCCATGGGCGACCCTTAGAGGAGGGCACCTGTTAGAATCAAGACATACAATTGAGAGGGGGGTGAATCAGTTGTCCCAAAACTTCCTCTTATTAATCACTTAAATCCTTCTTGTAATTTAGCAGCATAATCATAAATTAATCATGGAAACATAATGCAATCATTCAAGAGTAGAAACACATTAACACATATGACACCAAGATTTTAACGTGGAAATCCCAGTTAAGGGAAAAACCACGGGGTGACTAACCCAAGATTGTATTATCTGTTAAAAGAATAAAAGGAACAAAATGGCACATGCCAATTAGGGCTCACTGCCTGAGCACACTACTCACAAGAGGCCCATTGCCTACAAGAGACACACTGTCTACAGGATAATAAATATTACATACTTGAACTGAAGAATAGCATCTTCATATGCTTGAGTCAGTTCCATTTGAGCCCAATACTTCTGCTCTGCCTTTAGCTACCCTCCTCTCTACCACACACTCATCTCCGCCAAGATACCTTTGAAATGAATTCACAACTCTTATTTATACAAGACATTGACTTTGGGATAATCATCCAAGTCGGCATACTTTACAGAGCAAATACACAAATACAACTAGACTAATTACAAAAGACTTCATGCAGATCATCACACTGTCAGCCACACAGATCTGGGACTTCAATCTTCCTTTAGAGACACACCATTCTTCACAGAACATCTTCAAGATCATCCGCAGGATGTGTAACTCATCCGGTCGGCCAAACTTAGGAAGAACATCATCATCCAGAAGTAATTATTCAATTACGAGCTCAATCTTCAATACGGACCACCAATACAAACTGGACACAATCCAAAGACCTCCACAAACTTGCCTGAATCACAAAGAACATCCACACTACTTCTGCTTACTAAAATCATTCTCTCCTTCATCCGGAACCTCAAGAACATAGTCTGTCATCACTGTCATATTGGAATAGATGCTTGCGGACCTCCAGACCATGAACCAATTGAGTTGTCAATTCATATTGACTTCTTAAACACTCCACCAAATCCGTAGAACAAGATATTGCATTTTCGGAGCTCACCGGACCTATTTGTGTCACTCTGTCACCTCTGAACAACTGCTAGAACCGGTTTTACTCAAGTGGCCATAACTTCTCCAGATCTTCATCCAGACCTCTCAAAACTTTACTGGATCATCTTAAGACACATATCTACAAACCCTTTGATGTGTATCCTCTAACCTTCATCTTAGCTGGGATCTTTACCTCACTGTCTTTACTATCCTTCTCTGTTCCTGATAGGACTAATTTTCTCAATATCCTCAGCACACAACTCATCCAATCCTTGACATCAATGCAACAGGAGTATGTTGACATCAATGACAACATAGGTTAGGCCCATACTTGCAACAATCTCCCCCTTTGTTATTGATGGCAACATATGATGTGAAAAAATGTTTTAACCATCAAGACAAGAACTTCTCCTTACTGACTGACATAACTCCCCCTATCAACAACAACCATTCACATGTCTTCTCTTTCTTTACTGCTCCCCCTTTGATCAGCAACCACTTTTTGTTTTTCACATGTCTTCTCTCCCCCTTTGACATCAATGGAAAAGGGCACATACTTGCATCAATACCAACTGCTTCCCCTGAGTAGCAGCTTCCCATCATCAATCGAGACCACAAGATATGACTATGAGATCCACCGGACTGATGCACATCAGTGCACCTTAATTCAGAACCAGAGGGGTAATAACCCCTAACTTCTCTCTGAGATACTCGAAAGAGTCCTTAGGTAGAGGTTTAGTAAAAATGTCTGCAATCTGATCCTTGGAGGGCACAAACTCCAATCTAACTTCATTCTTGTTCACTTGCTCTCTCAAAAAGTGAAACTTGATGGATATATGTTTTTGTCTTTGAATGCAACACCGGATTTTTTGATATATTTATTGCACTTGAATTATCACAGAAGATTGTGATAGGTTCCTCATACTCCACTCTAATATCCCTTAGCATTTGATTCATCAATAATACTTGAGTGCAACTATCTGTTGCTGCAATATATTCTGCTTCTGTAGTGGACACAGATATTGCCTCTTGTTTCTTGCTCAGCCAAGAAACCAATCTTTTCCCTAATAAGAATGCTCCACCACTAGTACTCTTTTGGTCATCCACATCTCCTACCCAATCCGCATTTGTATATGCATGAAGTGAAAAATCATGATCTCTATGATACCATAAACCATACTCAACTGTCCCTTTTAGATATCTGAGAATCCTCTTGATTGCTATGACATCAGATTCTCTAGGATCAACTTGGAATCTAGCAACAAGACCAACAACATTCATAATGTCAGGTCTAGTTTGAGTAAGATACAATAGTCCTCCAATCATTGACCTGTACTTTTTCTGACCAACCTTAGGAGAGTCATCATCTTTGCTCAATTTACATCTGGTTGCCATGGGAGGACTCAAACAAACTTCTTCAACAATTCTTTCACATATTTGGTCTATGAAATGAAGATTCCTTTCTTTGTTTGATTGATTTGCAGACCCAAGAAGAAATTCATTTCCCCAAACATAGACATCTCAAATTCACTTTTCATTTGATTTGCAAAAGTCTTGCACATACTATCTCTTCCTCCAAAAATAATATCATCAACAAATACTTCAACAATCAAGATATTTTCATGTTCAATCTTGAAGTACAAGTTACTGTCAGTAGCACCTTTGTTGAAACCAATCTTTAAAAGATGCTTATCAAGTCTTTCATACCAGGCTCTTGGGGCTTGTTTGAGTCCATACAGTGCTTTCTTCAACTTGCAGACCATATCACCATGATCAGACAATTGAAATCCATCCAGTTGCTCAATGTATACTTCTTCTTCCAAGTCACCATTCAAGAAGGCTAACTTGACATCTATTTGATATACTTTAAAATCCTTAAAGGCAGCAAAGGCAAGAAATAATCTGATTGCTTCAATTCTTGCCACCAGAGAAAAAGTTTCTTCAAAATCAACTCCTTCTACTTGGGAATAACCCTTGCAGACCAATCTAACTTTATTTCTGACTACTTCACCATCTTCATTCAGTTTATTTTGGAAGACCCATTTGCTTCCAATAACATTTTTGTTTCTAGGTTTGGGAACAAGATCCCAAGTGTGATTTTTCTCAATTTGCATCAGCTCTTCCTTCATTGCTTTAGTCCAGCTTTCATCATTGCATGCTTCATTCACTGTCTTTGGTTCAATCTTTGAAATCAGACAATACTTTTCTGAGTCTTGAGCAATCTTTCTTCTTGTTTGAACACCTTTGCTTTTATCACCTATGATCTGATCTTTAGAGTGATTTAGTCTTACATACCTGGGAATTTTGGGAGTTTCTTGCACTTCTATTTCTTGAACAAGTTCATTCAAACTTATCTCTTCTTCCCGATTCTCTGGATCAGTCTATATCTAAATTTCAGAAGGGGCTTGAACCAAAACATCATTATGATCATCTTCATAATATTCATAAAACCTTGAGGGTTTTTCAACACCTTCATTAACCTTCACATTTGTACTTTCTATAATCTTTCTCAATCTCTTGTTGTAACACTGGTATGCTTTGCTTTGAGTAGAATAACCCAAAAATATTCCTTCATCACTTCTAGCATCAAATTTGCCAAGGTCTTCATCTCTTTTAATATAACATTTTCTACCAAAGACTCTGAAATACTTCACAGTGGGAGTGATGCCAAACCAGAGTTCATAAGGGGTCTTACCAGTATTTCTTCTGATTTGTACTTGATTAAGAGTATAGACAACAGTGCTTTCAACTTCTCTCCAGTAGATCTGAGGAACATTTGCTTCCATCATCATGGTTCTAGATACTTCCTGGATGGTCCAGTTCTTTCTTTCAACTAATCCATTTTGCTGTGGAGTCCTTGGAGCAGACAACTGTCTTTTTATCCCATGTTTCTCACATAATTCTATGAACTCACTGGATGTGAATTCTCCACCTCTATCAAACCTCAGACATTTTATGTTTAATCCAGTTTCATTCTCTACCATAGCTTTAAATATTTTGAATTTATCAAGAGCCTCAGATTTCTCTTTCAGAAAAGTCACCCACATCATCCGGGAGTGGTCATCAATTAATAACATGAAGTATCTATCACCTTACAAACTCCTGATTCTTGCCAGACCACATAGATCAGTATGAACTAAGTCCAATAATTTGGTAGAAGACTATTCCTTACTTTTGAATGTGACTCTACTTTGCTTACCCAACTGACATTCTTTGCATAAACTATTAGTAGGTTTCACCAGTCTTGGAAGATCTCTTACAGCCTGAGTGTTGCTTATCTTGATGATATTATCAAAATTCACATGACACATTCTCCTATGCCACAACCAACTCTAATCAATTTAAACAAATAAACAACTTTTATAGTACCAACCAAGTGGAAGATATTACCTTTTGTTTGAGTACCGGATGCAATCTCTATTCTGGAACTTTCAAAGATCTTACATTTTCCATTTTTGAATAAGAGATCATAGCCTTTGTCCACCAACTGTCCAACACTAAGAAGATTGTGCTTCAGACCTTCAACATATAGTACATTACTGGTTTTGTTCTTTCCATCAAAAGAAATAGTTTCTCTACCTCTAATCTTGCCAGCAGAATTATCACCAAATTTTACAACTCCACCTTCATATCTTTCCAAATCTATAAACTTATTTTTGTCACCTGTCATATGGTGGGAGAACCCATTGTCAATGACCCAATCATCCTTTTCTTCAACTTGCGTAGCCAGAGCTCTTTCTACCATTTTATGATTGACAGATTCAGAGGGCATTGGATCTTCTTCCTTGATGGCAATAAACACCCAATCACTTTCGGATTTGTTTCCTATCTCTGATTCATCATCTGTTACTCCTTCATCATCATCTTCATGAACATAGTAACACTTCTTTTGAAATCTTGATCTATTAGGGTTTGGCCTAGAAAATATTTCTGGACACCTTGAGGCAAAATGACCAATCTTATTGTAGTTAAAACATTTGAAAGGCAATTTTCCTTCATACTTACTGGATCCTCTTGGCAGTCTTTTTGCAAAGAGAGCCTCAAGTTGTTCAGCTTCTAATTCATCCTCTTCCAGATCTTTTCTTGTTTTCTCATACCAAGAAGATTTTCTTGAGGAACTTTCTCCTAGATCATATCTTTGCTTGCCTTTTGTAGAGTCACTAGCTTTGAATGTTGATTCAGTCTTGGGAAGTGCATCAACAAAATCAGCTAACTCAAATGTAGATATCTATCCAACTAATTGATCCCTTGTGATAGTTGTTAAGGATCTGATCTCCTCAATAGCAGCAACTTTGTGTTTATAAGCAGGAGGTAAGGATATGAGAGCCTTAGCAACAATTTCATCTTCATCCAGAACTCTACTAGCACATCTGATGCCATAAACAAGCTCATTTACTTTTGTCATGTAAGAGGTGATATTCTCATCTTCACTCATCTTCAGGTTTTCAAATTTTCCTTTCAGATTCTGTAGCTTGGCACATTTAACATACTTGTCTCCTTCATGCAGAAGTTCCAGTTTTTCCCAAATCTCATATGCAGTTTTTAGATCTATAACATTTTTCAGCTCTGGATCAGATAAGGCACTTAGTAGAGCTTCTTTAGCCTGAAGATTGTTTTCAGTGTCTTTGATTTCATCTACAGTTCTTGGACCATTCTGTGGAGGAACATACTTCTTTGAAGCCATGATCCAATATTGCATTCCCATACATTGCAAGTGGCATTCCATACGGCTTTTCCAAAGAGTGAAATTGGTTCCATCAAACCTCGAGCTATCCTTCTTATAGGAAGACATCTTGGATCTCCTCAAGTGGTTAAGCTCTTTTAGAGGAACTTAGCTCTGATACCAATTGTTAGAATCAAGACAGACAACTGAGAGGGGGGGTGAATCAGTTGTCCCAAAACTTCCTCTTATTAATCACTTAAATCCTTCTTGTAATTCAACAGCATAATCATAAATTAATCATGAAAACATAATGCAATCATTCAAGAGTAGAAACACATTAACACATATGACACCAAGATTTTAACGTGGAAAGCCCGGTTAGGGGAAAAACCACAGGGTGACTAACCCAAGATTGTAGTCTCTGTTAAAAGAATAAAAGGAACAAAATGACACATGTCAATTAGGGCTCACTACCTGAGCACACTGCTCATAAGAGGCCCATTACCTACAAGAGACACACTGTCTACAGGATAATAAATATTACATACTTAAACTAAAGAATAGCATCTTCACCATGCTTGATTTAGTTCCATTTGAGCCCAATACTTCTGCTCTGCCTTTCTCTTCCCTCCTCTCTACCACACACTCATCTCTACCAAGATACCTTTGAAATGACTTCACAACTCTTATTTATACAAGACATTGACTTTGGGATAATCATCCAAGTCGGCATACTTTATAGAGCAAATACACAAATACAACTAGACTAATTACAAAAGACTTCATGTGGATCATCACACTGTCAGCCACACAGATCTGGGACTTCAATCTTCCTTTAGAAACATGTCATTCTTCATAGAACATCTTCAAGATCATCCACAGGATGTGTAACTCATCCGGTCGGCCAAACTTAGGAAGAACATCATCATCTGGAAGTAATTCTTCAATTACGAGCTCAATCTTCAATGCGGACCACCGATACAAATTGGACACAATCCAAAGACCTCCACAAGCTTGCCCAAATCACAAAGAACATCCACACTACTTTTGTTTACTAAAATCATTCTCTCCTTCATCCGGAACCTTAAGAACATAGTCTGTCATCACTGTCATATAAGAATATATGCTTGCGGACCTCCAGACCACGAACCAATTGAGTTGTCAATTCATATTGACTTCCTAAACACTCCACCAAATCCGTAGAACAAGATATTGCATTTTTGGAGCTCATCGGACCTATTTGTGTCACTCTGTCACCTCTAAACAACTGCCAGAACTGGTTTTACTCAAGTGGCCATAACTTCTTCAGATCTTCATGCGGACCTCTCAAAACTTTACTGGATCATCTTAGGACACATATCTACAAACCCTTTGATGTGCATCCTCTGACCTTCATCTTAGCTGGGATCTTTACTTCAATGTCTTCACTGTCCTTCTCTGTTCCTGATAGGACTAATTTTCTCAATATCCTCAACACACAACTCATCCAATCCTTAACATCAATGCAACAGGAGTATGTTGACATCAATGACAACACCGGTTAGGCCCATACTTGCAACAACACCTGGGTGGAAGTGCATGAAGGGAGATGGAAGAGGAGGAGAAAAGAAGGGGATCTGCCTCCAGAAATAGGTCAAACAGGGGTCAAAAACTAAATCTCCACTTGCAAAAGTAGGATCTCTCAGGGGAGATCTAGAAATAATAGGGGGATATTTGGATTGGTTAATTGAAATTGAAAACTGAAAGCGGGAGGTGGCTTGGGAGGGCCTCTAGAAGGCTTCTAGGGATAGGAATGGATGAAAAACACTGGGGAGAGGGGAAAACACAACAAATGGACAAATACAAGGCTTAGGAATGAAGTCATAAGCAAAAGAAACACAAATCGACAAGTGTTGAAAGTGAAGAGAGAGAGAGAGAAAACAACAAAGGGGAAACAACACAAGGAAGAACAAAAACACATGCTACCAAGAGAATTGCTACTGAGAGGATGTTATTTCATGCTTACATGTACGTGACAAGGATTGTGAGTCATCAGCAGGTCCTCCTAGAGGCTGTGCATAATTTTGGTGCTTACATATTTGCCCCCTCTGGGACAATAGTCTACATGAAAGGTAGGTACCATTCCTGAACTAGGCCTTACCTATTGTCAATTTTTTTCACAACTGTACCTACAATAACTAGTATTAGTTCGACATCTGAATATATCAAAACAAGTAATGAAAACTGAAATGACGAACATACCATAGATCATGTGAATTTGCCTAGTTGTTTGCCTTTGTCGAAGAGACCTGTAGGGATGAAAGCATGCAAAATGAGAGCATGAAAGATGCATAAAAGAGATAGAACACATGTTAAGATAGAGAGGAGGAGAATAGATTTTCCTTTTATTGCAAATTTTGAAGAACAATTCAATTTTTAGGGATTTTTCAGGTTTTACAATTTTTAGGTTTTTTCAATTTTCTAATTTTTATGGTTTTTTTGGAGATCTTGTGAAGGTTTGGTCTTGATGTTCTCTAAGGTATTTGAATAACATATATTTATTGAGAGATTTATACCCTTGTCCCCCCTGCATGGGGAGATTTGTGCACTTGATTATACAATTTTATTCTTTTGACTTGTTGGAGGAGTGACTCAAGCTCAGACATTTGTTTTACACTTATTGTTACAAGACCTGATTTGATGAGATCCATGCATAGCTTTAGTCGACATCTTGTACTTTACTTTCCCTTTTATGCATATGCTTGGCTAGCAATTTTTTTTGCTTATGAGAATGCATACCTATGATGATCACATATCGATGATGCAATATGCTTTTTTTGTCTTTTTCTGATATGAATGACATGCAATGTGTTTGGGTGTGATTCACAAATATGAAATGCAAAGTACTATGTTCTAAGTGCTATGAATGCCATGATGTTATGACATGTTTTATTTGTTCTTGATCTCTTTTTTTGATTTTGGTATGAATGCATTATGGAACAAACAATATGACTGCTCTTTAGTATGATTTTCAATCTAGGGGACTGCAGGTTATCTTGGTATAAGAGACCTATTCAATTTTGTGAGATAGGATTTAGAACTTAAGTGGGGAGTGGGAAGGAGATGTAGTGATTCTGAATTTGGGCTTTGCTAAAGGCTAAACACTGATCCTTGTCTAGATAAGACAATCTAACAAGCTTTCAACTTAGATAAGTAACAAATTTTATTGATGTTCGCTAGACTTAGATCATAGATGGCAAGCAAGATAGACCTGGGGTAAAGGATAAATGGGAAAGAACAAGGATCCCTAGATAGAAAATGATCCTAAAGACTACTAGACTCTTGGCTTTGCTCAAATAGTGCATGTTTGTGTTTTGTGCCTTTCTCTTTTATTTTCTCTGATATTAGAATGTCACCCTTGAAGCTTTGAGCTTAGACTAATCTCCACCCAAGGGTACGGACATTCAACAATCTTCTCTCTATAACTCTTTATTTTTTTGCTTTTCCTATTTTTTTTGTATTTTCTAGAATGCTTCACTTGATTTTCTTATTTTTTTGGATTTTTGACTTTTTATGAAAATGAATGCTTTTGAACCTTGGATATGCAATAATTTGATCTCTCAATTATCACCTCTCTTAACACTCTTATTTTGATCACTCATTTTTTTATTCACTCGTATTTTAGATTGCTTCCTTCAGAGTTTTGATCCTCCTGGCATTTTTGGCTAGGGAAGATAAGGGGCTGAGCGCCACTAAAAGTTTTCATAGTCCAGTTGGACTTCTTTTCTATTAAGGAAGAATTGGGAAGGTCTACGTGCAAGCTTCCTTTGAACATTGTAGGTTTAAATACTGACTTTGTTTAGACCTAACATCATGGCTCATTAAGACTAGGATAAGTGTAAAGCTAAGAGCTAGGCTTTGATTAGAAAATTAGGAATGAAGGGGGAGAATGGTGATTGTGAAAATAGGGAATCTCAGGACTTAGAAGGATCACTTATACTTAGGCAACCTTAGACTCCTTACTAAAATGAAAATAATATAAGAGCGATTCATTCACTATAATACAAGATGGACAAAATGATACTGAAATGCAAGAAACAAAATTCTTTTTGATATTTTTGTATTTTTTGAATATTTGATATTTTTGTGTTTTTATAGGCTTTTAGAATGTTTTGAGATGTTTAACTCTTCTCCTTCCATAATTCACAAGAGGTAGCGTCATTTCTAACATCTTCCTTAAATATGTGTGGACCTATCCACTTTGGTCTAAACTTCACTTGAAAGTCTTTGCAAGGACACTCGAACACTTGGTGTAAACATGTCCTTGTATTTATTGTAGAGTTTTGTGTACTCACATGTTTCATTGTTTGATGAATTGCCCCCTAGCTTTATCATTTTCTATTCTTGTTGAGTTCTCTTCTTTATTTTGAAAATTTGAGGGACAATTGAGGTTGGTGTTGACTTTCCTAGTTTCTGTGTGAGTTTTGGTTCTTCTTCCTTAGTCATGATTTCAATCATAGGAATGTTTATGTCTGGCTCGATTAAAATGGCCACTAAGTGGAATGGAGCATAAGACTTTGTTGAGTGAGGATCGAAGAGGAATTCTTGTGTTACCACCTTTCCTATACATTTTTAGGTCTTGGCTACGTTTGCAATTTGTTTTGATATCTCTCCTTTTTCAAAAGTGTTAATTTTTGGGTCACTAGTGGTTTCCATTATCTTTCCCTTCTTTTTGACTTGTTCAAATCTATAAAGGCTAAAAGGATAAGGATTTCCTTTGATTACGTGGGTTTGTCCCACGTGCAAGAAGTGTATTTCTTGAAATAGTGTTGAGGGAACAACCCTCATCCTATGAATCCAAGGCCTTCCTAGGATCATGTTGTAAGTGGTTTCTTCATTGATGACATAAAATTCAGTTGGGAGGGTTTTGGGGCCCAATTTGACTTGAAGATTGATCTTACCCATGGTTTGAATGTTTGGGTTATCATGAATTCTAAGGATGGAAGTTTCTTGTGTGATTTGAGTTTCATCATAACGCATTCTTTGAAGAAGAGAAAAAGAAACTATGTTGATTGCAGACCCATCATCGATCATTACACGTTTAATGGAATAGTCTTGAACTTGGACTATCAGATGGAGTGGGAGATCACCCTGTTTAGCTATGTCATTGTCTTAGGGTAACTTTTCAAAATCAAATATTGAAGAATAACACTTTTCACTTGGAGTGTTTTGAACTAGATAGCTTAGATCTAAGGCATCGAGGAGAGCATTCTTGTGTGTAGGAGAACTTTTGAGAAGTTCTAACATGTGAGAAAATTTTAAATTGTTGGAGGTGTCATCTGGTCATTCTGGTCCTTGGGTGACACAAATTTCTTGATCTTTATCTAATTCCACAAGGCCTAAGGTGTTTTGATTAAAGGAATTTTGATGGATTTTGGGACTATTTCCTTCATCTTGTGAGAATGTGTTCATGAATGTTTGTCATTGACGTTCTGGGAGGTATGATATGAAGTGATGGTACCCCAAACATGACTTGATCTCATGCCCCCTTCTCTTGTGAAATGAGCAATATTTATCACGATTGTGATCTTGAGGTTTATGATGATTGTTGTGTTGGTGCTCATTTTGGCCTGGAGATTGAGCTTGCTTGTTGGAGGGTTTCTTCTTTCAAACCCTAAGTGTTCTTGTCCATCGCCAAGACTATTGCCTATCGGCAAAGGATATTATGGTTCCACCGACGGCGTTGGTCATGCCGATGGGGGTAAGTCAAGTGTTCATCGGCAAGATTTGGTGTATCGGGCTAGCATTGTTTCGATCTGCCGATGTGAGGAGCTTGGCCGATGAAGAATCATCGGCATGTGTTTGGCCGATGGAGGGATGAAGCCATGGTTCATCGGTGAGAGTTGTATTGTCGGCCTAGGTATTTTGAATTGTGCCGACGGTGGGAGGCTTGGCCGATGCGATGTCATCGGCGTAGGTCTCGCCGATGGAAGGGAGCATGGAGTGGTCATCGGTGTGAATGGTATCATCGGCAGAGGATGTTTCTGCTTGGCCGACGGTTGAGGGTCTCGCCGACAGAGGATGTGTGTATCGGGGTGAGTAGTGTGGTCGGCCAGGGAGTTTCTCGTTGCTCCGATGGGTAATGTCTTGCCGAGGGAACGACTTGGCAATGTTTTGAATGGCCATCGACATAACCTTTGACATCGGCGTAGGTATTTTGTTGCTCGCCGATGGTTTTGGTCTCACCGACAGACAAGGAATGTGAAATGGCCATCGGCGTAACCTTTGACATCGGCGTAGGTATTTTGTTGTTGGCTGATGCTGTTGGTCACACCGACAGCGGAGTATGGAGTAGCGATCGGCGAGACAACTGGAGTCGGCGGGAGATTTTTGAGGAAGGCCGATGGTATATGTTTGGCCGATGGGCTATGGGCGAAGGGTCGTGTGTCGAGTGCAGCAAAACGCTCGACACTTGGTATGCATGCGGCCATATTTTTAAAGTGCCAAAGTTGTCTCCGCGGCACCAATGTGGGATTATTCCCTTGTATATTTTGAACCCGCGGTTGAACGTGTTTTGGCGGGAAATCTTTTTTGTATGCAGCGACGGTTTTTTAAGCGACAGCGGGTGGTTGAGACCCTTAATGGCGACTGTGCTGGGGCATGGGCGAGTTGTTGCACAGTCAGGTACCGGATTTTTGACATGAAGACTTCCAGATAGTGGCGCGTGGCTCGAGGCCCCCCTTTTGTCTGCTACATTAACATTTTTTGAGTGCCATTCCTTTGAAGGGTCTGTATCTAGCTGATTTTGATATTTTGTCATGTAATTAATTGCTGTGGTACACTTTCTGGCTGTTATAAGCAGGAAGTGTTACTCATTTTGAGGTTGTTGAAAGTTGAACATTTTGGCTCTGTAACACAATACAGTTCGTTTTGGTTGCTTTGTACAGCTAAACCTGTGAGTTTATGTATCTCCAGTTGTATGTTTTTGCATGAATCCATTGATTTCATGGTTAATCTTGTATGAATAATGCTATGTTTGCATGTGTTTTGTTAATTCTGTCTCCAGTATTGCATGTATCTTTCTTCTGAGTCTGGATATTTAAGCAATATTTGAGACTCTAGAACATAGAATTCCTATGTTGAATGTCTGATCTTTTAACTTCTGCTCAAGGGGTAGATTAAACTGTTTTCAGGTTGAACATTAGGAAGGGTATACTGCAGTAGGGATGCCATAAGTAGAGATAACTTAACACTCTGTATTGGGAGATATCTGTAAGACAGGTATCATATGTATCCCCCTGAAATCCAGTTTTAGCTATTCATGCTGATCATTCACAGGTGTATGTCTACTGACTCCAGGCCCTGGATAGGCACCAATCTTGCTTTGTGTTTGTGTTACAACCATGTCCAGCTTTGCATCCAAACTCAAAATCATAATCAAACTCTAAAACAACCATTAGGACATTAGAATTAGTTTTAGGATCCTCAGTCCTCTGTCTACAACTGCAAATAGGCCCAAAGCTAGCCCCTTTGCTCTTATCTTTGAGTTTTGGTCTACTTACAGGAGGACTTATCTGCTTTCTGACAGCATCCCAATCCTTGTATGCGTATCTCATGGATGTTGAGTAGGGAATACCCCCTAGGTCTTGCAGAGCCTGAAGAAGAAGAGGAGATAAAATATAGAGTCTATCTCCTACACTGTTGGCCCCTGGCCCAGAGATCCTGTTGATCACTGATGGCTACCTTGTAGGGAAATCTGGGAATAAGCATCCAGTCTGGGAAAAAACCAACAAAAATTGGCGACTCTACTGGGGATTGAGAAGTAAAAGTATTATCTAATCATCTCCAGTAATATATCTGTGACCCATCCGAGTCACCAACAGAAATTGGCGACTCCGCTGGGGACGGTGATTTGAAAATTGTTATTTTTGAAAGAACCCTGATTTACAAAAAGAAAACAGTTCCTAGTAATAGGTGGCGACTCCGAAGTAATCTCCCAACTGGTCAAAGTAAAATTTATATGTAGGGGAGAAGATCCCAACAAAATCCTTTATTTGAAGAGTTACCAGTAACAAGAAGAATGATGTACAGAAGAAAGGGAGCTGTCTCAGTTAGTCATGAGGGTTCCCCCAGAAAAAATGATGATATACAAGATAACCCTAGGCCATCAGGATAGCATGTACCCTACTTTTCAAATGCAGAAGCTGATATTCAGGGTGCATATGAGAGCCAACAGGGTGGTAATATGAGAATGAGGTCAGAGGTGTTCTAAGAACGCCCATTTCTAGACCCTAGTGAAAGGTTTGAAGAGGCCGAATCTTTGAGGGATGATGAAGATGATGACCAGAATGGTATGAGACCGTCTACCTCCATGCCTAAGGAAGAACAGTTAGCTGAAGCAATCAGAAATCTAAGAGCCGAGTTTGAATATCAGCAGGCAATATCAATCAGAGATGACTTGAGGAAGAAAGTGCAAGCTTTGAGGACTGCCCAGAATAATTCAATTCCTACCCTTGAGAATGCAAATGTGCAGAGACATCAACAGAGAAATGAAGTGCAACATCAGCATAATGATGAGAGACAAAATGTGAATGATGCTAGGATACCACTGAACAATGTAAGAAACCAGAATGCAAACAGAAATATTAATGTTAATCAGTTAAACAGACAGCCAATGCAGCTAGATAGATTCAGACAGCTGGTATTTGATGGTATTCCTAGGTATCCTAACCCCATTGATAAGCATTTGAGGCTGCAAGGGCCTAAATTTTCAGGAAACAACACTGTGTCAGGAGAAGATCATCTAAAAGCCTTTCAAAATGTCATGGATAACTTTGAGGTTGAACATGAGGATGTTTTCATGAAGTCATTCATACAATCCTTAGTAGATGAGGCAAGAGAATGGTACAAGAATCTACCTGACCGGAGTATTTCATCATGGGATGATTTTAAAGGGATGTTCAAGGAGCAATATGGTGACAAAACTGACCCTAGCTTTTTTGTAAATGAGTTCACCAGTATCACTAAAGGGTCAAATGAGCAGGTTGCAGATTTTAATGCAAGATTTACTAAAGTGTTAAACAAATTGCCACATCACATGAGGCCAAATGAACCAATGTGCATAATATTGTATATCAATGCCTTTGATGCAAAAACTGCATATGGATTAAGAGATAAAGGTCCTGCTACTCTCAGGGATGCTTTCAGAATTGCAGTGAATATTGAAAACAACAGGAAAGCATCGGGCAAGACAAATAGAAGGGATGATATAAAAATTCTGTAGAATCCAAACAAGCCTCAGAACACTCAAGGTAATACATCTGCCCCTGAAGATAAGATAGACAAATTGGCAAATGTTGTTAAGGACCTAAGCTATAGATTAGCTAGAAGTGAAAAAGGGATAGGTCCTGATAGGCAAGTCTATCAAAGGCAGGAAAAGAGGCCATCATTGCATGATATGCCTTATAATACCAATTGGCATGATGGTAAACCTATATTCCCACGTAACAACACAAATCAAAGAGCTCAACATGTCAAAGAAACTCCCGATCCTCTAAAGAAAGCTGTAAATATTGTTGATGATGCTCCATGGTGTATAATTTGTCAGATGCCACATTCACAGTCACAGTGTATGATTGCTTAGTCCTTGTGTGATAATACTACATCTTGTAATGAATGCAATGAGCCACATTATGTGCAAGATGATGATGTAAATATGATGTCCATAAGCAATGGATACACTCTTTATGATGCTGATGAGAGTAAAAATGATGGAACTCAGGGCTGCCAACAGTTCCCATATGATGAAGATGATGAAGTTAATTATGCCTATGCTCAGAACTCACACAATTTTCTGAGTAACTTACAACGACCTTCTGATGAGGAAATTAGGGCCTTCACAGCTGCAGCAGTTGCTCAAGTCAAGAGCAACTACAATCTCAGAGGTAAAAATCAGGTAAGCAGCCCACATCAGCCAAAAGATGTTACTATAGGACAGCCAGTGCATGGTAATAAAGGGATGGAATTACAAAAAAGGCAGTGGGTTAATAATAAACAGAACTTCAGACATAGAACAGGTCATGAATCCCAAGGACCAGAAAACAGAATCCCTCAGGCTGAAGATCAAGGTAAAGGTTCCCAAGACAAGAATGATGATCAAGGAACTATGAAAGTAAAAGCTAAATCAGTTCAGGATAAAAACAAGATTGTGGAGCAAGCTACAACTGTTATACAAAATTATGCTCCATTTGATATAGCTCAAGTCCTCTCCCAGGTAAAAGTTTCTGTTCCACTTATGGAACTCATGAAAATGGAAGAAATCAAGAATAGGACAATATCCCTAATTTCAGGGGTACCTCTTCAAGCTAAACAAAATGCTCAGACCCAAGGTGAGAAACATGTCATGTGTAATGAAGAAGATGAGGCTCCTGAAGTTTATTTAGGAATGACTATGACAAAGTGTCCTTCACAAGTGGAACCATTTTATGTATCCCTGCTTATAAATGGAAAAATAATCAGAAATTGTATGCTTGATTCTGGAGCATCTACAAATGTCATGCCTTTGACCATCATGCAACAAGTTGGATTGAAAATTGACAAGGCATGTGGAAAATGTTATGCTATGGATGCCAGAGAGGTACCGGTTATTGGAATCATGAAGGATGTAGATTTCAAACTGGCAGCATTTCCTGAAAAGAGATATAAAATGAATATAACAGTGGTTGACATCAAGCCACAGTATGGTATGTTACTGTCAAGAAGATGGGCAGCACTAATTGGTGGAAGTATGCAGCTGGACCTGTCATATGCCATGATTCCAATGAATGGCAGGGATGTTAAGCTAATCAGAGAACAAAGATCATCAGAGACAGTGGAAGACCAAGAAGCAGAGGAACATATATGCTTTGTAAACACTGACTGTGATAACTTCAAGGTTGTCTTAGATGATAAGGAAGATAAAAAGAAAAATGTCTGCATTGAAGAATTGGATCAGCAAGGTTTGTGGACCATGTTTTTTGATGGAGCTTGTGCAAAAGAAGGCTCTGGAGCTGGAGTTGTTTTTCTGTCTCCAACTGGTAAGCTCCTCAAATTCTCTTTCTTGCTGAGGTTTGTTTGTACAAACAACATTGCAGAATATGAGGCTTTACTCTTAGGCCTAAATATTGCTCTCAAACATGGAATCAAAATGCTAAGAGTATTTAGGGATTCTGAGCTGATTGTATCCCAAATTAGAGATAGGTATGCTTCAAAAAATAAAAGGTTGAAACAATACAAGCATGCTGTTTGGGATACCATTGAACTATTTGATGCATTTTCAATAGACTGGGTAGAGAGATCAAAGAATGTTATGGCTGATTTCTTAGCTAATGTTGCAATAAGGCCAGATGACATCACTCTGTCAGACGTTACAAATGTAAAAATTAAAATCAGGCCTGCAGTACCAGAAAATATATGCAGTTGGCAAGTGTTTAATGATGATAGGGACTTGTTAAAATTTTTGCACTGCATAGATGAATATGAGAATCAAGAAATTGATTTCCAAGCTTTTGTAGAGACTATAGATGGAAAAGAAACTCTTGTGGGAAAGGAGATAATTCAGTTGAAGACTAATAAAATCCCTAGAGGGTTGGTAGCTTTGGAAAGAGCTTTTGACAGTAGAGATAAATTGGTCACAAGGACATCTCCCACAAATAAGGAAGATTTAGAAGAGATGAATTTGGGGACATCTCAGGCCCCTCAGAAGGTATACATTGGTAAACAGCTCAAACCACACATTAGGAGTATGCTGATTGCATTACTGAAAAAGTATAAACATGTTTTTGCTTGCTCATATGAGGACCTAAAAGCCTATAGGGAAGATTTATTCCAACATGAGATCCCATTGAAGCTTGGAGCTAAGCCATTCAGACAGAGGCAAAGACCTATTAATCCTACCTTAGCTCCAAAGATGCAAGAAGAACTCAAAAAGCTTAGGGAAGCTGGAATAATTCTGCCAATCAGACATTCAACTTGGGTGTCTAACCTTGTCCCAATCAGAAAAAAGAATGGTGATATTAGGCTGTGTGTTGACTTCAGGAACTTAAATGTATCCTCTTTAAAGGATAACTATCCACTGCCTAATATGGAAGCTATGTTGCAGAGAGTGACTGGTTGTGAACTCTTATCCATGATGGATGGATTTTTAGGTTATAATCAGGTGAAGGTGAAGGAATCAGAACAGTATAAGACTGCCTTCACCACTCCATGGGGAACTTATGTGTATGTTAGAATGCCCTTCAGACTAACCAATGCAGGTGCTACATTTCAAAGAGCAATGGATGTTGCTTTTGCAGGGTTGATTGATTCAATCCTGGCTGTGTATCAAGATGATCTGACTGCTTATTCAAAGAAAGAAGAGCAGCATTGTTTGCATCTGGAGCAGATTTTCATAAGAGCACTAGAGTATGGTATTTCTTTAAATCCAAAGAAGTGTGCCTTTGGGGTAGTTGAAGGAAAGCTCCTGGGACATATTGTTTCCAAGGATGGAGTCAGGATAGATCCAGAGAGAGTGGCTGCTATTGATAGAATTCAAATGCCAAAAACTGTAAAAGAAGTTCAGTCCTTCTTTGGACAGATAAATTTTGTTAGGAGATTTGTTCCCAACTTTGCAGAAACCACAAGGAACATTTCCAAGATGATAAGGAAGGATGCCACTGTCCACTGGGAAAGTGAAGCAATTGAATCATTTCAGAGTATCAAAGAGGCAATCAAAATGGCCCCTGTTCTTAAGTCTCTTGATTTTTCTAGGCCATTCCAATTGTTTTCATTTGCTTCCTTTCATACTGTTGCTGCATGTTTGCTACAGAAAAATGAAGATGGTTTTGAACAGCCCATCGCTTTCTTCAGTATGCCTTGCAGGCCTCTGAGTTGAAGTATGATATTATGGAAAAATAGGCATATGCACTAGTCTGAGCCATCAAAAGTTTCAGACCATACCTGATAGGATCACATATAATTGCATATGTACCCCATGCAGCAGTCAAAGACATTTTCACTCAACAGGAAGTGACTGGAAGAAGGTGTAGATGGATAAACAAACTGCAGGAGTTCAACATAGAAATACAAATTACCAAGTTGGTAAGAGGGCAAGGATTAGCCAGGATGATGGCACAGTCAAACTTGGAAGCATGCCAAGTTAATGTAGTCCAAAATGAGAATGTAAATGTATCAAGATCTGAATGGTACAAGGACATTATATACTACTTGCAAAATCTGAATTGTCCTTCCCATTTCAGTGACAGTCAAAAGAGGACTTTAAAGTTACATGCAATTAGGTATGTTATTGTTCAAGGTGAGCTATACTGAAAAACCCTGATGGTGTGCTGCTGAGATGTGTGGATGAGGATATGGCTAACAATGTTTTGATTGATATGCATAAAGGATTGTGTGGTGGACATTATACTGCCCAAACAACAGCTCATAAAATTCTCAGAGCAGGATATTGGTGGCCCACTCTCTTTTCAGATGCACAAAGGTTAGTGAGGAAGTGTGACCCTTGCCAAAGATTTTCAGGAAAGTTGAAATATGATGGTGCTTTACCCCTCAGGACTGTAACTGTGGATGCTCCATTTCAGCAATGGGGAATTGACTTCATAGGGGAAATTGCAGACAAATCAAGTGGGGGACACAGTTGGATTTTGGTGGCAACAGATTACTTTACCAAATGGATTGAGGCCATTCCAACTAAGAGAGCTACAAGTAAGGTGGTGACAGATTTCATGCTAGAAAATATTATCATCAGGTTTGGAGTACCATTCAAGATAGTCATTGATAATGCTATGTGCTTCAGATCAGGTGAATTTGTTGATTTTTGCAACAGGTATGGGATAAATTTATCATATGCATCACCATATCACCCACAAGGGAATGGTCAAGCAGAATCAAACAATAAAAGCATCATGAAAATTATCAAGAGGATACTGGACAAGAACAAGAGAGCTTGGGACTCAAAATTAAAGTTAGCCATATGGGCTGACAAAGTGACAGTGAAGAGGGCTATTGGGATGTCACCCTTTGAGCTAGTATATGGTGCATCAGCCAGATTGCCCATAAACAATCTCCTACCAGTTTACAGATTCATCCAGGAAAATGATGAGGAGATTGAAGACTCCATGACAGAAAGGGTGAACCAGCTGGTTGCACTGGATGAAAATAGAAGGAAAGCCCACCAGATTAATCTCAAGAGACAACAAGATGTGAAATATCAGTTTGACAGGAGAGCTATAAAAAAGAAGTTTCAAGTCAATGATCTGGTGCTCATTTGGAATGCAAAAGGTCAAGAAAAGGGTAAACATGGTAAATTTGAACCCTTATGGATGGGCCCATATCAGATTTGCAGTGCTCATGGGGAGGATTCTTATTTCCTCCAGGCCCTAGATGGTGAAGTTCTGGAATTGCTTGTGCATGGCCAATTCCTTAAGTTCTATTTTGCATAGATGACTTGTCGCTGTGCACATTTGTAAAAACATGTATATAGTGTAAATGTCTTGTGCAGTTCGTGCTTTTTGGTTTTTTGCCTGGTCTGCTCGGAGATCTGGTTCTCGCTGCAGGTTTTCACCTGCACGTCCCCATTCGGAGCCAGTGTTGGTGCTTATTTTGGCCTGGAGATTGAGCTTGCTTGTTGGAGGGTTTCTTCTTTCAAACCCTAAGTGTTCTTGTCCATCGCCAAGACTATTGCCTATCGGCAAAGGATATTATGGTTCCACCGACGGCGTTGGTCATGCCGATGGGGGTAAGTCAAGTGTTCATCGGCAAGATTTGGTGTATCGGGCTAGCATTGTTTCGATCTGCCGATGTGAGGAGCTTGGCCGATGAAGAATCATCGGCGTGTGTTTGGCCGACGGAGGGATGAAGCCATGGTTCATTGGTGAGAGTTGTATTGTCAGCCTAGGTATTTTGAATTGTGCCAACGGTGGGAGGCTTGGCCGATGCGATGTCATCGGCGTAGGTCTCGCCGATGGAAGGGAGCATGGAGTGGTCATCGGTGTGAATGGTATCATCGGCAGAGGATGTTTCTGCCTGGCCGACGGTTGAGGGTCTCGCCGACAGAGGATGTGTGTATCGGGGTGAGCAGTGTGGTCGGCCAGGGAGTTTCTCGTTGCTCCGATGGGTAATGTCTCGCCGAGGGAACGACTTGGCAGTGTTTTGAATGGCCATCGGCATAACCTTTGACATCGGCGTAGGTATTTTGTTGCTCGCCGATGGTTTTGGTCTCACCGACAGACAAGGAATGTGAAATGGCCATCGGCGTAACCTTTGACATCGGCGTAGGTATTTTGTTGTTGGCCGATGGTGTTGGTCACACCGACAGCGGAGTATGGAGTAGCGATCAGCGAGACAACTGGAGTCGGCGGGAGATTTTTGAGGAAGGCCGATGGTATATGTTTGGCCGATGGGCTGTGGGCGAAGGGTCGTGTGTCGAGCGCAGCAAAACACTCGACACTTGGTATGCATGCGGCCATATTTTTAAAGTGCCAAAGTTGTCTCTGCGGCACCAATGTGGGATTATTCCCTTGTATATTTTGAACCCGCGGTTGAACGTGTTTTGGCGGGAAATCTTTTTTGTATGCAGCGATGGTTTTTTAAGCGACAACGGGTGGTTGAGACCCTTAATGGCGACTGTGCTGGGGCATGGGCGAGTTGTTGCACAGTCAGGTACCGGATTTTTGACATGAAGACTTCCAGATAGTGGCGCGTGGCTCGAGGCCCCCCTTTTGTCTGCTGCATTAACATTTTTTGAGCGCCATTCCTTTGAAGGGTCTGTATCTAGCTGATTTTGATATTTTGTCATGTAATTAATTACTGTGGTACACTTTCTGGCTGTTATAAGCAGGAAGTGTTACTCATTTTGAGGTTGTTGAAAGTTGAACATTTTGGCTCTGTAACACAATACAGTTCGTTTTGGTTGCTCTGTACAGCTAAACCTGTGAGTTTATGTATCTCCAGTTGTATGTTTTTGCATGAATCCACTGATTTCATGGTTAATCTTGTATGAATAATGCTATGTTTGCATGTGTTTTGTTAATTCTGTCTCCAGTATTGCATGTATCTTTCTTCTGAGTCTGGATATTTAAGCAATATTTGAGACTCTAGAACATAGAATTCCTATGTTGAATGTCTGATCTTTTAACTTCTGCTCAAGGGGTAGATTAAACTATTTTCAGGTTGAACATTAGGAAGGGTATACTGCAGTAGGGATGCCATAAGTAGAGATAACTTAACACTCTGTATTGGGAGATATCTGTAAGACAGGTATCATATGTATCCCCCTAAAATCCAGTTTTAGCTATTCATGCTGATCATTCACAGGTGTATGTCTACTGACTCCAGGCCCTGGATAGGCACCAATCTTGCTTTGTGTTTGTGTTACAACCATGTCCAGCTTTGCATCCAAACTCAAAATCATAATCAAACTCTAAAACAACCATTAGGACATTAGAATTAGTTTTAGGATCCTCAGTCCTCTGTCTACAACTGCAAATAGGCCCAAAGCTAGCCCCTTTGCTCTTATCTTTGAGTTTTGGTCTACTTACAGGAGGACTTATCTGCTTTCCGATAGCATCCCAATCCTTGTATGCGTATCTCATGGATGTTGAGTAGGGAATACCCCCCTAGGTCTTGCAGAGCCTGAAGAAGAAGAGGAGATAAAATATAGAGTCTATCTCCTACACTGTTGGCCCCTAGCCCAGAGATCCTGTTGATCACTGATGGCTACCTTGTAGGGAAATCTAGGAATAAGCATCCAGTCTGGGAAAAAACCAACATGTTGTATGACTGTTTGTTGATTCTCAAAGGATAGTTGTTGACATTTTGGTTCCCCAAATTTGTATGACTATTGTAGTTACCATTGTTGTTCCCTGATGGTGAAGTGTTTGTTGACCCATTTATGTATTGATCATTTGTTGAGGATTTTTTTATTTCTGATGAAGGGGGTAAAACATAAAATACACAACAACAGAAATTACACACAGAAAATAGAACTTTCTTTATTGATTTGGACAACTTATTACATTACAGAAGCTCAAATACAATCAGAGGAATTAGCCCTCCATAGGTTGCAACACATTACAGCTTCCTATCATAGGACTCTGGAATCATCTACCTTCTGTAACCTCAAATCAGCTAGGGTTTCTATTTTCCTACCTATTCTTGACTCTACACTTTCCTCCTTAACTCTATTACTGCCCAGGGTTCCCAAAAATGGTTATTAATAGCCTTTTTAGCGGCCAACAACCTAATTTCAAAATTTGCAACTCCCTCCAAAAATAGGTCAACTTCTGGGAGCCATAACTTTTGATCCGGGTGTCTGATTGACGAATCATTTCATGCGTTGGAAAGCTCGCAGAGTGCTCTATGCTTTGCTGGTTCCATCCATTTTCAGGCCCGTACAGGGCCGTTTAGTGCCTCAAACCTAAGTTTGAATAATTTTCAGGCATTTTTCAGGAAACGAAAACTTTAATATCTTTAAGCTTGCAAATAATATTTGTGTGATTCCTTTGCCAAAGGTCTTATTTTTCAATTATGAAGCTTCCTGTAAATTTTCACTTCATTCCGTGCCCAAATGCAAACTTTCTAAAAATAGCAGGTTGCTATTTCTAGCAGTTTGGAAAAACTGAAAGTTGTACATCATTATTCAAGCAATTATGGAACCAAAACCACAAATTTTGAAAAGAAATGGAAAGAACATCAACAATTTTGAAACACATCTTTTTTTGGGTGATGCAAGATTGCCCTTACACCACTGGATGCTCCTACATCAGACACCCAGGGTAATTTGAGAAGTGACCCTGTCACGTCTCAGGTGTTTGTGTGAGGAAAACCCAAATGGTCAACCTCTGCCTTAGACAACCAACAAGAATCTTCAACATGCCTTCCTTTCCATTTCACCAGGTATTCTTCATACTGCCTGTTCCAAGTACTTCTTGCCACATGACTATCCAAGATCTCTTCTATCTCCTCCGTTGAAGTAGATGCCGGAATACTCCACTGTTCTTCTGTTGGTCCATCCTTTGTTCCACCCTCATGATATTTTGATAAATCAGCACTGTTGAAAATAGGGGAAATGTTGATCCCACTCGGCAGCTCTACCTCATAGGCATTTCCTGAATCATGTTTCTTCAAAATTCTGCATGGTCCAAATTTCTTCATTTTCATCTTATTGTATGTTCCAATTGGGAACCTTTCTTTTCTTAGGTGAACCATGACTTCATCTCCTACCTGGAATTCCTTATATCTCCTCTTCTAGTCTACCTTAGCCTTGCACTAAATATTCATCTTATTAATGTGCTTTTTCACCTCTTCATGCAAATTCTTCATGTGTTCTGCAAAGTCTTCAGCCTCGGCACTTGTCTTTTCTCCTTTGTCCAAATTCCTTAACTCTGAAGCATTTCTTGGACTATTCCCATATATAATCTGGAATGGTGATTTACCAGTACTCCTATTGATAGAATTGTTGTAAGAAAATTTTTCTTGTGGTAAAATCAAATCCCATCCCTTGGGCTTATCTCCTACTAAGCATCGTAGCAGGTTACCCAAACTCCTATTCACTACTTCGGTCTGTCCATTAGTCTGTGGATGGTGTGTAGAATTGAACTTCAAATCTGTCTTCAACTTCTTCCACAATGTCCTCCAGAAATAACCAACAAACTTGGTATCTCAGTCTGAAACTATGCTCTTTGGTAGACCGTGTAATCTCACCACCTCCCTGAAAAATAACTCTGCAATATGAACCACATCATTAGTCTTCTTGCAAGGAATAAAATGTGCCATATTTGAGAATCTGTCCACCACCACAAAAATAGAATCATGTCCTCTCTGTGTCCTTGGTAAACCAAGAACAAAATCCATACTGATATCATCACATGGCTTCTCTGGTACAGGTAATGGTTGATATAGCCCTGTATTCTAACCTGTTCCTTTTGTCATCTGACACACTCTACAACTCTGCACAAATTTCCTCACATCCCACTGCAACTGTGGCCAATAATAAGTTTCACCAACAATAGCAATGTTCTTATCTCGACCAAAGTGTCCATCCAATCCTCCACTATGCTTCTCCTTAATCAGGTTCTCTCTCATGAAACTCCTTGGAATGCACAACTGGCTTCCTCTAAACAACATGCCATCTTGGATTATGAAATCCAACCATTTTGTTCTATCCAAAGTAACAGGTTCCAGACAAGCTTTCCAAGCCTCTGCAAAATCTGGATCTTCAGGATACAAACTTTTGATCTCATCGAACCCAACAACCTCTATCTTCATTTCTGTCAACAAATTTTGCCTTCTACTCAAGGCATCTGCAACTCTGTAGACTTCCCACTCCTGTGCTTCAAAACAAAAGTATAGCTCTACAAAAACTCAACCCATTTTAAGTGCCTTTGGTTCAACTTTCCTTGACAATTAAGATACTGCAAAGCCTGATGATCAGTATATAAAACAAACTCTTTTGGCAACAAATAATATCTCCATTTCTTCAAAGCCTGAACTATTGCATAAAATTCTTGATCATAAACATAATACTTTTTCTTGGCATCATTAAGCTTCCCACTAAAATAGGCAATGGGCTTACCTTCTTGACTCAAAACAGCTCCTATAGCACTACCACTAGCATCACAATCTACTTGAAATACCTTATTGAAATTTGGGAGTGCCAAAACAGGTTGCTCTGTAACTTTCTGCTTCAATGTGTCAAAACTTTTGTCTGCTCCTTTACTCCATCTAAACTCTTTTCTATCCCCTCTCATTGTCTCAGTCAGGGGTGCACAAATGCTACTAAAATTTCTAATAAACTTTATGTAAAAACTTGCCAAACCATGAAATGATCGTACCTTTGTGGCACTCCTTGGTGTAGGCCATTCAATGATAGCCCTTACTTTTTCTGAGTCCATCTTAAGACCTTCCTCTGAGACAACAAATCCCAGGTATACTAACTCCTTCTTTGCAAAACTACATTTCTTCAGATTAATTAGCAACTTTTCCTCCATCAGCTTCTATAAAACTCTTCTAATATGCATCAGATGCTCATCCCAAGTTTTACTGAAAATTAAAATATCTAAATAGACAATAACAAAACTTCTCAAAAATTCTTTTAGTACCTCGTTCATGAGCCGCATGAATGTGCTCGGTGTATTGGTTAGCCCAAATGGCATGACTAACCACTCATACAAACCCTCCTTTGTCATGAAGGCTGTCTTCCATTCATCTCCTTCTCTAATTCACATCTGGTGATAGCCACTCTTCAGATCAATCTTCATGAAGTACTTGGCTCCACTCAAACAATCCATTATGTCATCCATTCTAGGTAATGGAAATCTATACTTGATCGTGATCTTGTTGATGGCTCGAGAATCTGTACACATTCTCCACTCTCCATCTTTCTTCGGTGCTAGTACTACAGGTACTACACATGGACTTAGGCTCTCTCTTATCAGCCCCTTCCTTAACAGCTCTTGAACTTGTCTATTTAACTCTTCACTCTCTGCAGGGGTCATTCTATGGGCTGCCTTATTCGGCAAACTGGCTCCTGGTATCAAGTCCATTTGATGACTTATCTTCCTCACCGGTGGTAAACCTTTAGGTACATTATCAGAGACAATGTCCTAAAATTCTTCCAACATATCTAAAACTTCTACTGGTACATCTTCACATTTCTCTTGAGTGATCTTAGGAATCAATGCAAAGCAATGACGCTCATGCTTCATACCTTCAAAAAATTTCCTACCATCTACCAAACAAATTCTGGTAGTACTACATACCTTTTCTTCCACCTCCTTCAAGGGCTTCAACTTATGACAAACTCCATCCTTTGTTAGGGAATATGTGTTTGCACGGCCATCATGGATAGTGCTCCTATCATACTGCCATGGCCTCCCCAATAGCATATGACATGCATCCATCGGTATGATGTCACACAACACCTCATCATGGTAGTCCCCAATCTTGAACTTCACTAAACACTGCTCATTGACCAAAGCTCCATGGTCCTTCTGCAACCATGCAATTTGATATGGATGTGGATGTTTTCTTCTTGTCAACTTCAACTTGTTAACCATCTCCTCTGAAACAAGATTATCAGTGCTTCCACTATCAATAATAATATCACAACACTTACCTTCACATTTGCACCTTGTGTGGAATAAACTCTTCCTTTGATTAGGTTCTTTCTCCCCATTCAACAAAGTTCTTCTGACAACTAGGGTTTCGCCCCTTTCAGCATCTTCAGAGCGCTCAAATTGTGCATCTTCATCGACATGTGTAACTCGTGCATTACCTTCAAGTCTTCTATTTGTCCTTCCTTGATGTTGTGGACACTCATATGCTCGATGTCCTTCTTCTCCACATTGGAAATAGGTTCCTCTGAAACCTTCTCTTCCAGGTCCTTGCCCAGGTCTGCCTCTTCCTCTTCCTCTTTGCTCACCATTGTTCTGGTGATGAGGGCGGTAGGTATTATCTCCTCTCTGATTTCGACTAGTGCCAATTTCTTCACTTTTCTTTGAATCTTCATTTCGGTCCCCATAGGTTCTTCCACCAGTCCTTCCGCCTTGACCTCTTCCCCTTTGCTTGCTGTCAAATCTTTTATTTAGCTTCTCTTCCACCTTCAGGGAAAAACGGGTATGCATCTTCTATTGTGCTCAATCTGACTAGGCTCAGCTCCTCTTGAATACTTGGCTTCAACCCATTAATGTAACGGGCTACCTTCTCCTTATTGGCCTCTGCATGACCGGTTCTGATAGTAATCTTATAAAACTCTTCTGTATACTCTTTAACAGACTTGTTGCCTTGCTTCAATCCTTGTAGCTTCTTCAACAACTCCATCTCATAGTCCACATGAATGAACTGTTTCTTCAATTTCTCCACAATCTAATCCCATCTTGTGATCTTTCCTTTTCCTCTTCTATTCCTCTAACTGGACCTCCTTCCACCAAATATTTGCATGGCCCTTCAGCTTTGTTTTTGCAAACTTAACCCAATCTGGGTCCTCCACATCTTCATACTCAAAATACTCCTCCATGTCATTAATCCAATCAATAAGCTGTTTCGGATTCAAATCTCTAGAATATGTAGAAACTTTGATTCTGGGCCTCTTTCTGATCTTCGAAATGGCCCTCAACAACCTAACTTCTACAGGATCCCCTGGAGCTTCTTGTTCTTCCACAGATAGCTCTTCTTCAGCTTCATCTTCGCTTTCTTCTCTTATTCTTAGCTCGAACCCTCTTCATAGCTCCTCTTGCAATGCATCAATTTGCCTTTGCAGGGCTCTAAAACCCTCTTCCGTCAAATCATTCCTCTCAAGGGTATGTGCAGGATCATCATGGGCCAAACAGTGGTAATAGGAAAAAAATCGCGTTTTTACTTAGCCAAATTCGCGACTTGGCAAAGTTTGACTTTGAAACGGATATCTGTTTTGGTTTGGATACCAAACCAAAATGGATATCCGTTTTCTAAATTTTTTTTGGAAAAAGGCTTTTTACTCTTTTGAAAATATACCTCTTAAATCTAGGATCTCCCATCAATATATAAGCCTCCTTAAAGACTGTTTCTAGTGAAGGAGGAGGGCAAATTAACATTGGTAGCTTCTTTACACATTGATCCATAAGGATTTGTTAAACACTAAGAATCATCACTAATGAATTACTCAAATAATCAATAATAAAATATTCAGTTTTGTTCATCATGTGAAATAATCACTTTTAGACTATGTTCCAATATTTCAGGGATAGGAATGATGGGGCAGCAGGGGATGTGTTTCGCGGTGTTTTGGATTTCATGCCCTAAATTGCTTTACCCAATCTTTCATATGATTTGATTCATGATACATGGTTTGAGAAGGATACACATGATATACCCTTACCCTCTAGTGATAAAATTATGAATGATACTTTATGTGGTGAAGCTACACCTTCGTTAATCCTTCATGACATTGTTATTCCTTGTGATGATGATGTCCTTCATGTGATATGTTAGGACATAATGCAAAGTTATCATGGCATGAACTCTCTTGGAAGGGTAAGCATGGACTATAAGAACATTGAACTAGTTAGATCTGTTAAGCTCACCATTTATGAAAGAACCTTAAAGGTTAACCTTAATTAGGTAAGGTTATGTTTCAGTGTGGTTGTTTGTGCAACAATGTGTAAATTAATGTTACCGAAGGATAAATCTAACTATACTAACATTTTAATAACCATGAGAGCTGGGACTAATAATTAGACTAAAAACTTGACAAACAATACAACTTGGACACATGTAGGACTTGGAAAATGGAAAAGAATATAATTAAATGTGGAAAACAATGAAAAAGTGGTATTAGTTGCACCTATATAGAGAAGTGGTTTAGAGGTTGGTTAGGGGAATTATTTAGGGTTTAGAGGTTTAGGGTTGCTTAGGTTTAGGGGTTTAGGGTTTACAGTTTAAAGAGAGATAGAGAGAGGGGACTGATAGAGTTTGGGAGAGATAGAGGAGACAGAGGGGAGAGATAGGGAGATAGAGAGTGAGAGACATGTCCAGAGACATAGAGAGAGAGATTGAGAGGTAGAGGGATGATAGAGATAGGGAGATAGAGGTTTACGGTTGCTTGGGTTTAGGGGCATTATTTAGGGTTTTGGGTTTTGGGGTTAGGGGTTAAGGTTTAGAGGTTTAGGGTTTAGGGTTTAGAGAGAAATAAAGGACCAATAGGGAGATATAGAGGAGTCCGAGGGGAGAGATAGGAAGATAAAGAGTGAGGGACATGGCAAGAGACATAGCGAGAGAGATTGAGAGGTAAAGGGACAAAGGTGATAGGGAGATAGTGGTTTATGGTTACTTGGGTTTAGGGTTTCTCAGGTTTAGGGGTTAGGGGTTAGAGTTTAGGGGCATTATAATTTAGGGTTTAGGATTTATTGTTTAGGGGTTAGGGGTTAGGTTTAGAGGTTTAGGGTTTTGGATTTAGGGTTTATAGAGAGAGAGGAATGATAGGGAGATATAGGGAGATAGTGGTTTAGGGTTACTTGGGTTTAGGGGAAATAGGGGAGAGATAGGGAGATAGTGGTTTAGGGTTACTTGGGTTTAGGGTTTAGGGGTTTGGGGTTTAGGGTTTCTCAGGTTTAGGGGTTAGGGGTTAGTGTTTAGGGGCATTATTTAGGGTTTAGGATTTAAATTGTTTAGGGGTTAGGGGTTAGGTTTAGAGGTTTAGGGTTTTGGATTTAGGGTTTATATAGAGAGTAATGATAGGGAGATAGAGAGAGGAGACCGAGGAGAGAGATAAGGAGATAGAGAGTGAGGCGCATAGCCAGGGACATAGGGAGAGAGATCAAGAGAGGTAGAGGGATGATAGAGATAGGGAGATAGGGGAGAGATAGGGATATATAGGTTTAGAGTTGATTGGATTTAGGGTGTACCTAGGTTTAGGGTTTCTCAGTTTTGGAGATAGCTAGATAGAAAGAGAGAGGAGATAGATAGGGAGAGATAGAGGTGACAAAGGGGAGAGATAGGGAGATAGAGAGTGAGCGAGATGTCCAAAGAAATAGGGAGAAGGATTGAGAGGTAGAGGGATGATAGAGATAGGGAGATAAGGGAGAGATAGGAGATAGGGTTTAGGGTTGCTCGCATTTAGCGTTCAGGGTTTAGGGTTTAGGGTTTAGGGGTTAGGGGTTAAGGTTTAGGGGCATTATTCAGGGTTTAGGGTTTATGGTTTAGGGGTTAAGGTTTAGGGGATATATGTCACAGTGAAAGGTTCAAAGGCTCGTCAAACGTGGAGTGATCAGAGCATCGGTATAAGAATTTCTGAGTCAGCCGATAGTGTTTATCTTGTCGATAGGAAGAATGTATACGATTTGATGTTATTTGGGACTTTGAGAAGGTTTCTTAAAGCTGATTAAGCTTTAATCTATTTGAACTATGGGTTTTGATGGGTATTTCACCGTGTTTTGAGAGCTTCCATTATGTGCTCTGCATCAGACCAATAGGGAGATATAGAGGAGTCCGAGGGGAGAGATAGGGAGATAAAGAGTGAGGGACATGGCAAGAGACATAGCGAGAGAAATTGAGAGGTAGAGGGACAAAGGTGATAGGGAGATAGGGGAGAGATAGGGAGATAGTGGTTTATGGTTACTTGGGTTTAGGGTTTAGGGGTTTGGGGTTTAGGGTTTCTCAGGTTTAGGGGTTAGGGGTTAGGGTTTAGGGGCATTATAATTTAGGGTTTAGGGGTTAGGGGTTAGGTTTAGAGGTTTAGGGTTTTGGATTTAGGGTTTATAGAGAGAGAGGAATGATAGTCAGATATAGAGGAGTCTGAGGGGAGAGATAGGGAGATAAAGAGTGAGGGACATGGCCAGAGACATAGGGAGAGAGATTGAGAGGTAGAGGGACAAAGGTGGTAGGGAGATAGGGGAGAGATAGGGAGATAGTGGTTTAGGGTTACTTGGGTTTAGGGTTTAGGGGTTTGGGGTTTAGGGTTTAGGGGTTTAGGGTTTCTCAGGTTTAGGGGTTAGGGGCATTATTTAGGGTTTAGGATTTAAATTGTTTAGGGGTTAGGGGTTAGGTTTAGAGGTTTAGGGTTTTGGATTTGGGGTTTATAGAGAGAGAGGAGACCGAGGAGAGAGATAAGGAGATAGAGAGTGAGGCACATAGCCAGGGACATAGGGAGAGAGATCAAGAGAGGTAGAGGGATGATAGAGATAGGGAGATAGGGGAGAGATAGGGAGATATAGGTTTAGAGTTGATTGGATTTAGGGTGTAATTGGGTTTAGGGTTTCTCAGTTTTGGAGATAGTTAGATAGAAAGAGAGAGGAGATAGATAGGGAGAGATAGAGGTGACAAAGGGGAGAGATAGGGAGATAGAGAGTGAGCGAGATGTCCAGAGAAATAGGGAGAAGGATTGAGAGGTAGAGCCCGATGATAGAGCTAGGGAGATAAGGGAGAGATAGGAGATAGGGTTTAGGGTTGCTCGCATTTAGGGTTTAGGGGATAGGGGTTAAGGTTTAGGGGCATTATTTAGGGTTTAGGGTTTATGGTTTAGGGGTTAAGGTTGAGAGGTTTAGGGTTTAGTGTTTACAATTTTTTTATGACAATTATCTATTCAAAAGTGCCTTTCAAATACTATGAGATACCTTAGTATAAGTAAATCATATAAAAATCAAATATATATATCATCATAATCCTATATAAATTTTGATAGTTTGTCCAAAATCTCTCCTTTCATATGATACAGCCTTTCTAAAATTTGGATTGTATTTTATAGCTAAAATGCCTAAAATAAAAAGCAATGAAAATAATTGAGAAAAAGAAAACAGATATCCGTTTTGAAAAACATAAAAAGTGAAAAAGAAACTATGTTTTTGCAAACCCGCGGCTTGCAAAATGCAGTGGCATCTTTGAAGAACAGATATCAGAGGTGAACGGATATCCGATCCTAAAAGGTAAGATCTTTAGCATTTTTTTTGTTTGTTTTGTATATTCAAGTAATTTTTTTGGTTTTTTATGCTAAGTGGGTATGTTTTCCTTTTTTAATTAGGTAAAATGGATGCACAAAATGAAAACCCAAACCCTCCACCACCAAACCCTCCCCCTCCAACAATAGAAGAGAATATTCAAAGAAATATTGATCATATAAGTAGGATCATAGAAATGTATCGCCGCCACCCTCGATTGTCTACAATGACATCGAATTTAGAGGGAATCATTTATCATGTTCAAACCTTGTCAACCCAACACGAATCATTTAGGCAATGACGAGAAGCCAAGAAGGCCGAATATGCTAACGATTTGTCATATGATGAAGTCAAAGAATTAGAGATTACAAAAACTATGTTAGCCCAACACTTTGTCAATCCTAAAACTGGATTGCATGTTGATGTCTGTAAGCCCAAGTTTTCAATCAAATGGTGTATTCATGAGGGCATTAGTCAGAACTTTTGGGATCGTTGGTGGATGGTTTTTGATAAACCACCCAACAACAATTTAGATGTACCTTTGTATTTCCTTCGTAAACTCTATGCAGAGTTCGTCATGGGTCAACATGTTAATTATTTTGATTTTAGAGAGTTTCAAGGAGTGGGCAAAGGAATGCCTCAAGATAGACCTGGGGCAATTAGACAAGTACAAGGTCCCTATATTCCCCCTCCTGCTATCCCTTCTCCACCCCCAAATGCAACACCCAAACGTTGTTGCAAATGCAACACAACAGGGCCTTAGTGTCATACACTCTTTGATCGAGCATTTGATTATACAGACATCTCAGTTTGCACAAGCACATGATGAAGGCGATGATATTGGATCACCTGGTTCTACTAGACCGTCATCGTCCACACATGTATGTGTGCCCCATCATTGCATTTCTTGCAATCATTTATGCTTAGGTCCTATTATGGAGAGTAGTGAGCCACCGTTGAACACATCAGAGTATGATCTCCATTCACAAGATGAGGCAATGGGGTCCAAAACTCAAGTTGAGGGGTCAGGGACAAGAGTAGAAGTTACCGGATCAATGAACCATAGAGGAGAAATGCATGAGCAATCTTTTGTGCAGGTAAAATTTAAAGTTAAATTTTATGGTCTATTCCATTTGAATATATAAACAAATTTATTAGTACTAATGTATCTAAGTGGGATAACAGTTGATGACAGAGGAGGAGTTGACAGAAGTTCATCATGGAACTTTGTTTGCCATCCAATTTGGCTTGGACTTGCCGGTATAATTTGTTCTACACATCAACTTTTTTTTATGCATTTATTTCTTTGTGAGTAATTATATATTAATTTATATCTTGATGTTAATTTTATTTTATAGTCAATTGAAAATGTGAATGATGTGGTATCTCTGCCAATAATCTTTTCTCGAACTCCTGATCGAGCCAAGGGACTATCATTTGCAGAATGACTTTCTCAACGCCAACAAAGGGTGGAGGTAATTTGATTGAATTGTACTTTAATTGATAATTTAGAAAACTTAAATATTTGATTATAGTCATTTAGAGTCTTACATTCTTGTCATTTTGATAATTCAGAGTCTTTTTCAATTGATGCAGGAGGCCTCGAGGGTGGTATGTGCTTGTTTTCTAGTAGATAAGTTTTTGTGTAGTGCACTCTAGATTGTTTGTGTAACACATCTAACCTTTTTAAATGTATGCATTTCCTATTTTGTTTAATAATTATATATTAATTTATTTCAATGTTACTTTGCTTTTATGTAGTCTCTTGAGAATGTGAGTGATGTGCCACCTTTGCCATCATGCTTCACTAGGACACCTAATCATCTTAAGAGAAAATTATTTGCAGAACGATTGTCTGAACAACAACATAGAGTCGAGGTAATTGAATTGAATTTTTCTAAATAATTGATAGTTTGTCTAGCGGTCTTATAGTTGATTGTAGTGATTTAGATGTATGTTAATAAATGAAAGTTCTTAATTGTAGTAGATAAGAATCTATTTACTAACTTTAACTTATTTTTATTTACCATTGAAGAGATTAATCAAATTTGTGTTTTGACTTGTTAATGCAGGAAACTTCGCCTCCATCAATTACTAGACATTTTGGTACAAAGAGGACACTTTTTCAGGATCCATCACAAATTGAGGATCCATCACAGATTGAGGATCCATCATAGATTGAGGGTCAAGTGGACTTGTAGTATTTGATGTAGCTATATGGCATGTAGATTGTATATAGATTTTGAGACATGGCATATGCCACATTTTGTAAAAAATGTTTTGAGTTGGCATATTTGCCAAATTTTTGTATATGTCTACCATTATGGACTAGATTTTAATATATATACACCTTGATATACAATATAATTTAAATTCCTTATGTGCATGTCATGATACTTCCCATGATGCCATACATTATGATGATAGTTCTTTAGTCCATTGATGATATGTTTAGCATTGAGAATGGTTTTAGATCAATAGAATCAATATGACAAAATTCCTTATATGCCCTAATTTTCATGACATTATGCATATATTTATATATAAGATCCTAATTTGGCACAAGTAGGGAGAATGCTTGCAAAGGTTATGGAATTTGGTTTTAAATGTTCCAATTGTATTTGCTTCAAAGTTTCTAAAGCCTTTTCAAAAAATCCATTTTGTGCATATCTTGCAATCATTGCATTCCATGAGATAGCATCTCTTTGAGGTGTCATGCCAAACTGTTCACATGCCTTGTCTATGCTTCCACACTTTGGATTTACACACGCCAATTGCATTTTCTTAACATTTCCTTTCAATCCTTATCAAAAATTATGTTTTGTGCACATATTGCAATAATTGCATTCCTTCATTTACAACACATGATTAAATAAGAAGATGCATATTTACAACACCCAAGAATATGTAGTAGTGTTGCTCATGTCACCAATACTATGTTTACATCTTCACATACATGGCTTACAACATGTGACAATATGAATGATAGAGAATGTTTGCATCAACATGATGACACAACATGAACAAATTGCATGTTTGCATCAATTTCATTGGTTCAATGATTGAGAATGTGTAAACTTGAACAATTTTTTTGTTCTTCTCATCAAGACCTTCATGAAATGATACATTGGTTTCTTGATATTCAATCATGCATTGGAGATTTTCAAAGTGTTAAAGATGTTTGACATGATGAAGAAACTTGTTATTTTGATGTATTTCAACTCCAAACTTCCTCCTAGAAGTGAAGGCTCTAATCCTTGATCAAACTAACCTAAAAGTGCACCTTGGTACTTAGGGTGCTAGATTATGATTGATCAACCTAAAATGTGCGCCTAAGGCTAGATAGTGAATTGGAAGGATAAAATGCATCATCAAAGGAGTTTATAGTTATTGAAGGCATCAAATGATGACTTGGGTGCACATCTACCTCTCTACACCATCAAATGTGCACCTAGATTAGTGAGGTGCCACTTCATATCTCTATGACTTTGGATATGCACCTTGATAATGAATACAAGGCACCAATTATTGAATAAACAACCTAGAATGAGTGCCTTACTATTTGAGGTGCTAGTTCATGCTTCTAGAACACCAAAAGTGTGCCTAGATGTTGAGGCACTAGCTCTTGCTCAAGCAACCTTGAAAGTGTGCTTTCACAAGGAGGTTAAAATGTATTATCAAAGGATTAAGTTGAATCAAGGAATCATCATTGGAGACAAGTAAAACATGATTGTGACTGACACACACTTTTCATCATCTCTAACCTCACAATTGTGCCTAAAGGAATGGTACTGAGATATCATCCATGTTAATGATTGAGAATGTGTCAACTGGACAATATTTTTTGTTTTCTTCATCGTGGGGCCGAACGAACTGCGCCAACACGTCGGGGTGGGCAGGTAAATGCTAGGGGAGGTCTCATTTTGTGCACCAAGCATCCCAGTGATTCTGGGCAAGAGGCTATCGACAAAGTCCCTTAAGATCCCTGAGACCAAAAAACTGCCAAACTTTGACAGAGCAGTTTTCAGAATTCATGATAGCTGGGAATGTTGTGTTTGGACCTACAAGTGTACATGGGGTCCCTCCACAATAACCTCTCTTGTTTTTGGTCAACTCCATTCCGTTTGCCCGTGCCGAAATAAAATGCATTGTTTCAAAATGCTTCAATTTGATGCAGTGGAAAGGTTCTAGGTGTGACATTTTTCATTCCATAGCTCATGGGGTTGAACGGACTGCGCCAACACATCGGGGTGGGTGGGTAAATACCATTGGAGGTCTCATTTGGTGTGCCAAGCATCCCAGTGATTCCGGGCAAGAGGCTACCGGCAAAGTCCCTTAAGATCCCTGAGACCAAAAAATTGCCAAACTTTGACAGAGCAGTTCTCGGAATTCGTGACAGCTGGGAATGTTCTGTTTGGACCTATAGGTGTACGTGGAGTCCGTCCACAATAACTTCTCTCATTTTTGGTCAACTCCATTCTATTTTTCCGTGCCGAAATCAAATGCATTGTTGCAAAATGCTTCAATTTGATGCAGTGGAAAGGTACTAGGTGTGACATTTTTCATTCCATAGCTCGTGGGGTCGAACGTACTATGCCAACGCATCAGGGTGGGTGGATAAATGCCATTAGAGGTCTCGTTTGGTGCGCCAAGCATCCCAGTGATTCCGGGCAAGAGGCTACTGGCAAAGTCCCTTAAGATCCCTGAGACCAAAAAACTGCCAAACTTTGACGGAGCAGTTCTCAGAATTTGTGACAGCTGAGAATGTTCTGTTTAGACCTACAGGTGTACGTGGAGTCCGTCCACAATAACCTCTCTCATTTTTGGTCAACTCCATTCCGTTTGACCGTGCCGAAATCAAACACATTGTTGCAAAATGCTTCAATTTGATGCAGTGGAAAGGTGCTAGGTGTGACATTTTTCATTCCATAGCTCGTGGGGTCGAATGGACTGCGCCAACGCGTCAGGGTGGATGGGTAAATGCCATTAGAGGTCTCGTTTCATGTGCCAAGCGTCCCAGTCATTCTGAGCTGTAAGCTACTGACAAAGTCAAAAGTTGCTAGGATTGAAATTTTGCATTCTACAGGTCCTGGGGCCGAACAGATTGTGCCAACACGTCGGGGTGGGCAAGTAAATGCTAGGGGAGGTCTCGTTTTGTGTGTTGGGATGCTTTGCACACAAAACAAAACCTCCCCTAGCATTTACTCGCCCACCTCGACGTGTTGGCAAAATCTGTTCGGCCCCAGGACCTGTAGAATGTAAAATTTCAATCCTAGCAACTTTTGACTTTGTCAGTAGCTTATAGCTCGGAACGACTGGGACGCTTGGCACACGAAACGAGACCTCTAACGGCATTTAGCCATCCACCTTAACGCGTTGGCGCAGTCTGTTCGACCCCACGAGCTATGGAATGAAAAATGTCACACCTAGCACCTTTCCACTGCATCAAATTGGAGCATTTTGCAACAATGCGTTTGATTTCGGCACGGTCAAACGGAATGGAGTTGACCAAAAATGAGAGAGGTTATTGTGGACGAACTCCACATGCACCTGTAGGTCCAAATAGAACATTCCCAGCTGTCACAAATTCTGAGAACTGCTCCGTCAAAGTTTGGTAATTTTTTCGTCTCAGGGATCTTAAGGGACTTTGTCGGTAGCCTCTTGCTCGGAATCACTGGGACGCTTGGCGCACCAAATGAGACCTCTAATGGCATTTACCCACCCACCCCGACGCGTTGGTATAGTGCGTTTGACCCCATGAGCTATGGAATGAAAAATGTCACACCTAGCACCTTTCCACTGCATCAAATTGAAGTCTTTTGCAACAATGCGTTTGATTTTGGCACGGGCAAACGGAATGAGTTGACCAAAAATGAGAGAGGTTATTGTGGACAGACTCTACATGCACATGTAGGTCCAAATAGAACATTCCCAGCTGTCACGAATTCTGAGAACTGCTCCGTCAAAGTTTGGCAGTTTTTTGGTCTCAGGGATCTTAAGGGACTTTGCCGGTAGCCTCTTGCCCGGAATCACTGGGACGCTTGGCACACCAAACGAGACCTCTAATGGCATTTACCCACCCACTCTGACATGTTGGCATAGTTCGTTCGACCCCACGAGCTATGGAATGAAAAATGTCACACCTAGCACCTTTCCACTGCATCAAATTGAAGCATTTTGAAACAATGCGTTTGATTTCGGCACGGGCAAACGGAATGGAGTTGACCAAAAATGAGAGAGGTTATTATGGAGGGACCCCATGTGCACCTGTAGGTCCAAACACAACATTCCCAGCTGTCACGAATTCTGAGAACTGCTTCGTCAAAGTTTGGTAATTTTTTGGTCTCAGGGATCTTAAGGGACTTTGCTGATAGCATCTTTCCCGGAATCACTGGGACGCTTGGCGCACCAAACGAGACCTTAAATGGCATTTACCCGCCCACCTTGACGTGTTGGCGTAGTCCGTTCGACCCCACGAGCTATGGAATGAAAAATGTCACACCTAGCACCTTTCCACTGCATCAAATTGAAGCATTTTGCAACAATGCGTTTGATTTCGGCACGGGCAAACGAAATGGAGTTGACCAAAAATGAGAGAGGTTATTGTGGACGGACTCCACATGCACTTGTAGGTCCAAACAAAACATTCCCAGCTATCACAAATTCCAAGAAATGCTCCGTCAAATTTTGGCAGTTTTTTGGTCTCAGGGATCTTAAGGGACTTTGCTGGTAGCCTCTTGCCCAGAATCACTGGGATGCTTGGCGCACAAAACGAGACCTCCCCTGGCATTTACTTGCCCACCCTGACGTGTTGGCGTAGTTTGTTTGGCCCCACGATGAGCAAAACAAAAAATATTGTTCCAGTTGACACATTCTCAATCATTGACATGGATGATATCTCAGTACCATTCCTTTAGGCACAATATGAGCTTCCAATGGAAGGCACAATTGTGAGGTTAGAGATGATGAAAAGTGTGTGTCATTCACAATCATGTTTTACTTGTCTTCAATGATGATTCCTTGATTCAACTTAATCCTTTGATAATACATTTTAACCTCCTTGTGAAAGCGCACTTTCAAGGTTGCTTGAGCAAGAGCTAGCACCTCAACATCTAGGCGCACTTTTGGTGTTCTAGAAGCATGAACTAGTACCTCAAATAGTAAGGTGCTCATTCTAGGTTGTTTATTCAATAATTGGTGCCTTGTATTCATTATCAAGGCGCATATCCAAAGTCATAGAGATATGAAGTGGCACCTCGCTAATCTAGGTGCACATTTGATGGTGTAGAGAGGTAGATGTGCGCCCAAGTCATCATTTGATGCCTTCAATAACTATAAACTCCTTTGATGATGCATTTTATCCTTCCAATTCACTATCTAGCCTTAGGCGCACATTTTAGGTTGATCAATCATAATCTAGTGCCCTAAGTACCAAGGTGCACTTTTGGGTTAGTTTGATCAAGGATTAGCACCTTCACTTCTAGGTGGAAGTTTGGAGTTGAAATACATCAAAATAACAAGTTTCTTCATCACGTCAAACATCTTTAACAATTTGAAGATCTCCAATGCATGATTGAATATCAAGAAACCAATGTATCATTTCATGAAGGTCTTGATGAGAAGAACAAAAAATATTGTTCAAGTTGACACATTCTCAATCATTGAACCAATGAAATTGATGCAAACATGCAATTTGTTCATGTTGTGCCATCATGTTGATGCAAACATTCTCTATCATTCATATTGTCACATGTTGTAAGCCATGTATGTGAAGATGTAAACATAGTATTGGTGACATGAGCAACACTACTACATATTCTTAGGTGTTGTAAATATGCATCTTCTTATTTAATCATGTGTTGTAAATGAAGGAATGCAATGATTGCAATATGTGCACAAAACATAATTTTTGATAAGGATTGAAAGGAAATGTTAAGAAAATGCAATTAGCGGGTGTAAATCCAAAGTGTGGAAGCATAGACAAGGCATGTGAACAGTTTGGCATGACACCTCAAAGAGATGCTATCTCATGGAATGCAATGATTGCAAGATATGCACAAAATGGATTTTTTGAAAAGGCTTTAGAAACTTTGAAGCAAATACAATTGGAACGTTTAAAACCAAATTCCATAACCTTTGCAAGCATTCTCCCTACTTGTGCCAAATTAGGATCTTATATATATATATATGCATAATCTCATGAAAATAATGTATAGAGTATATATCAAGCCATATAGGCATATACAAATAAAACCATATGGGTATATACAACGATATACATCGATAACATACAAAAGTATGTTTACAAAGCCAAATAGGCATATGTAACAAAATGTCCCAAAATCAAATCTCCTATCCAGATTGCTATCAAATAATCTATGGCTCTTGTTAGGCCATGAAGATGGTGAACCAGTCAATGACTCATCCTCTATCGCTCATCAACTAGACCTCCTCGATAAAGATTTTTGAATTTTCACCTATTAATACAATCAAACAATGTGCACATTAATATAGAATTTAATATTCAAAATATATAACATGACATAAGTAATCAATCACTTACCGCCAATTGGTGATCCCTCTTGATCATTTCTTGTCTCTCTTCTTCTGTAGAGCTGGATGGGTAGGGGAGGTGATGTCCTGTGAGAAGCATGAACAAGAAAATTTACATAAACATGAATATCATAAATATGTACATTAAATGCTGCGCTTATTATAGGACTGTTCTAGGACTATTTTAGGACTGTTGTAGGACTGTTGTAGTTAAAACTATCCTAGTAGACATGTATAGGACTGTCATCTCATGGAATACAATGATGGCAAGATTACTATCAAGATTAGTATGAAGATTAATTATGACTATTATAGGCCTTTTATAAGAATGCAAAGTAAGGAAGCATAGGCAAGGCACATGAACTGTTTGGTGGAATACCTCAAAGAAATGAGAATTTTGTTAGATGTTGTAGTTGAAATTGCCATGTGACACATGTATGTAATATGTGAAAGCATAGACAAGGCACATGAACTATTCGGCAAAAGACATCAAATACATGTCATCTCATGGAATGCCTTATGTAGAAAAAGATACAAATGTGCAATATTAAGAAATACAAATGAGAGCTAAAAATCAAACCTCGAGTATAGTCAAAATAACCTACGATGCCATATAAATTAATTTATGATACCATGCAAAATAATCTGCGATGCCATGTAAAATAACTTTATTCGCAGTCCTGTATAGTCAAAAGCATGCATTATAGTTAAAGTAACAAGATTTTTAATAAAAGAATTCTAAAAAATAGAAAAAACAAGAACAAGTTAAGATAAAAAATGTCATACCTATCCATCTGGAAGTTTAAATGCTAGTCAAGCATACCTGAGGGGTCATCTCTTACCTTCAAAGTATCCAATATTGCTTCATGATCAGCATTACTAATTGTCCATAGTTCTTTTAATTTTGGTTTTCCACGATGCTTTAGTAACTTGACATTTGTTGCTACAACTAGGTGAGAATACATCAATATGGTTTTATGCTTCTCAAAGTCTTCAAAGGCCGGGATGCCATTCTTTTTAATCATATATGTTCGTAACCAAGTCTCAGCAATAACAACTGATCCTGTAGGATATGTGAACCCATCATCATCTGTCACAAGTTGTGTTAGCTTTTGTTTTCCCTGTACACATCGTGCCAACCAATAGTCTCACCTCTCTTATTTCCATGCGGTGCAACAACTGCATAAACATGACCTAGCTGTACAAGGTCTGAAAGATGTTCATAGTCAAATGAGCTCTCCATGTCATTGACAGAAGATGATTGACCTTCATATAAAGGGATTAAATATTGTGGAATCCATGCATCTACCCACTCACTTGACTCACAATTGTTCCAATCACATTTAATACAACTCTGACAAAAACAAGCTAATTCTCGTGTCCAAATAGTCCATGTACTTGCATCTGAGCTTTGAAATGAATGCATTTTTGATGATTCACTGATTCTCTGACATTCCAATTTCTCTATCGTTATCCCATCATCAACCAACCAAAAGAACCTGCACACTTCAGAATCAAGAGCCACTCCTTGTGACAATGCATAGTTACACCACTTAACAATGGAATCTGCATCACTGAATGTAGCACCACCTCTAATCTTTAGTTGTTCTTTAAAAAGAGCTCTCTTCACACATGCACCTGCTTCATCATGTTCACCTTTTCCGTGCCCAGCTTTAAAAAAATTCCAAATATGAGGTATACCCTTCTCTACATGCATTTTGCTCAACCAATAGAAATTACGAGCATTCTTGAATTGAACAGTGCAATTATCTGACCAAATGAGATGTTGATCCATTCTAATATCTTTTTCTTGCAAGAACCCATAAAATTATTGAAAACAATATTGCACAAACTCTGCTGAATGAGATCGATCATCACTCATGTAAAAATGGTATTCTCTGACAATCTTCCTGTTCTCTTCTGTACTCTCGGGGGCATGTCTGTATGTGATGTGAACAAAAATAGCAATCTGAATATAATTGTAGTATTGGGATTGAACTTCATTTTGGGGTTGCAATGTATAGTTTTCTGCAAAATCAACTACAGAGACAATAGTTCCAATTAGGAAAGAGTCTTTACACATCCTGAACTGTTGATCTAACCATTGAGACCTGTGGCTATGTCTGACATACTTGTAGAAAAGATTTTTCTTAAAATCATCAATAAAATCAGCAATACTTACCTCTCTTACAATCAACTCACATCTAGAACCTTCACCTCCACTTTTCAAATTGTATTTCATTGTCTCATATCTCTTTTTCTCAACCATTCTCTTTCCAAAATCATGCCCGTTGCCCTCATGAAAACATGATACAAACTTTGATAACCCACCACATTGTAAACAATTTTCATTTAAACAATCATTCTTGTAGAACATGCAACCATCATCTCTAATACATAGAAATAAATCCAATAAGTCCCTAGATAACTTTGGTAGTTGAATTGCACCACACTCCTGTAACATTTCGTTAGTGTGCAAAGTAGAACAAATATTGCATAATAATTCATGGTACATAGAAAAATCTACATGGTATTTGCAACAACAAGTATTACGAACTTTAAGAGGAACACAATAAAATGGATTAAGAGATTCAAATGCTCTTTGTGAGATTGTCATACCTAGGTGAGTTTCACAATATTGTTTGTACAATGTTGTTTGGCTACATTCCAAGTAATGTTTAGGATGTGGTGTGCGGTCTTTATCACCAATTCTTAACTTTACAACATCTTTTGCATTTGGTGATACCCTAGAGTTAGTGTGCCAAAATTGTTCAATTTCTTCCTTTGTGCTATCAATTAGCTTCTTGTCAACTCGTGGAAGCCTACCACTGAAAGCCCAAGTATCATTGGCAAGAGGACTATCTAGCCTTGATCTTAATGCTAGTGCTTTTGACAATGTTTTACGATTCAATCTTAAGTCAACACAAGTTTGCCTCATTAATCAAGCATTTCTTAATTGTTTGCTTACTATTGAGGTTGTTATTACTCTACGGGCAGCTCTTTTGTCTTTCTCCTTGTTAGTCTTTCCAATAGAATTGAGTGCATTGAAAAGGCTTCTAACAATAATTTTATTCCGATCGGACACTTTGTTTAACCGAATCTTTAATTTCTTTAGTAAAGGTCTCATTTTGTACATCTTTAATAATTGCACAAAAAGTTGGCACTGTTCGATTAATGTTATCTTCTCAAAGTATTCATTGAAGAGTTTTGTAGCCCACAACCGAACCGTTCGTGACGACCTCTTGCCTTCAAGTTTTTCCATTATGTTCTCATCAATTTCAAGTAACCATTTTGGGGTTCTTGGGTGTTTTCCAATTTCATCATGGTTATTCTCTTCTTGACAAATGTCCTCTCTTCTTATGAAATTTGGAGATACATTGATTGTTCTTGTTTCATCCATGTTATCAACCTCATCAATTTTATCAACAAATGGATTATGGAGTGCAATTTCAACATCATGATGTTCATATCCACTTTCTTCAAGTGCACATCTTCATTTTTCTTCTTCTTCTTTGTCCATGGTATTGCTATTATGAATAGGTGTTTCATAACATTTTTCAATATTTTCATTTGCAATATCATGGTGAATTTCATTCTTATCTAACATTTCATTATAATCAAAATTAACATCTTCAATTTGCATGTCATTAGATGGTAAAGAAGAATATTCACCTTGATGAGCATCCACCAAACCCACTCTTCCAATCCTCTTCCTTTCCCTATCTTTTTCCCTAATTGCTTCAATTTCCTCCAATGTAACTTTCCTCCTCCTTTTTGCTTTACGACGACTGTTGCTCCCCATTAGGGGAACAAAAATATCACCCTTATGATTGTAACAAGAAAATTGTCTCCAAAAGTGCATAAAAATATTCCTTTCACTGTCATAGCCAGAAATCACGAGTATTTCGACAGCAGAGGGTCTCTGGTTGCGGATGTCGAGCCCAACAATATTCCTTTTGTCTTTTTTCTGCATTTACAAAATGGATATCCGTTTCTTAAATCCCAATTCTTTGCCAACGAACACTCTGCAACGTCCATATCGCTACTACAAAACAGATATCCATTTTATTATGTACATTTAGATTCTAGACTAGGGATTCATTTTATTATTCTATAAACTTGTGAATTACCATCTAATATGAATGTTTACACACTAATCCACCTAGGTATCAACTTAATAAAGCTTTGGATATAAGCCATTATTTGATTTGAGTAATCTTACTTTGGACACATTTGTGAAGACTCCTAAAGAGCCTGGACATACAATTGTAAAGATGATATAGCCTCCATATAAGCATAAAGATGATATATAATTTTAGTTTGTTGAAGGCCATGTAAATCAGTCATTGATGAGGACTTTGCTACACCTAAAGTTGAGTCCTTTGTTTGGAACTTTGAAGCATGCAAAGAGGCAAGTGACTTGTAATGCTTAAGTAAACACAAGTCTCAACATGATGTAGTTCAACTTGATGACATGTCTAAATATGACACATTTTAGTTTGTATTGCATGAGGACTTCCTTATTCATGCATATCAAATTTATAATTAGGTATATTTTTCTGAAGTGTATGAGTTTGAGGCTTTCAATTTTTGTATTGACTCACTTGAAGATGCTAGCAGCCATGTGAACATGATTAATATGGGATCCAAGAGTTGTCCTTTTCCCATGCATTTGGAGTGGATTGTTGGCCCTTATGATTGTTTAAATCATGCTGGCCTAGCATTTGAATAGTTGCTTCGTGACATGGATGGGAATAGATAATGTATAGACTTTATCACACTTTAGGGTTTTCCCATTATATGCTAAAATGTTATGACTATCCACTTATTCTATTTTAGGCTATCATCAAATGAGGAGCTTCTAAAGGCAAAAATGTTGTCCCAAAAGAAGGCTCAATGTTATTCATAAAGACATTAGATTGTTAAAATACAAATTCAAGGGTAGATATTCCTTGGGCTATTTTAGTATAGAGAAGCAAAATTGCAATATATGACTATCCTAGGAATTAGAATGGTTGATCATAGGATATTCATGGCATTTTAATATTAATGGATGGATTGATGGATGTTTAGGGAGTTTAAGTTTAAATGTAATGTATGAGAATTCTTATTTATGAAGGATCTAATAGGTCTTATGTCTTATTTGTAGGCCATTCAAGAAAGAAATGAAAAGATACCAAGGACTATCATAACACCTATTACAATTAGGTGCATCAAAGGATTGTCATCCGGGACCTTACCAATATGGGAAGTTATCAAAACCATGTCATGTTTAAAATTAAAGGCTTTATCACCTCTTTGTCCCTATAGGCCTATTAGAACAATAGGTCACATTTTATTCATATACTGGGGTTGAGAATAAACACTAAGCATTTGTAGTTATGGCAAGTGTAAATGGAAATAGATTACAACTTTAGACAATCTATCCTCTCCTAGATTGCACTGACTGAGTGGAAATTAAAAATTCCCTATCAATGTCCTTTATATACTGAAGGTATGGGTGAGAAAGGTAAACTTTGTATCTTGTAGACAAGGCCTCAAATGTAAAATATATTATGACAATAACGATAAGGACTGTTAGGCATGAATGCTATCACTATTATAGATTGTCAAACCAACCATAGGCTGCCATAATAGTACACTGCTGACTATCATACCTTTAGGCATGGTGCCATGAACCTTATGAGTAGAATGCATTGGTATTTGTGAGAAATGTATTGCTTATGTTAAGAATAAGTATTTATATTGTTTGAACATCATCAAAAGGTGGACTACAAATACGACTTTGTCAAAAGAAAACTTTAGTGGCAAAAATCTAACTATGAACTATTGTGCCATCCAAGCACAATCATGACCAACATCAAGGGATAGTCAAGGCATGGGTGTCTTAAGAAACACAATTGAAATTGTCCATGGATATTTGAAGTAATTCACAATATTCATGATCAAGTATCAACTCTGACTGTCTCAACAGTGGTAAATTTAGCTTCAAGACAATAAAAAAATTAGGGATTCATTATCACCAAGTAATAAAGAAGAGTAACCGTAAGTGTCGACCTTCAATTTCATTATACAAGAGGATGAAGAAGGGGCCATAGTATTTTCATACCATAATACAACATACCAAAGGAAAATAATGAATTTAAAACATGTGCAAAGGGTATCTATGTTAAAGAGGAGACTTGTGAATGGACGATGACTATCACTGCCAAAATAAGATATAGTCTCACTAAGGACAGTTAGGTGATTTGTGGATTGTCATGACTACAAGGCACAAGAATATTGTTTATGAAGAGGAAAGAAATATAAATAAAAGAAGATTGAAGGATTGTCGCACCTGGGTACAATGATCCTAAAGGATTGTCATGCTGAAAGGATAATCAACAGTACAAAGATTCATATTTCAAGGCTATCCTTAATCTCATTCACATGGTCCTAATGTTGGTTTGATTTGCATGGAGTGAGATGACACTATCAAGGTTAATTGAAAAGGTGAAAGGGTTTGGTACCAAATTTGGTCACAAGTGTAAAAATTGCAATAAGCTTGAGAATATTGTTCACTAAACCTAGAACTATCACCAAGCAACATCCTATTCATAAGATGTGATCAACAAACATGTAACAAAAATGGATATCAACCTTCTTGGTTATGCGTGCTTGATAAGAGAACATACTTTTCACAAGGAGCCACCAATTTTTAACAAAATATTTCCATTAGAAATGGATAAAAAAATGTTCCCCCAAATGAGGAAACTAGATTGTTAATTAGAATTCTATGTGTAATGTGATATGAAACAATAGATACACCTATAAATGACCAACTAACTTTAACTTCTTGTATTATTGCCTCGATGTTTCAAATATGTTGCTTCTCTTCATCCAAAACCAATGGTACAAAAAATTTCATAGATCAAGGAAACGGATATCCGTTTCCAAAATGGATATCCGTTTTGAGTTACTTTTACCGAAGCAAAATGGATATCCATCTTGCTTTGGTACAAAGCAAGACAGATATCCATTTTGGTTGTTGACTTTTCTGGATTCTAACATGTTTTCATGTTTTAGTCTCTTCTTCGAACTTCACCCTTCGTGCTGACGACTTTTTTTAATGCAAAATTGATAAAATGAAAAGGGTTTATAGAAAAAATTGTTAGCTTTCTAAAAATATAAGATTTGTTTGGTTATCATTTTATTAAATAATTATTAATAATTTTCTATATACCGTGTCTCTGAAATCCTGATGGACACACTGATTGAAAAACATCCATAACTTTCAAACCATTTCACCTTTTTGGGATCTGAAACTTGTGTCACATTCTATGCTTTTCTGGCTATAGGTTAAAAAAAAAAATTTAATTTCAATTTTTTTATCGAGTTAGGTTGGCTGGAAAATTACTTTTTAGTTTTTAAAAAAAGTCACAGTAAAAAAATCATAACTAATTATTTTAATGGAAAAAAAATTCAAATAAATATGCATCACATCTGGACATGAGTCCTCTACTTATTTTGAAAGTTTCAAAAATATATATATAATTTTACTCATAGTTAGGTTGGCTGGACAGACACCCACTTTTTATTTTTTTTGAAAAATTTAAAAGCTGTTCATTGAAATATTCAATTTTCACTAAGTAAATTTAGTTTTAAAAAAAAAAAAAATAGTAGCCTATAAACTAGATTTAATTCTCTACAAATTTTGTTCTTACATCTTTTTCAAATTGTGTAGATAATCCATTCAAATTTTCACATGAACTTGATAAAGTCTAATTTTTTATATTTTCATTGCCACTTAGAGGTATAGTTTGGCCCATCATGATCCTGCACATACCCTCAATACGATTTCTTTGTGGAGGCATCTTGATCTCCACAGCAAACCCTCAACCTTAGGTCCTGGTGCAAACTACCTCACAGTCGGCGATCTGTCTACACACTCAGGAACCCTTGCTCTGATACCAATTGATGAAGGGGGTAAATCATAAAACACACAACAACAGAAATTGGACATAGAAAATAGAACTTTCTTTATTGATTTGGACAACTTATTATATTACAGAAGCTCAAATACAATCAAAGGAATCAACCCTCCATAGGCTGCAACACATTACAGCTTCCTATCACAGGACTCTAGAATCATCTACCTTCTGTAACCCCAAATCAGCTAGGGTTTCTATTTTCCCGCCTATTCTTGACTCTACACTTTCCCCCTTAACTCTACTACTGCCCAGGGTTCCCAAAAATGGTTATAAATAACCTTTTTGGCAACCAACAACCTAATTTCAAAATTTGCAACTCCCTCCAAAAATAGGTCCACTTCTGGGAGCCATAACTTTTGATCCAGGTGTCTGATTAACAAACCATTTTATGCGTCAGAAATCTCATGGAGTGCTCTATGTGCTAAGAACTTGCTCTGCCGATTCTGGCTATTTTTGGGCCCGTACGAGGCCATTTAGTGCCTCAAACTTGAGTTTGAATAATTTTCAGGCATTTTTTAGGAAACGAAAACTTTAATATCTTTCAGCTCGCAAATGATCTTTGCGTGATTACTTCGCCAAAGGTCTTATTTTTCAATTATGAAGCTTCCTGTAAAATTTCAGTTCATTCCGTGCCCAAATGCAAACTTTCTAAAAATAGCAGGTTGTTATATTTAGCAATTTGAAAAAACTGAAAGTTCTACATCATTATTCAAGCGATTATGGAACCAGAACCACAAATTTTGAAAAGAAATGGAAAGAACATCAACAATTTTGAAACACATCTTTTTTGGGGTGATGCAAGATTACCCTTACACAACTAGATGCTCCTGCATCAATTTCTATCATGGTTTATCAACCTCCCATTGGCATCATACTCCCTTCTTCCACTATCAATAGTGGCTTGGTCAATTGTAAGGGCACTTTCAAGTGCTTCTTCATATGATTTGTAAGGGAGTTTTTGAACTCCTTGTATGTTGTTCTTGAGAGTGTGTAAGAAGATATTGTTAGGGGTTGCATACAAAAGATATCAATTAAATGCAAATAAAAATTAAACAGAGGAATGAAAAATACACAAAAATAATAACAGTGAGAGACAATTTTAACGTGGTTCACCCAAACTCAGGCTACATCCACCAACAGAGAGTCCAATATTATTATCCAGTAAATCAAACCGATTACAACCAGCAATCCCTTTAACTCAATACCGCTGCAAATGCTACAATACAATGTCAACGAAAACCCTAAACCTTAGCCATTTATATCAAGACTTATGTCGGTTACAAAATAAGGTTTTTTATGTCGGCTAATAGAAAAATAACTCCCGACACCTTTATAAAATAATAGGCAATTTGGGGGGAAACTGCACCGATAAAAGTGGGGAAAATTTAACCTCCGAGTCTGATTAGGCTCCATATAACAACAAATATCACAAAGTTCCTTATGATCCATGTTTGGTGTGCTAGTTGAAGAATAGAGAAATTTCCTCCATTGTGTGATAAAATGTGCAATCGACTCATTGGCTTATTGTTTGATTTTTAAAAATTCTCGTATTCCTATCTTGATCAATTTGTTTATGTCGAAGGAAGCCACAAATTGATCGATGAATTGCCTAAAAGAGTAGATTGATTCTTCTGGAAGTCAATAGTACCAATCCAGAGAAATACCCTCTAAAGTTTTTTGAAAAATCTTTACTACCACCCCATCCCAAGGAAGGAGTTCTTACACTACCATGATGTAAGCCTTGATATGAGAGTTGGGATTACTCTCTCCTTTAAATTTTGTAAGCTTAGGGAGAGGATGTGGTAGTATGGCTTGACGAATGTCATAGTCAAGAGGCTCCTTTAAATACTTAAAGTATGTTTGTAGGAGGGGGTTATGCATAGAGGGTCTTATTCCTCTAAACATTAGCCCTTTAGGTGGAGGTTGTTGCATTTGTTGAAAGGGTATGCTAGATTGTTGATATCCTGAAAAAGTTGGAAGACTAGGTGGTGTCATGTTTGTATTTTAAAAATTAAGTGGGATCGCTTGTGGTTGATTTTGTGTTATAGGAATCCCACCTATTTGATCAAGACTTTTCATGTTGGATGGTGAGGGCAAGGGAGGCCTGAATGTTTCATGGAAGTTTATATGAGGGGGAATTTGTGTTTCCCCTTAGTTTGATTCAATCTTATAAGTGAAAGGATTTCCATGTGCCCTAGGTTTTTCTTGAATTTTACTTTGACAACCATTTCTAGCTTTAAGGGTCCTGATTCATTGGGCCAAATTTTCTATAAGGTCTATGAGTGAGGCTTCCTCCGTTCTTTGAGCTTTACAACCTTGAGATGGATTGCTTTGTGTTGGGGTTTGATTGACCCCACTTGTTCCTTTTGATGATACTTGACATGTCATGGGTCTTTTATCATGATGTGCCACATGGGGAGGTTTTTGTGCCCCCCAAGCTTCTTGTAAGCTTTTCTTTTGATGGCTCACTTCATTGTCCATTTGGGTGGCCACTTTTGTATCACTTGTTATGAGTTGGTCTTGTTGATGGATCTCATACTGAACACTCACTTGGCATGTTTTGATTTGGTCTATGTTGTGGGGATCTTGTTGGATCCCCTTTGAGTCTTTCAAGTTTGACTTATTTGATATTAAAGCTATTTGATATGAACGTGTGCTAGTTTCATTGGAGGGGCAATTCCCTTGAACCTTGCGTGATTTTGTTCTAGTTTTGGGTTGTAGGAAACACCATGAAATGATTGAAATAAAGATGGACATGAAATATGAGCATGGAATGAAAGAAGCACACGAAAATGCAAAAGATCCCATTAGAAGTTTTTCTTTTTCATGTCGGGTTCACCAAAATATGTGGTGAATCCGACGTCGTATGTGACAATGATGATGAAATGGGATCAAAGAAATGGGAACACAAAGAATAACCAAGAGGTTCTGCACTTCATGTCAAGTTTACCAAAATATGTACAGTAAAAAACATGACTCAGTGGCTTGGAGTAGTCGAGTCAGCTTTGGCACACACACAAACCCTCTCTCCTTGACACAGGGTGAACCTTCACGTCACGCTCGCTCTCGTGGAAGTAACTAGTCGAGAGGAGGTGAGACACAGGGGTGGTCTGGCTCGTTGGAGAACTGGAATTCATGGAGAGTGGTCAGCCAGTCCTAGGGCCTTTGTTGTGCACTTGTTCAGATGCTGTGTTCTGTGACCATTATTGTAAAGATAACTATATGATCTGAAGGTCACTAGTCACCATTCTTTTGTTTGGGTTTCTAAGGTTCCAGCGCTATGTGGGTTGACTATTGTTTTCATTGATGTTTCGTTCAAGTTGGCATTGTTGTTTGAATCATTGGATGATTGCTTGTATTTTAAGTTCTCTGAACCTTTCTTGTTGTTGTTGAATTACCTGTTGGTCTTGTTGTTGTCTAGGGTAGATCTCCTCTATCTCGTTGAGGATTGCCTTCACCCACTTACCTCTAAGTTCAGGGCACATTCATTAGCCTATACAAGAGAGAGACGGTTTAAGCTAACCTTGACTTGACCTAGGGTTTCGACTTAAGGTTTGCGTGACCTAAGGTTTGACTTTGTTGACTTTGTTTGACCTTGTGATGAAACCAAGGGTTTTGACTAACGTTGACTAAACTTGACCTTGTGTTGGAACCAAGGGTTTGTAAACCTTCTACATTGCTAATGTTTTTGTACTTTTCTATTTTTGTATGCATGCAAGCCTATATGAGTGCAAAACATTTTTTTGTACTTTTTTCTATTTTAGGAATTAGAAAATGAATGCAAACTAGTATGCGATTATCTAATGCAACTGAATCTATGTTTTTGGTTTGATTTTCTGAATAAGTGGAACAATTTACTCTAGGAAAGGGAAATTTCTTTTAATCTATGAACTTTTGAAAGGGAAACTATTTTAACAATGCAAATCTACTTAGCCTATCAAGGAAAAAGCAACATGTATTTACTATTCCCAAGAGCAAATTTTGATTATCTAATTACTATCAAATGAAAAAAAGCATGAAGGAACCTAGAATAAAAGAAGACGCGTGAGCCTTCACTACCCTCAGAAATTCTTGTATGGCAACCTCCAATCCTCTTGCAGCAGCGGGGTGTTCCTCTTGGCGACAATAAGAAAAGAGAAGCAAAAGAAGATTTTGAAGCTTTGAAATGAGCTCAATGAGAGCTTGATATGCACTATGGCTTATGATGTGAGCAACATATTGACGCAAAACATGCTTTTAGCAAAGCTAGATGAGATAATAAATAAAAGGAAAAGGCTCTAATGTCCTGTGTGACCATATGGATGCTTGATTTGGAGAGCAATAACTTGCAAGAACTGTGTGCACAATTGAAATTACCTCCCTTTCTTCTTGAGGGAGGGAGTACTTATAGGTTTGAAGAAGGGACGAGAGGTGAATAAGAAGAAGAGTTAACTCAATTTGATTGAAGAGTTAACTTAGAAGACACAAGAGTGAACTGGGCTAAAATTGGAGTGATCTAACCAATTATAACTTATCACTCAAGAATAAGTGAAGAAAAAGAATGCATGGGAATGTATGGATTCATAACTAAAGATGAAAAAGAGTTAAATATGCATGCTTGGGTGCATATGCATGAAATAGTTAACTCTATCTTTGGCACAAAATTTCATGCAAACAGGAAGAAAAATAGGTGAAAATAGAGCTATTTTTGGACAAAAACTCAAGTTATTTCATGATTGAGAAAAATGACAAGGTCACCCATGGGTCGCCTCTTTCACTAGTCAGGGTTACCTGAGGGCGATCCATGGGCGACTCTCAGAGGAGGAGAGCTCGGTGGAAGTGCATGATCGGAGATGGAAGAGGAGGAGAAAAGAAGGGGATCTACCTCTAGAAATTATAGGTCAAATAGGGGTCAAAAACCAAATCTCCACTTGCAAAAGTAGGATCTCTCAGGGGAGTTCTGGAAATAATAGGGGTATATTTGGATTGGTTAATTGAAACTAAAAATTGAAAGCGGGAGATGGTTTGGGAGGACCTCTAGAAGGCTTCTAGGGGTGGGAATCGAAGAAAAATACTATGGAGAGGGGAAAACACAACAAATGGATGAATACAAGGCTTAGGGACGAAGTCACAAGCATAGGAAACACAAATTGACAAGTGTTGAAAGCGAAGAGAGAGAGAAAATGACAAAGGGGAAACAACACAAGGAAGAAGAAAAACACATGCTACCAAGAGAATTACTTTTGAGAGGACGTTATTTCATGCTTACATGTACATGACAAGGATTGTGAGTCATCATTGGGATCCTCGTGGAGGTTGTGCATGATTTTGGTGCTTACAGGAACCAGGATGCTTCCCAACATGGGTTCCTTTTCTTCCTCTACTTGAGGAGCAGAAGGAGGAACAAAAGAAACTACCAGAGGTTGGGAAACAATGGGAGGAGGATTGCTCAAGGTAGTTTTCCATTCTCTCACAGTCTGTAGAATAGGTGGAGGTGCTGAGACATCCATAGATGATTGAGAAACCATAGGAAAAAGCTCCCGCACAATGGATTGCTTTCCTTTAGACACCGAAGAGGTAGAAGGAACAAAAGTAATCCCTAAAGTGCATGAAATTCTAGGCTGTGCAGGGTGTTTGCGTCATGGTCCTAGTTAGGATGGCGGAGGTAGAACCTCGGCATAGACACTAGACACTCAGGATTAGGGAAGGACTCTTGATTTGGGATGTGGTTCATCCAACACCTGCAGAATAGGGGGGCTACTATCACAGGGGCCTCAAAGGTAGCAACCGAGATAGCATGGGAGGATGCACCAACAAATAATTGAGCAATTCATTTTTCTTTGAATTTTTATAAGAGAGAAACATAATATCATTGTGAGGCCAAACAAGTTTAACCAGCTATGGCTAGAAGTAATCAAGTGAAAAGTTTCTACGGAGGGACAAGGGTTGGAACCCATTGTGATATACAGTATGCACCTGTCCTTGGAATGGAAATTTTAAACAATTATGGATTATGGACGGGACCACCTTCATGGAAGTGAGCCATGGATGACCCAACTTCACACGAAATTGGTCTGAAGTTAGAATGATGTCAAAAGACACATCCAAGACTTTTGGTCTAGCCTAGAGGAAAAGAGTCAAGGCACCGAGAGTAGGGCGGGATGAATCGTCATGCTCTCTAACCATGGTATATGAAGAAATAACCAGAGCATTACAAGGAATGACATGATGTAAAAGATGATTTTCTCTACAATTTTTAATCCCCAAAGGCTTGTTCAAAAATAATAAGTAAGATATGAGAGATGATTTAGAAGAAGGGAAAAACCATGTTTGATTAGTGATTTAAAGCGAGTGTGCATAAGTCTGAGGAATTTTTTATAAAAAAAGAAAAGGGTAGAATGCTTTATCTCTAGACTATTTCCATAATTTATAGTCTCTTTAGATGGAAGAGTCTTTGATAGATACTCTGATGTAGTGGAAATGGCATGTAGACTTAAAAAGGTACAATCCTAGAGAAGAAATGATAAAGAAGGAGAAAACCAAGAAATATAAAGGCTAAAGATAGAACTTGAACAATTAAAGATCAAACTAGAAATCTTAGCCAAAGGAGAGAGTCATCGAGAATTATCACTGGTAATAAGGAGGAAAATTTGGTGCACATATTGCTCCAACGAGGGACATATGAGAAATGAGTGTCTGGTACTAAAAGGAGACAAAACAATGGTGACACTAAGAGCAGATATGATACCAGCACCTTGAAGGTTAAAAGGTGTATTTGCAAAATTTGTAGAGCGTGGGACAATCATGAAACGAATGATTGCTCATGCCTTCTACTCTAGCTAAGGGAAGATGATGAACATGAGCCTTGGTGTAATCACTAGTGTGAGGATATTATGAATCAACACAATATAAATACACTACAAAATTTAGTGCCACAAATCATGAATGGAACCCCACCCACCAATTATCCTTAGAATGAAAACTGTTATCAAAATAATTATAGGGGAGGACATAGTAGAGGCTAAGGCCATGTATAAAGGAGAAGATAAGAAGTGACTTGCTATAAGTGTGGTGAAATGGAACACTACACAGATGAGTGTAGAGAAGAAAAGAAGAGGGTATGTGGATTCTGCAGTTACCCTAGTCATGACTCTTTCATCTGCCCAAGGGAAAGGAATTATTATAAGAATGCATTTGAACAAACAAAGAATGAAGAGATATCTAGTCCACATGCATCATGAGGGACAAAATTAATGATGATAATACCAAAACAAAGCCCCTAGGGTGCTAGGCAATGTTTCAAAGAAGAATTAGATGATGAGGAAGGAAAAGGATAGCCCTCTTTAATAAAGGAGGAACAATTGGAGAGAGAATATTTGTGGAGGAAGGAGAGGCTTAGAAAGAAGGCTTTGATAGAATATGGGAGAAAGAACAATGTTGTGATAATCACCAGAGGAGGAATAACCACTTCTTAAGGGCAAATAATTGTAGAAGATTCAAAAGAGGATGAGGGGGAGTACTTATTTAACAAATAGAAACACCACCTAGTATTAGAAGAAGCTATGAAAATCATTATGAAAGAAAAAATGAAGGAAGACTACTATAGAGCCTATTTTCTTGAAAAGGAGGCTCAACTACTAAAGGATTTGGATAATCTTGTAGAAGAGGAAAACATACTAAAAATGTTAAAATAGTTTACAAAATACTAGACTAAGAATAAAACTAGCAATTTAAGGCCTCAAATAAAAAATGTAGTAAAAACCTCCAAGAAATGGAAGAAGAAACCTATCATGATTGAACTACACATTCACAATAAATGGTTTAAGAATGTATTAGTAGATCTTGGCGCAAATTTCAGCATCATGACTAAAAGAGTATGGGAAGAATTAGGTGAACCAATATTGTATGATACTCCATATAATATTGCATTGGTAGATGGAACTACCATAAGTACCATCAGTACATGGCAAAATGTTGAAGTCAACTAATTGGGATTAAGGAAGAGAATAGACTTCAAAGTCATTGATATGAAAGAACCCTTTGACACATTCAACATTCTGTTAAACTTGGAATGGTTCATGAATTGTAGGAATATTTGACTCCTAGAAAGAAGAATTGTCATTTTTTGACGTGGATAGATTGGTGCACATTCCCCTCTATACATAAATGAGTGCTGCATATGTTGAGGAGGTGGTGCAAGAAGATCATTTAAGTGAGGAGGAAGGTAATAGAGAGCTATGTTCATTAGGAAAAATCCCTAAGAAGGAAATTGATAAAGATCTAAACTTAGAAGGGGAGATTTTTATAGATAGTTGTAATTGTAGTATAGATAGTGAGGAGGTAATGGAAGGATGGCTTTGGGGAGAACCCGAAAGAAGATCCAAAAAATTATTAGGGGCCAAAAGGGTCCATAATATGAGAAAAATAGAGAAAATAACTACAAAACCCACCACAAAAGAAGATAAGGCACCGCAAATCAAAGAAGCAAAAGGTGATGGTACAAATACAAAAGATACACAAACAACATATAAAATTCATCACATAGTAGGAGGCATCTCACACATAAGGTTTCATCACTATTTAGGTATAGGAAACCTATTAAGCTACATATAAAATGTGGAGAGAACCTTTGAAAGGGAAGATCTAAAGAGAGAAGCCCTACATCATACATTAGTATGCAATGTGGTGAGGTGGTCGTTCAACCATAAGCCCAATATCCCAACCTGGAAAGCTTTCAGGGTATTAACCAAAACAAGATATTTGCCAGAGGAAGGGGACTAATAACTCACCCCATAATATTGTGGTACCACCTATCCCAAAATTCAATTAACAAATTGTATCAAAGAGTGGGATAGAATGAGAGAATATGATGAGTAACTCTATGTTCAGTTGTTTTATTGGACCCTATCTCCCATAGTTAAAACATGGTACAATAATTAGGAGAAGAGGGTAGAAACTAGAGATTGGGAGACACTCCAAGAAGACTTTTGAAAAACATTCTCATTCTATGATCCTTGTAGAACCACCAATGATGCATTCCAAAGAATGAAGTAATACCATTACTAGTAGAAGAAGTCAGGGAGATGTTTTGAGATAAGGGGGAGATATTAGCACCACAAAAAGAAAGGAATATGGAAGCTAATTGAATGAATGGATAAGGTAGAGAACATACCATAGAGTTTTTTTATAACACAAAGAGAAGGGCTGAGCAAGATGATGATGAAGAAGACCACAAAATTTATAAGAAGTAAGAGAAGATGAAAGGGAGATAGCCTTGACTAATAAAAAAATTGAATACTATCACCAACCATTAAAGGTAAAAGAAGATAATAGTGTGATAGAGGGAAACCCTAAAATAGATAAGATTGGTGATTGCTGGAAGGAAAGACAAGTGATGCAAGTGGTGGAAGTTCTTAGAGAATATGAAGATCTATTCCCCTAGACACTAACTTAAAAGGTACCAAAGAATAAGTAGGCATAATGAAAATATAGCTAAAAGAAGGAGCAAAGGTGCAAAGGAAAAGACCATATAGGATAAACCCTAATGTTAGAACCAAAGTTAAAATGGAACTGGACAAAATATTAGTGGGATGAATTATCAACTAGGTTGAAGATGTGGAATGGATTATTGCATGGTGGTACAAAATAAGAAAACAAGAGAAATAATGATTTGCTTTGATTTCAGGGAACTAAATAAGGTTTGTGTCCATGATCCATTTCCTATGCCATTTATAGAAGAAGTGTTGGAATCAGTAGGTGGTACGGAGGTATATTCTTTCACATATGGTTTCTATGGATATCACCAAGTCAAAATACAAAAAGAGGACCAACCAAAAACAACCTTCACCACCAAATGGGGATCGGTCATGTACATAGTCATGGCCTTTGGTCTAAAGAACAATCCTATAGTGTTTAGTTGAATAATGATCAATACCTTTAAAGAATTTATTCATGACTTCCTAGAAATCTACTTGGATAATTGGACAATTATGGATTAATGAAGGATCATGTCCAAGTATTACGTTTAATGCTGGAAAGATGCCACAACTTACAAATTTCCATTAACTTAAAAAAGTGTGTTTGTGGTACCTTTTGGTACACTCCTAGGACATATAATATGCTTAGGACATATAATTTGTAAAGAAGGGATGATGGTAGATCCCTTAAAGGTGGCTATTATTTTGAAACTACCAACTCTGAAGATAGCATCTGAAGTGAAAACATTCCTAGGATACACTGGATACCATTGCAAATTCATTAGGGATTATACTACCATCGCAAGGCCCGTAGAAGATTTTTTTGAAAAAAGCAATAAAAATTTTCTGCGGACAAACTAGTGTCAAGGATCTTTTGACACATTAAAGAAGAAACTTGTGGTGGCACTCATCCTAGTATATTTCTAGATTGGAATACCCTATTCCATGTACATGTGGATGCTTCTAGAACTGTAATAGGGGTTGTACGGACACAACCTAGGGGAAATAAGAATCACCCCGTTGCATTTTCTAGCCTTACATTGTCCAAGAAGAAAAAAAACAACACCACCACAGAGAGGGAAACATTAGTAATGGTGTTTGATTTACACAATTTTAGACACTACTTGTTATCAACCCCATTAATCTTTTTCATAGACCATGAGCTCTTGAAGTACCTAATGAACATACCGATCATACATGGGAAAATTTGCAAATGGCTAATGCTCTTTTAGGAATTTGACTTCAAAATAGGTCTATACTACCTATCTAGAATTGATATCGGCAAAGGCTCAGGACCCCTTGATGCTATCAACTAGTGAATTTCCAAAGAGGAGCTCTAGATATGAAAAGAATAGACTAATGCGAAGATCACTACTCCATACTCTAATTGAAGCAGAATTATACATCATAGGTAGGGATGAGGTTCTAAGAAGAATATTCTTGGAACATGAAAGAGAAAACATTTTAAATGAAGCACACGAAGGCATATCAAGAGGAGAAAAATCCAAAGATGGGACAACAAAGAAGGTTATGCTAGTTGGTCTATGGTTGCCCATGTTATTTAAAGATGCCAACAAATACATAAAGTGTTGTGATGTATGCTAGAGAGTTGGAAGACCCTTTGCATGAGATGAAATTCCATTGCGGCTAGTGTTTGTGCAAGATCCATTTGAAAAATGGGCCATAGACTTCATTGGACAAATAGAGCATCTAGCATGGAAGTATCATGCACGATTTATCATAATAGGGGTTGAATATTTAACAAAATGGGTAGAAGCGAAAGCTATAAAAGATTGTACAACCAAAACAATTAGAAAATTCATATATGAGAATACCATTACCAGATTTAAATGTCCCCTAAACATAACCAATAATCAAGGAAAACACTTTGTGAATAAGACAATTGCATAACTTTTGAATAACTTTATGATCACACATAATCACAATAGCCCTTACCTGTTGATAACTGAGAGGGGGGGGGTGAATCAGTTATCCTAATTATTTCTTCTTTTGAACTTTCTTATTAATCAATGCAGCATTGAATCAAACAAACAAACATTACCATGAAATGAAAAACACATGACACAGTTTTTTTGACGTGGAAACCCTGTTAAGGGAGAAAACCACGGGGTGATTAACCCAAAGATTATTCTCTATTAGAAGAATAAGGAATTACAAAATGGCACTTGCCAATTAGGGCTCACTGCCCGAGCACATTGCTCACAAAGAGGCCCACTGTCTACAAAGTGATAAGAATCACAGTCTTGAACTGATTGGAAGCATCTATATATGCTGGAGTTAAGTTTCGGTTAGGCTCAGTACACTGATCTGCTGCACTTCATCTTTCCTCTGTTCTTTATTCTGCTGTCCTTTCACATACCGGATCTTTCTTACTACTTCTGCTCTGTTCTGCACTTATTCGCATACACCATCACACAATTACTCCCTTCACAACTAAATCCATCCTCTATATATATCCGCACAAGTAATTTCATCACCTTTCTAGTCGGCATCCGGAACAGTCTAGTTTCTTACAAACTCTGTTCTGTCGGCTGAATCCTTGCTCACCAAGCAATGCGGATCAAGCATATACTTGTAGATATCATTAATCATGTCGGCCAAACATGATTCATGCCTTCACAACCTTTACCATCAACAGTAACACATCCGGAAAATAGTCTGATACTCTGTCAGTCAGTTCTTCCTCTGTACTCACTGTCTCTCAGGAATCCGGTACTCAACTATTCATATCTTTTTCTTTGTTCATCACCAGAGGCTAAATCCTTGGAATATACTACTCAAGGTAGTCCTCTTGACTTCCCCAAATCTGCACTGCACCAAGACACTTCCTCTGAGAGATCCGGACCAATCTGTCGGACCTTGCCACATGCTCTGTTCTTGTTCACCGGACCACAACAATCTTCATTCTGACTTCCGGTAGAGACACACCATGACTTGCGGATATGTGGGATGACTTTTGTTGCCATCAATGACAACAACCATGAATCCATATAGTGTCTCTTGCCAACAATCTCCCCCTTTGGCATTGATGGCAACACTTAGTGAAAAATGACTAAGTGTTTATACTACGCTCCCCCTTGGCTGATGCTCTATATACAATTTCTGGAACTCCCCCTTAGTTGGATTCCTCATTTTTCACTGCTCCTCACTCCACCTTTGACATCAATGGCAAAGGGTAGGGTCCGCACACCAAAATTTTCAAAAATTTTCTATACATAGCCGCATATTTACATACTCACATATACTGAAGAATGTCTGCAAAAGATGTCTTCAGTTGGATCAGTTCTGTAGCCCAACTTTGCTTCATTCTATCCAAAATTGAAATGTGACCACTCAACAAAAATGCAAATGCATCTGCCCTTTTTAGATCTTTCAGATCACTTGTCTGGGCTGTGATTTGAGCTTCTGCTATGGCCTCATGCATGGCCTCTAGCTTAGGGACAATTAACCCACTGAGCTCACTCAACCTGCTTATTCTATTTTTCCTTTCCTTCTCCAATTTCTTGATTTCACTCAAGACTGCAATAGTCTGACATTCTTGATTTGTTATAGAGGAAGAAAGAGGATCAAAACTTTGAGACAAGCTTAGTAGTGTGTCCTCTTGTGCTTTTATTTTCTTCTCAATGTCCACTGTTACCTTGGACCAGGAGATACAAAATTTGTATATTTCACCGCCATCCTTAAGAGCAATTTCTAAGCTCTTTATCCCAATGTTCATGTTTCTCCTATCATTAATGATCAAACCCTGAACCTCGGAGAACCTTTTATCCAAAAACTCCTTCCGGACCTTTTCTTCAGCTGATTTTTCTAAAGATTCAAAATGTGTATTAACACTGCTGACTAAGGTTTTGAGATTACCGGAAGAGGAGGCTGCCGGATCTATCTGGACCAATGGCATAATCTTCTCAAGCACTCCGGAAGCAGCCTCTATCAACTCACAGTCTTCCATATGAGACTTTAGGAGCTTTTCATTTGCCTTAGCATTTGCAAATGAGGCTATCTTCATTGTCTGCACCGGAGAGAGGGAATCAAAGTTGAATGGGCCTTGTAGTAGCTCCGGTTCATCGATCTCTATTGTTTCTTTGCTCAAAAATTGTTGAACAGTTTGTGCAGTGTCTCTTACCGGAGACAGATGTTTCTTTTCTTCTGCAGTCTTGGAACTGTCCTTTGGGATTTTCTCTCCTTCCACATTCTTGCCACTATCAGTCATGGTCTTCTCTGATGGAGTCTTCTCTTTCTCTGCACCCTTGGTACTGTCAACCTCTTTATCTTTCACCATTGCTTCCTTCTCCTGTAATTTCTCTTCTTCTTTGGATCCAGAGACTGTAGGGGAAACCGAAGGAGAGATGCTAGCCTGTTCATAGGCCACTTCTTCTGGAGCAGAGGGTTCCAAGTCCACAGCTGTTTCTGCACCTAAGTCCTCTAAAACAGGAAGATTGAACCTTTTGAAGGCCTTCCGGAGGATCTCTTCTGTCTCTTTGGCCACCTTGTCAGTCTCACCAAGCATGAGTTGATTCATCCTGGCTTTACTTCTGAACTCATCTTTGCAGTCTTTGAATATTATGTTCATTGTCTTGGGATCAATTTGAGGATATAGCTGAATAGCTATCTGCTCCCGGATCTCAAGATCTTTTGCCTGAGCATTATTCTTTCTTATTTCTAATTCCTTTTCTAGGCTTTTAGGGATTTCAGAGATAATCTCAATAAAAGATTTATTGTAGATGTTCAAGTACCTTATTATAGCTTCTTGCAGGATCTTTTGATCTGCCTCGTTGTAGTCATCATAAAATTCAGCCACCGGTTGAAGGTTCCCATCCATAGTGACTGATTTGACTACACTGTCTAGGGATAGAGTGGGCTTTTCAGCAAATTCTTCTGCCATTTCTTCCTTGTCTTGGCCTGTGGAGGGTTTCCCGGATCCTTTCTTCTTCTGCTTCTTTATTTCTTTTACTCCCTCATCTGACTCAGTTTCCTCTTCATCCTTTTGGCTTTCATAAGCCCTTGTGGCTTTTGTCTTAGATCTTTTACCGGATGCCTGGACTTCTGGTTTTGAACTTTTGGTTGTGGGAGGTGCAGATCTTTTTGATGATCTGGTCCGGGTGGAAGTTTCAACCGGAACACTTTCTTTACTTTTCTTTTCTACCTCTTTCTTTTCTTCCTCAGATTTTCTTCTCTTTTCCCGGCTGGCATCAAGTGCCTCTTTTGAGATGCCTAGGCCTTGAGCAATGTGCTCTACTTCTTTTCTCACCTTCCTCTTTATCTCAGGTTCCCTGAGTTCTACATGGATCTTTACACTCAGCTCCTCAAAGGTTCCAAACCTTTCTGCCTTTGGATCTTTGGGCTGACTTAGCATGTGTTGAACATGCAGCTCCACTATCTGTTCATCCACTTCATACCCCATGGGCATGATCCAGACAGTCCTTGGCTCCACTGCCTCCATTAGGCACTGATCAGTGTCCACCATAAAGCACACTGAGTTTTTGTATTTTTCAACAAGAGACTGGGGAATTCTTTCTCTTGCTTGCATCATGCTTTGGAAGTTTTTGAAGTATCCCCATAGGGCTGTATTTCTTGCTTTGGCATCCCCAAGCCCATGTAGATAGTCTCTTATTTGGACTGCAACAGGTTTGTCATTCTGCCATGCCCATCCACTTGATCCGGGCAGCTCATTCATGAAGTAGAAGAATAGACATAATATAAGAGTACCATACTTAAAGGAATTCTTCTTGTCCTTCTTGATTTTCTGTATATTTTCCATTAATTGGCTTAAGAGCAGTTCACAGAGATCATATTCTGCATTCTTCCTTAGCATTTCATAGGCAGTATATACTGCAGTTCCGGATACAGAATTCTCCCTGCTGGAGTGATAGATCTTGTATCCTATTATCATGGACGCATACTTGATATCCGGATCAGAAATATCTTCAATGGTCATTGCCCTCTTATCAAATTTTGATCCGGTGGCCTCAGTTACAATGTTATTTTTGACAGATTTGAGGATAGGTATCCCTCCAGAAGAGTATAGATCAGTTACTGCTCTAATTGCCTCTTTTGTGATCTTGCAGGGTCTATCTAGCCATAGGAAGTTGTCATGCATCCTGCTCAGTACATACCGGACCCATTCATCTTCTTCAAAGCAGGGGAAATGAATGAATTGATCAAATTGTTTCTTCTGGATACCCTTATACTCTGGTTTAAGCTCAAAAGCATTGTCTATCAGTTGTTTGTGATAGAGATCTCTCAATTTGAATTCCCCAAATTCCTCAATGCTTGCATGTATGTAAACCCTAATGTCTTCTGTGTGTAAAACTCCGTGAGGAACACTGGAAAATGCTCCTAAGGGATCTACTTCCAATGACTTGTATGGATGTTTCTTAAATTCAGGTCGGGGCCTATCTGAGATTTTTACTATATTTGGAGTAGCCATTTCTTCAACAGATTTGTAGCAAGATATCGAAAGTGGAAAATACCTTTTGCGTCTTCGGTTGCACGAAGTAGCTGGATTGATTTCTGTATGTAATGACTTTGGTAGGAGATCTTCGGTGAACTTGATGAATTTTGTTGTAGAGCTCCGCTTTTCGCTTCTTCTTGGATGTGGAATGATCAAGTGATTGTTGAGAAATCCCTTATATCATTTCGCAAACCCTAATATCTGTTTGCAATAAATGCTTCACCTATATTATTCCGGTTTGCCTTGTCCAGATAGCTTGGAGTATCCTGGATCAGTCCTGATCTATGAACATCATGCGGATCTTTCAATCATGAATAAGTCGAGATGACACATTACAAGAACATCCCAAACATTCTGTCCAGTCCGCAGAGTAAAATAATGTACTTCCGGATCTCTCCGGACCCTTTTGTAGTCCTCTGTCATTTCGGAGCATCTCCCGGAACAGGTCTTTACTTGATCGATCACAACTTCTTTATATCTTCATGCAGACCTCTGAAATCTTGTCTGGATCATCTCAGGACTGGTATCTTCAAACCCTTTACTCCGCATCTTGTGTCACATCCAACACCACTTGATTGGCTGGGGGAACAGGTTTTTCTTTGAGTCTCCCCCTGAGCCAGAGCTCACCTTTTAATTTCCAGAAGAAATATCAGCACCAGAGTCTGGTGTGGATCCAACCTCTACATTCTCTGAACTTTTCTTCACCCAAATCTTGTTCATCTGATTCCTAACTTCATCCGCATTCATCTTTTGTTTACCCTTGTCTTGATTCTGATTATACACCGGACCTCTTTTGTCCTGATTCTTGCTTCTGCAGACTTTAGCATTATGACCAGACCTATTACAGATTTGGCAAATAACATTTCTTTGCATATTTGACTGATAACCTCTTGATCTGCATTGATTAGCCATATGACCTACTCTATTGCATGTAAAACATCTACCATTGAATGATTTGTTTACTTGCATATTTCTGCATTCATGAGACTTGTGTCCATACCTTTTGCAGTTAAAGCACTGTCTGGAGAAGGATGGATTAGTTTGATTCATCCTTTTTCTGCACTGATTAGCTTTGTGACCAAAGTGATTGCAGCTGTGGCAGTATCCATTGAAATATGGATATCTTTGAGCATTGGGCTATCTTACCGGAGGTCTTCTAGGCCTATTCCTTGGATTTTCTGATCCAAAATTCTTTTGACCGGATCCGGAGCTTTCTCCTTTCTCATATCCCAAACCATACTTGTCATCTGTCCTCTTTTGGCTACCAAGAAGAACTTCAAGTTGAGCAGAACTTATCTTGAATTTCTCTTTATATTCATTTGTTGTTTGAAGGTCTCTTTTGAGAGAGACAATTTGATCCTCAAGTTTTTCTTCATTATCTTTGGCATCTTCAAGATCAGATTCAAGATGTCTGATAATTCTGTCCATCTGAAGGCATTCTTCTGATTTCTCCTTAAGAGATTGTCTTAGATTGTCTTCAGTTTTTCTTTTCTCTTCAATCTCTTGAGTAAAATTTATAGTTCCTGATTCCATTTCATGTCTTAACATAATGGCTTCTTTTGATAACTTTTCACATAACTTGGTTTTCTCAGTCAATTCTTCATTTGTATTGCTTTCTTCACTTTGTCTTGCCAATTGTTGGAGCAGCTCCTTTCTCTTTTTCATAGAGAGACTTAATTTGTCCTTTAATTCTCTCATGAATTCATCAGCCTGTTTGAGTCTTTCCTTTAATTCATTGACTTCAGAATTTGACTGTTCAAGATCCTCAAGGGCAGTCTTGAGTTGCTCCCTTAAACCATATGCATCCATTTGAACTCCCAGATCTTCCTCAAGCTGTTAGGCTCTATTAGGAGGAACTTAGCTCTGATACCAATTGTTGATAACTGAGAGGGGGGGGTTGAATCAGTTATCCTAATTATTTCTTCTTTTGAACTTTCTTATTAATCAATGCAGCATTGAATCAAACAAACAAACATTACCATGAAATGAAAAACACATGACACAGTTTTTTTGACGTGGAAACCCTGTTAAGGGAGAAAACCACGGGGTGATTAACCCAAAGATTATTCTCTGTTAGAAGAATAAGGAATTACAAAATGGCACTTGCCAATTAGGGCTCACTGCCCGAGCACACTGCTCACAAAGAGGCCCACTGCCTACAAGGAGACACACTGTCTACAAAGTGATAAGAATCACAGTCTTGAACTGATTGGAAGCATCTATATATGCTGGAGTTCAATTCCGGTTAGGCTCAGTACACTGATTTGCTGCACTTCATCTTTCCTCTGTTCTTTATTCTGCTATCCTTTCACATACCGGATCTTTCTTACTACTTCTGCTCTGTTCTGCACTTATTCGCATACACCATCACACAATTACTCCCTTCACAACTAAATCCATCCTCTATATATATCCGCACAAGTAATTTCATCACCTTTCTAGTCGGCATCCGGAACAGTCTAGTTTCTTACAAACTCTGTTCTGTCGGCTGAATCCTTGCTCACCAAGCAATGCGGATCAAGCATATACTTGTAGATATCATTAATCATGTCGGCCAAACATGATTCATGCCTTCACAACCTTTACCATCAACAGTAACACATCCAGAAAATAGTCTAATACTCTGTCAGTCAGTTCTTCCTCTGTACTCACTGTCTCTCAGGAATCCGGTACTCAACTATTCATATCTTTTTCTTTGTTCATCACCAGAGGCTAAATCCTTGGAATATACTACTCAAGGTAGTCCTCTTGACTTCCCCAAATCCGCACTGCACCAAGACACTTCCTCTAAGAGATCCGGACCAATCTGTCAGACCTTGCCACATGCTCTGTTCTTGTTCACCGGACCACAACAATCTTCATTCTGACTTCCGGTAGAGACACACCATGACTTGCGGATATGTGGGATGACTTTTGTTGCCATCAATGACAACAACCATGAATCCATATAGTGTCTCTTGCCAACATTACCATCCTCGGGCCAATGGCACAAGTGAAGATTTTAATGAGATTTTGGGGATTGCATTAACAAAATTGTGAAATGGTAACACAATTGATTGGGATATAAAAATATTGGTGGTATTATGGACCTATAGGACAACATATAAGGGATTACCAAATTTTGTCCCTTTGAGTTGGTATATGGAATTGATACAACACTACCTATCCAATACATAGTACCAAGTTTGAGACTAGCATACGAATTGTGGTTGAAAGAAGAAGACTCATTGTAAGAAAGATTGATTGATTTGTAGAAATTAGATGAAAAGCGGTTGTTGGTAGTATACAACTAGGGTTAGGAAAAGGGATACTAGAAAGCATGACGCAATAGACATTTGAGAATCGAGCCATTCCAGGTTAATGACATGGTGTTCTTGTATGATAGTAAGTTTAAAAAACTGGGAAAATTTAAAATGTGGTGGCTTGGACCATACGAATATGAGGAGATCACATCATGAGGGGTGATGAAATTGACAACCTTAAAAGATGTAATATTATCACACATGAGACTAGCAATAGAAGGTTGGAAATTTGTATCATATGTATAATACTATACAATAGTAGCAAAGCAATAAAGTGCATTCATTTTTAAAAGGGTCGAATGCCACACATCAAATTACAATGGTCAAAATGGAGGGAAAGAGTGGTAGTTGGATGCATTAAAGATTCATTTTTTTGTTGCTAACTTATATAAGCACACCACAAAGAAAAAGACTTCATTTTCAAAAAAATCCTAAGTGTGCATACGAAGAATAAAAATGAGCCACTGTAAACCCTGGCAAGATACAAGTTGTGTGTGAATAACCTGGTGGAGCAGAAACTTAGATAGAAGAAAAGGAAGAGTAGTTAGCGAGGGTTGGTTCATTGGTTAGTTGTTTGGTGGATTGGAGAAGAAGAATAGAGGAAGAAAACATGGTGACCCTAATTCTTGTGGATGCTCAACACAACTCGCACCCTAAGTACAAGAAATACTCGTTCAAAGCAATGGAGGTAGACCTTGATGGATCTTTATCTAATGTACTAGTAGAAATATTGTATGTAGAGGATGTACACAAATATATTCATACAATGTTGATGGAGATTGATCACACAAATTTTGAACCACCTAGAAGATCACTCTGGAAAGAAGGGAAGCAAGATTATTTGACACTGTATCATCAAATAGGTGAGTTTAAGCTCAACTTATGGAAGGATTTCCCTAATTTTTGCATAAATGAGGGTTGGATAAGAATCATGTTCAACTGCATCTATGATATACTACACAAATAGAGAGGGATCTAGCACTGTAATGTTAGTACACACCACATACTAGATGGTAGAGAAAGGGAAGGATATTGACCTATGTGAGGTCCTGTGGGAGCAACTACTAGAAAACATTGGTACAACAACGAGAAGAAAAGATCAAAGGATACTCAAGGGGAAAACTTACAAAGAGAAAAGGAAGGTTTAGAGGAGAAAGGAAAGCAAATACACATTGGGGAAATAACTCCTACAAAGCAAATTTTACATATCCCACTAGTTTCTTCTCTAATGGATCCTATGCAAAAGATTAAGGATTTTTTGGCACAATAGAAGCAAATTCAATTGATAGACCTAATACCGTTGCTTCCCCTTTCTCCTTTGGGATACTAGCTAGATGCAACACAAATTTCAAACCTTTAGAAATTTAAACTTGGAGATCTACTACATACACTACAAGAGAGGACATTTTGAAACATGTGAACATCATAGACAACATTGAATATTCCATCACTGCTATTTACACACAAGTACCACATATCAACAGGGACATCTGAACTCCATTGGGCCAATGCCTAAGACAACTTATAAATGGGATCTGCTAATTGAAACTTAGAACTAGGAAGAGGCTATCAAGCATAAACTATTAAAAAAAGTGGAGAAGAAATAGGTTGATGAATTAAGGAAGAAATGTACCCGCCACACATACCGGACTAGAGGTTGAGGTGTAGAACATGTAGAAAATCACAAATAACATCAACACAGTCTACCAATTTTGTCTAGGATGGCTGACCTCCATCAAAGCCCTAAATATTTAGATGGATAATATTGAGAATTAGATCGTGTAGGCATCTACAATATACGATGCAATGAGAGATCTAGATGGGAACATAAGGGTACAACTTGAAACTCTCCACAATGAATACCAACAAGTACATGATCAATGAGAATGTTTGCAAGCATAAATTAAATAATTGAGAGAAGTGGTTAGCTTACAGTTGGTACATGTGATAGGCTTATGGACAAAGGCTATGAAAGTAAAAAATTCTATTTAGATCCGAGTAGTAATTGTAGGAGAGACTACTCTACTAACCATCACTGGCCAAATTTAGTTGCTATAGCAAGCAATTTAGAAATGGGATAACACCTACGTACAACTAAAGGGGATCTACAAGAATATCTTGCTATAGGGAAGAGAAGCCATCACAATTTTGAGTTTTGTGCCACACTTTTGTAGTATTGACTTCATACTTTAGGATTTCTTTCCTTTTTGGCAGACATAGCCTAGATGTCTTGAGGACAAGACATGGTTTCAAAGGGGGGGGGTGATGTTGGCAAGATAGAGCCTACCGTGAAGAACAAAATAAGCTAAACCTACCACAAATAAAATGTGGCACATAAAGCTGACTTGCAACACATCCAAAAGGCATAACAAGACAAGGGACATGTTCCCCTACAATTGTATATAATAGAAGTAGAAGATATGATAGAATAGAAAGGTAGTAAGTTACTAAGAAAATAAGAAGAAGAAAGAGAGATGTATGAAAGATAAGACGAGATATGAGAAAGATTGTAATTGGATATTGTATCATATAATAATAATAATAATAATAATAATAATAATAATAAAGGACTACTACATATACTGCATAATAAGATGTTGAGTATTCAACGAGGTATGAATGATGTTATGTGTGTAATTGTGTATTCATTTAATTTTGCTTGTCTTATCCTACCACATATTTTTGTAATCTACCACATGGGCTCTAAACCTTCCTTTACCACTCTTACTAGGGTATAAATACAACATTCAAGAGACTACAACTCAGATCTTTGATCTACACCTAGTTCTTGCCAACAACTAAATTAGGGAAATGAATGTGAAAGATAAGGCACTTAGCTCTAGGTATGAAGATGATGTCCAAAATCTATTATAACATTGAACTCAAGATGCCTCCAAACCGGAAGTCTTTGTCAAAATTTTGCCTTAGATCTAGAGTAGCTACTCTACACTGTGAAGGGTTGAGTCCATGGGTCTATTATTTTTCCATGGATGCAAATTGATCTTGAAACCGATGGAAATGATTTGGCTATTTGTGTACTTTTGATTTGTGATTTGTTAATTTTGCTTTTGTTTGTTCTATTGTCCAGGTTACCAATATTTAGAAATATATTTAGAGGATTGCAATAATTGTTATGGTTCACATTCTTCTTGGTCAACCCTTGGAAAATACTAGCTTTATAGTTTGCCTATAATTGAAAATAACAAGCTTCAACAATGCAAATGCTCTAGAATGGTTATGCAAATATGCATTATTTTTAGTGCTCCAATGTAAGTATTCCTAGCATGATTTTGCAAATGATATGATTGGATAAGCTTAGATGAGATAGGATCAAATACATTTGAATGGATTTAAATACAAGGACATAGTAATAAATCACACAAAAGTGTGTTTAGCTGGTCCTTGGTGGAAAGGGAATGGGTGAGAATTAGCCAAAATTTGAACTTGAGTCTTGAAATTTTAGCGATCAAATCCATGACTATAGTATCGATCCCATGTCCATGGAAATGTGTAAGGACATGCCTTCAAGCAAAAGTAGATAACAGAAGTATAGGGATAAACATAATAAATGTGTAAATCAGGTGAATATATCAGATTTAGAGCCTAAATTTGATGGTCAACCCTCCTTGTCAAGCAATTTTTTTTAATGATGATTACTGATTACAAGGCATACCTTATTAGCCGATAGGCTTATATGTGGGACATTTTTGTCCTGAAAAGTTGTCATCTTCCGGTTCGGAAAATTTTTGCCATTTGTTTTTTCTGTTGCCAAATCTTTCGCCACGTTTTGTTTCCCATTTTCTACTTTTCATTTTCTAAACTCGTCGGTTGTTCTGACACAGGGATTACTCAAAAATAAATATTGTCACTGTACCATGGGATTCACCTAATCTCCACTGTGTTTCATTATAAATCATTGGTAAATAATAACTTATTAATATCTATACGACAAATACAACAATGTCTATCTAGTGTGCTGGATACGGATACACATTTGAGCAAAATAATAATTAATTAAAATAAGTCCTAAATAATATGTTTTAAATTTTAATTAATTATTATTATTTTTTTTATAAAAAGAAATTTTTGTAGTTTAATGGTTTTTATTATATTATTATTTATATTTTAAATATATTTAATAATTAATAATTAATTTATATATAAAAAAAGTTGATATATAATTATTTATTATATTTATTTTTTTTATAAAAAGAAACTTTTGTAGTTTAGTGATTTTTATTATATTATTATTTATATTTTAAATATATTTAATTAATTTTATTAATATTAATTGTTATAATATTTATTGATAAATAAAATTATTAATTGTTACAATATTTATTGATAAATAAAAAGAAACTTTTGTAGTTTAATGATTTTTACTATATTATTATTTATATTTTAAATATATTTAATTAATGTCATTTATTGTTATAATATTTATTGATAAATAAAATTATTAATTGTTATAATATTTATTGATAAATAAAATTAATATAAATAAATTATATATAAAAATTATTCAATATATATATTTTAAAAAATTTAGAGCTCATTTTTTCATTGTGTTTCCTTGTAATTGCTTTCTTATTTCATGTTTTTATAACATAACTTTATCCACACAATAATAATAATTAATCACTTAATTTTATATTGAAAAATTAAAAGGAGTAGAATGGTACCTAGGTAATTAGCCGATAGGTTTAAAATCCTGTTAATTTTATTATTTGTTATAATATTTATTAAACATTTACTAGGAGAACTATAGGAAGTTTAATTTTTTTTAGAAATATATACACTTTATATAAATATAATACAATATTATATTTAATATATATTCATAAATATGTATTTTATAATATATAAATTATATTTGTATACACCTAAAATTGGCATGACTCTACTTAAATAAATATTTTAAATATTTATTTCATCATTCACATTCTTCTATCAATAAATAAATAAATTTATTTATTTACCTGATTCATTTCCTCTCATTTAATTAAATAAACACATTTATTTAATTAATTAAATTCATATACATCACCTTTATTCAGCTAAATAATTAAATAATTTTAATTATTTAATTAAAACCTTTTTATTCTTCCAAATTTAAATAAAATGCAAATTTTATTTAAATAAAATCATAAATATCCAACTAAATAAAATATATTTTTATATTTTATTTTATTCTTCAAATATCTTCACAAAAATAAAATATATTTCTATATTTTATTTATTCCTCTCAATTATCTACAAAATAATTAAATAAAATCTTTTTATTTAATTATGCATTCTTATCTTCAAAAATCATTCTTATCTTCCAAAAATACTTTCCTCTTGTCACATAAAAGCAAAAACTGAGTTACAAAAGCAAAAGCAGTTTTAAAGCATCTTTAAAGCAAATCTTCTCTTAAATTAGAAAAATAAATTCTAATATAAAAAAATCAAATCACATCCACATCAAGAGAGGAGTTAACTCAACAAGGCTGCTTTTTGAATGACATGTGTCCTTTTTCCATTTGTTGCACGTTCCTCAACAATCCTCCTCCGTTGATCTTCTCTTTTCTTCTCAACCATTGATCGTCCCTCACCTTTTTCTATAAATACAACACTATTCTTCCTCATTTGATATATCAATCATTGTGAACTTATGCTGCAGAGATACCGGCGTGCCTTTGGCACCCCCATTTCCTTGAGCACTTCATATCCATTTGTTAGTGTGTTTGGAGCTCATCTTTAACCACACGAATATCATAGCCATTCTGTCTTTGTTATCTTCAACAAGCAAGGGAGCAAAAACACTTCTAAGGGCTTCACCATCAAGATCAAGAATAGATAGGCGAGCAATGGAAAATGATAGGTAAAGAGGTTGTAAGTACATTTACTTTTGTTTATTTTAATCTTCTTTGCTTTCAACTTCAATTGATGTTTGAGTTTTGTTTTCATTGATTTGATTAACCTATTTTCCCCCTCACATTTTGGTGCCCACTATGGGGCCCTTGCCCCTCTAACTAATCAAAAACTGAGTTTTTCTAAGTGACAGGTCCGTACAAGTGCCATACAGAGTTCTGACAGAGGCATTCGGTGCATCTGACTTCTGAAACGATGCATACGCTCTGAAACAGTGCATATACACTCTGCAACGGCGCATATACAATTTGAAACAATGCATATATAGTCTGAAATGGTGCATATACACTGAAACGGCACATATACAGTCTGAAACGGTGCATATACACTGAAACGGCGCATTCATCCTCCACAACGGCGCATATACACTAAAACGACGCATATACAGTCTGAAACAACGCATATGACCTCTAAAATGGCTCATATGACCTCTGAAATGGCGCATATGTTTTGTAGTGAATTTTAAGAAAGTTGTTTTCTTTGCCAAACGCTCTATTTTTCATGAAATCTAGGCAAATTTGTACTCAAAATTTATGGAAATGCCCCCCCGGACACAATGGTGAGGTTAGATTTGAGCTAAGAGATCATCTACATACATTTTTATCCAAATATTAACAAATTAGGGTTAGAAAACACAAATTTCTACAGATCGATTGTTTCTTTCTGCGCATATGTCCCTTGATTCGATGCATCTATTAAAATAGCGCATATATCTCTTGTTACAGTGCTTTTGACACCTGTCTTAGTGCTTTTGTAAAACGCTGCATGCAATCTCTATTTCTGCGCATTCAGACTGCAGTGCAACGCTTCTGATTCTGCTTTTTGTTTTTAGGGTTTCTGATTTTGTGTGTTTGAGCTAACGGTCATTTTTGCAGGGTTAGTGGCTAGATTAGATCATTTAGATGCTTTGCCTAGTTCATTTAGACTAATTAGGGAGAAGTAAGCAAGTGCATTTCATCCAAACTTCACGTAGTTCATAATTAGGAAAGAAGTAACTGGACCCAAATTGCTATCTTTGCATTGTTTATTTATTTTCCTAGATTAGACCACTACTATCTTTACAAATGGGAAAATGAACATTGCTATGTCTTAATCACTTTCAAGTTAACAAACAGGAAAATGAACAATGCTATGATCTAAACACTTCCAAGTTAACAATCGTGTGAGTGCACAAGTAGATTAGCTCATTCAGTTTTTCTATTTTTAACTAGGTTGGATTAACCATTGTACTCTGTGCTTGTGAATGATAATAGGCGTATGCTCTCCCCTTAATTGGGTGATCAAAGTGCTAGACTTGTCATTCTATTTGTCAAACCTTTAGGGGGGGCCTGCCCTTGGATGCATGCTTGTCCAAGTGGTAACGACCCTGAGTGGTAACAGGCTAAAGCCAAGCCCTACCAAGACACTTAAAATAAATTGTGCTTGAGGTGAAAACCTTAAGCAACGAGTGTTGTTGTGTTACACCGATGACCAACCTTCCCCCAAAACCCTCATAGGCGTAACCCTTTGAGGCTAGGAGACTCCATAACGGAGAGTAGTGCCGCCGCACGTGTAACCACTTGAACAGTTGCCCTAACTAAGAACCAATTGTGTAGCAAGCCAAAATCCCCTATTTGTTGATGCAAAGGGCAAAGCTCTTGAAGCGGCCTTGATTCATGTGACTCTTAGTAGAGGTAGTAGGGACAATCCTAAGGTTTGGTGGGGGTATGAGCCTAAGGAAACCTGGATCTGGTATGCGTGAGAAGTGAGTGCCGTGGAGGGGAGCCGGTGCTACCAGATCCTAGAGCTACACGCTTTGAGTGGCACAGCTAGAGGATTCAACGAATATTGTCATATCTAGCCTAGGTTGTACTTGTTTTGAGTCAAAATAGTCCAAAAAATACAAAAAAATATAAAAAGATAAAAATCATGAAAAACTTCTGTGTTTGATGTGTTTTTGCCATAATTGAACATCAGACTATTCAAAAACACCAAGTTTTTCAATCCAAAAAAAAAAGCTCCTAAAAATGATCCAAAATTTTACAAAATTTCTGAGAAAACAAGGAAAAACACCAGAGTTGCGCATTTGATTCGACTTATAACGCTTTTGCACTCTATGCTGGTGCATTTGTTTTTGCGCATCCAAACCAGTAAGCTTTTTCGATCTTATGTCAATGGAAAACCAATTAGAATATTTTGGTCAAAAACTCCAATACCTGCAATTGCAAATAAGCTTAGATCCCTCGCCCCAAAATTGTATAGCAATTTCTCAACAAGCCCAAGTCTTACAACAAGAAATGGCAATCTTGCAAGCTGAACGTGCTAGTACCAGCTACACCTCACCCCAAAATCGTATATCCTTTTCCCATACTCATGACAAGGCAAGCACCACCTTAAGTTAGAAATCATATACCACCTCGTCTACTAGTCCTCCTTCGGCACCTTCTAAGACACATATTCTAAAACATACCAATTCTACACCAACACCACCATCTAGTTCCTCAAACTCTAAATGGATGACCAAAAAAGAATTAGATGAGTGGTGGGAAAGAGTTTTTCCAAATTTATACAACCAGAGAAAAGCTAGAGAGAAAGCTAAATCCCCTCATTCACCTATCCATACACCTACCAATGATGTGATCCAAGGGCTACTAGCAGAGAGTCAACCATGTCCCCAAATTCTGGTCCTTGACCTTACCAAAGATTCTTCCAATCCCATGTCAAATCCTACAACACCTTCATGTCATCTGCAAACCCTTGAGCTTATCAAAGAACCTCCTACCATGAACCAAAGTTAAAGTCCATTGAACATCCATGTTGTCAACCAAGAATCTATCCAAGAGCTATCCACTTCCATTCAAGAAAACCAAGAGCTAGGTCAAGAGCACACCTTAGAGCATGTGGAAACATCCACCCTTTGTCTAAACCAAGATCAAAACACCCCCATCCAATTTCAAACCATTCATAACCTTTATCTCTTCCATGATCAAGATAATACCTATGAAGAATCTATCCATGAGCAACTTGATCCTATACATGGGAAAGAGATCCAATTCCAACCCGTTCATAATCTATACCTTCTCTATGATCCAGATACTACCTTTTATGAAGAAGATGTCCATGAACAACTTGATCCCATACCCCTTCATGAGCAAGAAACCTCCATTACTTCTATCCCTCTTACATCTAATCCCATCCATGATCCAACAACTTCCGCTTCCTCTGATGATACACTTGCCTCCCAAGTGCACATGAATGATCAACCCAATAACTTAGATCCTAAAGAGCATAATGATGATCAAGATTCTAGTGATCCTTCACCATCCATTATTGGCCAAGCTACAAATCCATCGTCTTATATACTTGGGCTTACTACCTTCATGCATGAATGTTCTTCCTTAGAACACCAACAACCATTATCCGCTATCTCGCCTTCCTCATCCAATAAGAAACTCACTGCTAGTGCACCTATACATAATCCCATGGTCCACTGCATACTCCAGAATATGAACTATCAAGGTAAAGGCTTAGGCCTTCATGAACAAGGTATTTTGGAACCTATCCATGTCAATGTCCCTCCACCTTCATACGGCCTTAGATACATACCCCAAGGTGAGCAATCTCAAGATGTTGGTGCTTCCTCCACTCCTCCTAAGCCTACTACTTTCCATCGCAAACCCTATCATATCCCCAAAACATATGTCGCCATTCCACCTCCATCATCCTACATTTGTCAAAAGCATGTGACCATACACCTTCCACCATCCAATCTACCTCCGCTACTTCCAACTCCTAATAGCCTTCCGTGCATCCCACCTCCACTTTTTCCAACACCTTATCCATCCATCTATAAATCCTCTAAATATCCCAATCATGGCCAACAAATGCACATGTTGTCTAAAGAATGAGCTTCTACCAACCTCACTTCTGCCATCCCCAGAGGATTTAAAAGCACAAATCTGGATGCCCCTACCTATAAAGTCAAAAATCCTAAGCATCCTCATGACCTAGGATACAAAAGCTGAGAATTAAAGAATTATCCATATCAAAAGCTGTATACACCCATACATCTCAATGCCAAACTGAAAAAGGTGTGGGTCCCCAAGCAACAACTAATTACCTCTGAAGCTGCACAAAAGATGCACACACCCAATCCCATACCTTCACAAGAGAAGTCTAAAAGCAAAATGGTTTGGGTACATAAGCAAAAAGCCCTAAAGTCAGATGAGGCATCCACCTCTTGTGAATCTCAACTATCCACTTTCTCTTCTGTTATCCACAAATATCTAATCTTTTCATCCCACAAGACAAGCAAAAATCAAAAAAATACTAAGTCTATGTGGGTCCCTAAAGGCCTATATCATTCATCTACCAAGCAAAAGTCTTCATTGCTTACCACACCACCTGCCTATCATAAGCTCCAATGTTTATCACAGTATGTGCAACTGTTGGTCATGGTTCCCTTCCATTCCACAACACTTCCATATAACTCCATCTCCCCTCCCTTCCACTACTATCCTACATATCTTCCTCATCCTATGGTCCATGCTTTTGCAAAAACTTTCCTTCCATCCTTGCATAAGTCCTTCTGTATTCTACATCATCATCCACTATTGCACCTTCCATAATCTGCTATCTACATACTCATATCTCACTTTTATGCAATCCCCTACCAACATCTATGAGAACACTTGACATGGTCCATTCGACATCTATCTAGCGGGACTATCAACTTTCAAGGAACTAGATACTTGAGTCTCTCCTTATCCATATCCACCTTCTCCTATCTCAATATTCAAAAAAAAAAAAAGTAAAGAGAAATCCCTTCATCCAATGGTGAAAATCTAGCAAACAGGCACCTTGGATAAGTACCATGATGAAAACCTGGCAAACAGGCGTCATGTGTAAGTTGATCTTCTATGGGGGCACCTTGTCTCATTAGCATATCACTTTTCTCCTACCAATTTCCTTTCATACCATTTCCTATCCTATTCCTCTAGCCATTACATACCTATCTTGTCGTGTCCATCCATCCTGATCTTCCTTTCCTCTATTTTTTGATCTTGATAAAGATTGGGGGCACAATGTTGACAAATGTTCTAGATGTCTCTTGACATACCTTATCCCTCCAAAAACCACACAAATCCTTCATTATCCTCTCATCCTCCTGTCGTCAAAACATTCTCATGAAAACTCCTACGTATTCTACCTACAATGGGGCATGTTATTCCTATGCGACATAGTCCTTGGAGATCACATCTTGGACTCCTTTTATCCACTATTGCCCATCCCCATACATACCCATTCCATTCTTTCTCACCCATACATCTGCCTATCCGTGGTGTTTCCCCTGTCATCAGTATCGAGCATTAAGGCTATCCATAATTCTTATCCAGTATCCTGTCCACAGTGTCAGGCTAGCATAGCCTCTGTCATCAGTGTTATCTGTTCCATATCTGATCCATAGCTGTTCCATATCTATTCCATGTCTGATCCCTATCTGACCCATATCTGTTCCATATCGTGTCTCATCCAATCCATATCTTAGGTCCATCAAGGTTCTCCCCAAACTACGTCGCCTCTGAGCTATCACGTAGGCAAGGCCATTATCAATGCGCCCCCGAGGCTCCTCTTCCCGTCCATCCCATGTCTTGTCATCTATCCCTTTATCCGTCCGTGTCCACACCCTTTCACTAGGCAAGCAAGCACAGCAAAGCCCGCTTCCAAACAAAAGTCTTGATGCAGAACATCAACCTATCCCAAACAAAGCAGCGCACCATACCGAAACACTCAAGCTAATTCTATATCAATTATGGCAAAAAGACACGTCTAATGCAAAGAATGTTTTGTGAACAGGTTAACTTACAAGGTCTTGGAATTTTGTCATTATGTCTTCCTATGCTACTCGAGGATGCCAAAAGCTAGAGATGCTATGATGGGGGCATAATCTTTTCCTTTGTCTGCTGCTTGTGGATCAAACTTTAGTAATGTGACGACTTCTGTCTAACAACATGATCAGCAAAAGATCATCGAGGACTCCAAAGTCTGAACATGAAAAGGGGCAATCCTTGTTTGTTGAAACGCAAGAAATACTCAGGTCATCTAGATTCAATTTTGACTAGATGCTTGTATTAACTTGCTATATCAAAATCCATGTAAGTAATACTTAGGTCATCTTGGTTTAATTATACCTAGATGCTTGTATTTTCTGACAACATAATAAAGCCCAATGATGAAATAAGCACTTCAAAATACTTGCTATATCAAGATGACAAATAACCATATCCATATCCATACCATATCCAATTGCAGTTCATATCCATATCCATATCCATTTGCATTTCTCCATATATCATCCACTAAAAATCCAACATGCAGCGAATCAATGTTTACAAAAGCTTGTAATTTCTTCTATCAAGTCATTCTTCTATTGATCAAATTTCTATTTGTCTTCATATCTCTCATCAATAGTTCTAAGCAGCAATCCACATGCAAGTCTATCCTTAATCCATACCAATCGAGTCAAGTCAATCTTGTCAAATTATCTAATCACAATTAGTGGTCTTGATCCTAATCTTGTCGTAAACCATATCAATCAGTCATAACTATCCTTCGTGTTGCTCTAGGGATATATCGTTCCCTGCCATGACAACACTGTCGTATATTGTTATCATATCAAAATGTCTTAGATAGGATGTTGCATTGTCGAAACCAGACCCGGAGTCTTATACGACATGTTTCATTCCTGAAACCAGACATCATCGATCTATATCCTTGGTTTACTGCTCGACAGGAGCAATACCTTGTTTGTTCTTGTATCATTTGTGCATACTTGCTTCTTGCTTGTGTGTGTTATCTTTTTATCTTGCATCCCATATCATTTACCTCTTTCTTCTGCATTCAACCATTTCTTCTCCTGTCCACCTATCTCATCATGAAATTGTCCATCTCACGCCTTCTGTCGTCTCCCCGTCCAATCTCCTGAGGGGGCATTCTGTCGTTAAACTTGTACCAGGGGCAAAACTGGGGCATGTATCACTATCAAAAATTCTTTTTCTTTGAAACAACATGATAAAACATGTTGCATCAAAGAGGGGCAAAATGTATACACCTAAAATTGGCATGACTCTACTTAAATAAATATTTTAAATATTTATTTCATCATTCACATTCTTCTATCAATAAATTAATAAATTCATTTATTTACCTGATTCATTTCCTCTCATTTAATTAAATAAACACATTTATTTAATTAATTAAATTCATATACATCACCTTCATTCTGCTAAATAATTAAATAATTTTAATTATTTAATTAAAACCTTTTTATTCTTCCAAATTTAAATAAAATGCAAATTTTATTTAAATAAAATCATAAATATCCAACTAAATAAAATATATTTTTATATTTTATTTTATTCTTCAAATATCTTCACAAAAATAAAATATGTTTCTATATTTTATTTATTCCTCTCAATTATCTACAAAATAATTAAATAAAATCTTTTTATTTAATTATGCATTCTTATCTTCAAAAATCATTCTTATCTTCCAAAAATACTTTCCTCTTGTCACATAAAAGCAAAAACTGAGTTACAAAAGCAAAAGCAGTTTTAAAGCATCTTTAAAGTAAATCTTCTCTTAAATTAGAAAAATAAATTCTAATTTAAGAAAATCAAATCTCATCCTCATCAAGAGAGGAGTTAACTCAACAAGGCTGCTTTTCGAATGACGTGTGTCCTTCTTCCATTTGTTGCACGTTCCTCAACAATCCTCCTCCGTTGATCTTCTCTTTTCTTCTCAACCATTGATCGTCCCTCACCTTTTTCTATAAATACAACACTATTCTTCTTCATTTGATATATCAATCATTGTGCAAACTTATGCTGCAGAGATACCGGCGTGCCTTTGGCACCCCCATTTCCTTGAGCACTTCATATCCATTTGTTAGTGTGTTTGGAGCTCATCTTCAACCACACGAATATCATAGCCATTCTGTCTTTGTCATCTTCAACAAGCAAGGGAACAAACATGCTTCTAAGGGCTTCACCATCAAGATCAAGAACAGATAGGCGAGCAATGGAAAATGATAGGTAAAGAGGTTGTAAGTACATTTACTTTTGTTTGTTTTAATCTTCTTTGCTTTCAACTTCCATTGATGTTTGAATTTTGTTTTCATTGATTTGATTAACCTATTTTCCCCCTCACAATATTTATAAATATAAAATACTATATTATAATATATTATCAATATGAATATTATAAAATGTATTTTATATTTAGATATATTAATAATATATTTGAATTAAATAGTTTGAATAAAAAATAATATTATATTACTATTGATAAAATATTTAAGATTTGATATACAAATTTAATATGATAATTAATTTATAATATTAATTAAATTATTATTGAGAAATGTAGAGGCCTATAAAATTAAAATTAAATAAAATAACGATAAAGTAACTCTTAATTAACAAAATAAAATAACTAACATTATTTTTTTGGAAGACTCAAATTTTGAAATGGGCTCTCCCGCTCCTCTTCCCGCCCATGTTCCTGGTTCACAGGATTCGTCTGTTGCTGGGCTAATTGCAGGGTTTTCTTCTACTGCTGGTGTGGCTGCAGCTGTTGGTGCGCCGTTTGTGGGCTCAGCTGCTTTTACTGTTGGAGCGTCGTCTGTGTCTACAACTGTTACCTTACAGGGTTCATCTTCTACTTTACATGCAGGGGTTCAGTCTGCTGTTGTTGGGTTTTCTTCTGTTGATGGTGTGGTTGTGGCTATTCGTGCACCGTCCGTGGGCTCAGTGGCTGGTGTGGTTGTTGATGCGCTATCTGTATCTACGGCTGGGGTTTTGTCTGCTACTGGGGTGTCTGCGGCTGGTGTGTTTTCTTCTGCTGTTGGTGTGGCTACAACTGTTGATGCACCGTCCGTGCGCTCAACTGCTGGAGTTGTCGTTGGAGCGTCATCCGTGACTGCGTTTGCTACTTTTCAGGGCTCGTCTGCTACTTTATTTGCAGGGGTTCCGTCTACTGTTGGGGTGTCTACGGCTATTGGTAAGCCGTCATTTTTTGGGGCTATTGCTATTGCTACTACATCTTATTCAAAGATTGTTAGTAGTGGTTCTCCTTGGCGATGTGAGGAGTCTGCTAATGCTGTTGCTGCTCTGGTTTCTAGGAGATCTATTTCTCAGTCAGACTTGCCTCCCCTTATAGTGGTCCTAGGGGATGAGGTTTTAAAAAATATAGACTATTTCTCCAAGCAGGGTTTGATTTGTAGATTTGACCGTTGGTGGCCTCGACTGGGTGATTTGAACCTTAGGATTTCGGAGCATTGGCGCCCTATCACAGAGGGGAAAATAGAAATTTACCCTTGTGCAAAGGGTTTCTTTGTAGTTGTTTTTGCTTCAATTTTTTATCAGAATGCTATTCTTCATACTCAGGCCTTTTTTTGGGGCAATCAAGCCCTCCTTCTCAAGCCTTGGGTTCCCTCCTTTAACCCGTTGACTAAGTCTTTCAATAGAATGCCTGTTTGGATTCGTCTCCCAAATCTTCCGCTGCATCTTTGGTGCAAATCTTGTTATGAGGGTATTGGTAATTCTTTGGGTTTTTTATTATGGTAGATCAAGTGACTACCTTGTTTTCTCATACCACATATGCTTGTGCTCTTGTGGATCTCGATCTCTCTAAGCCTCTCTCGGCTGAGATTATGCTGCAGGTTGCTGATAATTCTTGGAGGCAGATTTTGGACTATGAAGGTATTCCCTTCCGGTGTCGTAGATGCTTTGCTATGGGTTATCTGGCTTTTGGGTGTCCTCGCTTAAAGATCCCTCATTCTTCCTCCTGGTGGAAGAATGCTTTGCATGAACATCTTATAGTTGGTGCTGCTGAGGATATTTCTAGGTCAGAGGCAGTTGAATCTTCCTCTGATGATGATGGGTTTGCTCCTGATATTGAGGGGGTTCCTGATTTTACAGCTATGGATAATACTACTGGTGGTTCTGCTGCTGGCACTGTTGCCGAGACTACTGTGTTGTCAGGGTCCTCCCCTATTGCTGGTGTTGCTGGGTGTGCTGCAGGAAACTCCCCTGCTACTGCTGTTGTTTCTGGAATTGCTACAGGGACCTCCCTACTGTTGTTGCTGCTACCAGGGCTGCTGTAGAGATCTCGACTGCTGATATGTCTCAAACTATTACTATAGGTACACGGGTTGTTGCTGGGGCTAATGTTGTTGTGCCCCAGGCTCCACCCCCTTCCAAGGATTTGGAGAGAGTTTCTCCTTCTTCTCCTATTTCTCTGGATGGAGATGATGTTCTTTGGACTGTTGTCCAAAGGAGGAAGTGAGGTCTTCCCAAGCATGTTTCATTGAACCACACTCGTGCCAAGGGTGTTCGACCTGATAGGTCTAGTTCTGCTATTGTTTAGGTTGTTGCTCCTTGCAAGCTTGTTGCTTAGTCTGTTGGGCTTTGCTAGTTTTTGTTTTATAGCAAGGTTGTTGTGCCTATGCTGCTGGTTTTTCTCTGTGCTGGCTAAGTACTGTCAGTATGTTGTTTTCTTGCCCCTTGGGCTTGGTTTTGTAAAAGGGTTCGGCCCCTGATTTTTGCCGCCTTATTATATCAAAAACAAAACAAAATAATTCTTTAAAAACAAAATAACTCTAAACCCTAAATATTAGTCCTATAAATATATTCTATCGCATAGAATAAATATTAGATCCTTAAACTCCATGAATGATAATCCTTAAATATACTTTATGAACAATATAATATCAAAATTAAATATTATATTAAATAAAATAACAAATATATAAAAATAATATATATAAAATATTTAACTAACTATAATATTAAATATATAATATTAGAATATAATATGTAATAATGGATATAATATTATCTCATCAATCATTGCTTTTATGTGGTGTGGTTCCAGGGACAATGAATATTTTATTGAACTATTGCTTTCATACATTGAAATTTTATTAATTGTTATAACATTTATTGATAAATAAAATTAATACAAACAAATTATATACAAAATTTAATATAAACAAATTATATATAAAAATTATGATAGATATTTTAAAATATTTAGATCTCACTTTTCATTATGTTGTCTTTGTAATTGCTTTCTTATTTCATATTTTTATAACATAACTTTATCCATACAATAATAAAAATAATCACTTAATTTTATATTAAAAATTAAAAGGAGTAGAGTGGTACCTATGTAATTAGTTGATAAATTGTTATAATATTTATTAAACATTTACTAGGAGAATTATGATTTATGCTAATAGAAAGTTTAATTTTTTTATATATATATACACTTTATATAAATATAAAACAATATTATATTTAATATATATTCATAAATATGTATTTTATAATATATAAATTATATTTATAAATATAAAATACTATATAATATATTATAATATAATATTATAAAATATATTTTATATTTAGATATATTAATAATACATTTGAATTAAATAGTTTGAATAAAAATAATAAATTATATTAGTATTGATAAAATATTTAAAATTTGATATACCAATTTAATATGATAATTAATTTAATATTAATTAGATTATTATTGAAAAATGTAGAGGCCTATAAAATTAAAATCAAATAAAATAACTATAAAGTAACTTTTAATAAACAAAACAAAACAACTCTTTAAAAATAAAATAATTGGTAAGAGTTATTTTATAGTTATTTTATTTAATTTTACTTTTGAAAAAGCCACCAATCATTATTTGGGTAATTTTTTTTTGTTTTAGTTTTACTTTTGATAAAGCCACCAGGAAGCTCTATAGCATGCCAAAAAGGCTCCACTATTTATTTCAAGTATTTTAAAAAATATTTAAAAAATATTTTTAACAGTTAGTCCTATAAATATATTCTATGGCATAGAATCCTTAAACTCCATGATGATTTAAATATACTTTATTAAAAATATGATATCAAAATTAAATATTATATTAAATAAAATAACAAATATATAAAAATATTATATATAAAATATTTAACTAACTATAATATTAAATATATAATATTCTATATTAAAATGTATATAAATATAAAAAACATTAAATATATATAAATATTGAAATTAAAAACTAAACATATATAGAATATAATATATAATAATGAATATTCATCAATCATTACTTTTATGTGGTGTGGTTTCAGAAGTGAATATTTCATTGAAATATTGTTTTTCTACATAGAAAATATTTCTCTAGAAACCAAATTTGTATAACATTACAAATTATATACAAAGGTTAAAATATTAAGAGTTTGATATGTGACCCCACTCTAAAATCCTTGTTTATTGAATATTTTATTCTAGAAAATATTTTTAAATATAATCCACTTCAAGATCAATTGGAAAAGGTAAAATTTTAAAACTCCTTATAACTCGCATCACCACATTTTATGTTTTGTAGTTTTTAATTAGGGAAGTGAACTTGATGCCAAATGATTGGATAGATGCTAGATCTAGATTTGTGGATTCCGCTATAACTGATTCCAAATAGACTTTCAATAGGCCAAACATATGTAGAAATACTATGTAAGCTGAATTTATTTTTTAGTTATGCTCATAGTTTTTATTTATTTCCAATCATCAAGGAGATATATTTTAAGGAGTTAATGATATATATCAGATCACAAAGGGATATGTTGTTAGCGTGACATACATCATTTTGGGGTAGGATGTATTTCAGGTATCCATATTGAGGAAGCCTTGATGATAAATTTTTTAAATGTAAATGTTATTTTGATTATGTTTAAATTTATGATTTGTTTAAGTTTACTATATAAAATAATTTATTAAATAGAAAGCTATTGGAAGTGTATAATTTATTTCAGTTGTATAGTCAATCAAAATGTTCTATTTTTTTTGTTTTAGAGTTTTTTAAATTTTATTTTTCTTAGATTTTAAAATACAATGTAACGACCCTCCATTCATTCGTGACAAGTTTATTTTTAATGAATGTCAGCAAGAGTGAAGTCGTGGCTCTTAAGAGAGGTTGGTAAATGATAACTGCAGGAAGAAAATATATACAAGTTAGGTGAGCAAACGGTTGGCTGGAGAGAGATAAGATAGAAGAGGGCATAGGAGTTAAGAGGGAGTCAACGCATTATTATTAAGAGGGGCTGAAAAACAAGTCGAGAGAGTTATTGCGGGAGAGAAATATCTGGGGAGGAGTAGGTGAAGTCGTTAAAGGCTGGAAGAAAATATCAGGGAGTTGGGTGAAAAATAATCAGGGAGGGAAGAAAGTGAGGAAGGCAGTACGTACACTCGGAGATCCCTGAGTTTTTGGGTTGGACTCATGATGCTCATTGATTTTTTTTCCTTTGCAATCGAAGGTCTGGGAGGGGAACGTAAGGCTATGCCAAAGCTTATTCTGGAGCGAATGGGATTAAATGGGCTGTGTGTTTCCCACGTTAAAAGTCAATGGCTTGTGGAGGAAGACTCTCGATTTAGGAAGGAGAGCAGAGAGTAGCTATGAGCGGCCTCCATCCTTTGCAACTCCAAAATCTTCATGTAAGTTTCTAAAGCCTTTCTAAATAACCCAGATCATGCTTATCCTGCAATCATGGTATTACATGAGATCACTTTTCTTTTGGTAGATTGTGAAATGGATTATGTGATTTGTCTATGCTTTCCACATTATGCATACATACCTACTAGCACACATGTAACTACAACATCTAGTAAAAATCCCTCTTTTGTTTTGCTCTGATGGGTGTCCCTACCCTTTTTGAAAACCTCCATTTAGGCACAAGCAGGAAGGCCACGTGTAAAGGTTGTGGAATTTGCTTTACATTTGCCAATAGCTTTTGTTTGATAGTTTCTTTAGCCTTTTCAACAAATCCATTATGTGCATATCCTGCTACCATTACATTCCATGAGATTACATCTCTTTGAGATGTTATGTCAAACAGTTCACTGGCCGTGTCTATGCTTCACTTTTTGCATATATGTCTATTGTAGCATTTGCGACTGCAACATCTCACAATAATTCCCCTCACACGATGCTTTGATGGATGCCCATACCCTGTTCCATAGCTTCCATTTTGGGCAGGTAGTGTGGATGTTGGCAAAGGTTGTGTTGTCTGGATTTACACCTCCCAATAGCATTTGCTTGATGGTTTCTAAGACCTTTGCAACAAACCATTTTGTGCGTACCCTGTGACTATTGAGCCCACGACACCGCATTTCTTCTAGGCATTTTGCCATATAGTTCGTGTGCCTTCCCTGTACTTCCATTTTGGCACAGGCAGTGAGGATGCGGTAAGGTTGTAGAGTTTGGCTTTACATCCGCCAGTTGCATTTTCTTAAAAGTTTCTTAAGCCTCTCTAAACAAATCCATTTTTGTGCTTATCCTGCAATTGCTGCAGTCAATGAGTTAACATCTCCTCCAGGCATTCTATCAAACATTTTGTGTACCCTCCCTATGCTTCCATTTTTACATACATGTATACCAGGGTGCTTGCAACTACTATAACATCTGACAAAATTCCTCTTCCGTTATGCTTTGATGGATGTCGCTTCATCATTACTAGAGATCTGACGCAACATATTATTATAGTGTAAGCCTAATTCCTCTGTTTTGCTTCATTTAGCATCACCAATAATTTCCATAAGAAAATTGTCCTTGTTTTAATGATGGAGATGGCTCACATCTCTCACATCAATTTTGTCTTGTAACAATTTCAGAAATAGGTTTCGTTGCAGTGTGGCAATCAACACATACTCAAAGGTTCTTAAAAACTCTAATAGTTGCTCTACGGGGCATGTTTAAGAAATCAAATGTGATTGCCAACTTTTCACTATGAAGGCAGAGAAATAATTCCCTTTCCTCCTCTCCCACAACATTAAGTAAATTAGTTGAATCTGTAGTTTCACCTGTTAGGAAGCAGTCACTGCAGATCCAATGATTGTAGCAGCATGGGAATTAGTATCAATGGCTGATTTTTAAATTCCATTTTAAAGAGGACAATATGGCTTTCCCCTCAGGATTCTTTTATAGACCATTGGGGACCTGGTTACATGTACTTACATTGACTTATTCATAGAAATCGTGGCCTATTTGTAAGATTCCTTTTAAGGTATGCTTTGTCTTGGTGGTGGTATTGGTGTTATGATTGTCTTTGTCCACTTATCCTTAAGCGAAATTCAGTAGAGACAAACCTATTAGTTCCTTTTTTTTAGACAATTCCACTACTCACAAATGTTATACCCTTGTTATCATTGTAGTAACATTTTATGTGTTATGCCCTCAAGTGTGGGTCCTCATGTGTTTGCTTAATTCTTACAAATGCAAGTTGAGCTTTTCAGTCATGGGTGTAGGTGATATGGTGGGCTGGGAATGTGGCTCTTAATGTGGTGTTTAGCAAGAGTGCTCACTAGTTCGACCCATTGGAGGTTATAAGAATCATGTGTTTTATGAATGGTATGAGTTTGTGAGATGAGTATATATTGTTTAGTCACTTCTTTACTGCTGCCCCCCCCATCTTCTCACCCCTTCTCCTTGTGTGGAACTTTATTGGTATGATTCCATGTGCCTAATTTATCCTCTCCATGAACAACGTACTTATGATGTGTTCATGTGATCATCTGTGTCATATCCGTAGTGTGGATAGTGATTCCTAGTGGGTTGTGCTTGAGAGATTGATTGTCATGTTGCATCGTGTCTTGTGTGTGTGTAAGCCTTTATCCCCCTGTGTGAATGATGTTTTGATGGCCTTGTGACTACCTCCGAGCACGGTGGGGTGGTCTCTTATGAGTCCACATGGTTGGGAGGCGTTGCCACCACCATTGGGGATCGGTGTATAGGTTATTAGAGCACCAGTTGGAGATGTTCTCTCTCTATTACTTTATTAGTTAATGTACTCAATCAGTTATTGTATCATGTTCATAGTTACGCCTTTGTTTTTGTATATTCCTTTATGTAATTTTGTACTCTCTTAAGAGAGATGTAATCATGTAATTTAATGAGAAGAAAGGTGTTGTTGTTCTTATTTCACTTACGGATTCTGGTGTGGGTATTGGATCTGCTTGTACTATGATCATTATGGCCTATGTTTAAAGGTGGATGAGATTTAGGAACATTTGGGTTGGTGTTTAAAATGAATGTAGTTTTATAATGTTTTCTCTGAAGGGTGAATTAGTCCTCTCCTGTGGTTTGTGCATTCGGCCATACTTGGCCATGAATGTTGTCGATCTATCGAATCGACAACTGTATCATGTGTTCGTTATCTATTTATGTCAAAAAAAAATATTTTGTCCTCTTTTGGCCCTTACCCTTCGGGGTTGCGGAGCAGGATGTTATAACTCAAACACCTCCTTTGCTTGCAAATTATGTGGAGAATACTTGATTCTCTGCCAAGTGAATATTATTTTCACAGGTGAACACACTTTCTACAAAAGGCATTCTTCTTTAATCGACTATAAAGGCATGGTTTTCTTATTGTTTTTTTGAGAGCGGCGACAACTAGAACCAACTACGGTTGCTTCCCATTTGAACTTGCATTTGTTGTTTTCTTAAGCTTTCTCACTATTAAACCAGTCTCTTTAAAGTTGAATTAACTCTATAGTATTAAGTATCCAAACATTTCGTTGACAAGAAAGCTCTATTGGAAGTGTATAATTTATTTCAGTTGTGTATAATTGGAAGTTTACTAAATGGAAAGCTATTGGAAGTGTATAATTTATTTTGGCTGTGTAGTCAATCGAAATGTTCTATTTTTTTTGTTTTGTAGTTTTTAAATTTTTTTTTCCTTCGATTTTAAAATACAAACTCCAACACTTGCTTTGCTTATAAATTATGTGGAGAATACTTGATTCTCTAGCTAAGTGAATATTATTTTCATTCACATATGGTTTTCTTATTGTTTTTTTAATAGCAGCGACAGCTGGAACCAGCTGCCACCGCTTCCCATTTGTACTTGCATTTGTTCTTTCTAAATCTTTCTCGTTGTTCAAATGGTCTCTTCAAAGTTGAAGTAGATCTATAGTATTAAATCTCCAAATATTAGAATAAAGATGAGTCAATATTGTTTGCATAAATATTTTTCCTGCACACTAAAATTACTTAGAGGTTATCAATTACATTTTAAGACACTCTTAAAACAATGGAGGCAACTAGACAAATACACTAGAAAACAAGCATGGTCAACCATATAATGCAATGTGGTCTCCACCTTCGTAACACTTTTCAAAATGACACTACTGAGAGAAGAATAATGAGTTCACTATACAATTGAAGTTTCAATAGTGCTTTCCACTCTTTGACAAACATGGGGCTAAAAATCTACTCCAAAACATATGAATCCAAAGGAAATATACAAATTCCCTCATCTTAAAGTTATACGTACAAATCTATTCAACAATCCACTTGGACGCATCCAAATTTGTGTTGAAGTTTGTCACAGTGGTAGTATGTAGTCACTCAAACTATTACATAGCTATTTATTACACAACAAAATGTAATTAAAAAACCATATTTCTAAATTGCAAACCATAGCATGACCGCTGATGCCATGGGCAATTTCAAGAAGAATGCAGCAGAAAACTGGATGCATAATACCTACATATATTACACAACAAGATGTAATTAAAAAAACATATTTCTAAATTGCAAAACATAGCATAACAGTTGATGCCATAGACAATTTCAAGAAGGATGCAGCGGAAAACTAGCTACATATACGCGAGAGGAGCCACTATATTCTGAGAATTGATATTCCCTTGCAATGCCTATAAATCACAAATTACACTACCTTCCTCAAACAATGCAATGCCAACAAGTCATGAAACACAATCACTTCTAAAAAACATTTACTTTACAAATAGACACCCCCTTACAATGCTTATAAATAATAAATTATACTACCTTCTTCAAACAATGCAATGCCAACAATTAATGAAACACAAACACTTCTTGGAAAACATTTACTTTACAAATAGCCTATCGGCAAAATCGTTGCGTGTTCACCCGTGCAACTGCTAGTATATCTGATTTTGATTGAGTGGGGAAGCATGGGCCTTGCCACGCTGGTCTGCAGAGAGAGCTAAGGGAATAGGAGCAAAACTTTGTAACACAGAAAACAGGAGACCAAAATGGTGAAAGGAGTACGGGAAAGCAGGGCACATGCTATCCATGTTCTGGGCCTTTGCTTAAGAGATTTCTCATTTCTTAGAACAGTGAGTACGGAGTAGCCAAAAACAAGTCCACATCTTGACCACGTAACTTTTTGACTAATTACAGCGTAAATCCTGTCCATCCATTAAGCTGGTTTCTGCAGAAAATGATGGTACGTACCTCATCATTACCCATTAGTGGAGGTCACTGTAGGGAGCATTGAGGAGCGATTACCTCATCATGTTTCTTAGATTTGCTGGATCCTATCCTCCATTACGGAGCCACTTTAAATCTCCAAATCAACAAAAGAAAATAGGCAGTCAGGCCCATTTGGATTAAGATTATATGCTTTTACGGTCCACAAACACTGTGCTCACGCAAAAAGAGATTAGTGGGAAGTCCAAAAATAAAATTTAACTCGACAATTTTCCAATTACCTAATCTGAAATCATGTCAAATATTTTTCATTAGTATCTAGGGAGGCAAAGGGAAGAAACTTCTTTCTTCAATCCAATTATAGGATAAAAGTTCAGTTTAGTTTTTTTGTTTTTTGGTTAAAATATTGTAACAGTGAAATTTACATATCCATGTCTATGTCAATTGTATTTAGTCTACTCATGTCAATTCTATTTTGTTTTTGGACCATTTTGATGGAATGTCTTAATATAATTATATAGTAATAAGCGGTGCATTCTTATGTTAAGTTTGGCTCCTTCCCCAATTTTTGTATGTCCTTGATTACTTTTACTTTCACATATTTCCATACAATCAATGTTATTCTAGTCCCCTCTCCACCTATTTCCACCCATTGATTCCATTATTATCCTAGACTTCCATTCTTTTGTCCTTGATCTTGAGAATCTATTTTTTTTTGTCTCAATTTATCAATTTCCAAATTACAAGCTCCCACCCTTTTCCACTAGCTTTTGGGAGTCAACTTGGTACACACTTGTGCAACTATTTGTTGTGTCTTAGGATTTAAAGACATTCATTTGTACAATTAAACATTATCAAGTAATCATCGAAGAATCTATGTTGTTCAGAATATGACTCATACACAACATGGGTGAGCCAGACTTGATGTAACACATGAAATTGTATCCTTGTAGAGGCGACCTCACAGTCACTCTTGCTTTCGTGGCAATAGTGGCAATAGCCAGTTAAGCGACAACGATACTGTTGATAATGAAGTTTGCACTTGAACACTGCACCTGCATGCAAACCTATACCAACATGGGAAACCTCGCAAATGTGGGACATGGCTTGCGAGATGACCTCCGAGATTTTAGAAGCCGACTCTTCGTAGGGTCTTCAATTAAATCACTTTCAAATTTTTTGGAGAAAAGAGAAGAACTAGCTTTTAAAATCTCGAAGTTCATCTCACAAGCCACGTCCCACATTTGTGAGGTTTCCCATGTTGGTACAGGTATGCATGCGGGTGCAGTGTTCAGGTGCAAACTTCATTATCAATAGTTTTTGGCACCCCTGGTGGGACTTGAATCAGAGACTTCGGTGTATGTTTCATTAATATATGTTCTACATTTTGTGATTTTGGTGGAAAATCACAAAAATGTTCGCTCGCATGAGCATGAATCTGTTGCAAGTATGAGATAAACCAGTGTTGTCATTGATGTCAACATACTCATATTGCTTTGACAAGAAGGATTCAATGAGCAGTGTGCTGAGGATATTGAGAAAATTAGCCTCAGTCAGGAACAGTAAAGAACAGTGATGAGAAGAAGGCAAATGTACTGTATAGGATGCGAACCGGAGGATGCGGATTAAAGGGTTTGTAGATATGAGTCTTGAGATGCTTCAGTTAAGATTTCAGAGGTCCGCATGAAGATCTGAAGGAGTTGTGGCTGTCGGTGTAGAACCGGTTCCGGCAAGTATTCAGAGGTGACAGAGGATCACAAAAAGGTCCGGTGAGGTCCGGAACTGTATAATCCTAATCTGCGGATTGGAAGGAGTCTTTGGGATGTCCTTGTGATGTGCCATCTCGAGTTGTGTATAATTTGGAGGTCCGGAAGTACCTCCTACATTATGACAGTGGCGACAGACAGTGTTATTGAAGTTCCGGATAAGGAGGATAAGAGATTTCAGTAAGTAAAGGAAATGCGGACGTACCTGGTCATTCAGGCAGGCTTGTGAAGGTTCTTGGATCATGTTGAGGTTGTGTTGTTGGTCCGCATTGATAGTAGAGCCTGGAATTGAAGATATTCTTCCGGATGAAGTTCTTGCTCTGTTTAGCCGACCGGATGAGTTGTTCATCCTGCAAATGTTCTTGTGGTGGCCGACCGGATGTGTTATTCATCTTGTGGATACTCTTATGGTTGTTTGCCGACTTAGATGTTTGTTCCTAAGTTGATGTCTTGTATAAATAACGGTTTGTGAGTTCATTTCGAAGTGTGGATTGTGTGGATGAGTGTGGCATAGCGAAGAGAAGTGCGAAAGGCAGAGCAGAGGTTTTTGGGCTTAAATGGAACTGATCCGGACATGGTAGAGATGTCATTCTCCAGTTCAAGATTGTGATTCTTATCACTTTGTAGACAGTGTGTCTCCTTGTAGGCAGTGGGCCTCTTTGTGAGCAGTGTGCTCGGGCAGTGAGCCCTAATTGGCAAGTGCCATTCTTTTTCTTATTCTTCTAACAGAGAATAATCCTTGGGCTAATCACCCCGTGGTTTTTCCCTTAACCGGGTTTTCCACGTCAAAATCTTGGTGTTCAATGTGTTGATGTTTATCTGCTCTTGTGTTTATGTATTATGCTTTCATGGATGATTAATTGATATGCTGTTAACTAACAACGAAGAATCAAGTGTTGGAAAGAACAAGAAGTTTTATACAACTGATTCACCCCCCCTCTCAGTTGTATGCCTTAAATCCAACAATTGGTATCAGAGCCAAGTTCCTCTGAAAGAAGCTTAACCGCTTGAGGAGATCTAGGATGTCGTCATACAAAAAGGATAGTCCGAAGTTCGATGGAACCAATTTTACTCTCTGGAAGGGTCGCATGAAATGTCACCTGGAATGTATGGGAAAAGCATACTTGGCCATGGTTTCAAAACCATATGTACCTCCACAAGGTAGTCCGACAACTCTGAATGAAATCACAGAAGCTGAAAACAATCTGCGGACCAAGGAAGCTCTTCTAAGCGCATTGAATGACTCAGATCTCTCAAATGTTATTGACCTACCAACTGCATATGAGATCCTGACTAAACTGGAACTTCTGTATGAAGGAGATGAGTTTGTCAAAAGTGCAAGGTTGCAAAGTTTGAAAGGGAAATTTGAAAGATTGAAGATGAGGGATGATGAAAACATCACTACTTTTATGCCAAGAGTGAATGAACTAGTGTGTGGAATTAGAAATGCTGGTGGAACTCTGGATGAAAATGAGATCGTTTGCAAAATCCTTAGATCCCTTCCTGCTGCCTACAAAATCAAGGTTGCTGCAATTGATGAATTCAGAGCCCACACAACTGTCACAAGAGAACAACTGGTTGGCAAACTAGCTGCATTTGAAATGACCAAGTTTGGAGATGATCCTCCCAAGACTGAATCTGCTTTCAAAGCCAGTACCTATGTGAAAGGCAAACAGAGATTTGATCCGGGAGAAAACTCATCAAGGAAGATGTCATGGTATGATCAAGCAAGAAGAGACATGGAAGAAGAAGAAGCAGAAACAGCTCAACTTGAAGCCCTCATTGCAAAGAGACTGCCAAGAGGATCCGGTAAGTATGAAGGAAAACTACTCTTTAAGTGTTTCAACTGCAATAAGATTGGTCATTTTGCTTCAAGATGTCCGGAAAGATCTGCAAGGTCTAATACTAACAGACAAAGGTTTCAAAAGAACTGCTATTATGTTCATGAAGAAGATGACAATGAAGGAGTAACAGATGATGAATCCGAACTAGGAAGCAAATCCGGAAATGAATGGGTGTTTATTGCCATCAAGGAAGAAGATTCAATATCCTCTGAATCTGTCAATCACAAGGTTGTGGAAAGAGCTTTGGCTGCTCAAATGGAAGAAAAGGATGATTGGGTTATTGATAGTGGGTGTTCTCACCATATGACTGGTGACAAGAATAAGTTCTTAGATTTGGAAAGGTATGAAGGAGGAATGGTAAAGTTTGGTGACAATTCTGCTGGCAGAATCAGAGGTAGGGGAACTATTTCCTTTGATGGAAAGAGCAAAATAGGTAATGTACTATATGTTGAAGGATTGAAGCACAATCTTCTCAGTGTTGGTCAGTTAGTGGACAAAGGCTATGATCTCCGGTTCAAGAATAGAAAATGTAGAATCTTTACAAGCTCCGGAACTGAAATTGCATCCGGTGCTCAAACAAAAGGTAATATCTTTCATCTGGTTGGTTCAAACAAAAGTTGTCTGTTTGCTCAAGTTGATCAGAGTTGGTTATGGCATAGAAGAATGTGTCATGTGAATTTTGATAACATCATCAAGATAAGCAATATTCAGGCTGTAAGAGACCTTCCAAAATTGGTGAAACCTACAAATAGTTTGTGCAAAGAATGTCAGCTAGGTAAACAGAGCAGAGTCTCTTTCAAAAGCAAAGATCAGTCCTCTACCGGATTGTTGGAATTAGTACATACTGATCTCTGTGGTTCGACAAGAATCAAGAGTCTGCAAGGTGATAGATATTTCATGTTGTTAATTGATGACCATTCCCGGATGATGTGGGTTACCTTCCTAAAAGAGAAATCAGAAGCCCTTGAAAAGTTCAAAATCTTCAAAGCTATGGTAGAGAATCAAACCGGATTGAAACTTAAATGTCTAAGGTCTGATAGAGGTGGTGAATTTACATCTGGTGAGTTCATTGACTTTTGTGAGAAGCAGGGTATAAGGAGACAATTGTCTGCTCCTAGGACTCCACAGCAGAATGGAGTAGTTGAAAGAAAGAACCGGACCATCCAGGAAGCTGCCAGGACAATGATGTTGGAAGCAAATGTTCCTCAGATGTTCTAGAAAGAAGCTATCAGCACTGCAGTCTACACTCTAAATCGAGTTCAAATCAGAAACAATACCGGTAAGACCCCCTACGAACTCTGGTTTGGCATCACTCCTACTGTGAAATATTTTAGAGTATTTGGTAGCAAGTGTTATATCAAAAGAGATGAAGATCTAGGAAAGTTTGATGCTAGAAGTGATGAAGGAATTTTCTTGGGTTACTCCACTCAAAGCAAAGCATACCGGTGTTACAATAAGAGACTGAGGAAGATGATAGAAAGCACTAATGTGAAAGTTGATGAAGGAACTGAGAAGCCCTCAAGATTTTATGAATTTGATGAAGATGACCAAGACGGTGTTCAGATTCAAGGAACTCAATCCTCTCTGGTAAGACAGAGTCAGCCTGATCTGGTAAATCAGGAAGAAGAGATAGGTTTGAATGAGCCTGATCAAGAAGCAGCAGTGCAGGATACTCCCAAAATTCCTAGGTATGTAACACTAAACCACTCTCAAGATCAGATCATAGGTGACAGAAGCAAAGGTGTGCAAACTAGAAGGAATGTTGCTCAAAATCAGGATGAATGTTGTCTGATTTCAAAGATTGAACCTAAAACAGTAAATGAAGCCTGCAATGATGAAAACTGGACTAAAGCAATGAAAGATGAATTAATGCAAATTGAGAAAAATCATACTTGGGATCTTGTTCCCAGACCTAGAGACAGGAATGTGATTGGAACCAAATGGGTCTTCCGGAACAAACTGAATGAAGCTGGTGAAGTTATCAGAAACAAAGCTAGATTGGTCTGCAAAGGCTACTCTCAAATAGAAGGAATTGATTTTGAAGAGACCTTTACTCCGGTGGCAAGAATTGAAGCAGTCAGATTATTTCTTGCATTTGCTGCCTTCAAAGACTTCAAGGTATATCAGATGGATGTCAAGTCTGCTTTCCTAAATGGTGATCTGGAAGAAGAAGTTTACATTGAACAACCGGATGGATTTCAATTGTCTGATAATGATGATATGGTCTGCAAGTTGAAGAAAGCATTGTATGGACTAAAGCAAGCCCCAAGAGCATGGTATGAAAGGTTGGATAAGCATCTTGTGCAGATTGGATTCAACAAAGGTACTGCTGACAGTAACTTATATTTCAAAATTGTTCATGAAAACATTTTGATTGTTGAAGTGTTTGTGGATGATATCATTTTTGGAGGAAGAGATAGTATGTGCAAAACTTTTGCAAATCAGATGAAAAGTGAGTTTGAAATGTCCATGCTTGGTGAAATGAATTTCTTCTTGGGTCTGCAAATTACTCAAACAAAGAAAGGAATCTTCATCTCTCAGACCAAATATGTGAAAGAATTGTTGAGGAAATTTGGTATGGAAGATGCAAAGCCAATGAACACTCCCATGGCAACCGGATGTAAGTTGAGCAAAGATGATGACTCCCCAAAGGCAGATCAGACAAAGTATAGATCAATGATTGGTGGATTGTTGTATCTCACTCAGACTAGACCAGATATAATGCAGGCTGTTGGTCTTGTGGCAAGATTCCAGGCTGATCCTAGAGAATCTCATGTTATGGCAATCAAAAGAATTTTTAGGTACCTGAAAGGAATAGTTGAGTATGGTCTATGGCACCCTAGAGATCCGGATTTCTCTCTTCATGCTTACACAGATGCAGATTGGGCGGGAGATGTGGATGACCGGAAGAGCACTAGTGGTGGAGCATTCTTTTTGGGGAAGAGATTGGTTTCTTGGCTAAGCAAGAAACAAGATGCAATATCTCTGTCTACAACTGAAGCAGAATACATTGCAGCAGCAGGTAGTTGCACTCAAATCTTATGGATGAAGCAGATGCTAAGAGACATTAAAGTTGAATATGAGGAGCCTATCACAATTTTCTGTGATAATTCAAGTGCAATTAATATTTCTAAGAATCCGGTATTGCATTCTAAGACTAAGCACATATCTATCAAGTTTCACTTTTTGAGAGAACAAGTGAACAAGGAAGAAGTCAGATTGGAGTATGTTCCCTCAAAGGATCAGATTGCAGATATCTTTACTAAACCTCTTCCCAAGGACTCTTTTGAATATCTCCGGGAGAAGTTAGGGGTCATGGCCCCTCCGGTGATGAACTAGGATGCACTGATGTGCATCAGTCTGATGGATATCACAGTCATATCTTGTGATCCGGATTGATGATGGGGAGCTGCTACTAAGGGGGAGCAACTGGTATGATTCTGATGTGTTAAAATTGCAAGTATGAGCCCTTTGCCATTGATGTCAAAGGGGGAGAGAAGACATGTGAAAAATAAGTAGCTGATGATCAAAAGGGGAGCAGTAAATGAGGAGAAGACATGTTGCTGATAGGGGGAGAAGTGACAGAAAGGAGAAGTTTCTTGTCTTGATAGTTTTTCACATCATATGTTGCCATCAATGACAAAGGGGGAGATTGTTGCAAGTATGAGATAAATCAGTGTTGTCATTGATGTCAACATACTCATATTGCTTTGACAAGAAGGATTCAATGAGCAGTGTGCTGAGGATATTGAGAAAATTAGCCTCAGTCAGGAACAGTGAAGAACAGTGATGAGAAGAAGGCAAATGTACTGTATAGGATGCGAACCGAAGGATGCGGATTAAAGGGTTTGTAGATATGAGTCTTGAGATGCTTCAGTTAAGATTTCAGAGGTCCGCATGAAGATCTGAAGGAGTTGTGGCTGTCGGTGTAGAACCGGTTCTGGCAAGTATTCAGAGGTGACAGAGGATCACAAAAAGGTCCGGTGAGGTCCGGAACTGTATAATCCTAATCTGTAGATTGGAAGGAGTCTTTGGGATGTCCTTGTGATGTGCCATCTTGAGTTGTGTATAATTTGGAGGTCCGGAAGTACCTCCTGCATTATGACAGTGGCGACAGATAGTGTTCTTGAAGTTCCGGATAAGGAGGATAAGAGATTTCAGTAAGTAAAGGAAATGCGGACGTACCTGGTCATTCAAGCAGGCTTGTGAAGGTTCTTGGATCATGTTGAGGTTGTGTTGTTGGTCCGCATTGATAGTAGAGCCCGGAATTGAAGATATTCTTCCGGATGAAGTTCTTGCTCTGTTTAGCCGACCGGATGAGTTGTTCATCCTGCGAATGTTCTTGTGGTGGCCGACCGGATGTGTTATTCATCTTGCGGATACTCTTATGGTTGTTTGCCGACTTAGATGTTTGTTCCTAAGTTGATGTCTTGTATAAATAACGGTTTGTGAGTTCATTTCGAAGTGTGGATTGTGTGGATGAGTGTGGCATAGTGAAGAGAAGTGCGAAAGGCAGAGCAGAGGTTTTTGGGCTTAAATGGAACTGATCCGGACATGGTAGAGATGTCATTCTCCAGTTCAAGATTGTGATTCTTATCACTTTGTAGACAGTGTGTCTCCTTGTAGGCAGTGGGCCTCTTTGTGAGCAGTGTGCTCGGGCAGTGAGCCCTAATTGGCAAGTGCCATTCTTTTTCTTACTCTTCTAACAGAGAATAATCCTTGGGTTAATCACCCCGTGGTTTTTCCCTTAACCGGGTTTTCCACGTCAAAATCTTGGTGTTCAATGTGTTGATGTTTATCTGCTCTTGTGTTTATGTATTATGCTTTCATGGATGATTAATTGATATGCTGTTAACTAACAACGAAGAATCAAGTGTTTGAAAGAACAAGAAGTTTTATACAACTGATTCACCCCCCCCCTCTCAGTTGTATGCCTTAAATCCAACAGAATCTTCCATCTGGTGACTCTGTTGGTGACTTTATCTCAGATCTTCACCACTGTAGATCATGGTAGCTCATAATATTTATGTGCATCTCAATATTCCAGTGAGAAACTTATCATTTGTGACTTGGGATTCAAGTGGTCCTCTACATTAGCAACAAGTTCAAGTTCCTGAAGCAACGTTGAAAGCATTACACCATTTTATGGAGATGGCTCTGTTTGTCCTGCTGATCATATTCAAGATATTGCAAATTTGTGCAATATACACCATGTCACAACTAAAAATGTAGCTCTTCTGTTACTTGCATCTTCTCTCAGAGGCAAAACACGAGAATGGTACAGAAATATGCAACCTAGTTCAATCACAGGATGGGATCAACTTGGGGAGTTCATTTACAATCAATTCTGAGAGAAGGTGGATATTAGTTCCCTCATTCAAAATCTCATCACAATCAAGAGATATCCTATAGAGTGCATGCATGATTTCAATGCAAGATTTGATAAGGTATGGAATTTTTTTTCAGTAGATGTGAGGCCTCCTCCAGTTTTTGTATTTTTATATTATTTGAAGGCTTTAGATCCTGAGATTTCAATTATGATACAAGCCTTAGGAGGTGAAACCTTGCCTCAATCCTATGATCTCACTATTAGAGCTGAAATGAACCTCATAGAGGTTGGTAAATTGTCTCCTTTGCCTTCAAAACCACTGATTCCTCATGCAAGTATCTCATCCCAAGCTCTCACATTTAGCTAAATGTAGATTCATCCTATTCCATCCACTCTCCTTGCTGATTTAATAAATCATAAGGAGATGATTGAAATGAAAGAACTTGCAGAATCTCTCTCCCATGAGCTCAATGAGCTAAGAGATCAAGGCATGTATCAAGCTGATCCAAATTTTATGCCTCGAAGCTCTCATGAACAACTGCATGAATGAAATCGGTTTGTAGAAGAGGTCCTTCCTCATGCACAAAAAATACACAATTATTTTGAAAATTGTGCTTTTCAAGCTTCTGTGGTTTCAACACCAAAATTTTAGCCTATAGAAGTAACATATCAAGTTTTTTGTCACTTTGATATCCAAGGAGAATGTAATCAGAATTCCAGTATCAAGGATCAAAATGCAAGTAAAGAAGTTGTTCTTGTTTATCCAATGTTTTCACTTGATTCTGAGCATCATGCACATATGGCAAATTTTGATTCAAAGATACAGTCAAGTGAAGAAGAGGATGAGGATGATGATGATGATGGCTTGTTTCCTTTTGAAGCTGAAAAGTACTTGCAAAAGAATTTTGAAGTTGAAAAGCACTTGGTAAAGAATGATATAAAATCTTTACCTCATCTTGAAGAAGAAGTTGTGAAGGAAAATTTTACAGAATCTACAAAAAGTGAGTGCATTTATTTATGTTATGAGCTTTCACATCTTGCAGGAGATAGTGTTGTAATGTTTAGGCATGATGAAAAACAAATCAAGGATTTATTCTGGGTTATCCAATAGGGATATCAGATTCTTGATGCAGGAGATTCCACCATTGAGCAACTGCATGGCATTTTTTCAAAGCCTATTTTTGATGATCATAAAGAAAGCATGAGTGAGGTATGTACAAGTTTTGAAGAAGAGTTAGATCTATTTTCTATTTTTGAGGATGAGTAGTATCTCCTTCTTGAAGAGGATTCTCCAATGCATTTGCAACCCCATTGTCATGATTCATCAAGAGACATTTGTAGTAGTGAAGAGTTGCATATGGAATACAATCATACTCCATTATTCATTCAAGAAGAAATTCCAATCAGATTCAAGACAATCATAGGCAGCTCAGTCACCTACAAATCAGATTTTGGTGCTTTATTAGATCTTGATCATGCAAGGCACTTGAAATAGGAGTCACCAATAAGGTCAAGTTAACATATGCCTTTGAATGCAAGAAAGAATATGAGTTCCAATGCTTAGTATTCCCTTCCCACCCTCCACTAAATGAAGAGCAGTTGGTGGATCAACATGAATGGTATTTCAATGCCAAAGGAGAGTCTCTAGAATGCAGGAAAGCCAAGAGGTACAAGTTTTTGCTATATTTCTTCATGCATTTTGTTTGGTCTATTGTCAGTTCAACATGGATCACATGGAGTAGAATCATCAGACATGGAAGTTACTTTGTTGTTCTTGTGAATGGGCATGTTCCTATATTGTTCATTGGTTTATAGTTTTAGTTTCGATTCTTCAGAAATAAGTAGCAGCTACAACATTAGATTTCAATTTCAAGTTTGTCTTTTCAATAAAACTCAGTGGCTATAGAGGTATGCAAATGTGGTCAGCAGTCATCTATTTGTGACATTGCAGAATGGGTCTTGGTTGTGCAGTATTTCAGTTTCATCTTCAGAGGATCTGTTGGATAGTTTTGTATCAATTTGGTTGTGCACAGGTTTGTTTCTGAGTGTTTTTGACTCTGATACCCAATGGAGTAAAGGCATTAAATCTAGATTCAGAGTACTGTGTAGGCACACTCTCCTAGCAAGTTGCCAAAATGTTGTTCCATTTTCAACACACACCATAAATGCAAACAGGTTAGTTTCGAATTCATGTAGAAGTTTGCAATCATGTGCAAGAGGTAGAGTAGCTATACAGGAGATGTCTATAGTTATGCCATACACACCATTTCACAGCCATATGAAACTCAAGGCCCAGTCATTATACAACAAAAGCATGAGCCATAAGCATTTCCCATGTTTATGAAATCATGGCACAACCTATCAACAATAGTGCAACCCATATATCATGGCATAGCCTAAGATTCGATGCAGCCATATATATGATGATGGCACAGTCTAAGAAACTAGGTGCTGCCTATGAAAGGAGGCATGACCTCTAAAAGGAGAAAGCAACCATATGATATGTGTGAGCAATAAAATATAAATTCTTAGCAAAAACCCTAAAAACCTATATTCAATGCCACAATGTTTGCAACAAAATATAAATTTTCTTGAAAAGATTTGAAACTGATCAAAACCCCAAAAATTTATAATAAGTGCAACAGAAAGAGATAAGATTCAACTATTGAAATGTTACCAAAGATTATTTAAATGTGGTTGCTCAAGTTACTCGCATAACTCTGATGTAATTTCTCTAGGGAGCGGTAAATGAAAATAAGATAGGTTTTAATAAAGTTTGGGCAGGGATGGTTTCAAAATCGTTGAATGGCTTGGTAGGTATAATGTAGTTAGGGTTTTTTTTTGTAATTTTTCAAGAGGGTAAAAATGAATGAAAAAGATTTAATTAATTAAAATTAATTAAACCTTAGGATTAGGGTGGATTAAATAATAAATTAAATTTATTAGTTTTAATTTATTATTTACGGGAGAGTAAAAGGTGAAAAGATTTAACTAATTAATTAAAATTAATTAAATCTTAGGATTAAGGGTGAATTAGGGATTAAGGAATATTTAATTAATTAATTAAAATTAATTAAATTTCATCTGAAGGGAGGACTTAGGGAAAATTTCGGGAATAATTAGGGGTAAACATGGATTTGATCGGTGGATAATTTTTTGTCTACAATATGAAGTGAAGACGTTGTATAATCAAAGCTCACGGTACCTATAACAAGGTGCAAGCCACAATAAGTTAAAGGAGCAACTTATTTAAGATGACACACAAGCTAAAACAAGTCCCAAGTATATAAAAGAAGGTGTAGCCTATTCTAAACTCCAACGCAACCATCTACAATAGCGCAACCTTAGAACATAGCTCAGCCATTCCAAACATGGCATAGGGATTTAAGTGATATGCAAGCATAAAGAAAGGCACACAACCTATAACATGAGGGCACAACTCAAAAGAATAAAGGCTCAGACTATGAAAAACAATGGCTTAACCTTCAGAGTGAAACAAAGGCATGAAGCCATTGTATCTTCTTCATTCCAACGCAACCACTAAATATCAAAGGCAGAGCCTATCTACATAGGTACACCTATGAGACAGAAAGGGCATGACTAGGTAACAATACAAGGCTCAATAGCCATCTAATCAAACAAGGTCCAGCGACTTGCACATTCTGAAAAAGAAAAACAGAGATGTCAGGAAGGAGCATCAGTCCTCCACATCACCTCTTGGCAGCCAATAGCACACCAGAGGAAAGAATTTAGATATGTTAGTTTCAAATGGAGTGCTAGAGCTCCACATGTCACTGCAAGGAAAAGATAAATCTTTTTGCATATTTTATAAAATGCATCGGAATGTTTCTCTATTTAAAATCTTTTTATTAAAATCTTTTAAAAGATTTTAAAGTGAGTCAAGGTAAGCTGAGTTATATTAAACTTGGAGGTGGGCCCATGGTAAGTAAAGTTAAAACTTTGTTTATTAATGAAACACATGCATTATAAACTCACGGGAGGTTAAAAGATAAAGTTTAGTTTCATTTAAAAGAAAATTATAATACGTGCAACTACAGGAGTAAAAATAAAGTGAAAGATTTATTTTCTTGATGTTGTTAAAAGAAAACAACATTGAACTCTTAGTGTGATCAACATGCATCAAAGCGCCATATTTTTGCATGTGAAATAGGTGTGTAGAGGTAGCCAACAAGGACTAAACAAGGCAAAGATCAACATGCAACAACAGAATCAGAGGCAGATTTGGGGGAATTCTTTTTTTCTTATGATCAAAGTTTCTTATAATCAAAGAAGATAGAGCAATAGATATTATTATCACAGTAGCAGAGAATAATCACAAGTGTGTAGAGACGGAGGAGAGGATTCATCAATAACAGAAGACTTCTTGTAGGCCTTTATGTCAAGTTTTCTCCGAATTAAATGAATTTGATGCACGGTGCTTTGGAGCCTTTCGTTTCTTCATTTTAATTCACCCATGAAGGGAAAATAGTTATTTTGTGCCATGTTTTTTGTTGGAGTGTTTCTTATTTTCTTTTCTCAGATTTGTGGCCTTCATTTGTAAATCTAAGACTGTCAAACCTAATGTATGTTGGGAATTAAGGTGTCTGAACCTTGGTAATTCCTTGCATTTATTTATTGTAATGTATTTATTTATTTAGCCTATGTTGTAATTTTGTTGTACATCCTATTTTGTCATTTAGTGTGAAGTGGCATGATGAGTTGTTACTCCACTTGTAAGATGACTAGGATGGTCAACTCACTCCATGTGGAGATAGGCGTCCCCTTTATGTGGTAGAGGTTTTCTGCCATGTGTCAACATCTTGACTAGTGTGTAAGTGAATCTTGATCGAAACGGTTATGACAGATTCCTATGACAGAATATATGACGCGTAAGAGTCAGAAATAGAAGATCTTATGATAGGTGAAGACAAGTGTTGAAGAGCATCTTTAAGGAAGGCATCTTTGGGTGCCCAAGGTGGGTTATGACATGTTGTAAGAGGAATATGCTATTTTTAGTCAGTGTATGATAGATTCTCTTACAACTGTAAGTACTGTCAGTATGATGGATTATATGACAACCATAAGATGCATAAGAGCATTTGTCATTGCCTATCTTGGGATTAGGCACCCATAGTGGGATGAGGTGATGTGACAAGTGTCATGACCATGTTGCAGTGTTGGACAAGTGTCCCTAGGCATGGGTTTTGGGCCATGAGGCCAAGTTGGACGCCCATTCCAAGAAAGGTCCATTTTTGCCTTGTAACTTCTATTTAAACAGGTGTTTGGAATGGAGATGTATTATGTGATTGACAGGTACCATCATGCTGCCGGTTTGTCTCTAGATACGCATGTCGAAGACTCGTGTAAAGACTTCCATTGCAAGTGTGTTGTAAACCTTGTTGTTTAGATAATACATTGTGCAAGTTTTGGAGTGTGGGGTTTTCAACCCATAAGGGTTTTCCCCACGTTATATCTTGTCTCTCTCTCTTATGTCTTACATTCTTGTGTTGTGTATTGCTGCAATATCTCCATTGTTATGTTAATAACACTATAATTGTAAAGGTTAAAAAGAATTTGCACTCATCTCTCCTCTTTAGATTAGTGTAGGTAGTGATTTCTACACACCTAGCTTCCTTTCAGTTGGTATCAGAGCCTGGCCAGTTTTGGTTCTAGTTACTGGGTAGGGGTTTTTTGAGCTAATCTTAGGTTGAGTGGGAGTTTATGCAAAGTATTCTGTAATCTTGTTGCAGGAAGGAGATGGCAGGCACATCTGAAAGATTAGAGGAGGAGAAGTTCAATGGCAAAAATTTTGAGTTATGGAAACTTAAGATGGAAGACATGCTTATTGATCGAGACCTATAGGAAACCGTTTCCAGTGTAAAACCAACTGTAATGGCACAAGCTGATTGGGATCTCAAAGATTGAAAAGATAAGGGTTTGATAAGACTCAGTTTAGTTGACTATGGCTTGTTAAATGTCCATGAGGAGAAGACCACGAAAGATCTTTGGAAAAAGTTGGGAGATGTTTATCAGGCCAAATCCCTGGTGAACAAGCTTTTTCTGAGAAAGAAGTTGTATTCTCTAAGGATAGAGGATCTGTTGTAGATCACTTGAATGCTTTCAACATGTTAGTTGCATAGTTAACTTCCATTGGTGTGAAGATGGAGGAGGAGGATTGTTGTATGACCTTACTTTGTTCTTTGCCAGACTCGTGGGATCATCTTGTTATGGCTATTGGGAGCACCACATCCACTTTCAAAATAGATGAAGTGGTATCTTCCCTGTTATCTGAAGAGATGCGGAGAAAGTCCTTTGAAGTAGCCAAAGAGGCTCTTGCAGTTCATGGAAGACCCAAGGAAAAAGGGAGAAAGAAAGACAAAAAAGCTGAGAAGGGTAGATCCAAATCCCGTGGGAGATCCAAATCTCCTAGAACGTCCAAGGCTTTCTGTTGGAACTGTGGAAAAATTGGGCATTTCCGAAAGGAATGCAAAGAGGAAAAGAAAAAAAAAGAAGAATGTCTCAGACTTAGATTCTGACAAGTCACAAGATGATGGTGATGCCTTCATCGCAGCCCTGGCCACCCATGCATTTGATGATGTGTGGTTGATTGATTTCGGTGCATCATTCCACATGACCTCACATTGAAGCTGGTTCACAAAGTACATGAAGAGTTTGATGGTGGAAGAGTGTACCTGGGTGACGATTCTCATCTAAAGATTGTTGGTCATGGAAGAGTCTCAATCTGATTCGCTAATGGACAAGTGAAGGGGATCTCTGGGGTCATGCACATCCTAGGCTTGGCACGAAACCTACTTTCTATAAGTAAGTTGAATGATGTAGGTGTACAGGTTGTCTTTTCGAAGGACGGATGCAAGATGACTAGAGGATCTATGGTGCTTGCGAAGGGTACTCGGAGAGGTACTCTGTTTCAGTTGGAGGCATGCACTTCACAGTGCAATAGTTCTTTTGACTCGAAGAAAAGAGCTACAGTCACTTCATCCCCACCATCTGAACCAGCAGTGAAGAAACCTGTTGTATCAAATTCTGATCGTAGTGCATTTTGGGTACCCAAGGGTGCTCATGCTTTGGAAATTAAGCTTCCTGTTGAAAAGATAATGTTATGGCATAAGAGATTTGGCCACATTAGTGAGAAGGGTCTTAGAACCCTGAAAAATAAAAACATCGTTGAGGGGTTAAATGATTGTAATCTTGAGTTCAACTTTTGCGAACATTGTATATATGGAAAGAAAAACCATGTTCAGTTTTACTCTAGTTCTCATAAGTCTTTTGGTGTGTTGGACCTTATTCATTATGATGTGTTTGGTCCTGTTAGTGTTCCTTCGATTTCCAAATCTATATATTTTGTATCTTTTATAGATGATTACAGTAGAAGGACATGGATTTATTTTCTCAGAAGCAAGTCTGAAGTCTTTAGTCAATTCAAAGAGTTTAAAGCTTTTGTTGAGAATCAGACTAGTAAAAAGATTAAGTGTTTGAGAACTGATAATGGTGGTGAGTTGTGAGGCATATGCACATGTGCCTAGGGAGAAACAGTCTAAATTGGAGAACAAGGCTGTTAAGTGTATTTTCATTGGCTATGGTGTCGGTGTGAAAGGATACAAGCTTTAGGATCCTGTGGCCAAAAAAGTGTTGTATAGCAGTAGTGTTATTTTCAGAGAGCTAACACCTTCTCCCATTGTTCTACAGCCAGAAGAAACAAAAAAGAAAGAGGGTGTGGTTCAGTTTCCTTCTACCCCTGAGAAGATTGAACCAACAGACCCTATGAGACCTAATGATGAGGAGAGCTCTAGCAACTCTAAAAGTTTAGAAGAAGAAGCCGAACCTCAACCTCAGTCATTGAGGGGGTCTACATGAACAAGGAAGCAACCTGATAGGTTTGGTTATTCATCGCTTGATTCTAGTTGTGCTTTTGCCTTGCTTACTAACACTGATGAGCCTAGAACTATGAAAAAGGCTATGGGCATGAAAGATACAGGTTCCTGGAAGGAGGCCATGGAAGATGAGATGGCTTCCTTGGAGAAGAATAAAACATGGGACTTGGTGCCTTTGCCTAAAGGACAGAAAGCTGTTGGATGAAAATGGGTGTTCAAGAAGAAATTCGGTGCAGATGGCAGTGTTGAAAAGTATAAGGCCAGATTGGTTGCGAAGGGGTACTCACAAGTGGAGGGAATTGATTATAGTGAAATTTTCTCTTCCATTGCAAAGCTGACATCTATTCGATACCTATTATCTCTTGCAGCTGCTTATGACTTAGAGGTGGAGCAGATGGATGTGAAGACATCATTCCTTCATGGTGATTTGGAGGAAGAGATTTACATGTCATAGTTAGAGCATTACATAGAGAAAGGTAAATAAAATTTGGTTTACAAGTTGAAAAAGTCTTTGTATGGTTTGAAGCAATCTCCTAGGATGTGGTACTTGAAGTTTGATGCCTTTGTGTTGTCGATTGGATTTTTGAGATCAAAATCAGATCATTGTGTATTATAAATTTGACAATGATCACATTCTCATTATTGCATTATATGTTGACAATATGTTGTTGATTGGGAATGGTAAGAATATGATTTCTGATTTGAAGTCTCAGTTGTTAGCACAATTTGAGATGAAAAATCTAGGGGCAGCCAAGTACATTCTGGGAATGGAAATCATAAGAGATAGAGCTAACAAAAAACTTTGGTTAAGCTAGAGTAAGTATGTGAAGACCGTGTTGGATAGGTTCAGCATGACAGATTGTAGACCATTGTGTGTTCCTGTTCCTTTGGGGACAAAGTTGTCTATTAATGATTGTCCAAAATCTCCTAGTGAGGTGCAGGACATGAGCATAGTACCTTATGCTAGTGTTGTTGGCAGTTTGATGTATACTATGGTCTGCACAAGACCAGACATTTCCCAAGTAGTGGGAGTCCTTAGTCGATTTATGGCTAATCCTGGATGGGTACATTGGGATGTAGTAAAGAGAGTGTTTAGATATTTGAGGGGTACTTTTGAGTAGTCCATATGCTATCATGGTAATCCTATAGGACCTCCGCATTCAATTTGTATTCATGGATTTGTGGATTCTGATTGGGTGGGTGACATTGATAGCAGGAGATCCACCAGTGCTTACGTGTTTACTATGTTCGGTGGTGCAATTAGTTGGATGAGTAAGCAGCAACCTGTGGTCGCTTTGTCCATGACAGACGATGAGTATATGGAAGCAACTCGTGCTTGCAAGGAAGCCATTTGGCTTAAGAGATTGTGTTCAGATATTGGTGTTGATGCAGGATAGATTATGATTTGTTGTGACAGTCAGAGTGCGATTTGCCTAGCAAATAATCCAACTTTTCATGCCAGAACAAAGCATATTGATGTATAGTTTCATTTAGTGTGAGACATGGTAGAGGATGGGAAGGTGAATTTGGAGAAGGTAGACACTTTGAAGAATGTTGCGGATGCATTGACAAAACCAATGGGCACAGAGAAGTTCAAATGGTGTTCGGAGTCTATGGGCCTCTCGGCCTATAGCAGTTAAATCATGTTATTTCTATTAGCTCTTACAAGGTGTTCGACAAGTGGGAGAATGTTGGGAATTAAGGTATCTCAACCTTGGTAATTCCTTGCATTTATTTATTGTATTATATTTATTTATTTAGCCTATGTTGTAATTTTGTTGCACATCCTATTTTGTCATTTAGTGTGAAGTGGCACAATGAGTTGTCACTCCACTTGTAAGATGACTAGAATGGTGAACTCACTCCATGTGGAGATAGGCGTCCCCTTCGTGTGGTAGAGGTTTTCTTCCATGTGTCGACATCTTTCCTAGTGTGTAAGTGAATCTTGACCAAAATGGTTATGACAGATTCCTATGACAGAATCTATGACGCATAAGAGTCAGAAATAGAAGATCCTATGACAGGTGAAGACAAGTGTTGAAGAGCATCTTTGAGGATGGCATCTTTGGGCATCCAAGGTGGGTTATGACATGTTGTAAGAGGAATATGCTATTTTTAATTAGTGTATGACAGATTCTCTTACAACTGTAAGTACTGTCAGAATGACAGATTCTATGACAGCCGTAAGATGCGTACGAGCATATGTCGTTGCTTATCTTGGGATTAAGTGCCCATATTAGGATGGGGTGATGTGAAAAGTGTCATGACCATGCTACAGTGTTGGACAAGTGTCCCTAGGCATTGGTTTTGGGCCATGAGGCCAAGTTGGATGCCCATTCCAAGAAAGGCCCATTTTTGCCTTGTAACTTCTATTTAAGCAGGTGTTTGGAGTGGAGATGTATTATGTGATTGATAGGTACTATTATGCTACTAGTTTATCTCCAGATACGAGTGTCAAAGACTCCTATAAAGACTTGCATTGCAAGTGTGTTGTAAACCTTGTTGTTTAGATAATACATTGTGCAAGTTTTGGAGTGTGGGGTTTTTCACCTGTAAGGGTTTTCCCCACGTTATATCTTGCCTCTCTCTCTCTCTTCTGTCTTACATTCTTGTGTTGTGTATTGCTACAATATCTATATTGTTATGTTAATAACACTATAATTGTAAAGGTTAAAAATAATTTGCACCCATCTCTCCTCTTTAGATTAGTGTAGGAAGCGATTTCTGCACACCTAGCTTCCTTTCAATAAAGCTAAATTATTATGTGATTGTCACTTCTCATAATTGTATTTGTGTTTATTTGTCATCTAATTTCGAATCATGTGCACAATAAATCCTTTGCAAGTTGGAAAGTTTGTGATTGGCGCATCACCATGTTAGTTTCCATTTTCAAGTTTTTCCTTCTTCTCTTTTCTTCAAAAATATGAAAGTGATTTAATTGAAAATCCTATGAAGATCTAGCTTCTAAAATCCCAGAGGTCATCTCGCAAGCCATGTCCCACGTTTGTGAGGTTTCCCATGTTGGTATAGGTTTGCATGCGGGTGCAGCATCCAGGTGCAAAATTCATTATCAACAGATACTAAGGAGGTGTACTATTCTTGAGGGAGTAGAATGTAGTGGATCATGGTTAGCTTGACTACGTTTGTGTTAAGTGTTTTGATTGTGGCTGTTATATTCGTTATTATTTATCTCTTGAAGTTGAAGTCATTGAATTGGGGTTGTTGTTGTGATTCTAATGTGATCCAAAGAGTCCTTTGCTCTAATCTTATTTAATTCATTATTTGTGAAGAGGTGAAAAGCCTTTAGCCTCCTTTGTTCAAGATCAATCAATTCTTCAAGGAATCTAAGTTCTTGGTTGCATAACTCCTCTCTTTGTCTTTGTTTGTTTTCCTATTAAATTAGCATCAAGATTTGTTCATGTTCTTGGGCTATCTCTTCTATTTGGTTTGGTTGTTTAGGGAGGTTTTCTCTTATTTCCTCCAAGATTGATTCTATTTAGTCTTATGTCACACCAGGGCACATTAAGTGATTAGTGGAGAAGATGGATGTTTTGATGTAAGTAAATGTTTGATTTGATGTTAATGTTGTGTTAAATTGTTATGCCTTGTGATGATACTGAGGGCTTCTTTGATATTTGAATGTTTTAATGTTGAATGTTGAATGTTTGTGTTGTATGCCTTATGGTTAAATCAAGGGCTTGAATGTTTTAAGTTTTCAAATGTTTTGAATGAGTTTCTAAATGCAATGAATGGAAGCACTTTTGACTTTTTTAATTTTTATGATGATCTAATTATTATAAAAAGAAATATATATACAATTCTATATAGCTTTTTCCTTCTGCAATTTAACTATGTTTTTGTGTTTTAAATTTTAATTTAATCAAAAAAACTTGCAACTACTCAAAGCAAAACAAGAAATTTAATCTAAGAAAAGAATGTAACTCTATTCTAATTCTATTATATCAAGAGAAAGACAAACAATGTTTTACTTTCTCAAGAGCAAGATGTGAGCTAACTACTAAGAAAATAATATAGAACTTGTTGATAATGGGCGTAGTGTCAGCATATGTCCTCAAAGGTGCTTTAGCAATTGTCTCCTCCTTTGCAGCAATGGGGTCCTCCTCTTAGCAATGGGGATAGAAATAGGGATGTGAGGAAATGGGATTTGGCCTAGAAGCAATTAAAAATTTGAAGGGAAAAGATTCTCTAGGTCCTATATGAGCATAAAAATCCTATGGGAAGAAGCTATGCATAAGCTTGAAGAACATAAGAATGCATGAAAATTACCTCCTCCTAAGGCAATGCTAATATTAAATGCTTGAAAAGAAAAGTCTCTCAAAGTCCTGCATGGGGTGTTGCCAGAATAATGGGTTACACTTTCTGGGACGTCCTGATTTTTGCTGAAATCACATATTTTTAGAAAATATAATGATTTAAGCCTTGAAAGGTTCCATTTAAAGGATTTTAATTGAAGAGGGTTTGATCAAACCCCCTTAGATTCAAACCCCCTTGGATAGAACCCTGCTAGTTTTAAACCATACCTATAATGGAGTCTCCTCTACACCTATCAAAACACTGATAAAAAACCACTTTTGATTTACCTTTTGGGGGATCAAATGAATTCATTTAAATTTTATGTTTTTTAAGTATGTAGTCCTTATTATAAGCTTCCCAAAAAGTATAATTTTAAATATATTTAATTTTATTATTATATTTATTTTTTGTTTCTTGTGAATGTAGGTTTTTCAATAAACATCAAGGTCTTTATTTCCCACATATGAAAAAATAAGAAAATAGAGAAAAAAAATTCTAAAAAATACATGTCCTCTAGGTATTGATGTCCTTAGTCCAACCAAAAAAAAATTTGAATTTTGATACATACAAAAAAAGTTATGTTGGACAAAATACGCCTATGTCTAAATTATAATTGGTTTGACTTCAAAACTTAATTAAAAAAATATTCAACAAAACATTATGAAACCAAATGCATCCTCTAGATATCAGTGTTACCAATCTAAATTCAAAAGAATCAAAATTTTATTCTTTGTAGAAAAAATGTTATGTGCGACATAATACACACCACTTTTAAAAAATGTTGTTTACTATTAAAAACTAGTTATCAAAGGAGACAAACAATTTTACAATTTAACTCCAAATATTATATATATATATATATATATATATATATATATATATATATATAGAATCTACAGTCAAAATCTCACAAATCACTAGTTCGCATCATCTTCAAATTCCTAACGGTTTAGCGGTTATAGGTGTCAAAAAGTGAATATTTAGTTCAAAATGTTGATTTCAATGTCAAGTTTTGCCAAAATGTGTAACCCATTATTGTGGGATGACCCCATGAGAAGCATGCTAACTTCTATCCTATTCTATGCTATGCTATGCTTGAGAAATCGAATTTCTAGATATTCTTGGATTTGAAGATGTAAAGATTGAAAGATTGAAAGGGTATTTATAGGTAGAAATGAGAGGGAAATGATGAAGAGATCAGAATGAAAGAATGAGTTAACTAATGAAAAATAAGAAAGTTTACTAAGAATAGAAGAAAGGATAGAAAATAAATAAATTTGGGTGGAGATCCCATTAGTAAATAAAAATACTCAATGTAGGTATATTATTAAATCAAATTAATTTGGAAAATTAAAATAGATATATATTTTATATATAAGACCATTCCTCATATTGGGAAGGAATATGTATAAAAATTAATATTTGAATGACATTTAAGGGGTAAATGAAAGTCAAATTATTGTACTTTCACATTTTCTTGTTTGTAAGAAAATTGTAACTACGGGATTTATCCTTTCCGAATGAATTACCAAGTAGGAAACATAGGTTAACATTTTCTTGAAAATTAATCACCACAGTAGAAACTGTGTTTGAACCCAAACGTTGCTAGTTAAACCGACACCAAACATAGTAAACAAAATATCTTCGTGCACATGCGAGTTGATTATTCTGTATCAACAACCTTATAGACAACTTTAACAGACGCACCGAGCACGCGTGCGCGTGCGAGGGAGGCTTTCGGAGTCGTTAGGGAAATTTTTTGATATTTCGTATCATGACCACATGACACATGTGGACATGACACGTGGATTAGCGTGTTGTGAACGCATGTGAAATGCGGGCATGACATTCAATAGGAAGAAAACATAAGAAAACTAAAAGTTAAGAGAGGATTTGGAAACTAATTCAAGGAGATAAGATTTGAACACTAGTTTGGAATGGAAAGAAAGTGAGAAAATGATGAGTTGGCATGGGAAAATGGGATAAAACTCAAGAAAAGTTGGAATTGAAAGTTATATTTCACATCCAAAAAAACAAAAGGTCACTCCTTTCAAGAAGTGGGTCACCCAATTTACTAGGGCAGATCACCCGAGTGATCCTACAACTCAAGGATAGGTTTCCTAGGTGACCCTATAGGCCAACTGGGTGACCCTCATAAAGAGGATCCGAAAGCTTTGATGGGGATAAAACAAGAATTGGAAATGAGGGATAGGAAGGAGGAGAAAGAAGGAAAATACACTAGGACATGTCACCAAGAGTGAAGCTATTGAGAGGAGGTTAATTCATACCTACATGGCTTTGGTTAGGAACCTCTTTATCATCATCAGATTTCCATGTAGGGATGCATGCAATTTTGGTACTTGCATAATCATCTAGAATTAAGTAACTACAAGGAGAAATCATTCTACAAACATTTCAATTTGGACCAATAAAAGTAACCTATCACATCAAATCTATATATAAGAAATATGCATGCTTGAGAATGTTGTTTTCAATCATTAACCTAAGATTGTAAATCTAGTCTATCATGGGGGTTGGCATAGGAGAACACAACCCTTGGAATCCAATAACTTTGCTAAAGAATTTTTAAATGTTGTTAGTCTTTACACACCATTAGACATTAGAGATTACAACAAACTAGGTTGCAAAAGTTTTCCATTTGCTAGATCAAATCTACACCTCAAATCAGATCAACAAATGCTTGACATCAACCGTGAGCTACTTAGAATCAACCTATAGAAGATTCTAGGTTTGTATAGAGTTTAAGATAGAGAGCACATTGAGGGCATTATTTTCTAGACATTGGTGAATTGATTTTGTGCACCTTCAACATCCATATTTCATCATTGATTTTCAATGTCCAAAAATAGATTCTCAATTATTGATTCCTAGCTCATTATTTAAATCTAGGTTAATTGTGTTTTTATTGTTGAATTATTTAATTAGCCTAGATTTATGTAAAAAGGATTGTACTGCCTTACATTTTAGTGAACCCATCTACTCTTACACCCCCTAGAATTTAACCTTAGGGTTATACCTTCATTTCTTTTAGGATTTCAAATTTATATTTTCTTATTGCTTTTTCTTTTTAGATCTTATTAAGGTGTGTGTTCTTATTCTATTAGTACTCCATTTGATTCAAATGCAACCTCACACATCTGCTTCATCATTGCACTCAACATCACTCAATGCACACAACATAGTACTTGTGCACCTATGCACAATACTATCCTCACACCTTTGATACAGTTGTAGCATACAACCACACAACACTGCTCACACATCATCTTGCATCCTAGCACATGCCTACACATGCTAGTGTCTACTCAAATCATGTACATGTGTGGAATATGAAACATTAATGACTACATGTTATGCTTCCATATGTGCATGACACCTAGTGGCTTTTATGCTACAAAACATGATCATACAACTAGCACTATACTCATCCAACACATGGCAATGTCCATGAGTCATATCATAGTGAACCAATTGGCACCATACATGTTTGACATTTGTTGTTGCCCCATCCACATAAGTAATGCACCCTACTTGTTGGACAATTATTAGCATATAAGTGGAGCCTAGCTTACAAATACTTGTATAAATATCTTCTTTATACATTATGTAAAGTAGAAGAGGCATAATTGTTAGAGTAAATTGCATTTATCTACTTAAGTTTACTTAGGCATAATAATGCATTTAATTATCCGAGTGGTTTTTTCCCATATCGGGTAGTTGTTCACCCATCACATATTTCATGCCTTTAAAAGGCTTGTATACTATGTAAATTATCTCATCTCAATATGTATTTTCATCTTTGGTGAAATAGCCTTGTGTTGCTTCTCTCGTCTGTGAAGATTTATTTGCAGGTTGTGCTCCTGGGAGGTGCTTGACACCAAGCGTGAGTTGCAAAATCATTTCAAGGCACCTGGAGTGTATGCACTCTATCCCACCTGCTAATCCTCTCACTGACTGGTGTAGATCTGAGAGCCATTGCTTTTGTCTATGGCTTCCTCATGTTAGAGCTCGCGTGCCATCCCAAGTTGCAAGGTGTGAGACAACATATATATATCACTTTCTGCAACTTTATATTTGCTAAAGTTTGGTAGAAATATTATCTAGGGTTTTGGTGCCCTAGCTGGAGGTGGGCCCGTGTGCATTGTGTTTGGAGTTCCATTTGGATCTTAAATACCACATCTACCCCACATAAGTAATATTGAGGCTTTATATATCTGGCACTTCTATATTGCTTGTGAAGAACTCATAGAGGATCGTGGGTAGAGTGGAGTGCTTGCTTGGTAACTCAGATCTGGTGCAAATTGTTGTTGGTTGACACAATTGTCATTATCTATTTTGGTGGTTTCACTTGCTCATGGGCTATTTTGCCTTTCCAAATGGTGGTTTTCCTAATTTTGCAGGTAAATTCACCTAATTTTGCTGATTTGAAGGTTTCATGTCTTTGTAAACTTGGAGAATTGTCTTGTCATTATGGGTTTTTCATTTCACCCTTCTCTAATCATATTGAAAAGAGGGAACTATAAATAATGGAGAGATGGTATATTGAAGCACTTGAGATGGCTTCATCTTTTTCCATATCTATATGGTCTTGTTCCTCAAATGTTTGTTTGGCATTCCAAAAGAGATCATGTTTTCAGAGAGATTGCTCTTCATGTTGATGATAACACATTGCGTTTCATTTCCAAAATTGAGTGTCCCCATGCTCTATGGACCAAACTTTGGGAGTTAGATGGAGATCCTGATACTCCACCATTCCCAAATGATCCTTCTTTAGATTATCTTGTACCTCTTGATGATTCAGATAATATACCATATGACTTTGATACACTATAGGAGTTCGCTTCTTTGGAACAACTAGCACATCTTGATGATGAGGATGATGAGGTTTCTACTCCTCCTACAGAGATACCTGTTGAGCCTTCACATTCATTGGTTGCTACTTTCCATGATCCTAATCAACATGATGCATATTGTTTTCCAGATCCACCTAATTAGGATTCATATTTGCCAGACATTGGTTCATTGTTCGTGGAATCTCACATTTTAGACTTGGAAGACACATTTGATGGATTAATTTTCCTATTTTATGATAGCTGTGGTACAATTGTTGTCTCTTCATCTCCATCTTTGGAGAATATTCAAGATCAGTTTCTAGTGGTACCTTGTTTGTCACCTTCTATTGTGATTGGGGATGTTCCTGATTGGTTTGTGGCATCATTTTCCAAGGTCTTGGTGACACATGAGAAAATTTCAAAGACGATATCATCCTACATTTGAATTTCACTTGCTAATTCTTATCCAGAATGGGAAGCATACCTGCATTTGTACATGGTTTTGTTTCTTCCAAAAGGAAGACAAGTTGTTTGTCGACATTGGATCATGTTTTGTCTTCAGGCACTTACCATTTTTACAGGCGATTACACATTGTGGGGGGGCTACATAGTCTCTCTCTTTCCCTCTTATGGGGGGGTCATTGATTGTATATACATGATGTATGTAGTCCTTGGGGGATGTAATTGAGTCCTCCATCCATGCATCTTGTTTTTCTTTTCTCTTTTGGAGAGGGGTTTTTTCCCACAGGGTTTTCCTCCTTTTCTCCGGTTGTGAGAGATTTCTTTTTTTTGCATTGTAAATGGGTACCTAACATGGTTGTGTAGCCAGGACCCATATTGCATAATAATTTCCCTAAGTTGCACTTAAGGGGGGGTGTTAGAGTAAATTGCATTTACCTACTTAAGTTTACTTAGGCATAATAATGCATTTAATTATCTGAGTGGTTTTTTCCTGTATCAGGTAGTTGTTCAGTCATCACATATTTCATGCCTTTAAAAGGCTTGTATACTATGTAAATTGTCTCATCTCAATATGTATTTTCATCTATGGTGAAATAGCCTTGTGTTGCTTCTCTCGTTTGTGAAGATTTATTTGCAGGTTGTGCTCCTGGGAGGTGGTTGACACCAACAATAATAAATTCTCATCTTACATCTGTACATTTCCCCTATTCAATCTTCATAGAAGTGACATATCTACTAGAAGACTTCAATATTTGATTGTGTTTTAGTTTACATATCCATTTTCCTTTATGCATTCTTAATCTTGTTACATTACCAACTAATATGTAGGATTGTCATCACTTCATCCTAGGAATCAACTCATTGATATCATATCTAAAGCTAATGTTATTCCCCTAATATTCATCTTCCTAAGTGTAACAAAGTGCACTTGTCGCATGCTTAACCTTAATATTTTCATTTATTACCTCTAGTTAATTCATTGGGCTAACTTAATTAGGATGAAGAGGTGTGTCCCTAACTAATTATGTCTATAAATAAGGAAGCGAAAGGCACTTCCAAACCATCATAAGTTGTAAGATCAAATTCATATTTTCATAATCTAATTTTTGGAGGTCAACCCCTTAAAGTGGTTTGATATTTTATTGATTTTTTCCTTTATTTCCAAGAAATATCCTGACAAGTCATATTAGATTGGTGATTTGGGCCAAGAATTTTGTTTTCACCATAGCTTACAAACCATTGCAAATTTGACCGTGATTTTTCAAGTTTTTTAGTAATCATGGTCAAATTTGCAATGGTTATTGCTTGCTATGATTGTTTGAGAGTTATTGCGATTTTATAATTTTTCATAAATTTTCTCTACAAAAGCCACAATCTTTGAGAATTTTCAATTTTTTTTTACATTTTTAGAAAGATCAAGAAACATTAGGTAGGTTCACTTCTTTATAGATTCTAATTAGAGGTTAATCTAGTGGTATAAGTTTTTTTAAAGGAGGGACACTAGATTCATTTATAGCTCATGTTTTAAATTTTTATGGTTACAACTCACACTAGAAACTTCCCTCCCATACTTAATAAAAATTATAGAGTTAGGAAAACAAAAAAATAAGAAGCCATGCAATATTTTTGATTAGAGAATTTTTTTACAAATATTGAGTTAAGTGACTCTCTTTACTATCTACCACCTAAAATTGAGGGAAAAATTCCACCAGGATGTGAAATAGTGAGAAATATTATCAAGGATAATTTGTTTGACCCATTTGAAACATATTTAAATGAGGGTTTGGACAATTTAAACAAGAACTACTATTATAAATAAAGCCCCAACCAAATCACCTTGGCAGGTACAATCCCAATAGATAAAATCAATGAACAGGGCAACCTTTTTAAGGTCCAAAATTAAACCTACCCAAACTAGGCATTTGTAAGTTTTAGGGTATGGATGTAACTTCATGGATAAGTCTCATGGAACAATATTTTAAGATTCATAATATACTATCCTATAGAATGCAATGGTTGACTTAGCCTCACTTGTAATGCCCTAAGCTTTCACTCAACATTAGTAGTAAAAGACATTTTTTTTGTAATATAAATGCAACATCAACAAGTCATATTACATGCCTACACTTGAGATTCCATGAAAAATATAATGACACTCAAGGTATACAATTCCAATGCACCAAGTATGGAAACACAAGTCAAAGACTTAAACATACCATGTGAAAAAGTCACCATAATGCTCATATGTGAGGATTGAGTTTCTTGTACGACCAAGATTAGATACAAGTCTATGATCCCATTCTCTCACAAACACAAGGGTTTGAATGAGAGTGACACATTGATTCAATCCACATCCCAATATGACATAATCAACATCCAAGAATATGTGGGAGTGACATCCACTCACTAGGATTACCAACACAAGAGGTAGGTCAATTGGGAGATATAAGGTTTCAACCAATTTACTATCAACTATATGGTTTCACACAAAGGCACACATTCCAACACAATGGATTGAATAATTTGCAACAAACCTCAAAGATAGAAATGGGGTCATGTAAAACAAGACAAGGGTAGAGCTAGGTTGAACAAGCTTATAACATGATAGACTCGAAACAAGGCATAACCACCTCAGATCAAGTGCTATTAGAAATAGTTTGAACCAAACATTTAGTGGCACCCTAGGTTCAACAACATGAATAAAGTTCACAAAATCATTGGATTCATTTTTACGCAAAATGCTATTGTTCACTAGTATACCCATTTACCTCATGCGCAACACAAGAAACATACTTGACGGGTCTTAACTCTTACCAAGAGTTAGATGCATAACATAAACTAATAATTCCACTCCACAATCATAGAAATGTTCAAACCATAACATAGAATTCAGAACCATTAACATCATACATCAAACATGACAAGCATAAATGGGTAATTCAATTCCTAGAATAATGTTGACTACACAACCTCATATCATTGATTCTATCTATTCATAGAATTCAAATGATAAACAAATCATACCTTCTAGATCATAACAACTTCATAAGCAAATTAAGCCTATACATCTCATAAAAAAATTGCTTGAACATGCTAAATCCATTCAAAGATGATAAGCAAATACTACTCAAATAATGACATACACACTTACCATAAAATGAATCTCATATACCAAACAAGGATGACTCAAAGTCCAAATAGTAGGATCCAATAACATTGAATTTAAAACACCAAGATTCATCAATACAAAGATCAACTACAAATTGCTTCTCTTTACATGGCTAACAAGCCTACTCTTACATGCTATTAAAACATGATTTAGAGCCTAACTTTCCATGCAACATAACTAATCAAAGTGATGATTGTTAGTGAATAGATTTTTTCACCAAACTCATATATATTTCTCCCAACACAATGATGACAACTGCACTAATAGTTGAACTAATTGTAAATAATTTTTACAATCGCTCTCTACATTTTGAGAAGGGGCAGCGCCCTCCGTAAGATAAAACCAACTTTATGGGTACGCTTTTAACCTGAAAGTGGGAAAGGAGATTTTTTAATAATAAAAAGAAGACAAATGATTATTGCAAATGCACCACACACCTACATAAAATATTTTTAGAATGAAAATGATTATCATAGTTCACCTAGACACAAGAATGGGAATGAAACCTAGATATTAAACCACTTAACTGTAACAATACTATCACAACACATTAGAGACATATGAATGCAAGCATTCTAATAGTATAAGTAATAAATAAATGGGATTTCAACATTGCAAATACATATACACCATGCAAGACTTTCTTTTTATCCAATTTGCTACCAACTCAACATAAGAAGGATTGATAACATAACAACAAGATGATACGACTCAATGCCAAGTTTCTTGTGTATTAATGAAATAGAAACACATCACAATACTTTGTTTCCCCAAAAGTATTACACAACCAATGTATGTATATCAAAAACCCCAATGTTTTAAAACATGTAAACAACTCTTCTCAAGTGATCTAGTCATGAAACAATTTCGCCAAAAGATCCCAAATCTCTTTTACTCATACATTTTATAGTAAAAGAGTGGGAACTAACTTTTCCCATATAACTGTTACCCACAACTAGAAATTGAAATATAATAAAGTTTCTTGAAACATAATGAGACATAGTCTCGAATAACAATATAAGTCTTAATCATAAGTTTAAGAAATCATGAAAAAGTTTAAAGAAACTTTAGGGAGACACTTTGTTGTCTTCATCATCCCCTGCATCAGATCCTACACATTCCTCTTAGAGTACCTATCCATCAACACCATCCTTCTCTGCTTGATTTCCTGACCTTTGCGAAGCATCCAATTTGGCTTGAAGAACTTTAAATTAATTCAGAATTGAGATGATGCCCTTAGCATTAGGAATGCTAGTAATAATTAGTCTCATCCTCCACATCTATAACATATTGATGGCTTCCTCATATTTCTTGTGCATTTCCACTACATCCTTCTTAAAATTTAGGAGATAGGAAGCCACATTGCTTAGTTTCTCCATGGGATTACCAATTGAATCCTCTTTAACCTTTAACTCTTCAACTAATAGATCTTTGAAGGCCTGTTTGACAACAACAACATCCAACATGTTGGTTTCAGTTTCATCACAAAATAAGATCTATCTTTAATATCCGTCATTTCAGTTATAGTCCAATCTATCACAGGAAGAAGTTTAGTATTTTCAATAGAGAAGGCAGGTTCAATCAAGTCAGCATAATTATCCACTAGGTGGAAGATCCCAACCCAGCTTGTAGATCCTCATCTGGTCCATGGTCAACCCTGACCAATCTCTTCTCCTCACTTCATACTCATCTACACAGTTAGCCCAAAAATCTTCCAAGTGTGGTCAATGTTCTCTCAACATGGGGAAATACAGATTCATCTTCACAAAATCCTTGCTACAAAAGAAGCTTCTGGAGCTAAATGATGATAGGTGGAACTTAGCAAGGAGTCTGTCCACATTCTTAGCATTTTCTATTTTGGTGAAGGTGTAATGAGTCAGCCTCAAAGGGAAGGGGTATCCCTTCTTCTTAGAATCATAGTATCTCTTGCTTGCAAGATATGCCTGTCTGCATAACTCTAGGAATACAAGATAATTAGAAGTATACCTAAGTAGCTTCAGAGGAGGAAATTCAAAGCCACCTATTCTAAGGTAAGTTTATTTATCAAATTGAATAAAATAGCTCCCAAATTGCATCACTCAGTTTGCTGCCTCTGTGGAGATTCTAACCTCAGGGTTTTCATAATTTCTCCTCACCAATAGCATAATGAAAGCATCATTGACTCTCCTGTAATCCTTATTACCTTTCTCTTCTTGCAATTGAGGAAAATAATCATATACCTAGGTGTCTTGAGTCATAGGGTCGGCTACTTGGCCAAACCTATTGGGTTGTGGCTAGTAAATAAATCAAATAAGAACACATGTTGAATTTGTTGCCTCTCATTTGGAAATTGACCAATTGGTCATGTAAGTGTTCATTGATTATCTAGGACCAATCTATATAATGCTTCCTAGTACAAATGAAAGAATAAACTGACACATCCATTGAACAAATTAGTTACAATCCTCACTGCCCATTACTCTGTGTAACAATGTGATGATATCTGAAATGTCATCCTTGAATAGGGCTCTGACTAAGTTCTTAGGTAGTTGTGACCCATCCTTCTTCTCTTTCTTGAGCCATGTAGTGGTAATGACATCCTTACACATTTTCGTGCCATCGAGGAAGTAATTCCAACCTGTTTGTTGTGAAATATTAACATATTCAGGTTTCACTAGCAATCCCAATTGGTCATTGATGTTATCTACATCTATTCGTAGGATGGTTTTACCATTGGTTGTTCTGATCTCACAAGATTCAACATGGTAGTTATGGATACAAGCCATGATCAAGTGTGTGCATTGAACTACTGGTGGGAACCCACCCGCATGTGCTAACCTGTTGTCTAAAGTTTTTTGGGCAATGGGCATTCTTGGATTGGTGTTCATTTTGGCCTAGAATTCTTTAAGGTCAATGTGACCCAAATTAGTAACCTTAACCCCTGACAACTTGTTCTTAGTTATGAAAGAGATACCAACCCTTGATATTTATATTTCATTTTGACAAACCCAAGTAACCAGTCGGTGAGGCTATTGACAATGACGAAGACCAGGGGTTTTAGGTTTGACAAGAGGAGGTTATAGTTAACGGTTGGAAGAAATTGGGTTTCAGAAGTCATGAAAGGTAGAGAAATTTATGATGTACACCCCTAATTCTAGTAGTAAATATTTTAACTGAAAAGAGGAAGAGGCAGTGCACTTACCTGGAATGCGACACTTACGAGAAGGAAGAGGCTAAGTTGACTATGATCGGGCTCCAAATCATGTTCTCAACAAAAAATGTGAATTGCACCATAAGAAATTTTTACTTTATAAGGTAAATAGAGTGAATAGGGTTACATTAAATATACCTTCCCATAACAAACACCTTTACAGCTCATTAAGCCACAATCACTTTATCGGGACATTAATCTTTCCACGAACCTTTCCCTTTAACCGAGGTGCTTTGTCAGAAAAAATGACAACCACAGAACTTAACCATCAGTGAAATTTCCTTTATGCAAACTAAACTTCCAACCTTCATGTCTACATAATTAGAAAAAGTTAACTTCACAAACTTTATCCCCTTTTGATTGTATGCGTTTATCACTTTATTGGCAATTTTAGGAGTTTGTGAACTAAGCGATTCTCTGACAAGCTTTGCAAGAGATCAAAAGTTATAATTGTTGACAAAATCATCTTTTCATGAACCTTCAAGCAAAGGCTCCAATGAACAAGACCTCCCATTATTGGCAAAAGGACTTGACATGAACCAACTATTAGCTATCAAATTATTGACAAAAGTAAGAACTCAAGAACTAGAGACCGATAAGGAATCATGGGTTAAGTTTTTGAGAGGCAAATAAATCTGACAAAAGATACTTGACAAAGAGTGACAAGACAAAACCTGAAAAAAGGTTATCAGGAAAGTTGAAGGTTTGCAAACTTGGATTTTTCCTGATAGAGTTCACAAACTCAAAGATTTTCCAACAAGGTTTGTTAATTGGGGATTTCTCTGATAAGACAGAAAGAAAGGCCAAGTTCGGTAACACAAAAACACTGATAACAAAGGAGAGTTAAAAAGGAAAACTTCAAGTTTGAGATATGAAGATTTTGCTGATAAAGGAGGAGAAAGACTTAAACTTGAGGACACAACACAAGGACAAGGAAAAGAGATCAAAATAGACCGAGTTTGAGTTGTACAAGGACAAAGATCAAAATTGGGGCAACAATGATACAATAGATTATCTCATATAATTTTGATAACATAGATTAATTCTTAATTCACCTACATATTATTTCCAAATAAGATCAAATTCAAATATACAATGCAGGAGAGCAAGCCTATCAATCATGCTATAATGCCATATCAAATTGATCACAACTTTATGGAAATAAGAGTTGGATGAACACCAACCACACTATTGAGTTTTAATTAATATCTACAACACATCCATGAAATAAAACATCACTTAAGCACTTTTCCAAAAGCATGAATATTAACATCCACAATGCTCAAATGGAATTACTCCCCTACACACATTTTTATCAATATCCAAAAACAATAATTATTACAATTACAAGCCCGCATCCAAAGAATACAATGATGGGAATAAATCAAGATCAAATACAAGATTAATTACAATGCTAACATGATTACTGTGTATATGGAAAATCGATCTATTCTAAACTAAATAAAACCAAAGAACCCAATAACATAAAGAAAACGAATTTAAATAAAAGCCATGACAAATAATCAATGCAATAAAGACTTTTACCGAAATTTGTGTTGTTTCCTTTGGATTGAATGTAGAATTGCTCAATGAAATTGCAAAGCCATAGCTGCAACAAGCAAGTGTAGTGCTCAAGAGATCAATGTCAAAAGATCGTTATAGTGCTCAATCGACGCGTTGTGTATGCTCGAAGCTCTGTTAAGTATGCCTGAGAATAAAATCAAAGAGAGAGGTAATGAAGGAGATGAGGGGGGTTTATATAGGTTTCATCAAAGATCGATCAACGGTCCAGATAATTCAGAAGAATCAATGGAGGAGATAAGTTGAGGAATGTGCAACGAATGAGAAGAAGACAAGTGTCTTGCTTTCTTTTGCATGAGAGGAGTTATCAAGAATAGAAGAATGAGTTAAAGCAATTAACAGAATGTAATGATCAGTTAAGTGATTTAAAACAAGAAGAAGGGATTTGCATGAGAAAAGAAGATATTTTGCTTTATTAAATATAGAAATATTTAATTGATGAGCAAGAAAGCTTGAGTTATTTTAAAGATAACTCAAATTAGAAGAAAAAGCAATTTAAATAAATAATTGATTTATTTAAATTTAGAGAAGATATTTTGGAAGAAACAATTAAATAATTAGAATTATTTAATTTAGAAGATTTAAAAGCAAATTAAATAAATAAATTTATTTAATTGTTGTGCATGATTTTGGAAGAACAGATTTTGATTTAATTAAATAATTTAAGAATTATTTAATTTTAGATAAGAGGGAATTTGTTGAATTAATTAAATAATTGGATATATTTAATTAATGTGGATTTGATTTTTGGAAAGAGGATAATGATCTAATTAAATAATTAAAATTATTTAATTGTAGAAGAATATAGAGGAATTTAATTTAATTAATTAAATAACGAGGATTTATTTAATTAATGTTGAATTTAGGAGATTTAGAAGAATTTGATGATAATTAATTAAATAATTAGATTATTTAATTAACGTTGTAAAATGCAGGTGATGAGACAGATAACGAAATGCAAGTGATTTGATGACACGGTCATTTTAGGGTGTCTACAATTACAATCTTTTCATAACTCAAGGCATAATACAAGAGACTGAGAACTCTTCAAGCTCACAAGTGATCTTCTAGAAGGGGACCGATGAGGAATGTTACCCACCTACCAACCATATTACCATCATTGAATGCAATATATGCCTATGTCACTCTAGGGAACCCCCAAGCTATGGAGAGAGAAGATCATGGATACACTTAAAGAATGACCAAACTCACGCACAACTAGGGTCTCAAGCAAGACCCTAATAATTTACACCATGGGTTTCACCTACCATCCAAGGCATAGTACTATGGGGACAACAATCCAATAGAATTCTATGCACAACCATAGTTGAATACATATACATCAAGGGTCCAATTCATAATTCAAGGATAACAATACATTATAAGTTTAATGCACAACCACATTTGAATACACACACAAGGGTCTAATGCATAAGTCAAGGATAAACAATACATTAGTAATTTGATGCACACGCATACTTTAATACGCACATATCAAGGGTCCAATGCATAAATCACCATCCGAGTACTCCCGGCCCAACCAAAAGTAGGAGAAAGGAATGGGCTCATACAAGGAGCATAATACTTTTTATTCACATAACCTTGTCCTAAACTATTCATCTACATTAATCATTTCATTCTACTATAGTTGAGGAAAGAAGGAAATTACTCCAAAACCATATTAAAATTCATTCATTAATACATGCTAAATCATCTTTTACATAAAATAGTCATTAAATCCAAAAAACAATACATGACATCATCATCCAATAAACTTACACATTGTAATTATAATCAAATAATGAAACATAAGGGTTATGGTAATCAATGACCAATAACACACAAGGGAATGGGGATAACCACCAGCACTAATGATCCAACAACACTCATGCAAGAGAATCACATAAAAATAATTATGTACAATGACCCACTGAAAAATAGGAGAAGACTAATAGATAAGGGTGTAGAGTGACATCACAATGGGTTCCCCTCTACTCCTAATTCTAGGGTTCAATCCTAGATCAAAATGTCCAAAATGAACCAAAAGATCAGGCATGGAAAATAAGGCTAAAAAACATGACACCCATATCCAAAAGGTAGGAATCATATTTCCAACAGGAGACATTTCACCAAACAAAATAATAATCTTTTGCATGCCTTAAAATCTAAAATTCACATTTTTACAATTTCATGTACCATGCAAAAAGCTCAATCACCATTAATGGAAGTTTCAAGCTTTTCACTTTTCATTACCATAAATTAAGAAGTTCATAATTTCAAAATAAAATTATACCCTCTTGCTCTAAATAGGCTTAGGATCACACTTTTTTCAATCACATAAATTTTTCTGAGAAAATTTGAAGGGTTTTTAGGCCAATTTACATTTTCGAAGAAAACTAGAAAAATGTCGAATTAATTTTCGAATGATACCCTATTGTTTTAAATCCACCCAACACCACAAATATGTAATAACATACATTTTTGGAGAATTTTTCTAGCCTAATGACACATTTTGAATTTCTAAAAACTAAAACACATCAACATAAAACAAATGCATACATCTATTCTATGAATTCAAAATCGATTCCATCTAGTGTTTTATTGTTCACAACACATTTTTTTTTTGGCAATCAAATACAAAGTTTGGACTGCAACTCTTCTTCTTCAATTTTCATCGACCTAGCTCCACAAACAAGTTATTCACCCACCCTGTTCAATGCTTCTTCTTCCTCTATTACACACTTCAATTTTTGAGTATTACAAACTCCTCTATTGTTGTGTTTTTATCATTCAGATGTGCTCTGCCTTTCTTAGATGGTTGCCCCCCTCAATCAATTTGATCCCAGTTTATTTGAGCCAACATTCCTTTGGCACTCAGCAGTTTTGTCAGGATATGAGGTGTCACAACAATTTCAAAACAAGATTAAAATCTACTTTTTGTATTCCATGGGTGAACCATCAACCACTCCAAGACAAAGTAATGACTATTCATTTGTTTGACTTGTTCAAACCTTTCAATTCATCATTAGCAAAAGTGAAGGAAGACATCACATTTAAATGTCTTTTGTTTTGTCTTCACACATGGGAATAATTCGTCCAAATGAGGTCGCACCATGTCTCATGGCAATCACAAATATATCAAGCAAGCTTGTTGAACATTTCCCTGACATAATACCTCAAGTTACAAACAAATCATTCAACCATTTAACTCATTTAAATTTTATCTTCCTCTGGTGCAAATGCTTGGAATGCATTCATATGCATTCAAAAGAAGAAATTAAATCAAGAAAAGACTTTTGCATGCCACACTCTGCTAAGGTATATTTTTATATGCAACATATATCCTACTATGTTGATGCCTTTGTTTTAATGTATTAACTTTCCTTCTCCAAAGGTTCATGTTGTCACCAAAATGCTCTGTCGGCACACCACAACTCCTTCGTGACATTTTGGCAAACATATGGAAATAAGGATGTGAATCACCAACACCCAACCATGAACATACCATCACAATCCCAAACTAGACCAAGGAAAACTACCAAAACAAAAGTTAAACAACAAAATAGAAACCAAAACTGTTAAATCTTTTTGGTGACGTAGGATTGCCAACATCCTGGGGTACTCCTACATCAGACACACTGGGTAAGAGAAATGTTTCATGAGGCTGCAAATCATGAACATTTTTGTGTGCTTGGGATGGTAATCCCATGCTTATTTTTGATCTAGATCTCCTCTTTATCTACTGGTGTTTTCTTATGTTCAACACACAAAATTTCTTTACCTCTTCCCTTTTTAACACTTCCTTGTCGCTTATGCTGAAATCTACATTTTCACCTCAGAGATTGTTACCATTCAATGGTTCTTCATGATGAGGATCTGCAACTGATCTATCATGCAAACATGCCAATTTTTCAATTTGTAATTTCTCTTCTCCTTTCCCAAACTGTCCACTTCCCTCATGATCACTTGGTTGTACTCTATTCTTTTTCTCTTCTTTGTGCATCTGTTACATCAATGCTTCATCAATTCCTTCAACCTCATTCAGATTTTTCTTCTCAAGAACTATTATTGGGTTGCCCCCAACCTCACTTGTCACCATCATAACCTGTTCACTAGCATGAAGACAAACCAAAGAACTCTCTCACTTGTTTCTCTGTGTCCTTCAATGGACTCAAATGATACTCCCTTCCATCCTTTGTAATAGTATACATATTTATCCAGCCATCATACACGTGTTGACATGTCTATCATATTATCATGGTCTGCCCAAAAGGACATGGCAAGTTTCCATGGGCATCACATCACACAACACCTCATCAACATAATTGCCAATCTGAAAATGGACCAAGCATTGTTCGCTTACCAAAATTTGATGATCCTTTTGCAACCAAGTGACTCAGTAAGGATTTGGATGCTTTGTCTTCTTCAATTGCAACTTCTCTACCATGTCATGTGACACAAAATTATTAGTGCTTTCGCTATCCACAACTACCTTACAACACTTGTTGCTTGATTTACACACCATTTGGAATAAACTATACCTTTATGTTAGCTCTAGTTGTTCTTTTTCTAGTTTTAAGAGAACTCTTTTCAACATCAATGACTCTCCTTCTGACTCTTTTGTTTGTTTTGAGGAACCTACATTTTCTGCATCCGCTTGTGTTGCATAACTTCTTGCTGCACTCTTTATACTAGATTCTGATTGTATTTGAGGACACTTAAAGGCCTTATGCACAATCTCTCCGCATTAGTAACATGTCCCATTAAATCCTCTTCCCCTACCTCTTTTATAATAGCCTCTTCCTCTACTAGTTTGATTTGATTCCTCCTTGTGTGAAGTGTTATTTTCCTCTTCATGGACTTGCTTTCCTTTACCATTACTTGTCGGTTCACTTCTCATGACAGACCTTCCTCTTCCCCTTGTATTACCTTGGTGTCTTCACGACAATTTTTCTTCAACCTTCAAGGCAAATTAATATGCCTCTTCTACTGTATGAACTTGCACCATAGTCATTTCATCTTGAATATTGTGTCTCAATCCCTCAATATACCTTGAGACTTTTTCTATATCATTCTCCACACATCCAACCCAGATATTCAACTTATAAAACTCCTTGATATAAGCTTGCACACTTAACTCTTTTTGCTTCAAATTTCACAATTTTTGGAATAAACTTGGTATTCTTTCAACAAAAATTGAGCTTTCATCTTTGCTATCATTCGGTCCCAAGTTCTTATTTTATCCTTGCCTCTTTGTTGCCTATCAGTTTGCACGCCATCCCATCACAATGACGTGCGTCCCTTCAACTTTGTAAAAGAAAATTTCACTCTTTTTGAGTCCTTAATCAACTCATAATTGAAATACTTCTCCATTTATGATATCCAGTCAATCAATCCTTATGGATTCAAGTTTCCATTATAACTAGAGGTTTCTAATCTTGGCTTGTTGCCGATCTTTGCCATTTCTCTCAAAAATTTGCCTTCCATTCCATCTCCATCATGGACTCATCTAAATCAATTTTTGGTGCTTCAATCTCATCTTCATCATCGTTGACATCTACCATAGGTATCCCTCTTCATTGTGATACCTCTCATCATCTCCATGACTGTCATATTGTTAGTATTTTGTGGTCCTCTTTGCCCACCACATCCTCTTTGTGCCATGTTGACAGGCTCCCTACAATTGCAGGTCTCCTCAACCTCACACTCACCCACAACAATCTCTTCCAGGGTTCCTATCTTCAACACAGTAGAAAACTCTAGCTCTGATACCAATGATTGCAGACAAGAATTAGGGGTCCTATGGGACTGCTAATTCTTGCAACCTTTAACATGAATTTGTTCACAAATAAATTAAATTCAATTATTTCACCTAGTAAATTTGCAAATTCATAACCAGCTATAGGAACACAACTAATAACATTCCCACAATCAAATTGGACTTAGCCAATTACATCAACCATTGCAAACAATTATACAAATTGATCACAATTTCAAATTTATTGGTCTTTGATATTGTTTTATTGTTCACAACATAGATTTCTTTTTTTGACAATCGAATTCAAAGTATTGGACTGCAACTCCTCTTCTTCAATTTTCATTGACCTAGATTCACAAACAATTTATTCACCCACCCTGCTCAATGCTTCTTCTTCCTCTGTTACACATTTCAATTTATAAGTATTACAAACTCCTCTATTATTGCGTTTTTATCATTTAGATGTGCCATGCCTTTCTTAGTTGGTTGCCCCCTAATCAATTCGATCCTAGTTTATTTGAGCCAACATTCCTTTAGCACTCAACAGTTTTGTTAGGATATGAGGCGTCACCACAATTTCAAAACAAAGATTAAAATCTACCTATTTTATTCCTCGGGCAAACCATCAGCCACGCCAAGACAAAGTAATGATTATTCATTTTTTTGACTTGTTCAAACCTTTCAATCCACGGTTAGTAAAAGTGAAGGAAGGTGTCACATTTAAATGTCTTTTGTTTTGTCTTCACACACATTAAAGAATTCAGTCCAAATGAGGCTGCACCATGTCTCATGGCAATCACAAATATATCAAGGAAACTTGATGTTTTCCTCGATGGAATACCTCAAGATATGAACAAATCATTCAACCAAAACCTAATTAAACTTTATCTTCCTATGGCACATATGCTTGGAATGCATTCAAAATAAGAAATTAAATCAAGATAAGACCTTTGCACGCCACACAAGGCCACACTCTGCTAAGGCAGATTTATATATCCAACATTACTTCACTACTATGTTGATGCCTTTGTTTTAATGTATTAAATTTCCTTCTCCAAACGTTCACATTGTTGTCAAAATTCTCTATCGACACACCACAACTCCTTCGTGACATTTCAGAAAACATATGGCAACAAGGATGCAAATCATCAACACTCAACTATGAACATACCATCACAATCCCAAACTGGACCAGGGCAAACTGCCAAAACAAAAGTTAAACAACAAAACAAAAATAAAAAATGTTAAATCTTTTTTGTGATGTAGGATTGCCAACATCCCCGGGTGCTCCTGAATCATAATGGGATTATTTACAAGCTTAGTGTTCCCATACACATGCCACAACACTATTTAATTTGGGAAGTGCACTACCCCAATATGATAGGTTACCTAGGTATCAAGAAAACACTCATTGAAATTCAATATAACTTATACTATCCTCACATACACACTGGCATTGAGAAACATATCAAGTCCTATATATCGTATTACATGCTAAGCCCACCAGAAAGACATGAGGGATCTACAATCCTTTAGTGATACTACAATTCCCTTGGGAGACAATCAATATAGATTTCCTTAGTGGCTTCCCAACCACCAAGTGCCAAAAATTATTGTGTTTGTTGTGGTTGACAAGTTCTCCAAAATGGCCATTATGGTTGCTTGCAAGAAGATTACCACCATGCTAGACATTATGTTTGTTTCCTTCAATCATGTGTGGATTTACTTCAAGGTACTAACATCCATTGTCTCTAATTGTAACCCAAAATTTATTAGCACTTTGTAGCAAACTCTCTAGACCATGTTGGACACATAATTAGATTTCTCTACAATCTTTGAAACAATGATCAAATAGGGGTGGTCAACTACATGTTGGTACATCTCCTGTGCATTCACAATAGTGTGCATCTATGTACTTGTGCTGACAACCTTCCCTACATATATAATGTCTATAATAGAGCTCCCCATTATTCTACAGAGCATAGTCCTTTCTAAACATGTTTGGGGTTCCAACTAGTAGTAGCCCTTGACACCTCTTATTATGCAACATTGACATTCTAGATGTGCGCTCAAGAATAGGAAGTGGATAAAGAATGACACTTTATTCAACACATTTAGGATATTCATCACTAAACCCAATAGATCCTTCTACAACACCATTATAAGTATAAAGCATGCCATGATTCCCTTTACATGCCACACACCTTTTAGGATAATAACAAAGTCTAGTTGCATCTCCAGATAGAACAATTCAAGATTCCTCATCGTAAGATCAAGCCACTATGCATGGTCCTTATATCATGTTGCATGTAGTTGGGCAGAATGTTTTTATTCTCAATCTTTTGTTGTACTTGGGTCTGCATACCATCTTCAATGTGGTGTTACTCAAACCATATTTTCCTACACTTTTAGAATTAACACAATCTTGACATCTCACAAAGTTAGATCATACTCATGTCAATCAAGTTGTGATGAATGAAATCATTAACATCACAATGGCTCATACTTCCACAAAAGTTATTGACTATTTTACATTGTCAAGATGGTGTAATATGCCAATCCAGCCAAGTGGTATAACTTGTAGCAACTCTGCATGTAGTTTCCTTAACTCAACACTAATGCAGTGGGGACCATTAATTTTAAGAAGGGGAAAATAATTTGTGTGCAGTCTTGTTTGCAGCCTTAGTCTCTTACATTCATGTAGACTTAATCTCTTCCATTCCCTTCAGTAGTGTCACCTACACATTCATCTTCACTCAATGTGAGATATGTACAGTACTTGTACACCTTTGCATAACACTATCCTTACATGTCATCATGCAACATCACTTGCATGTATATTATGACCTTACATAGGGGTGCACATGCTGGCATTCTATGATACCATATGAGGGTTACATGTGGGGCATTTATAACCACATGAAATGCCACCATACATGTTTTACACATGGTTACGCTAAACAACCTGACACCATATGGGCTCAATGCCTATCATTATCATCTCCACATGATAGAGTGCACCATATGCATGTGACACTTATTAGCATATTGTGAAGGCCTAGTTGACAACACAGTCATAGAAATACCTACATTATATAAGGTACTTGTAGCCAAGGAGAAACAATCAACATTTTTACTACATACATGTCACTATATAAAATTTCTCCAAGTTTAATATAATAGTTTATTTAAAGTCTTCCACACCTTCGAATGTGTATTTGTGATTCTAGCTTAGAGTTTTATTTACATGTTTTATAAACTTGTAGATTACCAATTAATTTGTAGGAATGCCCATTGATCCACTTGGGAATTGGATCAAGTGAACTTCAACTTTTCTATTATGAACCTACATAAAATAATAGAAATACTCTCAACAATAATGGAGATATACTTGGAAATAGAATAAACTTTTGAGGTATGGAAATACTATACAATTATCCTTATTGAAAGAATCCACTCCATGCTATAACTCCAATATAAGATCCAACTAATAGAAATACTCTCAACAATAATGGAGATATACTTGGAAATAGAATAAACCCTTGAGGTATGACAACACTATACAATTCTCCTTATTCAAAGAATCCACTCCATGCTATAACTCCAATATAAGACCCAAAAACATATGAAACTCTTCGCATATCCTCTTTTTCCTAAACCCCACAATATTTAACACTCAAATACCTACTACTATCACTTCCCCACACATGTGGGATATTTAATTTAATACTAAACTTGTAATGCCCATGTTGGCCTACTCATTTCCCCATATAATAAATTATACAAGTTCTCCACATAACCAATATAACTAACTTAAGAATCTTGTGTGCCACATGTTGGCATTTCCATCAATAAATATACATTATAATATCATACCCCTAGGAATATGACATTCCATCCCCCTTGACATTTTTTATCATCAAAACATGAGAAGAAGCCAAATAGTAAAATTGTTGCAAATTATTGCAAACATGATATCATGCCCTATCATCCAACCACCCATTTGTGATCTTGGTTGTGGGTTTTTCTTTATTGTACTTTAATTCCATTAACCACCATAGTCATTCCTCCTCTGCTTCCATGAATAATCATTTTGATACCATGCAAATTCTTTTGGTTGATTCCATGTAGATCCATAGTGATTGGTCCTTTGATTCCATGTGTATCCATAGGTAGTGCTTCCTTGATATGTAGTACCGTGCCTCTATGATTGTTGCTTCTCACAATGATGTATATGTCTATATTTTCATCATTTTCTACCGGTTCTCTAGAACCTTATTTGATATAATTGACGCTTCAACCATTTTTACTACTTGTTCTTTTGTCTCTTGAATGGAAATATTCCTTCCCTCTCAAATTTCTTTTAGGACAGGTGATGGAGGTTGATTGTCATTGATGTCAAAAAGGTGTTGAGTTGTTTTCAATTGATGGTTTGGTTGTGTTATGATGATACAAGGTTGACAAAGTGTTGCTTCATGCAGTCATGTTGTTCACAAGTTGTCCACTTGGTTCCAATGCATAGATCATTCTCTTTGGGTCATCAGGTTGAGTTGGGAAGAATTCTTATGTTTCAAAAGATAAGAAGCATGCTTGTGGAACAGTGCTTTAGATGTGCTTCACATGTTGCATAAATGTTGTTATTCAAGACAAAAGCAAGAGAAGAAATATTACATGTTATGCAGGATCATCTTATATTGTTCATATTAATCACATTTGTATTGATCATTGATCTCTATTAATGTTGATCATTGTCCTATACTCCAACAAGTGGTATCAGAGCCTAGGTTCCCTATAGAAGTCTAACCGGCTTGGGTAGGTCCTGAAAGTTGATAGAAATGTTTCACAAGTTGAATCAGGTATTAAATTAGAGGAAGAGTTTTCTGGAGTTCCTTTCTTTGATGGTTCAGATTTTTCTATTTGGTATATCAGAATGCAAGTCTATTTATCCTCTTTAGGATATGGTGTGTGGGTGTCAGTTGAAAATGGGTATTTTATTTCTTCTCAATCACCTAATACTACAAGTAACAAAGAGGCTTATGATTGCAATCATACAACAAAGAAGGCCATTTTGTTTGGATTATCTAATGAAGTTTCCGATAAAGTTATGCATTTTGAAACAACTCATGATGTGTGGAAGGAATTGATAAGAATTTATTAAGGTGATGCACTTGAAGGAGAGGATAGCTTGATGTCTGAGGAAAGTGACAATGATAGAAGACATTCACATGAAGAAGATGAGACCCAATCATATTTAGAAGAAGGAGGTCACATTATGAGTGATTATAATGAGTATGATGAACAAGAATGTGAGGTTGATGTTGAAGGAGAACTTATGTGTGCTCTGGGTGAGATCAAGAAATACAAAAAGGAGAACCAGAGATTAGAGTTGCAGCTACAACAAGAAAAAGACTCCAAAGACAAAGCACTTTCAGACCTTGAAAGAGTATCTTATGATCTTGAAGAGGCAATAAATCAGATTGTGAATTTAAGGACACAAGTTGATGAATCAAACAAATTAATTATAATCCTAAAGACTTAGATTGAAGAGGCCAAGAGAATAATAGATGTAACAAAATCTAACCTTGAGGTGAAAAGAATTGATTATCTGAAATTAGAGGTTGAAATTGTCAATATGAGAAAAGATTATGAAGGTCTCAAGGTTCTATCCAAGAAATATAAGGAGTTTGAAGAAAGTACAAACACGTTGCATGAAAATGTTGGGCAAATACAAGAATCATAAGGATACTACTGGTCTAGGTTATGAAGAAGGAGAGTGTTCCAAAGTCAGAGAGACTCCAAGAAGGAAAATTGATTTAAGTTATCATGCTGCTACTCCTGAAGGCAAAATGCACAATCAAAGGAGAAGTTTCAGAAGAAGCACTCAAGTAAGACAAGCATATATGTACATGTATAATTATTCATTTTTTGGTTATTGTTATACCTGTAATCATTTTGGACACAAAGTAGTTGATTGCAGAAGGAATATTAATCTTGTATGTTTCAAGTGCAATTCTCTTGGTCACAAAGCATATAGTTGTAGAATGTATGGAAGAATAGCATCACTTGGTTTGGAAGGTTGGAAAAAGAAAAAGTTTGAAAAGGTTTGGAAGAAGAAAATTGAATAGAAGAAAGAACCTGTGAAAGTTTAGAGAATGAAACAAAGTCAAGAGAAGATATATCCTAAACTTGTGCATCTTACACAAGTCACATCATCAGTTACATAACATATAGCATTAAGTGAGGGGGAGTTGTCCAATGTCATATCACTTATCCCCAAGAAGTTTCAGGAGGAGATCATTTGATGCTTATCAATATGGTGTTCTTGTCTTGTTTATCATACTATTGGATTCTTGCCTGATAATGTTTGCTAGAATGCTTCATGTCAAGATGTTCTCATATCAGTCTTATGAAATGAAGTTCATGGTGTTGATAACTATGTTGATCTTCAGTATATGTCAGTAATACAGGTCCTAGGATCAAAACCCGACTCTGAAAGACAGGATCTTGGGTGTACTCAAGGAGCTCTCATCAAATGTTAGCATATGTTGGCTGAGGAGGTTGCAAATGGAAGAAGTCAATTCATAGCACATGTCTCTGCATTTGGTTTTGCAAAGGTTTGATAGTGGTTTTGTATATATTAGATTTGACATTGTGTTGCAAAAATTTTCATGTGCAGGAACAGGAGGATGGTCTTCATCAAGATAGTCTTCATTCCTTACAGGATGGTCTTCATTCTTTATCATGCCAAGAAGTGTGTGCAGGAGTAGATTGGTTGCAGGTTGTTGCAGGTTGATTGTCCATCTTGTAGTCACTATCATGGAGTCTTGGCAAGGTCATCTCTTGTGTGGTCATCATGTCATCATGAGTTGTGAATGTTGTGATGAGTAGTCTTCATGCTATTATTGTCAGAATTTTGCTTATTGAGTCTACATTGTTGTTCATCATGGGTGTTGAAGTGTTTATGATATCTTTGCATGGAGTTCAAGTTCATATGTGTCTTGTTAAAGGCTTGATTTATCTAAAACCTAAAAGTCATTTTTTTCCATCATAATCATACTTTATGCTTTGGGAGATCTTGGAGATTTGTCATTTAGGTCAAAAAGGGTTGATGATTTTTGTCATGAAAAGTTTGTTTTACAACCACAAGTGATATCATTAGGAGTTTGTATTTGATAGCATAGATATCTCAGTTTTCATCTTCATCTTCATATTTGTGTTGTGACAAGAAGTGGTATTGTGTTGATAATATGGTACAGTCTATAGGCAGTTTATAATAGTGGTTTGGTGCTTTGTTTGGTGTGCCTCACATGATGTCGCCCTCGGGTCCTCTGCTTCAGGATGTATGTCTTTAGATGTGTGCTTCATGGTGACTTGTTGCTCTCAAGTTGAAGAGTTGTTTTAGGGTATTGTCAACATGGTTTGTTATATGCTTGCTTCAGGATTGTTATTTTTGTCATCATAGGTCATCATAGGTTCAAAGGGAAGATAATAGGATAACAGGAGTTTATGTCTTCAAAATCTTCATAATGCAATGTGGTTGTAAATGTTATGATCAAGCTTTAACATCTTCAGTGGAGTTAAATGATAGGGGGAGTACCTTATCCTTTGTCATTCGATGGCAAAAAGGGGGGGAGAGAGAAAATGCATCATATAGTTTTGCCATCAATGACAAAGGGGGAGATTGATGGAGGTTGATTGTCATTGATGTCAAAAAAGTGTTGAGTTGTTTTCCATTGATGGTTTGGTTGTGTTATGATGATACAAGGTTGAAAAAGTGTTGCTTCATGCAATCATGTTGTTCACAGGTTTTCCACTTGGTTCCAATGCAGAGATCATTCTCTTGGGGTCATAAGGTTGAGTTGGGAAGAATTCTTATGTTTCAAAAGATAAGAAGCATGCTTGTGGAACAGTGCTTCAGATGTGCTTCACATGTTGCATAAATGTTGTTATTCAAGACAAAAACAAGAGAAGAAATATTACATGTGTATACACCTAAAATTGGCTCAGGTTGAATTAACTAAATATTCTAATATTTATCTTAAATCATATTTTCTTCTGTCAACTAAATAAATATTATAAGTTTATTTGATTGGTTCATTATTCTTCAATTAAATAAAATTATTTTATTTAATTAAAATCCCTAAATTCTTCTAATGTCTCAAATCCTAAATCCAACTCACAAAATCCACTTCATCAATCCACCTCATCAATCCACCTCATCTCTTCCACCTCATCATGTTGCACATATAATTAAATATTCTTAATATTTAATTAGCTAATATCCTCTATTATCCAAAATAAATCTTTAATTCCACTATACTCCACCAATTGAATTTTTAATTCAATTATTCCCCACTATCATCCACTATTGAATTCTTAATTCAATTGTTCCCCACTATCCTCCACTATTGAATTCTTAATTCAATTGTCCCCCACTATCCTCCACTAATTGAATTCTTAATTCAATTGTCCCCCACTATCCTCCACCAATTGAATTTAAAATTCAATTGTCATAACCCACTCTTCTCAAAAAAAGAATTTTTAATTCATCCATTATGAATTAAAGATTCACAAAAAATGAGAGCCATTGATCTCATCTTTTGATCCTCACCCTCCATTGTCTTTTTAGAAAATCTATAAATAAGACCCTTCTCTAAGCAATTGAGAGGGACTTCATTCTTGCATCAAATCCATGCCCAATTTCCTCTATAAAGATCTCTTCTGGCATCCTCATCATGCCCAATTTCTTCTCCTCATTCTAGTCATCCCATATCCTCCATCATTAGTGTGTTGAAGTTCATCTTCAATCACATATTGTATCTCAGCCATTCCGTTCTTGTCACTGTCAACAAGCAAGGAAGCAAGCTCCCTGGGGGCCAATCTTCTTGAGCATCAAGGTCGAGAACATATAGGTGAACTATGGAAGCCGCAGGGTAACAAGTTTGTAAGTTTTGTGCTTTTGTTTATTCAATCTTGTTTACTTGCATATTTCATAGATGTTTGGGTTTAATATTGTTTATTGATCAATCTGATTTTCCCATTAACAACATGTTATGCATGATCATCTTATAATGTTCATATTAATCACATTTGTATTGATCACTAATCTCTAATGTTGATCATTGTCCTGTACTCCAACAATAGGATCATAATAGAATGATGAAATCATTATAGTCAAAATTATGGCCATGATTATGCCTAGTATGACAGAACTCCTGGATTCTATTTGTCACATCAATCTATATATTCTCACAATCTCTGATCTGATACATCAATCTACATCCATCACAATACATGAGTCAACATGACACAATGAAATAACCAAGGTCCTCATACCCCTCTTTCATTTATACCTTTATTGTTACATGTTATTATATTCAACTTTATATATTTATTCATGTCTAATTTGTGTTAATTGAGATACTATTTACTAAACCTAGATTTATACTTGTACCTTAAAACACAAATAGGGTTTATTTTCTTTCCCTAGAACACCTCGGAATTGCTTACAAATTTTGTGAGCATGACACAAACAACTCAATGAGTATAAAAACTTTGTAAGTTATTTAACCAATATGGTTACATGTACTGAATGCAATATTATTTCTTGCTCCAAAGTAAGATAAAGTTGATACAAATCAAAAGTTAAGTTTGCTCACTAATTTTGTCCATTATTTCATAGTATCTAATCTTGAATAAAACACTACAAGTATCCAACCATCTAACATTGATTAGAAGCTTAAATAACTAATGTATAATTATATATTATTGGACTACATGTCCAATTTTAAAACTTTCATATTTCTTCGATGTTATAGCAATGATCTTGTTAGCTTCTTGCTTTGGATCTTTTTGACATGGAAATAAAAGAAAGAAGATGAGTAGGAGTTCTCTTTCTATAATAATCTCTTGTAATTAATGATGTTTTGATTTAAGATACTATTTCTTATTCTTAGTTGCTTGTTAAGAGAATTTTTCCACTAAACTAGAGATTACAATAATTCAAAATAATTACATCTTTGGACCTAGTCTTTATAGAAACATAGTAAAATGTAATGGTCACACATATTAAAAAAATGACAAAACAATCAGAACATTATAATTATGAATAAATAATAACATGGGAGCGACCACTTTATCAATAATGTCATCTAACTATGAAACAATATTACATTGAATCATAAATAAATTGTATGTATGTACTTGTACATGTACACACCCACGTACTCCCACATATATTTATATTATAATGACACCACAATATTTATATTAAAATCAAGTCATAAAAAGAAGCAACATGAACATTGAACCTTCACTTTTCCAACCAAATTGTACTAACAAACATGATCTTCAATAATTTTATCTTTTCCCACTTTAAAATGATAAAGATTCATCACTTACACTTAAACATCAATTTTAAACTTTATATTATAAATTTTTAACCAAAATTTTATTTGACTTAAAACAACTATTTAGATTTAAAAAATTCAAATAAAAAATTGTTATGAAACATATTATATATTTACAAATATTATGATATATATTTAGTAAATTAAGTTATAATTAAAATTCAAATCTTATCCCCTTTATATATACTCTTCAAATTTTATGTATTGAATCAGGGTGATAACTTATACATGTTTTACTTGGTAAATCAAGTTAATCACACCATATACATCCACATTTAAATTAAAATTTAAAGAGTATTGGTGTTTGACCTTACTATAACATTTGAAGATGGGATTCAACCTATCAAATAAATCATTATGAGCTCCTCACTAAAAAAAAATTGATTTGACTTGTGAAGCTCTTTGCTTTATATTGTAAACCTCTCTTAATTCTCTTAATCATAAAATATAAGTATGACATGCTCTTTAATCATGATATGTGCACCACATAAAACAATCTACTTATGCTTCACTAGGTAAAGGAGCTCAATAGGTGTGTGTAGATTCATTCCCAAGAGCTTGGAGTGTGACTATAGACAAAATCTCGTACTGTAGATTCTAGATCCATCATTTAGTATTTGTTCAAGAATAAATAATTGCTTCAAATAACTTTGGACAGTCACTCCAAGATCTCAAGAATGAATGTACAGTGGAGAGCTTCTTTCAAGAATAAACATGCCTTCATAAAAATCTAATCTGGCCTTGTCTGCATCGACTCAAAGTTGCTTTTGATCATGTTTAAATTCATCATTTTTCATGACTACAGTGCATGCCACTATGCAAGGGAAGGCTTATGCTATCATTGAATAAAAAAATTATGCACAATTGTCTATTTGCAATATTGGTGGGAATTTAATTTTTCATATCAAGATTCAAAATTGTCAATTTAAGTATTTTGTTTGAGGAGGTAAGGTTGGGCAAAACTGCAAACTTCTTGATCAAAATTCACATCAGAAAGACATATTTCAAAAAGAATTTACAAACATCTTAGAGTGTGGATGTCCTATTTGTTTTGGAGGGCATGTGTGCCGATCTTGGTCTGATAGGCCGTTGTTAGACTGCTGTGGCCCTATGGACATTTTAAAATCTTTATTTTCATTTCATTTTGATCAAATGGTTGTGATGTATAAAGTATGATACATGTACCAAATCAAAGAGATACTTGTAGTCCCATGGGCATACTTTCATTGGTTTAATAAATCAACATCCCTAAGAGCTATTGTTTGGTCAGGCCCTATTCTATCACTGCATCTACTTTTCTCCTCCATGCCCTATTCTATCACTCGTATGTTTTAGGAAAAAAATTTACATATTTGAAAACTACACATCGTCATCTATAATGGGTTTTAATTTCATAAAAAAAATTAGAAAAAACATCATCAACCATATTAGTAAAGTTGGTCTTTTCTCTTTTTCTAAGCATGGACTTGTACTTGTAGGTCCAAGGCTAGGGGTTGGCTTACCATGTCTTTCCTGAGCCTAAGCTTTTAGGAACGGGTACTCATTCCTTTTCGATGGGAAAAATAAGCGTACAAGGCTTTTTTTGAATTCAAATATGGGTTTAGAAATGGGCACCCATTCCTAAATGGGTACCTGTTTAGGCTCGGGCACCTGATCCTAAACGTGTACCTGCTTAGGAGGCTCAAGCACACGTTCCTATCAGGATTTTTCTTTGCTCGCGACTTCCCCTATATGTGGACCCAGCTTCTTGCGGGAACCCTTCTACCTAGTATGATATAACTCCTAAATTCTATTTGTCACATCAATCTATATATTCTCACAATCTCTGATATGATACATCAATCTGTTGGCAAGAGACATTGCTTCACATGACATGTGTTGTCATTGATGGCAACTAAGTTCATTGTACACATCCGCATTACATGATGTGTTCATACTGGAAGTTAGACTGAGGATTTGTCTTAGTCTGGGAGTCAGAAACAAAGCATGTGACAAGGTCTGGTATCTTAGTCTGAATCTCTCCGGTGGTAACTCACAATGTGCTACGGATCTGAGTGAGTGATAAGGATTGTCAGGACTATCTAAATCCAGAATCTTAGCCTCCAGTGATGAAGGATGCGATAGTTATAAGCATCTAAGTATCAGGTTCTAGTTAGTTAAGTACAATCAGAAGAACAGGCTGACCTAGTATTTGATCTTGGTCCGGATGTAGAAAAGTCATTGGATAAGCAATTAGTGATAATCAGTGGTATTGGCCGACATGATTGATGATCTAGGAACACAATTTTTTGGTCTGTGTTGTTATTTGTGTATGGATCCAGCTGACAGAGCAGAGTTCTTAATAAAAGTTCTAAATCTCCTTGAAGCCGACTACAGTTGATTGATTTTCTTAATGCGGATATATATAGTCGATGGATTCGAGTCTTGTGGAAGAAGTGAGTGATGTGGTGATGGAATAAGTGTGAAAAGGAGCAGAAGAAGTACAAAGGAAAAGATCTAAGCCTAGATTATGGTAGAAGAGTAAAACAGGGTAGAATAAGGATGAAGTGTGTGAGATTAGTATTCTGTGCTTAACCAGAACTAAATTTTTGCATTGGTAGATGCTACTCATCAGTTCAAACATTCTGTTATCTTCTTGTAATCATTTTTGTAGGCAGTGAGCCTTTTGGAGCAGTGAGCTTTGGGCAGTGAGCCCTGAAGGCATGTACCTTCTGTAGGAGTACAATCAACACTGAGAGGGGGGTGAATCAGTGTTGTGTGAATTCTTAAATCTTTTTACACACTTTAACTTTCAGAGCACAAGGAGAGAAAGATAGCATTGATTTGTCAAATACATATGCACATGACTGTGAATACAGAAAGAGAACAAAACTTCATAAGTAAATCATACACACAGAGAGAAGATTATGACACAAGAATTGCATGAGTGGAAAACCCTCCAGGGGTAGAAAAACCACTCGAAACTGCCTCACTGGATTAACTAAAAAGCATGCCTCACTGGCAATACAAAATGTATCTAGGAGCACCAACTCCTTATGGAGCACCAACTCCAATACCAAATAGAAGCACCCACTTCCTACACTGTTATACCTCACTGGCAAACAATTTGGTCTCACTGACCTACAAGCCTCACTGGCTAAAACAAGGCCTCACTGGCAAACCAATTCCCATCATCAAAACATAAATTAAGGTGTGCAATAAATGATTGTAACACAATCTGATTTGCACCATTTCATAACATTCTTTTCTGAATTTGTATATCTCTGTTCAATTACATACAACCTGATTTGCATTGCACTTGCATATTGTCTTTCTGAGAAACTTGACAATCTATGTATCTGTATTTGATACTGTCAGTTCATCATTAATCTGCACAACATCATATTCAATCTCTCATCATCTGTATATTTCATTTCTGTCTTTCAAGACCCCTCTGAACAAGTTTTCAACACTCTTATCTCTACAAATCAATTTCAATATTTTTCTCTGCATATCATTTTGAAATCACCTGATCCTACTGCAAATTAGCTCCTGCATACATCCTTCTATGTTTTCTTTTTAAAAGAATATTCATAAAGTTATCTTCATCATATTATGATGCTCTGCACTTCAAGACACTTATCAAAGCACCTGTAAGCCCAATAAATATCAGATAACCATTCATCTTCCTCTTGCTCTGCAATGAACTGATCTTGTAAACCATTCATCTTCATCTACATCAAAACCTTTCATTTGCAATAATAAAAACATCAAGAAATCTAAAAACCAATCCATCTGCAAGAAGAAAATCTTATTCACAAAATTAAATGATCAATAAAACATTTTGTCCCTTTCAAAAATAACTCTTCAAATTCCTTTGTGCATTCACTTTCAATTTCAATGCATGAACCTTCATATCCAATAAAAAATCACTGGATTACTTCAATTTACCCTTGTCAAAAATTTCAATGCTTCATCTTCTACAAACATCTTCATTTTTCATCTGCATGAAGAAATAAAGTCTTCACAAAAAAAATTTCTTTAATATCTGCTCCTTAAAAAAACAACCTTTCTTATTTATCTTCACAAAAAAAATCATTTGAGTCTTTTCACCAAGAAGCTAAAAAGAATCTCTTCTTAAAAAATTTCTCAATGACAATATGTCAATCTCAAAAAGAAACTCTCTTTTTTTTCTTTTACTCTCCAAAAATCTCTCTTAAAAAATTTCTAAATTAATAACCACTAAACTTCCAAAGAAAAAAAAAACTAAGAACAACTCCACCAAAATTCCTTTGTAATCGGGCACAAATTCCATCTTGAAGGAAACTTTCTAAAACATAGTTTAATGCATTAAAAAGCAGAAACGTCCACTGGAACGTCAAAGTTTATGGCATAGGAGTCAGGCTTAAAGTTTAAATGTCAACCATTTGATTGACCCTGCGCGCTCCACATGTTTTGAAAACTGACCGTTGATTATCATTTGGCGCCCGATGCGCTCAAGATAGGACCGGTTCCACCGGTGGTAAGGAGAGGAGGGGCCGGTGCAAAATATGTTTCGAAGGGCCTCCAACAGGTAAAGCTTAAGTGGATTACTCGCTAGCCCAAGTCACCACAGTTTTAAAACATAAAGTGCATAAATGAGTGACGGGTAGTTTAGAGTTAACCATGATGTGTTAGCCACATAGTAGAGAGTTAGTTTAGGGATTATGATCATCTTGTTTTGTCACTGAAAACCTGAGGATCATTGAATGCTTTGTTGCAGAGAATACGAACTAACTGATTACTCAATGAATTTACTTTGATGCAGAATATGTAGAGAAACAACTCAACTACATAACAACACCACTGAACACCTCTGTGAGAACTTATGACCAACTAACCTTGCTAACACATTCCTCAACTTTTGATATGAGAACAAGAATCCAAATTGAAGAATAAACATGAAATCCCTCCTATTTTATCATAGCTAATATTATGAGCATCTAACTTGGATATTGAACATCAAGATGCATGATACATAAAGCACTAATCAACCTGTCATCTGAAACCCACCAAGCATCTGCATTACCCTGAATGACATCTGTATTTGACCCAAGAGATCAACCAAATACATCCTTGAGTATGAGAACACATCCTGAACAAATGTTAAACACATTCTGCCAAATCTGCATCATCAACAACTGAACACACTTTTGACATCAATGACAACCTGTCACCATCACCTTCCCCATTTATAATACTTTTAACAGAGTATAATTTCTTATGGGTTATCCCCCACCGTGGTTTTTCCCTTAACCGGGTTTCCACATCAAAAATCTTGGTGTCAAGTGTGTTAATTATGCTTCTGCTTATGTGTCTTTGATTCATGCTTTCGTGGTTACATCTTTAATTTGTTAAAGAAGAATTAATTGCAACAAGTATTAAAGTTTTTGAGACAACTGATTCACCCCCCCTCTCAGTTGTCAGCCCTTATTTCAACAATTGGTATCAGAGCAAGGTTCCTTGGAAGAATCCTAACAGCTTGAGGAAGATTTGGGAAGGAGTTTTTTTATGGGTTCACTCAGAGAACAACTTCAATTGGCTTTAGAAGATCTTGATCAGTCCAAAGTAGAAATAAATGAACTGAAAGCAAATCTTAAAGATGCTAATGATTGCATTGAGATGTTAATAGAAAAACTAAAAAAATGTATGGAAAAGAGGAAGGAGCTACTTCAACAGCTAGCTAATTTCACTGAAGAAAATGGCATGAATGAGGCCTTGGAAGAAAAGATAAAGGAATGTGATGAGGCTAACTAAAGAAATTGAGGAAAGAAAGAAGGCTGAAGAAAACTTGAATCAAACTCTAAAGGAAAGAACATAAGAATGTTGCAGAATGGACATAACAATTTGTCACCTAAAATATGATCTACAAGAATGCAGATATAATGAGGAGGAACTTGAAAGGCAAATTGTCATTCTCAGACATGACCTAGAAGTTGCAAATGAATACAAAGAGAAGTTCAAGAAAAGCTTAGCTAAAATTGAAGTGTTGCTTGAGAGTCGGAAGAAGTCTGATGATACGCATGGTCTTGGGTATGAGAAAGGTGAAAGCTCCAGATCCGGACAAAGAAATTCTCAATCAAGGAATGGGAGAAACAGACCTAGAAGACCTCCCGTAAGATAGCCAAATGCTCAAAGGTATCCATCTTTCAATGGAAATTGTTTCAATTGCAATAAATTTGGTCATAGAGCTACTCAGTGTAGAAGCAAAGTAATTCAAAGTGGTCCATCCTTCTCTGGTCAATGCTTCAAATGTAAGAGGTATGGTCATAGATCTAATGAATGTAGAAGTATGATAATGAATAACTCTAACAATAGAGGAAATGGCAATTCTTTCAATGGCAAATGCTTTTCATGCAATTTGGATTTGGACATATGGCTAACCAGTGTCTAGATCAAGAGGAAATCAGTCAAATGGGCAAAAAAATGTTGTGTGCTTCAATTGTAACCAATCTGGTCATTTTGCAAGATTCTACAGAAGCAGGAATAATGAAAGAAGAGGTCCGGTAAACAAAAAACTGGATGAGTAGAGAAAAGACAAATGCAAGGGCAAAATTGATGTGAATGAGATCCAAATGAAATGAGCAAGACATGGGTCAAGAAAAGTGTTATGAATAATAGTAATGGGTCCGCACTAGAATCCGGTGCTAACAATTCCGCCGGGAATTGAATCAGGAGCTCTAGCTCAGGGGATCTTTATTGAAAATAAAATTCCCCTAGCAAGTAAGTGGGTGCCTGAATCTGGCATGATGAGAAAAGATAATTTGGGTTATTACAGATCTGTTGAAGCAAATTCTAGAAGAAAAGAAGCAAATGTGATTGATTGCGGAGCAATTGAAGATTAGTTGCATGCAGAAACAGTGTAACCGGATGTACTAGGGCAGAGCATTTATTACAATGACAAATTAGGTTTTGCAAAGGATAAAAAGTCACTCGTTCAAGTGTTTGAATCACTTTACTTTTGAAGAGAACAAGAAGAAGAGCATCTGAGTTGAAAATCTAGAGATTTGAAGCATGAAGAACAAATTCGACTGGCAAAATCATCTAACCCCAACTCTGCGGAAGAAAAAGGTATTTTTCTGCAAAGCTTTTGAACCCGTAATCTTTTGATATGGCTACTCCTCTTGTTGTTGACATTACTGTAAGGCCCTGGCCAAAATTTAAGAAGCATCCATACAAGTTAGTCGAAGTCGAACCATTAGGAGCTTTTTCTGTTGTCCCATACAGAGTGCTGCATGTCGAGGATATTAGGGCATACATCCATTGTAGCGTAGATGAATTTGGAAACTTGAGGTTGCTAGATTTGTTTGAGAACCACCTTAAGGATGATAATCGTGATTTGAAACCAGAATACAAAGCCCTAGAAAGCAAACATTTTCTATAGGTCATTGAATTTTTGACATTTGATGAGAGTGAGTGGGTTCGATACATTTTGAGCCGAATGCATGATGGGTTCATATGGCTGTTGAAACCATTCAAGATTACAAAGGATGTTATCATGATTGTAACCAGGTTAAATTCAACCAGTGGTTTACCCATGTTGAAATATGTGAAAAACTAGATTGTTACTAATGCAACCGGTGCCAAGTTCGACAAGAGGGCAATGACCATCAATGACATTATTGATCTAGATGTTAAGTTTGCCTCTATGGTAATTAGTTACAAGATTTATCACTCTAGTAAGGAGAATTTTGTGTCTGAAACAACCATTTATGCTGCATACCAAATGTTGAAAGAAAATGCAGATTATGACCTATGTGAGTTATTACAAAACCAACTAATTAAGAACTTGAGCAAAATTAAGAAGGACAAGAAAAACACCTTTAAATATGGTTCCTTGGTTATATGTTTATTCTTCTACTTCATGAATGAAGTGCCTAGAGTAAAAGGTGTGCACTGGACTAGTGACAGGCCAGTTGCTACTCAGATAAGAGATCATCTACACAATGTTGGAGACTCTAATGCACAGAAAATTGTAATATGGGGATACTTAAAAAAAAATTAGAGTATGATGCATTCTAGGGAAAGGATCCCTAAATCAGTTGTTGAGAAATACAAGAATGACATCTATTGCATAGTGGACACTGATCATTGTCTAATGGAAGTTGTAGAAATCAGAACTGTTTGGATTATGCCTATGGGTTATGAGGTTGATGAGAAGATTTTGATAATGTATGCTCAACATCTCTTGAGAAAACCCAAGGATGACTTTGTTGAGAGGTTTGGGACTTATAAAGAGCTTGGTGAAAAGCTACATGTTGAACTCTGAAAGCTAGAGATTAAGAGAAAAGCTCAGAAGCAAGTAGAAATGTATGTTGAAAGCATTGGGATAACAAAGGAAGCTGTGAAGCAGAACATAAAAAGAATAGAAAAAGTTGAGAAGGAGAAGCATGATAAGAAACAAGGAAGTACTCTGGTAGAATCCTCCTCCACTCCAAGGACTACTAAGAGCTCTGCTACTGCCCCTGTTCCCCCAAAACCTACCAAATTTGAGAAACTGGAAGACATCATCTGGTATAGAAAAGAAGAGAACTAAAGTAAAGGTAAAGAGGTCATATGACACTTTTGAAAAGGAGGATGAAGAAAAGACAGATTCTGATGATGGGCTTAAAGAGCTAAAGGCAACAGGCACTAAAGTAGTCATAGTGTCTAAGGAGAAGCAAAGCAGGATGACAAATAAGAAGCAAAAATTAGAAGCTGATGTTGAGAAGCCAATTCCCTCTATGAAAAACATTGTCAAGACAATCACTGTTGATGGGAATTTAAAACCATTGACTAGGTTCTATAATCTTTACAATGACGCTGACAAAAGACTTTTGGAAGAAGCCACTATCAAGTACTTGAATGTATTCAATCGAGCACTAGTAGAAATTTTGTCAGAAGTTCCAAAAGGCTTAAGAGACATCTTGGAAATAAGAAAAGAAGCTACCAAGTCAAAAGATATGGAGCTGAGGGAACATGTGTTAACCACTCTATGTTCGGTAATCTCCAACAGAGAAGTAGATAAAATTTTTAAAGAGGTCAAAAATGAGTTCAGGAGCAAGACAAGAATGAACAAAGTGATGATTGGAGAGATAGAAGTAGTAGTCCAAGAAACTGAACAAATTCTGAGAAAAGCATTGGACAAAAACAAGTTCTTTGTGGTTTCAGATGAACCTGCTGATGACACATTAGTTCTGGATGAAGAAGAGCAGCAAAAGGATGAGCAACAATTTGGAATAGATGACTCTTCTGTCCAGGAAGAGAAAACAATAAATAAGGAAGATGAAAAGATAACAGATGAAACTATTGATGCAGGAGGTGTTCTAACCTCTCTGGATGATTTTGACAAAGAAGATACAGAGATGAATATAAAAATAGATGAACAAATTGAAGATTGAAGAGCATGAAACAAAGAAGGCTAAGAACCTAGAAGCAGAAGAAGTCAAGAAGAAAAATGATAAAGATGAAGAGATTGCAAAGGAAGAGCCCAAGCAGGACAATTTGGTTGACAGTATTGGTAAGAATCAGATAGACACATCATCATTTTGGGCAAGAGACACTACAGAGGCAGAGAAGGAAATTTTGGAAAGAGACAAACAAATTGAAGAAGATTAGGACATTATACAAGGTCCAATAAATTTGGATACGTTATCTCCGGTGCAAAAAATAAAGTTGGCTTCTATAGCTCAAGCTAAAGCAAGAGAAGATATACTGAAGTCTCACATAGAAGACAACGAGCTACTTGCCTTGGCATCAGGGATCTTGGAGAAGATCATACCCACCTTCCAGAAGGACTGTTCAACATCCCCCTCCAGACATTTAAAGAATTTGATAAACTCTGTAAGTTCTCATTTTGAATCTCTTGAAAAATCTGTAGAGGTTAAGGTTAAAAATGAATTCAATGATAAAAGATTTGATGCACTGAAAGGGATGATTGCACTTGATAGAATTGTGCTGGATACTGGTATAAAGAGTATTCAAAATGCTCTTATAGAAGGAGGGAAGATATATACATTATGTTTATCCTATCCTAAAGCTATAGAGGACATTGAAATAAAAATAAAGGAGTTTAAAGAAAAACTATCAAGTGTATCCCAATCTTTTGATCCTCTGACAGTATTAGTGATGAGCCAAGAATGTCAAACAATCAGCTTGATTGAAGAAATAAAGAAACTGATAAAAGAAAAGGACAATATTGAGACAAGGATGTGTGAGTTCCGGGGACTAATTTCCCCCAAAATGGAAACAATGTTTAATGCTCTGACCGAAGCACAAACTGCAGCTTAGTCAAGTGACCCCATTGATCTGCGAACAATAGAGTCACAAGCATTTCTATTCAATGGCCACATATCAATTTTGAACAATATGAAGAAGAGATGGGATAGTGAGCTGGCACAATTGAAGAACATTTTTGGTGATGTACTTAAGTTTATGTAAATAAGACTTAAGGATTGTTTGTACATATGCAGCCTGGTGTATAAATTTTTTATGTAAATTTTGGTTGCGGATCCCACTCTTTGCCATTGATGTCAAAGGGGGAGTGAAGAGCAGTGAAAAATGGGAAATCCAACAAAGGGGGAGCATTGGAGAACAGTGAAAAGCATAAGTGCACATAGAAAGGGGGACTTGTTCTAACACTTAGTCATTTTTCACTAAGTGTTGCCATCAATGCCAAAGGGGGAGATTGTTGGCAAGAGACACTGCTTCGCATGACATGTGTTGTCATTGATGGCAACTAAGTCTATCGTACACATCCGCATTACATGATTTGTTCATAATGGAAGTCAGAGTGAGGATTTGTCTTAGTCTAGGAGTCAGAAACATAGCATGTGACATGGTCCAGTATCTTAGTCTGGATCTCTCCGGTGGTAAATCACAGCGTGCTGCAGATCTGAGTGAGTGATAAGGATTGTCAGGACTATCTAAATCTAGAATCTTAGCCTCCAGTGCTGAAGGGTGCGATAGTTATAAGCATCTAAGTATCAAGTTCCAGTTAGTTAAGTACAGTCGGAAGAAGAATAGGCCAACCTAGTATTTGATCTTGGTCCGGATGCAGAAAAGTCGTTGGATAAACAATTAGTGATAATCAGTGGTATTGGCTGACATGATTGATGATACCACAAGTTTTTGGTCCGCATTGTTATTTGTGCATGGATCTAGCCGACAGAGCAGAGTTCTTAATAAAAGTTCTAAATCTCCTTGAAGCCGACTACAGTTGATTGATTTTCTTAATGCGAATATATATAGCCGATGGATTCGAGTCTTGTGGAAGAAGTGAGTGATGTGGTGATGGAGTAAGTGTGAAAAGGAGCAGAAGTGCGAAGGAAAAGATCTAAGCCCGGATTATGGTAGAAGAGTAAAATAGGGCAGAATAAGGATGAAGTGTGTGAGATCAGTATTATGTGCTTAATCAGAACTGAATTTTTGCATTGGTAGATGCTACTCATCAGTTCAAATATTCTGTTATCTTCTTGTAATCATTTCTATAGGCAGTGAGCATTTTGGAGCAGTGAGCCCTAAAGGCATGTGCTTTCCCCATTTATAATACTTTTAACAGAGTATAATTTCTTGTGGGTTAACCCCCATCGTGGTTTTTCCCTTAACCGAGTTTCCACATCAAAAATCTTGGTGTCAATTGTGCTTCTGCTTATGTGTCTTTGATTCATGCTTTCGTGGTTACATCTTTAGTCTGTTAAAGAAGAATTAATTGCAGCAAGTATTATAGTTTTTGAGGCAACTGATTCACTCCCCCCCCCTCTCAGTTGTCAGCCCTTATTTCAACACAATCTACATCCATCACAATACATGAGTCAACATGGCGTGCAATGAAATAACTAAGCTCCTCATACCCCTCTTTCATTTATACCTTTATTGTTACATGTTATTATATTCAACTTTATATATTTATTCATGTCTAATTTGTGTTAATTGAGATACTATTTAATAAACCTAGATTTATACTTGTATGGACCTTAAAACACAAATAGGGTTTATTTTCTTTCCCTAGAACACCCCAAAATTGTTTACAATTTTTGTGAGCATGACACAAACAACTCAATGAGTATAAAAACTTTGTAAGTTATTTAACCAACATTGTTGCATCTACTTAATGCAATATTATTTCTTGCTCCAAAGTAAGATAAAATTGATACAAATCAAAAGTTAAGTCTGCTCACTAATTTTGCCCATTATTTCATAGTATCCAATCTTGAATAAAACACTACGAGTATCCAACCATCTAAAATTGATTAGAAGCTTAAATAGATAATGTACAATTATATATTATTGGACTACATGTACAATTTTAAAACTTTCACATTTCTTCGATGTTATAGCAAAGATCATGTGAGTTTCTTACTTTGAATCTTTTTGACATGGAAATAAAAGAAAGAAGATGAGTAGGAGTCCTCCTTCTATAATAATTGCTTGTAATTAATGATGTTTTGATTTAAGATAGTGTTTCTTATTTTCAACTTTGCTTGTTAGAGAGTTTTTCCACTAAACTAGAGATTACAATAATTCAAAATAATTACATCTTTGGACCTAGCCTTTATAGAAACATAGTAAAATGTAAGGGTGGCACATATTTAAAAAATGACAAAAGAATTAGAACGTTATAATTATGAATAAATAATAACATGGGAGTGGCCCCTGGGGTGTAGACTGGTTGGTCAAGCCATTGAAAGATAAGGATGATCAACGCAGGTTCAAACCCCGACTCACCTAGCCACGCACGTCGTGGGGCAAGCTATGGGATATCGCGTTGGCCTAGAGGGGACTAGTCTCCCCTGGTAACGGAAACTTAAGCGAAGCCTGACTGGTTGGCCCAGAGGGGACTAGTCTTGCCTGGTAACGAAAACTTAAGCGAACCCTGACCGGTCGCGTGGATACCCCTCTGAGATATCAATAATAATAATAATAACATGGGAGTGACCATTTTATGAATAATGTCATCTAACTATGAAACACTATTACATTGAATCATAAATAAATTGTATGTATGTACTTGTACATGTACACACCCACATACTCACACATATATTTATTATATTATAATGACACCACAATATTTATATATTAATATCCAGTCATAAAAAGAAGCAACATGAACATCTAACCTTCACTTTTACAACTAAACTGTACCAACGAACATACTCTTCAATAACTTTATCTTTTCCCACTTTCAAATGATAAAAGATTCATCACTTACACTTAAACATCAATTTTAAACTTTATGTTATAAATTTTTAACCAAAATTTTATTTGAATCAAAACTACTATTTAAATTAAAAATGTTCGAATAAAAAATTGTTGTGAAACATATTATATATTTATAAATATTATCATATATATTTAATAAATTGATTTATATTTAAAAGTTAATAACTTATATATGTTTTAAACCAATCCAAATTAAAATTAAAAGAGTATTGGTGTTTGACCTTACATTTGAAGATGGGATTCAACCTATCCAATAAATTATTATGAGCTCCTCACTAAAAAAATAATTGATTTGACTTGTCAAGCTCTTTGCTTTATATTGTAAACCTCTCTTAATTCTCTTAATCATAAAATATAACTATGACATGCTCTTTAATCATGCTAACTATGTGCAAGGCACACGCCACAAAAGATAAAACTTATACTTCACTAAAGGAGCTCAATAGGTGTGTGTTGATTCATTCCGGAGAGCTGGGAGTGTGGCTTTAGACAAAACCTCGTACTGTAGATTCTAGGATCCATCATTTAGTATTTGTTGAAGAATAAAGAATTGCTTCAAATAACTCTGGACAGTCGCTCCGAGCTCCCGGGAATGATTGTACAGTGTAGAGCTTCTTTCAAGAATAAACATGCCTTCATAAAAATATAATTTGGCCTTGTCCGCATTGACTCAAAGTTGCTTTTGATCATGTTTAACTTCATCATTTTTCATGACTAAAGTGCATGCCACTGTGTAAGGGAAGGCTTATGCTATCATTGAATCAAAAATTATGTATAATTGTCTATTTGTAATATTGGTAGGAATTTAATTGAATTGAAAAGTTTCTGGTTAAAATTGTGTATAGCTTTTTTTTATCGACATTCAGGTTTACGGAGTGTGATCCGAAACGTAGATGAAAAAAACTATACACAGTTTTAGATGATGGATGAAGAGTTTCTAATTAAAACTGTGTATAGCTTTTTCATGGACATTTCAGATCACGCTCCGTGACCTTGAATGTCGACAAAAAAAGCTATACACAGTTTTAACTAGAAGTTTTTCAATTCATGTCATGGACTATGGAAATATCATATCCTTCAAGAATTTAATTTTTCATATTGAAATACAAAATAGTCAATTTAAACATCTTGTTTGAGGAGGTTGGGCAAAACTTCTTGATCAAAAATCACCACAAAAAAACAGATTTCAAAAAGAATTTACAAACATCTTAAAGTGTGGGTGTCCTGTTTTTTTGGAGGGGCTGTGTGTGAATCTTGCTCTGATAGGCTGCTGTGGTGGAGGTTATTAAAATCTTTCATTTTATAAAGAATTTACAAACATCTTAAAGTGTGGGTGTCCTGTTTTTTAGGAGGGGCGGTGTGTGGATCTTGCTCTGATAGGCTGCTGTGGTGGAGGTTATTAAAATCTTTCATTTCATTTCAATCAAATGGCTGTGACGTATAAAGTACGATACAGGTACCAAATTAGAGAGATACTTGTACTCCCATGGACATACTTACATTGGGTTAATAAGTCAGCATCCCCAAGAGCAACTGTTTGGTCGGGCCCTCTGTACTGCATCTACTTTTCTCCTCCACGCCCTATCCTATCACTCGTACGTTTCAATTCAACTAGCTAAATAATCTCCTCTTAAGACTCGATAAATTGTATAAATGCCCAGATACTTCCAATGTATTTCTCTCTACCTGCATTGATCACAATAGGCATTCCCAGAGCTTGTTTTCTTTGCAAATTTTGATTCAGAAGTTGCTGTGGCTCTGAAATCAATATGAGCTGAGTGGGTGATTGTGAGGTTTATCTATGGATCCAAAACACATTTGGCTGGTGTTGCTGGTGCTTGCATTTAGTCCTTGTGCGTTGTGTTACAGCGAACAAACGGATGCAGCAGCGCTTCTGAGCTTGAAAAAAAGTGTAGAAAAAGATCCAAATGGTATTCTGCAGGGATGGGATTCGTCACACGATCCCTGCTTCTGGCATGGAGTACGTTGCACATATTGGCGAGTCACAGAGGTGGATTTGAGCGGAGCAGGCCTTGTGGGAATCCTCCCTACTACTTCTCTCACCTCTCTTGACAAGCTCCAGCTACTTAATCTCTCCGCCAACTCCTTTTCTGGCAATGCTTTCTCTCTACTAAGCCTTCCTCAGGGCTTACACCAATTGGACTTGTCTTTCAACCAAATCACGGGTACAATCCCAGCAGAATTCCTTACCACACACCCCAAACTGAGTTTCCTTAGCCTTTCCCACAACAACCTCACTGGCCTTGATGTTTTCCATTCTGACCAGCTGCAAATCCTGGATCTGTCATTCAACAATATGTCTGGAGCAATCTCAGAGCCAGACAAATTCACAGGCTGTTACAGTCTGGTGTCCCTGGACTTGTCCTCAAACATGCTGGTAGGCCACATTCCTTCCTCCTTCTCTAGCTGTCCTGCATTGCAGGCACTGAATCTTTCTTCAAACCAGCTAGAGGGAGCCATACCCAAATCCTTAGGCGAGCTCACTTCTCTTCAGCTGCTAGATTTATCCCACAACCACCTGAGAGGCGCTATTCCTTCTGAGCTCAGAAACTGCTGTCAATCTCTCACAGTCCTCCAGCTCTCCTCCAACAACTTGTCAGGCTCGATCCCCTCTTCCTTTTCGACATGCTCTGCCTTGCAGGTTCTCAACTTAGAGAACAACAACATATCTGGGTTCTTTCCAGATTCGATCCTGGGCAATCTGGGTGCCCTGGAGAACCTGCTTCTGAGTAATAACTACATATCAGGCCCATTTCCAGCCTCTATCTCCAGCTGCAAGAAGCTCAAGGTGGTGGATTTCAGCTCCAACAAGCTGTCCGGCTCCTTGCCTCATTCCATATGCCCGGGGGCTGAGGCTCTGGAAGAGCTTAAGCTCCCAGATAACCTCATCTCAGGCCAAATCCCTGTGACCCTGGCTTATTGCCCCCAGCTGAAGACCATAGACCTCAGCCTCAACTCTCTCAATGGCAGCATTCCTCCGGAGCTGGGAACGCTTAACAATCTGGAACGCTTGATGATGTGGTTTAATGGGCTTGAGGGCAGGATTCCTCCCGAGCTGGGGCAATGCAGTAAGCTCAAGAATCTTATCCTTAACAACAACTATCTCACAGGGGAGATCCCCCAACACCTTGCCAATTGCAGCAATCTGGAATGGATTTCGCTGACAAGTAACAAGATCGGCGGAAGGATTCCAAGAGAGTTTGGGAGGCTGAGCAGATTGGCAATCCTGCAGCTGGCGAATAATAACTTGAGCGAGGACATCCCCCAGGAGCTGGGCAACTGTAGCAGTCTGCTCTGGTTGGACTTGAATAGTAATAATCTCAGTGGGACGATTCCCAGGCATTTGGGTCGGAGAGGTGGTCTCGCTCTTAATGGGATTCTTTCAGGCAATACCCTCGCATTCGTCAGGAATATTGGGAGTTTCTGCAAAGGTGTCGGTGGGTTGCTGGAATTTGCAGGTATTAGGCCTGAGCGTCTTCTGCAAGTGCCCACTTTGAAGACATGTGATTTTACCAGGTACCCAAGTTTGAATTTTATATATATCTACTAGAAACTATAAATGAATAGATTTATGGAACTGAGAAAATTGTACAATGCTAATTAGAGCCATCTTAAAAAACTAGAAAAACCTAACAAACAAATACAATGGAAGTCATTAATTTTCGTTAATTTTCGGCAGTCCATAATGTTGGATTGAGTCTTCTGGATTTGACTGTGATAGAATTTTTTCTCTCAACGTTTCGGATCACACTCTATGATTCATCATCAGGAAAATAACTGCATAGAGTTCCCAAACCTCTCTCCTGGATTACAAGGCCGAGGTACCTGTTCACAGATGATCGTTGTTGAGCTGATCATAGGAAGTAAGACTGCTTTGTGTTTACATTATAATTACATTTGACCTTGTAAGTTGTAACCATGGTTGGATTTCACTTCTTTTTATTCTCTCCAGAGTTGCCCCTACTGAACTTTTCAACCATTGTTCGATTTTTTGTTTTGATTTTTCCTCTCTTTTTATATTCTTATTGTGTGTTACCATTGACTGTTTACTTCAGTCTACTGACTAAATTATACAACAAGTGTTCTTTTAATTTATTGTAATATTGCTTCGCTTCAGGCAAAAACAGAGTCTTTATGAAAATTCTTCTTATTAATGTTATGAGGTTCATATGGAGCATTTTTGGGCAATGATAGGAAAGTGATGAATGCTAGAAAGGGGAAAATTTCTTATATAACTTTTCTGCTATTCATATAAGAATTTGGTCAAACTCAAATATCCAGATGTCACTGAAATATTTAGAGTAGAATAAGAATATTTATTCATGCCTTAGGCATAAGCTGTAGATTTATGGAAGTATAAACAGCTTAGCTGCCATTTACATCAGATCTATCCATCTCTACATGAGATATGTAACCTTACATTCATAAGCACAAATTAATGTAAAGCTAGGCAGGAGGAGGTAGTGTTATTATAGAATGTAATCCACAAGGGATATGTCACCATTATTGTTTTTCTTGGTTTAAGAGCATATAAATTAAGAAGACATTGCAATGACTAACAATTACAAGAGGATCTATAAATCATACAAGCACCTCTTAGTACAATATTAATGAAGAATGAAGTTAGTAACAAGATTAATGAAGAAAGATGTTAACGAATCAATCTGGGACTTGCACTTGAGGGGCCAAAAGCAGTTTTCGAATCGACAAGCCTTGTAATTAATTTCTCTCTTGAGTTTCTCTGCCAGTGCCTGCTGCATAAGTAGTAAATAGATTACATTAAGGTAGTTTTAGAATTTTGGAATATGAGGGTAGAAAGCCTCAAGGAAATAACAGTTAAGCTATCAAGTTTCGTATAGTATAACCTGCAACATTTTGCTTGGTCCATCTCCTACTAACAAAAGTCTCATTTCACCAGACTGTACTCCGGCAGTGCTTTGAATGATTGGACTCGTTATCTGAGTCTGGAATACCTCGACCTATCGTATAACAATCTGCAGGGAAGCATTCCTTCAGAATTTAGTGAAATGGTGGCCCTGCAGGTGCTTGGTCTTGCCCACAACAAGCTCAGTGGCCCTCTTCCTGCATCTCTGGGACAGCTTAGAAATCTGGGAGTCTTTGATGCTGCGCACAACAAGCTTCAGGGTAACATTCCGGAATCCTTCTCAAATCTTACATTCTTAGTGCAAATAGACCTTTCAGACAACGACCTGGTTGGACCTATTCCTTCCAGGGGTCAGCTCAGTACCCTGCCTGCATCTCAGTATGCAAACAATCCTGGCCTCTGTGGAGTCCCTCTCGCCGCTTGCTCTGCTTCGTATCCAGACAATAACAATATAACTGCCAATACCAACATCCAGACTTTCAAGAGACCCGCCGCCGCATCATGGGCTAATAGCATTGTTTTGGGCATCCTTATCTCCATGGCTTCTGTGTGTCTGTTGATTGTTTGGGCAATTACCATGAGAGCTAGGCAGAAGGAAGGAGAAGCAGCTGCCATTCTTAACACCCTGTATAACTCAAGCAATATTACAACATGGAAGATAGGAAAAGAGAAAGAGCCACTCAGCATTAATGTTGCTACCTTTGAGCGACCTCTCAGAAAACTCACCTTCTCCCAACTCATTGAGGCCACCAATGGATTCTGTGCAGAAAGTTTGATAGGATGTGGGGGATTTGGGGAAGTCTTCAAGGCCAGCTTACGAGATGGGTCTGTCGTTGCCATCAAGAAACTTATTCGGTTGAGCTGCCAAGGAGACAGAGAATTCATGGCAGAAATGGAAACTCTGGGCAAGATAAAGCACAGGAACCTGGTTCCTTTGTTGGGCTACTGCAAAGTAGGGGAGGAGAGGCTTCTTGTGTATGAGTATATGGAATTTGGGAGCCTGGAAGACATGCTTCATGGGGAGAAAGCCAAAACTCTTCTCACCTGGGACGTAAGGAAACAGATCGCCAGAGGAGCTGCCAAGGGACTTGCCTTTCTCCACCACAACTGCATTCCTCACATAATTCACAGAGACATGAAGTCCAGCAATGTGCTTCTGGATAAGAACATGGAAGCCAGAGTTTCTGACTTCGGAATGGCAAGGCTAATCAGTGCACTGGACACTCACTTAAGTGTGAGCACACTTGCAGGCACTCCTGGTTATGTTCCTCCTGAGTATTACCAGAGCTTCAGGTGCACTGCAAAGGGAGATGTTTATTCATTTGGTGTGCTTCTGCTAGAAATCCTTACTGGAAAGAGACCCACTGACAAGGAAGAGTTTGGTGATAGCAATTTGGTTGGGTGGGTGAAGCTCCATCTCAACCAGGGGAAGGCCAAGGAGGTCATTGATCCAGATTTGAAGGACATTGGTGCAGATTCTGAGGTATTGCGATACCTCCAGATTACAATGCAATGCTTGGATGATTTACCCTCTAGAAGGCCAAGCATGATGCAAGTGGTTTCTATGTTCAAGGAGCTCCATGTTCGTACTGCTGGAGGCTCAAATTTAAATGTATAAAGTTAAATTATGCTTCTAGTTAGTGTAGAATTTCTAACCATAGAAAGCAAAGTCAGTCTCAGTCTCGATAAATATATCTTCAGCATTGTAGAGTGTTCATAAAGAAGGCCTGGATTTAGTTCAATATATTCCAGTCTTTCAGGGTAAGTAATGAGGGCAGTATAAAGGTTTTAAAAGAAGTTTGTGTATTTGTATGTCACCTGACAAATGACTCAATCAAATATCCATCCATGTTGATTGTGCATTTGTAATTTCAGATATAAATATTATGGATTCACTACACTATTACCACATTTTTTTTCTGCTGGATTATTATTTGTCATCCAATTTGAACTTGTATTTGTACCACACCATTTTATCAGCACTTATAGAAGCTGCTAACAGATAATCTTATGCATTCTAATTTTGTGTATTTAGTAATATTTTAAAAATAAATTCAAGGATGTATGTAGCTATATATGGCACTGTTGCACTACTACCTAACTTTGAATGTCATACACTCTAAGATGGTTCTTGATTCAGCCTTTTATATTTAAATATTCGTTTTTTAACAAGTTTTTGAATGGACAAAAAATCTCTAAGGGTTAGAACATAAGTTATTAAGATATTTGGTATGTAAGAATATTTAGTATATTTTTGGTTTTAAGATAAATATTTTAAATGTTTGCAGTATACTTTTAATTTTAACATAGAGAATCTGCTTTTCAAATGCTTAAATTTTTTTAAAATATATGTTTTAAAAAAAAACAAAAAACCTTATTTTTTAAATGTTTGTAATCTTATTGTAATATATTTTTAGTTTTAAAATTTAAAAAAAAAAAAAAAATCTATTTTTTAAGTTTACAATACATTTTAGACTTCAAAATCTTGTTTTAAAATGCTTTCAAAATATGAGATGTGATCACTCACTTCTTTCCATACAAATAATTGATTATGCGTCATCTATCTCTTTTCACTAAGAGTGTAATGAAACAACTTGCACAAAAGAAGAATATAATAGGAAATATGCTGCAAATACTTGATAATAATATGCCACTTCGAGGGGGCAACCTCTAAAAGTCTCCAATTAAGAACACACTTCGCAATATGATGAAAATAAACTTACCACTAACTCGTATATATACCTAATTAGGCCATGGCTGCCACCCGGGTCGACTTAGATACTTAATTATAACCCCTAGGATGACCTAACTACCTATATATGACTATAATAATGATTATATAACTTAATTAGGAGTTAAGGTAGCCACAAGCCGACTACTCATAACCCTAAGCACATATATGATTAAGGGTGTAGCATGCCCCCCCTTCAGAGAAGCGTTGTTCTCAGCGTCGATCAAATGTTGATGCTTTTGCACAAAATCCTCATTTTCCCACGTATCTTCTTTGATTGGAGAGTTATTCCATTTTATCAAATATTTTGTGATTGCTCTTGTCCTCAGCCTCTTGGTGCATGTTTGAAGAATTCTCTCAAGATCGAAAACTATTCTTCCCTCCTCATCAAGCTTTGGTAACTCAGTTTGTGCTACAACTTTTTTCCCAATAACCTTCTTCAAGCATGAAACATGGAAAACTAGATGAATTTTGGTTGACATAGGTAACTCCAATTTATATGCTACACTGTTAATTTTCTGCAACACCTTATAAGGACCATAGTACTTGGGTGCAAGCTTGTTATCTTTCTGTTGTTGTTTTAGAGACATTTGCTTATATGGTTGTAATCGCACAAAGACCCAATCTCCCACTTCAAAAGTTATTACACTACGGTGTTGATCAACTTGTTGTTTCATTCTATTTTGTGCCATTGCCAAGTCCTCTTAGAGACTAGAAAGTACCTTTTATTGATTTTGAATGTGTTCTTCAATTGTTTGAACCTTTGGTTGTGTCCTCAATGAGGAGGTGATTGATGGTGGATGGTACCCATATAGTGCAAAAAATGAAGACATCTTGGAAGAAGTATGGAAGGAAGTGTTATACCACTATTTTGTTAGTGGTAGCCATTGCACCCATCTCTCTTGTTTATCTAAAGTAAAACATCAAAGATACCCTTCCAAGCATTTGTTGACCACTTCTGTTTGTCCATCAAATTAGGGATGATATGATGAACTATGAGCAAGCTGAGTGCCCAACCATGAAAATAAGACAATCCAAAAATTACTTGTAAATATAGGTGTTGCAAGTGTGTTGTCATTGATGTCAACAATGTTCCAGAAGTGGAAGTGATGTTAACAAAGATGATGTCAACAGTGTTATGGTGTGTTGATCAGTGTTGGTGATGCCAAAGAGAGATTGTTGCAAACAAAGAAGTTGTAGTTTCTTGTTGAAAAGAGTTGTGATTGTTGTATGATGCTTTGAATGATGTCTATGATGTGGTTAATGTTGTATTCATTGTTTCCTGAGGAAAAGAATTGCTTTTTTGAAATAAAGTTTCAAGAAGTCCAAGGCACTGGAAGTTGCACAGAAGAAGCCTAGGAGAATGCTTTGCATTCCTCTGCATTTGATGGTATGGCCTTGCGGTTTGGAAGTTAGACAGAGACAGGTGTGAAGAAGGCATGTTCCTGATTTTAGAGATTGGCAGTTACTGCAGAAGATTCTAGAGCTTGCAGAGTGAAGACAGTGATTCTGTGTTGGTGCAGTCAGAGAGGGTCCGAGGAATGCTCCGCATTCCTCTGCATTAGAAGATGTGATGCTGAGGTTTGAAGGATAGCCAGATATAGATGAGAAGATTTATATATTCAAGTTTTAGATGATAAGTTGTGCCGCAGAGATTCTCTGGAGTCAGCAGAGCAAAGACAAATCTTGTTGCTGATTAGGGTTGTCTGGAGAAGAATGCAAAAGTCACCGCATTCCACTACAGTTTATCTTTTGGCTTTGTTCTTTGGAGGATGAGTTCAGTTTGTCTGTATGTTTGTTCATTTTAGGTTTGAGGCGCTGAAGTGCACCACAAGTTGGTTTTTCAATGTTCCATCTCAAAACTGGGTGTTCAGTGTTTGTAAGTGATGCCAGGTTTAATATTTTTTTTGCACCATAAAGAAAACATATATTTAAAAGGAAGAAATGTTTGAGAACCTGATTTGTACCTTATGTTGCTTGTGAAGTGATCCGCATGGTGCTAATTGGTCTTTCCAGTACCGCTTTAGGTCTGGAGCTACTCTAAGGAAGGATAAGTGTTTGCCGGGCCGACTTGATGTGTTTTGATGATCCCGCCAGATGTTTTGAGGTGTGCACTAGTTTGGAAGAATGTGTTAAGGAAGAATAGGTCCCAATTATCACTTGGCTTGAACCACATTGGATTTCTATATCATTTGGAAGCTGACTTGTTGTGACCGTTGCACGTTTCATGTTTACACGTTTCATCTTGGCCGACGAAGGAGAAAGATTCTATAGTTTGCGGAAGGTATAAATAAAAGATCTTTTTTTTTTAGAATTGAGTGAGAGTGTGCGAGGTTGTGTGTGTGAGTGTGGAAGTGAGTGAGTGTGTATGTGAAGGGAGTTGAAGCTAGCAGTGTTTGTTGTGCAGAGGAAGTGAAAATTTGTAATAGAGTGAAGTGTGTTGATGTTGCGGAGGTATTTGATCAATGGAATTTGTTAAGTATGATGTTTAGAGGTTGTAGCCTCATTCTGTAAGTACGGTTGTATCGTAATTCAGGGAGTTGTAGCTTCCTTTGGGTTGTAGCCCATAAATAATATTGTAATCTTATTTTATTTGTGAGGGATTTAGACAGTAGATCCAAGTAGCTTGCTCACCATGGTTTTTTCATTCTAGGGTTTTCCATGTAAATCTAGTGTTATGGTTGTGTGCTTATGTATTGTACTTTGATTTTCTTAATTAGTTTTATCATTTGTTTAAGGTAGTAAAATGTTTTGGTTAATAAAGTTGAATTGGATTAAGTTTTTGGCATATACTGATTCACCCCCCCTCTTAGTATATCGGTGTGTTCTAACAATTGGTATCAGAGTTGAGTTCCTTGGTGCAACCTAATAGTTAAAGGTAGATTTTGGAGTAGAACACATGGCTCAGAAGGGGTCTTCTTCTAAAGCTCCAATATTTGATGGAAGTAACTATGATTTATGGAGTGTAAGGATGGAATCCTATCTTATCTCGCTAGGGTATGATGTTTGGAGAGCTACAATGGATGATTACACTGAACCTAAACATCCTATTATAGATCCAGATGCAAAGAAGGCTCATGAAAACAATGCTAAAGCCAAGAATGAGCCATCTTAAGTGGTTTGAGCAGTTCAGAGTTAGTCAAGGTTGTACGTGCAAGACAACAAAAGAGATATGGAAGAAGCTCAAAGATCTCTATGAAGGAAATGACACTATAAAGGAAGCAAAACTACAATATTACAAAATAGTGTTTGAAAATCTAAGGATGAAAGAAGAGGAGAACATTGCTAGATATTTGCACCAAATAGATGAAGCAGTCAATGGAATCAGGAGTATGGGTGAAGATATAGCTAACTCATTGGCTGTGAAGAAAGTCCTGAGAACTCTCCCTCACATATTTGATTCAAAAGTTTCTGCAATTGAAGAAGCCAAAGAACTGAAGAAACTTACAATGGAAGAGTTGTTTGGGTCCCTCACTGCCTATGAGATGAGAAATGAAGTCATAGGACCATGCCAAAGAGAAGCTACTTTCAATACTATGAAGAATGAAGGAACATCTGATGTATGTAATGAAGCTAAGGAAGAAGAAGCAAACTTTGTGAGGAAACTGAAAAGGGGATCAATAAAGTATAAAGGTAAGATACCTTTCAAATGTTTTAAATGTGGTAGAGTTGGTCATTATGCCTCTAAATGTCCTTTTGAAAAAAGTGAAAATAGCATCTAGGGTGTTGGTTTTCTTTCGAATCAGGAGAGGGTTTGCTTGTTCCAATGCACAGGTAGATTCGGCCAACTAATATAGGAGGTTGCGTGAGCTGCCTCCCCTTCACTTCTGGTTCTGCCGCACCAAGGGGGGTATCCCTATTAGCTAAAGATTTTACTTTCTTGACTCGCCCAATGACAATGATTTAGCTTTTCAGAACAGGCAGAATACTCTCATGTATGGGGGTTAGTGCAAGAAGTTGGGTCCACTTTTTGGCCAAAAAGTGGAAGTGTTTTCCCTGATTTTCAGAATTTGTCGCATTTGACCTTAAAATTTGAAGCACTTAGAAATGGAATCTTTAAAAAAGTCACTAAATATAAAATGTAGTACTCGGAGTCTAGTTTCTAAATATGTAATTCTTTTCAATACCCAGATGATACAAATTAATTTTCAATAGGCATTTCTAAAAACCACTATTTAAAAGTCACTTTTTTTTTACTATACCATGCACGTGTACGGCCAACATAATTTGACCTAAATAAAATTATTTTTCAAAATCCTTTTGGGAAAACATGTGTAGTACAGTGAAGTTTGATGAGGATATTTTTTTATAATTTTTTTCTAAATAATTTTTTTTATTAATTTTTTATTAGGCCTAATTGGTACTTTTGAAAACCCCTCGTGTACGGCCAACATAATTTAAGCAAAAAAAATCATAAAATTAATTTTTTTTTTATTGTGTAAAGAATGATGTGTAGATTGATGACATATATATTTTTTTTTAAAAAAATTTAAAAATTAAAAGTTATTAAAAAATACAAACACCTGTCATTTCAAGTTTTTGGACTAATTTGCTTATAAATTAAATAATAAATAGAAGAACATGTCCAATAACAAAAAAAATTATATATTTGAAAACTAGACAATGTCATCTGTAATGGGTTTTCATTTCGTAAAAAAATTCAGAAAAAAAAGCCCTCAGCCATACAAGTAAACTCAGTGTTTCTTCTTGTTTTGTACTTAGAAAAAAACTTGCAGGTCCAAGGCTCAAGGTCGGTCAACCATGCCTATCCCGAGCCTAAAACCCAAGCAAAGGTTAGGGAAAAAGTGGCAGAGATTTCTAATTTCAAATAACGGGTACCCGTCACATAACGGGTACCCGTTTCTATTATACCCGTTATTTCCCATATTAGGGAAAAAAGTACTTTCCCTGTATCCCTGCAACTTGCAAGTCTGATACGTACGGCGCAACAGCAACAATTTCTGCATTTTTTTACTTACAATTGTTTTGTGGAATCTCTTAACAGGTCATATTCTATTCAGATTTTGAAAGAGTCAATCATATGAACAATTCTGAAGTGAAATCAAGTGCATGAGCTATTTTCAAGAGGAATAAAGCAAGAGAGTTTTTGTTTTTACATCTACCTTTTACTTCAAAATCTATGGAACAAAGGATCTACATCTAATTCTACTTCAAAAGTTCAAATAAGGACATCAATTATGAAATTGGATTAAGTATCAATTGTTATTTTATCAAGAGGGCTTGGTAATCATGGGATCAAATCAACGTCAAAGAAAAAAACAAAGGAAGGTAATGACATCTCAAGAAATTGAAGCAAATAGAGAGAAGGAAGCCAAAAGGCAAATAGATAGAAGAGCAAGGATTCAAGAGATGAAGAATATTGAAGCATCTAGTTCCATGAGTATTGAAGAGAAAGACATTCAAGAGAGTAAAAATGATGGGATGAATGTAGATGATGCAAATGCGGAAATGGTGAATTTGGAAGAAAATGTGTCTATAGAAACAAATACATGTATGTCTTCAAACCCAACTTTCGAAGATATGAAAAATGTGACTATACAAACAAATCCAGGTATGTCTTCACAACCAACTTTCAATGTTATGGAAAACAAGACTATAGAAACAAATCCAGGTGTGTCTTTGGAGCCAACTTTCAATGATATAGAACACACGACTATAGAAACAAATCCAGGTGCGTCTTCGGAGCCAACTTTCAATGATATGGAAAACACGACTATAGAAACAAATCCAGGTATGTCTTCAAACCCACCTATTGATGATATGAATGAGAATGATATCCCTTTTAGGAGTGAAAATGAAAATGTTTTATTTGAGATTGAAAGAAATGTCTTAGATAATCTTCCTGGTAAGATTTCTTGGAGGCAAATGAGAACTCATGCAAATAGATTATATAAAGATTTTTTTTATAGAAAAAGTCTTGGATTTCAATGTCAACTTATGATGCAATTGATGAAGATGTGGAAATTGCGAAAAGTAATGAAAAAGTTAGGCATATTTGTAAAACCTAAAAAAAAAGATGAATCAATGAAACAGGTTTTATCTAGTGTTGCTAATGCTATTGATTCTATTGGTAAAAAGAGTCAATCTAAAGATAGTAATGCAACACGAAGAGCTATAACAACTGCTTTAGTCAATAAATCGTCTTCTAATAAAAGAATGATAAGTAAGACAAGTGAAATTCTAAAGATAAATCTTAAAACTTTGAGAAGAGCAGCAAAGAGAAGAGAATCTATTGAAAAAGATCCAATTAACCAATGTTGGAGTTTTAGTGGTAGACTCCCAAGGTATGACATGAAATTAAATAGTGAAATCAAATTTTTAATTGAAAAATATTGGCATGATAATACAAGGGTATCATCTAATGTTAGAGATGTTTTAAAATTATGAGTGGGGTCTAAAATTCGTGATCCTCATCCAAAACATCTATTAGACATGACTCAAACTGAATTATATAAAAAATTCTTAGATGATTTAGTGTTAGAACCTTTTAATATTACCATAAGCCAAAGATCTTTTGAGAAATGTAAACCTTGGTATGTGAAAATTAATAAACAGCGAATCTCTTGTTGTTGTAAAACTCATATGCAATTTCGTTATTATTATGATCTTTTTCGATATATACGTTATACTTTGCATACTAATGAAATTATGCAGGAATGTGGTATTAATATGCCACCTCAAACAATTAAGGAGTTTGTAGCAGGTTTGTTTTGTGAAACATCTACTGGATACTTATTTTATTCAAAAGCATGTATTTCTGGACAATGCAATAGATGTGGCAACTTTTCATTGTTAGGAGAATGTATGCATGAAAATATTTCACATGAATTTGGACAACAATTAGTGGATGTGAAAAGATTCAAGAATGTTGAATATTCTTTAAAAGATGGAAAAATTGGAAAGCGTTGAGTTAGTTACTGAGAAAATTTGTGTGCATGCATTCATCAAAGATTTTAAGGATAATATTGTATCCAAATATGTCAAACACTCCCAATATGCTCGGTGGCTTGATGGACAATTCCGTTCATGTAAAAACACATTTCCAATTGGAACTATCCTATCAGTGGTTGACTTTGCAGAAAACTATACTCTTGCTCCACAAGAGGAAATTCAATCTCAGTATTATAATTCAGTGCAGGTGGCCATATTTGTTCATATTGTATACAGACATGCAGATGATAATACAGAAGATAATAGAAAATTTTTGAGGGAGTATCATTTCTATTTGAGTGATAACCGGTTACACTCTTCAGAGTTTGTGCAATATTGTTTCACAAAATTTTATGAAAGTTTAAAAGAAAGAGGAATCCAGATGACACAACATTTCATATGGTCAGATAATTGTACAGGGCAATTCAAAAATGCAAGAATGTTTTATTGGCTATGTAGGGCTCACAAAGAAATTAATATCCAACATATGTGGAGTTTTTTTGAAGCTGGACATGGTAAAGGAGAACATGATGGAGCTGGAGTATGTGTGAAAAGAGCTCTTGCTAAAGAGCAACTAAAATTTGAGGATACAACCAAATTTAGAGAGGCACGTGCAATTGTGAATTGGTGTAATGAAAAGTTATCTACGGGATCAAGTCAGAACTCTACAATTCGAGGATTCTTTTGTTTAGTTGAAGAAGAGAATATTCCTACTCGACTTGATTGTGAGATAATAATTGGATCAACAAAATGGCATTCATTTAAGAGTTCAAATGCAAGCACATGGACTATATGGACTAGGGAGCTTGCATGTTTTTGTCAATTTTGTATTACAGGTGATTGGGGAGCATGTGAAAATACAGAATGGGTTGAAGAATGGAAACAAAGATCCTTGACACCTACAGAAACACAAGATCAACTTGAAACAACAATTGAAGATGATAATCAAATGTTTGCATCAGATGACTATGATCGTGTTTCAGACCTTGTACAAGAAGGTACTTTTGTTTTCAATATTTTTTATTGTCATTTTTTTGTACATCCTGTATATAATTAATTATATATGTATGCATCCACAAATTTATGTGATTTAGGTACATGTCACACTTTATTGAATTACATAATTTTTTTGTAGGACATGTCTATGTTGTTATTGCACCTGAGGGCAATGAAGAGGAAACCGAGTATTGGTTGGCTCGATGTGTTGAGACAAAACAAAAGTTGTTACATCCTAGAGTAGATGATGATAACATGGAGTATCCAACATGTTCTGTGGTTGTTGTTGGCACTTGGCTACGAAAATATCTAATAAGAAGGAATGGTGTGCCTGCATTTGAAAATTATGAAACACATAAGAAGATCATACACTACTCACATTTGGTTGTGGCAACAAATATAAAACTAGTCAGATATCAAGGCAAACCTTCTAATAAACAGTTATGGACACTTTCGATGGAAGAACATGAGTCAATTATAGGTGCATTACAAAAAAATGAGGATGCAGATGGTACAATGGAATAAATTTTCAGGTAAGTAAACAATACTCTTACATCCCCAAGTTAAATTCTTTCATTCTCATTTTAGCTTCTATATTATTCCCCTTGTCTTAAATTTTGTATCGACCCATGGAAATATATAGTTAATTTACTTGTACATTTGAACATTACTTTTTGCAGGTGTATCCTAGACAAGTAGTCAAATGTGCATGATTGTCAATATAAGTTATCACCATACAAGTATGTGAGGTCAATTTTGTAGTCTTCAACTAAAAGTGAACGCAAATTAGGTAATTACATATATATATACTCAAATATTTATCATCTATCCTCTAAAGACACCCGCTTGTACATCCCCTTAATTCAGATGTCATCTTAGCTCCCCTTAAGCCATCATCTTCCATCCCCTTAAGCCATCAAGTTTTATTTTATACTTTGTAAATTGACTGGTGTACATCTCTCCAAGTAAGCTATCCTCTTTTGTATTCCCTTAAGATATCCTCTTCTAGCTCCCCTTTTAATTAATCCTCTTATACATCCCCTAAATCCATCCTCTTATGTATCCCCTTAAGACATCCTCTTAGCTCCCCTTAAGCCATCATCAAGTTGTATCCTCTTTTTTGTTATTTAGTACATATTGCATTAATATTTTGTGTTTTTGGTACATATTCTTTCATTCTCATTTACATTCATTATTTCTTGCAGGTGTATCCTACAAGTAGATTTTTCCATGATTGCCACTACAAGATTTGATCATAATGTAAATTGTAGATCAATTTTGTAGTCATGTCAAACTAATGTTAGTCAAGAGGTTTTCACAGTAATTGATGATCAAGTATATTGTGTGGATAAGATTCAAATGAATTTCCTTAGATAGTTTCTTCTTTAAAAGAGTTCTAGTTTCTCTACAAGAATTGTTCATGCTACTTCTTGAATAATTTCAAATTGTGATAAATTTATTTGTATCTTATATTGTGTGGATAAGAAAATTGAATTTCTTTGTAGTTTCTTCTTTAAAAAAGTTAGTTTCACTACAAGAATTGAATACTACTTGAATAATTAAATCCAAATGTGATAAATTTTTTTGTAACTTATATTGTGTGGATAAGATTTAAATGAATTTCCTTAGATAGTTTCTTCTTTAAAAGATTTAGTTTCTCTACAAGAATTGAATGCTACTTCTTGAATAATTTCAACTTGTGATAATTTTTTTTGTAGCTTATATTGTGTGGATACTTGATTTGAATTGAACCTTTTAGTTTCTTCTTGATTTGAATTGTTTGAGATTTGTGATGGAGGCTTGCAAAGAGCCATTCATGGTTGAACTTTGTTGAACATGCTTGGGCAGAGCTTAGAGACTTAATATAGGTATTGGTTGGTTGTTGCATAGAACTAGCTATGTGATTAGTATAGTGTTGGAGTCATTTAAAGTAGGTTGTATTAGACAGAGCCATACATGGTTGAAGTCCACAAAGAATGATGTCTTTTGGAGACAAAGCTTAGAAAAGTTGGTGGCGTCTTGAAAGCAAAAGTGTTGATTGTATGTAGGTTGATACAGTTATTGAGAGTCCTTGATAGAGGTATAGATTGCAAATAGACCGGAGCCATGTTGTAAGTTTACAGTAAAGCTTGTGAAGCCGGTTGGTTGATAAAGATTCAAAGCGTTATGACTAACTAGATAGTTGATTATGGTTGGAAGAGAGGTTGCATGCAAAGTCAATTGGGATTGTTGCAATAAAATTTTGGACTACTATTTAAGTGGTGTTTGGAACCCATGCATGGAGCTCTCATCCTTCATTCTCCACCATTGCAAAAGGAGTTGTAGGTCATGATCCATTTTAGAGAATTGTGCATTTGGATAATTTAAGTCATGTTAAGGCTATGTAAAAGCCATTATATATTATGAATTAGTGTCATTAGAAGCATTGCTCATTTTTTTGAGAATTTTATGCCTAGTTGAGAGTTTCTCCCAAGTTTGAATTCTTGTGTTGTATACTATTTATTTATGTGTGATGCAAGTTTAGATGTTCCACATTTGAGATGTTGTCTTAGTCTTTTAATACACATTTTAGATAGCCATTAGAGGTGGTTGATTGAAGGTAAAGGAAGTTGGAAGTATCTCATTTTTAAATCCATATGTGATGTATCGAAGTGAGGCATCTAGCTACGGTCCCAAGTTTATGGATTAATTGTCATTTGTTCTATACAATGTGTAGAGGTCTAGAAATGTGTCAACTTTCATGGACTAGAAAATGCAAAGTGTCCAAAGGTTCTTTTGGTGGAGCTTGTAAGTGTGTTTGGGAATGGTGTGCACAATAGGGCCTATGACAAATGGAAATCTCTCTATGAGGAGTGGGACGTTCGATGCATTAGGGAGTACCAAAGCTCCCTCAAGATGTTGATGTGGTTTGGTGTTTTGTTTGTTTTTTAGCTTTCTATTAGTTGTGTTGGAATTTTGTGCTTGCTATATGTATTGGGGTATTGATATATAGTTGCATATGGGTAGTTTAGAAACCTTTATGGGATGTTGTGCTTTCTACTGCTATGCCTAGTCTTGGGTTGTTAGCACACTCATTTATATATGTTTTCTAAACTATTTAGTAAGGATGGGTCCCCTAAGTAGAACACCTATATTATAATTCAAAAAAATTAAACCAAACAAATATGAAATCCACACTAGGAACTAGGTATGTTGAAGATGTAAAGTAATTTTGAATTGGGAAAATATTCATAGGAATCTCTTCTTTAATTCCTTTCCTTTATGAGAAACTATATGTGATTCAACTTCCAAAGGCCAAGGAAGTTTTGGCTATTATAGTGGTTAAGTAAGAAAGATGATAACAAAGTCTCGGTTGCAAATTAATAAAATTTCAAGGACTATACAAATGATATATATCAAGAAGGTTTTGTAATCAAAGGATGACCACAATCATTTAAAGGAACATGTATCTCAATTGAGGCTAACTAGGTGAGTCTAACATCCTTATCATTTTATCGTGATTTTGTAGGTTTATCCTAGGTAAATTACCTTGTTATAAAGTGCCCTAAATTTATCTATTAGATAATTGTAACACCAAATTTATCCATTAGATAATTGTAACACCAAACTTAATTTAGGTTTGTGAGGCAGTTAATAGATTGTTCACTATGCATAATGATTGATACAATGGGAAAGGTGACAAACCTAAAATAGTCCAAAATTTGGGATGCATATTCACATTTAAGGAAGTCTCTGGACAATCATCATGTATTTCTGAAATGTGAATATGCATCCCAAATTTTGGACTATTTTAAAGAAATATGGTGCATTTAGGAACTTGGTGATTGTTGGGGTAAAGAGGAATATATGATCATACTAGAAGAGGTGGATTAGGCCCATAATTGGCCAAGGTTGCTTTGAATAAGGTTAAAACAAGGAGATACCCATGTTGATATTCACACCCTTTGGTCCACACCTACATTGGGATGGATTAAGCTTGAAATTTTGATGGGTAGCCAAGGGTAATCCTAGTGAAGTAGGAGGAGTATGTTTATTAAGAGATGATAAGGGAAAACCTCTACCTATCTTAGCTTATGATTTTGGTGTCAAGAACAATAATATGGTAGATTCTAGGGCCATGATATCCAGGGCCTCAAGATGACTTGGAAACTAAACAAGATATCCCTTAGTGTGGAAGGAGATTCCAAGATCAACATTGATCATATGAAAAAGCATAGATGAAGCTCAAGTGGTTATTGGAAACTATTCTATTGGAATCTAGAAACTTGGTGAATAAGTTTAAATCTATCTCCTTCAAACATATCAAACGAAAAGGTAATTATATTCTAGACTAGGCAGATAATGAAAGAAATCATTAAATTGCTCCTAGACATCTAGCATTTGTTGGGAAGAATAATTTTGTTACATTCAACTCAATCCCTAAGTTGTGCCTCCATGCTATCAAATGTTACTTGTATCTACCTTCTATACAATGATATTGAAGGGGTAGAAGGTTAGGCTAAGGATTTCTATATTGCTACTTAGATAAATTCCACATCTTCAATGTGTGGCATGAGCATATGCACAAAGCCTTGGAGGATATTTCTACGATAATGAAGATAAACCTTCATCTTGATGCTAAATTGGATGATTCTATCTACTATGAGAATTAAGATGAGGAGGAGGTGACATAAATCCATCCTATCAAATTTGAACAATGTTAAAAATGTCAAGGAAGTGGCAGAGGCTTTGTAAGGCTTGTGTAAATTTCAGTTTATTAGTCCCACCACCCTAGGATAAATGTCCCACCACGCTAGGATAAAGTTTTTTAGTTTATTAGTAATTCTAACACTACTTCAACTTATTACTCTAGGGTGAGGGCCACTATAATTTTCCCTACCACTAATATATCTTAAGACACCTATTGGTTTATGTTTGATGTCATTGTAGTATGTACCTTTTTAAAGATAGATAGTATATTTTATGGAGTTTGAGATAATAGGGAATATCACAAACTTTTATGGAATAGTTGATGTCATGATATGTGGTGTTTCAATTCACATATTATAATAGAAACTCTTTAGTATTGATGGTAGTATGTTCTTGGCAATGACACATTATTTTAGAAAAGAATCACATCCTTAAGGTTGAATCCATTTTTGGCATTTCTAGTGAGACAAATTTGAGAGGGATAACACATATAACATAGATGGATCTACTAAACACTTTGTTACCAAAATCCAAACTTTTGGCATTCTTTTTGTTCACTATTTCAAGAAAAACTATTGAACCATAATGCATTTAATCACTTCTTAAAAATTTAAAAATGTAGTAGAGGGAAATCTTCTAACATACATCTCAATTAAATAATTTATAATCTAGAAGTGAACAATGAAGCATATTTAACATATTTAACAATGAAGCATATTTAACATACTAAACTACATTCAAGCATATATACTCAATAATATATACATGTAGATCTAGATCTAGATAAGTCCATGAAATACTATAAAATATCTAGGTAGGACCCATGAAATGTGTACTTTAAAACATCTACTCATCATCAGCATATAAATAAATACAAATCACAGTTCATGAAATACTAAAATATATCTAGAAGAACATGTCATAGCAAGTTCGACATAGATAGTCAAAGTCCTGGAATGGCATATATAAAAAATAATGTGCACATCATACAGTTTAGTCTATGAAATAAAACTCTATGTCAGGGATGATCATCACTCAAGTTCAAATCTGAAAGAGGCCTCTTTCTTCCTCGTGAAATGGATGGATCTACCTCATGCTGTACACACAAGAGAAAGAACTTGCAATCAGATTTAAAAATTTTAAAAATGACATATGAAATTAAATATTTAAATGTAGGCTTTAAAGTGTGCATTTAAATTACCGTCTCACTTCCCACATTTTGTTGTGCAGGTGGTATAACTGTTTCATCTTCATGACCAAAAGTTTCACTTGCTAATTGCTAGAATTTCAAATAAAGCAAGTTTGAAATAAGTTACACTATAAAATTAGCATATAAAGACCTAGAAATTGCACATATAGAAAATTTTAAAGTAAAGTTTAGGACTTGAAAATGTGTAGATGGCTCATGAATTTGTCCTTGAGTACCAACCTGACCAATAGTCTCACTCCTATCATCCTGCACTTACATATATATGGGTGCATATATAAATTTATATAAACTCAAAAAAAGACCTAGAAATTGCACATATAGAAAATTTTAAAGTAAAGTTTAGGACCTGAAAATGTGTAGATGGCTCATGAATTTGTCCCTGAGTACCAACCTGACCAATAGTCTCACTCCTATCATCCTGCACTTACATATATATGGGTGCGTATATAAATTTATATAAACTCAAAAAAAGACCTAGAAATTGCACATATAGAAAATTTTAAAGTAAAGTTTAGGACCTGAAAATGTGTAGATGGCTCATGAATTTGTCCCTGAGTACCAACCTGACCAATAGTCTCACTCCTATCATCCTGCACTTACATATATATGGGTGCATATACAAATTTATATAAACTCAAAAAAAGAAACTTAGTACAAATTTAGTACAATTTTTTAAAACACATACTAGGGAATACTCAGGCATAGTAGCTGTCGATGGAGGTGTTAGTGCCTGAATTGACTGGTAGTTTTTTGAGCAATTTTCATGCAGGCACTCTCCCTAAGTATCCAAAAAAAATGTTCTAAGTGTTGGACCTCCTCAGTATTTTTCAGCTGCAGCATCATTTTTTCTTTGAGGAGGAGGTCATCATCATCATCTTGTCTTCGATGATGGTCTGCATCATCGTGTTCTCCGTCAACCGGTTTCTCATCGTCATCATCATATTTTATTATCGGGTGATGTTTGGATATCATCCTGATCCTGCTGATGAGCTACAGTGCGCCCTGATTTGCTTGTGGGGGTGATTTTTCAAGTATCCGGTGATCTTCCATTTATCACCTTGCCCAAACATGATGATGATGTTGCCCCGATATTCTGAAGGGGTTATTCTTTGAGTTGTTCGACCTGACTTGTTCTTTCTTAAGGGTCGTCATCATCATCATCATATTTCCAGTTATCACCGTGTTGCTTGCGGGGGTCATCATATTTTCTGCCTTCATGATATTTCGCCAGGGTGATATTCTTTATCATCGGGTGATCTTGGTTATGATCATCCTGATGATGTTGTTGAAGAGTTCTAAGTATGACCCGATATTCACCGGGGTCATCATATTTGAACGTCAGGATGATCTTAGTCAATATCATCCTGATGATGTTGTATCACTTCATGTTCGTTGTTTTGTCATCCTGATGATGCTGACGTCATTCTTATGATCAGGGTGATATCCAGTTTTCTGCTTGTCTGCATCATGATATTTCCGAAGGGAGATATCCGCCTGTCGGCTTCGTGCATTATCTAGTGGGGGGTGATCTTTTCAAGCATCATCATATTCATCTATCACCCCGATCTTATAGAGGAGCTACAGTGCAGCATGATATTTGTACATCAGGATGATATTTCCAAATATCCGGTTATCTTCCGAATATCATCCTGATGTCGATATGATGATGACGTCATCAAGGTCCGGGGGGGTCATATTTCTAACACTGATAATCTTGTGGAGATCCCCTGATATTTGTAAACATGATGATGACGTCATCCGGATATGAGGAGGTGCGCAGTAGGCAGATATGATGATGACGTCAGCAGGATATGATGATGATGTCATCAGGATGTTCATCGGCCAGACTTTTGGTATAGGCTCAGCAGGAGGATGTTCCTCCGATGGATCAGGTTGTGCGGATGAAGGCGTTTATCATGCAGGTGATATTGCGAGGATGATGCTGACGTCAGGGTGATTTTTCGAGCAACAGGATATCATGATGCTGAAGGATGATGATGAAGTCTTATACTAGTGTCGTCAGGAGCAAAAGCACCGACATCATATATGCTCATGACCTAGTATATAAAGTGTTAAAGAGGTCACCGCGGGGTGCATGTGGGATAATTGATATCCTGCGTATTCAAAGTATCATGATGATGAATCTCGGCGGGAAATGGTTGCGATCGACTGTTAGATGTTTTTCCCAAGGCCGCGGGTTGGTGCGCCTTTAATGGCGATTGTTGCAGAGGTATGGGCGATGGCGTGGACGGATCTGGTACCCGATTGAAGGTGTACATCAGCGGACAGTGGCGCAGGGCTCGAGAAATCTTCTTGTCTCCTCCCCTACCTGCTGCATTCATGTTTGGGCGCCAATCTGGTAATGCGTTGAGCGCCATTTCGCTGATACTGTGTATCTGGCGGGATTTTTGGTCAACCATGTAATTAATTGCTGAGCACCTACCTGGCTGTTATAAGCAGGTTGTGTTGCTCATTTGTTGGTTGTTGAAAGTTGATGATTTTGGCTCTGTAATGCATAACAAGCTGATCTGGTTGCTCTGTACAGCTTACCTGTGAGTTTATGTATCTCTTGTTGTTTGTTTTTGGCATGAACCCACTGATTTCATGATTAAACTTATATGAGAAATGCTGTTTAGCATGTGTTGTGTTAATTCTGTCTCCAGTATTGCATGTACTCTTCTTCTGAATCTGGATGTTTGGTAATGTTTAGATTCTAGAACATAGAATTCCTATGTTGACTGTCTGATCTTCTAACTTCTACTCAAGGGGTAGATTAAACTGTTTTCAGGTTGAACATTGGGAAGGGTATACTGCAGTAGGGATACCATAAGTAGAGATAACCTAACACTTTGTATTGGGAGATGCCTGTAAGGCAGGTATCACACATATCCCCTTGAAATCCAGTTTTAGTTGTTCATGCTGATCATTCACAGGTGTATGTCTACTGACTCCAGGCCCTGGATAGGCACCAATCATGCTTTGTTTTGTGTTATAACCATATCCAGCTTTGCATCCACACTTAAACTCCAAAGCAAAATCTAAAACCAACATTAGGACATTAGAGTTAGTTTTAGGAACCTCAGTCCTCTGTCTACAACTGCAAATAGGCCCAAGGCTAGCCCCTTTGCCCTTATCTTTCAGTTTTGGTCTACTTACAAGAGGACTATCTGCTTTCTGTCAGCATCCCAGCCTTGTATGCATAACCTCATGGATGTTGAGTAGGGAATACCCCCCTAGGTCTTGCAGAGCCTGAAGAAGAAGAGGAGATAAAATATAGAGTCTATCTCCTACACTGTTGGCCCCTGGCCCAGAGATCCTGTTGATCACTGATGGCTACCTTGTAGGGAAATCTGGGAATAAGCATCTAGTCTGGGAAAAAGTCAACAGGAGGATCAATGGAAGAAACACCTGAGCCAGGTGGTCGATCAGACATGGGAACTGCCACATGACCTGAGCCTCGCTGCAATAGTAGTGTTTCACATACATGTATGTATATAGTTATTTATTTAATTATACACAGTTTGTTAATTTAAAATATAATATTGATAAGTTTCAAAAGAAAAATGAAACTAGAATTAGATACATATGGTTTTAGGGTTAAGATATATTGGTTTACCCCGTAAGGTGTGCCAACCTCTATAGCTGTCGATGCAAAACTCAATGTATCAAATCGTGATGTGGCCCTAGAGCGACTTGAGATCTGTACAACAAATAGTTTACAATTATATAAATTAATTCATTAAATTATTTATAAAAAATTTGATCTACGTTCAAATTATACACTTGAAATATTTAATAAAATGTGGTCAATGTACCTGTGTAGGATTATCATCTGAATATAGTAGATCCAAGTATGACTCCACTCCAGTTGTAGCTGCATCTGATGTGGATGTAGGAGCAGGACCATAACATGGTTGATTGCAATTTGTACACAAATGTGCCCCTGACAGGCCTGGAGCTCTATGCTGAGATGCATCGACTCCTCCATGATGCTCTCCACCACTGAATTCAGCTGCCATGTGGGCAGCTTGTTCAGTGAGATTGCCTGAGAGTCTACTCAATGCTCCTAATGTCGACAAAACTGACTGTTGCTGAATAGGTGCAGGAATTGTGGGCAAAACAGGATCAACCATAGGAGCAGGAGGAACAGGTCGATTGGGGTCAACTCGTGCCCCTGGTCTGTGTTGTGGCATGCCACGACCAACACCCTGAAAATCTCTCATATCAAAATAATTGGGTTTTTGACCCAATTGAAACTCCACCCATAATTTTCTCAAAAAATATAGCGGCACCTCACAATTAGCATGTGGTGGGTGATCAAACACCATCCACCACCGATCCCAAAAATGTCTCGAAATCCCCTCATGCGTACACCACTTAATTGATATTCTTTTTTTTGTTGCAGCTATAGGTTGATTAGTTTTTGGGTGACGAAAAAATGGGGCTAATGTTTGTTTTGTAATGTGGAGGTCATGGATGTCTTTATATGAAAGACCATTTGCATAGAATTTCCTCCTCTCCTCCTGCCAAAGCTGAAATCTATTTAGGTCTACATCGATAGACCTAACAGAATCAATAATGGTTTGCATCGAAGATGCAAACCGAACCACATGCGGAGGCATCAAGTGAGTTTGATTATTAATCAAATTAATGTTTTGCTCAATTGTATTAATATTTTCATTAATGTTTTGCCGCAATCGGGCCTCATCAAATGGAGGGGGTGGGGGGTTTTGAGGTGGATCATGGGGTGGGGGGTTTTGAGGTGGATCACGGGGTGGGGGGGTTTCATAAAGAATGTCATCTATTAAAAATTCATCTAGACTCTGGTCATCCATTAGATCTGTCTCCTGCAAATTTTCAAATATGTAAATTCATATAAAAAACTTACAAATGTATAATTTCACAATTTATATATATATGTATATTGAAAACTTAAACAAATATCTATAAATTTAAACTTAATCTAGAATAGATCTATAAATGATTTAGTTTAAAATATCCATGAATTCAGAGAGCACGTAATACTTGAAAATTAAACACATGCACAAGTTTATCATATAATATGAACAATCAAATGATGATGCCTCATACCGATGTCTCCTTAAATTAATCCAACATTTCCCTAAAATATTATATTCTCCTTCCTACTTCATTCCTCTTTAACCATTTTTTAGAGGGTTTTTGAACTATAGAATTGGTATTTATAGATAAAATATGGAATAATTAGAAAAAAGATCTCACAAAAATTACCAAGAGGAAGTTATGCAAAAAATTACAACATAAAGCTATGTCTAAATTTTTAGATCATTAAATTCACATAGTGGACAAGGTTGCAGGTTCTAGGTCCTAGTCATACACCAAGGTGTCACTCTACCTAACAAGGTCTTGTCGTATCATCATTTTTCTCAAAATTATAATGGAAGTTACATTTTGACACCTTATATAGTCCAAATTTAAAAGTGCATGCCAAGTGTATTAGATTCCCATTTCTCTATTAATCAGGCTACTTCTAGCTTCTAAGTTAAGCTCAATTGTGATGGTGTGACATGAAGATGTCTACGTGATGCCCTGACATTATAGGTTCCTGACATTATAGGTTCCTATTTCTCTTCCTATATTAACTCCAATTTTACTATAGGCTTCTCATGTGTCTCAAAAGAGCGGTACAGATTATGACTTAATTGAACATTGCATGCTACTTTTATACTACATTTATTACCAATACTACATTTATAACAATAGTGACCTTGTTAAAGACTACATTTATACCAATACTACAACATTGTATTCCAACAATATGAGTTACCTTCTGCTGAAGTGTAAAACCCCTAAAATATCATTTTGAAACCTTATTAAATGTTAATTTCCAAACCCTAATATGAGAATTTGAAACCCTAAAATGTCATTTTAAAACTCTATTATGTGAATTTTCAAACCCTAATACATCATTTTGATACCCTAAAAGGTGAAAAGTGAAGCCCTAAACATCTACTTTAGAACCCTAAAATTTATATTTGAAACCCTAAATTGTGGATGTCAAGTTCCCTAAATTGTAAATTTGAAACTATAAAATGTGGATGTCAAGGGTAGAAGAATGTTTTCCTCAATATTTTTAAATGAACTAAGGGTAGGTGAAGGATTAAGGAATGATCCCAACTTCATATAAGATTGCACACCGTATGTCGATATGCAACTATATTAATCCATCTACTAGAATGGACCCAAAACTAAATGAGAATTAGCATAGGTCTACAAATGTCACCATTGCACTAGTTAATACATGTTGATGTTATCTAAATCATATTTAATTGTGAAACTAAAACAAGAGGAGAGAAAATTAAATGTTAATTTCCAAACCCTAATATGAGAATTTGAAACCCTAAAATGTCATTTTAAAACTCTATTACGTGAATTTTCAAACCCTAATACATCATTTTGATACCCTAAAAGGTGAAAAGTGAAGCCCTAAACATCTACTTTAGAACCCTAAAATTTATATTTGAAACTCTAAATTGTGGATGTCAAGTTCCCTAAATTGTAAATTTGAAACTATAAAATGTGGATGTCAAGGGTAGAAGAATGTTTTCCTCAATATTTTTAAATGAACTAAGGGTAGGTGAAGGATCAAGGAATGATCCCAACTTCATATAAGATTGCACACCGTATGTTGATATGCAACTATATTAATCCATCTACTAGAATCTAGACCCAAAACTAAATGAGAATTAGCATAGGTCTACAAATGTCACCATTGGGTGCTAGTTAATACATTGATGTTATCTAAATCATATTTAATTGTGAAACTAAAACAAGAGGAGAGAAAATTGTTTATTGAAGTAAAATATAGATGCAAATTTGTTATTCCAAGTTTAAAGTTGTAGTGAATTTTTTTCAAACCATAGTGGACTATAAATTTATTTTTCATTTCTTACATGGAACTTATGGATAAGTTTACCACAACTGATAAAATGTACATTTAAATCCATGCATAAAATCTTATGGCCATAGTGCATCAAACGTGTTGGATAAACACTATGGACTCAAGGGAAGCAGGTAAAACAAGTATATAACTAGAACAACACAGGCTATAGAAAACACATCCTCATTGGTCCATCATTTAAATGTATCATGAAGGTATCAAGGATGGAAGGATCACATGTCACAAAAGATTATCCAAGCTTCTAGATAGGTTGAATCAAAAAGGTATATATCACTATTTACATGCTCAAACCCTAATCAAGATATGATAGGAAAAGATAAACAAGGATGAATGCAAACCGTAGGTAAATCTATTTAAGAAAAAGATAAAAGTGAGAAATTAGATCTAAGAACTGTAATTAAAAAAAGGCCAAACTAGTACTATAAAATCCTAGGTGATGGAATGTCAAGTTCACTAATAAATATAAAGGAAATCCATTTGACTATTACTGGATACAATTTCAATACATCTAACAGTTGTGTTACACAAAATGAACCACTAGTCAATGATCATAGTGCCTTACACTTGAAGATGATTGGGGTCCATTAGAATTTATATCTTATAGTTTTGGTAAGTATCATGTGGATCTTAAAAGGCTTATGGTATTCGATTATTAAATACATATGACCAAATATCGTTCTATTTTAATATGGACCCTTAAATAATGTGATATTTCATAGAATGGAAAGAGTCTAGGAGTTTAATATGGTTCATATACATTACACTCAAGTGAAAACTATGGTCAGGTTCACAAATAAATGTAAAGGAATATCATTTAACTATTATTAGATACTTGTAATTTTGATATATCTAACAATTAAGTGACACAAAATTAACCCCTAATCAATGATCATAATGTTTTACAAGAAGATGATTTGGGTCTATTAGACTTTATGTCTTATATTTTTGGTGATAGCAACCTTACTGGCATATCAGACAGGAACTTCTAATAGCCAACAGTGACAGATATCAAAGATAGGGTATAGTCTTATAGCCAACAATGACAAATAAAAAATAGGGTATATAGTTTTATATGATTCCTCAATATTCATCTTGATAGTTAATCATCAACACTGAAGCATCTACATGCCTCCTCTTGATACATTTTCATCTTCAAACTTATCCCTTTTATCATTATATTACATATACTAATTTGGTTTTTTAGGGTTTAGGGTTTAGGTTTTTAGGGTTTGTAGGACAACATGGTTTTAGGGTTTATAATTTGGTTTTTTAGGGTTTATAGTTTACGTTTTTAGAGTTTGCAGTACAACATGGTTTCAAGGTTTATAATTTGGTTTTTTAGGGTTTATAGTTTAGGTTTTTAGGGTTTGTAGTACAACATGGTTTTAGGGTTTATAGTTTCAGTTTTTTAGGGTTTATAGTTTAAGTTTTTTAGGGTTTGCAGTAACATGGTTTTAGGGTTTGCAGTAACATGGTTTTAGGGTTTGCAGTAACATACAATCACAAAATTCTAATAACAAGTAAAACCCTTAAATAACAAATAAAACCCTAATTTTCATTTTAACCCTACAATTAGGAAAAAAAGTATTTAAAACAAGCTAAAGATAGGTAGAGAACCAACCTGGAAGAGCTCGAGGGTGACGAGGTGGCGAGAGGAGGTGAGAGGGCAAAAAAAACTCTGTTGTTTCCCTTGTCTGGTCCTTGACAACGCGTACCCGTTTCTTGCTGTCCGCTGTCGCTGTCGTGCTCTGTGGGTGAAAATGAGCCCGCAGAGCTCTTTTTTTAAAAATATATAATTTTTTGAAAACGAGTACCCGTTTAGGCTCGGGTGCCCGTTACTAAACGGGTACCCATTTAGGCTCGGGCACCCGTTCCTAAATAGGTACCCGTTTCTTTGAAAACGGGTACCCGTTATCGGCGGCATTTTTTTTGCCTACGCGACTTCCCCTATATGTGGACCCAGTTTCTTGCGGGTACCCATGGACCAAGATTTATGTGATAAATCACAAGGTTGGCAACATTCTTGGACATATCTGACTGGTTATGGATGAGAGTATGCAGGGGTCCTAATCCTACTCCTACAACTAACAAGTTGGAAATATGGAATGATTTGAATTTATTTTGTTTTGGATGCAAGATAGGGGGTTTTGGATCATAACTACTACACAAGTAGACTGGTGCCTATCTCAGGGCAAGAAGTCAACTAGACGTATACAAGAGAATGGCTTGCAACTGGCATTCGAGTTTCAAGGGGTTAGGACTAGTGTTTGCCTTACAAATACCACCCAAGGATAAGTATTTAACTATCTCTACTTACAAATATCCTAGCTGACATACAATCTTCTCCATACTCAACCTAAAACAATTTAATCCACTCATTGAATGGAAGTTAGAGATTAAGCATGTGATATAGAAATCTATACCCTAGAATCTGAGAAACCCTTAGCAACCAGATTCAAAAGAAGAAAATGCATACAACAAATGGAGATAGACAGATAAACACATACAACAATGAAGTATTTTTCATATAAAATGACATGAAACTAAACTTATGTATAAGATGCACTCAAATGCAACTCATAAACTCCAACAGAGATAAAACAACCAAGAAAATGCTCTATTTTTTGTTATTTTTCCCCCAAAAAAGCCCAAGTCTTCAACAACCTAAATGAGTAACACAGTTTGCCTTTTATAGCAAGACTGTGAACTCAGCAATAATAGTACATGGTCTTTCAAAAATTTGCTAGATACACTGCATGATTTGCAATGGCGCTCAAAATATTGAATGCAATAGGTGGGATTGAGAGATGTGCTGCCATTCGCAGGTTTTCCATTAAAATCAGTGGTTGACTTGTCCATCATCGATCAGACCTCTGTAATTTCGCCATCAATGCCAACCAGCCCACAGTCTCCCCTCAAAATTTGCAGTAGCGTGTCTCTGAAGTTTTCCCGCTTGAAAATAGCTGCAAATGCAAAGGAAATCCATTGCTGTTGAACATTAAGACATAGCCATCGATTTCCCTCCTATCGCTGAGATTAACAGCGCCAAAACACTCTGAAAAGTCAATGGCCAATGGGAATGTGCCACGCAGGCACCCCGTGCTTCTATCACTGACCTTTCCTTTCATTCATTTTGCTCTTTTCGCCATGTATATGCATGTTCAAATGCATATACAACTACCCACCTTTTGCCTTTTAAAAAACCCTTGTATATGCCAATGCATATACATACAACTGTGTGCATACAAGGCGTAAACCCCAAATTATTATAGAACAAATTGAAAACACCTTCGGGTTTCGCCTTGTATCTCCATTTTGCATCTATCTCTTTGTATATGTGCATATACATTCACCTCATGCATACAAGGCATGGATGCCAGCCACTCATGAATTGGATTGAAACAGTTTTCAAATTCAGGCCTTGTATCTCGCCTTTCTTGTATATTGGCACATACAAGCGCAAATATACAAGTCATGGATTCCAACTCATTTATTAGCTAGATTGAAAAATCTTTGGAACCCGGCTTGTATCTTACCCAATGTATACTTCCTTTGTCTATCGCATATACAAACGCGATATACAACCCGCGGACTTCAAAATCCATCTATTGCAACATATTATCCTTCCACGTCCGGGCCTTGTACATTTTTTCTTTGTATCTTTTGCTCGCATATTCGATTGTATATTTGGAATATACAATCCAAACATATAATGGCGGATTTCAAAATATTTCACATATACTGTTAACTCTTTGGCCACGTCCACCTTGTACCTGTCCGCTTGCATAATCCTCTTGTATATGCAAATGTATGTCACACATACAAACAACCTGTATATTGGAGATACAATCACCTTTGTATGTGCACCGGGCCCCACCTCTTGTATGATCCTTTAGCATATATAATCTGATCCTTTCACTGTAGTGAATGCATATTGGCTCTTTTGTATGTTTTTCATTGTATATTTCCTTATGCATCCACTACAATGAACTCGATATACATTTAGCATTGTATAACTTCCTTGTATGTCGCTAATGTAACTTTCCTTTGCATGTTTCCAATGTATGTAGCCGTTGTATGTATAAACATACAAACCCGATATACAAGCAAACTCAACATACAACTGCAGAATATTCCCGGGATCTGTGATAGATTCCCTAATGTATATGCAAACCCAATATTCACTTAAAGATGCATATAACTCATTTTTCTCACCATTTTCAAAGGCTGATGGAAATTTCTGCAAACCCGCCAATGGTGTCTCCTTTTGTACATACAAACCCCTTTGTATATACAAAGACACATGCATTTTAACTGTGAAGGCCAAAAAACTTATCATTTTTCTAAATTTTTTGGAAGGTTCCTGCGAATGTAAAATGCTTGAAACCTGATGTCTGAGTAGGCACCAACACAGGGTTTCAAGAGAAACAATTTCAAGAGGAATCTTCTTTCAAAAGAAGACTACAGTTCTGGAGAAGAAGTCGATCACTACTCATTAGATGAGGAAAGAGGAGAATCTCTATTCATGGCTAGGGTGATCTCAAATCGTTCAGACAAGACTGTAGATGAAGAAGAATATGAAGTTGATTTTGAAGATGAACTTATTTCTGCTCTTAAAGACTTGGATTGTGCAAGGAAAGAGAATCAAGAACAAAGAGATTTGATTGAAGCTAAGACAAAAGAATGTACAAGACTTGAGAAAGAAATTATGTCACTCAAAAGGGAGTTGGAGAAGGCAATGTCTGGAAGTTTGGATGATACTGAATGTACAAATCTCATCATGCCTCAAGGAAGATCTCTTCATGCAAGGCAATTCTCCATGAACAGGTTCAATCATTTTTTCTTTGGTTATTGTTTTATCTGCAACAAATTTGATCATAAAGCTATAGATTGCAAGTCTGAAATGAATAAAAGGAATCTTGTAAGTAGGAATTCTCTTGCTTCACTAGTGGATGTCAATGTGGTATGCCAAATGTACAAGAAGTTTGGACATATAGCAAGATATTGTAGGAGTGGTTTGGCAAAATCAAAATCTCAGTTGATAGATGTCATTGAGCAAGCAGAGGAAAGTGATTGCTCCAAAAGATAGGAGACAAACAATGGAATTGAAAATTCAATGATTTTCCAAATAAAATTGCATGCTTAAGGTCAAACAAATCTCTGGGTGATAGACAATGGATCTACAAATCACATGACAGGTGATAAGAGCAAATTCATCAATCTTGGTAAGTGGAATGGTGGATTGGTCAAGTTTGGAGACAATTCATCTGAAAAGATCACTAGAAAAGACACCATAAGTATTGATGGTAAATCTAAAACACATGATGTTCTTTATGTAGAAAGTCACAAGCATAATCTTCTCAATGTAAGTCAAATTTGTAGCAAAGGATATAGTCTCACATTTCATGATCAAGGGTGTGAAATCAAAAGAGCAAAGTCTAGAAAATTGGTGGTAGAAGGATTTAAGACAGAAGGCAACTTGTATAATCTAAAGGGAATTAATGAAAGGACTTGTCTTCTAGGACAAACAAATGAATGTTTGCTGTGGCATAAAATGATGGGGCACATCAACTTTGACAATCTCGTGAAGATCGGCTCCATGCAAGCAGTAAGAGACATGCCAAAGATCATCAAGCCTACAAGCACCATATACAAGGAATGCCAGATTGTGAAGCAGACAAGGATAAGTTTCAAGACCATGGAGTATTCTACTACAAGGCCATTAGAGTTGGTTCATATTGACTTGTGCAGATCTACTATGATAAAGAGTCTACAAGGTGAGAGGTATTTCATGTTGCTCATTGATGATTTCTCTAGAATGACACGGGTTACATTTTTAAAAGAAAAATCATAAGCTTTTAGTAGATTCAAGATTTTCAAGTCCATGGTTGAAAATGAAATGAATGCTAGAATCAATTGTTTAAGGTCTGATAGAGGTGGTGAGTTTACATCAAATGAGTTTGAAGAATTTTGTGAAGAACATGGAATCAAGAGGCACTATTCTGTTGCTAGAACTCCTCAGCAAAATGGTGTTGCAGAGAGGAAGAATAAGATTGTTCAAGTGATGGCCAGGACAATATTGAATGAAGCTAAGCTGCCTGATATATATTGGAAAGAAGCAATTCACATCGCAGTCTACATTCTTAACAAAGGACAACTAAGAAGACACAACACTAAGACACCTTATGAGCTATGGAATGGAAGACCAACATCAATCAAGTATTTTAGAGTTTTTGGAAGAAAATGCTACATTAGAAGAGATGAATAAGGTCTGGGAAAGTTTTACTCAAGGGTAGATGAAGGAATTTTCCTTGGATACTCAACTACCAGAAAAGATTACAAGTGTTACAACAAAAGACTGAGGAAGATAGTTCAGAGTGCAAATGTTAAAGTGGATGAAGAGTCGCATAAAATCACAGATGAGCAAGAAGACTGTTGGTCAGATGAGCCTTCCTGCATAGAAGAAGTTGAAGAAAAGGAAGAAACTCATGAGAAGACTGCCAAGACTCCTACCAAGTATGTTCAGAAGAATCATTCAGAAGAACAAATCATTGGAGAAAAGAATGAAGGAGTACAGACAAGAAGAAGATTTTCAAGAATAAATGAACAAGTAAGCTTTTCTTTACTGTCAAGAGTAGAACCTAAAATTTTTGATGAAGCTAGCAAGGATGAAGGATGGATACAATTTATGGAAGAAGAACTAAATCAGACAAAGAAGAATCAAATTTTGGAGTTGGTGCCAAGGCCTGTAGATAAGAATGTGATAGGTACAAAATGTGTATTCAAGAACAAATTGAATGAAGATGGAGAAGTGGTCAGGAACAAAGCAAGGTTAGTTTGCAAAGGTTATTAACAAGTTGAAGGCATTGACTATGAGGAGACATTTGCTCCGGTAGCAAGGATGGAAGCAATCATAATGGTTCTTACATTTGCAGTGCATAAGGGATTTAAGGTATATCAAATGGATGTCAAATCGACATTTCTGAATGGTTACTTAGAAGAAGAAGTCTACATAGAGCAGCCTGATGGATTTTAGTTATCAAAAAACCCAAACATGGTATGCATAATTAAGAAGGCTCTGTATGGTCTCAAACAAGCCCCTAGGGCTTGGTATGCAAAGTTGGATAAGTACTTACTCCAACAGGGTTTCAAGAAAGGTACAATAGATAGTAATCTTTACATCAAAATTAAAGGCAAACAAATTCTAATTGTTGTTGTATATGTTGATGATATAATCTTTTATGGATATGATGAGATATGTAAGAAGTTTACAAAAGAGATGCAGAAAGAATTTGAAATGTCTATGTTAGATGAGCTATCATTCTTTCTTGGACTCCAAATTACTCAATCAAAGGATGGCATCTTCATTTCTCAAGAAAATTATGTCAAGGAGATGTTGAAGAAGTTTGGCATGGAGACTACAAACCAATGAGTAATCCTATGGTAACTGGTTACCATTTAAGTAAAGATGATGAGTCACCTGAAGCTGATCAAACTTTATATAGGTCAATGATTGGTGGCCTACTATACTTAACAACATCAAGGCCTAGCATTATGCAAGATGTGTGTTTGATTGCAAGGTTTCAAGCAGATTCTAAAGAAACACATGTGAAGGCAGTCAAGACATTTTTTAGATATTTGAAGAGCACTCTGGAACATGGGTTGTGGTATCAAAAAGGTGATGAATTTCCCTTGAGTGCTTATATTGATGCAGATTGGGATGGCAGTGTTGATGATAGAAGAAGTACCAGTGGATGAGATTTCTTTTTGGGAGATAGGTTGGTCTCATGGATTAGTAAGAAGCATGATTCAATGTCTTTATCAACAACATAAGCAGAGTATATAGCTGCAGTAGCTTACCACACTCAAATGTTGTGGATGAAGCAAACATTGAAGGATATCAAGATAGTTTATGATGAGCCCATTCCTATTTTGTGTGACAATATAAGTACCATCAATATTTCAAAGAATCTAGTGATGCATTCTAGAACCAAGCATATATCTATCAGCTATCACTTTTTGAGAGAGAAGGTTGCAAATCAAAATTCAAATTGGAGTATGTGTCCACAAAGGATCAGGTTGCAGACATCTTTACAAAGTTACTTTCTAAGGACACATTTGAGTATCTCAGACATAAGTTAGGGGTTGTTGCCCCTCCTAATTAGATGCATAGTTGGTGCATCTGTCTAGGGGAGTAGGTCAAGACATATCTTTATCCTTGGATTGATGGAGGCTACCTCTCAAGGGGAGCAAGTAGTTAAGAAGTTGAGAAGGATGACAAATTGATTAATTGGTTAGGGGGAGTTGACAGCTAAGGAGAAGTGAAAGAAAAATGTAGATAGGGGGAGCCAAAAGAAGATCAGTTCAAAGGAAGACCACTGGCCCTTTGTCCTTGATGTCAAAGGGGGAGAAAATTACATATCAAGTTAAGTGTTGCCATCAATGCTAAAGGGGGAGATTGTTGCAAGTGTGTTGTCATTGATGTCAACAATGTTGTGTTATGGAAGGTTGGAAGTGGAAGTGATGATAACAGAGATGATGTCAACAGTTCTATGGTGTGTTGATTAGTGTTGGTGTTGCCAAAGAGAGATTGTTGTAGACAGAGAAGCAAAGTGATGAGTGTATGCTGAGGTGATCAGAGATGGATCAGTGAAGTTGTGAAGAGAAGGGTAAGGTGATGGAAGTCATTTACATGGAAGTATGCATTGGATTAGTATCATCTGTACATAGTTGTACACTATCTTTTGAAGTTCATGAAGAGGTGAAAGTTGTATGATGATATGAAGAAGTTGTAGTTTCTTGTTGAAAAGAGTTGTGATTGTTGTATGATGCTTTGAATGATGTCTCTAGTGTGGTTAATATTGTATTCATTGTTTCCAGATGAAAAACATTGATTTAGCTTTGAAAGAAAGTTTTAGGAAGTCCAAAGCACTGGAAGTTGCACAGAATAATCCTGAGAGAATGCTCTGCATTCCTCCGCATTTGATGGTATGGCCTTGCAGTTTGGAAGTTAGACAGAGACAGGTGTGAAGAAGGTATGTTCTTGATTTCAGAGCTTGGCAATTACCGCAAAAGAGTCTAGAGCTTGTAGAGTGAAGATAGTGTTTCTGTGTTGGTGCAGTCAGAGAGGGTCCGAGGAATGCTCCACATTCCTCCACATTAGAAGATGTGATGTTGCAGTTTGAAGGATAGCCAGATATAAATGAGAAGATTGATATATTCAAGTTTCAGATGATAAGTTGTACCGGAAAGGTTCTCTAGAGTCAGCAGAGCAAAGACAAATCTTGTTGTTGATTAGGGTTGTTTGGAGAAGAATGCAAAAGCCATAGCATTCCACTATAATTTATCTTTTGGATTTTTTGTTTGGAGGATGAGTTTAGTTTATCTGTATGTTTGTTCATTTCAGGTTTCAGGTGCTGAAGTGAACCACAAGTTGGTTTTTCAATGTTCTATCTCAAAACTGGGTGTTCAGTGTTTGTAAGTGATGCCAGGTTCAGTATCTGTTTATTTTTGCCAGAAAGAAAACATATATTTAAAAGAAAGAAATGTTTGAGAAGGTTTGTGCAAGTCTTATGTTGCTTGTGAAGTGATCCGCATGGTGCTAATTGGTCTCTTTGGTACTGCTTTAGGTTTGGAGCTACTTTAAGGAAGGATAAGTGTTTACTGGGCTGACTTGATGTGTTTTGATGATCCTACCAGATGTTTTGAGGTGTGCACCATCTTGGAAGAATATGTTAAGGAAGAATAAGTCTTGGTTATCACTTGGCTTGAGCTGCACTAGATTTCTATACCATTTGGAAGCTGACTTGTGCCTGTTGCACGTTTCACGTTTCATCTTGGCCGATGAAGGAGAAAGATTTCTATAATGATGATCGTGGGTTCCCTTTTTGTCTAAATGTGCAAGCATATTTCAGGGCATCTATCGATTTCTCAAGTGATATCTTCTCATCCCTCGACAACTCTCAAGTGTACCCTTCATCAGATCCCAAGGATTGTAGTACTCTCCTTGTTGGAGATACTATTGATGTCCTAATGGACCCTCAAGCAAAATATTAAGTCATACAAATTGGCCAATGCTTGTTCTATGAAGAGCAACATTCACATTCTAATCTTCTTCATGAATTTCCTAAACTATTTGCCTAGTCATATGTGGATATGCTAGGTATTGGCTCAAATGTCATGGTCCATAACATAGTGCTATATCTCGATGCCCAGCCTGTAAAACATAAAATTTGTAAAATGAATCCCAAGGTTGCCTTAATGGTCAATGCTGAGATTGAAAAACTCCTACAAGCTGGTTTCATCCACCCAATTGTCTATTCACCTTGGCTCTCAAATATTGTTGTTGTCGCTAAACCTAACAACTGCTTCTGAATATGTATCGATTTTCATGATCTAAACAAAGCATCCTTGAAGGATGATTTTCCTTTACCAAATATTGATCTGATAGTTGATTCCACATCTAGTAATGCCTTGATCTCTTTTATGGAAAGCTTCTTAGGTTATAATCAGATTCTAATTAACCCTGAGGATAAACCTATGACCACTTTTACATCACCATACAGAAATTATTGTAAATGTGGTCATGCCGTTTGGTCTTAAGAATGCTGGAGCAAATTATCAACGTGTAATGAGCCTAATTTTTCATGACTTCATTTACAATATCTTGGAAGACTATGTTGATGACATCTTGGCCATGTCTGTCCTATGCCAAGATCACATGCATAATCTCTAGTGTATCTTTGAGCATATATGGCTCTATAATATGCGACTAAACCCCCATAAGTGTGTCTTTGGGGTTGAATTGGGTAAACTTTTGGGGTTCATAGTTTTGCATCATGGTATTGAGGTGGATACTAAAAATATCGACGCTATTGTGAACATGCCACCCCCAAAGAACATATCTCAACTTTGAAGTTTTTAAGGCAAAATTCAATCTATTCACCTCTTTATTTCACAACTTGCTGATCAAACTCTTCCATTCACACATCTTAAGAAGAATGTTCATTTTGGAATGAAGATTATCACCAAGCCTTTGAGGATCTTAAGTCCTATTTGGCCAATCCTTCTATCTTCATGCCAGCTATTTATGATCGTCCATTTCTTCTCTACACTTCAACATAATCTCATGCTTTGGCGGCTTTACTAGCCCAGCATGATCACAAAGGTAAGAAACATGTTGTATAGTATATCAAATGAACCCTACTCAATTATAAAACTCATTACACAATGTTAGAAAGGCAATGTCTAGCTCTCATATTTGCTACAAATAAGCTTAGACATTATCTTCTTCATGCTGAAATGCATGTTATCATTAAATTTGATCCTCTTAAACACCTCTTTTCTAAAACAGATCTATCTAGTCATCTTGCTAAATGGGTTATGTTGCTTATCAAGTTTGACCTAAAGTTTGTCTCCTAGAAGGCAATTAAAGGACAAGTCGTAGCCGACCATTTAGCTGAGGTCCCTTCTCCTTCTTCCTTTCTTAATCAGGATTCATTCCTTGATGATTATATCCCCTCCTTAGAGGATGAACGACCATGTGAATTATTCTTTGATAGATCCATATGTCAAACTGGCTCTGGGGTGGGTGTCGTACTAGTCCCTCCTTCAAATAAGCCAATGCCACTTTATTTCCATCTAAATTTTCTTTGCATTAATAACATAGCTAAGTACAAAGCCCTTATTGCTAGCTTGCATGCAACATTGTCTCTCAACATCAAGAATAGTCATATCCATGGTGATTCACAGTTGATTATAAAGAAAGTCACCGGTTCTTATTAGGATAAACAAGATAAGTTGTCTCAATACTGGGACTTAGCTTTATCACTACTTACTAAGTTTTCATCTTTCACTATCAACAATATTCCTCATAAGGATAACTGGCAAGCGTTGCTTACCTTGTACTTTGCAATGATTCTACGAATGACTATCACTTCATAATTCAAATTCTTTCCTCACCAGCTATTGGTGATTCTAACTCTTCTAGTTTTCTTTCTTGTTACACTATTGATTCTGAGGAATGGTACTCCCATCTATTTAGTTATTTGAATTATGGCACCTTCTTGAATGGTTCATCCAAATGTGCTCAAACTCGCATTCGCAAGCTCATGACGTGTTATATTATTCTTTCTAATTTTCTATTTCATCATTCCTATTAGGGTCTCTTCCTGCCTTGCTTAACCAAGGCTAAAATCCTTGTTGTACTTGAAGAGGCCCATTTAGGTTCCTGTGGGAGGCATTTTGGTGGATGTGCCCTAGTTCAAAAATTGCCATGAATGGGTTACTATTGGGAAAGCATGGAACAAGATTACTTTTCCTTTGTTAAAAAGTGCTCTTAGTGTCAGCAACATAGCAACCTGATCTAAGCTTTTGCTCAGGAACTTCATGCCCAGGTAGCACCTTGGCTATTTTCTATTTGGGGCTTGGATATCATAGAAAACATTGCTCCACCTTCTTATCAAGGTCATGTATTCATAATAACAACTACCGAGTTCCACTTGGATCCACCACTGCTAAAGTAATCTATTTCTTTCTCCTAGATAACCTTATTTCTCACTTTAGACTCCCTTCTAGCCTTGTTTTTGATAATGGTACATCATTTAAGAATAAGGACATGAAACAATTTCTAGAAAAACATCATATCCAACATCACTTCTCTACACCATACTATCCCCAGTCCAATGGCCAAGCAAAAGCCTCTAATTAAACTATCGAGCAAATTCTTCGCAAAGCGGTAAATAAACATGGTAAAGATTGGCATACCCAACTCTCATATACATTGTGGGCCTATCATACGAGCATTCATATGGCTACTGGAATAACTCTGTACAATCTCATCTATGTTGTCGACGTTGTTATGCCTCCAGAGTTGGAAATTCTCTTGTGAATTTCCCTCCAAGGCCTCATCGATAACAATACCTATCATGATCAACATCTTTTACAACTTGAAATGCTTGATGAATAGTGCCTACATGCTCTTGAACACCTTCAAGATTACCAAAAGACCTTAAATCGTAGTTATAATCATGGAGTTCTCCATTGATCCTTCGAAGTTGGTGACCTTGTGTTGTACAAAAACCAACGAAATGTGAATGCTCTTGCTGGTATGAAGGGAAAATTTAGTTCGAATTGGTTGGTACCCTACATTGTCACCTTTGTCTACGGATCTAGCGCATATGGTCTCTCTATGATGGGTGATAAGCCTCTTAAAGAGCCCATCAATGTTATGCATTTGCATCGATTCTATGCTTAGTTTCCTTTCTTTATGTGGCATTTGTGTAACACTATTATATTTAGGATATAAATTTTAGCTTACCATATGCCATTCAATCATTAACATATTTCCTTGTAGTGTTATGATTTCTTTTTGAATTGCATATTCATTCAATAGGCAATTTTTATTTTAATGCAAAATGCATTTGTTTGTTTAGTGTTCTTTAATGCTTTACACTCTTGTGTTATGCTTGTGTTTCTCTTCTTGACACGTCTAATGTTGTCTTGAATGTTAGTTATAATCTTCATTTTTACAATGGAAATTATCTCATTCTCTTTATAATGTCGATTATTTAATTGTGTAAACAACTAATTAATCTCTTTTTAGTCATGTAATGAGATCTTTCATAACTATTTAATTAGATAGCTTTCTTTGTTAATTTACCAATTAGATCTTCATTGTATTTAATTCTGTAAATCTCATCAATTATTATTTAATTAGATCATTCTAGTAGTTAATTAAACACTTTCATTAAGTTGTTTAATAATATCTGAATAGCATGTAATTAAATAATTTCCATTACATACACAAAATATATACATCATCTCATAACAATTACATATCGATTCAAAAAACAAAATCTCTATATATATCAAATGTTTCTCAGTACATCATGATACACAAAAAAATTGCCACTATATCAAAATGTGGTGTGTCAAAACACATGTCTATACAAAATATGCTATCGCCCATGAGAGCCTGAGCCCTCTGGCCCTAGTGGTGGCTGTTGTACAAATGGCTCTTGTCGGGAGGTTGAAGATTGTGACTGGCTGCGACTCCAAGTCTGTAGACCTCTCACCATGCCTCTCAGCTTTGCTACCTGTATCATCACATCAAGTACAGGCTATTGTAACCGTGCGACCTTAACTCATAGCTAATTGCTCATTTGGATCAAGCTCTGTACCTTGGGATGATCTAAACCTATAGTAGGTGTGCTCTATTTTATCTCTAGATCTCCTCTCATGATATTTAACTAGCTATGTAGAGCATCATGTGTAGCCTCTGCACTCTCAGCTCTCGTCACTACCTGGTCCTACTTTGTTGTGATAGAGGTGACCTCTGTCATGGCTCGATCTCTCTAGCTTTAGATCTCCTCTAGAGCAGCTCTTAGCCATGCCACAGGCTTGAATATCTCCACATGTCACCCAACAATTTGCTGAGGCCTATAATTGGCTCGCACATCAAGTGTTGGAGTTGTATAGTGGGAACCATCTCTGCTAGCACTCGACTGATGTAGTCGAGCCACTCTTGTGTGCGCACTACAGAATGCAAACCAAATTAAAGTCATATATCACATCATATATATCAGTCAAAATCAAATGCATATCTATCATGTTCTACTCAAATCAATACAAATATAACATCCTCGCCTGGATCCCCAACCTGCTAGTCAAGGTCTAGTAGAGCTCCATGCCTCATTTGTGTCATGCTAGAAGCACTGGTAGATATTGCAGCTACCCCTGTCATGGGTGTCAATGTGGGTCTCATCACAACTACACTTCTATACTCCCCTTACTTCCTCTGAGTGGGTACTCTGCTAGTTGAGGGTGATGTGGGTGCCACTCAAGGTCAGGTTCTATGCCTCTCCTTTGTAGTGACACCACCCTCATCCCTCTGATGATGCCTCCCCACTGATGTTGTCACAGTCTCCTCCTTGTCATCCTCCCCATCACTCTCTATCTCCTCTCCTCCCTCCTCCTCTAGGGCTTGCTCTAATAGCAGTCATGGATCTTTGGTAGGAGCATTAGGTGGGAAGATGGGAGGTACCCACAACATGGTCCACCATGTTGCGAATGCTGGGGTCACCGCTAAATCATCATCTTTAGATATTGATGTTGGGGCCTCGTCATTGTCATTTAGGTCACTCATCTCTACATTTGGGATGGTGGGATGGGGCCAATCCCCTGGTCTCACTGCACTATGATAAGAGTGGACGTAGGTAGGTACAACTATAGGAATACCCTGTACCTACTTGAACTAACTCATCACTCAGTCTGGGTAAAATGACACTATGATGCGATCGAGGTGACTAACTAACAATTGGTACCTTTGCATCCTCTGCAGCTGTCGTGTTTGCCTCTCCCATGAGGACATCCACCTATAGGACCACCATACAATGTCTGCGCTCTATAGTTTGTCAATCGACTATCTCCAGTACAACAAATCTTTGAACTACCATGGCCTCTTGAGATCATGGGCGTGGGCTCATGCCTACATCAATGTGGTAATTGTAGGTACTCCTACTGGCTGTGTACACCTAATATGATCAAATGCCCACACCTAGAGAAGTGTGTACGCCATTAGGTTATGGGCCTCATAATGCACATAACGCTCGAGATCATGATAAAGATGTGCAAGCATGCTCTATCCCCATGAAAATACTCTTCTATTGCTCCATCACCCTGATGGTATGGACAAGGCCACCATGCAGCTGTGCACCTCGCCCATCCTGTGTTATGTATAGGGTGACTATGGTGATAAGCAAGCGACGGACTAGTGGTGTGTCACTGCCCTGCTCTAACCATCTCATGTGAATGTTCCCTGAGCCATCCCTAGGGATCGTTTGACCAAGGTAGTACATTTTTCCATATGCAATGTATGTGTCCAACCTTTGATCAATAATGGACACGGCTCAACCTTGTATCGGTAGCCATAGAATTTGATACCCATCCTTAAATGTGACTGTCATCTCTCCTTTCGAAAGATGGAAGACAAAGTTGTCTAGGTCCCATCTCTCCACCAGCACCATCAAAATGTGATCATGGTACTGCATCTTGGTATGGTATACACCCAGTATACCCCAATGATGCGCAGTAGTGCAACATCCTCTAGGCTAAGGTCACTCTATCGATCTCTCAATAGGGTGAAGATCATTCCGCCATGTGCTCTCGCATCATCATAGGTTACTGTATCCACAAAATCAACTTCATATCAGTTCCATGTCAAAATCAATATGTAACCTTAAAAACTTAAATTTTTCTAAAAGTTCTTAGGATGCTAGAAGCTTGGGACGCTAGTGCCCCAGTTGGATCCTATCACCTCTTTGAGATGCTAGCATATCCACAAGATACTTGTACACCCCTTGGATGCTTGTGCGCCTGATGAAATCTAATGCCAGGATGAGATGCTAGCGCTATGCATGAATCTTCTATGACACGAAAATTGAGAAAAAAATCACTATTTATTCAAAAAAACTCATACCTTATACATAGAAATCCCCTACTTCACATGCTCCCTTAGCGTGTCTAGCCATGGTGGTTAGTATGCTCTTTTGCAAGGCATTTTTCTCTCCAATTTGCTCTGGTGCTCGAAAATTCTCAAAAGGGTAAAAATCAAAATGAATAGTAAAAAGTAATTTTTTTTACTATTTATAGAATTTTTCAAAATTTCTGCAACACCTTCGCACACAAATCTTCATAACTTGGCCTGGTTAACTCTGATTTCTATGTTGTTGGTTGCATTGGAATCTTGGTTTTGTCCTTTTTACCATATGCTTCTCGTTTCAATCTTGTTTTGTTGAATAGCTCTACAAAGAACATTTTCATCACTCTTTACAAAAACCTTCATTGAGGTGGATCTTATTGGAAAGAGACACTGCAAGGCATGTCATGTGTTGTCATTGATGGCAACTAAGTCCATTCCACATATCCACAATGCAGTATCAGATCATACCAGAAGTCAGTTCCAAGATTTGTCAAGTCTGGATAGACAGGAATAGGGTATATGGTAGAGTTCAGTATTTTGGTCAGCTGATCTCTCTAGTTAATCATTGTGTGTTGCGAATCTGAGGAAGTGTAGAGGAATCTCAGGACAATCTAAATCCAAGATTTCAACTTCTGATGACAAAGGGATTAAAAGTTATGAGCATCTGTGTATCGGGTCCTAATATGACAAAACAATTTAGTAAAGAACAAGCCGACTTGTGTTAGATCCTTGTGCGGATCTAGTAGAAGTGTTTTGGTGAGTTGTGTATGGGATATAATGTTAGTGGCCGACATGTATGGTGATCTGCAAGTGTTATTTCTAGTACGCATCAATATTGGTGTATGGATTTAGCCAACAGAACATAGTACTTGTATTGTTTGTTGAGTTCTTCATAAGGCCGACAGAAAGGTGATTGAATTTCTTGAGACATATATATAGCCAATGGATTTGAGTGTATTGAAGGGTGTTGGTGTGCGATGATGTAGTAGTGCGAAAAAGGCAGATTAAAGAGCGAAAGAGAGGAGATCTAAGGTCCAGATTATGGCAGAGCAGTAAACAAGGCAGAGTAAAGATGAAGTGTGTAAGATCAATATTCTGTGCTTAACTAGAACTGAATTCTTGCATTGGCAGATGCTATTCATCAGTTCAAACAATCTATAATCCTTTTGTAATCATTCTTGTAGGCAGTGAGCCTCTTTTTGAGCAATGAGCCTAAAGGCATGTGCCTTCCCCTTTTGTAATACTTTTAACAAAGTATAATCTTTGTGGGTTAACCCCCATCGTGGTTTTTCCCTTAACTAGGTTTCCACGTTAAAATCTTGGTGTCAAGTGTGTTAATTATGTTTCTGCTCATGTGTTATTGTTTCATGCTTACATCATTAATCTGTTTATAAGTTGTAAAAGAAGATTAAATGAGAAAAGGTTAATTTTGTGGGACAACTGATTCACCCCCCTCTCAGTTGTCTAGCCTAATTCCAACAATTGGTATCAGAGCAATGTTCCTTGAAAGAAGCCTAACATCTTGAGGAAGATCTGGGAAGGTATTACAATGGATTCATACAACTTTGAAGAAAAACTTCAACTTGCTTTAGATGATCTTGACCAGTCCAGAGAAGAAGTCAAAGAAGTGCAAGAAAATCTTAAAGACGCTGAAGACTGCATTGAGACCTTAAAAGAAAAATTAAGTAAATCTAATGGGAAGAGAAAGGAGCTACTTCTTCAACTAGGAAAATAGAACGAGGACAATGACATGGATAAGACCCTGAAAGAGAAGACAAAGGAATGTGAGAAGTTAGCAAAAGAAGTTGTTCTAAAACATGAAATGGAATCTGGGGTGATGAGACTAACTAAAGAAATTGAGCAAAGGAAGAAAACCAAAGAAGACCTGAATCAAACTCTAAAAGAAAGAATTGAAGAATGCTGCAGATTGGACGGAATAGCTAGCCATCTAGAGTCTGATCTACAAGAAAGCAAAGACAATGAGAGAGAACTTGAAAAGCAAATTGTCATTCTCAGACATGACCTAGAAGTTGCAAATGAATACAAAGAGAAGTTCAAGATAAGCTCAACTAAACTTGAAGCACTGCTTGAAAGTTAGAATAAGGCGGATGACAAGCATGGTCTTGGGTATGAGAAAGGTGAAAGCTCTAGATCCGAACAAATAAATTTTCAACTAAGGAATGGAAGAAATAGACCTAGAAGACCTCTGGTAAGACAACCTAATGCTCAAAGGTATCCATCTTTCAATGGAAATTGTTTCAAGTGCAATAAATTTGGTCATAGAGCTAATCAATGTAGAAGTAGAGTGAATCAAAGTAGTCCATCCTTCTACGGTCAATGCTTCAAGTGTAAGAGGTATGGTTATAGATCCAATGAATGCAAAAGTGTAATAATGAACAATTCCTTCAATGGCAAATGATTTGCATGCAATAGATTTGGACGTATGGCAAATCAGTGCAGATCAAGAGGAAATCAATCAAATGGGCAAACAAATGTTGTATGTTTCAATTGTAATTGATTTGGTCATTTTGCAAGATTCTGCAGAAACAGGAACAATGAAAGAAGAGGTCCGGTAAACAGAAAACCGAATGAGTAGAGACAAGACAAAGGCAAGGGAAAAATTTATGTGAATGAGATCCATAATGAAATGAGCAAGACATGGGTTAAGAAAAGTGTTATGAACAATAGTAATGGGTCCACACCAGAATTTGGTGCTGACAATTCCTTCGGGAATTGAATTAGGAGCTTTGGCTTAGGGGGAGAAGCATTAAAAATCAAAATCCCCCAGCCAATAAGTGGGTGCTTGAATCTGGCATGTTGAGAGAAAATAATTTGGGTTATTATAGATCATTTGAAAGGATCTCCAGAAGAAAAGAAGTTGATATGATGATTTGCGGAGCAATTCAAGGTCGACTGTATGTAGAAACAGTGTAACCAGATGTGTTAGGACATAGCATTTATTACAATGATAAATTAGGTTTTGCGGAGGATAAAAGGTCACTCACTCAAGCATTTGAATCACTTTGCATTCAAAGAGAACAAGAAGAAGAGCATCTAAACTGAAAATCTAGAGATTGAAGCACAAAGAATGAATTCGATCGACAATTGATCAACCCTAACTCCATGGAAGAAAAAGGTACTTTTCTATGAAAACTTAAATCTATAATTTGTTGAGATGGCTACTCCTCTTGTTGTTGATATTACTGAAAGGCCCCATCCAAAATTTAAGAAGCATCCTTACAAGTCAGTCGAAGTCAAACCGTTAGGTGCATTTTCTGGTGTCCCATACAGAGTACTGCATGTAGAAGATATTAGGGCATACATCCATTGCAACATGGATGAATTTGGAAATCTGAGATTGCTAGAATTAGTTAAGAACCATCTAAAAGATGATAACCATGATCTGAAACCAGAATTCAAAACCCTAGAGAGCAAACATTTTCTACAAGTCATTGAATTTCTGACATTTGATGAGAGTGAGTGGGTTCATTACATCTTGAGCCAAATCCATGATGAGTTCATATGGTTGTTTAAACCTTTCAAGATTACAAAGGATGTTATCAGAATTGTGACTGGGTTGAATTCAACTGGTGGATTACCCATGTTGAAATTTGTGAAAAACTAGACTGTTATTGATGCAACTGGTGCCAAGTTCGACAAAATGGCAATGGCCATCAATGATATTATTGATCCAGATGTCAAGTTTGCTTCAATGGTAATTGGTTACAAAATTTATCATTCCAGTAGGGAGAACTCTGTCTCCGGAATGACCATATATGCTGCATACAAAATGTTAAAGGAAAATACAGATTATGACTTGTGTGAATTATTGCAGAACTAAGTTATTGAGAACTTGAGCAAAATTAAGAAGGACAAGAAAAACACCTTCAAATATGGTTCTTTGGTTATATGTTTGTTCTTCTACTTCATGAATGAAGTGCTTGGTGTAAAAGGTGTGCACTAGACCAGTGACATGCTAGTTGCTACACAAATAAGAGATCATCTATGCAACATTGGTGATTATAAAGCATAGAAAACTACAATCTGGGGATACTTCAAGAATTTTTAGAATATGATGCATTCCAGAGAAAGAATCCCTAAATCGGTTGTTGACAAGTATAAGAATGAAATATGTTTTGTGGTTGACACTGATCAATGCTTAATGGAAGTAGTAGAACCCAGAATTGTTTAGATCATGCCCATGGGGTATGAGGTAGATGATAAAATCTTGAATATGTATGCTCAACACCTTTTGAGCAAGCCAAAAGACTCAACAGTTGAAAGATTTGGGACATATGAGGAGCTAAGTGTAAAACTACATGTTGAGCTCATACAACCTGAAATCAATAGGAAAGTAAGAAAAGAAGTTGAGTAGTTGGCCGAGAATCTAGGCCTCACAAAGGAAGTTGTGAGGCAATTCTGGGAAAGAACTGAAAAGGCAGAGAAGGAGAAGAAAGATAAGAAACGAGGAAGTGCTCTGGTAGAATCCTCCTCCACATCAAGAACTACTAGAAGCTCTGTTGCTGCCCCTATTTTCCCAAAACCTGTAAATCTTGAGAAACCAGAAGGAAAATCATCCGGAAAAGAAGGGAAAAGAGTAAAAACTAAGGCCACCTGGACTTATAAAAGCATGGAAAATGATGAAGAAGAAACTAATTCTGATATTGAGATCAAGGAGTTGAAGACCTCAGGTACAAATACAACCAAGGTAACTAAAGAAAAACCCTCTGGAAGTAAAAGGGCAAGAAAGAAGCAAAAGACTGAAATATTTGTTGAAAAGCCTACTCTCCCTATGGATGACATTATCAAATCAGTCACTGTAGATGGGAATTTAAGGCCAATGACTGAATTCTTTGATCATTATAGTGATGCTGATAAGAGGGTCCTAGAGGAAGCCACTGTCAAATACTAAACATCTACAATAAGGCTTTAATTGAATAACTTCTGAAATTCTAAGAAGTCTTGCAGATATTTTGGAGTTAAGAAAAGAAAATTCTAAAGGTAAAGATATTGAGATTAGGGAGCAGGTGTTGATAAATCTATGCCCTCAGATTACTCCAGATCAGATGAACATGATATTCAAGGAAGTGAAGGATGACGTCAGGAGCAAGAAGAGAATGAATAAACTCATGCTTGGTGAAACAAATGAGATAGTCAAAGATACTCAGGATATTCTCCTGAATGCATTGAAAAGACACAATCTTCCTATTGTTGAAGAAGAGACTGATGATGGAATCGACTCCTCAATTCCGGATGTTGAAGAATTGAAAATCAATGAGCAACAAACTGAGTTAGATGACTCCTCTGTCCCGGAAAAGGAAACAATGAACAAGGAAAATGAAAAGATGACAAATGAAATTGATGATGCAGGAGGTATTCTAACTCCTCTGGATCATTCTGACAAAGAAGATACATAGATGAATATAGAAGCAGATGATCAAATTGAAGATGATTCATTGAGGATTAAAGAACATGAAATAGAAAAGGTAAGAACCAAGAAGAAGAAGAAGTCAAGGGTAAGGAAGATAAAGAAGAAGAAGATGGTGCAAATGTTGATGCACCCAAACAAAATAGTCCTGATACCGACACTGAGAAAACTCAAGGAAAGGAAGGTGGTCCAAAAATTGTGGCAAGAGACACTGCAGATGCAGTGAAGAGTTTCCTGAGTAAAGAAATGCTAGAGTTTGATGAACCAGAACTGATTCAAGGACCAATCAACCTGGATACTCTCTCTTCGGACCAAATGATGAAGATATCATCTTTAACACAAGCCAAGGCAAGAGAAAAGATATTGAAAACTCACATAGAGGACAGTGAACTGTTAGGCCTTACATCCGATATATTAGAGAAGATAATGCCAACTTTCCAGAAGAATCCATCTGATTCTCCCTCCGAAAATCTGAAGAGCCTTGTAAATTTTGTAAGTACACACTTTGAGTCCTTTGAGAAGTCTGCAAAGATTAAAGTCTGGAATGAATATATGGATAAGAGATTTAGTGAGCTAAATGATCTAATAGGAAATGATAGAAAGGTACTTGATATCAGTATACAGAGTATTCAAAATGCTCTTAATGATGGAGGTGAAGTATACAAATTCTGTCTATCTTGGCCCAAAGTTATTGAGGATATTGAGAAGAAGCTAGAGGAGTGGAAACAAAAATTGTTGAATCTATCTCAAAATTTTGATCCTCTAACAGTTTCTCTGGCAAATCAGGAGTGTCAATCAATCAGCTTGATTGATGAAATAAAGAAATTTGTTATAGAAAAGAGCAATATTGTAGAGAGAATGTGTGAGCTCAGGGATTGATTTGCCCCAAGTTAGAAACAATGTTTACTGCTTTATCAGAAGCTCAAGTTGTAGTCCGGACAGGTGATCCTTTAGATCTGAAGAAAGCATAAACACAGGCATTCCTACTAAGTGGGCACATCTCAATTTTGGATGGCATGAAAAGAAGTTGGGCCTCTGAACTTGTGCAGTTGAAAAATAGTTTTGCAAATATTCTCAAGTTCATGTAAATATAATACATGGATTAATTGTACATATGTGGCCTTGTATATAGATTTCTTGTGTAAATTTTGGTTTGTGGATCCCACCCTTTGCCATTGATGTCAAAGGGGGAGTGAGAGACAGTGAAAAATTAAAAAAAATGAAGAATTCATCAAAGGGGGAGCAGTGGAAGAATATATAAGTGTACACAGTAGGGGGAGTTAGTCATGACACTTAGTCATTTTTCACAAAGTGTTTCCATCAATGCCAAAGGGGGAGATTGTGTTGGCAAGAGACACTATATGGATTCATGAATGTTGTCATTGATGGCAACAAAGGTTATCCCACACATCCGCAAGACATGATGAGTCTCTACCGGAAGTCAGATTGAAGAAGTGTTATGATCCGGTAAGCAAGAATAGAGCAGTCAGCAAGGTCTGACAGTTAGGTCCGGATCCCTCAGAGGAAGTATTTTAGTAAAGTACGGATTTGGGGAAGTCAAGAGGAGTACCTTGACTAATAGATTCCAAGGATTTAGCCTCCGGTGATGGAAGGGTGAAGAGATATGAGCACTTGAGTGTTGGGTTCCTATTTGACAGAGTAGACAGAGGAAGAACTGTACCGGCAGAGTGTTAGACCCAAATCCGGAAGAGATATTGTTAATGACTAAGTTTCTTGAGGTATCATTCATGATTGGCCGACATGATTGAAGACTTCTACAAGCATATTCTTGATCTGCATTACTTGGTATGCAAGGATTTAGCTGACAGACCAGAGTTTGAGATAATATTGACTATTCCGGATGCCGACTAGAAAAGTGTTGAAATCACTTGTATGGATATATATACAAGATGGATTTAGATGTGAAGTGTGTGTGGTGTATGTATTGAAGTGCAAATAAAAGTAGAAGAATAGTATAAAAGGTAGAAAAATAGGTTCAGAATGTAAGAGGACAGCAACACTTAAGGAGAGTAAGAATGAAGTGCAGCAGATCAGTCTATTGAGCTTAACTAGAACTGAACTTCAGCATGTGTGGATTCTTCTCATCAGTTCAAGTTTTCTTCTTGTAGACAGTAAGTCTTTTGTAGGCAGTGAGCCTCTTGTGAGCAGTGTGCTCGGGCAGTGAGCCCTAATTGGCAAGTGCCATTTTGCATCTTCTATTCTTCTAACAGAGAATAATATCTTGGGTTAATCACCCCGTGGTTTTTTCCCTTAATAGGGTTTCCACGTCAAAATCATTGTGTCATGTGTATTGGTGTTATTTCCATTTCCTAATTACACTTGCTTATTTGATCTGATGTTGCATTAACTGTTAAGAAAGCACAGAAAGTTGAAATATTAGGATAACTGATTCACCCCCCTCTCAGTTATCAACAATTGGTATCAGAGCCAAGTTCCTCCCAACAGAGCCTAACAGCTTGAGGAAGATCTGGGAATTCAAATGGATGTGTATGGTATGAGGGAGTAACTTAAGTCCGCGCTTGATGATCTTGAGCAGTCAAATTGTGAAGTCAATGAATTGAAGGAAAGACTCAAACAGGTTGATGCTTTCATAAAAGAACTAAAAGAGAAACTGAGTCTCTCTATGAAAAAGAGAAAGAAGCTACTTTAACAATTGGCAAGTCAAGGTGAAGCCAATGATACAAATGGAGATCTGAAAGAGAAAACCAAGTTATGTTAAAAGTTATCAAAAGCAATCATCATGGTAAGACATGAAATGGAATCAGGAGTTATGAAGTTCACCCAAGAAATTGAAGAGAGAAGAAAATCTGAAGATGATCTAAGACAATCTCTCAAGGAAAAATCAGAAGACTGCCACAAGATGGATAGAATAATCAGACATCTTGAATCTGATCTTGAAGATGCTAAAGATAACGAAGAAAAACTTGAGGATCAAATTGTCTCTCTTAAAAGGGATCTTCAAACAACAAATGAATACAAAGAGAAATTCAAGATAAGCTCTGCTCAACTTGAAGTTCTTCTTGAAACCCAAAAGAGGGTAAATGACAAGTGTGGTCTGGGATATGAAAAAGGTGAAAGCTTCGGATCTGGTAAGAAGAATTTTGGATCATAAAATCCAAGGAACAAGCCTAGAAGACCTCTGGTAAGGCAGCCTAATGCTCAAAGATATCCATCCTTCAATGGATACTGCCACAACTACAATAACTTTGGTCATAAAGCTAATCAGTGCAGAAAGAGAATGAATCAGACTAATACATCCTTCTCCAGACAGTGTTTCAACTGCAAAAGGTATGGTCACAAATCTCATGAATGCAGAAATATGCAAATGAACAATTCATTCAATGGTAGATGCTTTGCATACAATAGAATAGGTCATATGGCTAATCAATGCAGATCAAGAGGATATCAATCAAATATGCAAAGAAATGTTGTTTGCCAAATTTGCAATAGATCCAGTCATATTGCAAAATTTTGTAGAAGCAAGAATTAGGACAAAAGAGGTCCGGTACATCATAATCAGAATCAAGACAAGGGAAAACAAAAATTGAATGCCGATGAAGTTCAAAGTGAGATGAACAAGATTTGGGTGAAGAAAAGTATAGAGAATGTAGGGGATGGATCCACACCAGACTCTAGTGCTGATATTCCTTCCAGAAATTAAAAAGTGAGCTCTGGCTCAGGGGGAGACACAAAGAAACCATTTTCCCCCAGTCAGTCAATTGGTGCCGGAACTGGCACAAGGAGAGTTGCGGATTAAAGGGTTCATAAGAGAAACATTTAAATAAACTATGGTTAAGATTTGGAAGATCCGCAAGATGTTTAGATCAAGATTGATCTAGTTCTTCAAGTCATCCAAATAAGGCAAACCGGAATGACTTAGGTCAAGCATTTATTGCAACTTGGTATTAGGGTTTGCAGAGTAATATAAGGTTCTTCTTATTAAACATTTGCTCATTCTGCATTTAAGAAGAAGAAAAGAGGAGATCTGCAACAAATTTCCTCAAGCCCATCAAAGTTCATTTGCAGAAGTCGATTCATCCAGTAATCGATCCAGCTCACTCCGTGAAACCTAAAGGCACAAAAGGTATTTTCCATTCTTAAATATCTCTTTGCAAATCTTTTTAAAGATGTCTACTCTGAATATTGTGAAGATCACTGATAGGCCTCGTCCCAAATTCAAGAAACATCCCTACAAATCCTTGGAAGTAGATCCCCTAGGAGCATTTTCCAGTGTTCCGCATGGTGTCTTGCATATAGAAGATATTAGGATTTACATTCACGCAAACATTGAAGAATTTGGAGAGTTCAAATTGAGGGATATCTACCACAAACAACTAATAGATGATTCATTTGAGCTCAAACCCCAATACAAGGCCCTCCGGGAGAAGCACTTTGCACAGTGTATACATTTCCCCTGCTTTGCTGAGGATGAATGGGTCCAATATGTCTTGAGCAGAATACATGACAACTTCATGTGGTTGAATGGACCATGCAAGATCACAAAAGATGCCATTAGGGCAGTTACCAGTTTACACTCATCCGGTCGGATACCTACTCTCAAGTCTGTCAAGAATCAGAATGTAAGTGAGGCTACCAGATCTAGGTTTGACAAAAGAGCAATGACAATAGAAGATATCACTGATCCAGATATCAAGTTTGCCTCCATGATCATCGGATACAAGATATATCACTCTAGCAGGGAAAATTCAGTACTTGAAACTACTATCTACACTACTTATGAATTGTTAAGAAAGAATTCAGACTATGACCTTTGTCAGCTCCTTCTAAACCAACTCTTGGAGAATCTACAGAAAATAAAGAAAGATAAAAAAATTCATTTAAGTATGGTGGATTAATATTGTGCTTATTCTTCTACTTTATGAATGAGCTACTTGGATCCAGTGGATGGGTATGGCAGAACGACAGACCGATTTCCATACAAATCAGGGATTATTTGCATGGACTTGGTGATGACAAAGCACAAAACACAGCTCTCTGGGGTTTCTTCAAAAACTTCCAGAACATGATACAAGCTAGAGAGAGAATTCCCCAGTCTCTAGTTGAGAAATACAAAGACACAGTATGCTTTATGGTAGAGACTGATCAGTGCCTAATGGAGGCAGTAGAACCAAGAATAGTATGGATCATGCCAATGGGGTATGAGGTGAATAAGAAAATCGTAGAGCTGCATGTTCAGCACATGCTGAGTCAACCAAAGGATCCTAAGGCAGAAAGGTTTGGAACCTTTGAAGAATTAAGTATAAAAATCCATGTGGAACTTAGACAACCAAAGATGAAGAGAAAAGTGAGAAAAGAGGTAGAAGAATTTGCCAAGAGGCATGGAATCTCAAAAGAAACACTTGATGCACATAGAGAAAAGATGGAAAGGGTAGAAGAAGAGATGGAAGAAGCAGAAAAGGAAAGTGATCCGGTAAAAGCCTCCTCTTGGACCAAATCCTCTAAGAGGTCTACACCTACTAAGACCTCAAAGGCATCAAAACCGGAAGCAAAATCATTCGGGAAAGAAGAGAAAAGAACTAAGACAAAGGCCACAAGGTCTTATTTTAGTCAGAAAGACGAAGAAGAGACAGAATCTGATGAAGAAATCAAGAAGATAAAGAAGAAGAAGGAAGTTTCTGGTGAACCCTCTACCGGTGAAGACAAGGAAGAGATGGCAGAAGAGTTTGTTGAAAAGCCCACTCTATCATTAGATGATGTCATCAAATCAGTTACTGTGGATGGAAACCTTCAACCAGTGACTAAATTCTATGATTATTATAATGAGGCTGACCAAAAGATCTTGCAGGATGCAGCAATCAAGTATCTGAACATCTACAATAAGGCTTTTATTGAAATTATATCTCTTATTCCCAAAAGCCTAGAGAAAGAGTTAGAAATAAGAAAGAATAATGCTATGGCAAAAGATCTTGAGATCTGAGAACAAAGAGCCATTCAACTTTATCCTTCAATTGATTCAAAGCAAATGAATATGATCTTCAAAGATTGCAAGGATGAGTTCCGGAGCAAAGCAAGAATGAATCAACTTATGCTCAGAGAAACTGACAAAATAGCAAAAGAAACAGAAGAGATCCTCCGGAATGCATACTCAAGATTCAACATTCCTATTATAGAGGACTTGGGTGTTGATCCCTCGGCTACAAGTGTTGAAAAAGAATCTACTGAGGCAATGATAGAAGAAGTAATGGACACCGGTGAAGAAAAAAATAAGGACTTGGAATCCTCTGCTCTGGAAGAGGTGGTTCGTGAACCAACAAACATCACTCCTCTGTTTCCCCTGCTGACTCCAGATCCAAAGAAGAAGAAAGAATAAAGGAGAAAGAAAAAGAAGTGAAGGGAAAAGAAGATGACAGCTCTAAGACTACAGAAGAAAAGAAAACTCTGTCTCTGGCAAGAGACACTGCAGAAATTGTCAAAGAATTCTTAAACAAAGAGACAATGGAGATTGATGAACCAAAACTTCTACTAGGACCATTTGATTTTGATTCTCTTTCCCTGGTACAAACAATGAAGATAGCTTCATTTGCTAATGCAAAGGTAAAAGAAAAACTCCTGAAGTCTCACATGGAAGACTGTGAGCTAATAGAAGCTACATCCAGTATGCTTGAAAAGATCATGCCATCCTTTCTGAAGGATTCATCAACTTCCTCATCATGTAATCTTAAGTCTCTTGTTAGTTCAGTCAGCACTCATTTTGAGTCCTTAGATAAATTAGTTGAGGAAAAGGTCTGGAAAGAGTTTTTGGATAAAAGATTCTCTGAAGTACTAAGTCTAATATCAAATGATAGAAGAAATATGGATATAGGGATAAAGAGCTTAGAAAATGCTCTTAAAGATGGTGAGGAAATATATAAATTTTGTCTATCATGGTCCAAAGCAACAATGGAGATTGAGAAGAAAATGAAAGAACATGAGATCAAACTAACAAAACTTTCTCAAAATTTTGATCCACTTACCTCATCCATAGTAAATCAAGAATGTCAGACTATTGCAGTCTCGGATGAAATTAAGAAGCTAGAGAAAGAAAAGAACAATAGAATCAGCAGGTTAAATGAACTTAGAAGAATAATCATTCCTAAGTTGGAGGCCATGAATGAGGCCCTAAGTGATGCTCAAACCACAGCCAAGACAAATGATCCGACAGATCTGAAGAAGGCAGAAGCTTTTGCATTCCTGCTGAGTGGTCACATATCAATTTTGGACAGGATGAAGTTGAGTTGGGCAATTGAAGTTGTACAATTGAAAAACACTTTTGCAAACATACTAAAGTATATGTAGAGTACAACCGGATGATATACTTATGCGACTAAGTATAGATTAATTTTTGAAAATTTTGGTGTACGGACCCCAACCTTTGCCATTGATGTCAAAGGGGGAGTGATGAGCAGTGAAAAATGAGGAATCCAGCTAAGGGGGAGATCTGGAAACTGTACATAGAGACAGAGCATTAGCCAAGGGGGAGTATAGTGTGCCACTTAGTCATTTTTCACTAAGTGTTGCCATCAATGCCAAAGGGGGAAATTGTTGGCAAGAGACACTATATGGATTCATGAATGTTGTCATTGATGGCAACAAAGGTTATCCCACACATCCGCAAGACATGATGAGTCTCTACCAGAAGTTAGATTGAAGAAGTGTTATGATCCGGTAAGCAAGAATAGAGCAGTTAGCAAGGTCCGGATCTCTCAGAGGAAGTATTTCAGTAAAGTGCGGATTTGGGGAAGTCAAGAGGAGTACCTTGACTAATAGATTCTAAGGATTTAGCCTCTAATGATGGAAGGGTGAAGAGATATGAGCACTTGAGTGTTGGGTTCCTGTTTGACAGAGTAGACATAGGAAGAACTGTACCGGCAGAGTATCAGACCCAAATCTGGAAGAGATATTGCTAATAACTAAGTTTCTTGAGGTATCATTCATGATTGGCCAACATGATTGAAGACTTCTACAAGCATATTCTTGATCCGCATTACTTGGTATGCAAGGATTAAACTGACAGACCAGAGTTTGAGATAATATTGACTATTCCGGATGCCAACTAGAAAAGTGTTGAAATCACTTGTGCGGATATATATACAAGATGGATTTAGATGTGAAGTGTGTGTGGTGTATGTATTGAAGTGCGAATAAAAGCAAAAGAATAGTATAAAAGGCAGAAAAATAGGTTCAGAATGTAAGAGGACAACAACACTTAAGGAGAGTAAGAATGAAGTGCAGCAGATTAGTCTATTGAGCTTAACCAGAACTGAACTTCAACATGTGTGGATGCTTCTCATCAGTTCAAGTTTTCTTCTTGTAGACAGTAAGTCTTTTGTAGGCAGTGAGCCTCTTGTGAGAAGTGTGCTCGGGCAGTGAGCCCTAATTGGCAAGTGCCATTTTGTATCTTCTATTCTTCTAACAGAGAATAATATCTTGGGTTAATCACCTCGTGGTTTTTTCCCTTAACAGGGTTTCCATGTCAAAATCATTGTGTCATGTGTATTGGTGTTATTTCTATTTCATGATTATGCTTGCTTATTTGATCTGATGTTGCATTAACTGTTAAGAAAGCACAGAAAGTTGAAATATTAGGATAACTGATTCACGCCCCCTCTCAGTTATCAACAAATTGTTGGCAAGAGACACTGCAAGGCATGTCATGTGTTGTCATTGATGGCAACTAAGTCCATTCCACACATCCACAGTGTAGTATCAGATCATACCGGAAGTCAGTTCCAAGATTTGTCAAGTCCAGATAGATAGGAACAGGGTATATGGCAGAGTTCAATATTTTGGTCAGCCGATCTCTCCAGTTAATCATTATGTTTTGCAAATCTGAGGAAGTGTAGAGAAATGTTAGGACAATTTAAATCCAAGATTTCAGCCTCCGATGACAAAGGGATTAAAACTTATGAGCATCTGTGTACCGAGTCCTAATATTACAGAACAATTCAGTAAAGAACAAGTTGACTTGTGTTAGATCCTTGTGTAGATCTACTAGAATTATTTTGGTGAGTTGTGTATGGGATATAATGTTAGTGGCTAACATGTATGGTGACCTGCAAGTGTTATTTCTGGTACACATCAATATTGGTGTATGGATTCAGCCGACAGAACAGAGTACTTGTATTATTTGTTGAGTTCTTCATAAGGCTGACATAAAGGTGATTGAATTTCTTGAGGCAGATATATATAGCCGATGGATTCGAGTGTATTGAAGGGTGTTGGTGTGCAATGATGTAGTAGTGCAAAAAAGGCAGATTAAAGAGTGAAAGAGAAGAGATCTAAGGTCCAGATTATGGAAGAGCAGTAAACAAGGCAAAATAAAGATGAAGTGTGTAAGATCAATATTCTGTGCTTAACTGGAACTAAATTCTTGCATTGGCAGATGCTATTCATCAGTTCAAACAATTTGTAATCCTTTTATAATCATTCTTGTAGGAAGTGAACCTCTTTTTGAGCAGTGAGCTCTAGGCAGTGAGCCTGAAGGCATGTGCCTTCCCCTTTTGTAATACTTTTAACAGAGTATAATCTTTGTGGGTTAACCCCCACCATGGTTTTTCACTTAACCAGGTTTCCATGTTAAAAATCTTGGTGTCAAGTGTGTTAATTATGTTTCCGCTCATGTGTTATTATTTCATGTGTACATCATTAATATGTTTATAAGTAGTGAAATAAGATTAAAAGAGAAAAGGTTAATTTTGTGGGACAACTGACTCACCTCCCTCTCAGTTGTCTGGCCTAATTCCAACAGATCCTTTCCCCTATTTTTTCCTTTTTACTTTGCTCCAGTAGGCATAAACACGGGGGGTGTTCATCCACCCTTGTTTTCATTTTGACTTGTTTTCCTCCTTACCATCATTCTCTTAGAATCTTTTGAACTAACACATGTTTGATCTTGTAGGGTTATTTGTTCCTAATATTGTGGTTTTGCAGATTCCTAATCTATGGGCATCATTCTTTCGTCTGGCGAATTTCTCCATCCTCTATAGTATCCTTTTCATGCTTATTTGCTTTCATCATTTCATTTTTGTACTTTAGCATGACTTATCACTTAGTGTCATCACTTCGCTAAAGTGGGGGGGAATGTAACATTGAAAATTACATACCCTCACAATTTCATGCTACATTTTGACTCACTTTAGCATCCATGCCCATAACATGTTTTTAGTGTCACTAAACCTAAGCCTTGGCCTATTTTTCACATCACCAATGTTTGCTGAAATTCATTTTAAGCATTTATCTATTCCAGTCTCACGAGAACACATAGAAAATTTGGACAAATATTCTGAGGATGCAAGCACTACACGTGGACGTCTCCACGCCACACTGACGTCTTGAATATTCTAAAATTTAAAATGTTTGATTCTCTTGCCTCCTCAAAGGAATCTATCAATGGTGACACTCAAACAACTTTAAAATGGCTTTTGTAGTGCACTCGACTCTTCTAGATTCCCTCTTGGCATGCAAAAGGAAAGATTTGGGAAAAAGGAAGGGTTTTTCTTCTTTGGCTCTTCTTCTCGTTAGATTTGAAAGTTTTGAATCTCTCATGCTATTACAAAACTATTTTGGAAGCTCTCACAAGAAGATTTTGGAGATTTGGTGCTCCCTCATGCTATAACATCTCCCTTTTTGACATTGTGGGATCTTGGTTGTACTTGGATCTTGGGAGAGGCTCTCTCACACAAGGGTTTGAGCTATTCATCAATAGATTGTGCCCTCAAGGATCTTGTAGCCTCCTCTACAACATCAAGACTGGGTAGCATTATTCTATTATCATGGGATAGTGTTATTCTTGTTTATATTGTCTTACATATAATGCTACTTTATGCCTTTTGACAAATCATTGGTGTAGACCACCACATTACTTGCCTTTCACGCACTAGAATATTACACTCCCCGTAGACCAATGATAATATTTCTAGTTTTGTTTATTGTCACTGCTCTTTTATCTTCCTAGATGCACTTAGGAATAAGAGCACATACCTTTGTTTTCAATGTTTCGAAGTGATTGCCCATGAAGGTCGAAGACCAAAATAAGGGCTTGACTGAGGCAAGCTCCCAAGCAGTCCCAACCCTATTTTCTAGTTTTGTCTTGTGCAGGTTGGGGAAAGAGATTCAAACACACAGAAGTTTGCATATGTCCCTTCACTCTCTTTCTTCATTACTTAATTTTCTTTATTGTTTACATTCAAGTGTATTATTTTGTTCATTTCTTTATACATTGTGTTGTTGGGTATTCATTTTAGTCTTGTATGCAGACTAAATAAAGTTACAAACCTAGAAAAAGATGTATTTTACTAGGTTTTATTGTTTTGTTGCTCAGAGGACAACAACGCGATGCGTAGACGTCCCCACAATGCATTGGCATCCTAGTCCGAGGCTTCCTATCTTTGGTTCCAAGTTCCAATCTCTTTTCTCTTTCCCCTTGTGCATTCATTTCTTTGATATGAGTTCTCAGTTTTTGGAAATTTATGGTTTTTATTCTATTCTTTATAGTTCTATCTTTTCAAGTTGATTTGATTTCTTAGCATAGATCTATAAATGATCTAGTTAGGGATATTTTGCTCTTCCTGGTGGGATACTAGTCAAATTCTCTCCCTTGGAGTTGACTTGATCCTTGTGTAATTGCACGAAATTTGTTTCTAGTTAGATTACTTTATTAATCTTAGATTAGATTCAAAATTTTGGCATATTACACCACTCAAAACAACCATTAAATTCAAATTATAAAATAATTAGTTTAAATCAATTAATAAACCCATATTACAAAAGTCCACACTAAAACAAGATCATAATACTAAATTCTAATTACTAAGAGAACTCCATTATAATCTCAATATAAACCTTAATATAAATTCATAAATTAGTAATGTTAGAAGTTGCACAAGATTAGGTCTTATAGTGTATTCTCACTTAAGCATTTTTGGTTGTGTTGTATATGCACATGTGCTAGAAGAAACAAGAAGGAAATTGGATGATAGAGGCAAAAAGTACATTTTTATTGGTTACTATGAACAATAAAAATCCTACAAGTTGTATAATCCCATTGCCAAGAAGGTAATCATTAGTAGAGATGTTGTATTCAAGGAAGAAGAAGCATGGGATGGAAGTGTTGATAAAACAATTATAGTTGCAACACTATTACCTCAAAATGAAGAAGAATTATAAGAACAAAGAGCTTGAGGTGGTTAGCCTAGTCCACAAATAGTACAATAGGGACTCAATCAAGAAATCTTCAAGAAGATAATTCAAGAGAATTGAGAACACTAAGGAATTTTGTATAAGGTGAACTATCAGGCCATCCTACTCCAAACTCACAAGTATGTGATGAATCTAATCCTACACTTGCGTCATTGAGATCAAGTGATAGAGGTAAGAAAACAAGAAGTTTGTAAGAGATTTATGATCAAGGAGAAAATTAGATTTACATTCAAATTTTTCTTTATTCTCTCATGATCCTATATATTTTGAGGAAGCAATCAAGGAAGAACATTGGATCAAGGCTATGGATGAAGAGATGGACTCCATTGAATGGAATGATACATGGGAGTAGATATACCTAAAGGTAAAGAATATGTAGGAGTCAAATGGGTCTATAAGACCAAGTTCAATGCAAAAGGTAAAGTTAAAAAGTATAAAGCAAGGTTAGTAGAAAAATGTTTTGCACAATGGTATGGAGTTGATTACAACGAGACATTTGCACACATAGCAAGGCTTGCTATAGTTAGAATGGTTTTGGCCATAGCAACACAAAACAATTGGAATGTTTACTAAATGGATGTTAACTCAACATTTCTGAATGGTTTTCTAAAGGAATAAGTCTATGTGAAACAACCACCAGAATATGAAGTGCATGGACATGAAGACAAGGTATGTAGATTGAAGAAGTCTCCTTACAGACTCAAACAAGCACCTAGAGCATGGTATAGTCAAATAGATTCATACATGATTAGCAGTGAGCCTACATTGTACACAAAGATCTACAAGCAAGGTCAGATTTTGATTGTTTGTTTATATGTTGATAACTTAATATTTACTAAGATTTGTCTAGAGACATGTTCAAAATAGCTATGAAGAATTTTTTGAAATGATAGATTTAGGAATGATGAGATATTTTCTAGGTATTGAATTTGTTCAATTAGATAGAGGCATTTTCATTTGTCAATCTAAGTATGCTAAGGATGTGCTAAAGAGATTCAGGATGTTGAATTTTAATCCAGTATCAAATTCAGTTGCAATAGGAACTAAATTGAGCAAAGAGGACAAGGGATCCATTGTTGATCCAACATTTTTCAAAAGAATGATCGAAAGTTTGATGTATCTCACAACCACAAGACCAACTATAATGTATGAAGTTACTCTAATTTCAAGATTTATGGAGTCACCAAAAGACTCACACTAGGAAGTTGGGAAGAGAATATTAATATATATAGCAAGAACAATAGGATACATAATATTATATTCCACAACAAGTAATTTTGATTTGATTGGATACATTGACAATGATTTTGCAAGTAGTATGGAGATAAGAAGAGTACTTCAAGATATGTTTTTCACTTTAGACCAGGTGTAGTTTCATCGGCATCAAAGAAGTAGCTATAATGATAATTTCATTAGCTTAACTACAGTATATAGCAACAACATCTACAACATGTCAAGCAGTTTGGCATGCATAGAGTATCAACAGATTTAATATATGATCAGAAGGATCCAACATCAATATTTTGTTATAATAAGTCAGCAATTGCATCATCAAAGAATCATGTTTTTCAAAAGAGGAGAAAGCATATTGATACCAGGTACCATTTTATCAAAGAACTAACGTAAGCAATGGAGAAATTCACTTTAAGTTTTGTAGATTTGAAGATTAGCTAGTTGTCATATTCACAAAGGCATTAGCAAAGGAAAGTTTCAAATATCTAAGACAAAGTTTGGGTATTGTAGATGCTGAAGCAGTTAGAGGTAGAAATTAAGGGGTAGTGTTGGAATTAAACGTAATTTCTCTCACACTTATTTTTTTAATTAATTAAAAGGAAAAAGTGTAAAAATATGGGTAGATTCTAGAAGAAACTAGTAAGTTATCTTTCTAGAAATAGGGAGTCTTGTTTAGAAAGTTTCTAGAGTTATCAAGATAAGATTAGGAAGTTTCTAGAAGGCAAAAATAGTTAATAAAATTGTACTAGTATGTACTATATATATTGAGATATCTTTGTAAAGTTTTCATCAAGTTGAATAGAAGAAATATATTTGTGTATCAATGCTATATCATTATGAGTTTGTATGTTTACCTCTATCCACCATTACAACCCCAACCTTACACTCCTTAGGTAATATTACTACACAATCCAAGACACACACTCTAAATAAAAAAACTAGATAAATGGGCTTCTAAATGCTAAAGTTTGTATATAATCATTTGATATTATAGTCACTAGGTTTAGTACAATATGTTTGAGTCTACAAGCATGATTTAACCAATAGGCATTTTTAACTCTCCCCCAAAAGAAAAGATTCTATGTATACTTATGGCTTGCATGTTCCAGCTTTTTTTAGTTAGATATAATTTTCATAGCCTCCGAGTGTGAAACATGTTGGAAATTTAATTTGGAGTTAGACCATTTGCTCCACCCACTTGTCAAAGATCTTTGGGGATCTCCTTCCCATTTCTCTAACCAAATATTTATTGTTGTTTTTTGTTCCAGCCTAAAAAAGTAGTTAATGCTAGTTAGTCCTCTTCAATGCAGGTAGGTGAGTTTGACTTTGGAGTGAGCAAGAGATTTTTGGTGAAGATAAAAAGAGATAAAAAAAATGAATCTAATGTGAATAGTAGCAGAGAAGAGAGGGAGAATAGAATGTAGGTTGCAACAACAACAACAAAAAGAAGAGAAAAGATAACAACTCTGGCTAGTAGATGGATCATTGCAGCATCTAGTAAACTCCAAAAAGCTAGAAAGCGCAAGCAACTCTAGAAACTGCAAACAACTTTTGAAGAATAGAGTAGTACCCAACTCAAGAAAGAGAGAGAGAGAGAGCCATTAATAGTTTTAGGAGAAGAGGAAAACAAAGTTGCAGCTATGTAGTTTGCAATTGTAGATATAAAATATTTTTGAATAGAAATATAAACCTTGTTTTAGTTTTGTCCATTCTATTTTTTTGTCCCCCTTTTACACAAACAACTAGTATTAGATCTATACCACCATCAAACTGGTATCAGAGCCAAAACCATAGATTTCTTGGGTACAAAGTGTCTTTCTTTGGATTTATAAAATGACTAGAGGTGATAGTAAGAGATTGCAACCTCCTCTACAACATCAAGACCAAGTAACATTGTTCTATTATCATGTGATAGTGTTATTCTTGTTTATATTGTTTTACATATAATACTACTTTATGCATTTTGGCAAATCATTGGTGTAGACCACCACATTACTTACCTTTCACACACTAGAATATTACACTCCCTGTAGACTAGGGATAATATTTCTATTTTTATTTATTGTCACTGTTCTTTTATCTTCCTAGATGAACTTAGGAAGAAGAGCACACGTGCCTTTGTTTTCATTGTTTCTAAGTGATTGCCTTGGAAGTTGAAAGACTGAAATAGGGGCTTGACTGAGGTGCAAGCTCCCAAGCAATCCCAACCCTATTTTCTGGTTTTGTGTTGTGTAGGTTGGGGAAAGAGATTCAAGCGCACAGAAGTTTGCATATGTCCCTTCACTCTCTTTCTTCATTGCTTAATTTTCTTTATTGTTAACATTCAAGTGTATTATTCTATTCATTTCTTTATACATTGTGTTTATGGGTATTCATTTTAGCCTTGTATGCAGACTAAATGAAGTTAGAAACCCAGACATAGTTGTACTATACTAGGTTTTATTGTCTTGTTGCTCAGAGGATGAAAACATGATGTGCAGACGTCCCCACAATGTGTTGGCATCCTAGGTTGAGGCTTCCTATCTTTGATGCCAGGTTCCAATCTCTTTTCTCTTTCCCCATGTACATTCATTTCTTCGATATGAGTTCTAGGTTTCTGGAAATTTATAGCTTTTATTATGTTCTTTATAGTTCTATCTTTGCAAGTTGAGTTGATTTCTTAGCATAGAGCTAGAAAAGATCTAGTTATGGATATTCTACTCTTCTTGATGGGATAGTAGTAGAATCCTCTCCCTTGGAGCTGATAGTGATCCTTGTGTAATTGCATTAAATTTGTTTCTAGTTAGATTACTTTATTAATCTTAGATTAGATTCAAAATATTGGCATATTACACCACTCAAAACAACCAGTAAATTCAAAGCATAAAATAATTATTTTAAAGAAATAAATCAACCCATATTACAAAAGTCCACACTAAAACAAGATCATAATACTAAAATCTAATTACTAAGAGAACTCCATTTTAATCTCAATATAACTCTTAATATAAATTAGTAATGTTAGAAACTACATTTGAGGAATTGTTAGTAGAAATTAGGCCTTACAGTGTATTCTTTCTTAAGGATTTTTGGTTGTGTTGTATACGCACATGTCCTAGAAGAAACAAGTAAAAAATTGGATGATAGAGGCAAAAAGTGCATCTTTATTGGTCACTATGAACAATAAAAATCCTAGAAGTTGTACAATCCCATTACCATGAAGGTAATCATTAGTAGAGATGTTGTATTCAAGGAAGAAGAAGCATGGGATGAAAGTGTTGATAAAACAATTATAGTTGCAACACCATTACCTTAAAATGAAGAAGAATGAGAAGAACAAAGAGTCCAAGGTGGTTAGCCTAGTCCACAAGTAGTAATGGGACTCCATCAAGAAATCTTCAAGATAATTTAAGAGAATTGAGAACACTAAGGAATTTTGTATAAGGTGAACCAACAAGCCATCCTACTCCAAACTCACAAGTATGTGGTGAGTCTAATCATACACTTGCCTCATTGAGATCAAGATATAGAGGTAAGAAAAGAAGAAGAGATTTATGATCAAGGAGAAAATTTAGATTTACATTCCAATTTTTCTTTATTCTCTCATGATCCTATATATTTTGAGGAAGCAATCAAGGAAGAACATTGGATCAAGGCTATGGATGAAGAGATTGACTCCATTGAAAGGAATTATACATGGGAGTAGATATATCTAAAGGTAAAGAATGTGTAGGAGTCAAATGGGTCTATAAGATCAAGTTCAATGAAAAAGGCAAAGTTAAAAAGTATAAAGCAAGGTTAGTGGAAACATGTTTTACACAATGGTATGGAGTTGATTACAATGAGACATTTGCACCTATAGCAAGGCTTAATATAGTTAGACTAGTTTTGGCCATAGCAACACAAAACAATTGGAAAGTTTACTATATGGACATCAAATCAACATTTTTGAATGCTTTTCTAAAGGAAGAAGTCTATGTGCAACAACCACCAGGATATGAAGTGTATGGACATGAAGACAAGGTATGTAGATTGAAGAAAGCTTTTTATAGACTCAAAGAAGCACCTAGAGCATGGTATAGTCAAATAGATTCATACATGATTAGCAATAGATTTAGCAGTAGTAGTGAGCCTACATTGTACACAAAGATCTACAAGAAAGGTCAGATTTTGATTGTTTGTTTATATGTTGATAACTTAATCATTACTAAGATTTGTCTATAGACATGTTCAAAATAGCTATGAAGAATTTTTTTTGAAATGATAGATTTAGGAGTGATGAGATATTTTCTAGGTATTGAATTTGTTCAATCAGATATAGGCATTTTAATTTATCAATCTAAGTATGCTAAGGAGATTTAGGATGTTGAATTGTAATCTAGTATCAACTTCAGTTGCAACAAGAACTAAATTGAGAAAAGAGGACAAGGGATCCATAGTTGATCCAACAATGTTCAAAAGACTAATTGGAAGTTTGATGTTTCTCACAACCACAAGACCAAATATAATGTATGGAGTTACTCTAATTTCAAGATTTATGGAGTCACCAAAAGACTCAAACTAGAAAGTTGGGAAGATAATATTAAGATATATAGTAAGAACAATAAGATATGGAATATTATATTCCACAACTAATAATTTTGATTTGATTGGATACATTGACAGTGATTTTGCAAGTAGTATGGATGATAAGAAGAGTACTTCGGGTGTGTGCAAGAAGTTGTGTCCACTTTTTGGCCAAAAAGTGGAAGTGTTTTTCCTGATTTTCAGAATTTGTCACATTTGACCTAAAAATATGAAGCACTTAAAGGTGGAATCTTGGAAAAAGTCACTAAATATGAAATGTAGTACTCGGAGTCTAGTTTCCAAATATGTAATTTTTTTCAATACCCAGATGATAGAAATTGATTTTGAATAGGCGTTTCTAAAAACCACTGTTTAAAAGTCACTTTTTTTTTACTATACCATGTACGTGTACGTCATCCATATTTTGACCTAAATAATCATATTTTTCAAAATCCTTTTGGAAAAAGCTTTGTAACTCACTGAAGCATGTTTTCCATATTTATTTGTAATTTTTTATTGAATAATTTTTTTTTATTAATTTTTTATTGGTCATTTTTTGTCTTTTAAAAAATCATCGTGTACGTCACGCATAAGATGACCTAAACTTAACATTTTTTGAATTTTTTTTTTTTAAATTGAAAAGAATTGTCTAAAGTACATTTTCATACAATTTTTTTTACAAAAAAATATTTTAATAAAAAGTTATTAAAATATTAAAAAACCCTGATAATTCAAGGTTATGAACTATTTCATCATAAATTGATTAAAAAATAAAAAAAAATAATTTAATTGTAAAAAAAATTACATATTTAGAATCTACATTGTCTCCTCTATAATGGGTTTTAATTTTGTCAAAATATTCTGCAAAATAGACCTTTAAATATATGCCCAAAGTCACTATTTTGTTGTAACATTGACAGGGCCTTCAAGGTGCAGGTCAAACTAGGACCAGAGGTCAGGGTCGGGTCCCCAAAGCATTTTCTGAAGCGGGTTACAAAGCAAAACCCGAGCCTAAAATTCAAATTTTGAATAACGGGATCCCGTTTATAGAATGCGATCCCATTTATAAAACGGGATCCCGTTTACTACTCCATCGGTCGTGAATAAAATGGGATCCCGTTTTATATAACGGGATCCCATTTTTTATTTGCTCATTTTTTTAATAAGACTGTACTATGACTGTCATTTCTGCAACTTGTCTTACAGTACGGCCGACAGCGACTCTTGCAGCATTCTTTGGCATATTTCTTTCTTTTGCAGGTCTATCAACTTGAAGTATTGTTGGTATTTTGATAGAAGCCATCATGGAGACGTTATTTGAGTGGAATTTTGTTGAATTGGTACTTGTTTGAAGGATTTGAAACACATTCAAGTTTTTGACATTACATGCTTCATAAATTTTTTAATCATGGGATCACAAAGTCGTAATAAGAGGAAAGATAAGAAGCTATTAACCCCTGAAGAAATTGAAGCAAAGAGAGTGAAGGAGGCAAAAAGGCAAAGAGATAGAAGAGTAAAGATTCAATCAATGAACAATGCTGAAGCATCCAATTCCACAACTATTGAAGATAAAAATATTGAGGAGACCATGGATATAGATGATGCAAGTTTGCAAGAGGTGAATGTGGAAACTAATACGATTATGCAAACTACTCCTGGTATGTCTTCAAATCCCTCTATTAATGCTATAGAGAATGTTTCAATGGGCACAAATCCAGGTACTTCTTCAAATCCACTTTTGAATGAAATGGAAATAGTGTTGATAGGAGATTTAAAACAAGCTGGATATAACAATGTTGAGATTGATAATATTCGTAGAGATCAAAATTTGAAACAAATTGTAGTTGAAAATGAAAATGAAAATCCTTTTGTTGAAAATGAAAATGAAAATCTTTTTGTTGTTGAAAATGAAAATGAAAACCGTTTTGTTGTTGAAAATGAAAATGAAAACCGTTTTGTTGTTGAAAATGAAAACGAAAATCCTTTTGTTGAAAATGAAAATGAAAACCGTTTTGTTGTTGAAAATGAAAACGAAAATCCTTTTGTTGAAAATGAAAATGAAAACCGTTTTGTTGTTGAAAATGAAAACGAAAATCCTTTTGTTGAAAATGAAAATGAAAACCGTTTTGTTGTTGAAAATGAAAACGAAAATCCTTTTGTTGAAAATGAAAATGAAAACTGTTTTGTTGTTGAAAATGAAAATCGTTTTGAAGTTGAAAATGAAAATGAAAATCTAGGAAGTGATGTTGAAAATGAGAAATATTTTTTTAAAATTGAAAGAGATGTTTTGGATAATCTTCCTAGTAAAATTTCTTGGAGACAAATAAGAACACATGCCAATAGATTATATAAGGAATTTTTTTATCGTAAAAAACTATCATTTCAATGTCAACTAATGATGCAATTAATGAGAATGTGGAAAATGAGAAAAGTAATGAAAATGTTAGGCATTTTTGTTAAACCAAGAAAAAAAGATCAATCACTAAAACATGCTATGTCTACTGTTGCTAGTGCCATTGAGTCTATTGGAAGTAATAGTCGATCCAAAAATAAAAATACAGCAAGACGAGCTATAACAACTGCTATAGTGAATAAAACAACTTTGAATAGAAGAATGGTAAGCAATATTAGTGGAATTCTAAAAATACATCCTAAAACATTGGTAAGAGCGGCAAAAAGAAGAGAAAGTATAGAAAATGATCTAATTAACCAATGTTGGAGTTTTAGTGGTCGACTCCCGAGATCTGACATGAAACTAAATGTTGAAATCAGATCTTTGATCGAAAAATATTGGCATGATAATACTAGGATATCGTCTAATGCTAGAGATGTTTTAAAATTAAGAGTGGGGTCCAAAGTTCGCGATCCTCATCCAAAACACCTATTAGATACAACGCAAACTGAATTTTATAGAAATTTTTGTGATGAATTAGTGTTACCTGGTAATATTAAAATAAGTCAAAGATCTTTTGAAAAATGCAAACCATGGTATGTAAAGATTAATAAGGAACGAATATCTTGTTGTTGTAAAACGCATGTTCAATTTCGTTATTATTATGATGTGTTTCAATATATACGTTGTACTTTACATCGTAACATGATTATATAGGAATGTGATATTAATATGCCAACTAAAGCAATAAAAGAGTTTATATCAAGTTTGTTCTGTGAAAGATCTAATGAAAAAGGTTTTTATTTAAGTTCATGTATTTCTGGACAATGCACTAGTTGTGGCAATCTTTCTTTGTTAAGAGTTTGTATGCATGAAAGTGTTGAAAATGATTTTGGACAACAATTAGTGGATGTTAAAAGATTTAACAATGTTGAATATTCTTTAAAAGATGAAAAATTTGGAAAGTGTTGTGATTTAATTACAGAAAAGGTTAGTGTGCATGCATTCATATCAGAATTTAAAAGTAAAATTGTACCAAAATATGTCAAGCACTCTCAACAAGCTCGATGGCTTGATGGACAATTTCGTGAATGTAGAAACACATTTCCAGTTGGTACTATACTATCAGTGGTTGATTTTGCAGAAAACTATACTTTAGCTCCGCAAGAGGAAATTCAATCACAATATTACAATTCAGTGCAGGTTGCTATGTTTGTTCATATTGTTTATAGACATGCAGATGATAGCACAGAGAATGATAGAAAAGTTTTGAGGGAGTATCATTTCTATTTGAGTGACAACCGGTTACACTCGTCAGAGTTTGTTCAATATTGTTTCAATATATTTTATACAAATTTAAGAGAAAGAGGAATCCAGATGACTGAACATCTTATATGGTCAGATAATTGTACGGGGCAGTTCAAGAATGCTCGAATGTTCTATTGGTTATGTAGGGTTCACAAGGAGAATAATGTCCAACATATGTGAAATTTTTTTGAAGCTGGACATGGTAAAGGAGAACATGATGGAGCTGGTGCATGTGTTAAAAGAATTCTTGCTAGACAACAATTAAAATTTGAGGATGCAGTAAAATTTAAAGATGCACGTGGGATTGTAGATTGGTGCAATACAAGATTATGTACACCTGGATCAAGCGAGTACTCTACAGTTCGTCGATTCTTTTGGTTGGTTGAAGAAGAAAATATTCTACCTAGACTTGATTGCCAAACAATCAGTGGATCTACTAAATGGCATTCATTTAGGAGTTCGAATGCAAGTACATGGACTATCTGGACAAGGGAGCTTGCATGTTTTTGTCAGTTTTGTATTTCAGGAGATTGGGAAGCATGTGAGAATACAGAATGGGTTGAAGAGTGGAAACAAAGACCATTGACACTTGCACAAGCACATAATCAAAGTGAAACAACAATTGAAGACAATGATCAACTATTTGTATCAGACGATTATGACCGTGTTTCAGACCTTGTACAAGAAGGTAATTTAATTCAAATCATTTCATTTTATTTCACTTTGATTACTAATTTGTAGTGCTTTTATTTATTTATGTGTACATATGAATGCATGTATGTTGATTGGTCAAATTTTATGGACATGTGCAAGTTATTGAATCAAAATTTGTTTTGCAGGACATGTGTATGCTGTTGTTGCACCAAAGAATAATGAAGAGGAAACTGAATATTGGTTGGCTCGTTGTGTGGAGACTAAACATAAGTTAACAGCACCTCGAGAAGATGATGATGGCTTTCCTTATCCAACAGGTTTGATGATCCCCTTAAGACATCCCCTTAAGCATATTTTAAGAACTTCTTTGATCCCCTTAAGCAAATTTTAAGTATTTCTTTGATGATGCCTATCATTATTCAATAGGTTCGGTGGTGGTTGTTGGCACTTGGCTACGGAAATACATAATAAGGAAGAATGGTTTGCCTGCATTCGAAGATTATGAAACACATAAGAAGATTATACACTACTCACATTTGGTGTTGGCAACAAATATAAAATTGGAGAGGTATCGCAGAAAACCTACAAATAAAGAGTTATGGAACATTTCTATGGAAGACCATGAGACAATCATCGATGCGTTGGAAAAAAGAGAGGATGGAGATGGTACAATGGAATAAGTAAATACAGGTAAATATAGTTAAATAGATTTATATTGTTGTTTTAAATATGTATTAAATACATGTTTTGTTATTTCTTGTGCGTTATTAGTTGAAATTGATTTAATTTATCTTTTTATATCCTCAGGCCATCATCACAAATTCATCAAATACTTTGAAACAAAAACTTGAGAGGCACTCGTAAATACAGGTACAAATTGTGTATATCTAGATAGTTTTATATAAATTAAAATACATGTTTTGATTCAGATATATTGATAAATTGCTTGTATTATTTTTATATCAGGTGGCATGAAGACCTGCTACATTCTCCTCAAGTTTTGGATTTTCTTGAGATGGCATATAACGACATTTTGTATTTACATTATTTTGAGTTGGCATATATGTACATACACAATTACATTATTACACATTTTGTTCAGAAATTTGTATACATGTGTATGTACACAATTTTATACTCTACAGTATTAAATTTATCAAAATTATTATTTTATGTATTTTATTTGTTAAATGTCCATGTTTTTCTACTTAGAATTTACTTTAAATTTGATTTATTATATTGTTCAATTTGGTTGCCTTGGGCAACTTCACCAAATTTTGAGAACTTAAGACGTCCCCTTAAGCCATCGTAAATTAGGACCCCTTAAGACATTCAAAAAGTTAGCATAGCTTCTCTCATTAAGGTTATGTGGAATTAGTATTTGTGGCTTGAAACTCCTAACATTTGGTATCTATAAGTAGTAAAATCACATCAAGCCTACATGACAATTTGATGATGATAAATAAGTCCTAATCATAGTCATGTAGGTGTGAATTACACTCCTACCAGTAGTTTCACTCTTGGTGGCATGTCCTGTGTGTTCTTCCCCCTCTTGAGCATCTTTTTCAACCCCCAAATTGACCTTCCCTACCTCACATTTTTACCTAGTGCCCCCTTCATTTTTCCTACTTAGGGTCACCTCTTTGTGTCTTAGGGTTGCCCCTAGTGTCTCTAGGTTACTTGAGTGACCTTAATTAGTAAAAGTGGTGACCTTATTCCTAAAATGGGTGACCTTGTGGTTTTTAATGCATGAAATAACTCATATTTTTATCTTTTCTTCTTGATTTTTAACCCATTTTAACTCCCATTTTTTGTGCTAACTTGTGCTTTTCCTCACTTTATTTCTATTTTGAACTCATCATATTTTTGAGGGGTCCACCGATGTTAAGAGGAATTTGGAGGAAATATTACATCATATCATGTCCATTGAAAGTCATTAATGGTGGTCCTAAGTCATGCAGGGGAGTACTTGGGGTGGGTGGAATCTTTTGAAGAAGTTGTAAAAATTTGACTTGGGACAGGGTATATAAACTTGGCAAACTTTTGCAAAAATGTTACAAAACTTCAAGTGGGAATTGGATGAAATGAATTGAAGAAAGGAATGATTTCTTCAAGGCAGTTAGGCTTCTACAATTAGGAAGAAATGAGTGTTTCGATGTTATGGGGAAATGATGTAAAACTAGACAATAGGATAGGAAGTGGGATGGGATAAATCATATCCTAAAGTTAATCTAGCTTTCACAAAGTGGAGGGAAGGGAAGATACAAAGGAATATAAATTGTGGGAGAACCATATGGGACCATAGCTAGGAAGTGGAGGGGAGAAATAGATGAGATCCAGGGCCTTTTGTCTAAAAATGTAAAGTATTAAGATCTTATAAGTTCCTGCAGACCTAAACTTATTTTAAAATTTGATTCACATCCTGAGTTTGTGTTCATAGGATGAAACATGTCAAGCACAAGATTTCCTTGAGTCCTAATGGACACTAAAGATCGTATTAAAAGGACTAAGGGAAGTTCTGATTTTAGTAGTTACACTAAGATTTGAAATTAAAGTTGACAAATCCTAATTAAAGTTACACTAAGGTTTCATTTTGTAAAATATTGGAATATCCCATCAATTTTCTTTGCATTAATGAAGTAAATCTATGATGAAATCTTTTGTCTTGTAAATTAAGTTGTTTATTAATCAACTTATCAAATCAAGTGATTTCTCATGATTATTTCTCAAATACATGTATATGAATCTTATTGTGGAGAAGACTGTGAAACAAAATAAGAAGTCAACTAGAACCAAAGTGATGAGAGTTTATTCAACTATAAATAGTTTGTGTAGAAGCATAAATGGAATCTAAGTTACTAGATTGCAAGGACACTCCATGATACCCACATAAGGCCTTGGGATTTAATTTAATATAATATTTCTTCATAGATTAGCTAGAGGACAAAGGAGATGTAGTCACAAATGTTGGTAGGTTAGAGCATCCTACTTACATAGGCTGGATAGAAAATTTGATGTGTTTAACTTTTTAGATATCTTGCTAGATACTTTTAGGCATTGTACCATAAATGTAGACTATATCAATAATGTAGAAAATTAGACTATAATAATGGTGAGAGAAGTAGTTTTCAAATAAATGTTGAATTCACTTGAACCCACTTTGAGGTACAATGTTATAGTTGCAAGGTAATGGTCTCAAGAGTATAATGTAATTGAAGTGTTAAAAGATTGGGCTAGTCCTAATGTGGATTTAAAAAGTTAAGGAATGTGGAGGATTACACAATTGTAAGTTTTCCTAGTGAAATGAAAGAGGCCATGATTATGATGTGCAAACTATTTGGGAACAAAGACTCAATACATTTAAATGCTAGATGGGTGTCATTATTAGACATGTGATTTTGGAAAGGCTAATGATTCATAACTATGGGGAGTTGAGATCATTGTAGATCTCTAAATAGGTAATTTTTGTAGGCTACCAAAGGGGAAGATTTCTACTAACTTCATTCCTAATTTGTGTCATTTATGCTACAATGAAATTCCCACCTCCACTAATAAATTGTAGGCCTAGTTCCAAAGTTATAGTTCACATGTTTTTTTAGCAACAATTATCCTTGTAGGCACTCCTCCACCCATTTGGTGAAGAAGTTGTGTCCACTTAAGACATCGTAAATTAGGACCCCTTAAGACATCTTAAATTACATGATCAACACAAGATGTTCAAGCACCAAGGCACTTGGATAAATATAACTATAACCATGCTAGGATCATTTAATATAACTTAGTTGATCTCTAGATGAGAAGATGTGAGAGATTGATCCCTCCTAGTAGGCAAGAGATCCTCATGAACTTATCTCACTTTTTAATGCTTTGTTTTGATTTGCTTACCATTTTATTGCTTAAAATTTGACCAGGACCTAAATATGCATACCGTGAATGAATGGAGGAACTTTATTAGGACCTCATCACTACATAAATTCTTTCAATGCAATTTCTTCATTAAGCGCAAATCTAGATCAACACTCTGACACTTGTAGATTTATATATGACAATTGATTATTTCTATTGATGTCAATCTATATATCTTATTATGGTTGATCTCAAATGTTTACATTTCTTTTCCTTCATGCACATGGTTCTAGATTAGTGTTTGATTTATGATTAAATTTAGGGATGCTTGTATATACATATATATGTGATGTTATGCTTTTATAGTTTATGATGTATATGCAATGTATGTATGCATGGATAACATATATATAAATATGGATGCACCTAAACTAACATGATGGTTTTACATGATTATTACTTTGACATGTGTATGATTTTGAACTACGACGAGATTGCATTTATTGTGTGACATGTAAAAATATATAGTCCAGGTTCAACAATATATATATATATATATATAAAGTCCAGGTCCATGTTCAAAAAATATATAAAGTCCACATGTTCAACAATATATATATAAAGTCCATGACAAACAGTATATAACAAATAGTCCATGAAATAGTCAAATATATAAAGTCCAGGTCCATGTTCAAAAAAATATATAAAGTCCATGTGTTCAACAATATATATATATAAAGTCCATGACAAACAGTATATAACAAATAGTCCATGAAATAGTCAAATTATACATCTAGCCTATGTTTGAAATAACCTATCACATACTATCTCTATCATCAAGAGTCCTCTTCACACCATGCGAACTACTCAGATGACCTGAATCACTCTGCAAAAGAGAAAGATTTATATGAAATTAGATGTAAGATGATAAGGAAATAGATAATTTAATGACAATTTTTAAATTTATAATTTATATCATAAAATTAAATTACCGTGTGAGGCTGAGAGGCATGCTCTGGTGCACTTGGACCTATGTCTCCATGCTTTGAATCAATCTATTTAATACAAGAGAAAGTTCAAGTTGAAATTAGATATACTTGACGATTTTAAAAATGATTTAATTGAATTTAATTTATAAGAACTATCATATTTAAAAATTATTATACCGTAAGAGGAACTTGTTGTGAATCCTCTATTCCAGGACCTGTCTCTACAGGCTTAGCTCCATGACATGTATCGAGCTATAATTTAAGATTTTTTTTTTTTGAATGTACATGTCAACATATATATATATATATATATATATATATATATATATATATATATATATCAAGAAATTTACTTTAAGTTCACAACGTATATTTTAATTGTTCAATTTAAATCTAATCTAAATTTTAAATTATACCGTATCAGGTTGCCCATCTCCTCTGTCCTCCTGCTCTGCATGTGTTGTGTGTTGCTCATGAAACGTGTCACTAACAAGCTCCTACAATGTCATTTATATTTAAGTTAGCACATGTGTGTACAAATCAGGTTTTAAAACATATATATAATTGACTTACAGTGTACATGTTATTAAATACGTTTTTCAACAACCTGAAATGCAGTCGACTCCTGATATAAACTTGGATTATCCAAGTGTGCTACAAGGCCCATCCTCATAGTTGTGTCAACCTGCATAGACATATTTATAAAATATTAAATAGTACATGTGCACGTTTTTAGATACACTGATATCAAAATAGAAAAATTTAAGTATATATATACAGTTTTTTAAAACAATATGTGTACATACTGTAAGAGTGTCATGTGAGATGCCCAATGATGGAGGAGCACTCGAGACACCCTGAGATGGAGGATTCAATGTGGAAGAACCCTGAACCAGTTCATAAATAAGTTCATAAATATTTAAATGTGTGTATCTATCAAAATAGAAAAATTTAAGTATATATATACAGTTTTTTAAAACAATATGTGTACATACTGTAAGAGTGTCATGTGAGATGCCCAATGATGGAGGAGCGCTCGAGACACCCTGAGATGGAGGATTCAATGTGGAAGAACCCTGAACCAGTTCATAAATAAGTTCATAAATATTTAATTGTACACACATTCAAGACTGAATTTTACAAAATTACAAATCATTGAAAATGTACCCCAAATGGGTGCCCGAGATGAACAGGTGTCGATGAAAAATTAATTTGATCAATTGTGACCCCTGTTGCCATCATCTACACCAAACAAACCAAACAATTCGATTGTTAAAATATTACAATTTAATTGATCATCTATATGTTGATTAAAAACACGTGGTTAAAAAATTGTTTTAAATTCAACATGTGTACATAACCTATATATACCTGTGTCGAATGATCAGTGGGATGATCCTCAGCAAATAGATAATCAACAAATGATTCAGTGCCCACATTATCAGATGATGCATGTGTAGCTGAAGTGGGTGCAACTGCCTGATCAGGTCCATGACACAACTGATTGCAACTCGTACATGTATGAGGCATCGACACATGTGGAGTGGCACTAGGACCACTTCCATCATCAACTCCTCCATGCTCTCTAACTCGAGCTACCATCATAGAAGTCTGCTCATGTAGGCTACCTGAGAGTGCACTCAATGTGCCTAGTGTGGATACCACTGCACGATGCTCGAAGGGCGAAGGAATGGCAGCAATAGGAGGGTCAATAAGAGGTTGAATAGGCACCGGTCGTTGGGGATCAACCCGTGCCCCCAACCTCTATTGTGGCATGCCACCACCAACACCCTGGAATGATCTAAAATCAAAGTAGTTGGGTTTTTTATTCATAACAAACTCTACATATAATTTTCTCAAAAAATATAAAGGAACCTCACAATTAGCATGAGGTGGATAATCAAACACCATCCACCATCTATCCCAAAAATTAGCAGACATTCCTTCATGCCTACACCACCTGATTGATATTCTTTTCTTATTTGCAGGAATAGGTTCATTTGTAATGGGATGTCTAAAATATTGTGCTAAATGAGCTTTTGTGATTTTAAGATCCAAAATAGTCTTATAGGAGAGGCCATCAGCATAAAATTGGCGCCTCTCCTCTCTCCATTTCTGGAATCCATCAAAATCTGAGTCAATAGACCTCACAGAATCTACAATGTTTTGCATCAAAGATGCAAAACGTACTACGTGAGGTGGCATGAATTGTTCACTGCAAATGGAATTCAGTTTTTCTTGTATCGAATCCACATTTTCATTTATTATGGCTCGCAAGCGAGCCTGGTCAGTTCCAGGTGGGGGTGGAGGTGGAGGTGGAGGCGGGTCATCTGTAGGTGGGGCATCTAGAGGTGGGGCATTTGGCACTGGGGGTGGGGGTGGGGGTGGGGGTGGGGGTGCGGCTGGATCATCTTGTGCATTAAGAAAGTCCTCAACATCAAAGTGAATATCATCTAGATTCATGATGTATATATAAAAATCTAGATATGAACATGCATATATATACATATAAACATACAAACTTCAGTACAAATTTAAAATTAAATCAAGAATATATATATATGTTTCAAGAAATTACACTTGAAATAAATTTAAATTAAAAACATACAAATAATGTATACATGCATGTACAAATTTCAAAATGTAAGCGAGCTATTAGGACTACCATAATGATTGATACAATGGGCAATATATATTTCAAAATTTCAATGTGCATTTAAGTAAGGAAACTTCTCTGGACAATCATCATGTAATTCTTAAATGTGAATATGCATCCCAAATTTTGGACTATTTTAAAGAAATATGGTGCATTTAGGAACTTGGTGATTGTTGGGGTAAAGAGGAATATATGATCATGCTAGAAGAGGCACTGATTAGGCTCATAATTGGCCAAGGTTGCTTTGAATAAGGTTAAAACAAGGAGATACCCATGTTGATATTCACACCCTTTGGTCCACACCTACATTGGGATGGATTAAAAGCTTGAAATTTTGATGGGTAGCCAAGGGTAATCCTAGTGAAGTAGGAGGAGTATGTTATTAAGAGATGATAAGGGAAAACCTCTACCTATCTTAAAGCTTATGATTTTGGTGTCAAGAACACTAATATGGTAGATTCTAGGGCCATGATATCCAAGGCCTCAAGATGACTTGGAAACTAAACAAGATATCCCTTAGTGTGGAAGGAGATTCCAAGATCAACATTGATCATATGAAAAAGCATAGATGAAGCTTGTGGTTATTGGAAACTATTATATATTGGAACCTAGAAACTTGGTGAATACTTGTTTAAATCTATCTCCTTCAAACATATCAAAAGAAAAGGTAATTATATTCTAGACTAGGCAGATAATGGAAGAAATCATTAAATTGCTCCTAGACATCTAGCATTTGTTGGGAAGAATATTTTTTTTACATTCAACTTGAAATCCCTAAGTTGTACCTCCATGCTATCAAATGTTACTTGTATCTACCTTCTATACAATGATATTGAAGGGGTAGAAGGTTAGGCTAAGGATTTTTATATTGCTACTTAGATAAATTCCACATCTTCAATGTGTGGCATGAGCATATGCACAAGGCCTTGGAGGATATTTCTAAGATAATGAAGATAAACCTTCATGTCTTGATGCTAAATTGGATGATTCTATCCACTATGAGAATTAAGATGAGGAGGAGGTGACATAAATCCCTCCTATCAAATTCGAACAATGTTAAAAATGTCAAGGAAGTGGTAGAGGCTTTGTAAGGCTTGTGTAATTTGTCCCACCACCCTAGGATAAAGTTTTTTAGTTTATTAGTAATTCTAACACTACTTCAACTTATTACTCTACTAGGGTTAGGGCCACTATAATTTTCCCTACCACTAATATATCTTAAGACACCTATTGGTTTATGTTTCATGTCATTGTAGTATATTAATTTTCCCTACCACTATTGATTGAACAAAACTATACCATATATATTAAGTACTCTAGCTCAATGATCTTAAGATTAATGAAATCAAGACTAACTATATCATCATTATGCTTAGATACACCCAACATGCTAATCAAGAACTTAATTACCTTCACAACCCTATTAGCATTGTATCACTCCTATTAGGGAGTAGACTTGAATGGGGCCAAAAGATTCTTTACCTCTTATGATTGTGACTTTGGGTTTGGCATGGTTAACTTGGAGAGGTTGTGTGGCATATCCCTATAAGAGGATGAAGGGTGATAGGAGGTTGTAGGATGGCTAAAAGCATTCACATGACGATAATGTTCAAGTTTAAATTTCAAGATATGCATCATGGTCTACAAGGTTCTCTTGTTCAAAAGGTTCATCATATTCTAGACAAGGAACTCACAATCATTGGTACCAAATTCAAGACCTCCTATTACAAGTCTCCATATAGCTTTAAAAATAACACCTATAAACACAAAATTTATAGGGCTTGAATACAAGCCTGCCTCCCAGTTAGGAGACTTCCAAATAATTGGTGAACTCACATGCAATAAGGGAATAACACATGCATACAAAATATGTAGAAGAAATCCCTGTAGCATGACTCGTGATTAATTAAAGTTAGGGTTAGGGTTTCAATTAGGATCAGGCTTAGGGTTAGAATTGAGGTTAGGGTTAGAATTAGAATTCAAGGGTTGCTAAAATAGGGTAAGTATTAGAGCTACAATTATGTTTTGGGTTACGGCTAGAGTTAGGGTTACAATTACAATTACAAGTAGCTCGTTAGGGTTAGGGTTAGGGCTAGAGTTAGAGTTACAATTACAATTACAAGTAGAGTTAGGGTTAGGGTTATGATTAGGGTTATAATAAGGGTTAGGGTTTGAATTGCATATAGAATTAGGGTTAGGATTAGGGTTAGAATTAGTGTTAGGGTTAGGGTTGGAATTGCATATAGAATTAGGGTTCAATCTAGCTAGAAATAGATAAATTAGTCAAGATGGTTCTAGCTCAATTTTGTTTCCTATTTCCTAGAAAATGCAAAACTAGTTATTGTTTTCTATTTAGTTGTTAGTCCCAACTCTTTCCTTTTAAGAAGTATATCAAATCTAATGTTGTAGTAGATACTTCTACATATACAAGTTTCTGTTAGGAGAAAATATATTTTGCCAAATTTGTATAGAGTTGTCTATATAGTGTGTTCCAGGGTAATCAAATGATGTAAGTCACAATTTAGAGGGTTGAGGGATAAGTTTGTGTTGAGTCTATAAGAGGTGTTTTCTTACATAGACCGAGCTCCATAATCTAGGTGTCTCCATGTCTAACTCAAATGTTTCAACTTGGTCCATATTATATCCAGATTAATGATAAAATTTTATATATATGGCTATGCACAAGATCCACGACCATATCAATGTTTGGTAGAGAAAAGTTATCTAAGTTGGGGTAGATCCTTTTTTGATGTCTCAAAAGTTAGTGCAAACATGAATTCCTTTAGTTTTCTTGTTAACTAAGACCACATTAGATCTACCCATTTAGGAAAAGTAATAGTCTGAATGAACCCTGGACATCCAAGAGTTTATACAATTCTTCTATGACCACGAGGGCTACTTGGGGGTGCATTTTGCGTAGCTTTTATTGAATAGGTTTGGCATTGAGGTGAACCACAAGATGATGCATCACTTTAAAGATGGAGTCTCAAGGCATATCACCATAAGACCACATGAAGAAATCAACGTAATATTTAACATGGTGACATGGTTATATATGCCTTCTTTGATGTCAAGGTCCAGTGGAGCTACTATCTTAGAGAGTTTAGGGTCCAAGCTTCTATTCACAGGTTGATGTTTATAGCATGTCCTCAACAAGGAGAGGGGAGTCATGTCTTGTATCTAAGTGGTATCTAATGGAAGGTGAAGTTTGTCAAATTGAGGAGCTCTTGGGAAGTGTCCATTTTTATTATATCATTTTAATCGATCACAAGTTTCTTCTTATATAGATTGTTGCTATTCTGCCTAGACTAGGGTGCCTCAGGACTCAAGGGTTCTTTCTTTCTCTCCAAAATAAGCATATATGTAGGTGTTAAGTATGGTGGAAAAGTCTTTCTTATGATTACAATGGGGATGTGGTCTTGACACTTGATAAGTTTCATGATGGCTTCATCATTTTGGAAAACATCAAATCATAAAGGGTCGTGTTGGTCCCAATCGATAAGCTCAAGGTATTCTAGGTCTAAGGAGATGGTGAGGATAGTGACCTATCATGAAAGAGGTTAGTGGTGGAAAGATCTTCGTAAGGATCATGAGTGGAGCCTACATCAATGTCATTAAGATTAGGGAAAGCATTACCAATGAGGTTTCAAGCTCGTATCACAATTAACATCACGATGTTCATTCCAGGGGCATAACCTAGCTAGTGAGGACAGCTACTTGAGTATATCAAAAGTTACATAAATGTTGGCTTCATTTCATTCTTAATTAGTTGGCTATCACAAAAACTGTAAAATTTTCTCAATTCTTGATTAGTTCTAGTTGTCTCTAAATGTTTGATTATGAAGGATGTGATAACTTGGTTTTATTATGGTTTGTTGTAATTTTTTTACATGATAGTTAGCTATTCAATAATGCCTTTAAAATACAATGACACACATTGTTATAAGTAAATTTTATAAAAACCAAATATACATATCATCCCAATTTGCTATATAATTTTTGACAGTTTGTTCAAAATCTCTCCTTTCATATGATACAATCGTTTCAAAATTTCAATTGCATTTTCCAGCTAAAATGTTTAAATACAGCTATTCAACACTCAAATTGAACTCAAATTTTGACAGTTTGTTCAAAATCTCTCCTTTCATATGATACAGTATTTTCAAAATTTCAATTCTATTTTACAGCTAAAATGTTTAAATAGAACTATTCAACACTCAAATTGAACTCAAATTTTGACAGTTTGTTCAAAATCTCTCCTTTCATATGATACAGTATTTTCAAAATTTCAATTGTATTTTACAGCTAAAATGCCTAAATATATCTATTCAATTCTCAATTTTAAACATAATTTTGACAGTTTGTTCAAATTCTAACATTTTATATGATATAGTCTTTCAAAATTTCAATTGTATTTTACATCTAATAAGTCAGCAATTGCATCATCAAAGAATCATGTTTTCACAAGAGGAGAAATTACATTGATACTAGGTACCATTTTATCAAAGAGCTAGTAAGCAATGGAGAAATTTACTTGAAGTTTTGTAGATTTGAAGATTAGCTATCAGACATATTCATAAAGGCATTAGCAAAGGAGAGTTTCAAATATCTAAGACAAAGTTTGGGTATTGTAGATGCTGAAGTAGTTAGAGGTAGAAATTTAAGGGGTAGTGCTGGAATTAAACGTAATTTCTCTCACACTTATTTTTTAATTAATTAAAAGGAAAAAAAGTGTAAAAATATTGGTAGATTCTAGAAGAAACTAGTAGGTTAGATTCTAGAAATAGGGAGTCTTGTTTAGAAAGTTTCTAGAGTTGTCAAGATAAGATTAGGAAGTTTCTAGAAGGCAAAAATAGTTAATAAAATTGTGCTAGTATGTACTATATATATTGAGATATCTTTGTAAAGTTTTCATCAAGTTGATTCATAGAAGAAATATATTTCTGTATCAATGCTATATCATTCTAAGTTTGTAAGTTTGCATCTATCCACCATTACAACCCCAACCTCACACTCCTTAGGTAATAATGTACTACACGATCCAAGACACACACTCTAAATAAAAAAAATAGATAAATGGGCTTCTAAATGCTAGTTTGTATATGAGCATTTGATATTATAGTTGCTAGGTTTAGTACAATATGTTTGAGTAGACATGCACAATTTAACCAATAGGCATTTTTAACTCTCCCCCAAAACGATTTTATGTATACTTATGGCAAGTGCATGTTTCAAATTTTTTTTAGTTAGATATAATTTTCGTAGCCTCCAAGTGTGAAACATGTTGGAAATTTAATTTGGTGTCAGACCATTTACTCCACCCACTTGTCAAAGATTTTTGGTGATCTCCTTCCTACTGCCCTAACCAAATCTTTATTGTTGTTTTTGGTTGGCCTAAAAAAATAGTTAATGCTGGTTTGTCCTCTTCAATGTAGGTAGGTGAGTTTGATTTTGGAGTGAGTGAGAGATTTTTGGTGAAGATAATAAAAGGTAAAAAAATGAAGAATGTGAGCAGCAGCAGAGAATAGAGGGATAATAGAATGTAGGTTGCAACAACAACAACAAAAAGAAGAGAAAAGAGAACAACTTTGAATAGTAGAGGGACCACTGCAGCATCTAGTAAACTCAAAAAAGGGAGAAAGTGCAAACAACTTTGGAAGAATAGAGTAGCACCCAACTAGAGAGAGAGAGAGAGAGAGAGAGAGAGAGAGAGAGAGAGAGAGAGAGAGAGAGAGCTATGTAGTTTGCAATTTTTAGATATAAAATATTTTTGAATAGAAATATAAATCTTGTTTTAGTTTTGTCCATTCTATTTTTTTGTCCTCCTTTTACACCAACAACTAGTATTAGAGCAATAACACCATCAGACTGGTATCAGAGCCAAGGCCATAGATTTTCTAGATACTAAGTATTTCTTTGGATTTATAAAATGACTGGAGGTGATAGTAAGAGCTGGCAACGACCACCAACATTTGATGAACAAAACTATGGTGTTTGGGAAAAGAAAATGAAGACACTAATGGTAGCAAAAGATTTGTGGGAACTTGTGGTCAATGGTTTCACAAATGTGACTGATCAAACAACCTATGTAGTATTGACAAATGCCCAAAAGCCCTAGCTGAAGGAGACTAGAAGGAAAGATGAAAAAGCCTTAAGTTTGATAGAGACAACATTGACAGAAGTTATATTCCTCCGAATAGAAGCAACTAACTACTCAAAGGAAGCTTGGGAGATTCTTGGAAACTCCTACAAAAGGACTAATAAGGCAAGGTTAGTGAAACTCCAACTACTCCGGAGAGATTTTGAGATTCTTTAAATAGAACATGGAAAGTCCATTTTAGACTTCCTTACAAGAGTTTTTAGATTAATAAATCAGTTAAGGATTAATGGAGAAACTAAGGAAGAGAAAAGTATTATTGAGAAAATCCTTAGGAGTTTTTCCTTAAGATTTGACTTGATTGTCATAGCAATCAAAGAGGCTAAAGACCTCTCAAAAATGATAGCGGATTAGTTAATGTGTTCTCTACAAACCCATGAGCAGTGATTGAATAGATTTGCTCCTTCCCTAGAGCAAGCCTTTAAGGCTCAAACCAGTGCGAGAGGTAGGGAAAAGGAATAAATAGTAGAGGTAAAGGTCAAAGAGGTAGAGGAAGAGGCTACTCTAGAAGAGCAAGCTCAAACAACCAAGAGGAAGCAAGCAACTCACAGTCAGACCTCCAAGAAAAGAAGGGCAGCATGTTCCACCTTTTTCTTTAGTTAGATATGTGTGAAACATCCAAGATGCCAAGTAGTCATTTTATTGTGACATGGCCACACCTAACATCTAGAGATTTCTCCATTTAATTGACATTAAAGCATAATATAGTAGAGATTCTGCCTACATATTTACTAAAGGTTTGAGGTAAAGAAGACATAATAAAACCATTAAATGAAGGCAAGATTCTTCACATTTGGCCTGAACAAATTTAGGCTTAATATAGTTAAATTAACATTTAAAATTTCATCCACTAAGAATGGAGTCAATCAATTGTGGAAGAGCTTAATCAACTGGTATGTTGTGTTTACTTTGAGTCACCAATTATCCTCTTATTGAATAATTTCTTATATGAATAATAAGAAAATTGTCTTTAAATGATTGAAAAAATAACATTGAGATTTAGCTTTTGAAGAGAAAATGGGCTGAAAGCAGAGAAGTTACAATCATTGGGACAATGGCAATAAGTGCCAACGCTGCCGAGATCTCGGCTCTCCTAAAATAATAGTCAACTTTACTCAGATCTTCATCACCTTTAAAAAAGCGGTCATACTGTCTTTTGCTCTCGAATGCAACAGCAAAAGCTGCGGAAGCGCTTGATGCCAACAAATATCCAATAGCCTGCAATCACATCTCACTCTATTTAAATACCATCCATTTCAATGGTTCAACATTCAGTAGTAATTTTACACCTCATTTACAACAAGAAGTGGTAAATATTTCTCCTATTTTTATTAGACAAAATTGACCTTTAACTCTTGAAGTGGATGATATTTAAGAATAGCAATCACATCTAAATAAAAATTAGATAACTTTGGAACCTTATTATGAGAGAGTGAAAGGGAAAAAAGGTATACCTCATCTGCGAGGAAGTCAAAATACAATGCGAAAGGGTAAGGCAACAATAATTTTCTGGTAACAATGAGGTAGATTGCCGGACCGATCTGTAAAACATTATACAAGATACCTATCGCGCTTCCTGCCACCAAATACCTGCATCCCACAATATACCCAAATCATATTTCTCTAACACCAAAAACATACAATAAATCATAAGGAATGAAGTATAACTATTAAAAATGTTCGCCTGAATGTGTGGATGAAACTGAAGGTGGTCTTCTCTCCATCAATGTTAATAGTATCAGTCACCATGACTACAATGGACAGGGCCAGCAATATGGCGGTCACGATTCTAAGAATCAAGATAACAATCGCATATTTTTGGGAGGATTTCGCCATTCTAGCCATTCTTTCTGTTTAACTGTTTGCTGAGCGTATAAACAATCAATGAATCGAGTTGTGCTCCAGCTTTGTAGCATAATATTTCTTTTTTTTTTTCAATTCAGAATCAATGAATCGGTGGATGTTTCCAATTTTGACTTTCCTTGTGTTTGCATATTCTTGTTTTTATATGCGGTGACGGAAATGCTCGCTTCCTTTGGCAGGATAGATGTAGTTACTCGATACTTCAAATAAAATAAGCTGTCATGAGCTCTTTAAACCGCGTCGAGGTAACTATCGATCAAGTTTATATCGACGTAACCATTTTATAAACAACCAATAAAACAACGTACCCACTGTTTACACGAGGCCGAGGTAAGCATCAACAAAGTTTGGACTGTTTATTGAGACCGAGGAAAACATGGAACACTTTTGCGTCGGCCAGCTACATGGGACAAATGCATCTCGACATCTTCCCTATTATATGTATAAAACATCCATTTTAATAAGTCAAAAAGATTTTCACTTGTTTTTAGTGGATAAAAGAGTACTCTCACATTGGACTTGCTAATGTCATTGAACGAATATATGTGATATAATTTGCAAAATAAAAAATTTTAAGAAATGAACATGTTTAGTTAATTTAGATGGTCAATAGAGTTGTTTACTATTTTGATCATTATTTCTGAATTGTAAGACAAAATTATATGTTCTTGGATGTGTTGTAAGAAGAATGATGAAATTTGAAATCTAGGTAGTTCTCATAATTTTAAGAGGGTTGATTTTGTGGTGCAAAATGATCTAGATCAAAATTACAATGCATAATTGACCATGATATCCCACCATTAATCCCTTGTCCATGAAATCAATCTAGAAGACTCTAGACTTCTATATGTGCAACCCTAGCTTTGCCTTGATATTTAGACCTACAATAAAGAGATTGGTGGTGTTTACAAACACCTTTGAGAAGCTTGCTAGGCAAGGTAATTCTTGTTAACCATAATCTACTTGCATGCAACAGAGCAATGGCTAAGCATTTAGGCTACTAATTTACTGACATATCTCTATGTATCACTTGAAGCATGTTGTGTACTTCATCCTCTACTCAACCTACACATCACAATCTGCATGCAAATTCTAGGCTAATCCATACACAGAATTACTAAAAGTTAGAAACATACATGTATTGATCTCTTAACATCTCTATTTTTATCTCTACTTTACAATTATAGGGTATATAAAAAAACTATCCCTTAGTGCAAACTAAACTATATATAGGTCTATGAATAATTAAAAAATAAAGAAAATTTTCTTTAAATCTAATTGTAAGTTGCATATATATTACATCCCTAAATATAAAATGCATTATTATTTGTAGTTGTTTTTATTGTTGCTCACAAAGTCATGTATTTGCTATCTATAACTAGGTGTTATTTGTGGCACAATTACAAATGACTACATTCTAGCACGAACGTTCTCTTGACATAATCCTTTGTTCTATCATCACAACACTAGAAGCAACAAAAATGTAATAGAATTATAAAAAATGAAAATTACACCCCTTTGCATTATACATGAAAGCTTTAGCATCAGTGAAAATTTGTTTCAAAAATCATTTTGTCAATTTGCAAGGTTGGATGCCAAGCACTCTTTAATTGCCAACACTAGTGCACTAATTTCTTGAAGATCATCATTATCTAACATTGTCAATTTTTGGAGCTTTGCCTTTCAATAGATCACTACTTTTGTGTGCAGAGAAAAACCATTGGATATTTAACCTACACTCACACACTCCAATTAAAATTTACTTGTGCAACTACATTAATGTTCATTGTTCTTGTGGATTCCATGCACTAAACCCTTGAGGGTTTCACCTCCAAAGCAATACCTTATCACATAAATGCATATTGGAATTTATTAAATAACCAAAATGTGACCCAATATATTGCTTCAATAGTAGGGGGAAAGGGGATAATTTAATTCATGTGACATGGGTAGCTATTGGGGGTTGAGAAGCAAGTGTAGAATGGAGGCGAGGTATCTATAATTGGCATTCCATATCATATATGGATCGATTTGCATGTGTCAATTAGAGGAAATGTCATTCACTATGTTGGTCTTGCTAGGGTCATGAGGTTGTCTATTTTCTACACCACTATCTTGTATTGTGTCGAAGCCTCATAATCCCAATAACATCTACTTAATCCCAACACTAATGTAGTTAACAAAGGAAACATTGATCACACTAAGATCATATATGTTTAGTAAAATCCTACCCAAGTTTCCTAAACTAGTTATTGGACACCTTTTGGTAATGCCACAACCCTACCCAAAAGAATCACTAGATATCTCTAAAACCCTTCAATTATAATTTAGAATATTATGTATTTTATAATTGAGATCTATTTGTTATTAGGGGGATTCATTGTTAGAGTTGGTGTGGTAAGCGTTTGGGAGTTGATATGTATAAGTGCTTTTGATATGGCCTTAACCTATATTGTGCATGTGAATATATGTATCCAACTTGTGGCTAACATTACCCTCAACTAAGTTATATGATTATTTATATATCTTTATATAACTTTAGGTCAAATTGGGTGGCATCCATGGCATAAGTATGGTATATATAAGAGGTAGGGGTTAGTTTATTATGATTGTATGGTGTATTCTATTCTTATTAAAGACTATTAGATGTAGTCCCCTTGAAGTGGCTTATTATTATCAATTATTTGTACCATATTTCCTATTATATTCTTCTCTTGTGCAAGTTGTTCCATTACAAGTGGCATCAAACTATGATCTTGGTATCTAGAAGACAAGAAATAAGACAATTTTTTTATTTAAGAGTTTAGATTGTGAGGAACATATCTCTTTCAATTTAACATTTTTTTTTGAATTGGAGGGTTGATCAAGGACACATTAAAGTGGCTACAATCTAGATTCAAGAGTTCTTTTAAAGCATTTTGGAAGGTCTTTCACAAAATTAGGGATTTCACCAAATTTACTCCTAAAAGTACAAATCAATGAATTTTTTGGAGATCTTTTTATAAAAGTGAAGTTTAGGCTCAAGTAAGTTACAATAAAATTTTTAACTTATTTTGAATTTCTTGAGCAAGTTGTTGCAAAAATTATTTTGGTAGCATTATGGCAAGGGCTAAGAAAGAAGATATTGATGAAATACTCACACAAATAGCTTCTTTCAAGACTCGAATAGAAACCCTCAGAGCATATGTACATAATATGAGTTGGAAAGCTAATGTGACACAAGAAGGAGGATGAGGATGAGGAGGGGAGGAGGAGGAGGAGGAGGAGGAGAGGGAGAATGAGAAGGAGGAGAAGAAGGATGAGGAGGAAATGAAGGAGAGGGAAGAGGAGAAGAAGGAGAAGGTAAAGAAGGATGAGAGAAAGGAGGAGAAGGAGAAGGAGAAGGAGAAGGAGAAGGAGAAGGAGAAAGAGGAGGAGAAGGTGAAAGATGAGGAGGAGGAGGAGGAGGAAGAGGAAGAGGAAGAGGAAGAGGAAGAAGAAGGTCCCAAATCAAAAATATATTTCCATGAACTATCACTATTTGGAGAGATGCCAAAGTGTCTACAACCTAAAAGAGACTAGCATCATAACATTCCACTAGTCTTAAAGGAGAAAACACCTAATAATAGGCCATGTCATTACCTCCATTTGTAAAAGATTGAGATTGGTAAATTGGTATAGGAAATGTTGGATGAAAGATAAATGGTGCTACTCAAGCTCGATGAATTCTACTTAAGGGTATGTGCATGGAAATGGGGGACCAAAAGTGGGTTAAAAGTGGCTACCCTTTTTTTGAAATCAGTAAAAATTGATCTTGGATGAGAAATTGAAGATAGCCACATGCTCAAATTTGAAGGTGTGACAATCTTGAATAAGAATCGTAATGCTTGGAATCTAGTTTCTAAACTACTATTTTTTTTAAATGGTGGAGATTAATAGGTTCAAATAAGGGGAGCACACAAAGTGCTCCTATTTTTGTTAAAAAAATATAACATTTAGCATCTAGTGTGCTCCCCCTAAAATGTTGACTTTTTTTTTAATGTATTTCACTAATCAATTTGGCAGAAAATTAGCTAACATCACATAGTTTATGCCTTTTTTTTGCTAATTTTTAATGAATATATGATTTTTTTATGAATTTTCAAAGTGGACACATCCTAAAAATGAAAATTTAAGTGTGCTCCCCCCCTAATTTTTTTGAAAACTAATTAAAAATTATTTTTTTAATGTGTATAGAATAGAGTCTAGAATCTAAAAATGTAATTTATTTCAAATCTACACCAAATATACTATACATAGGTTTTCGACAAAGAAAAAAGACACTAGAAAAAGAAATTGAAGATGGAAAGCTTAAAATGTTCAAATTTTAGATATAAATACATGGTTATAAAGCTAATAAAAAACTTGAAGCCATTGGGGCGGGGCCCTGGCTCGATTGGCTAAAAATTCTATTGCGGTAAAGAAGGTTACGAGGTCCAGTCTCCCCCCGTCCTTGTGGTACTGGAGGGTGTGTCGTTTCAGCATCACCGATCACGTGAAAAAAGTTTACCAGGTGCACTACAATTTATAGGGGGGCTACCCGATTCCTGTAGTCTAAAAAAAAAAAACTTGAGGCCATCTTGGTATTTTTTATATTAACATTGAAAAATGTATAAACCTGATGGAGAGCACACTTGAGATTTAGTTGTTTTTCTATGTTTTCTTAAAAACACATCTTTGGGCACCTTACATCCAAGCCCAACCCTTTGTCTTTGATATCCAAGTCAAATCCAAGCCTAAGGGTGAGATTCCAAAGCAAGTTTAAATGAAGCATGTTTGCGTTATAATGTGCATGTGTTATAAATTTAAAAAAGAGAGTTTTTTATTTATTGTTAATGAAGAAATAATGTGAGTGTGTGTTTCCTGAAATTTGAACCTGAGAAATTTCAAATTTCTAGAGCCTCCCATACACCTTCAGTTTGTGAAATCATGAAAACAATTAAATTTGAAAACCTTTAAGAGGTTGTACAAAATCCTTTTATGGGCCTAATCCTATCTGCATTTTACCCAATGTGCCTAGTTTTCATGCCTGAACACCTTACCATTTGAAAAATTTTAAACTTCACATTTTCTCGCCGACAATTTACGAATAAGGATAAAATTTGATGTCTGTGTTGTTGGAGCAAAAAGTATTTTTGGGTTTTTCTCGAGAGTGTCCAATCACCTATAGTCCAAACTTCACGAAAAATGCAGTTATCCTGTGGGAGATATGGGATTTTCCATCTTAAGGCAAGTTTTGATTTCTCACAGAATTAAATTCTAACAGGGCATTAAGGGTTTTAATATATTTTCAAGGTTAGAAAAATGAATTATTATTGAGGACAACATTATTTTCACTTCATGAGGACAAGTTATGAAGTAGTGGTTTAGAAAGTTCAACAACTTTATTAAAATCAAATGTTACAATTGCTCTAAAGTCTTTTTATGAAGTTTTAGTACTTTATAAACAACCATCACTTTATTGTCGGGGATTATAAAGATTTTCGAACCTCCCATAATGTAAAGTTGCAAAAGTTAGGAAAAATGCTGAATATCTGACTTTCTTCATTGTCAGTGATTTTCTAAGTTTTTGAAATTAATATATCCCCGATTAAGGTTCAAAAGTTCTTGAAAAGGATGACTGCCTGACCACTCATTGTTAGAGATTATCAGGATTTTGAACTCTGTGTTTATGCTATCTTTGAAACTAGCCAATGAAAGTTTAAATTAGAGGAACGATTGGAGATATTTACTTCAATTGGTGTGATCAGTCATTTGGAAGTAGGCTTTGCATATCCGCCATGGAGAAAATTTATGGATGTATCTTTCCTATTGTTGGTGGTGGATGTCACATCCACAAAACACATAAAACATCAAACACAAAATACAGAAACATCTGATCTTCAACAGTGTGCTGCTGCACAATACTTCATTAACTCAGGATATCATTACAATGCAAATCATCGAATGTTGCTGCATTCATGATCATTTGATCATTACACTTGGCTTGCTTAATTGTTTTTACAACTTGCCTCTTTTATAGAGGTCTTTCATTCATGCCTTGCCTTTCTAGGCTATTCTAGTCTTCATCTAGAAACAATCTATTTCTAGAAACTTCCTTTAGAACTTTCTAACCTAGAACCTTCTTTCTAGAACTCTCTCATCATTCTAGAAACTTTAGAAACTTTCTAGTCTCTTTTTTCATCTTTTTGTCATTTAACTAATCATGATTGTGGGAGAAATTAATTTCCAACACTCCCCCTTAATTTCGACCACAAGTTTATCATTTCAAATTTGTCTTCCAAATCTTTCTAGTCTTCTAGAGTCTACTGACTCACTCAAACCTTTTTTTACATGATGCCTTTAAACTGTTCTCACCCACTCACTGTTGGGGTAGTCATTGAACCTTTTAAGTCTTTAGAACAACAAACTGGAAGTCCTCTTACTATCTGTATCTTTCAACTTTGCATGATGCCTCAATCCTTCAAACTTTTCCTGCTTGTTATCATCTTTCACAAATGAAAATCTATACTTAAACAAACTTTTCAGCATACCTATAATTTGTTGCCAACTCGATCTAGAAACAAATCCACAATCCATTTTTATGCATTCTGTCATATTTTTCAATTCTCTTTGCCAACATATCTTATCACAATGATTTCTTAAACCACATATGCTACATGGATGTAGATCCCAACACTTGTCCTTAGTATGTCCTTGCCTATGACAATGAGAACAATGCATTCCTTTGACAAATTTCCTTGAACCTGTTATACCTATAACATCTTTTTCTTTAACATATCCAATACCTTCATACTTTGGCCTTACTATCAGCTCAATCGGTTCTCTCATTCCTTGTCCATACTTGCCTAGTCCTTTTCCTGTATATCCCATCTTCTTCATCATCTTGAAACCAACATTCTCTTCATTACAATGATTTTCAGATTCAAAGAACTTGTCATTTTCATCAATATCACAACATGCAAATTTTGCTGTTCCAACTTCCTTACAATCTTCAACCTTGCACTCTTTCTCTAAACAAGCTTCAACTACATCACATAAATCAATTGTATCACATGAGACATCACAAACCAATGGTTTTGTCCTCAAACATTCATTCTCTTCTTTCAACTTTGATATTTCATCTTTCAACCTTAATATCTCATCTTTTTGTAAATTGTTTTCCTCTTCCAATTTTATATTATTTTCTTCTAATTCTTTATTCCTCTGTTTAACCTCATCAAACAATTTCAATCTTTCTTCTAGTTCTTCATTTTTCCTTTTTACTTTACTCAATTCAACATTAGCTTCATACCTTTCTGACCTTAAACCAAGTTTCTCTATTGTCAATTGATGTGTTTCTTTTATTAATTCAGATCTTTCTTTTTCCAAAGCATCTTTCTCTTTTTTCCAATCTTCTTTCTCTTTTTGCCAATCCTTTTTTTCTGTCTTCTCTCTCTTAGCTTTCCCCATTTGAAAATAAATGATTTACTTACCTTGATCTACTATTCTTTTGATGTCTTCTGCAATGTCTTCTACTGCTATTTTTGCAATTTTTATCAACTCCTTGCCTTCTCAATCTTCAGTCTTCTCTACTATAATCTGGCATTGTTTTTTCTACAATCTCTGTAGCTGCAATTTCACAACAATTTCCTGTGCTTCGGCGACTTCCTTTATAATTTGCGGAAATGAATGTGGCGACTTAATATTTTCTGCAGCTCCTCTATCTTTGATCTCTCCTGGGTCATGATTTCCATAGTAGCTAGACTCGATTTTTACCTTCTTTTCTTATTTCTGAATGGTTGGTCTTCGTTTCAGATTTGTAACTCCAACAATCCAGTTCAGCCTTCTTTTCTGGCATTGAGGTAACAAACCCTTGATCTTTCTCTAGCAATAGATATCTTCTTTGGCACTTTTCTCTGAGCTACTTCAACTCCAAATTAGACAAGAAACCCTAAAGACAAATACTACGGCTAAAACATGAAACTCCTCGATTTTCTGTGATCTTCTCCTTTTTATTATTTGCTAGCACTTTGTCTGGTAGCTTAACAATAATCTTTCTTCTTCAGAATAGGCTTTCTTTTATTTTCCTTAGTGCTCGGCTTTGCTATCCCATAAAACTCATTGACAGCTTCCTCTAAATTGACTTAATGACCTCACTTTCCTTTGAACAGCTTTTACAAAAACTATATCCTTCATTAAATGCCAATACCAATAAACAATGCGGCCAAACAAATAATTTTTAACATACCTGGCCTCTAAACTTTTTTTGGCGATCTCCAGATCCTTTAATCCTTCAATATCTTCTACATTTGTGCTTTCATTTTTCCTCCAGCGGCAGCTTTCTTCTCAGTGACTTTATTGGCAACTTCAAGAACTGTAGCAGTAACTCTTATCAAACCCTTGGTTTCACATGCCCTGACTCTGCTCTAATCTTCCAGTGCACATTTAACCTACCGATTTCCTTGTCTTCCTATCTTCCTGGTAATAATTTTCTCTTCACAATCCTTGGACTGTGATCTGCATTTTCAGCTACTCTCTCTATATATATTTTTTAATGGATTTTGCTTTATTTTTGTAGCGGCTTCATCTCCAACGATCTCCCTCAATAACGAGGGCTACAGTGATTTTGAATCTGCAAACAATGAACCCTAGCTCTTGAATCTTGACATGGACATGACTCTCATAACCCTATCTTTGATAAATCTCCAGACTGTCCTGCTCACCCTTGATGATTTAACCTGAAAACACAAACCCCAGCTCTGATAAAACTGCACAAATCTCCTTGATCTTTCTAGCTCTGATACCACTTGTTGGTGGTGGATGTCACATCCACAAAACACATAAAACATCAAACACAAAATACAGAAACATCTGATCTTCAACAGTGTGCTGTTGCACAATACTTCATTAACTCAAGATATCATTGCAATGCAAATCATCGAGTGCTACTGCATTCATGATCATTTGATCATTACACTTGACTTGCTTAATTATTTTTACAACTTGCCTCTTTTATAGAGGTCTTTCATTCATGCCTTGCCTTTCTAGGCTGTTCTAGTCTTCATCTAGAAACAATCTATTTCTAGAAACTTCCTTTAGAACTTTCTAACCTAGAACCTTCTTTCTAGAACTCTCTCATCATTCTAGAAACTTTAGAAACTTTCTAGTTTCTTTTTTCGTCTTTTTGTCATTTAACTAATCATGATTGTGGGAGAAATTAATTTCCAACACCTATTTGAGGTTTTTACTGGGACTTTCTGGTTACAATATGGATCGGGGTTCTCTTTGCACAAACCACTACAATCAAATATAATACACTTAGAGATTTCATAGCCATTTTAAGCCATCAAGCCCGGAGAGGGGCAATGTCATGAGCTATGATCATTGTAAAAACCTCTCATGTCTTCATGAAGCATCAACATTTGTGCTTGTACAACAAATTGCTATAATCAATTATCATTATGCAGAGGCAAAGGGGTATCATGTCAGCCTTGTTTATGATGATGAGTCTATTATCAAGTCTACGGAATTAGAGTGATCTTAGCTCTACCATAGTCACCTTCTTGCAGTTGAAGATGCCCATGTCTACAATTAAAGGACAATGTTTTTGGAGGTCAAGCTTATGTTGAAGCCCAAGATGGCTTAACTGTCAAAGAATGGATGTGTAAGCAGGGTGTACCTGATTGAGTCAATGATAATGTATTTGTAGCTAGGGTGTATTTGTTGCAAACAAGAAGACTTTGATTCAACATAGAGATATGCTAGAGATTGTACGAGAGATGCTTGAAAGGATGGAGGCTATCATGGAAAGGTTGCTTGCTTTAATAAAGGATGTCTTCAAGTATGTTGATGATGTAGTGCGAGATCAAATTGCTCCTAATTATAATGTTGGGAGATATCTTATGGACATGATGGCCACTATACTAAAGATGTCATCAGATGTATTTGACAAGCTATTTAATGACCACATACATGATATGCTTGTAGTGATGGATACAATAAAAGTGTTTTAAGTTCAATGTGAATACTTAGAATGCATTTTTGGTATAATAATATATTTTAGGATAAATATCATCCGGATTACTAAAATCTAGAATTCACTTTAAGAATTAAAGGTGAATTTTTTTAAAAAGGTAGAGAATAGTTTTCAAGAAGGAGTTCATAAGAAATTAGAAGAGTGAATTTTATTTGTTATGGGGAATTTTCAAGAAGTGATTACAGAAACTGAAAGGTTACTTCAAAAGCCATAAATATATAATTTGTAGACATTTGAGAGGATCTTTTTCTAGCTATTCGGGAATAGGAGAGCAGCTTGGTTTTCCTTTCTGCATAGTTTTGTTGTACAGGGGTGTGGAGACTTTGAACTCACATTTTGGCATTGGAGAAATAAAGGAGATATTTCTGATTTGTAAATTTGTTAATATTTTCTTTTGATTGCAAATGAACTTTGAGTCTTTGTAATTACTTTCAATGTATTTTCTTTTACACCAGACTGTGTGGATGTTTACTTTTGAATCTTTGAATTTAAATTAACTCATCTATTGAAAGGGGATCTGCTGACCATTTCTTTTCCTAGGTATTGTTCGTGGGTGTGGGATAAGTGGACTTTGCATCGTTTGTTTGCATTCACTTCATTAATCTCTCGCATCTATTTTCATGGTCATGGGTAGATGTTAGTCTTTCCTTTTTTGCTTTTAGGTCAAAAGCATACCCTATTTTCATTCATTGTAAATCCTTTGAAGGTAGTTGTGGCTTGTAAAATAAGCAGAGAGCACTTGCAAATAACATTGCAAGTGACTCAACTATTGGTCAAATTGTTGTTGGTGTGGGAGAATGAGTATAAAATCAAGGCGACAAATCTGTTAACCAACAGTGTGTTATAACACGAGTGCATTATAATGCCCTCACATTATGGCTTGAGATTTTTGAGCCATCCTAATCCATAACACTAGCACATTATAATGCACTCACGTTATGTCGTATTTTGCTTCAAATTGATTTTTGGCCACTTTTGGTCCCTCATCTTGGTGCACATTTAAACTTGGATCCATAATTAACTCTCCAAACATGCATAAAGAAGTTGAGGACTAAGGTAATCATAGAGTACGAAAACAAGTGGAAAAGTCTAGCCAATGATGATGTGATGTGGGTGGATGTGATGTTCCATCATAAGCATCTAGAGTTCATTAACATTAAGGACAATGTTGATTTTAAGGGAGGGGCATGATATGATCGTTGATGCATGTTTTAGCATACCAAGATGTTGGAACATCAATAGTTCCCCTACTTGAAAGGAAAAATTCCCCAAGAGTCTTATTTTAATATTATATCAAGGAAAAGACCAAATTATCTTAGTAGGCGAGCTTTGAGCTATCCCATTCAATAGGCTCTAGCAGGGTTTTTGAAGGTTTCAAACCTAGAAGGAAGAATCCACAATTTTCAGACAAATTTTACTATAATCTAAATTTGAACTTTCAAAGACAAATTCCAATAATAATCGACCACAAATGATTTCCACAATTTAATGACAATGCTAATATAATCAATTCTAGCAATTTACTTTACCAAAAGTTAATCAGAATACCAATAGTCATGAATAAGAATACGAAAAGTCACTAAGCAAAAGCTTTAGAATACAAAGATTTATATTCCCAAGTTTGTGTAAAGAATAATGAAAGAGTTTCCATAAATTAGTTTACAAAACCAATAAAACAAATCTTATAGTTTATGTGATTCATTCACAACATATGAAAATTTGAAAATATTGATGATAATATGCATTAGGTTAAAGATTGGTCATCTTTATACAAAATCTAAAACTAACATAAATGAAAGGAAAAGAATTTAAACTACTCCCATTTTAATCACAATTTCAAAAAAGAAAAAATAGAAGGGAGGAAGAAAAGGTTAGAAAAATCCAAGCATGCAATCCCTATCCTTGACACCTCATTCTTTAAATGGACAAATCCAATTGAAACCATTCCTTGCATGACCCATTACCATAATCACCATGTAAGAATGTGCAATATTCAAAGTGAAATTTTTCACGTATGGGATAAAAAGTTGTGAACTCTAGCACAAGAATGTGTTAAACCACCACAAATAATGCCTCACAATCAACCAAGCATCAATGTCTCTAACACACATCAAATTCATCAAATATTCGATGAACTAAGCACATGATAGGTCAGGTACATGCTTAGAGTTTGAAAACTCAAACAAAAAGGAAAATAACTTCAAAAGAAGCTGAAAAGAAAAAATATATTACTAACAAAATCAGTTTCCAATCATTTATAATGTGGATCACCAATGCATTTATATATTTTGGAAGGGTGGAATGTGAAAATCCCTTCCCTCCAAAATCTAGGAAAAGATAGAATATCAAAAGATACTTGCCTTGTAGTACATTTGTCCTTTTGTACCATTACATTAAAGACAAAAAATGATGTGCAAATGAACATCAACACTACACACTTTGGCTAGCTAGTTTCTTTTAGCAACTTCATTTTCCAAATATTGCATATAAGAAGCATAATTATCTAGTGCCGCTTTCACTAATCGTAGGTCATGTCCATTTGAATGGGTGAAATTGACATCAATCTTCATAAAAAATTCTTGGATTCTTTTTTGAAAATTCTTGAATTCCACCATTTTAGGCTCAAAATCTTCACAAGTAACCATTATTTTCATTAAATTATTAACTAAGCTTGTATAAAAACCCATGTCCTTGGGAGACCTCACCAACTCTTGGAACCAATCTTTTAAAACTTGTAGTGATTGAACATTCTGGTCCTCACCATACATAGAACATCCCAATTTATTCATGAACTCATCCAAGGCATTGTACACATTCTAGACTAGGGACTATACTTTTTGAATCTTATTCTGGTATCCCTTTAGGATCTTCATTCAAAACTTATATGCCGACTTCCACTTTTGATACACATTAGGATCCTAATCACTTAAAATACCCTCATCTATCAAATATAGAAAATCCATATCCACTATCTTAGCTATTTAGCAAAAACTAATTTCTATTGCCTCCAATTAGGTTCTTACCATGCCATCAAAGCCTTTATAGACTCCATCCCTTTAAATAATATCATAGTAATCTTAATTATTTCCTACATTATCTTATGACCTAAATTCACCAGCACTACATTTGATGCAGGAGCATCCCTGGTTCAAGAGCAATCTTGCATCAACCAAAAAACATTTGCATTCTAGTTTGTTTGCAGTTTGTTTCTTTTCATTTTCTAATTCACTTCAAGTAGTCCAGTCAGAAGTAGTTTCAGCTTGTGGTCTGATATTGGCATTTCACACCTTGAGGATCTAGACTTAACATCTGCATTCATTCATCTACATCATATCAAGAATTCAAAGCATTTGGATCAGTTACTAGAAAGATATCGCTATTAGAAGATCGACTGTTTTCTCATAGCAGAGCACCCTGATAGTCTCAAATAATTAGCTAAAGGAGAAGGCTTGCAGATCGTTTCTTGACTTACCGATCTTAATGACACATCATTCAACGTCCTTTGGTTTGTGGCTGACCTTCCCCAAGGGTCCGCATGTTATTCCATTCATTTGAGGAAGTGTTCAATGCATTTAGGTCTGACCTATCTATGAAAATGTTACAGTTCTTCTTTGGAGTTTGTGATCTTCCTTGGTCGACGTGGAGGAATCTATTGGTTCAGAAATGATATACATTGATGTAATAGATCCTTAGGAAAGTATCTATTCACATAAGAAAGATCTGATAGTTTAGATTTTGTGCGAAGGAGCTTCAAAGCTTTATCTTACACATGTATGTAATCAGGCCTTTGAGCCTAGTTGTAAGCCTGCATGTTGCCGGCAAGATTGTATTTGTATTCTTTGATATATTGAATGACTGAATTTGCATTTGTTTCATTTCTTTGAGTTGCTTCTGTTGTGTTTACTCTTGTTGCATGGTCTGGATAGTTCATTATGTGAACCCTCCTACCGTGACTGCACCAAGTGGTATCAGAGCGAAAGTTTGATTCTTTGGAGTGAATTGGCGAAGGGGATTCTGTAAGATCTTGTTGTAAGAAGATCGCCGATCTGAGGTAGGTTACTTGTGCACAATTGGTCGCCAATTGAGAGGTAGTTGTTGCTTGTAGCTGGATCACTGAATTTGAGGCAGTTTACACTTGATCTGAGGAAGAATGCCGCCGAGGAGAGTTCCTCATGTTGGTACAATGGCTAATAGAATGGATGAGATGATGGAATTGATAAGAACAATGTGAATTTGATTAGATGTTGTTGAGGAAGATAGGCAAAGAGGATTGACACCAAGACCTAATGTTGAAAGTGATGATGAAGAAGAATTTCAATATGTTCAACAAACTGGCGAAACCCTAGGAGGTGATGAAGAAGAAGAATCAGATCAGGTAAAAATGTTGTGAGCTATTTCAAAGATTGGAAAGATACCTAGAGTTGATGTGCCGAACTATACTGGTAATTTGAATCCTGAAGAGTTGATTGATTGGATAAATGACATGGAAGAATACTTTGAATATGAGGAAATTGAAGATCCAAAGAAGGTGAAATTTGCAAAGATAAAGTTGAAAGGACATGATTCTATATGGTGGAAAGAAGTTCAGTTAGAGAGAAACAGAAGAGGGAAAGAAAAGATCACAAAGTGGGACCAGATGGTGACAAAGTTGAAGAATCAGTTCATACCTGCTGACTATGAGTTGGGATCATTGAAAATATTGTAAAAACCTAAGACAAAAGGAGAAATCTGTGAAGGAGTACACTGAAGAATTTCATAAGATGATCATAAGAACATGACACAGTGAAGCAAGCAAGGAGAAAGTGGCTAGATACATCAATGGACTGAGATTGAACATTCAAGAAGAACTAAGTTTGGCAAGGATGACATCTTTGGAAGAAGCATATCAGTTTGCCCTAAAAGTTGAAAAGAAGTAGAATAAGAGGCATGATCAGAGATAGAGAAGAAGAGGAGATAAATTTTAGAGAGGTAGAACATTTTTCAGAGGAGATAGATCATATCCAGAGCAGAACAAGTTTGACAGCCCATTGAAGAAGGATGACAGAGATAACAATGCTTACTGGAGAGATGACAAAATTTTTTACCAGAGAGGAAACCCTAGTGCATACCAGATTGAAGGATATAGAAGTGAAGGAAGAGGATTTGATAAGAGGACATTCAGAGTTACTTGATTCAAGTGTGGAGGTGAAGGACATAGAGCATTTGAATATAATCAGGGTAGTACAAGTAAGAGGACAGAAAACAATGAAAGAACAACCTATGTTGAAGAAGAACCTATTGGATCACCTAGTTCAGTTGGAAAACCTGAGAAAGGAGAATCATTGGTGATGAGGAGAGCACTATTTCAAATAAATATAAATGAGGAACCATTATAGAGGAACAGTCTGTTCAGAACTAGATGCAAGTCAGGAGGTAAGTGTTGTAAAGTTGTAATTGATAGTGGTAGTTTAGATAATCTAGTTTTAGAGGAGATGGTGACTAAGCTGAAATTAGAAAGATTGAAACACCCTAAGACATATCAAATAGCATGGATTCATGATGATCATAAGGTACTGGTGAGTGAACAATGTTTGGTGAAATTTCATATTGGATCTTATCATGATGAAGTCTTGTGTGATATTATGCCTATGGATGTTTGTCATATCTTGTTGGGTAGACTTTGGTAGTATGATAGAAAAGCTATACATGATGGGAGAAAGAATACATATACTATAACAACAAATGGAAAGAGAATTACTTTGCTTCCTTTGGAGGATGATCCTAAGAGTGAGGTATGCATGAGAATGCTAGAATCTGTTTGGTAGATGGAAGAAAATTTCTGGATGGTTTGAAACATGAGAATGTGTTATGCCTTGATTCCTAAGAAGCCTAAAACATTGAAGGAGACCGAAGAGACACAACCAGAGGAGATAAGAAAATTGCTGACAAAGTATGAAGACATCATATCAAATAATGTGCCTGAAGGATTACCACCTATAAGAAGTATCAGTCATCACATGGATCATATACTGGGAGCAAGTTTACTTAACAAAGAAGCACATAGAATGACACCGACAGAGAATGAAGAATTGAATAGACAGATACAAGAGTTGTTGAGAAAAGGATTGATCAGGGAAAGTTTGAGTCCTTGTGTAGTACCTACAGTGTTAGCACCGAAGAAGGATGGAGAATGGAGAATGTGTACTGACTCTAGAGCAATAAACAAGATCACAGTTAAGTATAGATTTCCTTTACCTAGGATGGATGATATTATGGATTGTTTGAGTGGAGCAAAATATTTCACAAAGATAGACCTGAAGAGTGGATACCATCAAATCAGAATCAGAGAAGGAGATGAATGGAAAACTACTTTTAAGACAAATGAAGGATTGTATGAATGGTTAGTGATGCCCTTTGGATTGACAAATGCACTGAGCACTTTCATGAGATTGATGAATGAAGTTCTGAAGAAATTCTTGGGTAAGTTTGTGATTGTATACTTGGATGATATTCTGATTTTTAGTAAGACAAAAGAAGAACATTTGTGGCATATTAGACAAATTTTGCAGAGGTTGAGAGAACAGAAATTGTTGATAAACATCAAAAAATGTAGTTTCATAAGGAAGAGTTGGTATATTTGGGATTTGTGATTTCTGCAGAAGGATTGAAGATACACCCTAAGAAAGTGAAAGCAATAGTTGAATGGCCTACACCAGAGAGCATTGTAGAGGTTAGATCATTTCATGGATTGGATAGTTTCTACTGGATGTTCATCAGAAATTTTAGTTCAGTTTGTAACCCTATGACAAAGACAATGAGAGGTGAAAGAAAAGATTTCAAGTGGACATTAGGAGCAGATAAAAGTTTTGAGTTGTTGAAGCAAAAAGTGACAGAACAACCTGTATTGGCATTACCAAATTTCAATAAGGTATGTCAAGTTGATTGTGATGCTAGTGGAAATGCAATTGGAGCAGTGTTAAGTCAAGAAGGTAGACCTGTAGTATATTTCAGTGAGAATTTGAATGATGCAAGGAGAAGATATTTAGTTTATGATCAAGAGTTCTATGCCATAATTCAAGCCTTGAAGAAGTGGAGACATTATTTGTTGCCTAAGGAGTTTGTGTTGTATACAGATCATCATGGTTTGCAATATTTGAAAAGTCAAGGTAAGTTGAATCAAAGACATATGAGATGGGTAGAGTTCATGCAGAGTTATACTTTTGTGTTGAAGCATAGGAGTGGAAAATCAAACAAAGTTGTTGATGCATTGAGTAGAAGAAGAAACTTGTTGATAGAGATAAGAGTTGAAGTGTTGGGTTTTGATGAATTGAAGAACATGTATAAGGTAAACACTAATTTTGCATAACCTTGGAGAGCATGTAAGGAACCTGTTGTGACAGATAGAAGTAAGTGGTTGGACTATTTGATTCAGGAAGATATGTTGTTAAGAGGAAATCAGTTGTGCATACCTAGAAGTTCAATGAGAGATAATTTGATCAAGAAGAAGCATAGTGGTGGATCGGCAAGACATTTTGGCATTGACAAGAGAGTGGCTTTGGTTAGTGAAAATTACTTTTGGCCTCAGATACATAAGGATGTTCAAAGATTTGTACAGAGTTGTAGAGTTTGCCAAGTTGCAAAAGGGAGTAGTCAGAACATTGGATTGTATAAACCTTTGACAGTAATAGAGAGACCTTGGGAAGACATAAGCATGGATTTTGTAATGGGATTGCCTAAGACACAAAGAGGACATGATTCAATATTTGTAGTGGTTGACAGATTTTCAAAGATGGCTCATTTCATACCTTGTAAGAAGACAACTGATGCAGTGCATGTAGCTGACCTATTTTTTAAGGAGATTGTGAGATTGCATGGATTACCTAGGAGTATTGTTTCAGATAGAGACACAAAGTTTGTTCTAGATACTTTTGGAAGAAGATGAAGATAGATTTGAAGTTCAGTTCAACTTTTCATCAAGAGACAGATGGACAGACATAGGTAGTAAATATGAGTTTGGGAAACTTATTGAGATGTCTGGTTGGAGAGAAGAGTGGAAGTTGGGATTTGATTCTTTCACAAGTAAAGTTTGTATACAATAATTTAGTAAACAAAAGTATCGGAAGAAAACCTTTTGAGATTGTGACCAGAGTGATTCCTAGAGGAGTTGCAAAATTGAGAGACATCAGTACAGAGGAAAAGAGAAGTGCAGAAGTAGAGGAATTTGTAGATCATATGAAGATAGTGCATAATCAGGTGAAGAAGCATTTGGAAGATATGAACAGAAAGTATAAGGAAAAGGCAGATGAGAAGAGAAGACATAAGGAATTTGAAGTTGGAAATGAAGTGATGGTGTACTTGAGAAAAGAAAGATTTTCAGTTGGGACATATAACAAATTGAAGATGAAGAAATTTGGACCTTGTAAGATACTCAAGAAATTTGATTCAGGAAATGCATATGAAGTGGAGTTACCGGAGACATTGGGTATAACCTATTTTCAACATTGTAGATCTTTACCAATATCATGAAGCAGAGTTCAGTGACAACATGGAAGAAGACTTGAAGAAATAGTTATCACAACAAGCACCAGAATAGATTGAAGACATTTTGGACAACACTGGACGCAACACTAGAGGAAAACAATACAAAGAATATCTTGTGAAGTGGAAAGGCAGACCGAAAGAAGATTCATCTTGGATTTCTTAGGCTGAGGTGGACCATCTTGGTTCTCCCCTAGCCCCAGCAAAGTGAGGGACTCACTTTTTCAATAACCTCAGATGTCTAATGTAGGAGCATCCCTGATTCAATAGCAATCTTGAATCAACCAAAAAACATTTGCATTCTAGTTTGTTTGCAGTTTGTTTCTTTTCATTTTCTAATTCAATTCAGGAAGTTTAGTCAGAAGCAGTTTCAGCTTGTGGTCTGGTATTGGCATTTCACACCTTGTGGATCTAGACTTAACATCTGCATTCATTCATCTACATCATATCAAGAATTTAGAGCATTTGGATCAGTTACCAAAAAGATATCACTATCAGAAGATCGACTATTTTCTCAGAGCAGAGCACCCTGACAGTCTTAGATAATTAGCTAAAGGAGAAGGCTCGTGGATCATTCCTTGACTTGTGGATCTTATGACACATCATTCAACGTCCTTTGGTTCATGGCTGACCTTCTCCAAGGTTTCGTACATTATTCCATTCATTTGAGGAAGTGTTCTATGCATTTAGGTCCAACCTATCTATGAACACGTTACAACTCTTCTTTGGAGTTTGTGATCTTCCTTGGCCGACACAGAGGAATCTATTGGTCTGGAAATGATATATATTGATGTAATAGATCCTTAGGAAAGTAGCTATTCACATAAGAAAGATCTGATAGTTTAGATTTTTTGTGAAGGAGCTTCAAAGCTTTATCTTACGCATGTATGTAATCAGGGCTTTGAGCCCTGTTGTAAGCCCACATGTTGCCAGCTAGATTGTATTTGAATTCTTTGATATACTAAATGATTGAATCTATATTTGTTTCATTTCTTTGAGTTGTTTCCACTATGTTTACTCTTGTTGCACGGTCCGGATAGTTCATTCTGTGAACCCTCCTACCGTGATTGCACCAACATTCCATGCAAAAATGATTCTCATTACATTCCCCAATTCTCTGGCCTCTGGTTTGTCCTCCTCAGTATTGAGAATGTGTTGGGGAACTATGTCCATCAAAGATGAACTAATGGGACTAACCAAATATTCAATGTAGGTCATAATGTGTGCAACCTTAACTTTTAATTCCTCATTAGTAGACTTGTCCTTGTCCATCTTTTGATTGAGCTAATAAGCTAAAGATATAATGAGCTATTTTTCTTCCTCCCTTGATAGATTTCCTAAAGCATTGATAGTGACTGTAATATGATGGTTTCATATTAGCTTCAAGCATATCTGATAGTAGTGTAATGATCTATACTTGCATATTTTTGTAGTTGTAAATTATGATGGAAGATCTTACCATAGCCCTCTTTGGAAGACTAGGTTTTTGAAAGATGGTGGCTAGTTGAGTAAGATCATCCAAGGCCAACTTTACAACCCTCTTTCTCTTCTAAATGATCTAATCAAACCATAGTGGTGTATCCGTAGTTTGTGCTTCTCATGTCAAGATACTAGATTGATGTTGTTGTGGCATCTTTTGATCATTATGAAAAAGAGGTGGGGTAGGAATTCTAGGAAGAGATAGAGCTTTATCAGGTATCTTTTGTAGAGTCTGGATAGGAGTTTTCAATAAGACATATCTTGGAGGACTTGCAATAGAAAGGTTTGATGGTTGAGTGATAAGAGGTGAATTATACAGAGATTGAGATGGTGATATGAAAATGTCCTTTGAAGAAGAAGGTATAGGCTCATTGATTTGGGATAACTTAACCCAAACAACTTGAGAAGGGGCTTCAAAAATAACATTATGGTGGGTAGGGGAGATATCCATACATTGAGTATGCCCTTGTTCTAACTGATTCATACTTGAACATACAAACTTCAACTTAGGCAACTTCTTTTTCTATATCAATCTTACTTGTTCCTCCTCTTTCTCTTCTTCTTCATCTCCACCTATAGTTATTACGCTAACAAGATGGCTTGCCTCATGAAAATTCTTCAATGTCTCCCCAATCCATCTTTTTCTCCTTTTAATCATCAAGAATGTTCGATCTTCTATATTCCTTAAATTTTCCCAAAGTCTAATCACGTGTTGGTAGAGGTTGATCAAATACCTTGTTAGCCTCATAGCTATCTTATATAGTTTCATTTGTACCACATCCATGCATGAATAAGACCTATTGTGAACCTCTATATCATCAACACAATTTGCCTAGTAGTCCTCAAGATGGGGTTTATGCATGATGGTAGATTTCAACCCTTCCACTCACTTTCTTGGGTTGAAAGAAGGTCTTGCTTCATAGGGCCTTAGTGTTAGGAGTGACATATCTACTTTTGCATTTCTAGTTGCCTAGGTTGTTGGACATGTATATCTCCCAATTGATAGAGGGAAAGGAGACCTTTCACCTTTTTCTTAGTAGAAAGCTTATGAACTTTAGTATATTGTCTACATAATTCTAAAAGAGATAGCTGGTCACTAAAATAAAGTGGGAGTTTTAATGGTGCCCTTGTGAAACCTGCAATCCTGATATAGGTAAAGTTGGCAAACTAGTAGTAATAATTCCCCCATTTTTGAATCTACTCCATGGCTTCTAGAGACATCCTCTTTGCCCTACTATTCTCAAGCATTATTATGACATAAAATATGAAAGAATCATTCGAACTTATGAAATTCTTGAGACTCTGTACATTATCTCCTATTGAGGTTAATATTGATATACTATTTGCCTTCTTGAACCCATAACACTAATTTGTTCCAAATATTTTGGAGAGTCAGAACCATGTGAGACACCCTATGATATTGCTTTAGCTGATGGAACTCTCAAATGTCGCCTAGGAACATGGAGAGATGTAGAAGTGAATTTTATGGGGATTAAAACAAAAATAGATTTTGAAGTTATTGAAATGCATGAGGGAGCCCCTAACTCATTTAATATAATTCTAGATTTGGAATGGTTTGTGGATAATGATGGTATATTTAATGCTAGAAAAGAGGAGTTGATAAAACAAGCCAATGGAAGAACTTAGTTGTACACATATGTCATTCAACAAAGGGATGAAAGAAGTGTATGTCGAAGAATTACATACTAAAGGTGAAGATGAGGAAGAAGATGAGAGAGATAAGAGGATTATATACAATTGGTAGAATCTCAAGAAATAAATTGGATGGTGAACCCACATCGGAAGGAAAAACAATTGTAGAAAGTGACGAGTTGTCTAGTAAAACTAATGGTGTTGTATAAGCTTCTATAAGTTGGATGAGTTGGAGAGAAGGATGATGAAAGTCTTTCCTATGAGGAGGATGCCTAGAAGAGTGCTAGAAAGCATCGTAGAGGAGGACAACCTACCACAAATGAAGAGAGAACACTACATAAACAAGAGGTTACTAAGTATAAAGAAGATTAAGGATAAACTAATGGAAGATACTACAAAGATGGTTGTGGTAGGTACTAGGATTAAAAATAATGAAGAGAACCCACTGTAAAGTAGAACTACTAGAGCATTGGGTATAAAGATTTAGAAAAAAGTAGTGGAAGATAGCACAAAGACATTTGTAGTAGATATGGAGATCAAAAAGTGTACTTCAAATGAAGAGAACATATTGTAGGAAGTAGATGGTATATGGAAAAGAATGGAATTGATAGACAAAGCAAGTACGATACCCCAAAAAGTAAATTTTCAAGTGAGAAATGAAGGTAAGGACCTAGAACATGAAAAAGAAGGTCTTATAAATTAGAATATGCAAGTCAACAAGGAGGAGAAGCTATCAAGAGTTAGAAGAGAGCCATTGGCAAGGAGTTCTATAGGGTTGTCTTAAGGATAAGACAATGATTTACACCCTGGGAGGATGTTGGTAGGGAAAACTACACCATTGCTTGCACAAGATAAAGAGAGACAAACTCACCACAAGTCAAATGCAGTACTCTTTAAGCCAACATATAACACATCCAAGAGACATCTCAAGGGTGAAGAGCACATCTGTCTATGTACTTATGTACATATATACCAATTAGAGATAGATAGACATAAGGCATAGAAAAGAGAATAGGAGGAAATATACCCAATCATATGTGATGTGTATATCTATGCTTGTGGTGAAGGACGTACATTGTATAAAACATATATGATATGAATATATGAGTAGACCTATCTGATAGTGCTTGTGAATGTATACAATTGCTTGAATTTTTATGTTATGCACATGTTACCTATTACTCTTCTGGTTTCCTTCTTATTGCATTACACTAGAGTTAAATTATTTGATATAAGTAACATAGACCTTAGGCTTGTATTTTATTATCAATAAGAACGATTGTGCTTCCACCTCCTAATGGAGGGGGTGCTTGTGTCTCTTGCCATCCAAGACTCTCAACCCTCAACCCTCTCTTTGGTAAACCCTCCAAGTGGATTGTTTTTTGTTTCCAAGATGATCCACCACTTCTTCTAATGTGGCTATATACAATTAATTGAGTGATGGTTCGTGATTAAATCATTTTATAATTTTCCTTGTGATTCAATATACTATAAATACTACCTAACCATATTTTATTATAAACTATACCTCCCCTATGTTTATATACTTTTAATTAATATATAAATCTATAAAACTAGGCTCTACAGATACCTAACCCCATTCATGCATCTAATAATAATATTACAATTGAGGCTTCCATAGTTCGATAGATGCAATCATTTTTGTCCATTTAGTGCAAGCCCAAGCTAACAACCAAAGCCTATGGAAGTAAATTATGGCTGGCCAATCAAAAGGGTGCTCTTATCATAAACTATCTATAGTATATATTGCAAAGGATTTTTTTCATTTTTACCCTGAATAAGCAATGTTCTATCTCAGCTTATTTAAATATCGTCAATTTCAATTGTCAAGTAGTCAAAGCAATTTTACACCTCATTCACAACAAAAAATCATAAATATTTTACCTTATTTTCATTAGCCAAAATTGACTTTCACTATTGAAATGGATGTCGAGACAAAAGTTTGCAAACAAAAATTCACGAGAAAACCAAAGTAGACAATGGACAACATAAATGACAGTTGGGTTGGCCCCACGATAAACAGCCTGCACGTTGAGCACAACGCGCCGGTTGTTTTAGATAACATGACCAACAGTTTCGATTACAATAGCTGAATAGCCACTACAGATTTTCACTCGGTTGTAGCAGGCCAAGTAGAAAGAAGAAAAAATGGCAAAATCCCCCACAAACTATATAGTCGTTAACTTGATTCTGAGAATAGTGACTGCGGTAGTGCTCACCCTCTCCATCACAGTTATGGTGATGAATACTTTTAAGGTTGTCAACCAAGATGGTACAGAAAATAAGGTCACCTTCAAAGAGGTCTATCCATTCAGGTGAGAGATTTTAGTATTATGGTTAATCCATTGCTTATTGTTTTTCTTCATATAGCTATATATCTTGTGATTTGTGTATGGTGGGATGCAGATATTTGGTGTTAGTAAGCCTGGTAGCGTTCGGATACAATGTCTTACAAATTATCCCTGCAATTTTCCTCCTCATTACAAGAAGATTAGTGTGCCCCCCTTTCACTCTCTACTTCGACTTCATTGCAGACAAGGTACTATTTTTCTCTCTTTCTTTGTAGTTTAGTCAGGTTTTATTGCAGCTAAAACAATTTAGCTACCCTTTTAAGAGATGGGTAAAGTTCTGAAGTTTTGATTTTTTATGTATAAGTTGTTTTCTTTTGGGACTGGTATGCAGTCAACAAACTCTCTCTCTCTGAGGGCCAATTAACCAACTTTTTGACTGTAAAGATTGGTGGCATTTAAACTAGGCCTGCCAGAGCAGGCTCCACCTAAACAGTCGGCACGTTGTCGTGCTGACTGTTTATGGATTTTCGATTTGATTGCTGTCGATTTTTGTTGTCGACTTCTTCGACCACATTCCTTCGACCTGTTCAAAACATTCCTTTGTCAATCAGTTTGTCGAATATAGTTTTGTTGAAAGGATTTCCACCAACCGGCCTTTTTACAACGTGCCTGGTTAAGCTTTACCAGCAGAGCAGCTATTGTGCAGCTGAGAAATGAATATAGAAGAAGTTGTTCTTATGTAGTTGGATGTTATTGCAGGTGGTGGCATATTTGTTAGCTTCAAGCGCTTCTGCAGCGCTTGCTGTGGCGTACGAGGGCAGAAGAATTTACCTTAGCTTTGTCAGTGCGTTTTTATTCAACGGTGACAATCAAGATGTCAAGAAAGTTGACAGATTTTTTGTGAAAGCTGAGACATCCGCGGCTCTGGCTCTTATTGCTACGCTCACTATGATTGTCTTGTCTATAATCTCGGCCCGTTTTCTCTTCAGAAACTATTACATATTATTTTTCATGTAATTATTAATGATTCATAAATATTGTTTTGAGATTTGAAAGCTTTTGTTTTCCCCTTCCTGCATTTATTATTATAAAGGAAGAAGATTCAGTCAAGACACAAGCACCTCTGGCTTGCCCCTCTAGACTATATTACTATTATTTTTCCTATATCTTAAATACATTTATCTTAAAAAATATTTATTTTATTTTATTTGTATGTAAATTTAAATTTTACTTTTTTATTCATTATTTCTGTAATTCTTTTGTTGTGTTTTTATTTTGAAAAGTGTAGTATACATCAATTGTGTTTTAATTTTTATGTACATGTTACATGAGATTCCTTATTACTATTATAGAATATCTATAGCTCTCTTCATCCTAATGATGGATCACAGAGTGTGATTTGAATTGTTGATGCTAAAAATTCTCACACAGTAAAATCCATAGACACTATTGAACAACATGATGGACTGTGGAAATCTGATGTCTTTAATTCAAATAACTCAAGTTAATAGTATTAGGTGTTCATTGAAGCTGCTTGTCTATATATTTTTTAATAAATATTTTTAAGAGGTTATTTGCAATTTTTTTTAATTTTTATTATAAAATATTTTTAAGAGGGATATGGCATATGGTGTTAGAGATCTTTCTAGTGTCATTTTTTTATTTTTGCTTACTCTATTTAGGGTCATCTATGACTATCCACTGTATGCTCTCACCCTCTTGGGATCTTGGTGATCACAAAGTGGCTACAAATGTAGTACCGCTAAGCACCCTATCTAAATTAGTTGTTTTATTCCTAGTAATTATTTTAATTTTTAGGCTAGAAACCCTATGTTGGGGGTTTTAAAATATCATAAGAGCTATCATTATTAGCTAAGCTAGATTCACCAAAAGGGATCTAGTTAAGTGAGGAGGGTTTATACTCCAATACCTATGCCTTGGACAACCTCTGCACATAAGCTTCTGCTTCCATGTACTCTTGGGTATATTGAAAGACCCATTGTCTTTTTTAAAACATATCCCTAGGAATCTATTAATCATTTGTCACTTGTGATGCATCAATAAGAAGTTGTCCCTAGGAAGTTATTCATACCATATTTTTAATCTACTAATCACTTGATCCATCTAAGATCTAGGAGCATTTAAATGGCATTTGCATAGTTGAATCTAAGAAACATAAAAATCTAGACTTTGGATATATTCTACATCTTTGTAATCTACATATTCAAAGGCTTTCAAAGTGTTTCTAGCCCTCCACTCCTTTAAGGAGTGATTATATCTCCTTATAACTTGATGTACATTCCTTAAAAGTCTTTCCAACACATTCAACAAGTTTAATTTTCACCCAATGTGCTAGGAGTTATGACCCCACCAAGTCGGGGTGCCAAAATTACATAATTTCCTAGTTTTCTTTTAGTTTTTTAGTTAATTTTTGTCCTCATTCAGCTATTTTTTTTCAACTCTTAAGGAGAACACTATAAGTACCAAAATCATGTTAGGCCTACCTGGCAATCCAATTATGGTAAAGATGTTCATAATCACAGTCACGTAGGCATGAGTTATACTCCTCTTAGTAGTTTCACTCTTGGTGATAATGTCCCTTATGTTTTTCCCCTCCTTGACCATCTTCTTCAACCCCTAAATTGACTTTCCAAACTTTCCAACTACCTAATGAACCCTTCCAAATCCTCTTCATAGGGTCACCCCTTTGACCTTTAAGATTGCCTGGGTAACCCATCCTTAAGTTGTAGGGTTTCCCAAGTGACCCTACCTAGAAAAAGTGATGCAGGAGCATCCCTGGTTCAAGAGCAATCTTGCATCAACCAAAACTATTTACATTCTTTCTTTGTTTATTTCATTTTCCAATTCAGTACACTTAGTTTAGTCAGAACTAGTTTCTATATTTTGGTCCACATTTTGCCCCAGTTTCATTCTAGACCTTGTGAAGTAGGACTTAGCATCTAGACATCATCATGCACATCATATCCAAAATTCAACTCATTTGCATTAGTTACCAGAAAGTTATCGCTCTCAGAAGATCAACTATTTTCTCAGAACAGAGCATCCAGACAGTCTCAGATAGCCAGTTGAAGGAAAAGACTTGTGGAGGACTTCCATGACTTGCAGAGATAAATGACACATCATTCAAGATAGTTTGGGACATGGCCGACCTTCCCTAAGATTTGCACCTTGTTTCATTCACTTGTGGAGGAGTACACATTGTTTAGGGCCAACCTATCTATGTACACATGTTACATCTCTTTCATTGGAGTTTGTAATCTATTTTGGCCGACGCGGAGGATTCTTGTGATCTGGAGATGATATATATTCATGTAATAGATGCATAGGAAATTAGTTAGCATAAATCATGAGTTAGATAGTTTGAATTCTTTTGGTATCAGGAGCTTCAATGCCATATCTTTCTGATCTATAATCAAGCCTGTGAGCCCTAATTTGTAAGCTCACATGTTGCTGGCATGATAGTATTTTGAATATATGATATACTGAACATCTGAATCTGCATCTGCATTCTGTAATTGAGTTGCTTTCATTGTGTTTACTCTTACTACATGGTTTGGACTGTTCACCTTGTGGACCTTCCTAACCGTGACTACACCAAGTGGTATCAGAGCGAAATTTGAATCCTTTGGGAGTGAAGTTTGTGAAGGCATTTTGTAAGATCTTGCTGTGAACAGATCATCGAACCTGAGGTAGACTACCTATGTCATCAACTAATCACTGATTGTGAGGCAGTTGTCACCTTATAGTTTGATCACCAAATTTGAGGCAATTACACTTGATCCTAGGAAGAGATGGCACCGAGGAGAATACCTGTTGTTGGTACTATGGATGGAAGAATGGATGAGATGATGGAGATGGTGAAAACAATGAAAGTTCGATTGGATTCTATTGAAGAAGATTGAAGAAGAGGACTTACACCTTGACCTAATGTTGAAAGTGATGATGAAGAATTTCAATACGCTGATCAAAATGAAGAAAACCTAGAAGAAGACGAAGAATCAGATCGAGTGAAGATGTTGAGAGCTATTTCGAAGATTGGGAAAAGACCTAGAGTGTATGTACCAAACTATACTAGCAATTTGAATCTGGAGGAGCTGATTGATTGGATAAATGACCTAGAAAAATACTTTGAATATGAAGAAATTGAAGATCCAGAAAAAGTGCAATTTGCAAAGACAAAATTGAAAGGACATGCTGCTATTTGGTGGAAAGAAGTTCAGTTGGACAAAAACAGAAGAGGAAAAAAGAAGATCATAAAGTGGGATAGAATGGTGACAAAGTTGAAGAATCAGTTTATTCCTACTGACTATGAATTGGAATTGTTGAAGAGATTGCAGAACCTAAGACAAAGGGAGAAACCTGTGAAAGAATACACTGAAGAATTTCATAAGATGATCATAAGGATAGGACATAGTGAAGCAAGAAAGGAGAAAGTGGCAAGATACATCAATGGATTGAGATTAAACATTCAAGAAGAACTAAGTTTGGTAAGGATGACAACATTGGAAGAAGCATATCAGTTTTCCCTGAAGGTTGAAGAAAAGTTGAACAAGAAGCATGAGCAGAGACAAAGAGGTAGAGGAGGTAAATTTTAGAGAGGTAGAACATTTTCCAGAGGAGAAAGATCATATGAAGAGCAAAGTAGACAAGATAGGACATTCAAGAAGAAGGACAGAGATAGTAGTTCATACTAGAGAGATGACATAACTTTTTACTGCAGAGGAAACCCTAATTCATACCAGAGTGAAGGATACATAAGAGATGGAAGAGGACTTGATAAGAGGACATTCAAAGGAACTTGCTTTAAGTGTGGATGTGAAGGACACAGAGCATTTGAATGTCATCAAGGAAGTACAAGCAAGAAGATAGAGAATAATAGAAGAACAACTTATGTGGAAGAAGAACCTGTTGGATCACCTAGTTCATTTGGTAAACTTGAGAAAGGAGAATTACTTGTCATGAGGAGAGCACTATTTCAAGTAGAGACAAATGAGGAACCATCGTAGAGGAAAAGTTTATTCTGGACCAAATACAAATCAGGAGGTAAATGTTGTAAGGTTATAACTGATAGTGGTAGTTCTGATAATTTGGTTTTAGAAGAGATGGTGACTAAGCTAAAGTTGGAGAGATTGAAACACCCTAAGCCCTACCAAATAGCATGGATTCAGGATGATCATAAGGTACTGATGAGTGAACAATGTTGGGTGAAATTTCATATTGGATCTTATCATGATGAAGTGTTGTGTGATATTATGCCTATGGATGTATGTCATCTATTATTGGGTAGGGCATGGTAGTATGTTACAAAAGCTATACATGATGGGAGAAAGAATACTTATACTATAACATCAAATGGAAAGAGAATTACCTTGATTCCTTTGGAAGATGAAACTAGAAGTGAAGTATGTGGGAATGCTAGAATCTGTTTGGTTGATGGAAGGAAATTTCTGGATGGTTTGAGACATGAGAATATGTGTTATGCTTTGATTCCTAAGAAGCCTGAAATCTTAAAGACAAAGACTGAAGAATCACAACTGGAGGAGATAATTGAATTGCTAACACAGTATGAAGACATCATATCAGATAATGTACCTAAAGGATTTCTGCCAATCAGGAGTATCAGTCATCACATGGATCTTATACTTGGAGCTAGTTTGCCTAATAAAGAAACACACAGAATGACACCAACAGAGACTAAGGAATTGAATAGATAGATACAAGAGTTGTTGAGGTAATGTTTGATTAGAGAAAGCTTGAGGCCTTGTATTGTACTTGCAGTGTTAGCATCGAAGAAGGATGGATAATGGAGAATGTGTACAGACTCTAGAGCAATCACCAAGATCATAGTTAAGTATAGATTTCTATTGCCTAGGATGGATGACATTATGGATTGTTTGAGTGGAGCAAAGTATTTTACAAAGATAGACTTGAAGAGTGGATACCATCAGATCAGAATCAGAGAAGGAGATGAATGGAAGACAGCTTTCAAGATAAATGAAGGATTGTATGAATGGTTAGTGATGTCTTTTGGATTGACTAATGCACCAAGCACTTTCATGAGATTGATGAATGAAGTTTTGAAGAAATTCTTGGGTAAGTTTGTTATTGTATATTTGGATGATATATTGATTTTCAGTAAAACAAAAGAAGAACATTTGTTGCACCTGAGACAAGTATTGAAGAGGTTGAGAGATGAGAAATTGTTGATAAACATCAAGAAGTGTAGTTTCATGAAGGAAGAATTGGTATACTTGAGATTTGTGATTTATGTGGAAGGATTGAAGATGGGCCCTGAGAATTGGTATAATTGGGAATTGTTGAATGTCCTACACCTGAGAGCATCGGAGAAATTAGATCATTTCATGGATTAGCTAGTTTCTACCAGAAGTTCATCAGAAATTTTAGTTCAGTATGTAACCCTATGACAGAGACAATGAGAGGTGATAGAAAGGAATTTAAGTGGACATCAGGAGAAAATAAAAGTTTTGAATTGTTGAAGCAGAAAGTGATAGAGCAACCAGTGTTAGCATTACCAGATTTCAACAAGGTATTTCAAGTAGATTGTGATGAAAGTGGAAATGCAATAGGAGTAGTGTTAAGTTAAGAAGGTAGACCTATAGCATATTTTAGTGAGAAGTTGAATGATGCAAGAAGAAGATATTTAGTTTATGATCAAGAATTCTATGCCATAATTGAAGCATTGAAGAAGTGGAGACATTACTTATTGCCTAATGAATTTGTGTTGTATACAGATAATCAAGATTTGCAATATTTGAACAGTCAAGATAAGTTGAATCAGAGACATATGAGATGGGTAGAGTTCATACAGAGTTACACCTTTGTATTGAAGCATAGAAGTGGAAAGTCAAACAAAGTTGCAGATGCATTGAGTAGAAGGAACTTGCTGACAGAGATGAGAGATGAAATGTTCAGTTTTGAAGAACTGAAGAACATGTATAAAGAAGATATTGATTTTGTAGAACCTTTGAAATCATGTAAGGAGCCTGTTGTGATAGATAGGAGTAAGTGGTTGGATTATTTCATTCAGAAGGATATGTTATTAAAAGGAAATCAATTGTGTATCCCTAGGAGTTCAATGAGAGATAATTTGATCAAATAGAAGCATAGTGGTGGATTGGTAGGACATTTTGGAATTGATAAGACAGTGGCTTTGGTAAGTGAACATTGCTTTTGGCCTCAGATATATAAGGATGTAAGGAAGTTTGTGTAGAGTTGTAGAGTATGTCAAGTTGCAAAAGGAAGTAGTCAGAATATTGGGTTGTACAAATATTTGAGAGTAACATAGAGACCTTGGGAAGACATAAGCATGGATTTCATATTGGAATTGTCGAACACATAGAGAGGACATGATTTTATATTTGTAGTGGTGGATAGATTTTCAAAGATGGCACATTTCATACGTTGCAAGAAGATGAATGATGCAGTTCATGTTGCTGACCTATTTTTCAAGGAGATTGTGAGATTACATGGATTACCTAAGAGCATAGTTTCATATAGAGATACAAGATTCCTTGGATATTTTTGGAAGACACTTTCGAAGAAGATGAAGACAAATTTGAAGTTCAGTTTAGCATTTGATCCACAGACTGATGGATAGACATAAGTGGTAAATGGGAGTTTGGGAAACTTGTTGAGATGTTTGGTTGGAGAGAAGGTAGGAAATTGGGATCTCATTCTATCACAAGTAGAGTTTGCATATAATAATTTAGTGAAGAGGAGTACAGGAAAGACACCATTTGAGATTATGACAAGGACTAACCCTAGAGGAGTAGCAGAGTTGAGGGACATCAGTATGGAGAATAAAAGGAGTGTGGAGGTAGAAGAATTTGCAAGACACATGGAGACAATGCATAATCAGGTTAAGAAGCATTTGGAGGAGATGAACATGTATAAATAGAACACATATGAGAAAAGAAGACACAAAGAATTTTTAGTTGGAGATGAAGTTATGGTGTACTTAAGAAAAGAAAGATTTCCAGTTGGGACATATAACAAGTTGAAGATGAAGAAGTTTGGACCATGTAAGATACTTAGAAAGTTTGATTTAGAAAATGCATATGAAGTGGAGCTACCAGAGACATTGGGTGTTGTTACCCAAAATTTTAAACCTGGGAAATTTCAAACTTCCAAAGCACCCCGAATACTTCAGCTTGCCAAATCACAAAAATAATTCATTTTGGAAATTTGTAAAAGGTGATGTGAAAACCTTTTATGAACTCAACCCTAACCTCATTTTACCCAATGTGACCAGTTTGCACGCTAAAATACCTTACCGTTTGAAATATGTTAAACTTTAGATTCCCCATATCACAATTTGCAAAAAAGGTCAATATTTGACATTCAGGTTGCTAGAGAGAAAAAGGTTTATGGGTTTTTCTCTGAGGGGCCCAATCATCTTCCTGTCCAATTTTTTTAGAAAATGAAACTACTATGTGGGAGATATGGAATTTTTCATCTTGAGGTTCCAAGTTTGAGGTTAAACTTTGTCAGAGCATTATGGAGTTTAATATATTTTTCTAGGGTTAGAAAATTAAGTAAAACACATTGTCATTAGAGATTATTTTATGTGCATCTCAGGTTGAAAAGTTGAAAAGTCCCATGGTTTTAAAGGTAAATGACTTTATTTATTAAAGTCAAGTATTTACAGTGGCTTTAAAATATTTATGGGAGAATTCATATTAAAAAGAAATTATGGATTTCATGAATATTGGATTCCCCCAGTGTTGGGCACTTTGTTAGTTCTTGAACTCCAAATATCACCGTTCATTAGTTCATAAAACTGCCAATTCCCCGATGTCCTTATAATTGGCCATTCAGGTTAAAGGGAAGGCTTCAAAGTTCCTAAAAGGGACCGATGCTCGACTACAAAGGAATGGAAGGTTTTATAAGTTATGAGACTTCTTTTGTCAGAGATTTTATTAATTCAAGAACTTGTTTTACTCCCAACACTTCTTCATTGGGGAGTTGTAGGGTTCGAGAATCCATGTTTTTGCCGATTGTATGAACGGGACTGTGGAATGCTACTCTGAGCCATCAATTCCTCTATTTTACCCAAGAATTTTGGGTTAGAGGAATACAGAAAATTAACTTCCCTTGATTGAATGGAATCTCAAACTTTTGATCTTCATTCAATTGATCTGGGGCTTTGCCTAAAGGAGTCCATATCCGGTCTTTATTATTTCAGCTCTCCTTTCTTTCCTATAAATATGGCTCACTTCTATAGATTCAAAAGAGAGGCAAGAACCAATCCACAAGAGAAGACACTATAGACTTTGTTGATCACCTAGAGAAATAGAACGGTGATATGGAAGCTTTGAAAGTGCTTAGCCCATTAATCCTTGACAATGATTTTTGCTTTGAGGAGCATGCATGTTAATCGAAGAGATTGTGAAGATGTTTTGTGCAAACAAAAGATACAAGAATATAAGTTGGCATATACAAAATAGGTGCCTGAACTATTTAATAGAATACCCCTGAGAATTGTCTCCCTCTGGTATACAATGATTGCAGGTCTCGCCATTAATAAAGGTCTGAATGGACCTACAAAATTAGAACCAAAATTGAGAATGGATACATCATCTGGCTCGTTATGTCATTGCATACTTTTTAATTCATGGTGATTTGATTTGCAGAGACATTATACGTATGGCTAGCTTGACTTGGGCTGCCATAGACAACAACGATATTAGTTCTATAATACATATTAATGGCTATATATGGTTACATTACAAGTATACTCATTAATTGGTCGACAGAAATAAATGGCATGTCAGCCTAGGACCTTTAGAAATGTTCCTCCTTGTTGGATTTTGTGATTTAATTTCATGAATGTTAGCGGGAAAGCATATATAAGTGAGTTTTTGACTTCATTTTAAACCTAGATGGATATTGCAAACTTATGATTTTGGAGCAAAGAGCATTCAAAGAATTCATTGTGTTATTGTTACAGATTTGTGTTTGAACTTGTGTGTTTGTTGCAGATTTGGCTTCATTATCTATCTCCTTATGAGTTAAAGAGCTTTCATCATCCTAAGGACTTCACCTCCGAGGTGGCATTATTACTATTTGAATCATTTGAATCATTTCATCATTTGGATTATCTTTAGCCTCTACCCTACAACAACACACTCTCTATCTAACAACTGTGTTGGGAAAGCTTGAATGTTAACCTGGGATTTGACTGAGATAAATCCCTAGACACCACAACCCCCAAACCTCTCTCTTGTCATTTTGTGTGTAGGTCACAGGTACAAGTTTTGGGAAAAGTGGAGCTACAAGAACGCAGTGCATGAATTAAGGTTTTGGGATCTAAAAAATGTTCTAGAATATCTCTCCGAAGACTTGGGTGGTTGGTGCCCTAGTCTATAGGGATTCTAGGTTTTGGATCTAGTTTCTGAGCATCTGGTTTCTGAGCATCATTGGTAGCATATTCTCAATTTTGACCTCCGATAGATTCTCACTTCTAGAGTTGGGAGGTTATCAAATTTGTCCTCCAACACCTTTACTTTCAGGAGATAGGTTCTGACATCTTACTGATCATCTCTGTACTTTTATTTTCTAGATTTTTGTTGTTGTTTGTCCACTTCAAGCTAATTATCTCATAACTAGGGTTTTACTCATACTTAACCTAGGGTTTGATAAAACATTTGATTGAATTGAACATCTTTCCTTACAAAACAAGAGTACAAAACCAGTAGCTGAGTCCTCTTCCATCTTGTTGTGACTTAAGCTCGGTTTTGTCCTTGAATGTTGTAGTGAAAGGAGGGTTTGATCTAGTGTACTCACATACATGAATTCATCATCTCTCCCCTTTTACTATATAACAAGTATATAAAATAAAGCACATGGTTAGTGGTTTGTGTTGTCTTGTGTAGCCAAGATTGAGCTTCTCTTGTAGGTTTCATTTGTGAAGAGAGGAAGCATGGATTGGGATGTGTGGTTACATGATTATCATTTGCTTGTTCACATGGAGTGCAATTAGGGAGCTTGGTGATTTAGAAGTAATCATGGAGGCTATGTATTGTAATATTTATTCATGAGATAATACAATGGGTGTGGATGCTTTTGGAGGTTGGGTTTTCCCCTCAATGAGGGTTTTCCCAGGGTATATCTTTGTGTCACCTTAATAGTATGTTTTCTTATCCTTTTGCAAATAGATTTCTAAATACTTGCTTGCATAAATATCTCTCATAGGGTTAGGGTTAGTAGGACACTGCTCCTATTGAAGTTGCTAGTCAAACTACACATTCTCCTATGTTTACAGAGGCTTCAATTAGGAAGATGCAGGAAGAATTGGACAAATTGAATAAATAGAACTTGTCTCTGCAAGAAAGGTTGAATGTGGCTACTAGTTCTCTTCCACCAATTACTCTTCCAATTCCCTCTAGAGAAGAAGAACAGCTCAAGCAAGAACTAAGCAAAAGCAAAGCTAGAGAGGAGGATGCCTTGAAGAAGTTGAACTAAGTAAAACTTGATTTCAAGTTTAAGGCTTATTAGATAGGAAGTTGGAAAGAATAATGGCATATGTGGAGAAGACATGGGAAAGTTATAATGCCTTGAGGAGCATGCTTGCAGAATATAAGACAATAGGAATTAAAATCGAGACATGGGAGAGGCATATGACACCCAAGGTCACAATTTTCAATATTCTATTAAAATTATAGATATGTGATGAGAGTTCAATTAAGCATTTACCATAAGTATTGAGAACATTTAAAGCTATTAGGAAAGTATTGGGGAAGCATAAAAAGTTTTTTGATGACATTGTCAAAGAATTGACCTATTTCTAGAGACTGCAGGGGCCATATTTGCCACAATTTTGGAAGCAGGATAAGTCATTGAAGAGCTTGGAAGAGTGGAAGAAGGAGTGCTCACAACTCACCACTCTAATTATTCTTGAAATCAATGAGGATGAGGATAGAGTCATTAACAATTTAAGCTCAGCTCTGGATGAACTCTCTGTTGGAACAATGCAAATAATTGAGGGGGGGGTGAATCAGTTATTTTATAACTTTTATCTTTCTTTCTTTATTTTCATATCTTAGCATTTAGTGATCTATCAAAACATGGAAGCAAAGATAATCATAAGAACTGAAAGATGAAATCAACACATAACACAAGGATTTTTACGTGGAAACCCTGCTAAGGGAAAAACCACGGGGTGACTAACCCAAGATTGTATTCTCTGTTAAAAGAATAAGGAGTACAAATTTGGCACTTGCCAATTAGGGCTCATTGCCTGAGCACACTGCTGACAGAGGCACACTGTCTACAAGAGACTTACTATCTATAGAACTTACAGAAGATAATCAAGTGTTTGAACCGATGAGAAGCATCTACAAATGCAAGAGTTTAGTTCTGGTTATGCACAATATACTAATCTGATGCACTTCATTCTTCCTCTGTTCAATGTTGTTGTTCAGTCACATACCGGACTTGAATTGTTGTTCTCACACTTATCCCTGCTTTTATTCACACCTTATTGCTTCACACCTTCACCGTACACACTTACATGCTAGAGACCATCTGGTATATATATCCACATCAAGGATTCTCATCAACTTTCTAGTCAACAACAAGAACACTCAAGATATTTGCAAGTTACTAATCTGTCGGCTGAATCCATGCTTGATTTGTGATGCGTATCAAAAACATAGGCGTAGAAGTCATAAATCTTATCGGCCAACAATGTATAATCCCACAAATTACTTGATCAACACCTTTTACTCATTTGGATTGAAGTCTGATACTCTGCCGGTCAATTCTTCCTCTGTCTGCCCTGCCTGATTGGAACCCAACACTCAGATGCTCATATCTTTTTCTTGATTTAGCACCGGAGGCTAAATCTATGGAGTATAGTAGTCATGATACCCCTCTTGACTTGTCCAAGTCCACAACTTACTGAGTTACACCATCTAAGAGATCCGGACCTGATTGTCGAACCTTGTTACATACTCTGTTCTTGTTCACCGGACCAAAACATTCTTCAATCTAACTTTCAGTAAAAGGCATATTATGTACTGCGGATGTGTGGGCTAGACTTTGTTGCCATCAATGACAACACTTATGAAGCCACACAGTGTCTCTTGCCAACAATCTCCCCCTTTGGCATTGATGGCAACACTTAGTAAAAAATGGCTAAGTGTCGCAGTCACTCCCCCTTGGCTGATGCTCTGTCTTTTGCACTATTTTACTAGAGCTCCCCCTTAGCTAGATTCCACATTTTTCACTACTCCTTGTTACCTTTTGAGTCGCCCTTGTTTATTTATGTATTGGTAATATTTCTTGAACAAAAGCCGGTTTATCGTGCTATATTCCCGATCATCCTTCTTTTGTAAATCGGCTCTCAATCCTTTAATTTTTACCCGTGCGTCGCCTTTGTAAACAAAGTCACTTAAGGTTTGAACCTTTGAACCCTAACCATTCTCAAAGTCTAAAGTTCAATGGTTCAATGTGTCTGAAGTGTCGTATAAAGCAAGTTGTTTTGTCTTTGCCTCAAGCGTCTTGGAAGTTTCGGGTTGAACTTGAACTTCCCGCTTGAACTCTTCCGCGGGGTTCAATGGTTCAAGGTTCAAGGTCAATATTCATAGCCTTTTTCATCCATCAGGTTGCGCAGTTGCCTTATGTCATGTGTCGTTGAACTTGAACTTCCCGCTTGAACTCTTCCGCGGGGTTCAAGGTTCAAGGTTCAAGGTTCAAATAGTTCAAAGTTCAAAGAGTTCGCTATTTCATAATTTGGGACCTTATACTAGAAGCCGCGTAACCTTCTGTTGGTCTATATAGCCCATGTGTCGTTGAACCTTCATATTGAACCATCGCGTTGAACCATGTTTCAAAGGTTCAATGGTGCGAAGATTTGGTAAGTTTGGTCCCATCTGCTCCCGCGGTTTTCCAAGCCAAATTTAGCGGGAAAGTTGGAGGAGATTTTGTCAGGAACTCATCATAAAAGCAAGAGCTCTAATTTGACGGAAGCTACGGATAATTATTATACCTCATGATGGCGCGACAACATTACTTGCTATTAATGGAAAAATCAGAGTTCACGTCCCTTCAAATACTTTTGGCACGTATTGATCTGAGCGATAGACATTCATTCTGGTAAGTGCCATTGTTAGCCAAAAACAACCCAATTTTAGCAAGTATTCACATTGTGCGACGCGGAGGAGAATAGCGCTGAAAGTGTAAGGCTCTCGTTTCTCAAGCTTTCGCAGTGCTTTCAAATTTCCTGAAGGTGAGTCCTATTTCCCCCTGTACTATTCCGAGTTCTTTTACTGGAAAGAAGAACCCCTAGAATTTCTGTTATTTTCGAGATTCGAATTGCTATATCATAGTCTTCCCAATATGTCTTTGAAGTCTACATGTTTGGGGGATGAACACGGCCCCAGTCTTATTTATTCCCACTCCGAGTTTGGAGACACCGCATTAGTTCAGTATGACTTGGAGGAATTCATAGAAAGAACAAAGAACCCTGTCCAAACCCCCACAATGAAGAAGATTGTAGACAGTGGTTTAGTGGAAGCTGCAGCCTTTCCTCAGGCCATTCTATGCCCTGAATTGGTTCAAGAATGTATAAACAGATATGACCCCCAGAACAGATGTGTCAAAAACGCCAACGGGGATGTGCTGTTTTCTGTCAACAGACAAACCCTTATGTCTGTGATGAAGATACCGCATAAGGGGGCATATTCCAACCTCGACATTACCTCCTCCAATGGATATTTCTCAGAAAAGAAACCAACTTACAAGAGTGTGATAGCACGGAATTGGCTGCTAAAGTTTCAGAAAGGTGGTTCAAGGCTGCCCAGACCCCTCACTAGAGACCATTTAATACAGGAAGTAAGGGATATTGTGGTGTTATTGAACAGATTGAGAGGCAATCAACATGCCTATTACTGGGAAGACTGGATGTACTTTTTTATACAAGTCATCCTCCAGGGTGAACAATACTTGGATTGGGCCGAGATAATAGCTGATTGTCTGCATCAGAGCTTAAATAATCGGCTGGGCAACAGGGATTTCTTTATGTCTTCTTATCTATTTTACTGTTTAGCCTCCACAAGAGATTGGTTTGACCTGCCTCATGAGCCTTTAGATGAAAGCAGCAAAGTTTATCAATATTACTCACAGTTGCAAAAAAAAAATTGTTATGAAAATTACAAGAGGATCAATGATGTCTTCACTGGGAAGATGACCTATGAATTGACAGGTAACCCAGGTAAGAGAATGACCAGTGAAGCAATGCAGTTAATCAGTATCTACGGTAGCTTTTTCATCCAATTCTCTGAGTTCACCTATATCAGAGTTGGGGGATTCGATGGCGAACCAATGAAGTTGCCCAGATATGTATTTGATCGTTTTGTACTAATAGAGGTATGTCGGCAATTGGCACATGTTCATAAAAAATTTCCATCAAAAAGGGGTTGTGGTATTTCTTTTCCTATTGAACTCGGGCATTATTCATGCCTGTCAACTTCTGATGCTTTAAATCTGGGGGTGAACCTCAAGAGGTTCAATTTTCAATCCTTCACTGCTAGAGCCAAATTCGACAGTAAAAGTTTTGTTAAAGATAACTTAAATTCTGGAACAGGGCACTCGCACCTTCCTAAGCTGGAGGATTATTGGATGGATTGTCCAGATGAATTTGAAGTTAGGAGAAGGTTATGGTGCAGGTTTTCTTTAAGACAAATAATTACCTTTAACTTAGACATGGACATTTCTGGAGTTCTTGTTGATGATGAAGAAGTGGTTGATCCACAATTTGAGAAAGTGGAGTACTTACCCATTCCAGAGGTGGACTGGAGCAAGAAGGAGGAGGACAGGATTGAAATTAAGACCCTCCCAGTGATAAGGAGGACTGAAAAATGGTTGAGAGAAAAGAAGCAACAGGGGTCTCAAGATAAAAATGTTCAACAATTATCTTCAGCGGTTGCATCACCACTTCCCCTGGATCCTTCTAATCAACCTCTTGCTATCTGTGGTGCAGGTGCTTCTGAGCCATCACCTGAAAAGAGCCTTGTCACCAAGAAATCCAGAAGGGTCCTCACAGACATTCTGCCTTCTCGTGTCACCAGGCTGAGAACCAAAGGTAAAAGGAAGAAGCCAGTTTCTGAGACAATAATTGTCGACTTAAATTCAGAAGAAGAAGCAGAGGACCCCATGGGGGACAGAGAAGCAAGCCCAACCAGAACAGAAGCAGTTGATACTGGTTCACAGTCAGAGGATGTTTTGGGTACTCCGGAAATGTTGATGATTTCAGATAAACCTTCTGATGGAGAAAAACTCAGGGAGACAACCCCGGCACCAAAGTGGCTAGAGAGCTCTATATCTGATAAAAAGAAGGTGGTTCCTTTCGTTCTCCCTCTGGAAGATATGGTAAGTAAATGTCTGGGGAAGACCCCCAAGTCCAAAAGACTTAAAACAGTATCCAGGATAGATATTGACCCAAGCACTGGTAACTGGAGCGCAGAAATAGCCAAACCAGTGACCGAGGAAGAGGTTCAAGATCCTACAGTGCATGATTTCACTGTGGAAAAGATAGACCTCGGTACTGCCTCCAGAGCTGCGGATGTACACCATCTCGAAGCTTCAACTAAAAGAATGGTCAATCGAACGATGAAAGATGAAAGGGACAAAAGAGAATTAAAACAAACTCTGCGTGCAATGGCAGAGTATATTGAAGCCATCAACAATCCTAACCCGCAGCCAATCTCACAAGTTCCCTTGTCTTTTGACCCAAAGTCACCCGTCAATCAGAAAATGTTAGATCAAGTTCATAGGAGCAAAATGGTCTCAAAAACATTTGATGGCTGGTTAGACAGCATTGAGCAAAGGGGAACTGAGTATATCCATGAACTCAAAGGCATATATGACCTGACTGCTACTACCATTGAAGATCTTAAAGCACAGGTTGCTGTCTGGGCTAAGGACGAAGGCAAGTGGACCAGTGTGACGAACCAAATAGAGGAAGTTCGGAAATATGGGCTGGAAAAGTTTTTGGCAGAGATGAAACTGACTGGTGTGGATGAGGATTTATTGTATGTGAACAAAAAGAATATCGAATGGAGGAACTCCATATCCCGACAAGCACGCTTTGAAGTCTCAAAGCTCATTAAGGAGATAACGGACTTCACTCAGTCATTGCAACGTGATTTACAGTGTATCGACGTAAAATACATGAAGGATGATGGAAAGCCTGAAGAAGATGTTGAAGCAGTAGCCCAATCCTTTAGGGATACGATCCGTTTTGTTAAAGAGAATGATAATATTCTTATTGAGGATTTCTCCAGAATTTCTAAAGTCGAATCCCTGCTCTACCTCTGTATCGACGCACTCCCTGAACACAAGGAAAAATTCGGGAAAATGCGAAGGGAAAAGGAGGTCTGGAAATTGAGGATGAAGCATATAGGCATACCAAACTTTCCTAAAATTCAGGAGTTCGTGGCTGCCTTTCAGGAGTGGAGAACCCAGCATGCTTCCCAGGCTCTCGACAGCAAATCAGGGGATGCTGATTCATCGCCCCAGTCATAACCGCATCAGCTCTTTCTTTTTCAAGTCTTTAATTTATGTTATTTCTGGCAACTTTAATCTTTTACGATCAGTTGTTAAAACTAAATCCCGTATGGGTCAGAGTGAGGTTAACTCTGAGTTTAATTTGCTTGAGGACATGGTTAAGACAGGGATATATATTTGTTTTTTTTTAGAATTTAGGAAGGAGAGAAAGTGAGGGAAAGAAAAGAGGAAAAGGGAATTTCAGAAAAACTGTGTTTTATTTTTATATATGATGATTGTTTGAAAAATTTTCATCTGTGAATGAAAAGAGGAACGATTGCTGCTTATTTGGATCTGTGCGTCTAAATGTGTGAAATTTGATTTTCTGTGAGAAATCTTCTTTTACCTGGTAATTGCTCTTTGTTTGAACAACCCATCATATGTATTATCTTTCCTTTCGAGTTCAGCAAGTTTGTATAAACATATTCATGTATTCGAATGTACTAAAGTAGAATCTGTGCATTCTATCCTGCTGCTGTATAAATTAATCGCATTCATGACATGGCTATGTATGGATGTTAGTCAGCCTTAGGCGTTTTCTAGTTAAAAATGCAATTTAGTTAGTTGAATAGGCTAAAATTCATTGAAAATCATAAAGGGAGCTGTACCTGAATTCAGAGGGGAACTAATTCAAAAGGTTCACCCATTTGTTGATTAACTCATTTGTTCTTGGAAAAAGGGTATAGGGTCAGAGCAAGTAATTTTCAGAATAAGAGCAAATCTGTTAACCAACAGTTTTTGGCGACTCTACTGGGGAAATTAGACAAAATCATTAATTATTAATCGCCTGAATATGAAGCAACAATGGTGCTTCCACACGAAAACATAATTCCTGTTTTGCAACCCAATCTTGGATTTCAGGACGAACAGGAAGATATCATCGGTCAGTTGAATACTCTTGCTTGGCGTACTCGTCGAAATAGTGAAGATTACAGAAGAGCGAGCAGAGTGTTGGAACAAGAAGAAGAGTTGGCCGATAACCTGAGATTACTGTTACTCAGGCAAAGAAGAAGGCAGGCAAGAAACGCTGCAAGAAACCAAGCCCTTGAGGTACAAAGAAATCAAGAACAACAAAGAAATCAATAACTGCCTACCTAGTTCCAATATTATTTTAAGCTGGATTCTAGGCCCTACACCAGGTCTTCGAGAAGAGAGGGAGTTGAAGACCCTACCTTTCAAATATTGCAAAACCTTAATTTTCCTTATATCCCTACCCGTGCAAGAAAAGCAAGAAGTAGACCCCCTAGTCCTTCTAGACCTGCTACTTCCCCTCTCTGCCAAGCTTTAACCCTTTCAGGCACTGCTATCCCCTTAGCTATAAATTTTCTACCCATGGCTCAACCTTGGGGAGCTGCCATAGGGCCTCTGAACCTAGGGGCCAACCTTAATCCATTACCTAAAAATGCAAGAGAGAATTTGCCTAGGTTCAATGGAGACGGTAAAACATCACCAGAAGAACATTTATGTGCCTTTGCAGCAGCATGCAGTGTACTGGGTGTTCAACACCAGGACGTTGCCATAAGACTCTTTGTACAGACTTTGACCGACACTGCTGCACAATGGTTCTACCACCTGACTGATGCCTCAATTACGAATTGGAATGAAATGAAAACTGCCTTTGAAAATAGGTTCAAGAGTGCAGAGGACGAACATTACCTCCTTGCACAGCTGACTCAACTTAAAAAGGAGATTCATGAACCTATGAGGGAGTTCGTGGCCAAATTTAATAGAATTGTGAATAAAATCTCTGCTACAAAAAGACCGTCTGGCGAAAATCAGAAATGTTTCTTTATTAATGCTATGCCTCCTGATATTAGCTTCCATCTCAGGAGAGGTGCAATTGCCGATTTGACAGCTGCACAAAACCTAGCAGTTGGATTGGAAGATGATCTCATCATGGCCGGCAAATGGAAGAGAGAGGTTCAGGTGCCAAATGCCCAATCCTCATCTTCTACGGACCCTATAGTACAGAGGTTGGTTAATGATATGATTGCCTTAAAGAGGCAATTACCTAAGGCTGGCGCCCCTTTCCAGCAACCATACCAAGATATGAGCAGAAGAAATTTGAATCAGCAAGCAAATACTGGTAGAACTTTACCCTTAATGGCAGCACAACCAAGACTGGCTATTGAACCTGCTCCTGGAAGAGGAAACATGTGCATTTTTCACTTGACTACTGACCATGATGGGAATTCTTGCCCAGAAATGCTCAGGTACACTCAGATGACTGCTACTCAAGATATGCTAGGGGAAGCCACAGAAGATGAAAGGAACTACGAGGAACCTGGCGGCTCTGAGATACACTTCCTTGAATATGAGTCTGATTCAGAAAGGGGAGGTGAAATATTGGTAACCCTTGAAGACCCTTCATGCGCGGTGCTAACTAGGGGTCAGAGGAATATGAAATCTTCTAATACTCAAGAAATACCTGGCAAAGGTAAGGAGCCCTTAACTAGAACTCATGATGCTAATTTGAAAGCTCAAGAAAATAAATTGCTACATAGAAATGAGCTTGATGCTTCCTTTGATATTGTAGATTTTTGTAAATCTGCAAAAATTCAAATTTCTCCTATTGAATATCTCAAGTTGAAACCTACCGAACTTGACAAATTAGTTAAACATGTTAAAGGTAGTCCTGCACAAACCGAATTTGCGAATCAACTGGAAGTCGATGCTGAATCCCCTATTGCTAGATTATTTACTTCCTCATCTGAGTCACCTTTGTCTGCCCCTAGTACAACTCCCAATGCATCCAATAATATTCCCTATAATGATTTGAAACCTAATCCTTTTTATGTGTCCCTGTATATCAATGGTCATAAACTTAGCAACTGCATTATAGATTCAGGAGCCTCTGACAATATTATGCCCTCCTCTGTAGCCAAAGCCCTAGGATTATCACTTACGAAAACATTTGGAAGATGTTATTCTATGGACGGAAAACAGGTTTCCTTGCTTGGGCAAATTAAAGATGCACGAGTCGCACTTACAGCTTACCCTGATAAGAGGGTGAAATTGACTATTCTGGTAGCAGATATCCCTGCCAGTTATGGAATGCTTTTGAGCAGGACATTTTGCAAGGATCTAGGTGGACAAATCAAGCTGGATTGGTCAGAGGCCACAATCCTAGTAGGAAAGCAGAGAGTGAAGTTGGAACCTGAGCCCAAGTGCAAGTTCACTGTCTATCCCTCTGATGATCCCAAGGCACAGATTTTGTTTGAGGAATGTGAATTCGGTAATTATTTCTTCTCTTCTGAACAAAGTTTCGAGGCAGAACCCAAGGAAGGATTAGTGCAAAAACCTGTACATTCTGATGATCTATGGGTTATGGAATTTGATGGCAGCTGTGCTACCGCTGGTTCAGGGGCTGGAGTCGTGTTAATCTCACCTGAAGGCGAATTGTTCTCTTACTCTTTTAAGTTAGAGTTCAAAAACACCAACAATACTGCAGAGTATGAAGCCCTACTGCTCGGATTGTTTGAAGCCAAAGAGAAAGGTGTGAAGGTACTTAAGGTAAAGGGTGATGTTGAACTAATTGTAAAGCAGGTAAGGGGAATCTTTTCTGTAAAGAATGAAAGACTAAGGCATTATAGAAATAGGGTATGGGATGAAATCGAATATTTTGATGCTTTCTCTATAGAAACAATTCCCAGGGATCTGAATTCCCGAGCAGATTCTCTGGCAGTGTCAGCTTCTCTCCTTTTACCACATCCAGATTTCAAGAAAGATTCTTATAGGGTAGAAATGATATATCGCCCAAATGTCCCTGACAATGCCGAGAACTGGCAGGTTTTTGAAAGTGATAATCAAATTAGAAAATTCTTAGAAAACGCTGAAATGTTCCTGGGGACCTATTTTGAAGGTTCCGAAGCAGAGTGCAAAGAATTCAGTCCTGACCCCGGGATTAATTCAAGAGATGATATGATTCAATTAAAGGGAAACAAAATCCCTAAAGGACTGGTCTCTTTGGAACATCTATTTTCTAGAAGAGATGAATATGTTAAAGGCAAGCTTTCCTCTATTCCTGATAAAGCAGAGGATTATGAGAAAATAAATATTGGAGATAAAGCCGATCCTAAGTGGATATCCATTGGTAAATGCTGCTCTTCGGAGGAAAAAAACAAATTGATTAAATTGCTAATCAGATATAAGGATGTTTTCGCCTGGTGCTATGATGATCTCAAAAATTTTAGACATGGACAGTTTCACCACCATATCCCTCTGAAAGCAAACACAGCTCCATTCAGACAGAAGCTGAGGAATTACAACCCAAAAGTTGCTGAAGCCATCTTTAAAGAGATAGATAAGATGTTGAAGGCCAGAATCATCTATCCAATCCATCACTCCACCTGGGTGGCAAATATTGTTCCGGTCCGAAAGAAAAATGGAGAAATAAGGATCTGTGTTGACTTCAGAAACTTAAATCAAGCCAGCCTGAAAGATAACTATCCTCTGCCTGTGATGGACCACATCTTGCAGACAGTTGCTGGGTCTGAAATGATGTCTATACTGGATGGTTTTTCAGGTTACAATCAGATAGGTGTGGCTGCAGAGGATCAACATAAAACAGCTTTCACCACACCTCGGGGAACCTTTGCCTATAATCGAATGCCCTTTGGCTTGATCAATGCAGGAGCAACTTTTCAGCGAGCAATGGATTCGTCTTTCAGGGACCTGAAGAACAGAATCATCGTTATCTACCTTGATGATTTAACTGTCTTTTCCAAGAATAGAGAAGATCATTTGAGAGATCTGGAGTCTGTCTTGCAAAGGTGTCGGAGCCACGGCATCTCACTCAACCCCAAGAAGTCAGTTTTCTGTGTGACTGAGGGAAAATTGTTGGGACACCTAGTTTCAAAAGACGGAATCAAGATCGACCCAGAGAGAGTCAGGGCAATTCAACAGCTTAGTCTCCCCTCAAACAGGACTGGAGTCAAGTCCTTCTTCGGTCAAATCAATTTCCTCAGAAGGTTCATCCCTGACTTTGCTGAGATTACAAAATACATTGTCGGGATGATGAGTGAGAAACAACCTTTCAAATGGAACGAAGCTGCTAGGAAGGCGTTCGAAGATATCAAGGAGGCTATTGCGAACACTCCCACTTTGGTAAATCCTAATTTTCAGAAGGATTTTATTATTTATTGTTATGCTTCGGAACACACCATGTCGGGAATTTTGTTGCAGAAAAATGAACTAGATCAAGAGGCTCCCATAGCCTTTATGAGTGTTCCCCTAAAAAAGCATGAGCTAAAATATTCTCTAGTCGAAAAGCAAGCCTTTGCTGTGGTCAAAGCTGTCAAGCAATTCAGATATTATATACTCCATTCCCATTCAGCTATATTTGTTCCAAATTCAGCTGTGAAAAGTATTTTGACTCAGCAGGAAGTGGGATTAAATAATAGAGCAACGTGGGTTGCTAAAATACAGGAGTATGATCTGGAAATTAGACCTACTAAGCTGATCAGGGGTCAAGGTTTATGTAAGCTGATTGCTGAGAATAAAGAACAAGAAGGGGAGGGGCTCCCCACAGTCTTATTGGTAAGTTTACAGGATCCATGGTTTCTGGATGTAGCACATTATCTTACATATGGTGACTGTCCTAATCACCTGACTCCTAAAGAGAAAAGAAACTTGAAGCTGAAAGCTGCAAAATATGTTATTTGGGGAGATGTTCTTTACAAGAAAGGGTTAGATGGGACCTTTCTGAGATGTGTGGATAAAGAACAGCAGGATAAACTCTTGGGAACTTTCCATAATGAAGCTTGTGGCGGACATTTTTCTTCTTCAGTTACAGCTTTCAAGATCCTCAGAAATTGTTATTACTGGCCAGGGATGTTCAAGGATGCGTATAGGTTCGTGGCTAATTGTGAGAAGTGTAAAATGTTCTCGGGAAGGCCACAACTTGCAGCTCTACCTTTAAGGCCTGTTGTTGTTGAAGAACCCTTCAAACAGTGGGGATTGGATTTTATTGGACCTATCTCACCCCCCTCAAGTGCAGGGCATACCCATATCTTAACAGCAACAGATTATTTCACGAAATGGGTTGAGGCAGCCCCTGTAAAAAGAACAACTTCCGAGGTGGTTTGTGATTTTCTCAAGGAGAATATCTTAGTTCGATTCGGTGTGCCCCAGAAGATTGTAGCTGATAATGCTACCAGTTTCTCCTCAGGTGAGATGACCTCCTTCTGCTATGAACATAGTATTTCTCTTTCTCATTCATCGGATTACTATCCCCAAGGGAATGGACAAGCTGAGTCCAGTAACAAAAACCTGATTGCTATCATGAAGAAATTGGTTAATGACAGCCCCAGGGATTGGCATAAGAAGTTATATGAAGCTCTCTGGGCTGACAGAGTAACCCCAAAGAGAGCGATTGGGATGGCACCATTTGAATTAGTTTATGGGATAGGAGCCCAATTATCATTGCCACTGGAGCTATCTACAGCCAAACTGCAAAACGTAATTGAGGATCAATATTTCCAAGATTCCCTGGAGAAGAGGATCATGTATTTAACCAAAATTGAGGAAGAGAGAAATGAACTGGTTGACCGAATCACTGTACATCAGGCTAAAGTTAAGGAAATTTTTGATAGAAAAGCAAGACCCAGGAAGTTCATGGAAGGTGATGAAATACTACTGTGGGACAAAAGGAGAGAACCGAAGGGTGCGCACAGCAAATTTGATTCCCTCTGGAAAGGACCTTTTAAGATTCACCAGGCGTTGGGTCCAAATTCTTTCAAACTGGAATATCCTGATGGAACTGTTTTACCCCTGTCCTATAATGGACAGGATCTCAAGCTGTATCGTCTGTAAACAGGTTCCCCAGTTTTGTACATAGTCTTCCCTTTGTTTCTTTCTGTGTTTCTTTTCCCGTTTTTGTTCGGTCCCGTCCTGTTTCTTTCTTTCTTTCTTTTGTTTTCCTTTTCTGCGAAACCAGAGCTTCTGAGTTCTCTGCAATTTGCCATGAAATGCAGTCCCCAGTCAGAGCCAGTGTTACCTTTTGAGTCGCCCTTGTTTATTTATGTATTGGTAATATTTCTTGAACAAAAGCCGGTTTATCGTGCTATATTCCCGATCATCCTTCTTTTGTAAATCGGCTCTCAATCCTTTAATTTTTACCCGTGCGTCGCCTTTGTAAACAAAGTCACTTAAGGTTTGAACCTTTGAACCCTAACCATTCTCAAAGTCTAAAGTTCAATGGTTCAATGTGTCTGAAGTGTCGTATAAAGCAAGTTGTTTTGTCTTTGCCTCAAGCGTCTTGGAAGTTTCGGGTTGAACTTGAACTTCCCGCTTGAACTCTTCCGCGGGGTTCAATGGTTCAAGGTTCAAGGTCAATATTCATAGCCTTTTTCATCCATCAGGTTGCGCAGTTGCCTTATGTCATGTGTCGTTGAACTTGAACTTCCCGCTTGAACTCTTCCGCGGGGTTCAAGGTTCAAGGTTCAAGGTTCAAATAGTTCAAAGTTCAAAGAGTTCGCTATTTCATAATTTGGGACCTTATACTAGAAGCCGCGTAACCTTCTGTTGGTCTATATAGCCCATGTGTCGTTGAACCTTCATATTGAACCATCGCGTTGAACCATGTTTCAAAGGTTCAATGGTGCGAAGATTTGGTAAGTTTGGTCCCATCTGCTCCCGCGGTTTTCCAAGCCAAATTTAGCGGGAAAGTTGGAGGAGATTTTGTCAGGAACTCATCATAAAAGCAAGAGCTCTAATTTGACGGAAGCTACGGATAATTATTATACCTCATGATGGCGCGACAACATTACTTGCTATTAATGGAAAAATCAGAGTTCACGTCCCTTCAAATACTTTTGGCACGTATTGATCTGAGCGATAGACATTCATTCTGGTAAGTGCCATTGTTAGCCAAAAACAACCCAATTTTAGCAAGTATTCACATTGTGCGACGCGGAGGAGAATAGCGCTGAAAGTGTAAGGCTCTCGTTTCTCAAGCTTTCGCAGTGCTTTCAAATTTCCTGAAGGTGAGTCCTATTTCCCCCTATACTATTCCGAGTTCTTTTACTGGAAAGAAGAACCCCTAGAATTTCTGTTATTTTCGAGATTCGAATTGCTATATCATAGTCTTCCCAATATGTCTTTGAAGTCTACATGTTTGGGGGATGAACACGGCCCCAGTCTTATTTATTCCCACTCCGAGTTTGGAGACACCGCATTAGTTCAGTATGACTTGGAGGAATTCATAGAAAGAACAAAGAACCCTGTCCAAACCCCCACAATGAAGAAGATTGTAGACAGTGGTTTAGTGGAAGCTGCAGCCTTTCCTCAGGCCATTCTATGCCCTGAATTGGTTCAAGAATGTATAAACAGATATGACCCCCAGAACAGATGTGTCAAAAACGCCAACGGGGATGTGCTGTTTTCTGTCAACAGACAAACCCTTATGTCTGTGATGAAGATACCGCATAAGGGGGCATATTCCAACCTCGACATTACCTCCTCCAATGGATATTTCTCAGAAAAGAAACCAACTTACAAGAGTGTGATAGCACGGAATTGGCTGCTAAAGTTTCAGAAAGGTGGTTCAAGGCTGCCCAGACCCCTCACTAGAGACCATTTAATACAGGAAGTAAGGGATATTGTGGTGTTATTGAACAGATTGAGAGGCAATCAACATGCCTATTACTGGGAAGACTGGATGTACTTTTTTATACAAGTCGTCCTCCAGGGTGAACAATACTTGGATTGGGCCGAGATAATAGCTGACTGTCTGCATCAGAGCTTAAATAATCGGCTGGGCAACAGGGATTTCTTTATGTCTTCTTATCTATTTTACTGTTTATCCTCCACAAGAGATTGGTTTGACCTGCCTCATGAGCCTTTAGATGAAAGCAGCAAAGTTTATCAATATTACTCACAGTTGCAAAAAAAAAATTGTTATGAAAATTACAAGAGGATCAATGATGTCTTCACTGGGAAGATGACCTATGAATTGACAGGTAACCTAGGTAAGAGAATGACCAGTGAAGCAATGCAGTTAATCAGTATCTACGGTAGCTTTTTCATCCAATTCTCTGAGTTCACCTATATCAGAGTTGGGGGATTCGATGGCGAACCAATGAAGTTGCCCAGATATGTATTTGATCGTTTTGTACTAATAGAGGTATGTCGGCAATTGGCACATGTTCATAAAAAATTTCCATCAAAAAGGGGTTGTGGTATTTCTTTTCCTATTGAACTCGGGCATTATTCATGCCTGTCAACTTCTGATGCTTTAAATCTGGGGGTGAACCTCAAGAGGTTCAATTTTCAATCCTTCACTGCTAGAGCCAAATTCGACAGTAAAAGTTTTGTTAAAGATAACTTAAATTCTGGAACAGGGCACTCGCACCTTCCTAAGCTGGAGGATTATTGGATGGATTGTCCAGATGAATTTGAAGTTAGGAGAAGGTTATGGTGCAGGTTTTCTTTAAGACAAATAATTACCTTTAACTTAGACATGGACATTTCTGGAGTTCTTGTTGATGATGAAGAAGTGGTTGATCCACAATTTGAGAAAGTGGAGCACTTACCCATTCCAGAGGTGGACTGGAGCAAGAAGGAGGAGGACAGGATTGAAATTAAGACCCTCCCAGTGATAAGGAGGACTGAAAAATGGTTGAGAGAAAAGAAGCAACAGGGGTCTCAAGATAAAAATGTTCAACAATTATCTTCAGCGGTTGCATCACCACTTCCCCTGGATCCTTCTAATCAACCTCTTGCTATCTGTGGTGCAGGTGCTTCTGAGCCATCACCTGAAAAGAGCCTTGTCACCAAGAAATCCAGAAGGGTCCTCACAGACATTCTGCCTTCTCGTGTCACCAGGCTGAGAACCAAAGGTAAAAGGAAGAAGCCAGTTTCTGAGACAATAATTGTCGACTTAAATTCAGAAGAAGAAGCAGAGGACCCCATGGGGGACAGAGAAGCAAGCCCAACCAGAACAGAAGCAGTTGATACTGGTTCACAGTCAGAGGATGTTTTGGGTACTCCGGAAATGTTGATGATTTCAGATAAACCTTCTGATGGAGAAAAACTCAGGGAGACAACCCCGGCACCAAAGTGGCTAGAGAGCTCTATATCTGATAAAAAGAAGGTGGTTCCTTTCGTTCTCCCTCTGGAAGATATGGTAAGTAAATGTCTGGGGAAGACCCCCAAGTCCAAAAGACTTAAAACAGTATCCAGGATAGATATTGACCCAAGCACTGGTAACTGGAGCGCAGAAATAGCCAAACCAGTGACCGAGGAAGAGGTTCAAGATCCTACAGTGCATGATTTCACTGTGGAAAAGATAGACCTCGGTACTGCCTCCAGAGCTGCGGATGTACACCATCTCGAAGCTTCAACTAAAAGAATGGTCAATCGAACGATGAAAGATGAAAGGGACAAAAGAGAATTAAAACAAACTCTGCGTGCAATGGCAGAGTATATTGAAGCCATCAACAATCCTAACCCGCAGCCAATCTCACAAGTTCCCTTGTCTTTTGACCCAAAGTCACCCGTCAATCAGAAAATGTTAGATCAAGTTCATAGGAGCAAAATGGTCTCAAAAACATTTGATGGCTGGTTAGACAGCATTGAGCAAAGGGGAACTGAGTATATCCATGAACTCAAAGGCATATATGACCTGACTGCTACTACCATTGAAGATCTTAAAGCACAGGTTGCTGTCTGGGCTAAGGACGAAGGCAAGTGGACCAGTGTGACGAACCAAATAGAGGAAGTTCAGAAATATGGGCTGGAAAAGTTTTTGGCAGAGATGAAACTGACTGGTGTGGATGAGGATTTATTGTATGTGAACAAAAAGAATATCGAATGGAGGAACTCCATATCCCGACAAGCACGCTTTGAAGTCTCAAAGCTCATTAAGGAGATAACGGACTTCACTCAGTCATTGCAACGTGATTTACAGTGTATCGACGTAAAATACATGAAGGATGATGGAAAGCCTGAAGAAGATGTTGAAGCAGTAGCCCAATCCTTTAGGGATACGATCCGTTTTGTTAAAGAGAATGATAATATTCTTATTGAGGATTTCTCCAGAATTTCTAAAGTCGAATCCCTGCTCTACCTCTGTATCGACGCACTCCCTGAACACAAGGAAAAATTCGGGAAAATGCGAAGGGAAAAGGAGGTCTGGAAATTGAGGATGAAGCATATAGGCATACCAAACTTTCCTAAAATTCAGGAGTTCGTGGCTGCCTTTCAGGAGTGGAGAACCCAGCATGCTTCCCAGGCTCTCGACAGCAAATCAGGGGATGCTGATTCATCGCCCCAGTCATAACCGCATCAGCTCTTTCTTTTTCAAGTCTTTAATTTATGTTATTTCTGGCAACTTTAATCTTTTACGATCAGTTGTTAAAACTAAATCCCGTATGGGTCAGAGTGAGGTTAACTCTGAGTTTAATTTGCTTGAGGACATGGTTAAGACAGGGATATATATTTGTTTTTTTTTAGAATTTAGGAAGGAGAGAAAGTGAGGGAAAGAAAAGAGGAAAAGGGAATTTCAGAAAAACTGTGTTTTATTTTTATATATGATGATTGTTTGAAAAATTTTCATCTGTGAATGAAAAGAGGAACGATTGCTGCTTATTTGGATCTGTGCGTCTAAATGTGTGAAATTTGATTTTCTGTGAGAAATCTTCTTTTACCTAGTAATTGCTCTTTGTTTGAACAACCCATCATATGTATTATCTTTCCTTTCGAGTTCAGCAAGTTTGTATAAACATATTCATGTATTCGAATGTACTAAAGTAGAATCTGTGCATTCTATCCTGCTGCTGTATAAATTAATCGCATTCATGACATGGCTATGTATGGATGTTAGTCAGCCTTAGGCGTTTTCTAGTTAAAAATGCAATTTAGTTAGTTGAATAGGCTAAAATTCATTGAAAATCATAAAGGGAGCTGTACCTGAATTCAGAGGGGAACTAATTCAAAAGGTTCACCCATTTGTTGATTAACTCATTTGTTCTTGGAAAAAGGGTATAGGGTCAGAGCAAGTAATTTTCAGAATAAGAGCAAATCTGTTAACCAACACTCCTCACTCCCCCTTTGACATCAATGGCAAAGGGCAGAATCCGCATACCAAAATTTTGCAAAAATTGTCCTATACATGGCCACATAAGTATATATAAATCATATGTTATACTTACATATACTTAAGTATATCCGCAAAAGAAGTCTTCAACTGTACAAACTTTGTGGCCCAGCTCTGCTTCATCCTATCCAAAATGGAGATGTGACCACTCAACAAAAATGCATATACTTTTGCCCTTCTTAAATCTATTGGATCACTGGGTCAGGCTGTGGTCTGAGCATCTGTCAAGGCCTCATGCGTTGCCTCTAGCTTAGGGATAATTATCCCTCTGAGTTCACCCATTCTGTTCATTATGTTCTTCTTTTCTTTGTCCAACCTCTTTATTTCATTTATGATAACAATAGCCTGACATTCTTGATTCATTAGAGAGGAGGAAACAGGGTCAAAATTCTGAACTAGGCTTGACAGTTTTTCTTCCTATTCTTTTACTTTCTCCTCAATATCTTTTGTCACTTTAGGCCAAGTCAGACAAAATTTGAATAGGTCCCCATTGTCTTTAAGAGCATTTTCAAGGATCTTTATTCCAATATCTAGAGTCCTATCATTTGCAATGAGTCCTTGCACCTTAGTGAATCTTTTTCCCAGAAACTCCTTCCGGACCTTTGCTTCTGCTGATTTCTCAAGAGATTCAAAATGAGTGTTAACAGAATTTACTAAGTTTTTCAAGTTACCGGATGGTGAGGCCGAAAGATCCTTTTGATAGGATGGCATGATCTTCTCCAGCATCCTAGATGCAATCTCCAACAATTCACAGTCCTCCATGTGAGATTTCAAGAGTTCTTCTTTAGCCTTGGCTTGGGCAAAAGATGTTATCTTCATCATTTGTACTAGAGAGAGAGTGTCCAGATTTAGGGGCCCTTGAAACAACTCTGGTTCATCTAACTCCACCACCTCTTTGTTTAAAAAGTTCTTCATTGTCTCTACAGTGTCTCTTGTTGGTGATTGAGTCTTCTTTGAAATATTAGAAGAGTCATCATTAGTCTTTTCTACTTGTTCTTCTTTTCCCTTAACCTCTTCTTCTTGAATCTTCTTCTCCTCTCTTCTACCTTCTCCTTTAGCTTCAGAGTCTGGAATGTCTGTCATAGTTGCAGTGGGATCTGGAGGAGAGATGTCACCCTTGTTTACTACTTCATGAACTTCCTCTTCTGAAATAGAGGAATCTAAGTCCTCAGACTTCTCTTCATCTATTTCTTTGATCCTTCTACATCCTTGTCAGAAGATTCTTCATTGATTACATTTAATCCTTCAACATCCATGGTAGAAGGTTCTTCATCTATTCCTCTACAATAGGAAGATTGAATCTCTTCAAAGCATTCCAGAGGATATCTTTAGTTTCACTTGCTGCTTGGTTTGTTTCTCCAAGCATGAGTTTGTTCATTCTTGCCTTGCTCCGGAACTCATTCTTACACTCCTTGAAAATCATGTCCATTTGTTTTGGAGTGATGGATCGATAAAGATGTATTACTATTTGCTCCTGAATCTCTAGGTCTTTTGCCATTGTATTCTCTTTTCTCAGCTCAAGTACCTTTTCTAGACTCTTAGGAATTAATGATATAATTTCAATGAAAGCTTTATTGTAAATGTTCAAGTACCTGATAGTAGCTTCTTCCAAAATTCTCTTGTCAACATCATGTATTCATCATAGAACTCAGTCACTAGCTATAAGTTCCCATCCACAATAACTACCTTGATGATGTCATCAATGGAAAGATTGGGCTTTTCTACAAATTCCTTTGCCTTCTCTTCCTCATTTTTGCTAGCAGAGAACTTCCCGGATGTTCTCTTTTTCTTTATTTCCCTGATTTCTTCATCTAATTCTGTTGCCTCATCATCTTTATGGCTTGTATACATCCTTGAGGCTTTGGTCTTCATCCTCTTTTCTCCTTTTCCAGATATCTTGACTTCCAGTTTGGTAGACTTTGAGCTTTTGGAAGTGACAGGAGCAGAGCTCTTGGAGGATCTAGTCCTAGAGGAGGTTTGTGCAGGGGCACTTTCTTTCTTTGCTTCTTGTCTTTCTTTCTCTGCCTTCTCCATTTTCTCTCTATTAGCATCTAGAGCCTCCTTTGATATGCCAAATCTTTTGGCAATTTCCTCAACTTCCCTTCTTACTTTCCTCTTCATCTCCGGCTGTCTTAACTCAACATGTATTTTTACACTTAGCTCTTGAAAGGTGCCAAACCTTTTTGCTTCAGTGTCTTTAGGCTAGCTCAGTAGGTGTTGAATATGTAGCTCCAATATTTTTTCATCGACCTCATATCCCATAGGCATTATCCACACAGTTCTTGGCTCAATTGCCTCCATTAAGCATTGATTAGTGTCAACCATGAAACAAACCGTGTCCTTGTATTTCTCAACTATGGACTATGGTATTCTCTCTCTGGCTTGTATCATGCTTTGGAAGTTCTTAAAGCACCCCTAGAGGGCTGTGTTTTGGGCTTGAGCATCACCAAGTCCATACATGTAGTCTCTGATTTGAATTGCAACCAGTTTATCATTTTGCCAAACCCAACCAATTGATCCAGGCAGTTCATTCATATAATAGAAGAACAGACATAGTATTAGACTACCATATTTAAAGGAATTTTTCTTTTCCTTTTTGATCTTTTGCAAGTTCTCCAAACACTGATTTAGAAGAAGCTCACATAGATCATAATCTGCATCTTCCCTCAACATTTGTTATGCTGCATAGATTGTTGTGCCAAACACATAATTCTCCCTACTCAAATGATAGATCTTGTAGCTAATTATAATTGAGGCAAACTTGACATCCAGATCTATGATGTCATCTATGGTCATTGCTCTTTTGTCAAATTTAGATCCGGTGGCTTCAGTTATTGTTTGGTTCTTCACAGATTTAAGTGCAGGTAACCCACCAAATGAATGCAGTCCAATCACTGCCCTGATAGCATCTTTAGTTATCTTGAATGGCCTCATTAGCCACATAAAATTATCATGTATCCTACTTAGAACATACCGGACCCAATCATCTTCTGTAAAACATGGAAAATGTATGTAATGTCTAAAGTGTTTGCCCCGAAGGGCCTTGAATTTAGGTTTGAGTTCAAAATTTTCATCCATTAGCTGTTTGTGATAAATGTCCATTAATTTTGAGTCTCCAAATTCTTCAATGTTGGCATGGATATAGACCCTAACATCTTCTACATGCAGCACTCCGTGCGGAATGCTAGAAAACACCCTAAGGGATCAACTTCTAGAGATTTGTAAGGGTGTTTCTTGAATTTAGGTCTCAGCCTATCATAAATCTTGACACCCATTGGAGTAGCCATTTTGCAAAAGATTAGGAGAGAGATTTTTAGAATGGAAGTACCTTTTCATGCTTTTAGGGTTTGAAGCAGGAGCCAGAATGAATTGCTGGTTGAATTTAATTTTTAGTTGATCTTGAGTGAATTACATAATATTCTTTGTAGATCTCTTCTCTTCTTCTTCGTGAGTGCAAGTGTGTAAATAATGAGTGAAGGAACCTTTTTATCCTTGTGCAAACCCTAATTTCCTTTTGTAATAAATGCACAACTTAAGTTATCTGGTTGCCCTGTTTTAAGAGAGATCTTCTTGAATCATTGCACCGAACTTATAATCATTATCAGTGGGGATTGACAAGGTATCTTCTTTTCTTCAATCATGCCATGGGTCCGCAGATCAAAGCATTTCAATTATGAATCATATCAGATCTGTCTGTGAAATTCTACTTTACCGGATAGCTGTCAGAACCAGATTAACTTGAGTGGTTATAAATCTTGCAAAATTCCATGTGGATCTTTCACAATTTGACTGAAGGTTATTTGGAGGTTTTCTTGAGAACCCTTTAATCCACAGCGTCAGATGTTTACTCAATGTGCCGAATTTAGGCACTAGTTGACTGGCTAGGGGAAATTGTTTTTCTCTGTGACTCCCCCTGAGCTAGAGCTCACCTCTTTAGTTTCCAGAAGGATTATCAGCACCAGATTCCAGTGTGGATCCATCCCCAGTATTTTCTATACTCTTCTTTACCCAAATCTTGCTCATCTCCTTTTGAACTTCATCCACATTCATTTTACTTTTTCCCTTATCTTGTTTCTGATCATGTTCCACCAGACCTTTTCTATCCTAATTTCTGCTTCTGCAGAATTTGGAAATATGACCAGATCTATTGCAATTGTAACATACAACATTTCTTTGCTTATTTGATTGATATCCTCTTGAACAACATTGATTAGCCATATGTCCCATTCTATTGCATGCAAAGCATCTACCATTGAATTAATTGTTTATTTGCATATTTCTGCATTCATGAGATTTGTGACCATACCTTTTGCAATTAAAACATTGTCCAGAGAAGGATGGATTATTTTGATTCATTCTCCTCCTGCACTGAGTTGCTTTATGACCGAAATTGTTGCAATTGAAGTAGTATCCATTGAAGGATGGATATCTTTGGGCATTTGGTTGCCTTACCAGAGGTCTTCTAGGCCCGTTTCTTTGATTTCCTAATCCAAAGTTCTTCTGACCGGATCCAGAGTTTTCACCTTTCTCATATCCCAAGCCACGGTTATCATCTACCCTCTTTTGGCTTTCAAGAAGAAATTCAAGTTGGACTGAACTTATCTTGAATTTTTCTTTGTATTCATTTGCAGTTTGAAGATCTTGTTTAAGAGTGTCTATCTGATTCTTAAGTTGTTCTTCATTGTCTCTAGCTTCTTCAAGATCAGATTCAAGATGCTTGATTATTCTATCCATTTTGTGGCAGTCCTCTATTTTCTCCTTGAGGGATTGTTTTAGATTATCTTCAATCTTTCTTTTTTCTTCAATTTCTTGGGTGAATCTCATAACCCCTGATTCCATTTCATGTCTTACCATAATGACTTCTTTTGACAGCTTCTCACATAGCTTATTTTTCTCATTCAGATCTTCATTAGTATCATTGAATTCACTCTGATTGGCTAATTTTTCAAGTAGTTCCTTTCTCTTTTTCATAGAAATACTAAGTTTTTCTTTTAGCTCATTTATGAATTCATCATCTTGTTTGACTCTTTCTCTCAAATTATTGACTTCAGAGTGGGATTGTTCAAGATCATCTAGGGTAGACTGAAGTTGTTCCTTCATACCATATGCATCCATTGAGATTCCCAGATCTTCCTCAAGCTGTTGGGGTTTGTTCAGCGGAACTTGGCTCTGATACCAATTATTGGAACAATGCAAATAACTGAGAGGGGGGGTGAATCAGTTATTTTATAACTTTTATCTTTCTTTCTTTGTTTTCTTATCTTAGCATTTAGTGCTCTATCAAAACATGGAAGCAAAGACAATCATAAGAATTGAAAGATGAAATCAACACATAACATAAGGATTTTTATGTGGAAACCCTGCTAAGGGAAAAACCATGGGGTGACTAACCCAAGATTGTATTTCTGTTAAAAGAATAAGGAGTACAAATTTGGCACTTGCCAATTAAGGCTCACTGCCTAAGCACACTACTCACAGAGGCACACTGCCTATAAGAGAATCATTGTCTACAGAAATTACAGAAGATAATCAAGTGTTTGAATTGATGAGAAGCATCTACAAATGCAAGAGTTCAGTTTTGATAACACACAATATACTAATCTGATGCACTTCATTCTTCCTCTATTCAATGTTGTTGTTCAGTCACATACCAGACTTGAATTGCTATTCTCACACTTATCCCTTCTTTTCTTCGCACCTTATTGCTTCACACCTTCACCGTGCACACTTACATGCTGGAGCGCATCTGGTATATATATCTGCATCAAGGATTCTCATCAACTTTCTAGTTGGAAACAAGAACACTCAAGATATTTGCAAGTTACTGATCTGTCGGCTGAATCCATGCTTGATTTGTGTTGCATATCAAAAACATAGGCATAGAAGTCATAAATCATGTCAACCAACAATGTATAATCCTACAAATTGCTTGATCAACACCTTTTACTCATCCAGATTGAAGTTTGATACTTTGCTGATCAGTTCTTCCTCTGTCTGCTCTACCGGATTGGAACCCAACACTCAGATGCTCATATCTTTTTCTTGATTTAGCACCGTAGGCTATATCTCTGGAGTACAGTAGTAATGATACCCCTCTTGACTTGTCCAAGTCTACAACTTACTGAGTTACACCATATGAGAGATCCGGACCTGATTGTCAGACCTTGTTACATACTCTGTTCTTGTTCACCAGACCAAAACATTCTTCAATCTAACTTTCGGTGAAGGCATATTATGTACTGCAGATGTGTGGGATAGACTTTGTTGCCATCAATGACAACACTTATGAAGCCACACAGTGTCTCTTGCCAACACTCTCAAGGGTTGAATTTGAAATGGCAACAATCATATCTCTAATTACCCTTCCTTCAAATCAAGAGTACACAAATCATTTGGTAGGTGTGCATCAAAATTTTCCACTTCAGCAGTAAAAGAGACATATTCTCTCAAATTTCATCAACTAGTGGGCTAACTTCTTCAAATTCTTCATCATAAGGGGTCATCAATTGAAATAAAGATGAAATAAAATGCATATAATTTGCATTTCATTTGGCTAACAAGTTGCACTCGTGTTCGTTCCATCATTCTAAGGTAATATATCTATCCAAGCATGTGGTTGCAACTTCTAAACATGAGAAAAGTCAGTTTCTAAAAGGAAAAAACATCTTGCTCAAACTTTGTACTAGCCTCAACAACATTCTTTGGGAGGGAAAATATGTTTTGTCTTGTAGTGCTTCAAAGATGCATTTTGGCATATTCCTTTTCTCACAAGAATTGTACATGGCCCGAAGCTTGTTTCTCTCTTGTCCTATAAAAGGGAATTCAAGGCCATTTGTTAAGAGTTATAGATCTCAATTTTGGGTGGTAGTGTGTTGTGTTCTAGTTTAGAGCCAATAGAGAATAGTTAGAGTTTGTATTTGTTCAAATCTACTGAGCAATATGTCATTTCAATTCTAAGTATCGAATCGGATTGGTTGTAGAATTTTCCCCATACATGTACTTATTGAAATTAATATGAATACAATATATCAAGGGTGTTTTGAATTCATCTTTGTATTTCTAAGCTGTGATGTGTGTGTTATTTCATGCTTTCTTTCAAGGAGAGAAAAAAATCCTTGGGTAATACACAGTTGATTTCATAATATATTGTGGTTTAAGGATAATTCTACAATTCCATGTCTAGGAGATGTTAGTGTAAGGCACTAGTATCATTAGTCTTTTGAAGTAAATTAAGGTTTCTTGAAGGATACATTTCTTCTCTATAATTTGACTCTGTGGCCCTAGGATTAGGCACTAATTCATTACTGTGTTAAATTGTCATTTGGAACCATCTCTATAATCAAGTTCATTTCCATTTCCTTTATTGTTTTAGGAGTAGATTAGATTAGAGCCTATTCTCAATACTGATATGAATTGATTTATAAAAGGGTCAAGCCAATCTGATAGGAATCATTCATTTCCTTGGTATATTTTCATTGAGAACCATCTATTTAATAATGACATCTTGTACAAATTGAGAATATCCTTAGATGTTGTATAGGTACACCCGCCTTGGTCTTGTAGAACCAAAAGTGCAGAGGATTTCAACTCTTTGTTGAATCTTGTTCATTGGCCACTGACCTTGAGTCCTTGAACATAAGAAATTGGATAAATCTTTAAAGGATTCAGATAATCAATTGGAGGAACCAACAAGAGGATTACCACCAATTGAGGATCCACTAGTTCATGTGAGAGTTGTATTTTGGCAAAGCAACATAGGGAATTTTTTCCAACAAGAGTGTCTTACAGAGCAAGGACACCATTAGAGCATGTGCACACTAATTTATGTGGTCCAATGTAAACTCCATCATTAGGAGGAAGTATTTATTTTCTAAATTTTATTAATGATTACAATAGGAAAACATGGATTTATTTTCTTAAGAAAAAGTCTGAAGTCTTCAAAAATTTTAAGGACTTCAAAGAATTGATTGAGAAACAAAGTGGCCTATACATCAAGGTATTGATGTCTGATAAAGGTGGTGAATGGAAGTTAAATGATTTCTTAGATTTTTGCAGATGTCATGGAATTAAGAAGTAGTTTACTACAAGGTACACACCATAGTAGAATGGTATCACAAAGAGAAAGAATCAAATAATAATGGAGATGGCCAAGAGTATGTTGAAGGCCAAGCACTTGCTTAATGAACACTAGGTAGAAGTAGTAGCATATGTAGTGTATATTCTCAATAAAAATCCCTACAAAGAGCATCAAATATAGGATTCCATAGGAAGCATGGAGTGGTAAGAATCTAGTGTATATCTCACTTAAGGAATTTTGGTTGTTTTACATATGCACATGTGCCAGAAGAAACAAGAAGAAAATTGGATGATAGAGGTGAAAAGTGCATCTTTATTGGTTACTATGAATAGTCAAAAGTCTACAAGTTGTACAATCCTGTTACCAAGAAGGTAATCATCAATAAAGATGTTGTATTCAAGGAAGAAGAAGCATGGGATGGAAGTGTTGAAATAGTTGCAACACAATTACCTCAAAATGAAGAAGAATCAAAAGAACAAAGAGTGCAAGGTGGTCAGCCAAGTCCACAAGCAATAACCATTATAATATTAAGGCTTACATTAAAAATAAAGTCACCACAGTGACTTGTAGTTTCTTGTAGTTATTAATAATTAGTTACATTCCTGTATGTTGACAGTTTAGGAAGTTATATTGTAAAGGCTTTATAAAATCCATCTTGGAAAGAATGTAATACAATTCAAATACAATAATAATATCATTATAGTTTTGTGAACTTATTATTGTGCAAGTGCAAATGTAAATACCCTACCATTACCATCATTTGGTATTGGAGCGTTAATTATTTTTGTGTGCCTATGATTGAAAAATGGTCTTGAAGAAGGTAGTTATGCCTGCAACATAGAGAGAAGTGTTTGATGTGGATGTTGTGCCTGTTAGGAGAACCATTGAAGTGAAGGTTACATGTGGGAAGAGTATTACTTTCTTTGTTTGATATTTTGTTTTGTTGTTAGACTTCATATGTTGCACCTCATCTGAATGGCCACATTGTATCATTATGTCATGGGGTTTTGAAAGAGTTTTTCTCAAATAAAATGATTTGTGTCCATCTAGTCTCATAAATCATGTGTTGGCTATTTTGTTGAACTTCTAAGTGTTGTGCACTATATCAAAGCGTTGGAGTTTTTGAAAGGCTATGCAATGTCTGGAAGACTAAATTTGACTGAGTTGTGCCATTATTTTTTGAAGCATGGACTGTTGAATTTTGATGCTATCTGCCACTCTTTGACCCCTTTGTGCAAAAACAATGGAGTTTCAGATTCAAGCATAATTTGGTGATTGTTGCATTTAATTTTGTCAAGCATTGAAGATTTGATGAGCCATTTGTAAGAGGCATTTGGCATTCATTCTGAGGCATTTTTAAAGACTACACAGGGAGTTAAAAATAGGTTTATTTACATGAATTCCAAGCATGGAAGTTTGGTGGAAGCCACTAAAGTGTTTGCCCATATGAAAGAATGAAGCAACATCTCATGGAATACTCTTATTGTAGTGTATAAAAGACATCATTATCTTCTCCATTAGAAGTAAACCATAGACAAGGCATAAGGTTCTGGTATGGAAAGTGGTGCTAGTGCTATTTTTTAAGCAATTGAGTATTATATTGTTTTATGGTTTATATTTAGTTTTGTTTTTCACTATTTCTCACAAAGGTTTAAAATAAAGTTCACTACTCATATGCATAAAGCAAATAGCTAGATTAGCTGGTAAAATTTTCAAGTGGGGATTGAGAGGTAAGAGGATTGAATCTTACATGTTGTGGCTTTAGATTTTATTTTAATACAAAAGGGTGTATTTTGGAGGTATTTGTAATTGGAGATATTTTGATTTTTTATGGAGAAATAAGGACATTGTACAATCAAGTGCAATATCAGTGGAATCCATAACTTGATTTCTTGGTTTTTAAAAATAGCCACACATGTATCAAATATTGCTTGTACTTTCACAACCATCCATGTTTCATTTGATGGGGCCTTTAGAGACTCCTATGCTATTGGCTAAAATGTTATGTAAAGATGTTAATTGGAGGTTGGAGGCACCAGAGGCTAGAGGAGTTTTTGTCATCTCGAGCCAGCTTCTCTCTTAGAGATAGTGTTTTGTTTGAGAAACATATGTTTTTGTGTTTTCTTATGCTTTGTTTTTTATGCTAACAAAATCAAAAGAATGCATATATTGTAAAGTTTTCTTTTGAAGATAAGAAGGGATTTGGTGAACTCAATATGGATTGTTGTCCAGATAGTTCGGGAGATTGTGATATGGGGAATTATACCCTTTCGAGGGTTATGAGACAACTTAATTAAGCATTGTGGGTGGCTCAACATTCGAGGGATCTGTGATTCAGGAGTTCAGGGAGGTGGTAATCTGGGAACTTGAGAATTCATCTCAGGAACTACACCCTTATGAGGGTTACGAGGTAACTTGATGGAGTTCCACCTAATTCAGGATTTGTTTCTTCAAAGAAAAGTGTTCTCAAGAATATGTAATTTTTGGTGTAATTAGCATATTTTGTTATATGTTCTATTTGTGTAATGTAAACCTTAAGGAGGGAATGTTAGAATATTAAGAATTACATCAAAAATAAAGTCACCATAGTGACTTGTAGTTTATTGTAGTTACTAATAATTAGTTACATTCCTGTATGTTGACAGTTCAGGTTCAAGTTATATTGTGAAGAATTTATAAAAGCCATCTTGGAAAGAATATACAATACAATCCAAATACAATAATATTATCGTTATAGTTTTGTGTTTATTCTTGTGCAAGTGCATATGTAAATGCCCTGCCATTTCCATCTATAACAAGGACTCCAAGAAACATTCAAGAAGATAATTTAGAAGAATTGAGAACACCAAGCAACTTTGTATAAGGTGAACCATCAATCCATCCTACTCCAAACTCTCAAGTATGTGTTGAATCTAACCCTACACTTTCCTCATTGAGATCAAGATATAGAGGTAAGAAAACAAGAAGTTTGTAGGAGATTTATGATCAAGGAGAAAATTTAGATTTACATTCAAAATTTTCTTTATTCTCTCATCATCCTATATATTTTGAGGAAGTGATCAAGGAAGAAAATTGGATCAAGGCTATGGATGAAGAGATGGACTCCATTGAAAGTAATGATAAATGGGAGCTAGTAGATCTACCTAAAGGTAAATGTCATGCCCAAGTTTTACACTTGAGCACAGCACACACACACAAACAAATCATACAAATCTGCCCACTATTAGGAGAGGCAAAAGAACAATTTTATTATAAGGACTTCTGAATTGTTTGAAACTAAATTCAAAATACTTTTACTAATTGCACAATTATTTTTAAAGATATACAATGTATCAATATAAGCAACACATATGTGTTGTAGAAGATATTTTTGATTAAACCATAACAATTCAATAAAATAAGGTTTAAAATTTTTCCTTGTCATAAAATTCTATTTAACATTGAATAACACTAAACCAGCTAAAATACAACACTTTAACAAATTACACTTGATATATAGGAAAATAAATTATCCAAATAACTTTGAATGTCAAATCTTATTCTAAAATAATGACTTAAGTGTATATAGAAATTTGGAACCAAGAATATAATACTTAATTATTAATCTAGTGCAGAACTGGGAAATGAAGAAATAATAGTGCAGCAACACATGGAATCAAGGGAGGACACAAATGTAGAAGATGGTAACACCAACAATGAGCTACATGTACCTGCAGGACTGGTAGAGGATAATATGGAGCAGTAATGCTTACATAGAGATACACAGGTAACTATATTTTGAAGCAGATAATATATATCTATGTTGAAGCATGAAAGCAATGACTAAATAGGACAATGTTGTTTTTTTATATATATGCTTAACTCTCTAGTATATACTAATGTTTTGAAATTGGCAAAACTATTCGTATGTGTTAGGGAAATTGTGCTTTTGGATCGATTCTAGCTGCAAAACAATTTTTGCTGTGGTCTTCTTGACTACAATGATGTAAACTCTGTCCTTTTTTTAATACAATTTGCGCATGATTCTCAATCCAAAAAAACTTGATAGGACTCCAAATTCAAATAATTAAATACTTGCACCAAGATATTAAGGAAAAATTATCTAATACAATGCAAAGGCTTGAAATTAAACATACCATCCTTGCATCTAAAAGCATAGATACATCCATATATAATACCACAAAGCTATGCCCCAAAATAGATAAGATAGATAATATGAATTAATGATCAACTTGTACCTTAGCTCTTTCGTATTACCTTTCACCCATTCCATCTTACTTGCTCCAGTATTCCATGCCCTTGCAATGTTGTGATTCTGTAAAATTTGATTAATGCATTAGCTCCAAGAGATAACTAAGATAGTCACTGATAACTCCTTGTGGCAAATAATCGTGAACCATAACCTAAGGGTCAAACCTAAACTGAGCGAGGGTTCATATAAAATAGCCTTGCCTACGTATCGAGATCAGAGGCTCCATGGTTCATCAACTTGAACTTCCAACCTGACTTGGTTGTTCCAACATATTTATAATCGAATAATCACTATTGAACAATATCTAGTTCTAGACTAATTCCATGATAGGAATTTATACTTCCTCTCTAGAGCAATAATCATTGTCTTAAAGGAATGGAATTAAGTAAATAAACATTTGGAAGTTCAAGCCTATAACACAACTAGTAAGATCCCTTGGTCATTCAAAATAATGTCTTAAGTTAGAGACCATCTAAGGGAACACACAAGATTAGTCCACAATGTCCTTCTAAGCTTATAACATCTAGCTCTACACAATAATTAAAATTTGGAAAACATATTCCAAGAAAAAATAATTAAATTTCTCTTGAGATGGTCTTTCAACATACATGAATAACTACTTTAGTTACTCATTCATAACTCTATTAGTTAGAACCATGCAAGCGTACCCACATAACACATAGGTCGCTAATGTCTTTTCAATAAATGCTAAATTACACATGCATGCTGAGTTGAGATTTCATTTGTCTCTTGATTCTATGCCTAATTTGAATACTCAAACAATTCATCCATATGCTATCACTATTGCCAATATAGATGTAAATAACCAAAGAATAACCCATAACATTTTTTAGTACATCCTTTATCCAATTGAGAGTTTTCCTGGCATTACTTTCCCTAGGTTATATAATGATTTTAATATGAGATTATCATTCATGCATCAAGTCTTTTAAGACCTTTCCAATGGAGTAAATGAGCAGGTCTCATCATGAAAAATGAGATTGTATTCACACAGTTACAACCTAGTGTAAAATTATCATGACTTGGTCAAAACACAATTTTTTTTTACTTCTAATATGGAAATGAAATAAGAATTAAATTACTACAAAACCCATAAATGTTTTTTACAAAATATATAATAGTTTATGAAAAACAAAAGGTCTAAGGGTCTACATGACAGGCTGCTATAAAACTTATGTAAAATAGTCCACTAAATTTATAGACATATGATTTAGAGCTCAAATTTACTGGGTTCTCTTAATTCTTAGTTAAGTACAACATATCCAAAAATTAGGCAAACCTAGTTGATTAATTAAAATTTATAATCAAAACTCTATTGTCTACTATCTCAATAGTAAACTATTGTAAAATAGTCGCATAGATTTAATCATATAGAATGATAGACATATAATTAAATGATAAAATTTAAAAATCTTTTCTATTACATATATTAGAAAAATATATCCAAAAATTAGGCCAACCCAGTTGACTAATTAAAAGTTATGAGAAAAACATTCTTGTCCTCTATCTCAAAACAACAAATTTTATAAGTAATAAAAAGTGCAAATACTTTTCAAATACATAAATATTAGAATTTAATCTATTTTATTATTTTTGGTGCTTATCCCCACATGTCGGGTAACACCTCTTTTATTCCTCCTGTAGGAATAAATCTATTTTTGATAGATTCCTCCTTAAGAGGAAACACATGGCACACACCTTATGCAAGGTGGCATATTGGAGTTACATATAACTCCATTCTTCACCTCTATTTAAGAGGTGTTTTTTCTCTCTTTCACACATATATCCTCTTCATGGATATCTTCTTCTTCTTCATTTTTCTCTCCTTGAGAAGCTTCTCAAATATCTCAAATTTCTCAAATATCTCTCTGTAATCTCTTTTTTGGCTTATTGCCATTTGCATATTCACGGGGGTTTTTCTTTGCTTTTCCCCCTTCAAAAACTTGTGTTGGTCTCTTGTGCATCTTACAAATCTGGTAATATTTTTCTTGTGTTGTTTATCTGCTTTGCATGTTTTGGTTAGTACTTAGATCCTGCAATTTTCCTTTCATGGTATCAGAGCAGGCTGCTAATCATTTTGTGCACGCTGTTTTGTGCAAGTTGTTTTGAAAGATCCGGTGACCTTGGAGACCTGCAGACAACAACAGAGAACAGAGATAAAAAGTGTTTTCTGTTTCAATTTTTTTTACAAAAAATCAATTTAACTTGTAAGAAAAAAATACTATTCTAGTTTATTCAATTTTTTTTACAAGATATATTTGTTCAAATGTTGTTTTTTAGATCTGTGTGAAATTTTTTAAAAAAAAATCTATATATATTCTTTTATCAAATTTTTTTTAGATCTCTCGGAGAAGAAAAAATTGTTTTCTCCTTTTACTATACCATTTCTATAGTTTTTAAAATCAAACAAACCTTTAAAAAACATTATTTGTTTTCTTTCAAAAAAAAAATCTTCTTTCAAAATTTAAGCCAGCTTTTTTAAAAAATTTTAAAACCCTAAAAATTTTAATAAAAATTAAGAACTTGAAAAAACTATCTGTAGTTTTTTTTTAAGGGCTTCATTGGCCTAAGGAGGCCTCAGCCCCCTTATTTTTCCTTTTCTTTTAAAAAAAACTAAATAAATTATTAAAATCTTTTATAGCTCTCAATAAAAAAATTTTAGGGCCTTCGGGGAAACAAAAACTCCATCCACCACTCCCGTCGGCCACCACGCACAGAGCTCCTCTGTTGCCTCTGCGATTCGTGCCCCCTCTCTATGTAGTGCCCTCTCTTTATTAAAACATTCAAACGTTTTTTTTCAATTCGTGCCCTCTCTTTATAAACTAAGAAGGTTTCTTTTTACAAAAGGGAGTTTCTATTTAGATTTAAGGTTTTAATTAGTACGTTTTTGAAGGGCTTTATTTAATAAAATAGTTTTTTTAACTTCTTTTCTTTATATTTTATATATATATATATATATGGTAGTATCATTTTAAATGAAAACCTTTCTTAATATTTTAAGCTCTTTATAAAAAAGTGTCTTTCTAATATAATGATTAATATAGAGTTTTTTATTTTATTTACATTATTAAAGTCTTTAAAAAAAATTATTTTGTCTTTATAGGGAATTTAAAAAAAAAAAAAACATTTTCCCTAGTGTATGTATTAAAATTTTTTAACAACTTTTTTGTTAGCCTTTTTTAAAGGTATTATTAGTTTTTTTTAATGGAGACATTTATTTAAAAAAATTCCCTTTTGTCTATGTAATTAGACATTTCTTAATATTGTTTTTGCCTTTTATTATGGAAATTAGGCATTTCTTATAAAAATTGCCTTTTCTTTCCGCAATTTATTCTTTCAAAAAAATTGCCTTATAACTACACATGTACTTTATTATTGGACTTGATCAACCCAATAATTCTATACTTGTTCATTTAATTATATTTCAGGGATATTCATGTAGTGGCCAATGCATGAATATCACTTTGGAATATTATTCTCATCTTTCTTAACATTCCAATATATCTCTAAGCTCTTTCTATCACAATTTGTGTCAAATTATCCTTCTGATTTATTAATTTACTATTCTGATTTATCAACCTAAGTCTTGATTTATCACAATTTTTTACAAGTCTAGTGTTTCTTCTCAACTATGGTTATGTTGTCTTGATAAAGGGAATCTACTTTTTGTGCCTCATTTATTTGAGATATTAAAAGCTCAGTGAAGCTTCTGCCTTCTTGATGGTTTTATCCCATCTATACAATTTTTTGCAAAGTCCAATGCTTCATCTAGTCTCGATGGAGTTCTTTTTATGCACAAGACGCATTTGCTGTAATGTTGCATAGGGAGCTCTAGTTGTTTGGGCCCCATGGAAAATATTTCCATCCACTTTGATGGTATGCACTTACTTTTATGATGAACTGATCCATGGAGATCATGTTCCTATACTTCTATTGAAGTCAATATGGTTGTTATACCATCTTTAGGACTATTTTCAAAAGTCCTCTGATATTTTATAAAGGCATTATGGTTTTTATAACCATCTATAGGACTATTTTTCAAAGTCCATATTATTGAATTTTCAAATGATGGCACTATGATCTTAGGACTAAGTCCATTATAATTAAAATTGATATAAGTTCCCTTTACAATTCAACAAATGATGTAGTGAGAAGCAACCTAGAACTTTCATTGATATGCCTATATGTTGGCATTTTATAATTTGGGCTATAAGCCATGATTTGTGCTACTCTAGCACTCTTATTCAAGACTTACGGTTATCTAATTTCACTTTTATGTTAGCTAAGCTAACATTTGCCTTCGTGGTTTCATGACTCAAAATTGATTCATTTTATCTACAAACTTTTGTTTTGCCATGTATATCTCTTTATATGATCTAGGAGATGATCCCAATGATGGGAAATCTATTTGTGGTTATGGTCTCTTTGATGAAACAGGTTCAATATCTTGGCAGTTCATGAACCTTCAATTTCACTTCTCTTGGCTCTAAAGGAGCTCAATGTTCAGATTGTTCAACGACATCTATACAAGTACCTTGGTTGATTCAATTCCTTGAAGACTTGAAGATTTGGCTCTACATCAAGCCTCTTTCTTAAATTATATATTTTTATTCATTGTAAAGGCTTTTATGCCATTCTTGTAAATGTTGTAATCATCCCATTGATGGATTTGTTGTAAATCTCCCCAAGTAAAGCTTAAGGGGGGGTATTAGAATTTAATCTTTACTTTGTGAAGATTATTTTATAATTTGTATTTTATTATTTTTGGTGCTTATCCCCACATGTCGGGTAACACCTCTTTTATTCCTCCTGTAGGAATAAATCTATTTTTGATAGATTCCTCCTTAAGAGGAAACACATGGCACACACCTTATGCAAGGTGGCATATTGGAGTTACATATAACTCCATTCTTCACCTCTATTTAAGAGGTGTTTTTTCTCTCTTTCACACATATATCCTCTTCATGGATATCTTCTTCTTCTTCATTTTTCTCTCCTTGAGAAGCTTCTCAAATATCTCAAATTTCTCAAATATCTCAAATATCTCTCTATAATCTCTTTTTTGGCTTATTGCCATTTGCATATTCACGGGGGTTTTTCTTTGCTTTTCCCCCTTCAAAAACTTGTGTTGGTCTCTTGTGCATCTTACAAATCTGGTAATATTTTTCTTGTGTTGTTTATCTGCTTTGCATGTTTTGGTTAGTACTTAGATCCTGCAATTTTCCTTTCATGGTATCAGAGCAGGCTGCTAATCATTTTGTGCAATCTATTTTGTGCAAGCTGTTTTGAAAGATCCGGTGACCTTGGAGACCTGCAGACAACAACAGAGAACAGAGATAAAAAGTGTTTTCTGTTTCAATTTTTTTTACAAAAAATCAATTTAACTTGTAAGAAAAAAATATTATTCTAGTTTATTCAATTTTTTTTACAAGATATATTTGTTCAAATGTTGTTTTTTAGATCTGTGTGAAATTTTTTTAAAAAAAATCTATATATATTCTTTTATCAAATTTTTTTTAGATCTCTCGGAGAAGAAAAAATTGTTTTCTCCTTTTACTATACCATTTCTATAGTTTTTAAAATCAAACAAACCTTTAAAAAACATTATTTGTTTTCTTTCAAAAAAAAAAATCTTCTTTCAAAATTTAAGCCAGCTTTTTTAAAAAATTTTAAAACCCTAAAAATTTTAATAAAAATTAAGAACTTAAAAAAACTATCTGTAGTTTTTTTTTAAGGGCTTCATTGGCCTAAGGAGGCCTCGGCCCCCTTATTTTTCCTTTTCTTTTAAAAAAAACTAAATAAATTATTAAAATCTTTTATAGCTCTCAATAAAAAAATTTTAGGGCCTTCGGGGAAACAAAAACTCCATCCACCACTCCTGTCGGCCACCACGCACAGAGCTCCTCTGTTGCCTCTGCGATTCGTGCCCCCTCTCTATGTAGTGCCCTCTCTTTATTAAAACATTCAAATGTTTTTTTCAATTCGTGCCCTCTCTTTATAAACTAAGAAGGTTTCTTTTTACAAAAGGGAGTTTCTATTTAGATTTAAGGTTTTAATTAGTACGTTTTTGAAGGGCTTTATTTAATAAAATAGTTTTTTTAACTTCTTTTCTTTATATATATATATATATATATATATATATATATATATATATATATATATATATATATATATATATATATATATATATATATATATATATATATATATATGGTAGTATCATTTTAAATGAAAACCTTTCTTAATATTTTAAGCTCTTTATAAAAAAGTGTCTTTCTAATATAATGATTAATATAGAGTTTTTTATTTTATTTACATTATTAAAGTCTTTAAAAAAAATTATTTTGTCTTTATAGGGAATTTAAAAAAAAAAAAAACATTTTCCCTAGTGTATGTATTAAAATTTTTTAACAACTTTTTTGTTAGCCTTTTTTAAAGGTATTATTAGTTTTTTTTAATGGAGACATTTATTTAAAAAAATTCCCTTTTGTCTATGTAATTAGACATTTCTTAATATTGTTTTTGCCTTTTATTATGGAAATTAGGCATTTCTTATAAAAATTGCCTTTTCTTTCCGCAATTTATTCTTTCAAAAAAATTGCCTTATAACTACACATGTACTTTATTATTGGACTTGATCAACCCAATAATTCTATACTTGTTCATTTAATTATATTTCAGGGATATTCATGTAGTGGCCAATGCATGAATATCACTTTGGAATATTATTCTCATCTTTCTTAACATTCCAATATATCTCTAAGCTCTTTCTATCACAATTTGTGTCAAATTATCCTTCTGATTTATTAATTTACTATTCTGATTTATCAACCTAAGTCTTGATTTATCACAATTTTTTACAAGTCTAGTGTTTCTTCTCAACTATGGTTATGTTGTCTTGATAAAGGGAATCTACTTTTTGTGCCTCATTTATCTGAGATATTAAAAGCTCAGTGAAGCTTCTGCCTTCTTGATGGTTTTATCCCATCTATACAATTTTTTGCAAAGTCCAATGCTTCATCTAGTCTCGATGGAGTTCTTTTTATGCACAAGACGCATTTGCTGTAATGTTGCATAGGGAGCTCTAGTTGTTTGGGCCCCATGGAAAATATTTCCATCCACTTTGATGGTATGCACTTACTTTTATGATGAACTGATCCATGGAGATCATGTTCCTATACTTCTATTGAAGTCAATATGGTTGTTATACCATCTTTAGGACTATTTTCAAAAGTCCTCTGATATTTTATAAAGGCATTATGGTTTTTATAACCATCTATAGGACTATTTTTCAAAGTCCATATTATTGAATTTTCAAATGATGGCACTATGATCTTAGGACTAAGTCCATTATAATTAAAATTGATATAAGTTCCCTTTACAATTCAACAAATGATGTAGTGAGAAGCAACCTAGAACTTTCATTGATATGCCTATATGTTGGCATTTTATAATTTGGGCTATAAGCCATGATTTGTGCTACTCTAGCACTCTTATTCAAGACTTACGGTTATCTAATTTCACTTTTATGTTAGCTAAGCTAACATTTGCCTTCGTGGCTTCATGACTCAAAATTGATTCATTTTATCTACAAACTTTTGTTTTGCCATGTATATCTCTTTATATGATCTAGGAGATGATCCCAATGATGGGAAATCTATTTGTGGTTATGGTCTCTTTGATGAAACAGGTTCAATATCTTGGCAGTTCATGAACCTTCAATTTCACTTCTCTTGGCTCTAAAGGAGCTCAATGTTCAGATTGTTCAACGACATCTATACAAGTACCTTGGTTGATTCAATTCCTTGAAGACTTGAAGATTTGGCTCTACATCAAGCCTCTTTCTTAAATTATATATTTTTATTCATTGTAAAGGCTTTTATGCCATTCTTGTAAATGTTGTAATCATCCCATTGATGGATTTGTTGTAAATCTCCCCAAGTAAAGCTTAAGGGGGGGTATTAGAATTTAATCTTTACTTTGTGAAGATTATTTTATAATTTGTATTTTATTATTTTTGGTGCTTATCCCCACATGTCGGGTAACACCTCTTTTATTCCTCCTGTAGGAATAAATCTATTTTTGATAGATTCCTCCTTAAGAGGAAACACATGGCACACACCTTATGCAAGGTGGCATATTGGAGTTACATATAACTCCATTCTTCACCTCTATTTAAGAGGTGTTTTTTCTCTCTTTCACACATATATCCTCTTCATGGATATCTTCTTCTTCTTCATTTTTCTCTCCTTGAGAAGCTTCTCAAATATCTCAAATTTCTCAAATATCTCAAATATCTCTCTGTAATCTCTTTTTTGGCTTATTGCCATTTGCATATTCACGGGGGTTTTTCTTTGCTTTTCCCCCTTCAAAAACTTGTGTTGGTCTCTTGTGCATCTTACAAATCTGGTAATATTTTTCTTGTGTTGTTTATCTGCTTTGCATGTTTTGGTTAGTACTTAGATCCTGCAATTTTCCTTTCATGGTATCAGAGCAGGCTGCTAATCATTTTGTGCAAGCTATTTTGTGCAAGCTGTTTTGAAAGATCCGGTGACCTTGGAGACCTGCAGACAACAACAGAGAACAGAGATAAAAAGTGTTTTCTGTTTCAATTTTTTTTACAAAAAATCAATTTAACTTGTAAGAAAAAAATACTATTCTAGTTTATTCAATTTTTTTTACAAGATATATTTGTTCAAATGTTGTTTTTTAGATCTGTGTGAAATTTTTTTAAAAAAAATCTATATATATTCTTTTATCAAATTTTTTTTAGATCTCTCGGAGAAGAAAAAATTGTTTTCTCCTTTTACTATACCATTTCTATAGTTTTTAAAATCAAACAAACCTTTAAAAAACATTATTTGTTTTCTTTCAAAAAAAAAAAATCTTCTTTCAAAATTTAAGCCAGCTTTTTTAAAAAATTTTAAAACCCTAAAAATTTTAATAAAAATTAAGAACTTAAAAAAACTATCTGTAGTTTTTTTTTAAGGGCTTCATTGGCCTAAGGAGGCCTCGGCCCCCTTATTTTTCCTTTTCTTTTAAAAAAAACTAAATAAATTATTAAAATCTTTTATAGCTCTCAATAAAAAAATTTTAGGGCCTTCGGGGAAACAAAAACTCCATCCACCACTCCTGTCGGCCACCACGCACAGAGCTCCTCTGTTGCCTCTGCGATTCGTGCCCCCTCTCTATGTAGTGCCCTCTCTTTATTAAAACATTCAAACGTTTTTTTCAATTCGTGCCCTCTCTTTATAAACTAAGAAGGTTTCTTTTTACAAAAGGGAGTTTCTATTTAGATTTAAGGTTTTAATTAGTACGTTTTTGAAGGGCTTTATTTAATAAAATAGTTTTTTTAACTTCTTTTCTTTATATATATATATATATATATATATATATATATGGTAGTATCATTTTAAATGAAAACCTTTCTTAATATTTTAAGCTCTTTATAAAAAAGTGTCTTTCTAATATAATGATTAATATAGAGTTTTTTATTTTATTTACATTATTAAAGTCTTTAAAAAAAATTATTTTGTCTTTATAGGGAATTTAAAAAAAAAAAAAACATTTTCCCTAGTGTATGTATTAAAATTTTTTAACAACTTTTTTGTTAGCCTTTTTTAAAGGTATTATTAGTTTTTTTTAATGGAGACATTTATTTAAAAAAATTCCCTTTTGTCTATGTAATTAGACATTTCTTAATATTGTTTTTGCCTTTTATTATGGAAATTAGGCATTTCTTATAAAAATTGCCTTTTCTTTCCGCAATTTATTCTTTCAAAAAAATTGCCTTATAACTACACATGTACTTTATTATTGGACTTGATCAACCCAATAATTCTATACTTGTTCATTTAATTATATTTCAGGGATATTCATGTAGTGGCCAATGCATGAATATCACTTTGGAATATTATTCTCATCTTTCTTAACATTCCAATATATCTCTAAGCTCTTTCTATCACAATTTGTGTCAAATTATCCTTCTGATTTATTAATTTACTATTCTGATTTATCAACCTAAGTCTTGATTTATCACAATTTTTTACAAGTCTAGTGTTTCTTCTCAACTATGGTTATGTTGTCTTGATAAAGGGAATCTACTTTTTGTGCCTCATTTATCTGAGATATTAAAAGCTCAGTGAAGCTTCTGCCTTCTTGATGGTTTTATCCCATCTATACAATTTTTTGCAAAGTCCAATGCTTCATCTAGTCTCGATGGAGTTCTTTTTATGCACAAGACGCATTTGCTGTAATGTTGCATAGGGAGCTCTAGTTGTTTGGGCCCCATGGAAAATATTTCCATCCACTTTGATGGTATGCACTTACTTTTATGATGAACTGATCCATGGAGATCATGTTCCTATACTTCTATTGAAGTCAATATGGTTGTTATACCATCTTTAGGACTATTTTCAAAAGTCCTCTGATATTTTATAAAGGCATTATGGTTTTTATAACCATCTATAGGACTATTTTTCAAAGTCCATATTATTGAATTTTCAAATGATGGCACTATGATCTTAGGACTAAGTCCATTATAATTAAAATTGATATAAGTTCCCTTTACAATTCAACAAATGATGTAGTGAGAAGCAACCTAGAACTTTCATTGATATGCCTATATGTTGGCATTTTATAATTTGGGCTATAAGCCATGATTTGTGCTACTCTAGCACTCTTATTCAAGACTTACGGTTATCTAATTTCACTTTTATGTTAGCTAAGCTAACATTTGCCTTCGTGGCTTCATGACTCAAAATTGATTCATTTTATCTACAAACTTTTGTTTTGCCATGTATATCTCTTTATATGATCTAGGAGATGATCCCAATGATGGGAAATCTATTTGTGGTTATGGTCTCTTTGATGAAACAGGTTCAATATCTTGGTAGTTCATGAACCTTCAATTTCACTTCTCTTGGCTCTAAAGGAGCTCAATGTTCAGATTGTTCAACGACATCTATACAAGTACCTTGGTTGATTCAATTCCTTGAAGACTTGAAGATTTGGCTCTACATCAAGCCTCTTTCTTAAATTATATATTTTTATTCATTGTAAAGGCTTTTATGCCATTCTTGTAAATGTTGTAATCATCCCATTGATGGATTTGTTGTAAATCTCCCCAAGTAAAGCTTAAGGGGGGGTATTAGAATTTAATCTTTACTTTGTGAAGATTATTTTATAATTTGTATTTTATTATTTTTGGTGCTTATCCCCACATGTCGGGTAACACCTCTTTTATTCCTCCTGTAGGAATAAATCTATTTTTGATAGATTCCTCCTTAAGAGGAAACACATGGCACACACCTTATGCAAGGTGGCATATTGGAGTTACATATAACTCCATTCTTCACCTCTATTTAAGAGGTGTTTTTTCTCTCTTTCACACATATATCCTCTTCATGGATATCTTCTTCTTCTTCATTTTTCTCTCCTTGAGAAGCTTCTCAAATATCTCAAATTTCTCAAATATCTCAAATATCTCTCTGTAATCTCTTTTTTGGCTTATTGCCATTTGCATATTCACGGGGGTTTTTCTTTGCTTTTCCCCCTTCAAAAACTTGTGTTGGTCTCTTGTGCATCTTACAAATCTGGTAATATTTTTCTTGTGTTGTTTATCTGCTTTGCATGTTTTGGTTAGTACTTAGATCCTGCAATTTTCCTTTCATGGTATCAGAGCAGGCTGCTAATCATTTTGTGCAAGCTATTTTGTGCAAGCTGTTTTGAAAGATCCGGTGACCTTGGAGACCTGCAGACAACAACAGAGAACAGAGATAAAAAGTGTTTTCTGTTTCAATTTTTTTTACAAAAAATCAATTTAACTTGTAAGAAAAAAATACTATTCTAGTTTATTCAATTTTTTTTACAAGATATATTTGTTCAAATGTTGTTTTTTAGATCTGTGTGAAATTTTTTTAAAAAAAATCTATATATATTCTTTTATCAAATTTTTTTTAGATCTCTCGGAGAAGAAAAAATTGTTTTCTCCTTTTACTATACCATTTCTATAGTTTTTAAAATCAAACAAACCTTTAAAAAACATTATTTGTTTTCTTTCAAAAAAAAAAAATCTTCTTTCAAAATTTAAGCCAGCTTTTTTAAAAAATTTTAAAACCCTAAAAATTTTAATAAAAATTAAGAACTTAAAAAAACTATCTGTAGTTTTTTTTTAAGGGCTTCATTGGCCTAAGGAGGCCTCGGCCCCCTTATTTTTCCTTTTCTTTTAAAAAAAACTAAATAAATTATTAAAATCTTTTATAGCTCTCAATAAAAAAATTTTAGGGCCTTCGGGGAAACAAAAACTCCATCCACCACTCCTGTCGGCCACCACGCACAGAGCTCCTCTGTTGCCTCTGCGATTCGTGCCCCCTCTCTATGTAGTGCCCTCTCTTTATTAAAACATTCAAACGTTTTTTTCAATTCGTGCCCTCTCTTTATAAACTAAGAAGGTTTCTTTTTACAAAAGGGAGTTTCTATTTAGATTTAAGGTTTTAATTAGTACGTTTTTGAAGGGCTTTATTTAATAAAATAGTTTTTTTAACTTCTTTTCTTTATATATATATATATATATATATATATATATTTATATATATATATGGTAGTATCATTTTAAATGAAAACCTTTCTTAATATTTTAAGCTCTTTATAAAAAAGTGTCTTTCTAATATAATGATTAATATAGAGTTTTTTATTTTATTTACATTATTAAAGTCTTTAAAAAAAATTATTTTGTCTTTATAGGGAATTTTAAAAAAAAAAAAAACATTTTCCCTAGTGTATGTATTAAAATTTTTTAACAACTTTTTTGTTAGCCTTTTTTAAAGGTATTATTAGTTTTTTTTAATGGAGACATTTATTTAAAAAAATTCCCTTTTGTCTATGTAATTAGACATTTCTTAATATTGTTTTTGCCTTTTATTATGGAAATTAGGCATTTCTTATAAAAATTGCCTTTTCTTTCCGCAATTTATTCTTTCAAAAAAATTGCCTTATAACTACACATGTACTTTATTATTGGACTTGATCAACCCAATAATTCTATACTTGTTCATTTAATTATATTTCAGGGATATTCATGTAGTGGCCAATGCATGAATATCACTTTGGAATATTATTCTCATCTTTCTTAACATTCCAATATATCTCTAAGCTCTTTCTATCACAATTTGTGTCAAATTATCCTTCTGATTTATTAATTTACTATTCTGATTTATCAACCTAAGTCTTGATTTATCACAATTTTTTACAAGTCTAGTGTTTCTTCTCAACTATGGTTATGTTGTCTTGATAAAGGGAATCTACTTTTTGTGCCTCATTTATCTGAGATATTAAAAGCTCAGTGAAGCTTCTGCCTTCTTGATGGTTTTATCCCATCTATACAATTTTTTGCAAAGTCCAATGCTTCATCTAGTCTCGATGGAGTTCTTTTTATGCACAAGACGCATTTGCTGTAATGTTGCATAGGGAGCTCTAGTTGTTTGGGCCCCATGGAAAATATTTCCATCCACTTTGATGGTATGCACTTACTTTTATGATGAACTGATCCATGGAGATCATGTTCCTATACTTCTATTGAAGTCAATATGGTTGTTATACCATCTTTAGGACTATTTTCAAAAGTCCTCTGATATTTTATAAAGGCATTATGGTTTTTATAACCATCTATAGGACTATTTTTCAAAGTCCATATTATTGAATTTTCAAATGATGGCACTATGATCTTAGGACTAAGTCCATTATAATTAAAATTGATATAAGTTCCCTTTACAATTCAACAAATGATGTAGTGAGAAGCAACCTAGAACTTTCATTGATATGCCTATATGTTGGCATTTTATAATTTGGGCTATAAGCCATGATTTGTGCTACTCTAGCACTCTTATTCAAGACTTACGGTTATCTAATTTCACTTTTATGTTAGCTAAGCTAACATTTGCCTTCGTGGCTTCATGACTCAAAATTGATTCATTTTATCTACAAACTTTTGTTTTGCCATGTATATCTCTTTATATGATCTAGGAGATGATCCCAATGATGGGAAATCTATTTGTGGTTATGGTCTCTTTGATGAAACAGGTTCAATATCTTGGCAGTTCATGAACCTTCAATTTCACTTCTCTTGGCTCTAAAGGAGCTCAATGTTCAGATTGTTCAACGACATCTATACAAGTACCTTGGTTGATTCAATTCCTTGAAGACTTGAAGATTTGGCTCTACATCAAGCCTCTTTCTTAAATTATATATTTTTATTCATTGTAAAGGCTTTTATGCCATTCTTGTAAATGTTGTAATCATCCCATTGATGGATTTGTTGTAAATCTCCCCAAGTAAAGCTTAAGGGGGGGTATTAGAATTTAATCTTTACTTTGTGAAGATTATTTTATAATTTGTATTTTATTATTTTTGGTGCTTATCCCCACATGTCGGGTAACACCTCTTTTATTCCTCCTGTAGGAATAAATCTATTTTTGATAGATTCCTCCTTAAGAGGAAACACATGGCACACACCTTATGCAAGGTGGCATATTGGAGTTACATATAACTCCATTCTTCACCTCTATTTAAGAGGTGTTTTTTCTCTCTTTCACACATATATCCTCTTCATGGATATCTTCTTCTTCTTCATTTTTCTCTCCTTGAGAAGCTTCTCAAATATCTCAAATTTCTCAAATATCTCAAATATCTCTCTGTAATCTCTTTTTTGGCTTATTGCCATTTGCATATTCACGGGGGTTTTTCTTTGCTTTTCCCCCTTCAAAAACTTGTGTTGGTCTCTTGTGCATCTTACAAATCTGGTAATATTTTTCTTGTGTTGTTTATCTGCTTTGCATGTTTTGGTTAGTACTTAGATCCTGCAATTTTCCTTTCATGGTATCAGAGCAGGCTGCTAATCATTTTGTGCAAGCTATTTTGTGCAAGCTGTTTTGAAAGATCCGGTGACCTTGGAGACCTGCAGACAACAACAGAGAACAGAGATAAAAAGTGTTTTCTGTTTCAATTTTTTTTACAAAAAATCAATTTAACTTGTAAGAAAAAAATACTATTCTAGTTTATTCAATTTTTTTTACAAGATATATTTGTTCAAATGTTGTTTTTTAGATCTGTGTGAAATTTTTTTAAAAAAAATCTATATATATTCTTTTATCAAATTTTTTTTAGATCTCTCGGAGAAGAAAAAATTGTTTTCTCCTTTTACTATACCATTTCTATAGTTTTTAAAATCAAACAAACCTTTAAAAAACATTATTTGTTTTCTTTCAAAAAAAAAAAATCTTCTTTCAAAATTTAAGCCAGCTTTTTTAAAAAATTTTAAAACCCTAAAAATTTTAATAAAAATTAAGAACTTAAAAAAACTATCTGTAGTTTTTTTTTAAGGGCTTCATTGGCCTAAGGAGGCCTCGGCCCCCTTATTTTTCCTTTTCTTTTAAAAAAAACTAAATAAATTATTAAAATCTTTTATAGCTCTCAATAAAAAAATTTTAGGGCCTTCGGGGAAACAAAAACTCCATCCACCACTCCTGTCGGCCACCACGCACAGAGCTCCTCTGTTGCCTCTGCGATTCGTGCCCCCTCTCTATGTAGTGCCCTCTCTTTATTAAAACATTCAAACGTTTTTTTCAATTCGTGCCCTCTCTTTATAAACTAAGAAGGTTTCTTTTTACAAAAGGGAGTTTCTATTTAGATTTAAGGTTTTAATTAGTACGTTTTTGAAGGGCTTTATTTAATAAAATAGTTTTTTTAACTTCTTTTCTTTATATATATATATATATATATATATATATATATATATATGGTAGTATCATTTTAAATGAAAACCTTTCTTAATATTTTAAGCTCTTTATAAAAAAGTGTCTTTCTAATATAATGATTAATATAGAGTTTTTTATTTTATTTACATTATTAAAGTCTTTAAAAAAAATTATTTTGTCTTTATAGGGAATTTTAAAAAAAAAAAAACATTTTCCCTAGTGTATGTATTAAAATTTTTTAACAACTTTTTTGTTAGCCTTTTTTAAAGGTATTATTAGTTTTTTTTAATGGAGACATTTATTTAAAAAAATTCCCTTTTGTCTATGTAATTAGACATTTCTTAATATTGTTTTTGCCTTTTATTATGGAAATTAGGCATTTCTTATAAAAATTGCCTTTTCTTTCCGCAATTTATTCTTTCAAAAAAATTGCCTTATAACTACACATGTACTTTATTATTGGACTTGATCAACCCAATAATTCTATACTTGTTCATTTAATTATATTTCAGGGATATTCATGTAGTGGCCAATGCATGAATATCACTTTGGAATATTATTCTCATCTTTCTTAACATTCCAATATATCTCTAAGCTCTTTCTATCACAATTTGTGTCAAATTATCCTTCTGATTTATTAATTTACTATTCTGATTTATCAACCTAAGTCTTGATTTATCACAATTTTTTACAAGTCTAGTGTTTCTTCTCAACTATGGTTATGTTGTCTTGATAAAGGGAATCTACTTTTTGTGCCTCATTTATCTGAGATATTAAAAGCTCAGTGAAGCTTCTGCCTTCTTGATGGTTTTATCCCATCTATACAATTTTTTGCAAAGTCCAATGCTTCATCTAGTCTCGATGGAGTTCTTTTTATGCACAAGACGCATTTGCTGTAATGTTGCATAGGGAGCTCTAGTTGTTTGGGCCCCATGGAAAATATTTCCATCCACTTTGATGGTATGCACTTACTTTTATGATGAACTGATCCATGGAGATCATGTTCCTATACTTCTATTGAAGTCAATATGGTTGTTATACCATCTTTAGGACTATTTTCAAAAGTCCTCTGATATTTTATAAAGGCATTATGGTTTTTATAACCATCTATAGGACTATTTTTCAAAGTCCATATTATTGAATTTTCAAATGATGGCACTATGATCTTAGGACTAAGTCCATTATAATTAAAATTGATATAAGTTCCCTTTACAATTCAACAAATGATGTAGTGAGAAGCAACCTAGAACTTTCATTGATATGCCTATATGTTGGCATTTTATAATTTGGGCTATAAGCCATGATTTGTGCTACTCTAGCACTCTTATTCAAGACTTACGGTTATCTAATTTCACTTTTATGTTAGCTAAGCTAACATTTGCCTTCGTGGCTTCATGACTCAAAATTGATTCATTTTATCTACAAACTTTTGTTTTGCCATGTATATCTCTTTATATGATCTAGGAGATGATCCCAATGATGGGAAATCTATTTGTGGTTATGGTCTCTTTGATGAAACAGGTTCAATATCTTGGCAGTTCATGAACCTTCAATTTCACTTCTCTTGGCTCTAAAGGAGCTCAATGTTCAGATTGTTCAACGACATCTATACAAGTACCTTGGTTGATTCAATTCCTTGAAGACTTGAAGATTTGGCTCTACATCAAGCCTCTTTCTTAAATTATATATTTTTATTCATTGTAAAGGCTTTTATGCCATTCTTGTAAATGTTGTAATCATCCCATTGATGGATTTGTTGTAAATCTCCCCAAGTAAAGCTTAAGGGGGGGTATTAGAATTTAATCTTTACTTTGTGAAGATTATTTTATAATTTGTATTTTATTATTTTTGGTGCTTATCCCCACATGTCGGGTAACACCTCTTTTATTCCTCCTGTAGGAATAAATCTATTTTTGATAGATTCCTCCTTAAGAGGAAACACATGGCACACACCTTATGCAAGGTGGCATATTGGAGTTACATATAACTCCATTCTTCACCTCTATTTAAGAGGTGTTTTTTCTCTCTTTCACACATATATCCTCTTCATGGATATCTTCTTCTTCTTCATTTTTCTCTCCTTGAGAAGCTTCTCAAATATCTCAAATTTCTCAAATATCTCAAATATCTCTCTGTAATCTCTTTTTTGGCTTATTGCCATTTGCATATTCACGGGGGTTTTTCTTTGCTTTTCCCCCTTCAAAAACTTGTGTTGGTCTCTTGTGCATCTTACAAATCTGGTAATATTTTTCTTGTGTTGTTTATCTGCTTTGCATGTTTTGGTTAGTACTTAGATCCTGCAATTTTCCTTTCATGGTATCAGAGCAGGCTGCTAATCATTTTGTGCAAGCTATTTTGTGCAAGCTGTTTTGAAAGATCCGGTGACCTTGGAGACCTGCAGACAACAACAGAGAACAGAGATAAAAAGTGTTTTCTGTTTCAATTTTTTTTACAAAAAATCAATTTAACTTGTAAGAAAAAAATACTATTCTAGTTTATTCAATTTTTTTTACAAGATATATTTGTTCAAATGTTGTTTTTTAGATCTGTGTGAAATTTTTTTAAAAAAAATCTATATATATTCTTTTATCAAATTTTTTTTAGATCTCTCGGAGAAGAAAAAATTGTTTTCTCCTTTTACTATACCATTTCTATAGTTTTTAAAATCAAACAAACCTTTAAAAAACATTATTTGTTTTCTTTCAAAAAAAAAAAATCTTCTTTCAAAATTTAAGCCAGCTTTTTTAAAAAATTTTAAAACCCTAAAAATTTTAATAAAAATTAAGAACTTAAAAAAACTATCTGTAGTTTTTTTTTAAGGGCTTCATTGGCCTAAGGAGGCCTCGGCCCCCTTATTTTTCCTTTTCTTTTAAAAAAAACTAAATAAATTATTAAAATCTTTTATAGCTCTCAATAAAAAAATTTTAGGGCCTTCGGGGAAACAAAAACTCCATCCACCACTCCTGTCGGCCACCACGCACAGAGCTCCTCTGTTGCCTCTGCGATTCGTGCCCCCTCTCTATGTAGTGCCCTCTCTTTATTAAAACATTCAAACGTTTTTTTCAATTCGTGCCCTCTCTTTATAAACTAAGAAGGTTTCTTTTTACAAAAGGGAGTTTCTATTTAGATTTAAGGTTTTAATTAGTACGTTTTTGAAGGGCTTTATTTAATAAAATAGTTTTTTTAACTTCTTTTCTTTATATATATATATATATATATATATATATATATGGTAGTATCATTTTAAATGAAAACCTTTCTTAATATTTTAAGCTCTTTATAAAAAAGTGTCTTTCTAATATAATGATTAATATAGAGTTTTTTATTTTATTTACATTATTAAAGTCTTTAAAAAAAATTATTTTGTCTTTATAGGGAATTTAAAAAAAAAAAAAACATTTTCCCTAGTGTATGTATTAAAATTTTTTAACAACTTTTTTGTTAGCCTTTTTTAAAGGTATTATTAGTTTTTTTTAATGGAGACATTTATTTAAAAAAATTCCCTTTTGTCTATGTAATTAGACATTTCTTAATATTGTTTTTGCCTTTTATTATGGAAATTAGGCATTTCTTATAAAAATTGCCTTTTCTTTCCGCAATTTATTCTTTCAAAAAAATTGCCTTATAACTACACATGTACTTTATTATTGGACTTGATCAACCCAATAATTCTATACTTGTTCATTTAATTATATTTCAGGGATATTCATGTAGTGGCCAATGCATGAATATCACTTTGGAATATTATTCTCATCTTTCTTAACATTCCAATATATCTCTAAGCTCTTTCTATCACAATTTGTGTCAAATTATCCTTCTGATTTATTAATTTACTATTCTGATTTATCAACCTAAGTCTTGATTTATCACAATTTTTTACAAGTCTAGTGTTTCTTCTCAACTATGGTTATGTTGTCTTGATAAAGGGAATCTACTTTTTGTGCCTCATTTATCTGAGATATTAAAAGCTCAGTGAAGCTTCTGCCTTCTTGATGGTTTTATCCCATCTATACAATTTTTTGCAAAGTCCAATGCTTCATCTAGTCTCGATGGAGTTCTTTTTATGCACAAGACGCATTTGCTGTAATGTTGCATAGGGAGCTCTAGTTGTTTGGGCCCCATGGAAAATATTTCCATCCACTTTGATGGTATGCACTTACTTTTATGATGAACTGATCCATGGAGATCATGTTCCTATACTTCTATTGAAGTCAATATGGTTGTTATACCATCTTTAGGACTATTTTCAAAAGTCCTCTGATATTTTATAAAGGCATTATGGTTTTTATAACCATCTATAGGACTATTTTTCAAAGTCCATATTATTGAATTTTCAAATGATGGCACTATGATCTTAGGACTAAGTCCATTATAATTAAAATTGATATAAGTTCCCTTTACAATTCAACAAATGATGTAGTGAGAAGCAACCTAGAACTTTCATTGATATGCCTATATGTTGGCATTTTATAATTTGGGCTATAAGCCATGATTTGTGCTACTCTAGCACTCTTATTCAAGACTTACGGTTATCTAATTTCACTTTTATGTTAGCTAAGCTAACATTTGCCTTCGTGGCTTCATGACTCAAAATTGATTCATTTTATCTACAAACTTTTGTTTTGCCATGTATATCTCTTTATATGATCTAGGAGATGATCCCAATGATGGGAAATCTATTTGTGGTTATGGTCTCTTTGATGAAACAGGTTCAATATCTTGGCAGTTCATGAACCTTCAATTTCACTTCTCTTGGCTCTAAAGGAGCTCAATGTTCAGATTGTTCAACGACATCTATACAAGTACCTTGGTTGATTCAATTCCTTGAAGACTTGAAGATTTGGCTCTACATCAAGCCTCTTTCTTAAATTATATATTTTTATTCATTGTAAAGGCTTTTATGCCATTCTTGTAAATGTTGTAATCATCCCATTGATGGATTTGTTGTAAATCTCCCCAAGTAAAGCTTAAGGGGGGGTATTAGAATTTAATCTTTACTTTGTGAAGATTATTTTATAATTTGTATTTTATTATTTTTGGTGCTTATCCCCACATGTCGGGTAACACCTCTTTTATTCCTCCTGTAGGAATAAATCTATTTTTGATAGATTCCTCCTTAAGAGGAAACACATGGCACACACCTTATGCAAGGTGGCATATTGGAGTTACATATAACTCCATTCTTCACCTCTATTTAAGAGGTGTTTTTTCTCTCTTTCACACATATATCCTCTTCATGGATATCTTCTTCTTCTTCATTTTTCTCTCCTTGAGAAGCTTCTCAAATATCTCAAATTTCTCAAATATCTCAAATATCTCTCTGTAATCTCTTTTTTGGCTTATTGCCATTTGCATATTCACGGGGGTTTTTCTTTGCTTTTCCCCCTTCAAAAACTTGTGTTGGTCTCTTGTGCATCTTACAAATCTGGTAATATTTTTCTTGTGTTGTTTATCTGCTTTGCATGTTTTGGTTAGTACTTAGATCCTGCAATTTTCCTTTCATGGTATCAGAGCAGGCTGCTAATCATTTTGTGCAAGCTATTTTGTGCAAGCTGTTTTGAAAGATCCGGTGACCTTGGAGACCTGCAGACAACAACAGAGAACAGAGATAAAAAGTGTTTTCTGTTTCAATTTTTTTTACAAAAAATCAATTTAACTTGTAAGAAAAAAATACTATTCTAGTTTATTCAATTTTTTTTACAAGATATATTTGTTCAAATGTTGTTTTTTAGATCTGTGTGAAATTTTTTTAAAAAAAATCTATATATATTCTTTTATCAAATTTTTTTTAGATCTCTCGGAGAAGAAAAAATTGTTTTCTCCTTTTACTATACCATTTCTATAGTTTTTAAAATCAAACAAACCTTTAAAAAACATTATTTGTTTTCTTTCAAAAAAAAAAAATCTTCTTTCAAAATTTAAGCCAGCTTTTTTAAAAAATTTTAAAACCCTAAAAATTTTAATAAAAATTAAGAACTTAAAAAAACTATCTGTAGTTTTTTTTTAAGGGCTTCATTGGCCTAAGGAGGCCTCGGCCCCCTTATTTTTCCTTTTCTTTTAAAAAAAACTAAATAAATTATTAAAATCTTTTATAGCTCTCAATAAAAAAATTTTAGGGCCTTCGGGGAAACAAAAACTCCATCCACCACTCCTGTCGGCCACCACGCACAGAGCTCCTCTGTTGCCTCTGCGATTCGTGCCCCCTCTCTATGTAGTGCCCTCTCTTTATTAAAACATTCAAACGTTTTTTTCAATTCGTGCCCTCTCTTTATAAACTAAGAAGGTTTCTTTTTACAAAAGGGAGTTTCTATTTAGATTTAAGGTTTTAATTAGTACGTTTTTGAAGGGCTTTATTTAATAAAATAGTTTTTTTAACTTCTTTTCTTTATATATATATATATATATATATATATATATATGGTAGTATCATTTTAAATGAAAACCTTTCTTAATATTTTAAGCTCTTTATAAAAAAGTGTCTTTCTAATATAATGATTAATATAGAGTTTTTTATTTTATTTACATTATTAAAGTCTTTAAAAAAAATTATTTTGTCTTTATAGGGAATTTAAAAAAAAAAAAAACATTTTCCCTAGTGTATGTATTAAAATTTTTTAACAACTTTTTTGTTAGCCTTTTTTAAAGGTATTATTAGTTTTTTTTAATGGAGACATTTATTTAAAAAAATTCCCTTTTGTCTATGTAATTAGACATTTCTTAATATTGTTTTTGCCTTTTATTATGGAAATTAGGCATTTCTTATAAAAATTGCCTTTTCTTTCCGCAATTTATTCTTTCAAAAAAATTGCCTTATAACTACACATGTACTTTATTATTGGACTTGATCAACCCAATAATTCTATACTTGTTCATTTAATTATATTTCAGGGATATTCATGTAGTGGCCAATGCATGAATATCACTTTGGAATATTATTCTCATCTTTCTTAACATTCCAATATATCTCTAAGCTCTTTCTATCACAATTTGTGTCAAATTATCCTTCTGATTTATTAATTTACTATTCTGATTTATCAACCTAAGTCTTGATTTATCACAATTTTTTACAAGTCTAGTGTTTCTTCTCAACTATGGTTATGTTGTCTTGATAAAGGGAATCTACTTTTTGTGCCTCATTTATCTGAGATATTAAAAGCTCAGTGAAGCTTCTGCCTTCTTGATGGTTTTATCCCATCTATACAATTTTTTGCAAAGTCCAATGCTTCATCTAGTCTCGATGGAGTTCTTTTTATGCACAAGACGCATTTGCTGTAATGTTGCATAGGGAGCTCTAGTTGTTTGGGCCCCATGGAAAATATTTCCATCCACTTTGATGGTATGCACTTACTTTTATGATGAACTGATCCATGGAGATCATGTTCCTATACTTCTATTGAAGTCAATATGGTTGTTATACCATCTTTAGGACTATTTTCAAAAGTCCTCTGATATTTTATAAAGGCATTATGGTTTTTATAACCATCTATAGGACTATTTTTCAAAGTCCATATTATTGAATTTTCAAATGATGGCACTATGATCTTAGGACTAAGTCCATTATAATTAAAATTGATATAAGTTCCCTTTACAATTCAACAAATGATGTAGTGAGAAGCAACCTAGAACTTTCATTGATATGCCTATATGTTGGCATTTTATAATTTGGGCTATAAGCCATGATTTGTGCTACTCTAGCACTCTTATTCAAGACTTACGGTTATCTAATTTCACTTTTATGTTAGCTAAGCTAACATTTGCCTTCGTGGCTTCATGACTCAAAATTGATTCATTTTATCTACAAACTTTTGTTTTGCCATGTATATCTCTTTATATGATCTAGGAGATGATCCCAATGATGGGAAATCTATTTGTGGTTATGGTCTCTTTGATGAAACAGGTTCAATATCTTGGCAGTTCATGAACCTTCAATTTCACTTCTCTTGGCTCTAAAGGAGCTCAATGTTCAGATTGTTCAACGACATCTATACAAGTACCTTGGTTGATTCAATTCCTTGAAGACTTGAAGATTTGGCTCTACATCAAGCCTCTTTCTTAAATTATATATTTTTATTCATTGTAAAGGCTTTTATGCCATTCTTGTAAATGTTGTAATCATCCCATTGATGGATTTGTTGTAAATCTCCCCAAGTAAAGCTTAAGGGGGGGTATTAGAATTTAATCTTTACTTTGTGAAGATTATTTTATAATTTGTATTTTATTATTTTTGGTGCTTATCCCCACATGTCGGGTAACACCTCTTTTATTCCTCCTGTAGGAATAAATCTATTTTTGATAGATTCCTCCTTAAGAGGAAACACATGGCACACACCTTATGCAAGGTGGCATATTGGAGTTACATATAACTCCATTCTTCACCTCTATTTAAGAGGTGTTTTTTCTCTCTTTCACACATATATCCTCTTCATGGATATCTTCTTCTTCTTCATTTTTCTCTCCTTGAGAAGCTTCTCAAATATCTCAAATTTCTCAAATATCTCAAATATCTCTCTGTAATCTCTTTTTTGGCTTATTGCCATTTGCATATTCACGGGGGTTTTTCTTTGCTTTTCCCCCTTCAAAAACTTGTGTTGGTCTCTTGTGCATCTTACAAATCTGGTAATATTTTTCTTGTGTTGTTTATCTGCTTTGCATGTTTTGGTTAGTACTTAGATCCTGCAATTTTCCTTTCATGGTATCAGAGCAGGCTGCTAATCATTTTGTGCAAGCTATTTTGTGCAAGCTGTTTTGAAAGATCCGGTGACCTTGGAGACCTGCAGACAACAACAGAGAACAGAGATAAAAAGTGTTTTCTGTTTCAATTTTTTTTACAAAAAATCAATTTAACTTGTAAGAAAAAAATACTATTCTAGTTTATTCAATTTTTTTTACAAGATATATTTGTTCAAATGTTGTTTTTTAGATCTGTGTGAAATTTTTTTAAAAAAAATCTATATATATTCTTTTATCAAATTTTTTTTAGATCTCTCGGAGAAGAAAAAATTGTTTTCTCCTTTTACTATACCATTTCTATAGTTTTTAAAATCAAACAAACCTTTAAAAAACATTATTTGTTTTCTTTCAAAAAAAAAAAATCTTCTTTCAAAATTTAAGCCAGCTTTTTTAAAAAATTTTAAAACCCTAAAAATTTTAATAAAAATTAAGAACTTAAAAAAACTATCTGTAGTTTTTTTTTAAGGGCTTCATTGGCCTAAGGAGGCCTCGGCCCCCTTATTTTTCCTTTTCTTTTAAAAAAAACTAAATAAATTATTAAAATCTTTTATAGCTCTCAATAAAAAAATTTTAGGGCCTTCGGGGAAACAAAAACTCCATCCACCACTCCTGTCGGCCACCACGCACAGAGCTCCTCTGTTGCCTCTGCGATTCGTGCCCCCTCTCTATGTAGTGCCCTCTCTTTATTAAAACATTCAAACGTTTTTTTCAATTCGTGCCCTCTCTTTATAAACTAAGAAGGTTTCTTTTTACAAAAGGGAGTTTCTATTTAGATTTAAGGTTTTAATTAGTACGTTTTTGAAGGGCTTTATTTAATAAAATAGTTTTTTTAACTTCTTTTCTTTATATATATATATATATATATATATATATATATATATGGTAGTATCATTTTAAATGAAAACCTTTCTTAATATTTTAAGCTCTTTATAAAAAAGTGTCTTTCTAATATAATGATTAATATAGAGTTTTTTATTTTATTTACATTATTAAAGTCTTTAAAAAAAATTATTTTGTCTTTATAGGGAATTTTAAAAAAAAAAAAAACATTTTCCCTAGTGTATGTATTAAATTTTTTTAACAACTTTTTTGTTAGCCTTTTTTAAAGGTATTATTAGTTTTTTTTAATGGAGACATTTATTTAAAAAAATTCCCTTTTGTCTATGTAATTAGACATTTCTTAATATTGTTTTTGCCTTTTATTATGGAAATTAGGCATTTCTTATAAAAATTGCCTTTTCTTTCCGCAATTTATTCTTTCAAAAAAATTGCCTTATAACTACACATGTACTTTATTATTGGACTTGATCAACCCAATAATTCTATACTTGTTCATTTAATTATATTTCAGGGATATTCATGTAGTGGCCAATGCATGAATATCACTTTGGAATATTATTCTCATCTTTCTTAACATTCCAATATATCTCTAAGCTCTTTCTATCACAATTTGTGTCAAATTATCCTTCTGATTTATTAATTTACTATTCTGATTTATCAACCTAAGTCTTGATTTATCACAATTTTTTACAAGTCTAGTGTTTCTTCTCAACTATGGTTATGTTGTCTTGATAAAGGGAATCTACTTTTTGTGCCTCATTTATCTGAGATATTAAAAGCTCAGTGAAGCTTCTGCCTTCTTGATGGTTTTATCCCATCTATACAATTTTTTGCAAAGTCCAATGCTTCATCTAGTCTCGATGGAGTTCTTTTTATGCACAAGACGCATTTGCTGTAATGTTGCATAGGGAGCTCTAGTTGTTTGGGCCCCATGGAAAATATTTCCATCCACTTTGATGGTATGCACTTACTTTTATGATGAACTGATCCATGGAGATCATGTTCCTATACTTCTATTGAAGTCAATATGGTTGTTATACCATCTTTAGGACTATTTTCAAAAGTCCTCTGATATTTTATAAAGGCATTATGGTTTTTATAACCATCTATAGGACTATTTTTCAAAGTCCATATTATTGAATTTTCAAATGATGGCACTATGATCTTAGGACTAAGTCCATTATAATTAAAATTGATATAAGTTCCCTTTACAATTCAACAAATGATGTAGTGAGAAGCAACCTAGAACTTTCATTGATATGCCTATATGTTGGCATTTTATAATTTGGGCTATAAGCCATGATTTGTGCTACTCTAGCACTCTTATTCAAGACTTACGGTTATCTAATTTCACTTTTATGTTAGCTAAGCTAACATTTGCCTTCGTGGCTTCATGACTCAAAATTGATTCATTTTATCTACAAACTTTTGTTTTGCCATGTATATCTCTTTATATGATCTAGGAGATGATCCCAATGATGGGAAATCTATTTGTGGTTATGGTCTCTTTGATGAAACAGGTTCAATATCTTGGCAGTTCATGAACCTTCAATTTCACTTCTCTTGGCTCTAAAGGAGCTCAATGTTCAGATTGTTCAACGACATCTATACAAGTACCTTGGTTGATTCAATTCCTTGAAGACTTGAAGATTTGGCTCTACATCAAGCCTCTTTCTTAAATTATATATTTTTATTCATTGTAAAGGCTTTTATGCCATTCTTGTAAATGTTGTAATCATCCCATTGATGGATTTGTTGTAAATCTCCCCAAGTAAAGCTTAAGGGGGGGTATTAGAATTTAATCTTTACTTTGTGAAGATTATTTTATAATTTGTATTTTATTATTTTTGGTGCTTATCCCCACATGTCGGGTAACACCTCTTTTATTCCTCCTGTAGGAATAAATCTATTTTTGATAGATTCCTCCTTAAGAGGAAACACATGGCACACACCTTATGCAAGGTGGCATATTGGAGTTACATATAACTCCATTCTTCACCTCTATTTAAGAGGTGTTTTTTCTCTCTTTCACACATATATCCTCTTCATGGATATCTTCTTCTTCTTCATTTTTCTCTCCTTGAGAAGCTTCTCAAATATCTCAAATTTCTCAAATATCTCAAATATCTCTCTGTAATCTCTTTTTTGGCTTATTGCCATTTGCATATTCACGGGGGTTTTTCTTTGCTTTTCCCCCTTCAAAAACTTGTGTTGGTCTCTTGTGCATCTTACAAATCTGGTAATATTTTTCTTGTGTTGTTTATCTGCTTTGCATGTTTTGGTTAGTACTTAGATCCTGCAATTTTCCTTTCATGGTATCAGAGCAGGCTGCTAATCATTTTGTGCAAGCTATTTTGTGCAAGCTGTTTTGAAAGATCCGGTGACCTTGGAGACCTGCAGACAACAACAGAGAACAGAGATAAAAAGTGTTTTCTGTTTCAATTTTTTTTACAAAAAATCAATTTAACTTGTAAGAAAAAAATACTATTCTAGTTTATTCAATTTTTTTTACAAGATATATTTGTTCAAATGTTGTTTTTTAGATCTGTGTGAAATTTTTTTAAAAAAAATCTATATATATTCTTTTATCAAATTTTTTTTAGATCTCTCGGAGAAGAAAAAATTGTTTTCTCCTTTTACTATACCATTTCTATAGTTTTTAAAATCAAACAAACCTTTAAAAAACATTATTTGTTTTCTTTCAAAAAAAAAAAATCTTCTTTCAAAATTTAAGCCAGCTTTTTTAAAAAATTTTAAAACCCTAAAAATTTTAATAAAAATTAAGAACTTAAAAAAACTATCTGTAGTTTTTTTTTAAGGGCTTCATTGGCCTAAGGAGGCCTCGGCCCCCTTATTTTTCCTTTTCTTTTAAAAAAAACTAAATAAATTATTAAAATCTTTTATAGCTCTCAATAAAAAAATTTTAGGGCCTTCGGGGAAACAAAAACTCCATCCACCACTCCTGTCGGCCACCACGCACAGAGCTCCTCTGTTGCCTCTGCGATTCGTGCCCCCTCTCTATGTAGTGCCCTCTCTTTATTAAAACATTCAAACGTTTTTTTCAATTCGTGCCCTCTCTTTATAAACTAAGAAGGTTTCTTTTTACAAAAGGGAGTTTCTATTTAGATTTAAGGTTTTAATTAGTACGTTTTTGAAGGGCTTTATTTAATAAAATAGTTTTTTTAACTTCTTTTCTTTATATATATATATATATATATATATATATATATATATATGGTAGTATCATTTTAAATGAAAACCTTTCTTAATATTTTAAGCTCTTTATAAAAAAGTGTCTTTCTAATATAATGATTAATATAGAGTTTTTTATTTTATTTACATTATTAAAGTCTTTAAAAAAAATTATTTTGTCTTTATAGGGAATTTTAAAAAAAAAAAAAACATTTTCCCTAGTGTATGTATTAAATTTTTTTAACAACTTTTTTGTTAGCCTTTTTTAAAGGTATTATTAGTTTTTTTTAATGGAGACATTTATTTAAAAAAATTCCCTTTTGTCTATGTAATTAGACATTTCTTAATATTGTTTTTGCCTTTTATTATGGAAATTAGGCATTTCTTATAAAAATTGCCTTTTCTTTCCGCAATTTATTCTTTCAAAAAAATTGCCTTATAACTACACATGTACTTTATTATTGGACTTGATCAACCCAATAATTCTATACTTGTTCATTTAATTATATTTCAGGGATATTCATGTAGTGGCCAATGCATGAATATCACTTTGGAATATTATTCTCATCTTTCTTAACATTCCAATATATCTCTAAGCTCTTTCTATCACAATTTGTGTCAAATTATCCTTCTGATTTATTAATTTACTATTCTGATTTATCAACCTAAGTCTTGATTTATCACAATTTTTTACAAGTCTAGTGTTTCTTCTCAACTATGGTTATGTTGTCTTGATAAAGGGAATCTACTTTTTGTGCCTCATTTATCTGAGATATTAAAAGCTCAGTGAAGCTTCTGCCTTCTTGATGGTTTTATCCCATCTATACAATTTTTTGCAAAGTCCAATGCTTCATCTAGTCTCGATGGAGTTCTTTTTATGCACAAGACGCATTTGCTGTAATGTTGCATAGGGAGCTCTAGTTGTTTGGGCCCCATGGAAAATATTTCCATCCACTTTGATGGTATGCACTTACTTTTATGATGAACTGATCCATGGAGATCATGTTCCTATACTTCTATTGAAGTCAATATGGTTGTTATACCATCTTTAGGACTATTTTCAAAAGTCCTCTGATATTTTATAAAGGCATTATGGTTTTTATAACCATCTATAGGACTATTTTTCAAAGTCCATATTATTGAATTTTCAAATGATGGCACTATGATCTTAGGACTAAGTCCATTATAATTAAAATTGATATAAGTTCCCTTTACAATTCAACAAATGATGTAGTGAGAAGCAACCTAGAACTTTCATTGATATGCCTATATGTTGGCATTTTATAATTTGGGCTATAAGCCATGATTTGTGCTACTCTAGCACTCTTATTCAAGACTTACGGTTATCTAATTTCACTTTTATGTTAGCTAAGCTAACATTTGCCTTCGTGGCTTCATGACTCAAAATTGATTCATTTTATCTACAAACTTTTGTTTTGCCATGTATATCTCTTTATATGATCTAGGAGATGATCCCAATGATGGGAAATCTATTTGTGGTTATGGTCTCTTTGATGAAACAGGTTCAATATCTTGGCAGTTCATGAACCTTCAATTTCACTTCTCTTGGCTCTAAAGGAGCTCAATGTTCAGATTGTTCAACGACATCTATACAAGTACCTTGGTTGATTCAATTCCTTGAAGACTTGAAGATTTGGCTCTACATCAAGCCTCTTTCTTAAATTATATATTTTTATTCATTGTAAAGGCTTTTATGCCATTCTTGTAAATGTTGTAATCATCCCATTGATGGATTTGTTGTAAATCTCCCCAAGTAAAGCTTAAGGGGGGGTATTAGAATTTAATCTTTACTTTGTGAAGATTATTTTATAATTTGTATTTTATTATTTTTGGTGCTTATCCCCACATGTCGGGTAACACCTCTTTTATTCCTCCTGTAGGAATAAATCTATTTTTGATAGATTCCTCCTTAAGAGGAAACACATGGCACACACCTTATGCAAGGTGGCATATTGGAGTTACATATAACTCCATTCTTCACCTCTATTTAAGAGGTGTTTTTTCTCTCTTTCACACATATATCCTCTTCATGGATATCTTCTTCTTCTTCATTTTTCTCTCCTTGAGAAGCTTCTCAAATATCTCAAATTTCTCAAATATCTCAAATATCTCTCTGTAATCTCTTTTTTGGCTTATTGCCATTTGCATATTCACGGGGGTTTTTCTTTGCTTTTCCCCCTTCAAAAACTTGTGTTGGTCTCTTGTGCATCTTACAAATCTGGTAATATTTTTCTTGTGTTGTTTATCTGCTTTGCATGTTTTGGTTAGTACTTAGATCCTGCAATTTTCCTTTCAATAAATAACACACAAAGAAGATCCTCCTCTCATACAAAATCCAGCAATCATATTATTTCTAAATATCCACAAAGAATTACTATCACAATCCAAAGAAGGGCTCAAAAGCCTGCATCAATGCTTCTACCAAGTTAGGAGAAGCTTTCATCTAATTTCTTATACTCTTCTCTCCAAGCTCCCAAGCTCTTCTAAACCCTTCTCTTCAGAAAATGATAGTTTTTTTTCACAGTAGAAAAAAATAGAAGACTGCAAGTTATTAAGAGAAGAAAGAAAACTAAGAGACTGTGCCTCTAGAATATGCAAGATGAGAGAATAATTAACTCTAGGATAGTGTTACTCCCAAAAATCATCACTTTTTTGCCCTTTAGATGTCTCCAAAGCATCTTTAATCATTAAAATGTAGGTCCCACTAATAGATAATCAATACAGGGGTCTCATTTTACACAATAATTAAAAAATAACACTTAATGACTCCTAAAACTTCCTCTCATGCTCAAATCTGAGATTTAACAAGAGAATTTTGACCACACCCCACATAAATAATAAAGACATATATTAAGAAATATAATTAATACATTCACACTCACAACACTTAACATATGATGACCTTAATTCTCTCTAAAGATAAAGCCTAGGTATACTGGGGAAATACAACAATACATTTAAATAATAACACTTAACTCTTAATTTACTATCCAAGTCATATTTCATAAGCTATAATCACATTGTAATTTAATCATCTTAAAATAATATTAATTAACATAATTTAGATTTATCAAATAAATTCATATAATAATATTTTATACAATAAAATTTATTTATAATAATAAATAAACATATTTTTTTTAAATTATACACAAAATCAAATTATATGAATAATAATTTTAGACTAACTAAATTATTTATTTTAATCAATCATCTCATAATAATAAAATCTTAATTAAATATACTTAGTAAAAAAATCTAGATAAAGAATTTGAAATAAGATGTACCTAGCATTCAAAAAAAATTTGAGATAAGACTTATTGTCCTCACACTCCTCTATTGAGTCCAATTATCCATCTATTTCTTCTATCGCCATCGTGGAATCCTAGCCCCTTCTTAATAGGTACTCAAGGAATAATAAATGCTCCACTAAAATGGCTCTAGAAACTTCTAGCAAATGCGCTAACACCTAGTCTCCATCTTCCAATATACTCACAACCCACACCCTAGAAAAGAAATAGACCTCCATTAAGGCATAATAAATGGCATTTATCCAATATTAAAGTTTTAAATATTCTAGTCAGCATACTTGTAAAATAAGGAAGCACCAACACGGCACATGATCTGATCTATAACTCCACACACCAAAATAGGCATAACCTTATGTGAAAGTGAACATAAACTATGCATATCATGTAGAGGCATATCGCCACTAATGCATAAACCAAGTGACCTCTAATAATACAGGTACTTTATCATGAGATATAGAAACAATTTCAACATGTTTATCACTATCATTTGTTATTGAGAAGTGGGATCGTCATTAGCACCATCACGTTATAAATAACATAAAGCATCACCACTACTAGGAGGATCTTTATTAAATAAATCATCAAGGGACAAATACTAAATATCCTCATCATTAGTTGTAGAATCAATATCACATAAATCATAAACCATAGATGTATTCATAGAAGAGAGGGTTAAAGAATTAAATGCACCATGAACTATAGCATCATGACATTGGATCATAATGACGAATAGATAAGTCCACGAGATCTTCTAATAAAAGGCCACTAGAAAGTGATAAATGAACATCACAAGACAAACATGTTCTAGGCAATAAAATCATGTGTCAATACCATAAGTGAACTATAAATCACAAATCATTGGAATGCTACATCAATTAAATTAAGTCAATTCACTCATTAAGAAAATATCATTATATATGTACTCATAATTTTCAAGCAAGTATGACTTAAAATATAAAGATGAATCATTAGTACCATCAAAGTAATTAAACAATACCTCATCATTAAGAGAAACAAGATCATGATGTCATGTAGTATTCAAATCAAGAGAGCTAATGAAATATCATCTTAAGAAACAAGCAAAAGCACCATAAACACTAATTAGAAAACCAGAAATGAAATTGAAAGAACATAACCAATTATGATGAACTCTAAATCAAGCAATTCTTCTTTAGCATCAAGATTCTCTGGATTACCATGATGAACCAAGTCACTGTTGTAACACAAACATGTTCACAATATGGACCTGGTACGTTGTGTAAAATTTTAACTAAACCTGCACAGCATAATATGGATCTAGCTGGAAAATAAGAATAGAGCATGCAGGTAAACAGAGGAAAAATTTAGAGCAAGAATGAAATAAAAACTTTCTGAATAATTACAAACAGAAATACAGAAATTACAAAGATAAAGCCAACGCTTAAGAAAAGCAGGGGCTTTAAAGAAAAAGGCAAAGAGATATGCCTTTAGTTAGCTTAAATAAAACAAAGCAACAGCCTGATAAAGCAGGAAGTTGCTAAGTTTCGCTAACAAGTTTTTTATATGGACCTGTTTACTTTCAGTCACCAATTCCTCTCTTATTGAATAATTCAACTGGCTATTTCTTATATGACTGAAAAAATAACATTGATATTTAGCTTTTGAAGAGAAAATGGGCTGAAAGCATAGAAGTTACAATCATTGGGGGAGTGGCAATAAGCGCCAACGCTGCCGAGATCTCAGCTTTCTGAAAATAATAGTCAATTTTACTCAGATCTTTATCACCTTTGTCAGTGAGGTCATACTGTCTTTTGAACTCGAATGCAACACTAAAAGCCGCGGAAGCGCTTGACGCCAACAAATATCCAATCGACTGCAATCACATCTAAAGAAAAATTACTTCAACTTTCAAAGCTTATTATCAAGGAGTGAAGGGAAAAATGTGTACCTGATCTGCAAGGAAGTCAAAATACAACGCGAAAGGGTAAGGCAACAATGATTTTCTGGTAAGAATGAGGTAGATTGCCGGAGCCAGCTGGAAAAAATTATAGAAGACACCAATCACGCTTGCTACCACCAAATACCTGCACAACAACGTGTCGACTGTTTACGGTGGGTGTGCCCAAATCATATTTCTCTAAGACGAAAAACATATAATAAATGATAAGGAATCAAGTGTAACTATTAAAAATGTTTGCCTGAATGTGTGGATGTAACGATAGGTGATCTTCCCTCCTTCAATGTTCATAGTATCAGTCATCATGAGTGCAATGGACAGGGCCAGTAATATGGCGGTCACGATTCTCAGAATCAAGATAACAATCGCATTTTTTTTGGAGGATTTCGCCATTCTAACCACTCTTTTTGTTTAACTGCTTGCTGAGCGTATAGACAATCAACGAATTGAGTTGTGTTCCAGCTTTGTAGCAGAACATCCTCACATAATTATCTGCGCTCATAGAAAAGCTCGCCTCCATTGGCAGGATATGTAATCATGTTTTTGGTGAAGGCAATGCAACCTCCAAAACAGGCCGAGGTAAAGGTAAGCATCGACAAGATCGAGGAAAAACATGGAACAATTTTGCATCGGCCGGCTAGATCTTCATAAGTCAAATAGATTCTCATCCATTTTAATAAGTCAAATAGATTCTCACTTGTTTTTAGTGGAAGGAAGAGTTGACTTGCTAATATAATTGCACGAATATATGTGATATAATTTGGAAAATTAAAAAATTTAAAAAATGAAAATATTTAGTTAATTTAGACTGTCAATAGATCTATCTATTAGTTTGATCATTGTTTTTCTATCTATTAGTTTGATCATTGTTTTTGAATTGTATCACAAAATTGCATGTTCTTGAATGTGTTGGAAGAAGAATGATGAAATTTGAAATAGGTAGTTCTCATAATTTTAAGAGGGTTGATTTCATGGTGCAGAATGACCTAGATCAAAATTACAATGCATAATTGACCATGATATCCGCCTACCATAAACAATCGGCATGTTGTGTGCCAACTGTTTACTCATTTTTCAACTTGCAAACTTTTCGACAAGATCAATTGACATAATCAATCGACACTTCTGCACATGTCGATTGATGTGATTTGTCAAAGAAATTGTCGAAAATAGTCGAGTTGGCAACATTTCGACCAGCCAGTCATTTTACAACATGTCGATTGGTTAATGTTTACCATGATATCCCACAATCAATCCCTTGTTTGTGAAATCAATCTAGAAGATTCTAGACTTCAGTATGTACAATCATAGCTTCTCCTTGATGTTTAGACATGTACAAAAAAAAGATTGGTGGTGTTTAAAAACACCTTTGGAAAGCTTGCTAGGCAAGGTAGTTCTTATTAGCCATAATCTACTTGCATGCAATAGACCAATGGCTAAGCATTCAGACTACTAATGTATTGACATATCTCTATGTATCCCTTGAAGCATGATGTGTCCTTCATCCTCTACTCAACCTACAAATCACTTGATCTACATGCAAATTCTAGGCTAATCCATACACAGAATTACTCAAAAATGTAGTATCATACTTGTATTGATCTCTTAGCATCTCTCTTTTTATCTCTACTTTACAATTATAGGGGTGCATCTAAGCATTTATCCCTTAGTGCCAACTAAACTATATATAGGTCAATGAGTAATTTAAAAGTAAAGAAAAATTCCTTTAAATCCAATTGTAAGTTGCATATACATTCCATCCCTAAATATAACTTATGCATTATTATCTGTAACTAGTCTTATGCATGCTCACAAAGTCATGCACTTGTTATTTATAACTAAGTGTTATTAGTGGCACAATTACAATTGGCTACATTTTGGCACCAACATTCTCTTGGCATAATCCTATGTTTTGTCCTCACAACACTAGAAACAACAAAAATGTAATAGAATTATAAAAAAATGAAAAAGCATCAATGAACATTTGTTTCAAAAATCATTTTGTCAATGTGCAAGGTGTTACCCATTGATTTTGAACATGGAAAATTTTGAACTTTCCACTACCATTTCATATGCCTCATTGTTCCTGAGCCATTTTGTCTTGATTACAAAATTTCCAATCATTCCCAAATTCCAATGACTTGTTAAATCATGGTTGTCAGTTTGGATGTGTGGTCTTGAAGCAATTCTTATACATTCAAAACATTTGGCCTCATTATATTTGGAGGATCCAACTCAATATTTTGCAGTCACTAAGGCAACAAGGCATCCAGACTATTGTAGCTTTTGATTCCAACACAAATGAGTTTGTCACCACACATCAAATAAGGAAGTCACTAAATGGTGGATAGGTGCCAAGCAATAGATCTACTTACTAGTGTTATTATTGATGTAGAGAGATATAGCTTCAAGATCCTAGAGTTTCTAGAAATAACTGAAGAGTATGGCAGAGGAAACCTTTGTGAGAGAAGTGATAAGTATCTTACTCAGATTTGTTCTTCAAAGTTGGGAAGATGCCTTGGTTGTTCTTAAGAGATATAAATATTTGCTTTCACAAGATGAGGAAATTCAAATTGTGAATAGATGCATAAACTTTTTGGCCTGCATTGAAGTTCTTGATCCTAAGTAGAGAAATGTAAAATCAGCACAATACTAGTTTTGGAGCAATGCTGGTGCAAGTTTAAGACAGATGACAAACAATGAATGATGGGTACTTGAGGATTTTTGAGTGGCCAAGTTTAAAATTTTTTCTTGATCAACTTGAGATTCATAAATTCATAAGGAATCTAGACTTCAGCTCAAATGGTACTTTTCTTGCATCCTCATAAGATGGTGGGCCTTGTAGAATTTGGAACCTATTTTTGAGAATGGTGTTAGTGGTTTTAGGTATGAGAGATCAAAAATGTTGATAGACAAAGTTTGATCTCCTTTTTGACAATAATAGCTATAAAGTCTTGATGCTTTAGGAAAAGAATATTCATATTTTTTGTGAATATGAGAATATTCACAAGACATACCCAGTCAAACATGCTCCAGAAATCAAACCTTCTTCAGAATTTTCTTTCCTTCCTCCCAAATATTTTCCTAGAGCATCATTTCCCAAATGCTGAAAACTTCCCCCAAACCCAAACATATCCACAGACATAAAAACTCCCTCATGCCAATTTCTCCGAGACCAAAAATAGGCAACATCCATTAATTCTAGTAACCCTGCTCCTCCTTTGATGATGCCACTAAGCAACGTCTTATTCCCACCAAAGAGACCACCCCCCGCATTTACGATGTCCCAAAAATCCACAAGACCAACATCCCTCTTCATCCAATTGTTGACACCATCAGTTCACCCACTTATAGGCTCACTGCCCACCTAGCTAAACTTATCTCCCCTCTTGTAGGAAAGTCTCCTTTCTGACTATGTCTCCAAGATGATTGATCTCCTTTCTAACAATAATAGCTATAAAGTATTGACACAGAACCCCATCTCCAAAATTCTTAAAAAAGTCAAGACTGCCATCTCCCACTCCTCCTTTGATGATGCCACTAAGAAGCATCTTATTCCCATCAAAGAGACCATCCCCCGCATTTATGGCATCCCAAAAATCTACAAGACCAACATCCTTCTTCATCTAATTGTTGACACCATCGGTTCACCCACTTATAGGCTCGTTGCCCACCTAGCCAAACTTATCTCCCCTCTTGTAGGAAAGTCCAAATCCTTCATCAAGGATTCTACCCATTTTGTGGAATTTATCAAGGACAAAAAAAAAGAAGTTAACGACCTCCTGGTTAGCTTCAATGTGGTCTCCCTTTTCACCAAAGTACCAATCCATGACTCCCTCAAAATTATTAGACGCAAGACCAATGATGAGATTGCTTCTTTAGTTGAACTTTGTCTCAAATCCTCTTTTTTCACCTTCCAAGGAATTGTCTATGAACAACTGGATGGTGTTGCCATGGGTTCCCCCCTCTCCCCGATTGTCACCAACCTTTACATGGAACACTTTGAAGCCATCGCCCTCAACTTCTTTCCCCTCAAACGAAAATGGTGGAAATGTTATGTTGATGACACCAACATCTGTTGGCCTTATGGCCAAGAAAAGCTCGAGGAATTCCACTCCCATCTCAACCACATAGCTAAATGCATCTCCTTCACCAAAGAGCTTGAAACCAATAATGAACTCCCTTTCCTTGACATCCTTCTCATCAAAAAATCAGATGGTTCCTTAGGTTGTCACATGTTTCATAAAGCCACCCACACTAATCTTTACCTCCACTCTTCCTCTCACCACCATCTAGCCTAAAAAGCTGGTATCCTTAAAATGCTAGCCACCAGATCTTTTCGTATCTATGATAAGGACAACTTAGACCATGAACTCACCCACCTCACCAAAGTCTTTGAATTAAACAGATACAAAAGGAAACCTATTTTGAGAGCCTTCAATCAAGCCAGATCTCACCTTAACACCAAGCCTAAGGATACCAACCCCTCCAACCTCCCCATTGCCACTCTTCCCTACATTGAAGGCCTCTCGAACAAAATCTCTAAGATCCTTCTTAGGAAAGGCCTCCAATGCACCTTCAAACCCTTCTCCACTCTCATAAATCAGATTCCCTCACCTAAAGACCCTAGAAACCTCTTACTCAACTTAGGAGTCTACAAGATTGTGTGTTCCTGTGGCACCCCCTATATAGGTGAGATAGGATGTTCCTTTAGCACCAGGATCAAGGAACATAGCGCAGACATCAGACTTGAGCGTATCCATAAATCTGCCCTAACAGAGCACTCTACCTTAACCAAACACCACATTTGTTTAGAGGACACCCAAATTTTGGTCAAGGAAGACAACTGCTTCAAGTGAAAACTTAAAGAAGCCATTGAGATCAGCAACCACCCATCCAATCTCAATCGTGATGATGGTTGGAGTTTAAGTTTCTCTTGGAATCCCTTGCTCTCTCTCATCTAAAACTACTACCAACCTCCCTCTTGATCTCCTTCTTTCACCATTGATCCCTTCTTCTCCTTTTCCCTCTCCTGTCTGCCCGCGTGATTCCTCTCCCTATTCCACCCTACATGCTCGTCTCGTTCCCCTCTTGGTTTTGTCATCTTTCCCCACTATTCCTCTCTCCCCCTTTCTTTGTCTTCATTTCTCAACACCCCTTCACCCTCTTCCCTTTCCTCCCTCAATCCTCTGCCTATCTTGTCTTTATGTGATCCTCCCCCTTCCCCTCTACTATCTTTCTCCTGTCGACCTTACTCTTCTCCTCTCCAGTTCTTTCTGTATTCTTTCCTACCCTCTAGTTTGTCGTCTTTTGTTCCTTTTTCCCCTTGTTTTTATTTATGCTTAGGCTTTTTTTGTTTCCATACATGTTCTAGTATTCTAATCTAATATATTATATATATATATATAGACATTTTTATATTTATTTGCTTTTTCTAATTTTCTATAGTCCTCCATACATTTTTATCTATATGTCCTCCTTTTGTTTTCGATTGCTCTATGTTTTTAAGTTATCTTTCTGTCCTCTTTACATGTGTATCTATGTTTTGATACTATTTATATGTCTTCTAGTACTGTCTATATATAGTTGTATGTTAGTCTTGTTTATTAATTAGGTCATTTAATATCCTTTCTTACTTTGTAATTTGCTTATATATATATATATATATATATATATATATATATATATATATATATATATATATATATATATATATATATATATATATATATATATTGTGGTCTCTTATTGCTATCTATTCACACATTCGTCGTCTTTATTTATATTCTTTGCATTTTTGTATGTTTTGCCCTTTCTCATTTTCCTTTGTTAGGCTTATTTTCTTAGTATTCCGATGTGTGTGTGTGTGTGTGTGTGTGTGTGTGTGTTTATGTATTTGTTTTTTCTAATTATCTATATGTCCTCTTTTCTTATATTTATCTTTATGTCCTTTGCATGTTTTCGATTGCTCTTTGTTTTCATGTGATCTCTATGTCTTCTTTGCATATGTTTTCGTTGGTCTTGGAATTGTTTAATTGTTTCCTTGGCTTTTTACTTAAATTTTATGTTATTTTTGTATACAATTAGGTTATATATATATATATATATATGTTCGGGTCATCTATTTGATCCCGTTACATTTTGTGTTCTCTATTTAATTGTAATTGTTGTTTTGTTTTCTATTGTTATCTCTATATGTATATGGTTTATATGTATATTATTTGGGATATATATATATATATATATATATATATATATATATATATATATATATATATATATATATATATATATATATTCATCGACATTTCTCTTTTTTGGTTGGTTCTTATATTCATGTATTTTTCTGTTTTTGCTAGCTCTATGCAATTTTTATATAAGTGTTTTCTTGATGAGTTCATTTGTTTTTATTTTTTCTTTTTGTGATCTATTTATATATGTTATCCTCCTATTTAATATTACCTTTTGTCTCTTTTTCTTTTTTCCCTATTGTCTAATAGGTTGTTTATTTGTTCCCCCTTGGGTCTTCTTGGTTCCCGCATCACCTCAACCCCCCTCCTTCCTTTTTAAGGTAGTTCTAAGTCTGCAATGTATCATTTTCGTTCTCTTGCTCTCTTTTTCTCCTGATGATGGATCACGGAGTGTGATCCAAAACATTGAGAGAAAAAACTCTAACACAATTTAATCCTAAAACACTACATTCAATCATTATGGACTGTGGAAATTTGATGTCTATCAAAGTTTGTCCTATCTCGAGTAAGGATAGATAACTGGCACTTCAACAGAGGATGCATTTATCCCAGTTCATGCTTATGAAGTTGTGGGAGTTATGCATGGGATGGTTTCTCGCATGGAGGAAAGCTTTATCAAGTAGCAGACTTATGGAAGGAATTTCAACGAAACCTGCTCAGAAAGTTGTCAAGATGAATGCTTCTAGCTCCTCGCAAGGTTTCCCAGCTTCTATACATGAATAATGAGGTGGTTTATTAGCTCTTGGATCTAATGCGGTGCACAAATTATGGAAGTGGAGTTGGCATGAATTGAACCCCAGTGGCAGGGCAACTGCTAGTTTTCCTCCACAGCATTGGCAACCAAGTAGTGGCTTCTCAAAATAGACAAAGCACTTTGAAACTCGAGCGCCACGTTACATAGCGTGATGATTACAAGGTGTCCACAAACGGGCTTTCATAGGACAAATTTGGCACATGTCACGCCAATTCCCGTAGCCTTCACCATACTCGTTGGTCGCGCCAAATTAGAGTCAAAATGCTTATTTTTAGTCAGATATTATAGTTGGAATGCAATGATAGCGGGATACGCACAAAATGGATCTTTTAAAAGCATTAAAAGCTTTCAAGAAAATGTAATTGGCATTTGTAACGCCAAAGTCTCCCGCCCAGTGAAACAAATGCAACCATCCAGTGTAACGCCCATTCCTGCAGGCTTCACCAGTGAAATTAAAGCAAAGGAAAACGTCATTGTATATGCATAGGTGCAATGATAGAAAGATATATACAAAATGGGATTGTTGATAAAGCTTTTAAAAACTTTCAAGCCAACGTGATTGGCGGGTGTAATGCCAACTTCCCCCAATGCCAAAATTTCCAGCACACTTCCAGTCTGTGTCAAATGGAAAACGTAAGATGTAAGAATTATTTTTTAAATCTTTTTCTCTTTATGGTTCGAAATGCTTTGGTAGACGTGCATGTTGAATATGGAAACATAGATAAGAAGCCACAGCTTAATGATAGGAAAGAGAAAAAGTCGTTTTAAAGCAAATGCAATTGGCAGCGATAGCATTGTTAGGGTGCATACATCGTTTAAAGGAACATCATTCTTTCTGCAAGTTTCATGTAAAAGGATTAGAACTTTCAAGCAAACGCAGTTGTCAGATATTATGTGATGCTTCAAAGGAATCTTCATTGATAGAATGGTTGATAAAAGACATTGAATATCTCCACATTTGATGCAATCTAAACATCATGGATTAGGATTTGAAGAGCAGCAACATCCTTTTGACAGGGAAGAAATGAAAACTTAGATTAAAACAACAGCCTGTGTCCTCTCATCTCATTCCAAATGAAGGTGTAGAACTACATTTTAATGCTCTAAGCAATGTCTTCTCCAATTCCCAGCCCAAGTTGAATGGAAATAGTGAATAAAAACGGAGGTTACCAGTAGATGTTATAGTTGGAGTTGTTCAAGTTAACATGCTTGCAACGGCTTCTCAGATGGAATTTTTCATGCTCTTAAGAAGAATATAGGAGAGCATAAAATATGACATGTAGATTTCCATCATATACTGAAATGCATACAGATGTTTGAGTATCTATAGGTGAAAGGTGAAGCGTAGACCACAGTTTATTGTAGAAATAGTTTTACTGCATACAAAATATGTGGAAGCATGGATCAAGTAGAGATGGTTAAGGGTTTGGTGTACAATGAGAAGGCTAGCCATATGGCTGATGGGTTCGCCAAGTTTGAGATCGCCGAGATTGGTGTCATACAATTCTAGATTGGTGCAGGAGCACCCAATCCACGGTGGCCTCCATAAGGCATTAACTGTTCACAGTTCATTTTGTTGTTTCCAATAAGGTCCTAAGCTGACCATTTATGTAATAAGGTCTATTTGACCAATGCATGTCATTGTAGTTTGTATCTAGGTTTATGTTGTAAGTCCCAAGGACACTTGCCGATCTGTAATCCCAAAGGTTGTTAGACAGTTAGAGGTTGTTAGTCGGTTGTGATCTTCTAGCCGCTTGGAGTCAATTCAGCACTACTCATGGTGAGTAGATAAATACCCCAAGATCAGATCAATTTGATATCATATGGTAGACAGATTGAATTGTATTGAGTTGTGCAACTGTGAAAACGGACCGTCTGTATACATTTCTGAAAGCATAATAAACAAGGTCCTATTTGTGTTGTACATCTTTCTGTCATTCGGTTCCTTTAGTTTTCCTCTGTGCAATCGATTTGCTGTTTTGTGGCCGAAATGGATTCTTAATCCATTCCACTGGTTAGATTTCTTTGAAATCAGTGGAATATGTACAGTTCATTTTTGTATTTTTTCGTTTGTTCGTTCGTGTTTGCAGGATCGCGTACATTATGCTCTGAGAGATCCTAGCATCCTCATGTGCTAGGTTGGTAGGGTGAAAGATCTGTGTTAGATTAATGAAGGAACAGATTTGTGCAGTTGGCGAAGTCAAAGATCTAGGAAGGTACAGAGTTTGCGGTGGTTCAAATCGGCAAAGAATCGCATTGTTTCACTGAGTATGTGTTTTGTGTGTATATTGCAATTGTATGTCGGGTTCATTTCCTATGTATTCTACAGTTATATGTTCGTGTGTATCTCGCAAGTGAATGTTGCGGTTGTATGCAGCGGATGTACATTGTGATGTTACATTGAGTTAGATACAAGGAAGTCAATGGTCGGTTTTGTATGCATGTTTTGAATGCATCTTTCAAATGCATGTTCTGCAAAGTATGTGGAGAATGCATCTTGCAAATGTATATTGAGCATATACATTGCACAGATACATTGTATCGGATGCAAGAGGCGACCACCAACAGCAGTGAAGGAAATCGACATAGCAGGTCAAGTGTTTTATGTGTGAAGTTCATCAGTGTATCGGCTTAATAAGATTTGAGCTCGCTGATGAAGGCAGTGCTTCCAATATGCAAATGATGCAAAGGAGATACGTCAGAGTGAGGAATGCGATCGGAGTAAAGATGTTTTGGTTGGCCGATGGTACATCATCTTGCCGATAAGCAAGTAAAATGTGGAAATACAAAGGGGAATGTAGGTCAGGGTGTTTGGCTCTGCATTATAGTGGTATCAGAGCCTGAAAAAGATTTGGGCAGAAAATCAATTTGAGGATTTGCAGAGTGTTGGCATTTGGGTGCTGACTATGAATGTTTATGTTAGACAAGGAAAGCGAGACAGAGGCGGAGAGGATGCCTCCCAAAAGTATGTTGCAAGATGTCGTTAAGAAGCTGATCGAGGAGATACTTGCATCCAAGTTGGGAGAGTTCAAGCAGTCCAAAGGCAAAGATAAGGAAGATGATAGTGACAGTGATGAAGGAAATACAAAAATTGGTGAAACCAGTAAAAAGACAGAGGAGATACCAGCAGACTAGAGGGCATTTTTAAATGCATTGAAGTCAGTCAATAGGGACACCATAGATGGGTTACCTATGTATAGTTGAAGTATGGAAGCTGAAGAGGTAATTGATTGGATTGAGGCATTGAACAATCATATCGAATATAAAGAAATCCCTGATGATAAGAGGGTTAAGTTGGCAAAGGCAAGATTGCAAGGATCTGCTCTTGCATGGTGGAATTACGAATAAGGAGAGAAAGTCAAGGAGGGGAAGAATATGATAACCTCCTGGGAAAGGATGAAGACCAAACTCAAGGCACAGTTCTTACCCTTGGACTATGATGTGCAGATGTATAAGAAGTTGTAGAACCTCAAGCAAAGAGACCTTGATGTAAATGCATACACACAAGAGTTTCATAAACTCAGTCTCAGATCAAAGAGGCACGAAGAAGAGTCAAAGAAGTTGGCTAGGTATTTGAATGGTCTAAGGATGAACATCCAAGATGAGATCAGCATCTTAGCACCAGAAACAGTGAACAAGTGTTTCCAAAGGGCATTAAGAGTTGAAGAGAAGCTGAAGAGGAAGAGTGAGCAGAACAATAGAGGAAGAGGTGACAGAAATTTTAGAGGCAGTTTTGGAGGAAGAAGTCCTAACCAGAGCCTAGTGGTGAGTCTAACCAAGAAGAGACTAGTAAAGGACAAGAGCAGTCTAATTTCAGAGGTGGATGGAAAGGCACAAGAGGCAGATTTGGAGGTGGTAGAGGTTCTAATGTTTTCATTGGGAGATGTTATCATTGTAATGAAATTGGTCACCCAGCATTCAAATGTCCAGAAAGGCAAGGTTCATCATCAAGAGGTGATAGGACGAATGACAAGAGGGTTCAATATGTGCAAGAAGAGAAGGTAAATGAAAGTGTTAACTCTCCAATGGGAAGTGCAGCCCCAGCTGAAGATGGAGAATCATTGATGCTAAGGAGAACTATCTTGAAGACATCCAAGGACACGCTACAAAGGAGAGCTCTTTTCAGGACCAAATGCAAAACTAAAGGTAAACTATGCAAGGTAGTAATAGATTCTGGTTCAACAGATAATATGGTATCTCAGGAAATGGTGGATAAGTTGAAACTGAACAGGATTCCTCATCAAAATCTTTACAAAGCATCTTGGGTCAGTTATAGTCAATCACTTTTGATATATGAACAAGCATATGTTGATTTTCAGATTGGAGAATATCAGGATAGGGTATTGTGTGATATTTTGCCCATGGAAAGTTGTTACCTACTTTTAGGTAGGCCATGGCAATTTGATAGGAAAGCATTGTATGATGGATATGCTAACACATACACCATCAAGAAGGATGGGAGGACTTTTGTGATGACACCATTGCAGGAGGATGTTGTAGCACAGAAGGCAGCCAAGGTTATCTTAGTGGGAAAGAAAGAGTTTGTGGAGATGCCTACAGCAGAAGGCATAAAGGCAATTGAGGATACCTCAGGGAATGTGATTGCTAAGGATCAAAGTTTAAAGTCAATTTTAGTTCTGAATGATAGAGATCAGATGGATCAGCAGAAGGTCAAAGAACAGGTTTGTAAGCAGCTACAAGTTGATTGGAAAGAAGGTGATGCAATCATATTTGGGACAATTGTTTGTCCTCTAGAGCCAACAAGAGTTGAAAGGCAAACATATATTGCCATAATAGCAGTACAAGAAGCATCAAACAAGGTTTTGCATGCAGGTGTTCAGGCAAAGATGACAGTAAGAAAGCAAGGTGTGAGAAGAGCCTACAATGCTAGGCATGAGTATTTACTTTCAAGGCAGCAAGTTGCAGTCCAGAGAACATGGGGAAGACATGAGATAGCAGAATATACAGCTGGAGCAAGACAAATACCTAACTCATGTGGCATGAGTTCTTTTTGTGGTGGGGTGTATGGTGCAGGAGCACCCAATCCACGGTGGCCTCCATAAGGCATTAACTGTTCACAGTTTACTTTGTTGTTTCCAATAAGGTCCTAAGTTGAATATTTATGTAATAAGGTTTGTTTGACCAATGCATGTCATTGTAGTTTGTATCTAGGTTTATGTTGTAAGTCCCAAGGACACTTGTCGATTTGTAATCCTGAAGGTTGTTAGACAATTAGAGGTTGTTAGTTGGTTGTGATCTCCCAGCTGCTTGGACTAGTCTCCCAGCCACTTGGAGTCAATTCAGTACTACTCATGGTGAGTAGATAAATACCCCAAGATCAGATCAATTTGATATCATATGGTAGACAGATTGAATTGTATTGAGTTGTGCAACTGTGAAAACGGAGCATCTGTATACATTTCTGAAAGCATAATAAATAGGGTCATGTTTGTGTTGTACATCTTTTTGTCATTCGGTTCCTTTAGTTTTCCTTTGTGCAATTGATTTGTTGTTTTGTGGCCGAGATGGATTCTTAATCCATTCCACTAGTTAGATTTCTTCAAAATCGGTGGAATGGTTGTATAGTTCATTTTTGTGTTTTTTCGTTTGTTCATTCGTGTTTGCAGGATCACATTCATTATGCTCTGAGAGATCCTAGCATCCTCATGTGCTAGGTTGGTAGGGTGAAAGATTTGTGTTAGATTGACGGAGGAACAGATCTATGCAGTTGGCAAAGTTAAAGATCTGGGAAGTTACAGAGTTTGCAGCGGTTCAAATCGGCAAAGAATCACTTTGTTTCACTGAGTATGCATTTTGTGTGTATATCGTAATTGTATGTCGGGTTCATTTCCTATGTATTCCACAGTTGTATGTTCGTGTGTATCTCACAAGTGAATGTTGCGGTTGTATGTGACAGATGTACATTGTGATGATACATTGAGTTAGATACAAGGAGGTCAACGACCGGTCAATGGTCAGTTTTGTATGCATGTTTTGAATGCATCTTTCGAATGCATGTTCTGCAAAGTATGTGGAGAATGCATCTTGCGAATGTATATTGAGCATATACATTGCACAGATACATTGTATCGGATGCAAGAGGCGACCGGTAGCAGCGGTGAAGGAAACTGGCATAGCAGGTCGAGTGTTTTATGTGTGAAGTTCATCAGTGTATCGGCTTAATAAGATTTGAGCTTGCTGATGAAGGCAATGCTGCCAATATGTAAATGATGCAAAGGACATATGTCAGAGTGAGGAATGCGATCGGAGTAAAGATGTTTTGGTTGGCCGATAGTGCATCATCTTGCTGATAGGCAAGTAAAATGTGGAAATACAAAGGGGAATGCGAGTCAGGGTGTTTGGCTCTGCATCACATATTTTGCCACCCAAGACATACATTGAGCAGGACATTATGGTCTATGATTATCTGGTGATGGATAGGATTTTGAAGGAAGAGAGAAATTATATTCTCAGGATGATCAAGAAGGTTGAGGCCACTAGATGCAACGTGCTCTTGATTCAGAAGTGTACCTGTAGGATGTTGTCACTGATCTTTCATTGCATTATTTGTCCAATGCAAAGATTTTGGTGGTCAAGGATATGAAAAGGGATGAAATTGATTTCATTACCAAGATGTTGAGTTGTTTTCCCATTGCCAATATTGAACACTTTAGAAAGGAGAGGCTAGGGCATGCTAATTTGGTTGAAGAAATTATGGCTAGTGATAGCAAGATTGTGAAGATCACAAGGATCAAGAGCATGGGATGGACAACAATAGTGGTGATATGGGTTCTAGGCAGCTTGTGTTGGGTAAGGTAGAAAGGATTCTGCATGATGCTTTATATGTTGTGAGGTGTCTTGTTGATAAACGTTTCTTGATAGCTAGAGTGGAATGGGAAGAGTCATCCATGACTTCTCAATTTTCCTTTTATCATTTTGTAATATTTCTTGATGTGAGCTGATGGCTTTTGGGATTCTCATCCATGTGAGCCTTTAAAAGGGGAAGTGTTGTTCATTGTAAGGGATCTTTTTGTTGTTCAATCGAGAGCTCCTATGAGAGCTATGGGGGGTGTAGTGATTAGATAGTTGTTCTAATCTTTTTACTACCCTGTATAGTGGGAGAGTTTTGTAAAGGAGGAATAAGGAGACTTTGTGCTTCTTTTATTTTGATAAAAGAAGAGTTGTTGTTCTTATGTCTTCAATTTCTTCTGAGAAACTAGTTATTCCTATGTTTAATTAGTTTCTTCCATGTTTATAATCTCTTTTACTTGGCTCTTGGCGTACAGGTTTAGGAGACTTTGTTCTTCTTTCTTTTCATTCACATTATTTTTCTAGGTTTCTATTGTGTTCCTATGTTCATAGTTGAGACTCTTTACTTCATTAGTTTTCTCTCTTCTAGCTACCTTCTTATACCTTCTAGTCAAAGGTACTCAGAAATATAAAAAAACCCCATCATACGAGGGAGCTGCCCCTCTTAGATGCAGAAGATAATTGCACTCTCAATGATTACTCCATTTGTTGGTTTCTTTTGTCACTACCTATTGGGCGAATCAGGGTGTTTTTGCAGTGACAAAATTGTTAACCAACACAAGGTTGAATGCCGAGCACTCTTTAATCACCAATAATGGTGCACTACTTTCTTGAAGATCATCATTATCTAATATTGTCAATTTTTGGAGCCTTGCCTTTCAATAGACCACAACTTTTGTGTGCATAGTAAAATCATTGGATATTTAACCTACACTCACACACACCAATTAGAATTTACTAGTACAACCACATTAGTGTTTGTTGTTCTTGTGGATTCCATGCACCAAACCCTTGAGGGATTCACCTCTAAAGCAATACCTTATCATGTGCATGCATATTGGGATTTATTAAATAACCAAAATGTGACCCAATATATCTGGAAGGAAAGAAACAAGGCAATTTTTTTTATTTAAGAGGTTAGATTGTGAAGAACATATCTCTTTCAATTTAACCTTTTTTTTAAATTTAGAGGGTTGATCAAGGACATATTAAAGTGGCTACAATCCAGATTTGAGTTTGTTTGAAGCATTTTGCAAGGGTTTTCATGAAATTAGGGTTTTCACCAAATTTGCTCCCAAAAGTACAAATCAATGAATTTTTTGGATATCATTTTATCAAAGTGAAGTTTAGGCACAAGTAAGTTACAATAAAAATTTTAACTTATTTTGAATTTTTTGAGTAAGTTGTGAAAATTATTTTGGTAGTTGTAGACACCAGAAAATGACAATGCATCCACCACCATTTTCATCATCATCCTAACACATCCCCCTTAACCACTTAAATTAATTAAATACATTTTTATTTATTTAATTTATTTATTTTATCCATTTTCCCTATTTTTTGGATTAATTAAATAAATTCTATTTAATTAATTAATTAACTAACCTTTCCTATTCATCACCTAAAGTTAACTAAATAAATTTCACTTTACTTAATTAATAATCCCAATAACTTTCCTACAACCATGATTAATTAAATAAATCCCATTTAATTATTCTTAAACTCCACTTAACCCCTCTCTAATAATTAACTAAATAATTCATATTTTTTAATTAATTGTCTTGCCACATGTCCTCATCGTCACTCACCTCATAAATAAAACAAATTTAAAATTCCCACAAAAGGACAAAGCAAAAAAGTCAACCTCACCTCTCAATCTCCACCCTTCATTTCAAACTCCATCTTTCAATCTCTCGAATGTAGGAGCACTCAGGCGCATGACCAATCCTACATCAAACAAAAAGATGAGATTCCAATTTTGCTTGATTTTGATGTAGTTTGTTGTTGCAATTCGTAGTTCAGACTTGTTGACAATTTGTCATGGTTAATGGTTGGGGACTAATATTCTTTTTGCCGTATGCTTATTGAAATGTTTTGCGAACATTGTGATGTGTCGACAAGCCACTTGGTGGAGTTGTTGCTATTTTCAAACAACCCAATGATGATTTTGATATATTGTTCCTTCCAATATCAAGGCTCCAGTATAATGAGAATATGTACTACATACATGAAAGAAAACTAGACGTTGCTGGAGTTTTGATTTTATACAAAAGTTTAACTAACTTCTCATTTTTACGAGGGGTATCTGATTCCATTTAAACCATGTAAAGATGGGACTCTAAATGAAGTGTGAGTTGGAAGGAGAGAGAAAATTTAAAGCCAGTCAATGTGGTGGAATCCCCCATAATTTCTTAAACCTTGAATGTTGGCCTACTTTGTGACTGAAAAGCTTAAACCCTAAGCCAATAAGCCTTTTCAGAGCATATGTTGTAATTGTAAGTTGACTTGTGATAAGATGTCACCCAAGCTTGAGTCGCGACTTAATGTCCTTAGCTTCATTCATAACCAGCCGCTCGAGCCTAGTTACCGGCTAGTGCGGAGCGTCTAATATTTCTTATGTCTAGTTTATAGGTTCCTAAGATTGAATGGATGGTTATCACACCATTGTGGAATTTTGATCCATCAGATTTGTTGGGACTACGTTGATGCAATGGCCATTGATTTTGAGTTGGAGAGCCTGGGATGTTATCTGTCAATTTGAATGCTACATATTGGATCATGGTGGCGTGTTGCTAAAATGTACTATGGAATATTCTTTGCACTATTGCGATGGTATGTCAACTGGAAGGTGGGACCCAGATTTGTCTTGAAAGAAGTTGAGAAAGCACATAGCATGTGAGCGTGGAGGTAGTAGTGTGGGTCCCCGCCAGGTTTGCACTGCTACGATGAGGTGACATGTGGAAATGTCATGGTATGTTGGTTGTAAAGGCTTTCTTTGTTGGCATTCCCAGATTGGCTAATGAATCTTTCAATGGCCCCAATGGATTCTATTTCAGTTTGAGATGATGATCTTGTTCCAATGTGTTCCAAATAAATGGTCCACATTCAAATTTTCAAGCAACAATAACACAGCATGTTTTACTCAGATTTTTAAAATTATTGATTGTTTTTAATGTTGCTCAAGTATGCAATGCGGTGGTTTCGTTGGAGTATAGGACCACTAAGAGGGGGGTGAATCAATGGTCTATAAACCTTAAAATCTTTTATACCTTTTAACTTACAAGACAAAGAGTGAGGGAGACTTCAATGATCTATAAACACATATGCACAAGTATGACAATGAATAGTATGAATCAGGACCTTAAAAACAAAGCATTAGGATACACATACAAAGAAAAATAATATGAACCATAACACATGTTTTTCATGAGTGGAAAACCCTCACAGGGATAGAAAATCACTCACAAAATGCCTCATTGGCTACATCAGATACATGCCTCACTGGCTACACAAGATGCCTCACTAGCAAGCAAACAGGCCTTACTGACCATGCAAGCCTCACTGGCTACAATGTGCCTCACTAGAAAAATATGAACATTAGAAAGAAGAGAGTCAATTTAGAGGGTTACTCTGATTCACTATAACACATCACACTTCACAAACTTATATCACATTTTATCTACAACCAATCCTTATCAGTTTCTTAGACACCTACAAAAATGACAAATCTGAATATGTATTCTTCATTCATCTCCTAGATCCCTCCTTTTGATATGCCCTTACTCATGACAAATATGCCTTCTTAAATCATTATATCTCTTGCATACACATCATATCACAATCCAAGATAACATCATTTTGACATCATGCAGCAATGACCTTTGGTTACAATTATATCATCAATTCCAATGGTTTCACAATTCAATTATCAGCATAGACTCTACATTTGGATGAGCAGAGAACCAATCACATGAATATCTTCTTGACATGTACCTCTATCATAGTCATATGTCTCAACCTACAAATGAACATATCCTATCTACATAATAATCATTCCCTCACATACTGCAAGCAATTCTATTGAATACAACCCCTGAAAATTATCAACAAACTTCACGCTCTTCAAACACCCTTATTTCTTCATCAAATCTATCAAACTACATATCCACATGTAGATACATTCCTCCTTAACACAAATCATTGATCAAATAATCTAGAAATATCTTACAGTCCTCTCACTGAATTTTCGTGGCCCCTGTTGCATTACCTTCACATAGCTTCAGCATCAAGGTCTACACATACATATACATTCATCATAGTACGGTCATTATTCAAATGGTCTTGAAGATATTGCTTCTTGGATCATAGAACACCAATCAACTCATGAAAATCTAACACACCGTTCTTTTTATCTATTTTCCTAGCCTTCTAGGTCAGTTGGAAACTAAATATGAATAGTTGAAAACCTTCTTAACTGATTCTACCCATCAAATTAAACAATGGAGAGTATTCATTGAAGTTCAAACTTAGTTTAACCTCAAGCCTTAGATTTAGAACTTGGCACCTTTACATCTTTAAATCCTGACCTTTGATTCAATTTTTTGATTCAATTTACTGCCCTTTCTCTAAAAACAAACTTGGACAAATCGGTCTCCTAGATAGAAGGGCTAGTGAAAACATGTAGATAAGAACCCTTAAGCCAGTTGCTATAAGTGAATGACCTCTTATTAAAGGTCAATGATAAAATATAACAAAAAGCACATAGTTATGTGATGGGTAGACAACGTATCACATATACCTTGTATGACCTTTGTTAGGGTTTAGAACACACTGTAATAAAACCCTAATATGAAGACCTCTTAACATATATTCTAGAATCCCAACATTACACCTTATACAATTTAAACTCTATGCATCATGACCATTCTGAGTAATATCAAGACAACACCATATTCCCTGATCCATTAACAATATTAATGAAAATAAAAAGACCAAAGATGAAGACCAAACTTTTGATGTCTTTACACCTTGTAACACCATCATATCATCTTAAAATTAAAACTCCCTTTGTAACAACAACTCCACTTCGTTGTCATCTCTGTGTAGAAGACTGAGACACATAATGATTACTTCAACATTGGAGCTATTCAACTGGACATGATTACCCTCACCATATAGTAGGCATGCCATACACTTCAACTTAGACAATTCAACCCTGAATATGTGACAACTGCTTGCAGAAAGATGATGACTTTCTCCAAACATAGCTTACCAAACATGTACTTGATCAGAAACACATCACATAGCACCTTAATGAAAAACATCCATCACTACATCTTGTAATATCATTACATCTTGCAACCTCAACTCCAAAGTACTGTGAACCTCATGAAGGCACTATACACCCTTTGACATCAATGACAAACTTCCATCAGATTTGACAATTAACACATTTCTCTAGTAACTCTTGATACTTAGCTGGATCTTGGTACATGAACCAAGCCTTTGTTGTCCATGTGGAAGGCATTTGTAGTCAGAAGAAATTAATCGGTGCCTCTGTTTCCTATTTTGAAGATTGAGAATAGATCATTAAAGATCTTTAGATATGAATTCAAGTGAGTTGAGCCTGCGAACACTTGAGGTGGAATTAAAGAAGTTGTTGGAAAATGGAAAATGCTCAGGAGAAGGACCTTCGTCCATTCTTGCTATAAATGGAAGTGTTCCCATGGATTGTTCACATCAATTGTCATCATGAGTATTGTACATAATACTTTCCTATAGTTTCTATCATGTATTTCTCGAAGAAGTATGTCCCTATTCTCTCAATTGCAGGTCTGTTCATTCCAAATTAAGGAAGAGTAGGTGTTGGCCTTTGGAATGGGAGGTCTTGGAAAAAGTGTGAGTATTTGGCCATAGCAGTCTTGCTAGTTTCCCAGAACCATAGCTCAATAGTGTCATTCTAGTGGAAGACTAGTTAGATCATCCAAATACTATAATTACATGAAGTTGTTTCCCAGAGGTGGGCCATCTGAGTATAATTGTCGTGACCTTGACCACGACTGATATTCAAGAGCACAAGACAAGAGATACTAGTTTTCTCTTGCATCATCCCTCTCTTTGATGTCCTTCAAGAATGACAACAGAGAGAGGGCATCATGTTTTGATGTTAGGGACCCTAATGTAGAAGGAGGACTTTGTTGATAGATTTAAAGAAGTCCTAGCCCTAGAAAGGATGATGTCTTTTGGTTTAACTGTTGGGGATGCCTCAATGATCCCATTTTTTATATCTCCAGTGGATGAGGATTGAAGAAGTAAGGAGTTGTGTTGCCTTCGTAGCAGCCCACAATCTGAGCTTGAGTACTGGATAAAGAGGGGACATTTGTTTCTAACTACCAAGATGAATTTTTAGCCAATTAGAACATTCTAGAACAAGGAATTGGCTAAAAGAAGGTGTCTGCTAATCAAAGCAAGGATGTAGTTTCCTAAGTCATAAATATTAAATGCATTGTAACTAAAAAGTTGGATTACAAAAATCCTGGCCGATATAGTTTGCCTATTTATTGAGTTTTAAATGTCGTAGTAAAAAAAAGGAGAGGAGGAATTGGGGAGAATTATGTTATAGGATTTAGATACAAGTTATCCACATCTTGGGGAGTGGTTTCTGTAATAATTAAGTGTATTGTCAAGACTCCAGAGCAGACTTTTGCCTGCACATGAATAAATTCTTGTATGATAATTTTTAGTTTAGATTGCATTATATGAATAACACAATATGTGTGTGTTTTCTACAACTGTCTCCTTGAATGTGTGCATTTATTTTGTGAATGAATGAATCAAGGGTTCTGGATCTCACCTATGCACATTTGTTGTAGTGAATGTTTTTGTTTACTACTTCTAATCAAGGATTGCATTAAACATGCTTTAAACAAAACATAGGAAGTGGCTTATTACATTAGGGATTATTGAAGAAGAGTTGCAGGAAATACTTTTTCTTGTGTGTGTCATTTCAAGCCATTAATATGGCTATACCCTCTGAATTTGGAGTTCTAATGTCATAAAGGAACATTTGCAGTGTGGAATTTTGACTCTGTAGCCCTTTATAAGGCACCGATCCAGAAATTTACTTGCCCAAGGGTTCAGAGAGAATGAAAATCTAAAGACAAATTAGTTGAAATATTTTAGTTTATTTGGTTGTAGTATGAGTAGGTCTTAATGCATGTTCTCATATTGAAACAGTGAAGATAATCCAAGAATATTGTTAGTCTAGGGTAATCTTATACATCTTGGTTCAATCTATTAGAACATATCTACCTTATATAGTGAAAGACAAATTTTTTGATTGCAAATAAGGGACACCCGCTAGGTTTGGAAGAGCCTAAAGTGCAGGGGAGATAGACCTGAAAAAAAAATCCCAATTTTTTGGCCAGATCTCCATTAGACTTGATCATAAGAAGTGGCAGACCTTTAGCATTTGATGTGTGCAGATTTGGGAACCAATAGAATTGGTGATTATGTTGGGGAAATGCAAAGAGTCAAGCCATTATCATGATCTAATCATCAGGATTAGATAGTGAAGGTCTTTATACCTAGAGAAAGAAATTGTTGTAGCATGCTTAAAGACTTTTAAAATGTGCCTTGCTAGTGAAGCAAATCCAAAATATATTTGATCAGGTAGGAGCTTTTAGCTTCTTTATGTTTTGTCCTCTTTGGAGAGGTGGCGGCTCTGTTGTTGAACCTGTTTGAAGCTGTAATATATTCCCATGTACTTCATCTTTTTCTACCAATATGATTAGTTTAGAACAACATTCCTGGTCATGTCCTCAGAGGATGTTGTTTTCTGTTGAAAGATATAAATCTCTAAATTTTAATGGTATTCATGGATATTCAAATGCTATTCCTAGTGAAATTAGAATATATTCACCAAAGTATACTGGAAAATTTTTAAATCAGCATCTGCAAGATTTCTATGATTTAATAAGAGATTATGAGATTGAGGTTGAAGATGTTGTCATGAAACTTTTGTTCAGTCATTAAAAGATTATGCTAGAGATTGGTTTTCTTTTTTACCTGAATGTTCTATTTATTCATGGTCCAAGTCCAAAGTTACATTTTTAGAACAATTTGGTGAGAGGTTCGATATGGCTACATTAGTGACTAACTTCATGACAATTCAAAAGAAGGAATACGAATCACTGCTTTCTTTCAATTTAAGATTTTCAAAAGCAATCAAAGATATCCCAGAACACATAAGGCCAAATCATGCATCTTGTTTAGTTGTATATTTGGGTGCATTAGATGAAGAAATGAGTTATATGTTGAGGGGTAAGGAACCTACTACACTTTGTTAGGCATTTGTAGGAGCAACAGACATAGAAAATAATCAGAAGTATGGGATGATAAGAGGAAAGGTAATTGCTAATCAAGGGTATCACCAAAATTTTCATTCAGATAAATCAGTAAGTGTGTCCCTTCTGTTGGCAAGAGACATTATATGGATTCATGATTGTTGTCATTGATGGCAACAAAGTTCATCCCACACATCCGCAGGACATGGTGTGTCTATACCGGAAGTCAGAGTGAAGAATGTTGTGGTTTGGTAAACAAGAACAGAGCATGTGGTGAGGGCTGACAGTCAGGTCTGGATCTCTTAGAGGAAGTTTCTTGGTGAAGTGTGGATTTGGGGAAGTCAAGAGGACTACCTTGAGTGATAGATTCCAAGGATTTAGACTCCGGTGATAGATGAGGAAAAAGATATGAATACTTGAGTATCGGGTTCCTGATTGGCAGTATGAACAGAGGAAGAACTAACTGGCAGAACATCAGACATTATTCCGGATGTGTTACTGATGATGGAAAAGGTTCTTAAGGCATAAGTTATGTTTGGCCAACGTGATTCATGACTTCTACAAGTATATGCTTGATCCACATTACTTGATGTGCAAGGATTCAGCCGACAGATCAGAGTTTGTGAAAAGATTGACTATTCCAGATGCCAACTTGAAAGGTGATGAAATCACTTGTGCAGATATATATACAAGATGGATTTAGTTGTGAGAAGTGTCATGGGTGTTGGTGATGTGTGAATAAAAGTGGCAAAGCAGAGCAAAAGTAGTAAGTTAGGTCCGGTATGTGAAAGGAAAGCAGCATAAAAGAAGAAGAAAGATGAAGTGCAGCAGATCAGTGTACTGAGCCTAACCGGAACTGAACTCTAGCATATGTAGATGCTCCCAATCAGTTCAAGTATTGTATAACACTCTTTTTGTAGACAGTGAGTCTCTTGTAGGCAGTGTGCCTCTTGTGAGCAGTGTGCTCGGGCAGTGAGCCCTAATTGGCAAGTGTCATTTTGTATTTCCATTCTTCTAACAGAGAATACAATCTTGGGTTAATCACCCCGTGGTTTTCCCTTAACAGGGTTTCCACGTCAAAAATATTGTGTCATGTGTATTTCCATTTCATAGTTATGTTTGCTTATTTGAATTAATGTTGCATTGATTATTAAGAAAGTTCAGAAAGCATAAATAATTAGGATAACTGATTCACCCCCCCTCTCAGTTATCAACACCTTCTACCTCAAAATATTGTTGATATTTCATCTCATAGTAATGAGGGTCAGGTTGAGAAGAATAAGGAAGAATTTGGTATGGTGAATAAGAATGAAAATCTTATGATATAGCAAAGTAATCAAGATTGTCACAAAGGTAGTATAGTTCAAGATTATTTTGTAAGAACTGAATTTGAAGGAAACTGCAAAGATATACATGAGGTCACCTCTCTTGAAAATAATGATGTCGGTGATTGTTTTATAAGTATGAATGATATATTATGTGAAGCAGAGGTGAGAGTACCTACTATTAGGTGCACTAATGAGGATACTTACTCTATTGAGAATGGATAATCCCCCAAGGAAGAAGAGATGATTGTTGACTGTGATGATGAAAGTATGTATTCTTCTGATGATTTTGAATAGGGTGATGTTGAGAATGATGCAGATTTTTATAATAACAAAGTAAAAACATTTAAGACCTGGATGAATGTCCTTTATGATGAGCCTTTGCCACTACCAACAATGGGAAATGATAATCCTAACTGGTGCTGGGATAATCCTCTCTTTGTAGATGATGAAGGATGAAATGAGCTTGAGAACGATCAGTCTGAGGTAAGTGGATTTACTTATGAGTTGGTAAAGACTGATTGGGCCGTATGTATTCAAAAGCTTGACAAGATTATTCAAAATTGTAAGGATCATGACTTAAATTTAGTTGAAACCTCCCTACAAGATACCAAGGTGCATGATGAAGCAGATGAATTTCAGAACCTAAAAGAATATAGATTTGATGTAGATTAAGAACAGAGAATGGTTGAATATGAATTTTTCATTTTCTCTGATGAAGATTTAACAAGTGGTGAATACACTTCACAACAACAATTATCAGGAATATTCTATGAAGGTTTCAGATTTGATATGGTGAATAGGGATAGGGTCAACATTGATAATGATAGTTATCAGAGGGATTATGAGATGGTCTTTTTTTAGATCAGATTCTAAGGATTTATAATGACAATATGATTGACTAGAGGTAGTATGAACATATAAATGATGAATTTGATGTACATTTTCTTGCTAACATTGTTCACTTAGTGTAGGTTGATTTGATTAACAACATGTTTGTATGGTCTCCTAAATTGAGCACAAGGTTGTCTACTAAAAACTAAATATTTGACAGAGGCAAGTATTGATTTCTTGTTTCTGGTGGCCCTAGGCCACCTCATGAAAAGTGAAGACATGGTAAAAGGATGGAAATTTGAGTTAGCTTTCAATTGGTCTTCAATTCCTTGGAGGAGATTTGAGTCACCTTTAACTCCTAGTTGAGAAGTCACTCAGTACTCCAATGAATTTGGCACATGGTCTACACTCCAAAGACATATGTGGTCCTCGTCATGTCGACAAGAGCCATGCATCCCCAACTAGAGCCACTAGTGGAACCCCCCATAATTTCTTTGTTCTTTAGCCTTAAACCATGAATGTTGGCCTACTTTGTGACTGAGAAGCTTAAACCCTAAGCCCATAAGCCTTTTCAGAGCATATGTTACAATTGCAAGTTGACTTGTGATAGGTCACCCAAGCTTAAGTCAAGACTTAATGTCCTTAGCTTCATTCATAACCAACCCCTCGAGCCTAGTTACCGGTTGGTCCAGAGTGTCTAATATTTCTTATGTCTAGAACATAGGTTCCTAAGATTGAATTGATGGTTATCACACCACTGCAAACTTTTGATCTGTCAGATTTGTTGGGACTACACTAACATGATGGCCATTAATTTTGAGTTGGTGAGCCTAGGATCTTATCTTTCAATTTGATTGCTACACGTTGGATCGTGGTGGTGCGTTGCTAAAAGGTACTATGGAATATTCTTTGTGCTATTGCAATGGTATGACAACTAGAAGGTGGGACCCAGATTTGTCTTGAAAGAAGCTGAGCAAGTGCATAGTGCGAAGGTAGTAGTGTGGGTCCCCACTGGGTTTACGCTATTGCGATGAGGTGACATGTGGAAAGGTCACGGTCTGTTGGTTGTAAAGGCTTTCTTTGTTAGCATTCCTAGATTGACTAATGACTCTTTCAATGGTCCTGATGGATTCTATTTCAGTTTGAGCATATGATCTTGTTTCGATGTGTTCCAAATCAAAAGTCTAGGTTTAAATTTTGAAGCAATAATAACATGACATGTTTTATTCAAATTTTTGAAATTATTGGCTGAGTTTTTTATGCCTCTCAAGTATGCAAGTAGGTGATTTGACAATTAACACACTTCTAGAGTAACTCTTGATACTTAGCTAGATCTTGGTACATGAACCAAGCCTTTGTGGTTCGTGTGGAAGGCATTTGTATTCAGAAGACATTAATTATTGCCTCTATTTCATGCTTTGAAGATTGAGAATAGATTGATTAAAGATCTCTAGATATGATTTCAAGTGTGTCAAACCTACGAACACCTAAGGTGGAATTAAAGAAGTTGTTGGAAATTTGAAAATGCTCAGGTGAAGAACCTCCATTCATTCTTTCTATAAATGGAAGTGTTCCCATGGATTGTTCACATTAATTTTCATCATGAGTACTACGCATAATACTTTCCTATAGTTTCTATCTTGTATTTCCTAAATTATTATGTCCCCATTCTCTTGGTTGCAGGTCTGTTCATTCCAAATTAAGGAAGAGCAAGTGTTGGCCTTTGCAATGGGAGGTATTGGAAAAAGTGTGAGTTTTTGGGTACAGCAATCTTGCCAATTTCCCAGAACCATAGCTCAATAGTGTCATTCTGGTGGGAGACTAGTTAGATCATCTAAATACTCCAACTACATGAAGTTGTTTCCCAAAGATGGGTCAACTAGGTATAATTATCGCGACCTTGACCAAGACTGGTATTCAAGAGCATAAGATGAGAGATACCAATTTTCTCTTGTATCATCCCTCTCTTTGATGTCATTTATCAAGAATGGCAGTAGAGAGAGTGAAAGGAAGCTAGATGTGCGGAAATCACTTCCTACACTAATCTAATGAGGGGAGGAGAGTGCAAATTCAATTTTATCCTTACTATTACAACAATGTTAAACAACTAATAGAAATAACAGAGATATTGTAGCAAACACATAAACAAGAAAGTGAGATAGAAGAAGAGAGACACAAGATATATGCAGGGAAAACTCTTACTGGGTGAAAAACCCCACACTCCAAAACCTGCACAATGTATTATCAAAACTGAAATGGTTTACAATACACTTGAAATGCAAGCTCTTAGGAGTCTTCGACACTCATATCTAGAGACAAACTGGCAACATAATAGTACCTATCAAACCTGTAATACATCTCCTCCAAGCACCTATTTATATAGAATATACAAGGCAAATTGCCTCTATCTTGGAATGAGCATCCAACTTGGCCTCATGGCCCAAAACCCATGCCTATGGACACTTGGTCAACATTGTAAGATGCTTCTAACACTTGTCCACACACCCCATCCCAAAGAGGTCACCTATTTCCAAAATGGGCTATGACAAATGCTCTTACGACTCTTACGACCATCATAGAATCTGTCATAGCAGTTACAACTTACAACTATAAGAAAATCTGTCATACATAGGTTATAAATAGCATATTCTCTTACAACATGTCATAGTCCACCTTGGGGCACCCAAATATGCCTTTTTCAAAGATGCTCTTCGACACATGTCTTCACCTATCATAGAATCTCCTATTTCTGACACCTACATGTCATAACTTCGTCATAGGAATCTGTCATCACCGTTACAGTCAATATTCCCTTACACAACATCCAAGATGCCGACACATGGAAAAATATTCTACCACAAAGTGGGATGCCTATCTCCTCATGTGAGGACAAAATTACAAGTTGTCATCTTCCATGTAGGATGACACATCATTGTGCCACATCCCACAATATGACAATATGAATTTACAATTTAATTTACAACATAGGTAATGAATAAATAAATACAATGAAAATAATACAAGGAATTACCAAGGTTGAGACACCTTAATTCCCAACATTCTCCCACTTGTTGAACACCTTGTAAGAGCCAATAGAATTAACAGGATTTAACTGATATAGGCTGAGAGGCCCATAGACTCAGAACACCATCTGAACTTGTCTGTGCCCACTAGCTTCGTCAATGCATCTGCAACATTCTTCAAAGTATCTACCTTCTCCAAATTTACCTTCCCATCCTCTACCATGTCTCGCACAAAGTGAAAATGTACATCAATATGCTTTGTTTTGGCATGGAAAGTTGGATTCTTCGCAAGGCAAATCGCACTCTGATTGTCACAACAAATCGTAATCTATCCTGCATCAACACCAATATCTGAACACAATCTCTTAAGCCAAATGGCTTCCTTACAAGCATGAGTTGCAGCCATATACTCATCTTCTATAGTGGACAAAGCAACCACAGTTTGTCTCTTATTCATCCAACTAATTGCACCACTAAACATTGTGAACACATATGCACTGGTGGATCTCCTGTTGTCAATGTCACCTGCCCAGTCAGAATCTACAAATCCATGAATACAAACTAAATGCAAAGGTCTTGTAGCATTTCCATGATAGCAAATGGAATACTTAGAAGTACCCCTCAAATATCTGAACACTCTCTTTACTACATCCCAATGTACCCATCCAGGATTAGCCATAAATCGACTAAGGACCCCCACTACTTGGACAATGTCTGGTCTTGTGCAAACCATAGCATACATCAAACTGCCAACAACACTAGCATAAGGTACTTTGCTCATGTCCTCCACTTCACTAGGAGATTTTGGACAATCATTAATAGACAACTTTGTCCCTAATGAAACAAGAACACATAATGGTCTACAATCTGTCATGTTGAACCTATCCAACACGATCTTCACATACTTACTCTGGCTTAACCAAAGTTTTCTATTAGTTTTGTCTCTTCTGATTTCCATTCCTAGAATGTACTTGGCTGCCCCTAAATCTTGTTGAGACATGGACTAGCTAGGACTCGAACCTAGGACCTTCCATACGCTGCTGGAGTGCTCTACCACTGAGCTACTGGCCCCTCTTGGACCAGTCCATCATCGGTTCGGGTGTGGCTTAACACCAACACCCCCCCTTAAGCCACACCTCTCATGTGCTTGGGGCTTCTAGCCTAGGCCTGGCTCTGATACCATGTTGATACATGGACCAGCTAGGACTCAAACCTAGGACCTTCCATACGCTACTGGAGTGCTCTACCACTGAGCTATTGGCCCCTCTTGGACTAGTCCATCGTTGGTCCGGGTGTGGCTTAACACCAACAAATCTTTCATTTCAAACTGTGCTTCCAACTGAGACTTAAAATTAGAAATCATATTCTTACCCTTCCTAATCAACAACATATCATCAACATATAATGCAACAATGAGAATACGATCAGCATCAAACTTATAATACACACAGTGGTCCAATTTTGATCTCACAAATCTAATTGACAACACAAAGGCATCAAACTTCAAGTACCACATCCTAGGAGACTACTTCAAACCATACAAAGACTTTTTCAATTTGCAAACCAAATTTTCTTTACCTTTCACTATGTAATGCTCTAGCTGTGACATGTAGATTTCTTCCTCCAGATCACCATGAAGGAAAGTTGTCTTCACATCCATCTGTTCTACCTCTAAGTCATAAGTAGCTGCAAGAGATAACAGAAATCTAATGGATGTTAGCTTTGCAACAGGAGAGAAAATTTCACCATAATCAATTCCCTCCACTTGTGAATAACCTTTTGCAACCAATTTGGCCTTGTACTTTTTAACACTACCATCTACACCAAATTTCTTCTTAAACACCCATTTGCATCCAATGGGTTTCCATCCATCAGGAAAAGGTAGCAAGTCCCATGTTTTATTATTTTCCAAAGAAGCCATCTCATCTTCCATGGCCTCCTTCCAAGAACCTACATCTTTCATACCCATAGCCTCTGACACAATTCTAGGTTCATCAGTGTTAGCAAGTAAAGCAAAAGCACAACTAGAATCGAGTAATGAATAACCAAACCTATTAGGTTGCTTTCTTGTTCATGTAGATCTCCTCAATGGTTGAGGTTGAGGTTCTTCTTCTTCTTTTGAGATTTCAGAGCTACTAGAGCTCTCCTCATCATCATGTCTCACAGGGTCTGTCTATTCAGTCTTCTTAGGGGTAGAAGGAAACTGAACTGTATCCTCTTTCTTTTCTATCTGTTCTGGCTATAGAACAAGGAAAGAAGGTGTTAGCTCCCTTAAGATAACACTTCTGCTATACAACACTTTTTTAGCCACCAGATCCCAAAGCTTGTATACTTTCACACCAACACCATAGCCAATGAAAATACATTTAACAGCCTTGTTCTCCAGTTTAGACCGTTTCTCCCTAAGCACATGTGTATATGCCTCATAACCAAAAACACAAAGATGTCTAACTGAAGGCTTCTTACCAGACCACACCTCCATATGTGTCTTACCAACAAGAGCTGATGTAGGAGATTCTTTTAGCAGATAGCAAGTAGTGGCAACAGCTTCAGCCCAAAACTTTTGTTCGAGGCTTGCTCCACTAAGCATACTCCTAGCCTTCTCCATTAGTGTCTTGTTCATCCTCTTTGTAACTCCATTTTGCTGTGGGGTATATGGAGTTGTCTTATGCCTTTAGGTCCCTTGCTCTTTGTAGAATTTATCAAACTCTGTCGAACAAAACTCACCACCATTTTTAGTTCTCAAACACTTAATCTTTTTACTAGTCTAATTTTTAGCAAAGGCTTTAAACTCCTTAAACTGACTAAAGAATTCAATCTTGCTTCTAATAAAATAAACCCATGTCCTTCTACTGTAATTATCTATGAAAGATACAAAATATATAGATTTTTAAATCGAAGGAACATTAACAGGACCAAACACATCAGAATGAATAAGATCCAATACACCAGAAGACTTGTGAGAACTAGAGTAAAACTGAACACGGTTTTGCTTTCCATAAATGCAATGTTCGCAAAATTCAAACTCGAGATTACAATCATTTAACCCCTCAATGAGGTTTTTATTTTTTAGGGTAGGCAGACCCTTCTCACCAATGTGGCCATATCTCAAATGCCATAACATAGTCTTTTTAGTAGGAAGCTTAGCTTCCATAGCATGTGCACTACCATCAGAACTAGTTACAATAGATTTCTTCATTACTCATTTAGATGGTGGAGATGAAGTGACTGCAACTCATTTATTTGAGTCAGAAGAACTATTGCACTATGAAGTGCATGCCTCCAGCTGAAATAGAGTACCTCTCCGAGTACCCTTCACAAGCACCATAGATCCTCTAGTCATCTTACATTCATCCTTCGAAAAGACAACCTGCACACCTGCATCGTTCAACATACTTACAGAAAGCAGGTTTCATGCAAGGCCTAGAATGTGCATAACTCTAGTGATCCCCTTCACTCATCCATCAGGGAATCAGATTGAGACTCTTCCATGACCGACAATCTTCAGATGAGAGTCGTCACCCAGGTACACTCTTCCACCATCGAACTCTTCATACTTTGAAAACCAATCTCAATGTGAGGTCATGTGGAATGATGCACCAAAATCAACCAACCACACATCATCAAATGCATGGGTGGCCAGGGCTACGATGAAGGCATCACCATCATCTTACGACTTGTTAGAATCTGAATCAGGAGCTTTCTTCTTCTTTTTCTTCTCCTCTTTGCATTCCTTTCGTAAATTCCCAGTTTTACCACAGTTCCAACAAAGAACCTTGGACTTTCTAGGAGATTTGGAGCTCCCACAAGATTTGGATCTACCCTTTTCACCTTTCTTGTCCTTCTTCTTCCCTTTCTCTTTGGGTCTTCCACAAACCGCAAGATCCTCTTTAGCTACCTCAGAAGACTTTCTCCGCATCTCTTCAGATAACAGGGAAGATACCACATCTTCCATCTTGAAGGTGGTAGTGGTGCTTCTGACAGCCATGACAAGATGATCCCACAAATCTAGCAAAAAACAAAGTAGGGTCATGCATCGATCCTCCTCCTCCATTTTCACACCCACAGATGTCAACTCTGTAACGATCATGTTGAAAGCATTCATGTGATCTACAATAGATCATCTATCTTCCATCTTCAGAGAAAACAACTTTTTTAGGAAAATTTTGTTTACCAAGGACTTGGCCTAATAAACATCACCCAACTTCTTCCAAAGATCTTTCATTGTCTTCTCCTCATGGACATTCAACGTGACAAAGTCAGCTAAACAGAGTCTTATGAGACCCTTAGTCTTTCAATCTTTGAGGTCCTAATTTGCTTGTTGCATTGCTGCGGGTTTTACACCAGATATCATTTCCCATAGGTCATGATCAACAAGTAGGTCCTCCATCTTCAATTTCCACAACTCAAAATTCGTGCCATTGAATTTCTCAACCTCTAACCTTCCAGATGTGGTTGCCATTTCCTTGCTGCAACAAGATATAGAATACTTTGCACAACACTCCCAGTCAACCTAAGATTAGCTCAAAAAACCCTTACCCAGTAGCTAGGACCAAAACTAGCCAGGCTCTGATACCAACTGAAAGGAAGCTAGGTGTGCAGAAATCGCTTCCTACACTAATATAATGAGAGGAGGAGAGTGCAAATTCAATTTTATCCTTACTATTACAGCAATGTTAAACAACTAATAGAGATAATAGAGATATTGCAGCAAACACATAAACAAGAAAGTGAGATAGAAGAAGAGAGACACAAGATATACGTGGGGAAAACCCTTATTGAGTGAAAAACCCCACACTCCAAAACCTGCACAATGTATTATCAAAACTGAAATGGTTTACAATACACTTGCAATGCACACTCTTAGGAGTCTTCGACACTTGTATTTGGAGACAAACTGGAAGCATAACAGTACCTATCAAACCTGTAATACATCTCCTCCTCCAAGCACCTGTTTATATAGAATATACAAGGTAAAATTGCCTCTATCTTGGAATGAGCGTCCAACTTGGCCTCATGGCCCAAAACCCATGCCTATGGACACTTGGTCAACATTGTAAGATACTCTTGTGACCGTCATAGAATCTATCATAGCAGTTACAACTTACAGCTATAAGAGAATCTGTCATACACATGCTATAAATAGCATATTCTCTTACAACATGTCACAGTCCACCTTGGGGCACCCAAAGATGCCTTTTTCAAAGAAGCTCTTTGACACATGTCTTCACCTGTCATAGAATCTCCTCTTTCTAACTCTTATATGTCATAACTTCGTCATAGGAATCTGTCATGACCGTTACGGTCAATATTCCCTTACACAACATCTAAGATGCCAACACATGGCAAAATATTCCTACCACAAAGTGGGATGCCTATCTCCTCATGTGAGGACAAAATTACAAGTTGTCATCTTCCATGTAGGATGACACATCACCGTGCCACATCCCACAAGATGACAATATGAATTTACAATTTAATTTACAACATAGGCAATGAATAAATAAATATAATGAAAATAACACAAGGAATTACCAAGGTTGAGACACCTTAATTACCAACGGAGATAGCATCATGTTTTGGTGCTAGGAACCCTAATGTAGAAGTAGGACTTTGTTGTTAGAGTCAAAGAAGTCCTGGCCCCAGCAAGAATGATGTCTTCTAGTTTAATTGTTGGGGATGCCTCGATGATCCTAGATTTTATATCTCCAGTGGATGAGGATTGAAGAGGTAAGGAGTTGTGTTGCCTTCCCAGTAGCCCGCGATCTGAGCTTGAGTACCATATAAAGAGGGTACATCTGTTTCTAACTACCTAGAGGAATTTTCATCCAGTTAGAAAATTCTAGAACAAGGAATTGGCTAAAATAAGGTGTCCACCAATCAAAGCAAGGATACAGTTTCCTAAGTCACAAATATTAAATGCATTGTAACTAAAAAGTTGTACTATAGAAATCCTGGCTGACATAGTTTGCCTATTTATTGAGTTTCAAATGTCATAGTAAAAAAAGGGGAAGAGGAATTGGGAAGAGAATTTTATTCTAGGATTTAGATACAAGTTATCCACATCTTGGGGAGTGGTTTCTGTAATAACTGAGTAAGTGTATTTTCAAAACTATGGAGTATAATTTTGCCTACACATGAATAAATTCTTCTATGACAATTTTCAATTCAGATTGCATTATATGAATAACACTATATGTGTGTGTTTTCTGCAATTGTATCCTTGAATGTATGCATTTCTTTTGTGAATGAATGAATCAAGGGTTCTGGATCTCACCTATGCACATTTGTTGTAGTGAATATTTTTGTTTACTGCTTCTAATCAAGGATTGGATTAAACATGCTTTAAGAAAAACATAGGAAATGGTGTATTACATTAGGGATTATTTAAGAAGAGTTACGGGAAATACTTTTTCTTGGGTGTGTCATTGCAAGCCATTGATATGGATATACCCTCTGAATTTGAAGTTTTGATGTCATAAAAGGAACATTTGTAGTGTGGAATTTTGACTTTGTAGCCCTTGATAAGGCATCGATCCATAAATTTACCTACCCAAGGGTCTAGAGAGAATGAAAATCTAAAGACAAATCAATTGAAATATTTTTTATTCTGTTTGGTTGTAGTATGAGTAGGTCTTAATGCACATTCTCAAATTGAAATAGTGAAGATAATCCAAGAATATTGCTAGTGATAGTGTAATCTTACGCATCTTGGTACAATATATGAGAACATATATGCCTGATATAGTGAAAGACAAATATGTTGATTGCAAATAAGGGACACAAGAAGAAGAGTAAACATAGGTGGAGGCCAAGATATTAGAACAAATTTGGAACATACCAGCCAAAGAAAGAGATTTGGTAATCCAATAGTTAAGAGCTTCTTCTCAATTGTGGTAACAACTTGCCAAAAATTAGAAGAGGATTGAAATGTAAAGGGAATGCCCAAGAAATAGAAAACTTCCCCATGATCAATCCATTTCCATCCAAAATTTTCTAACCAACTTGGCTTGGGAAGAAAAGATTGCCTATAACACTGGGTCTTTCTCCATTCAATGCTCGAACCAAAAGCCTAGAAAAAATATCCACACAATGAACGGCCTACTTGGCATTATTTCATTTCTCAATGAGGATGAAGAAAGAATCATCAGCAAAATGACCATTGACTAGCTAGTGGGAAGATTTGGAAAGAGAAATCCCCTTAACAAGGGTTTGAGAAACTACATGTGCCAAGAGATAACCAAATGCTTTTGTAGAAAGAACATAAATAGCTAGAGAGAGAGGGAAAACTTTGCAAGCCAAAGCATCAGAGAACAACATCTACACAAATTCGATGAAATGAGACCCAAATCCAAGTGCTTGGAGCATGATAATGATAAAAGGATATTCACTACGGTCATAAGCCTTGGAATAATTAATCTTGATGAAAATGGAAAGTTGCTAAGAGTAGCAAGCCTATTCCATCCCTTCCCACCCAACAATAATTTTATCTAGGATATATCTAGATTTAATAAAACCTATCTACTCAAGATGGACCAACTGAGGAAGCATATGTCTAGCTTAAGAGACAAAGCCTTGGGAATAATCTTTTTGGAGACATTCAACAAAGTGATTAGCCACCAATTACAAATATATTTAGGATCACTAGTTTTAGGTATAATCTTAATATTTCCCTTATTAATTAATTTTCCTAAAGAATTGGAAATAAAAGCCTCAAGGTAAACCTTGTGAAGGTCTTCACCTATAGTATCCTAAAAAGATTTATAAAACTCATACAGAAAACCATCCAAACCAAGGGCCTTGTCATTAAACATTGAAAAAACATCCTCCCTAAAGTCATTTTGGTGAGAAGTTGATCACAAAGATATACTGGGAATTGGGAACCTAACAAGGGACCACATTAACTATTGTAACTTAGTTGACCAAGCTAGAGTATACACATATGTAACAAAAAATTTCTCATAGTGTCAAAGAAAATCTTTAAGAATGTCAAGAAATTTGTTCAAAATCTATTCAAGCCGCTCTCTAATTTTCTTAATGGATTGAGAAGTATGGAAGGCATGCAAGGCCTAAATGACATCTTTTTAGACCTTGTCTCCAATCTTGAGCCAGTGAAGTCAAGCTTTGATTTGGGCTCCATGTGTTGTGTGAACATCTACAACCTACTTCTAGTGGTGAAGTTAAGCCACTTGAAGTTGAGCAATGGAATCAAATAAATTTACTTCCAAAGTAGTAGAGGCTTGGTGGAGCTTCAAGGTGGTAGCCTCATAAGAGTGGCAACAAAAAATGGGCCAATTGATAGCCATAATGTGGAGTAAGTGGGAAGTACAAGTTATGGAGTCATTCCACCAAGCTATCTAGTGAATCTCATGCATAAAACTTGGTTCTAAATTCTAGACACATTGAATGTGGGATAACATGGCTTTGTGATTGAGTAATGACGTGTTGAGGAAAAAATACATCTTCATGATCTTGGGTTTAGAAACATTCCACTTAATACAAAACTATTGTTAGGGATTTTATGCAGAAGATATCAATTAAATGCAAATAAAGATTAAATGGAGGAATGAAAAATACATAGAAATAATAACAACGAGATACAATTTTAACATGGTTCACCCAAACTTGGGCTACATCCACCAACAGAGAGTCCAATATTATTATCTAGCAATCAAACCGATTACAACCAGCAATCCTTGCAACTCAATACCACTGCAAATGCTACAATACAATGTCTCAATGGAAACCCTAACCCTCAGCCGCTTTTATCAAGCCTTATGTCGATTACAAAATAGGGGTTTTTATGTCAGCTTATAGAAAAAATAACTCCCGACGCCTTTATAAAATAATAAAATTTGTTTGAGGTTTCGGGGGCGCTACCCTCGAGCCCCTACGGGGGCATTGCCCCTTGACCCTGCCTTGTATGGCGACAGGGAGTGCACCAAGGGCACTACCCCTAGACCCCGCAAGGGGTGCTGCCCCTTGACCCTGTCTTGGGGGCGCTACCCCCAAAGCCCCATTAAATAATTTGGGGGGAAATCGCACCAATAAAAGTGGGGAAAATATAACCTTCGAGTCTGACTAGGCTCCATATAATAACTATAATGGAAAGTGGTTTGAAAGAAAAATGTCTGATAAAGGCTCCATTGACAAAGATTAATAGCTAGAAAAAAAAGATTGATTTGACAACATGGCTCAATCCAAATGCTTGAGTACTCTATCAAGACTAGCTCTCAAGTTACTCTATGTGTACCACATTGTATGATTTTTGGTTGTGGCCAAGATTGGGATCAAAAAGTCCCAATTTGTTATGCATGAAGAAGTAGGCCTTTTTTGCCAACTATCTAGTGCATAGGAAAATCCCCACAATTATCATAGGCCATTTCAACCATATTAAAATCCTTGTACAAAACCCAAGTGTTGGGAGACATTGAATTAGTGATCCATCTCTAGAAGGTAGATCTCTCTACAAAATCATTCAAAGCATAAAGATTAGTAACTCTAAGGAATGATTATTAATGTTGAAAAGAGTCCATAATACTTAGTTGGTAGGGTCACATCCATGGTCAACTAAGTGTCGATGCCATATAGGAGAGAGAAAGGTGATGACACCATCCTGACTTGCTCCATAGTTACTACACAAGAAGTGATTGGAAGGCCAAATAAAATGGCAAGCTACAAAAAGTTAAAAATAAAAAAATATAACCTCTTGTAAACAAAGAATATCCAAACCTAGAAACTAAAGTCAAGCATCATGAATAGAGTATTTCCTTGAGATTTCCATGAGACCTTGAACATTATAGGAGACATAATTCATAAACAACTATCAAGAATCATCTCCTCATTATCTATCTCATCAAGAGTGGAATAATTATTCTATAAAATGGCTTCATTTGAATCAAAACTTCCTATCTAGAAGAGGAGCTAGATTGGTTATCATTTCTTTGACACAAACACTCTCTCTTCTAGTCACCCTAGTAGGCTGTAGGATTTCTGCTACACAATTGATAGAGGGGAAGCATGTTAGGCATTGACAGCTGGTGGTTGAGACAAAACTAATGCCGCTAGTGGAATCCTTACAAATTTTGCCTCATTAGAAGTCTCCCTTGGAGAGGAGATTTTAGGTTTACCTAAATCTGGAGATTTTGAAACACTCTTTGAAGCTTGATCCCCACATATTGAAGACTTCTTGTAGGTTGGATTATTATTACTAGAGCTCTTAGATTTGTGATTAACCACTGTAGACCAACCTTCCTCTTTTTTTGTAGAAGGTAGTGACCCAGAAGTGGGTTGTGTAGAAGGTTTTGGATGAGGAGAAGCCAAAGGGTGGTCTTTAATATTATGTTCAGAGGATTGACACCAATCACAACTATTTGGAAGGTTTAGATAGAGAACACATTGAGTGTATCTTATTTGACCAATCTGGATATCAATAGATTCTTTTAGGTCCTTGGATAAATCCACCTCAACATAGATGTGTTGCTAAGGATGAAGTGAGTAGAACCATTCAGATTCAACCCAAATCATAGAGCCTAAAGGAAAGACTATCTAGATTAGAAAATTCCAACATGGGAAGGGTGACCTAGGGAACTCGACCCAAATGGGGACCCTAGGAAACTTTTCATCAAAGATAACAAAGTCTCAAGTCCTAGTTTTGAAAACCAACAAACAAGAATGGACAAGCCAAGGGCCATGGTTGAGGATGGCCTTAGTATGATTGGCTTTAGCAAAGTGAAAAATGAAAAACCCTTTGGTAAGGTTTTGCATGGCGTCTAGGCCAATCCAATGTGGGACCTAAGCGATGTTGACTTTGTATTTAAGCATGTTTTTAAGGGGGGCCCTACCAACAAAATACCCTGTTAAGGTAATTTTTTCTAACTAGTGGCATGCATTATCCAATTTAGGAATTAGAAAAATAGCATTGGGTCATGTTTTAGGCGATGTACCTTATGAAACACCTTGGGAACAAACTTACTAGGTCACTTGAGTGAGGGTGCCATTATTTATTTACATTGAACCTTCAACCCTAGCAATAGTAGTTGTAGAGGAATGAAAGGTCAAAGCCATTTAAAGGAGAAAAAAATGCTCATAGGCATGGTGATGTAAGAAGTGCCACAATAAATATAAAAATAAGACTCATAATTTCTAAATTATTATGACATAGATGCAAGCAAAGACAAGAAACCCTAGTAGAGATCTATGTATTTTTTTTGCGTTTTAAAGAAAGTAAACTATGAGACATTTTTAAAAAAATAAGAGCTTTTTTCTGCAATGCTATAGGTAGAGAGAGGGTGAAGCCCTTCCCCACCACATGGGGGGGTCATCCCTCCTTATGGAGCATGAACCATGCGGTCTGCAGACCCTATGTATTATTGCCCATAGGGTAGGGTTATGACCCCCTATGGGTAGGGGACGATAGTAGCTCTTGCAGCCATGCCATCACCCCACAAGGCACAATAAAAAAATTGTTTAAATATTTTTTTTAAATAAAATCATAACATATAGATATATGTGAAATAAAAGCCTTTCTTTCTTTATTCCTCCATTTCATTCATTAGAAACAATAAAATAGAGAACCCTCCTTACTAATTTAGAAAAAAAATGCATAACAATGCTCAAGTATCTTGTGTGTGTGTGTATTGTTACGTCATAAAATATCCCCCTAGGACTTTTACCTCCTAAGTTTAGCTCCAAGGTCCCTTGTTTTTTATCATGCATGTTAGAAATGACTCCCAAGACAAAATGCCCTAAAACCCATGTCAAAATGGACTTAAGGAACATTACAGAGCTTAAACTATGACCCAAAATAGGTCCTGGGACAAGGGCACTCACGCCCTTGTCCTGCCCTATTTTGGTGGGGTCCCAAATTTGAATGTCGGCAAAGTGACTGTAAAAGGCCTTCCTTGTTAGCATGTTAAGCTTGAATTACGAAATTAAAGCGGGAATGCATATATTATCATGTATAGGACTTCATGTTTGTAAACTAGAAGATGATTTGGAGATTTTGGCGAACTTATGATCATAGAGTATTCAAGGCATTCATTGTGTTACAGAGCAAAATATTGTTATTGTGTTTGCTATTGTAGATTTGGCTTCATCTTCTCATGGCATGAAAGAGTTTCATCTTCGTGATAGCTACATTTTCGAGGTGATATCTATTTGTGCTTTCAATCAATCATTAATCATTTGTTTTGCCTCTATCCTACAAGGATACGCACTCTTTATCTAACAACAGTGTTGGAAGGCTTGAATGCCATTCTTGGGCTTGACTAAGGCAAGCTCTAAAAACACCACAACCCCCCAACCCCTCTCTTGTGATTGTAGGTAACAAGTGTCAAATTCTGCAGAGTGGAGTTGTAGAGGAATGTTACAGAGCATAAGAATCCTAGATCTGATGAAAAAAAGTAGAAAAGAGCATCTACAGGACTTGGGCACTAGTCCTTGTGTCCTTCAGGTTTGCAGAGCCAGAATTCATCAGAATAGTGACAATCAATATCAGAAAAGATCCAGAAACCCCCGCTAAAAATATTGCCTTGGACTTTGGTGTGAGTTCCTTTGTCCCTAACATTTTAGAGTCCTGAACTTCAAAATCTAGTACGCATCTAATCTTCATTTAGTATCTCTGTGTGCAAGCATTTATCAAAATTCATCTATTTGTTTATGATTTTGCATAATTAGGGTTTTTGAGCATAATTGGGCTTAAATTAACACAATAATCATTAATTTCCAAATTTCCTTATCATTCCAAGCGATAACAAACCTATATTTGAATCCTCTTGCAAAAGTTGTGATTCTACTCTGATTAATGTCCTTGAATGTATGTAGTGAAAGGAGGATCTAACTAAACTATACATAAAATCAACCCTATCCCTCTTTTTCTACATTACATTTTGGTGAACCCATGTTTTATTACATTTTTTACCTTGCTAAGTATTATACTTTAGATTTGCATTCATTCATTTCATTGTTATCATATTGCATTTGAAAATCTACAAAAACATTTGCATCCTAGGCTTGCATTAGGGTATAGTTTGCATCAATTTTATTGCATTTCACCTAATCTCTAATTTTTACATTAGATTTGATATAAATTATAGAAATTCATCATCCTATAATCCTTTACATTGCATTTTCACACTAAAATTGCTAGGGTTTGCTTGAAATTTTGGATTTTTCTCATAACCTAATGATTTAAAAACCTAGGGTTTGTAGTTAAAATCTTGTTTCAGATTTTACTACTCATTTTTGGCACTCATTCAAATCTGATTTTTGATTTTAGTGTCTCATTATTGTGTGCCTTTGCATCTACATCTCAAATTTTGCATTTACACATAGTCAATTTCAACAAAAACTAGCATATTCACTCATTTCTCCTTAAAATTGCACTTGCATTGAGCATTGTAGGATTTTGACATCATTTTTAGATCTGAGATGAGCTATTTCACATCATAAATTTGATTAGACTTCATTCATACATCACTTTGCATAGTTTCATGCCTTAATTTCACAATTAGGGTTTAAAATCCTTGCATTTTCACTAGATTTTGACTCATCCTTCATCTAGATTTGCATGATAGGTGTGTTGTGAAAGATATTTCTGAATTATTGGACTAATAATAAGGATTTAATTTTCTACCCTTCTTCAATTTCATTACAACACTACATCTTTTAGGCAATTACATTAAGAAAAAGTGAAAAAATCAAGCATTTTAGGTCATAAACAAACATAGTTTTGCATACATTTCATTGCATATATATCAAAATCTTTTAAAACTAGATCTTTTACTCATTTGAAAACATACATATATGGCTTCCAATCGCAACAATAATGCTAGGTTCCCTCCTAGACCTTATTTGAAAAGAAAGACCCTTGAACCTGAAATAATATTCACACCTCATGATAAAACATTTGGAGACATTGAGGGGCCTCTTTACATCACAATAAAGGTAATGGAGATCCCCGTGCATGGTACACTTATCAATCCTAATTGTATGACTAATGTGGTAATGGAAGAGTTCCTTCTCTCACATGATTTGATACAAGAATCTTATGAACCTTCGGATTTAATGATCAAGACACATACTGGAGCTTTCATACCTACCTTTGGGAAGATATCCTTATTGGTTACGGTATGTGATAAAGTCATGGAATAATTATTTGATGTCATCCCTTATCTGACCTCTTCCACATAAAACTAGGACATTCATGGCTAAAATCTATGAAGCCTATCCCCTCAACTATTCATAAATGCATAAAATTCCCCTTACATGGACAAGTGTGCACTATTCATCGTAATACATGGCAACCCATGGTTATGGAAAAGAACTTTACTCTTGATTACTTCTGGCCACGACCTAATAGGGAACCCTAGCCATGAAGAGATCAAATTTTCTTAGCATATAGATGATATAAAGAAAAACTTTTATCTAGAGTGGCCGGACCTTCTATTCAACAAGCAATAAGTGAAGAACAACCTACCTTAGAACTTCCTAGATCGAAAGGTAAGGGAATATGCTGAGATTCCTCCTCCATCATACTTACAAGGATTGGGAGGTACTCGTAGAAGTCAAAGCACTTCATCAAAGAAAATTAGATTTGAACAAGCTTCCTCCTCTAAGATATGAAAACCTATTAAAAAAACATGAGAATACTTTTGAAGACATAAGAAATAAGACAAAAAGGAATAGACAAGCAAGAGAAAAGAGGAAGAGAAGACACGCTTTCACACAATGAAATGCACTCCAACAAGAAAACATTCCACCACCTAACATGGAACCAAACAAAGAAAAATTTAAAGGAAAAGAGCTTAAGGATAATGATAAAATCTGGGCTATTGTACCTTATGTACCTCTTTCCTCTAACATTCAAGATTGGGAAGACAATGATTTGCTTGTCAACAACCACTAGTTCAGTTGTGCAAAAGGTAAGTATTTCTAACCCTGGTGGTCACCTTTGTCATAGCATTATTTGCTCGTTTATGTGACCTCTCCTCTTGTGTTGTGATCCCCCGTGATGTGTTATGTGTTGTTTAGGCCTCCTTGGATGACCCTTGATACTCTTGTAAGGTCAAGGATAATAGGAGACCACCTCTATTGTGATCATTCTTCTATTTGTTTCATCATTCTTCTATTATTCCTCTCCTCTATTTTATTGTTGTGTGTCATGCCTTCGGGGCATAGCATTGCGGTTGATGACCTGGGGGCATTTTCCTATGTGAAAACCCTAGGGCATTTATTCTCTTCTCTCTTTTTATTGTTTACCTTCTTCTAGTGATTCTACCTAGTTAGCGGATGACAAAAAAAACATATACTGATACGGACCACATGTCCCTTCATCAAGTAAAGCAAAAATGGACCTAGTCCATGCATGATGATGGGGTTGATTTATATATATTCGACACTTGGCTAGTAGAATCACTCCATGTGATATTTGATGTTGTCTTATCTTTGCTAATAACAATACATCTACTCCGAGCACTTTGTTTATCTTGATTCTCACCTTGGTTACACTCAGTTCTGAAATTTCTACATTATAGCCCCACGGTTATACTTGGCTTCGAAACCCGTAGTATAGCCTTGGCTCTTGATGTGATTATTTGCATTGCTTTCATCATGTGATGTCGTTATTATCTCAGAAATATTTATAACCTCTTTTATCGTTTATCATAGCAAAGTGTGTGTTTGTCGGAACATTTGGCGATCATGAAGCACATGTCACCTTTTGGGGTATGAGCTTTGCGAAAGCTCTTGTTTCCTTGTGTGTTTTCTCTCTACCTCAACATGCTTGATATTGATACATGATATCAACCACCTTAAGGTGGGTGTATATATAAGGTAAGCCTTTTGATGATTTTGGTACTAACGAAGCATGTTTGTAAGCTCTCTGCGGAGGTGGGATGTTGTATCTCCAATGCGAGTGCAAATATTTATCTATATTGAAATCAAAAAGCCCTTTGCGGATGCAAGATATCATGCATATCCTTTTATTCAAAAATCCAGCTATGGAGGCGGGATATCGTGTATCTCTTGAGCTAGTGTACATCCTTTTTATTTCAAAAGTCCTCCGAGTAGGCAGGGTTGGATCTAAGACTATCCTCCCTTAAGAATGTCTTTGGTGGTTGTTGTGGCATAAGCCCAACCGTCAGGTGTGTCTGTAGCGTGCTTGAGATGGTGGGAACTTAGCAATAAGCTCCTCCCATCACCTTGTTTGTCATGTTTTAGACGTATAGTATGTCTTTGGCATGCTATATGGTGCTCGTATTTTCTATGTGTCTTCCATGTGTTTTCTCCCATGTGTAGTTTCAAGGTGTGGCAAAATGCCCCTCCTATGCTTTGGGTTTTGTATGGCATGTTTCCTCTCAAGTTTAGTCTTAAGGGTGTGGCAAAATTCCCCTCCTACACTTTGGGATTTGTTTGGTGTGTCTTCTCCCCCATATGTAGTCTCAAGGGTGTGGCAAAATGCCTCTCCTACACTTTGGAGTTGTTTGTTACATTTTTACTTTCCATGTATCTGCATTCATATATATATGAAAATGAAAAAGAAAATATCAAGTGTATTCTATGTGACTGTTCTTGTGTCTTCTCTGTGTTTTGCGTGTCTTCAATACTATTTTCTCCATGTTTTACATGCCTATTATTGTCTTCTATGTGTTTTGTGTGTCTACAATGTGTTTTCTAGTGCTTACCTGAGACTAGGGGCTTGAAATAGTTCCTCAATCTTTGTGTATGCATTAGCTTTAAGTGTCTAGCGTGTTTTATGTGTTTTCGATTGTACTTTAATGCATGTATGGGTCATAAGATCATACATAAATTAAAGTGGGGGCTAAATGTTACGTCATAAAATGTCCCCTAGGACTTTTACCTCCTTAGTTTAGCTCTCGAGTCCCTTGTTTTTTATCAAGCATCTTAGAAATGACTCCCGAGATAAAATGCCCTAAAATGCATGTCAAAATGAACTTAAGGGACATTGCAGAGCTTAAAAACTAACACAAAATAGGTCCTAGGAAAAGGATGCTTGCGCCCTTGTCCTGCCCTATTTTGGTTCAGGGTTTAAGCTTTGCAATTGTCCTACCCTATTTTGGCGGGGTCCCAAATTTGAATGTTAGCAAAGTGACCATTAAAGGCCTTCCTTATTGGCATCTTAAGTTTGAATTACAAAATTAAAGAAGGAATGCATATATAATCATGTTTAGGACTTCATTTGTAAACTAGAAAATGATTTAGATATTTTGGCGAACTTATGATCATAAAGCATTCAAGGAATTCAATGTGTTATAAAGCATAATATTGTTATTGCAGATTTGGCTTCATCTTCTCATGGCATGAAAGAGTTTCATCTCCATGAGAGCTACACCTCTGAGGTGATATGTATTTGTGCTTTCAATCAATCATTTATCATTTGTTTTTGCCTCTATCCTACAAGGATATGCACTTTCTAGATAACAACGGTGTTAGAAGGCTTGAATGCCATTCCAGGGCTTGATCGAGGCAAGCTCCTAAACACCACAACCCCCCAACCCCTCTCTTGTGATTGCAGGTGACAGGTGTCAAATTCTGTGGAGTGGAGTTGCATAGGAGTGTTGAAGAGCATAAGGATCCTGGATCTGATGGAAAAAGGTAGAAAAGAGCATCTATAGGACTTGGGCACTAGTCCTTATGTCCTTCAGGTTTGCAGAGCCAGAAATAATCAAAATCGTGACAATCAGTATCAAAAAAGATTTGGAAACCCCTGATAAAAATATTGCCTTGGACTTCGATACGGGTCCCTTTGTTCCTGACTTTTCAGAATCCTAAACTTTGAAATTTGGTATGCATCTAATCTTCATTTAGTATCTCTGTGTGCAAGCATTTGTTGAAATTCATCTATTTGTTTACGGTTTTGCATAATTAGGGTTTTTGAGCATAATTGGGCTTAAATTAACACAATAATCATCAATTTCTAAATTTCCTTATGATTTCAAGAGACAACAAACCTATAGTTGAATCCTCTTACAAAAGTTGTGATTCTACTCGGTTTAATGTCCTTGAATGTATGTAGTGAAAGGAGGATCTAACTAAACTATACATCAAATCAACCCTATCCCTCTTTTTCTACATTTTATATATAATAGCACCATATTTTGGTTGAGGAATAAACTCTAAATCTACCTCCATTCCTCACTCCAAATTTGCAAAACAAAAATGAGTCAAATGATAGGAAAACTCTTTTTAAGATAACCCATAAGGATTTAGCACAACAATTGGAGCTACCCTAGATCCAAGGATGATGATAGATCTCATCCAATGGATAAGATTTGATCCTCACCCATTTTAAGAGCCCTAAACTAATTTATTTGAAAACACTTAAACTAATTTCTCTTAAGGTGAAATTAAGCCATGGTGGGGGACCATGTAGTTAGGCCCCCTTGACTTAAGTTACAACTTAAGTCACATTTTTGTGAATAAAGAAATAAAGTAAGCTTATTTCTTATTTTAATTTTGGATTGTCTTTTTTATTATTTTAGTTGTTTGGGAAAATAAATAACCCTTTTAAGTGTTATTTAATATCACTAGTAATTATTGTGCAAAGGTATAGTATCATCACACTTACATTATTAAATATTATTAGCCTATAACCGTAAGGTTAATGTAATGTCAGAAATTGTCCTCCTGTATGGAATCGTACAATTTCCCTCAGTTTAGCTCCTCTTTGGTGACCTCTCAACCTTTTTCTTTCTGACCTTCCCGAAACCCTAATTGACTAAGTCTAGTTGCAAATTATTCACTTTTTGAGGTAACCTTTTGATGGAACTCAGAAAGGGAATTTGAATTACAGGTCCCTGGGACCCCCAAAAAGTAGATCTAAGTGGAAATTGGGGGCTTGGACTTGGGCACCTGTGCCCTAGTCCTCCCTTGTTTCCCGGGATTTTGAATTTTGGTGAGATGTCAGCTCCTGTCGAGTGCCTCAGGATTCCGTTTTCAAATTCTCAGTTTTCATGCAATATTGAGACATTATTTCAAAATTTGAATTTCCCTAAAGCTAGATATAAAAAGACATTGGAAAATCATTTTAACACACACAATTCTCATGCAAGCTTGATGCCAAAACTCTACCAAAATTGCCATTGAAGATCAGTGACTTGTTGAAGCTTTCGAAAGTAGTTTATATTTGCTATCATGGAGACAATGGATGGAGATTAGGAATCAAGATCTTGAGACTATCATGCACTTCCTAGGGTTTGTACACCCTATGTATGAGAGAAGGGTTGAAACCTCCAACATCGAGCTTGGAGATCCTCCGCGAACATTGTTGATTCACCTTCTTGTTCATGCAAGTCTTCATTTGTTTTCATCTCCTTGAGATGAAGTTGCATGTGTTTATTGATTTAAAGCAAGTTGTTGATCTTCCCTTGATTGATACATCTAGAGTTTGATATTTCTGCATACACATTGTTAAGTTTGCACACACTTCTGTAAATATTTATCTTTGGCTATTGTTGAGGTAGAAATACCAAAGACAGGGCTTGACCGAACTCCTATATAGCTGCAACATCTTTCTCCTTCTTTTGTAGGTACAGATCATATTTTGTAGGTTCTGGTAGAAAAAAGCTACAGAAAGGAGGATATTGCAGGTATAGTTGTCATAGACTTTTGAGTTTTTGGATTCTAACACTTGCGGGACTAAAGAGCGGGTGCCCTAGTCCAACTGGGGGCAATTTCTAAGATCTAGAAGCCATTTGGGAGTGTCAGATAGCCTTGCAGAAGATTTCTAGTTTTGAGAACTTTCGGGACTAAAGAGCGAGCGCCCTAGTCCAGTTAGCCCTCAAAATCTAGGTGCAGTCTCTAAAACTCTTTCTCTGCATTTCTGTGATCAATTTTGCCTATTTTATTACTAATTTCTGAATATCTCTTATTTAAGGCATAATTAGGGTTCACTTGGTTTATGAGAAAAACACTTGACAAAACCTTAATTAGGCTCTTGAAATTAGATACCGCGAGCATAAGGGATAGACAAGAAACTCATAGATTGGCCTCACACTCAATCATTGTCCTCCTAATGTTTAGTTTGGTGAAATAGTAGTCTTTAACCTAATTGAGACAAAACTACCAAAATTTACACTAAACATTTTGGTGAACTCGAGCTTTAAAGAATTTGCATCCTTTTAAACTTCAAATCTGTAATAAGTTGCTGTCCTAGAGCATATTTAGATTGAAAAGCCTCTTTGGTGAAATTGCATGCATTGAATTGTAAATCATATTCTTTATCTTTTCACTAAAAGAGTTGGAAAAAATTGTTATTCATTATTTTGCATAGTATTTCCTTTTCATAGGCCATCATTGTTCATTTGAATCTTGGGTAAAAAAGAGCATGTTAAAATTGTAAGGAAATGAGGGCATCTCAGAACGTATTTCTAAGAAAAGTGGTGTCTTTGACAAATTTAAATTCTTTCCAAATGCTTCAAAAACATGCACAACTATGCCTTTAAAGCAGAAACTAACATAGAAAATTTCCTACATTGACCCTTAGAAGAAAGCACAAGCAAACAATATCCAGTTTCAACAGCAGAGACATTAAACATGAAAGACAGAACAAGAACACAGATTTACGTGGGGAAAACCCTTACGGGTAAAAAACCCCACACTCCAAAAGCCCAGATCACCATTGTATTATTTTGCAACAGAAAAAGTAGTTACAATACAAAACTAGCAATAAGCCTTTCATGAAGATTTACATCTTGTTCCTTCTAAAGAATAACTGGCAGTATCCCTGCACAAAGTTCTCCAGCACTTGGTTGGTTCTTCATACTGTGATCATGCCACAAACAACACACAGTACAGAACTACATCTTCTCAGCCAGAACAATTTCATTTGAACTCTGTTTTCATCCTCTTCTCAGTCCCTTCACATGCTGTTCACATGCTGCATACAACATACAGCATAAGACTTCACAGAAGAAGAAAACCAGAGGTCTCTCTCGAGAAGAACTCTCTCACACTCACACCGACCCCATCGATCCCAAAAAATGCTTTAGCAATCTAATCTATTCTTATGCAAATGACTGTTCATTCCAACTGCCCAGCATCGCTGACATCCAACTGTCCAAACCATTTCGCATTTTCGTGAGGACCTTTAGTCCCACATGCATTCAGCATTGGAGGATTTCTAGTTTATATGTCTGATGACACGGTAAGACTATTGTCGGCACTTTTGCCGCCAACGACCCCAGTCTATCCCCATCGGCACAACTCAAACCATCGGCCAACATTCCATCTTTCACTCCAACGATTCCACGTCCCACCGATACCAAAGACAACATGCCTTCATTGGAATAACAGACAACCATCGGATAGACACCCAATTCTCAGACCGACCAAGTATCTCATGCCGACACCAATGCCTCACCAACTTCCATCGGGGTGACAGATGACATCGGAACAACATCCCTAGGATTGGTCGATAGTGTTTCTCACGTCGATGCCAACCCTTCATCAGTATAACATGAAGTATCAGGGATACACCTTCCAGCTGCGTCGATATCAATACTCACTCCGATGATCTTTCATCGGGGTGACTCACGCCGACTAGATCACTTACTCTTCGCTAACCCTGCATCCAACGTCGGTGAGACCAATGCCCATCGGAGAATCTTCCCTAGATCAAGCCGATAGTGAAAGTCAGCCCGATAGCCCTTGGTCGGTGAGACTTCGCAGATTGGCCAAGTGCTCATCACTCCCACCGATACACAAAGTCAAGCCGATGGCCACTACCATCGGTAAGACCAAAGAGATCGGAGTAACAAATCAAAACTAGGCTGACAGAGATCTTCATACCAATGACCATTCCATCGGAGAGACACCTCACATCTTACACCGATAGACCAATGTCACTGCGATGCCAATGAACCTCTGAACTGATGATCAACCAAGGAACCGATGAACCATTTAACCTGTAATTTGAGTCACTAGTACTCAACAAAAATGTCAGATTATTTTTTTCAATATTTTCATGCTTATGATGAGCCATTTAGTTGTAATGACTTTGATATGTTAGATGAAGCCCTTGAGGACTTTATCTCGATTGAACATTCCACTACGGACTCAAATCCGTTGTTATTTCAAAGATTTGTAAATGTGATTTATCTTTCTAAATCTAAAGAAGAGCTTGAAAAACCAAAAATTATGGTCACTTTATGTTCAAATGTGGTGCAACCATCCTCTAAACCTGTGCTAACTGCTAAAGGTTGTCCATATTCTTCTCAACCTCCTGATCACATTTATGATTATACTAAACAAATAGCACAACAAAACTTACAACAAATTAATCATAATGTGATTGCTCATGCATACAACACTCAGAATAATAAACAAAGTACACAACAATCGAGTATTCTAATTTCTTTACCGGCTTCTCAGCCTATGCTTCCTCAAGCACCTCATTTAACATATAAAGGTGGTAAAGACTATGATCTTGTAGAGCAGCTTCGTGCTACTCTTGCAAAGATATCTCTTTGGGAACTTATAAAAACTTCACCTGCTTACCATGGAATGCTACAAGAAGCTTTAAAAAAGGTGATTATTCCTCCTGCTATTTGATGTAGGAGCATCCAGTGGTGTAAGGGCAATCTTGCATCACCCAAAAAGAAGTTAATTCAAAATCATTGTAGCTATTTTCATTTCTTTCCATAATTAGTGTTTCTAGTTCCATAATATCTAGAATAATGATGTAGGACTTTCAGTTTTTCTAAAACTGCTAAAAATAGTAACCTGCCTGTTTTGGAAAGTCTACCTGCTATTTTTGGAAAGTTTACGGTTGCATGGATTGAAGCAAAAACTTGCAAAAAGTTACATAATGGAAATATAAGACCTTTTGGCGAAGGAATCAAGCAAAGATCATTTGTGAGCTGAAAGATATTAAAGTTTTTGTTTTCTGAAAAGCCCCTAAAAATTTTTGAAACAAGATATGAGGCACTAAAACTTCCCTAAACATCCTAAAAAATTGATGGAAATCCATTTACAGATTTCCAGTGTGATAGTTCACATCGCGAGCTTTTCGACGCCTAAAACGGTTCGTCAATCAGACACCCGGATCAAAAGTTATGCTTCCCGGAAGTTGACCTACTTTTCGAGGGAATTGTAAATTTTGAAATTTAGCTGGAGGCCACCAAAATGTGTTATTTATGGCTATTTTGGGAACCCTAGGCGGTAGTAGAGTAAATGGGGCAAGTGTAGAGTCAAGAATAGGTGAGAAAAATAGAAACCCTAGCGGATTTGGGGTTACAGAAGGCTGAAGATTCTAGAGTCTTAAGGTGGGGAAAGCTGTAATGTGTTGCAGCTAGTAAGGGATTCATCCTCTGATTGTAATTGGGATTCTATAATGTAATGAGTTGCCCAGATTAATAAAAGAAAGTTCTATTTTCTGTGTTCCATTTCTGTTGTTGTGTGTTTTGTGATTTACCCCCTTCATCAAGTGGTATCAGAGCAAGGGTTCTTGAGTGTCTAGACAGATCACCGACTATGAGGCAGTTTGCACCAGGACCTGAGGTTGTGGGTTTGCTGTGGAGACCAAGATGCCTCCATGAAGAAATCATGTCAGGAGGAATGCTTTGACAGAAGAGGGTTTTAGAGCCCTGCAAAGGCAAATCGATGCATTGCAAGAGGAGCTACGAAGAGGGTTTGAGCTGAGGATAAGAGATGAAAGCAAAGATGAAGCTGAAGAAGAGCTATCTAATGAAGAACAAGAAGTTGCTAGAGATCTTGCAGAAGTTAGGTTGTTGAGGGCCATTTTGAAGATCAGAAAGAGGTCCAGGATCGAGGTTTCTACATATTCTGGGGATTTGAATCCAAAACAGCTTATTGATTGGATCAATGACATGGAGGAGTATTTTGAGTATGAAGATGTGGAGGACCCAGATCGGGTCAAGTTTGCAAAAACAAAGTTGAAGGGCCACGCCAATATTTGGTGGAAGGAGGTCCAACTAGAGAGCAATAGAAGAGGAAAAGGAAAGATCACCAGATGGGATCGGATGGTGGAGAAACTAAAGAAGTAGTTCATTCCTGTGGACTATGAGATGGAGTTACTGAAGAAGTTGCAAGGACTGAAGCAAGGTAACAAGTCTATTAAGGAGTATACAGAAGAGTTTTATAAGATTACTATCAGGATAGGCCATGCAGAGCCCAACAAGGAGAAGGTAGCCTATTACATTAATGGGTTGAGGCTGAGTATTCAAGAGGAGCTGAGCCTGGTCAGAATGACCACCATAAAAGATGCATACCAATTTTCCCTGAAGGTGGAAGACAAGCTAAATAAAAGATTCAACAGCAAGCAACAGGGAAGAGGTCAAGGCGGAAGGACTGGTGGAAGACCCTATGGGGGCCGAAATGAAGATGCAAAGAAAAGTCAAGAAGCTAGCACCAATCGAAATCAGAGAGGAGATAATACCTACCACCCTCGTGACCAGAACAATGGTGAGCAAAGAGGAAGAGGAAGGGTAGACCTAGGCAAGGACCTGAAAGAGGAGGTTTCAGAGGAACCTGTTTCCAATGTGGAGAAGAAGGGCATCGATCATACGAGTGTGCAACATCAAGGAAGGACAAATAGAAGACCTGAAGGCAATGCACGAGTTGCACATGTAGATGAAGATGCACATTCTGAGCATTTTGAAGATGCTGAAAGGGGAGAAACCCTAGTTGCAGAAGAACCTTGCTAAATGAGGAGAAAGAACCCAATTAGAGGAAGAGTTTATTCCGCACAAGGTGCAAATGTGAAGGTAAGTGTTGTGATATTATTATTGACAGTGGAAGCACTGATAATCTTGTTTCAGAGGAGATGGTTGACAAGTTGAAGTTGACAAGAAGAAAGCATCCACATCCATATTGGATTGCATGGTTGCAGAAGGACCACCGAGCTTTGGTCAATGAGTAGTGTTTAGTGAAGTTCAAGATTGGGGACTACCATGATGAGGTGCTGTGTGATATCATACCAATGGATGCATGTCATATGCTGTTGGGGAGGCCGTGGTAGTATGATAGGAGCGCTGTCCATGATGGTCATGCAAACACATATTCCCTAACAAAGGATGGAGTTCGTCATAAGTTGAAGTCGTTGAAGGAGGTGGAAAAAAAGGTATGTAGTGTTGTCAGAATTTGCTTGGTAGATGGTAGGAAATTTTTGGAGGGTATGAAGCATGAGTGTCATTGCTTTGTATTGATTCCTAAGATTAGTCAAGAGAACTGTGAAGATGTACTAGTAGAAGTTTCAAATATGTTGGAAGAGTTCCAGGACATTATCTCTGATAATGTACCAGAAGCTTTACTACCAGTAAGGAAGATAAGTCATAACATGGATTTGATACCAGGAGCCAGTTTGCCAAACAAGGCAGCCCACAAAATGACCCCTACAGAGAATGAAGAGCTTAACAGACAAGTTCAGGAGTTATTGAGGAAGGGATTGATAAGGGAGAGCCTAAGTCCATGTGTGGTACCTGCAGTACTAGCACCAAAGAAGGATGGAGAATGGAGGATGTGTACAAACTCTTGAGCCATCAATAAGATAATGATCAAGTATAGATTTCCATTACCAAGAATGGATGACATCATGGATTGTTTGAGTGGAGCCAAGTACTTCACGAAAATTGACCTGAAGAGTGGGTATCACCAGATCCATATCAGAGAAGGAGATGAGTGGAAGACAGCCTTCAAGACAAAGGAAGGTTTGTATGAGTGGTTAGTCATGCCATTTGGGCTAACCAATGCACCGAGCACATTCATGCGGCTCATGAACGAGGTATTGAAAGAATTTTTGGGAAGTTTTGTTATTATTTATTTGGATGATATTTTAATTTTTAGTAAGACTTGGGATGAGCATCTGATGCATATCAGAAGAGTTCTGGAGAAGATTAGGGAGGAGAAGTTGCTAATTAATCTGAAGAAATGTAGTTTTGAAAAGGAGTTGGTATACCTGGGATTTGTAGTCTCAGAGGAAGGTCTTAAGATGGACCCAGAAAAAGTAAGGGCTATCATTGAATGGCCTACGCCAAGGAGTGCAACGGAGGTAAAATCCTTTCATGGTTTGGCAAGTTTTTACAGAAAGTTTATCAGGAATTTTAGTAGCATTTATGCACCCCTAACTGAGACAATGAGAGGGGATAGAAAAGAGTTTAGATGGACTAAAGGAGTAGACAAGAGCTTTGATACATTAAAGCAGAAAGTTGTAGAACAACCTGTTTTGGCACTTCCAGATTTCAATAAGGTATTTCAGGTAGATTGTGATGCTAGTGGTAGTGGTATAGGAGTTGTTTTGAGCCAAGAAGGTAAGCCCATTGCCTATTTTAGTGGGAAGCTTAATGATGCCAAGAAAAAGTATTATATTTATTATTAGGAGTTTTATGCAATAGTGCAGGCTTTGAAGAAATGGAGACATTATTTGTTACCAAAGGAGTTTGTTTTATATACTGATCATCAGGCTTTGCAGTATCTTAATAGTCAAGGAAAGTTGAACCAAAGGCACTTAAAATGGGTTGAGTTTTTGCAGAGCTATACTTTTGTTTTGAAGCATAGGAGTGGGAAGTCCAATAGAGTTGTAGATGCCTTGAGCAGAAGCAAAAAATTGTTGACAGAAATGAAGATAGAGGTTGTTGGGTTTGATGAGCTCAAAATTTTGTATCCTAAAGATCCAGATTTTGCAAAGGCCTGGAAATCTTGTATGGAACCTATTACTTTGGACAGAACAAAATGGTTGGATTTCATAATCCAAGATGGCATGTTATTTAGAAGAAGCTAGTTGTGCATTCCAAGGAGTTCCATGAGAGAGAACATGATTAAGGAGAAGCATAGTGGAGGATTGGCTGGACACTTTGGTTGAGATAAGACCATTGCTATTGTTGGTGAAAATTATTATTGGCCACAGTTGCAGCAGGATGTGTAGAAATTTGTGTAGAGTTGCAGAATATGTCAGATGGAAAAAGAAGCAAGTTAGAACACAGGTCTATATCAGCCATTACATGTACCAGAGAAGCCATGGGATGATATCAGTATGGATTTTATTCTTGGTTTACCAAGGACACAGAGAGGACATGATTCCATTTTTGTGGTGGTGGACAGATTCTTGAAGATGGCACATTTTATTCCTTGCAAGAAGACTAATGATGCTATTCATATTGCTGAATTATTTTTCAGAGAGGTGGTGAGACTACATGGTCTACCAAAGAGCATAGTTTCAGATCGAGATACCAAGTTTGTTAGTTATTTCTAGAGGACATTATGGAAGAAGTTGAAGATAGATTTGAAGTTCAATTCTGCACACCATCCACAGACTGATGGACAAACCGAAGTGGTGAATAGGAGTTTGGGTAACCTGCTACGGTGCTTAATAGGAGATAAGCCCAAGGGATGGGATTTGATTTTACCACAGGCAGAATTTGCTGACAACAATTCTGTCAATAGGAGTACTGGTAAATCACCATTCCAGGTTGTATATGGCAAAAGCCTAAGAAATGCTTCTAAATTAAGGAAGTTGGACAAAGGAGAAAAGACAAGTGCTGAAGCTGAAAACTTTGCAGAACATCTAAATAATTTGCATGAAGAGGTGAGAAAGCACATTAATAAGATGAATATTCAATACAAGGCTAAGGCAGATCAGAAGAGGAGGTATAAAGAGTTCCAGGTAGGAGATGAAGCCATGGTTCACTTGAGAAAAGAAAGGTTCCCAATTGGAACATACAATAAGTTGAAAATGAAGAAATTTGGACCATGCAGAATCTTGAAGAAGCATGATTCAGGAAATGCATATGAGGTAGAGCTGCTGAATGGGATCAATATTTCCCCTGTTTTCAACATTGCTAATTTATCAGAATATCATGAAGGTGGAATAGAGGATGGACCAACAGAAGCACAGTGGAGTATTCCAGCATCTACTTTAATGGACGAGATAGAAGAGATCTTGGATAGCCGTGTGGGAAGAAGTACTCGGAATAAGCAATATGAAGAATATCTGGTAAAATGGAAAGGAAGGCCTATTGAAGATTCCTCTTGGTTATCTAAGGCAGAGGTTGACCATTTGGATTTCCCTCACACAAACATCTGAGACGTGACAGGGTCACTTCTCAAATTACCCTGGGTGTCTGATGCAGGAGCATCCAGTGGTGTAAGGGCAATCTTGCATCACCCAAAAAGAAATTAATTCAAAATCATTGTAGTTTTTTTTATTTCTTTCCATAATTAGTGTTTCTAGTTCCATAATATCCAAAATAATGATGTAGGACTTTCAATTTTTCCAAAACTGCTAAAAATAGCAACCTGCTTGTTTTGGAAAGTCTACCTGCTATTTTTGGAAAGTTTACAGTTGGGTAGGGATTGAAGTGAAAACTTGCAGAAAGTTACATAATGGAAATATAAGACCTTTGGTGAAGGAATCAGGCAAAGATCATTTGTGAGTTGAAAGATATTAAAGTTTTTGTTTTCTGAAAAGCCCCTAAAAATTTTTGAAACAAGATATGAGGCACTAAAACTTCCCTAAACATCTTGAAAAGTTGACAGAAATCCATTTATGGATTTCCAGTATGATTGTTCACATCGTGAGCTTTCTGACGCCTAAAACGGTTCATCAATCGGACACCCAGATTAAAAGTTATGCTTCCCAGAAGTTGACCTACTTTTGGAGGGAGTTGTAAATTTCAAAATTTAGCTGGAGGCCGCCAAAAAGTGTTATTTATGGTTATTTTGGGAACCTTGGGCGGTAGTAGAGTAAAGGGGGCAAGTGTAGAGTCAAGAATAGGTGAGAAAAATAGAAACCCTAGCGAATTTGGGGTTACAGAAGGCTGAAGATTCTAGAGTCTTGAGGTGGGGAAAGCTGTAATGTGTTGCAGCTAGTAGGGGATTCATCCTCTAATTGTAATTGGGATTCTGTAATGTAATGAGTTGCCTAGATCAATAAAAGAAAGTTCTATTTTCTGTGTTCTATTTCTGTTGTTGTGTGTTTTGTGATTTACCGCCTTCATCACTATTAAACCGAATGATGTTGTTGCTTTATTACATTGTATGCATGCCACAAAAACAAATATTTTGTTTCAACAACATGAATTGCCATCTCTCAAAGTTCAAAATCAGTATGATCCTTTGATTATCTTTATTACAATAAACAAAACATTGTTTAAGAGAGTTATGATCGATAATGGATCAGCCCTTAACATTTGTGGCATTGATTTATTACATAAGGTTAAGGTTGATACATTTGCAATTAAACCAGAATCATTAAGTATCCATGGTTTTGACAATGTTAGATGACAATCCGTGGGCACAATCACTTTACCTATATAAGTTGGACTTGTCATGGTGCCTACCCTCATTCATGTCATGCCTTGTTCTTTATCTTATAACATGATTCTTGGAAGACCTTGGATACATGCATTAGGAGTAGTTCCTTCTACTCTACATCATTCAATCAAGTTTATATTCAAAGATAAGTTACACACTATTCATGCTGATCCTGAGCCAGATAGTTGCTTACAAATGGAAGTTCATAAGCATGTTGTTTGTCCTAAGACTCTAAACAATCTAAAAATGGATTTATCAACTCCTCTTGCTACTGAAAATGTTATGCAAGAGCCTAAACAATCAAATGCATTTGTTGGTGATTACTGGGGTTCATTAGATTTTACATCTTCCTCTACAGGAGAATACAAACCTAAAAACCTCATCCCCAAAACAACAAATATTGCATCAATTACATCACACACTTCAATTGATAAGCATAAAAATTCTTTGGTAACAAATAAGGATAATACCCTTACTTACACTACTAATTATGACACTTATGAAGCTCCACCTTCCTCTAAGGAAATGATTTCTCTTTATGGTCAAGGATTCTGAATCCTTTATAAAGATTGTGATTATGTAGGTAAAGGTTGTGGTATAAATCAACAAGGAATCAAAGTCCCTATAGAATCTGCTTTGCGCCATTGCTCTAGTGGCATTGGATACAATCCTTTCAAGGAATCCAAAGCCCGTAAATGCCCTACTCTTAATGTGAATACAATATCAACACTTAGTTTGATATTCCCTCAGATGATTGACACTAATTGTCCTCCAGGACCACTCTTGTTCGATGTATTCTCAACAGATGGAGCGATAGTAGAATTCTTGGGCGCTTATGACAATATTCCTCATTATCATCATAAATACGGCCTACCTTATTATTTAAACAACCACTCATATTTCAAAAAAACTACTAGCACAATAAATGCTACTGTAAATCCCAATGGAGAATTTGAAGAACAATTACAATCATATAATCCCTTAGACCATAGTACTATCCTCAAAGGAAAGACTGTTGATGTCATTATGGATAAGGATAATACTAAAAAAGTTCTCCCTATTGGTGATTGTTTAAATATAGAAGAAAAAGAAGAGATGACTAAGTTATTGCATGAATTCTCAGAATTATTTGCTTAGAAGTATTCTAACATGCCTGGCATTGATCCTCAGATTGTAACACACAATATCATGTTGAAACCAGATGTTAAGCCTTTTAAACAGAAGATTCATAAGATGAATCCTAAGATTGCACTACTTGTTAAAACTGAGATAGAAAAGCTTCTACAAGCTGGTTTCATCCAACCTCTTGATTATTCACCTTGGATTTTGAATATTGTTGTCATCGCTAAACCCGATGGTCGTATAACAATGTGCACATATTTCTAAGATTTGAATTTGGCATCTTTGAAAGATGATTTTCTGCTCCCTAATATCGATATGATTGTCGATTCCATAGCTGGACACGAACTACTATCTTTCATGGATGGTTTTTCAGGATATAAACAAATTCTAATAAACCCTCAAGACCAATACAAAATAGCTTTTATAACACCTTGGGGTACATTTTGTTGGGTAGTCATGTCATTTGGACTTAAGAATGCGGGAGCTACTTATCAACGTGCAATGACTCTTATATTTCATGATTATATGCACAATATTTTAGAAGACTACATCGATGACATCTTGGCGAAGTCTATCCAACATAAGGATCACATTACAAATCTTCGACAAATATTTCAACGTATAAGGAAATATAATATGCGATTGAACCCCCATAAGTGTGTTTTCGGTGTGAATAGTGGAAAGTTACTAGGATTCATTGTTTCAAATTGTGGTATTGAAGTGGATACGAAAAAGATCGATGCAATTGTTAATATGCCAATATCGAAGAACATATCTCAACTTCGTAGTTTGCAGGGAAAGATATAGGCCATTCACCGATTTGTTTTGCAACTCATGGATAGGACTCGCCCCTTTACACAACTATTGAAGAAGGATTCTAATTTTTAATGGAATTATGAATGTCAAAAAGCTTTCGATGACTTATAGGATTATCTAGTTAATCCGCCTATTTTACAACCCGTTGTCTTTGATAAACCATTCCTATTATACATCTCAGCATCTAAAAATGCCCTAGCAGCTTTGTTAGCACAACATAATACTGAAGGCAAGGAATGTATTGTCTATTACATCAGTCAAACTTTACTTGATTATGAAGTGTGGTACACTATTATAGAGAAGCATTGCTTAGCCTTAGTGTTTGCAACTCAAAAGCTTAGACATTATCTCTTAAATGTTGAAGTGCATGTGATGGTAAAATTTGACCCTCTAAAACATCTCTTTGCGAAAATAGATTTATCAGGTCGTCTGGCTAAATGGGTCATGTTACTAGCAGAATTTGATCTCAAGTTCATTTCCCAAAAAGTGATTAAAGGTTAAGCATTAGCTGATCGGTTACCTAAGGCTCCTTCACCCTTTTCTACACAACATCGGGACGTATTTCCTGACGACCAAATCTTAACAATCTCTGTGGGTGAAAAATGGGAATTATACTTTGATGGATCAAAATGTCGAACTAGCTCCGAAGCTGGTGTTATATTGATACCCCCCGTAGGCAAGCCGATTCCCCTATCTTACCGCTTAGACTTCTTATGCACAAACAATATAGCTAAATACGAAGCTCTTATTGCAGGACTTCATGCCACATTGGCTCTTAGTATAAAACACATCACAATATACGTTTATTCTCAGCTAATTGTCAAACAAGTAACTGGATCATATCAAATAAGCATGATATAAGCTATCTCACTATCGTGAGTTGGTATTATCTCTCTTAAAATAATTCACATCATATTCAATTAGCACTATTCCCAGGAAAGATAATCGACATGCGGATGCAATGGCAAGCGCAGCTTCCCTTATATCCCCTGATGATTCTCCTGAGGAATTTACTTTCGTTGTTCATAATCTTAAAACACCGACAATTGAATATCCTATAGTTGCGAATACGGAACTCTATGGGAATACATACATTGATGAATGGTTCTCCTATATATTCAATTATTTATGTGATGGAACTATTCCTAATTCAACATCTAAGAATGCCTGAATCCATTTACACAAACTAGCAACGCGATACATTATACTATCAAATGTCTTATACCATCGAAGTTACAATAGTGTTTTACTCTGATGTTTACGTAATTTAGAGATTCTGATAGCTTTAGAAGAAGCTCACTCTGGTGCCTGTGGAGGGCATTTTGGAGGAAAGTCCTTGGTGCAAAAATTGTTACGAATGGGCTATTATTGGCAACATATGGAACAAGATTTCTTTGCTTACGTCAAGAGATGCCTGCAATGTCAATAACACAAACACCTAATCCATGCACCTGCTCAAGAGCTTCATGCCCAGGTATCACCATGGCCATTCTCTATTTGGGGCTTGGATCTCATTGGTAAAATTTCCTCACCCTCCTCTCAAGGGCATACATTTATCATTATCACCACTTATTATTTTACAAAGTGGGTCGAAGCAATCCCCTTGAGATCTACAACCATTGATGTAATATGTTGATTTATACAAGACAACATTATTTCTCGATTTAGAATACCTTCCTCCCTCATTTCGGACAATGGTAAGCCATTTAAGAACAAGGATGTGAAAAAGTTCCTCGAAAAATACCATATACAACATCCCTTCTCTACGCCTTATTATCCTCAATTAAACAGCCAAGCAGAAGCTTCAAACAAAGTTATTAGATAGATTTTATGAAAAACTATTAATAAACATCAAAAAGATTGGCATACTCAATTATCACATGCATTATGGGCTTATAGAATAGCATTCGAATGCCTACTAGTAATAAACCATATAATCTCATCTATGGCACATATGTGATAATGCCCTTGGAGTTAGAAATTCCTTCCTTAAGAATTTCCCTAAGAGACATCATGAATGATGACATGGAACATGAAAAAAGATTACAAGAACTTGAGATGCTTGATGAAAGATGAATTAACACTCTTGAGCACCTCAAGGCTTATCAAAAAGGTGTACAATGATCCTATAATGTGCAAGTCATACAACGTTCATTCAACATTGGAGATCTAGTTCTTTATGAAAATCAACGCAATGTAAACGCACCGCCTAGTGAAAAAGGTAAGTTCAGCCCTAATTGGCTTGGACTATATATAATTACTAAAACCTTTGGATCTGGAGCGTATAAATTAGCTGATGAGCAAGGTACGCCACTTACAAAACCCACTAATGCAGTGCACCTCACAAGATTTTATGCTTAAGAGATCTAATGTTAAATGTCCCTAAGCCAATTTATTATATAGATTAGCTTCAATTTTGACAAAATATTGCTAGTGCATCCTCTGGTACTGGTCTCTCTTAGACTGAACCCTATCTTTGTTAGCTCTCACTTGACGAACCTCACGCAGTAAGAACTCACTGACAGTTGGCTCTCCCTCTGATGTAGGCACCGCTACCGTCTACTCTCGTTGCACCCTAAGCTTAGCTTTGGTACGCTTAGCTCTTTGTCGAAACTCCTCTCTCTCTCTCTCTCATGCAGACTGCTCTAGCATAGCCTCTATAGTGGTCCTATATTGGATGAAAGGCATAAATATCTCTACATGTCACCCAGCGGATGACTGTGGTGAATAACCTACCTGCACTCATTGCTCTTAAATATCTATAGGTACTATGTCTTCTATGACACGACCCACAAAGTCTCGCCAAGCGTCTGTCCCAACTGCAAAATAGAGGATAAGATAGATATTAGAATCTCATATAAAATATCACAAATAATAAACTATAAAAAACATCAAAATAATAAATCAAACCTAACCTGGATCTCCATCTCGCCAGGATGGATCTTGGATCACTGAAGGTGTGATGAGATCTATAATTTGATCTATAGCTAGGGGCACAGACCGAACACTCTCCCCTCCCTCTCTCTAGCTAGGTCTCACATCACCTGCAGGAATAGGACCATGAGCCCTAGACTGCGGTCTCGAGTTAGTCTCCTTGTCAGCGTCTGCCTCCTACTAGTCCTGTCGTGGTCTCGCTTTGAAGACGTACTATGGTGGGACCTCCTTTGACTCATCATCATCATCCTCATTGAGATTGTAGTATCTTGTAAAATCACTAACATTGTCCTCTACCCCTATGTCACTAGCGTGACCGGCCCAAGGTTGGGCATCGCATGTAGGGTGACCAGGAGGAAAGATAGGAGTAAACTGCATTGTGTGCCACAAATTTGATATGCTTAGGTACAACCAACATCGTCTATGTTTGACACCGGCTCTGCATACTCAGGACTCATCATCGCTAAGTGGCACGTCTACTACTACTGCAGGAACATCATGTATATGTCTGAACTGTCGTGCCACCCTATCAAAATAGAACTAAGCCATAACATGATCGAGGCAACTGGCCATCAACTGATCCATCTGCATCCTCACTAACTACCTCTATTGGCCAGGGCATCCAATGTAGCCGCGATATGGTCTACAGATGATGTCGTCAGGCTGTAATCTATCAAAAATAACTCTCCAGTATAGCAGATTCCCGTGCCTCCAACACCTAACTAGTGGATAGGCAAAGACACACAGATGGGTGAATGTTGCCTCTATAGGATAACCCACCGGTCGTGTGCACCTGATGTGCTCAAAGGCCCAAACCTATAGTAATGTGCAGATCATCAGACTATGCATCTCATAGTGGACATATCACCCCAAGTCGTGGTAAAGGTGTGCAAGCATACTGCACCCCCATGTATAGACCGTCTAATGCTCCTCCATCTCCATAATGGTTTGAACGAGACCCCTGTGTAGGTGAGTGCCTCATCCATCTGGCGCAATGGCTAATGCGATTGTGACTATCATAATCCTCCATAGTAAGGGAATGTCACTGCATCCGTACTCTAGAAGTCAGAGTTGAATGTGTCCTTGTTCTACCTAAGAAATAGTGTGACCCAAGCAGTATAGCTGACTCTCCACTACTCGGGCTCGGAGCATCTCCAGTCGTGGTGGCTAATAAGGGTGTCAGCTCAGCATGGTCATCCTCCTATTCTCCTTCTCTCTCTCCTCTACCCTTTCCTACAATGACAAGAAATAAGAATAAGTGATAAGTGACAACTCCCCTTTACATAAAGTAAATGAGTGAGAATTCCTATCCCTAACTAGGTGCAAGATTGATCTCTTTTACTCTTCAGCCCTTATCTCGAGCTGTCAAACTCTGATTTCAGTGTCATTTGTTGCGTTGGAATCCTTGTTCCGTTCTCTTTCTTACCTAATGTGTTATGTCTGAGCGTTGTTTCTTCAAATGACCCTCATGACCCATCTCTCATCAAGTTTCCTTGAAATCGATGTGCGTGGATATCGCCTTGTTTCTACTCTCGAACTAAGAAAGTAGAAACAAGGGGGGCATATATCTCCCTCAATTTCCTCCCTCATAATGTCTCATCACTCAACCCCCTTAGTGTTTTCTATACTGATTCATTGGTGGTGGTTGCAGGTTGATTTGGTTTTAATTTTCTAAAAAGTGTTCCTTTGCAGGTTGTGGTTCCTAACTTTGTGGTCTTGCAAGATTACAGACTTGGGGGCTCCTTCCTTCTTGGTGACAACACTTCAGCTTCCTCTACAGTATCCTTTTGGGTATCCTTTTCATGATTGATGTATTTATTTTCCTTTAGTTGCATATGCACGTAGTGTCATATGGCCACTAAAGTGGGGGCTAAATGTAACATTGGAAATTGTCCTCCTGTATGGAATGGTACAATTTCCCTCGATTTAGTTCCTCGCTTTGGTGACCTCTCAACCTTTTTCTTTCTGACCTTCCTAAAACCCTTATTGACTAAGTCTAGTTGCAAATTGTTCACTTTTTGAGGTAACCTTTTGATGGAACTCGAAAAGGGAATTTAAATTATAGGTCCCTGGGACCCCCAAAAAGCAGATCTGAGTGGAAATTGGGGGCTTGGACTTGGGCGCCCATGCCCTAGTCCTCCCCTATTTCCTGAGATTTTGAATTTTGGCGGGATGTCGACTCCCACCAAGTGCCTCAGGATTCTATTTTCCAATTCTCAGTTTTCATTGAATATCGAGACGTTATTCAAATTTTGAATTTCCCTAAAGATAGATATAAAAAGACATTTGAAAATCATTTTAACACACAATTCTTATGCAAGCTTGATGCCAAAACTCTGCCAAAATTGCCATTGAAGATCAGTGACTTGTTGAAGCTTTCGAAAGTATTTTATATTTGCCATTGAAGATCAGTGACTTGTTGAAGCTTTCAAAAGTATTTTATATTTTCTATCATGGAGATGATGGATGGAGATTAGAAATCAAGATCTTGAGACTATCTTTCTCTTCCTAGGGTTTGTACACCCTTTGTATGATCGAGAGAAGGGTTGAAGCCTCTGACATCAAGCTTGGAGATCCTCTACGGACATTACTAATTTGCCTTCTTTTTCATGCAAGTCTTCATTTGTTTTCATCTCCTTGAGGTGAAATTGCATGTGTTTATTAATTTAAAGCAAGTTGTTGATCTTCCCTTGAATGAGACATCTAGGGTTTGATATTTCTACATACACATTGTTAGGTCTGCACACACTTCTGCAAATCTTTATCTTTGGCTATTGTTGAAGTAGAAATACCAAAGACAGGGCTTGACCGAGGCAAGCTCCTATATAGCTGCAACATATTTCTCCTTCTTTTGTAGGTGCAGATCGTATTTTGTAGGTTCTGGCAAAAAGAAGCTATAGAAAGGAGGATATTGCAGGTAGAGTCATCATGAACTTTTGAGTTTTCAAATTCTGACACTTGCGGGACTAAAGAGTGGGCGCCCTAGTCAAACTAGGGGCAATTTTTAGGATCTGGAAGCCATTTGGTAGTGTCACATAGCCTATGCAGAAGATTTCCAGTTTCAAGAACTTTCAGGACTAAGGAGCAGGTGCCCTAGTCTAGTCAGCCCTCAAAATCTAGGTACACAATCTCTAAAACTCTTTCTCTACATTTATGTGATTAGTTTTGCCTATTTTATTACTGATTTCTAAATATTTCTAATTTAAGGCATAATTAGGGTTTACTTGGTTTATGAGAAAAATGCTTAACAAAACCTTAATTAGGCTCTTGAAATCAGGTACCGCGAGCATAAGGGATAGACAAGCAACTCATAGATTGACCTCACACTCAATCCTTGTCCTCCCAATGTTTAGTTTGGTGAAATAGTAGTCCTTAACCTAGTTGAGACAAAACTACCAAATTTTACACTAAACAGTTAATAATGTTAACCAAAATGATAATGTATACAATTGTTCTAAAATCAACTCGCATTATTAATGTTTTTGTCTCATGACCTAAAAATTGCTAGCATATAAGTTAAAGTCATTAGTATAATGTTGTTATGAAGGCCATACGACATAACATATATTCAAATGGTTAATGCTACCTCTATTGTAAATGTACCTAATCTAGGAAATAAGTACTCCTTTCCACTAGTTAAGTTAATCAACCATTCTACCTAGGGATATCTCAAACCCTTATTGATAAGCCTCAATCATGGTTGAGATGATGGCCTCTCTTACCTAGTGTCTAGTTGTAGTCCATGTCACATAATTGTGTGTCTTCCCTTCCTCTCATATTGTTGATGTGTCCCTCTATGCAATTGAGTTGATGTAGCCACTATGTATGTAAGTGTGTTTCTATTTGTTAAAGTGGCATTTTTTGTTTTTTTAATTGTGGTTCTGGTTGGGTATTTGTGTGTTGATTTTTTAGGCATTACAAAAGAAAAAAGATGAAGGAAAAACTAGAGGATTGGTACAAACCTTAATTGCATATATCAAATCCATCATTGATACATCGATACAACCTTTACAAGCCATTCCATCAATATCTTCAAGCACCTTTGTGGGAGATATAAGCAAAAACACTATTGAGAAAATCAACAAATATCAAATCTATGGCAAGGTGACAGAATCATGGGTTGAATAGATATACCTATATGGATTAAAATTCACTGAAGAATCTAGGAGAATGTCTAAAACAACATAGGAGAAAAATTAAGAAATAGGTATGAAAGCCTAGATAGCCAAAAAGGAAGAAACACTATGGCAAACTATGATCTAAGACCTCCAAGAGATGGAAAAGTAGATGTAAATATTCTTGTCTCGGAAAAAAAAAATTAGTAAAGTAGAAGAGAATGAATCCTTACAATTGTCAAAAGTGTAGAGAGGAAATTATTGGTTCGTAGGAAATCAATAACGAAGTTCAATAAATTGATTAAATCTTGTGACCAAATAAAGTCCAAATTTTGGACATATTTCTTGTCTTTTGATTCTAAAATTTTGAAGGATGATGAAATTGTGATGATTGATATTCATTCCATTAAGAAGAGCTTCCAAGATATGATTGTAGATGAATTGCTTATAAGGAGGCCTTCAATTTAAAAGCCACAAAAAAACTCAGCAGTGTCTCTTTTTCAAATTGGTTGGTTGGCTTAACGATTTATTGGGTTTCCTCAGAAAGATTGGAGAAATAAATGAGACCTTGACAACTACACATCATCAATGTTGTTATACCGACACTTAGTAAATACATAACACCAACTGTCAAGAAATTTAGGATTTATAAAGCGAAGTCTTCTTTGCAATAACCCCAATATTTAGCTCCAGAGACCTTGAAAGAATAGAGTTTGGAAGGAAGCAGATCTTCTTAGCACAATTAATGAAACTTTCCCTCTCTTCTTCTCTTATCTTTCTTTTTATCCATTACTTTTTTAAAATTATAACTTAAGTCATTTTTATGATTTAAAAAGTAAACTTTATCTTAATGACTCAAAAAGAAATAAAGTTTATTTTATTTTAAATGATTATTATAATTTCAAGAATCAGCTACTAGTTAGTTATGATGGAAAGACTATATATACAAGGCTATTTTGTAAAGATGGGAATTTTTTACCCACACAAATTTTGAACAGTGGTTTAAGAGACTTTGATCTCTAACATTTTAGAAATAAAGGAATACTGTTAAACTTTGTGTCACTTTGGTTCCTTGTTTTGTTAGTTTCTATTATGTCAAATTTATAACACCTTTCAAATGTCTTCTTTACATTTTGTGAATGCAATTAGTCATTATTATTAGGAATAAATTGATTTTGCAATATTGAATAAGAAATCAATTATTTTTTGAATTGTGTTAGAAAGCTCTATTAAAGAACATATATTTTCTTATGTTTGATTGTGTTCTTTCTTTTCTGTTTAGTTACACCATTCTTGTAAATCTACACAAACTTATCATGTAAGGTATAATAATTTGCATTTGTACCCTATATAGTAAAATTTACACTATTTTCTTTTGAGAAACCAAACTTAATGCTTCATATCAACCTGTCTAGGGTTTCTCTTTTGTTTTTCCAATTTTAAGTTTTATTTTACCTTTCATATTTTGAGGTTAAAAATACACAAAAATCCATAAAACCCTATCATATGAGGGAGCTACCCCTCTCAAATACAGAGGAAAATTGTTAACCTAATAATGATTTCTCTAACTGTTAACACATTTGTTGTTGATATTTCCACAGTCCATGATGCTAGAAAAAGCATACACAGTTTAATCCAGAAGCATTAAAATTCTAACATTTGTTGTTGCCACATAAAAGAGTTAAAACATAATATCCACTACAACATCAACAAATCTGTTTGCTAATAGGGGGCAAGATGGAACATGAAGAGGAGAGGAGAGGGGGTGAGAATCACAAGAATGGGCCAAAGGATGGTTAGAGGGTTTATATTTATGAACTAGATAATTTTGATTAGACGCCCCTTTTTATGATATTAGTAGGCATTGGGTTTTTAATTTAAGGAAAGGGTTGATCCATTTCAAAACTAGGACCATATAGTTTGATACTTTCAAGTAGAGGTTGGGTATGGTCAAGCTCAACACATGGGCATTTTACTCTCAAACCAAAGAACATATCAAAATTGTGTTTGTTGTACCATATTTTCAACCTAATTAGGTGGTTATCTTTCAAAAAGGGTCTAAAGGCTAGATTCAAAAAATATAAATTCAACCCACATTGGCTAAAATGAGAGATGCATTTGCAAGATGGAACTCAAAGTTCCAAGGAGGTAACATATGTATCCACATAAAACCCATGTGCCATATTGGAGGGTTGTTTTCCATGTTCGGGATAGCCAAGCATACAAGAAATGTACCCCTTTCCTAAGCTTAGAGTGGATTGTAAACCTCGTCCCTAAATTTCCTAATTAGTCTTTGCCCATTGATAAAATTCTTTTGTGAGGTATCCCATTTAGAAAAAACAAGATAATGGTGTGTTGCTTATTTTCTAAAATCACATCAAGAATTTCATTCAAAGAGTTGGAATTTGAGAGCCTTACCTCTTGAATTGCATTCTAGATGAGAGAATGTGTGATTGCTCACATGTGGGGCCATAGTAGAGATTTAGCATTGTTGTTTTTTTTCATTTGGTTGGTTTGGCTCTATAGTGGTGTTATCAACAAAAGTAGGGTTTGTAGATGATTCAAAATGGGTTAGCATTTCCATTTCAAGGGGAAATATACTTGTCTATAGTGTTATGCATAGAGGGAAAGGCAATCAAGTTGGTCAAACGACACATAAATGAGTGATACAATGGTGGCAAAGAGGGTGAGATGGCCTAGTGTAGGCTTGTGCTTTACTAAGGCACAAAGGAGGACCAACAACATGCCTTAACCTTGAATCACATTTTAGGATGGAAAAAATGTTTGATAAATGAATATAATAAACCCTAATTACAATATAATAAACATTAAATTTGCATAGCTCAAATCTTGTTTCTCCTTTTAAATGAATCTCCACATGGGTTAATATCAAATTTCGCTCATTTTCATCACATAAATAAAAGCTTGCGTACTTGAAAAATCCATGTCAGACATTATTTTAAGCTCTCTTAAGTTTATTTTTATGAGTTGAGCACTTAATTATGGAGACGAAGTAAGATACAAATTGATAAAGAATTTTAAGTGTTGTATTCCGAGACGAAATGCATGCGAGTAATATTGAATGAGACTTGTTGAACCCTAGAATATAACCACTCTCAAAACAAACAAGATAACTATGAATATGAATATGGAGACAATAAATACCTAATGGATTTGCCATTGTGATAATGTTGAATGTTTGAAATGATGGAATTGTGAGAGAAGCAATTGTTTTCCTACCTATACAGTGGCGAACTTTGACAAACCCAACAATTCTACCAAGTTGCTTTCGAATTCTTCTTACAAGTTGGATTGCCATTGCTTATTGCACTCTTATTGGTTCTTACATTTGAATTCATCAATAAGTATAATAATAGGTGCAAAGATTTTATAGAAAATAGGACCGTTGAAGAGGGAATAGCAAGCACACAATAATTATTATGAATAATGTCTTTCGTTACTTTATTATACTATTATGAGAGCTAAAGTCAAAAATAGCATAAGCCAATCTTTATAGTGCTATAGTCACTTTCTCTAGACGTGTCGTCTTTTAATGAAAGAAGAATAATTATAGTGGTCATATTTTCTAGTCATACTTTATTAATGGAGTGGGTCTTTCATAACAAAGTATAACCAAGAACTTGCTTACCTAAATATAAATGATTATTTCTTGTCTATAATAAACAAATGGTTATGAGCACTTCATTTAGATCAAGATTTGAGATATGTTTTTATGATTTTATTAAAAGGTTAAACAATATATCCTTTGACCTTTCATAATATCAATCATACCATTGTTTTCTTCTTTATATCGTTGCTTCCAAATTACCTAGACAATGTCACGTATATAATAAAAAATGAAAAATAAAATAATTTATCGTCTTTAAAAAAGACATATAATATGTTATGTAGTATGTGAATACATTCAAACTCAGGGAAATACTAATCAATTAAAATATTCAATATATAATATTAGCATTGTGTCATTAATATCTTAAATTGAAATGTGAAACTCTAGTAAAATCTCCCACCAAATTGTATTATTATCATTCATTTAAAATCTCCCCTATTATTATTGTTATCCTTGCAATTATCTTAGGTGACATTATCTACCATGCATATTACTATCAATGCCTTACCATTGTAATTGGTACATGTAATAATCAAATGAACATCTCAATAAAGAGCATAGTGAAAGTTATTTGTTAGCCTAACAAATCTTTTTGAGTGAGTTTGTTACTATACACATAGAACAATATTATTTAGCATGATGCCTCCCTCATAAGATAACACATCATCTCTTCATCATCATTATAGGGACCATTGATTAATAGGTGGAATATTTCTTACTAACTAAATTGTAAGTCTCATCTTTATGGAGACCAACTTTTGGTTATAAGGGCATAAGTTCCACATTATCATTACTATTGTCCTAACCAATAGAATTGTCATGTGCACCATACATAGAGTATAGTAATTTAGACTAAAACATTAGTTTGAAATTTTCGGGATAAAAACACACCTTACAAATATATTTAAGAAAAATATAAGCAAATTAAATATAATAAAACCTTAGATAAAGGGTTGCAATAGATTATAAGATAGGTTAAAAACTTTAAAATTAAGAGTGAGAGGACTTAGATAAATTTAATGGTTGACAAGGAGTTGTTCACTATTTTAATGATAACTTTTAAACCATAGCTCATAATCACATACATTTAGATGCATTACAAGTAGAACAATGAAATATGAAAACAGTTTTCATTCAAAGTTTATGCTAGAATGTGATCATGTCATGATTTTGTATAGATTATGTGATTCTATATTGGTTGGTGTAAGATTAGAAATTACATACCTTTATTGTGTTTTACATTTTAGCTTGTGTTCTATTTTGTGCTTTTTTCCCTTTTTAACCCTCTTTGTCTTCTTCCTATGTCTTGTCCTAGAATTCTCCCTTGTTATCCTTTCTCCTTTTCTGTGTTGTCTTTTTAATTTGATGTTCCCCTCTTCTTTTCCCTTCCTCATAACCACCCTTTCCCCTTTGACCAAATCAGTTAATGAGATCCTATCTCCTAGGCTAAGTGCAAAATCACCTCTTTTAGACTCTTAAATCATCCATCTTGAAGCTTATCTCAAACAATAACCACTACCTTTAGATGGACTCCTTTACCATTGATTTGTAATAAATAATTTGACCTCCTTAAACTCAAATACCAATCCTCAATGATGGTTGTTAAATGCTTACCCTAGTCTTTTTAGCCAATCATAACTAGCTTTTTATAAAAGAGCATTTAATTGGGTTGCTTAGAGTGAGCTAGTTTCCCTCAAATTATCTCAAAAATTTCATAAAACAAGACTTCCTTTATCTCATTTCAACATTGTAGATACTATGTTTTCACTTTAGAGGAATTTTTTATCTATTTTCTCTAAAAGAGTGAGGGTATGTTAGTGGCTACTATATTTCTATAGTGTGTTAACTTGGATATCAAAGGCTACAACAAATTTTTAAAGCATTAAACAACTTTTTCAACATATCTCTTCAATTTTGGTGTCCATTTTCTATGTTTTGGACTAATTTAGAAAGGTTCCCATTTTATTTTGCTTACAAACCATTTCCATTTCCTTTCTTATCTACATGATCTTTCTCCAATAACTACAACAAATCCCTATGATTAGCTCCCTTTTTTGCTCCATTTTTTGCTTCCACCCACTATTTTAATGTATTTTTCTCCATTTTTTTGAAAAAGTCAGCGCTATTTATCGGGATTGCGTTGTTTTTGGTGTTTTTTGCGCCAACCAAAATAAGTCAACGCTAAATTAGGCGCAAATTAGTGCCTCAATTAGTACCTAACTTAGCACCTACTTTAGCTCCTATTGTAGTGCCTAATTTAATGCAACATTTAATGCCTGGTTTAGCACCTGTTTTAGCGCCCACATTAACACCTTATTTAGCGCCTTATGTAGCGCCTAAATTTAGCACCTGATAGAGTGCCTATTTTAGCGCCTAATTGAGCACCTAATTTATGGTTACTTGGGTTTAGGAGTATTATTTAGGGTTTAGGGTTTATGGTTTTGGGATTAGGGGTTAAGGTTTAGAGGTTTAGGGTTTAGAGTTTAGAGAGAGATAGAGGACCAATAGGGAGATATAGAGGAGACTAAGGGGAGAGATAGGGAGATAGAGAGTGAGGGACATGGACAAAGACATAGGGAGAGAGATTGAGAGGTAGAGGGACAAAGGAGATAGGGAGAGAGTGGAGAGATAGGCAGATATAGGTTTAGGGTTAAGGGGTTTAGGGTGTTTTATCAGGTTTAAGGGTTAGGGGTTAGGGTTTAGGGGCATTATTTACGGTTTAGGGTTTATTGTTTAGGGGTTAGGGGTTCAGGTTTAGAGGTTTAGAGTTTAGGGTTTATAGAGAGAGAGGAATGATAGGGAGATATAGAGGAGACTATGGAGAGAGATAGGGAGATAGAGAGTGAGGCACATGCACATGGCCAGGGACATAGGGAGAGAGATTGAGAGGTAGAGGGTGTTGCAAGTATGGCCCTACCCGGTGTTGTCATTGATGTCAACATACTCATGTTGCATTGATGGCAAGGATTGGATGAGTTGTGTGCTAAGGCTATTGAGAAAATTAGCCCTATTAGAAATAGAGAAGAACAGTAAAGATAGTGAGGTTCTATGAAGTAAAGATTCCAGTCAGTTGAAGATCTGAGTATGTGCATCAAAGGGTTTGTAGATATGTGTCTAAAGGTGCTCCTGTAAAGATTTCAAAGATCTGCATGAAGATTTGAAGAAGTTATGGCCATATTGTTGGATCTAGGGCATACAACTGAGAGGGGGGGTGAATCAGTTGTATAAAAACTTGCTCTTACTTCTAACACTTGATTCTTCTTTGTTAGTTAATAGCATATCAATTAACCATCCATAAAAGCATAATGCACAAACACAAGAGCAGATAAACATCAACACATTGAACATCAAGATTTTGATGTGGAAAACCCAGTTAAGGGAAAAACCACAGGGTGATTAACCCAAGGATTATTCTCTGTTAGAAGAATAAGAAAAATGAATGGCACATGCCAATTAGGGCTCACTGCCTGAGCACACTGCTCACAAAGAGGCACACTGCCTACAAGGAGACACACTATCTACAAAGTGATAAGAATCACAATCTTGAACTAGAGAATGACATCTTTACCATGTCTGGATCAGTTCCATTTAAGCCCAAAAACCCATGCTCTACCTTTCGCACTTCTCTTCGCTATATCATACTCATCCCCACAATCCACACCTCAAAATGAATTCTCAAACACTTATTTATACAAGACATCGACTTAGGAACAATCATCTAAGTCAGCAAACATCACAATAACATCCACAAGGCGTGTAGAACATCCGGTCGGCCTGTTACAGGAAGAACACTAACAACTGGTAGCCATAACATCAAATCTAACTCTAACTTCAATGCGGACCGCCAACACAAACTAGATATGATCCAATGATCATCATAACCTTCCCTGAATCATCAAAAACATCCGCACTTCATCAGCTTACTGAAATTCTTCTCTTCATCATCCGGTACTTCAAGAACACAGTCTGTCGCCACTTTCATAATGCAAAAGGTACTTCTGGACCTCAAAATCATACACAACTCGAGATGACACATCATAAGGACATCCCAAACACTCCTTCCAATCCGCAGATTAGGATAATACAAATCTGGACCTCACCGGACCTTTCTGTGATCCTCTGTCACTTCTGAACACTTATCGGAACCGGTTCCACATAGACAACCACAACTTCTTCAGATCTTCATACGGACCTCTGAAATCTTAGCTGAAGCATCTCAAGACTCATATCTACAAACCCTTTGATCCGCATCCTCTGGTTCTCAACCTATACAATACATTTGCCTTCTTCTCATCACTATTCTTCACTGTTCCAGATGGAGACTGATTTCCTCAATAACAACAGCACACAACTCATCCAACCCTTCTTACCAATGCAATATGAGTATGTTGACATCAATGACAACACTAGTTCATCTCATACTTGCAACACATATGAGTAAAATTGGTTCTGGCAACTGTTCAGAGATGACAGAGTGGCTCAAATAGGTCCGGTGAGATCCAGAAATGCAATATCTTGTTCTGTGGATCTGGTGGCATGTTTGGGAAGCTAATGTGAATTGACAAGTTGATTGGTTCATAGTTTGGAGGTCTGCAAGTGATCCTTCCAGTACACCCCGGTTGCTAGTTTAGTTCTAATCTACCTCCCAGAAGCCCAACAAATATATATTGCCTCCCACCCACCCCTGCATTGATAGCAAGAGCGCATAAATGACCTTCAGACCATGAGGGGTTTAGAGAACAGTGTTCTTTCTATGGACTGATGTCTGCAGGTCTAGAAGAAGAGGATCGGGGATATGCCGGTAATGAGAAGGAGGAACCGCCATGAAAAGATTCCTCATGTAGAATCCATAGCAGAACTATGAACGGAAGCTAGCAATCCGGACCATACCAAAAATGTTCCTAAGACACAGCATGAAAAAGTAACAATATTGGGGAACGAGGTCCAGAGATAAACTTTGGGTAAAATGACTGGATGAATATGAGCTGTGGCTAATACCCAAGGCATGGGAGAAGCATTTTCCACGGGATCCCGAAACCACCGGCCACCCCGACCCAATTCATGATGAGCCCACCAACTCCCTGGCAAGATGCCCAGTAAGCAAAAGTGGTGTAGATGTCCTTGGTGATTCAAGCAATCTTGTGGAGATCTCCAAATTGTGTCCAGTTCGTGTTGCTGGTCTGCATTGAAGTTTGAGCTCGTAATTGAAGATTTACCTTTGGGTGATGATGTTCTTCCCAGTCTTGGCCGATCAGATGTTTTCACATGTTGCGGATGATCTTGAAGATGTTTTAAGAAGTATGGCGTGTTCCTCAAAGAAGATTGAAGTCCCAGTTATGCGTGGCCGACAGGGTAGTGACGCGCATGAAGTTTTTGTAATAAGTCAAGTTATATTTTTGTAATTGCTTTGTAATGAAATAAAGTATGTGTTGTGCCGACTTTGATGATCATCCCAAAGTTGATGTCATGTATAAATAAGATTTGTGAAGATATTTAAAAAGACATCTGTAATGATGAGAAAGTGATAGAGAGGAGAGGAGTGAAAAGCAGAGTAGAAGTGTTGAGCTTAAATGGAACTGTCTCAAGCATGGTGAAGATGCTAATCTCTAGTTCAAGTATGTAATATTTATATTATTCTATAGACAGTGTGTCTCTTGTAGGCAGTGGGCCTCTTGTGAGAAGTGTGATCAGGTAGTGAGCCCTAATTAGCAAGTGCCAAATCTTATTCTTCTTATTCTTTTAACAAAGAATACAATCTTGGGTTAGTCATCTTGTGGTTTTTCCCTTAACTGGGTTTTCCATGTTAAAATCTAGATGTCTTATGTGTTGAATGTGTTTCTGCTCTTAAGTTATTGCATTATGCTTCCATGATTGAATCATTATTATGTTGTTGAAATATAAGAAGGCTTCAAGAATTTAAAGAACAAAATTTTTGGTGACAACTGATTCACCCCCCCTCTCAGTTGCCTGTCCTAAAACCAACAATTGGTATCAAAGCTAAGTTCCTCTAAAAGAGCTTAACTACTGGAGAAGATCCAGGATGTCTTCCTACAAGAAGGATAGTCTAAAGTTTGATGGAACAAGCTACTCTCTAGAAAAGCCACATGGAATGTCACTTGCAATGTATGGGATTTCAATATTGGAACATGACTATAAAAGAGTATATTCCTCCAAAGAATGGTCTGACAACTCTAGATGAAATCAGAGATGTTGAAGATAATCTTCAAGCTAAAGAAGCCTTACTAAGTGCCTTATCTGATACAGAGCTAACAAATGTTATGGATTTAAAAACTGCATATGAAATTTAGTCTAAGCTGGAAATTCTGCATGAAGGAGACAAATATGTTAAATGTGCCAAGCTACAAAGTCTGAAAGGAAACTTTAAAAACTTGAAGATGAATGAAGATGAGAATATCACTACATTTATGCCAAAAGTAAATGAGCTTGTTTGTGGCATTAGATGTGTTGGTGGAACTTTGGATGAAGATGAGATTGTTGCCAAAGTTCTCAGATCCTTACCTCCTGCTTACAAACACAAGGTTGTTGCTATTGAGGAATTCATATATTTATCAAATATTACAAGGGATCAATTGGTTGGGAAGTTAACTGCATTTGAATTGGCTGAGTTTGGAGATGCTCCTCCCAAGACTGAATCTGCATTCAAAGCTAGTAAGAAATTATCATTGTATGAAAAAGTAAGAAAAGATCTAGAAGAAGATGAGGTAGAAGCTGCTCAAATTGAAGCCCATATTGCAGAAAGACTGCCCAGAGGATCTAGTAAGTATGAAGGAAAATTGCCCTTCAAATGTTTCAACTGCAACAAGGTTGGTCATTTTGCCTCAAGATGTCCAGAAAGATTTTCAAGGCCAAATCCTAATAGATCAAGATTCCAAAAGACTTGTTACTATGTTCAAGAAGATGATGATGATGAAGGAGTAACAAATGATAAATATGAGATAGGAAACAAATCTGGAAGTGACTGGGTGTTTATTTTCATCAAGGAAGAAGATCTAATGCCCATTGAATCTGTCAATCATAAAATGGTAGAAAGGGCTCTGGCTGCTCAAGTTGAAGAAAAAGATGAATGGGTCATTAACAGTGGATGCTTCCACCATATGACTGGTGATAAGAACAAGTTCATAAATCTCAAAAGATATGAAGGATTTGTAAAATTTGGTGATAATTCTGTTGGCAGAATCAGAGGCAGAGGAACTATTTCTTTTGATGGAAAGAACAAAACTAGTGATGTTCTATATGTTGAAGGTCTGAAGCATAATCTTCTTAGTGTTGGACAGTTGGTGGACAAAGCCTATGATCTGTGATTCAAAAATAGAAAATGCAAGATCTTTGAAAGTTCTGGAACTGAGATTGCATCTGGTACTCAAACAAAAGGTAACATCTTCCACTTGGTTGGTACTAGAAAAAGTTGTTTATTTGTTCAAATTGATCAGAGTTGGTCATGGCATAGGAGAATGTGTCATATAAATTTTGATAATATCATCAAGATAAGCAACACTCAGGCTGTAAGAGATCTTCCAAGACTGGTGAAACCTACTAACAGTTTGTGCAAAGAATGTCAGTTGGGTAAGCAGAACAAAGTCACATTTAAAGGTAAGGAACAACTTCTACCGGATTGTTGGACTTGGTACACACTAATCTATGTGGACTGCAAGAATCAGGAGTCTACAAGGTGATAGATATTTCATGTTACTAATTGATGACCACTCCCAGATGATGTGGGCGACTTTCCTGAAAGAGAAATCTAAAGCACTTGAGAAGTTCAAAATATTCAAGGCTATGGTAGAAAATGAAACTAGGCTAAACATAGAATGTCTCAAGTTTGATAGAGGTGGTGAATTCACATCTGGAGAGTTCATAGAATTCTATGAGAAACATGGGATAAAGAGATAGTTATCTACTCCAAGGACTCCACAGCAGAATGGAGTAGTGGATAGAAAGAACTGGACCATCTAGGAAGCATCTAGAACCATGATGATGGAAGTAAATGTCCCTCAGATCTACTGGAGAGAAGCTATAAGCACTGCTGTCTATACTCTTAATCGAGTACAAATCAGAAGCAATACTGGGAAGACTCCTTATGAACTTTAGTTTGGCATCACTCCTATTGTGAATTATTTCAGAGTCTTTGGTAGTAAATGTTATATCAAAAGAGATGAATAGCTTGGCAAATTTGATGCTAGAAGTGATGAAGGAATATTCTTGGGTTATTCTACTCAAAGCAAAGCATACTGGTGTTATAACAAGAGATTGAGAAAGATTGTAGAAAGCACAAATGTGAAGGTTGATGAAGGGATTGAAAATCCCTTAAGGTTTTATGAGTATGAAGCAGATGATCAGAATGATGTTTTGGTCCAAGAAGAATAAGCCACAACTGCAGTTCAAATTTAGACTAATCTGGAGAGTCCTAAAATACAGGAAGAAGAGATAAGTTTGAATGAACCTATCCAAGAAATAGAAGTGCAAGAAATTCCTAAAACTCCCAGGTATGTAAGATTGAATCATTCTAAAGACCAGATCATAGGAGATAGAAGCAAAGGTGTTCAAACAAGAAGAAAGATTCCTCAAGATTCAGTGAAGTATTGTCTGATTTCAAAGGTTGAACCAAAAATAGTAACTGAAGCATGCAATGATGAAAGCTGGGCTAAATCAATGGAGGAAGAGTTCAGGCAGATTGAAAAAAATTACACTTGGGATCTTGTTCCCAAACGTAAAGACAAAAATGTGATTGGGACTAAGTGGGTCTTCTGGAATAAACTGAATGAAGATGGTGAAGTAGTCAAAAACAAAGCCAGATTGGTCTGTAAGGGTTATTCTTAATTAGGAGTTGACTTTGAAGAAACTTTTGCTCTAGTGGCAAGAATTGAGTAGTCAGATTATTTCTTGCTTTTGGTGCCTTCAAGGATTTCAAAGTATATCATATGGATGTCAAGTCTGCCTTCCTGAATGGTGATTTGGAAGAAGAGGTATACATTGAGAAACCAGATAGATTCTAATTGTCTAATCATGGTGATATGGTCTGCAAGTTGAAGAAAGCATTGTATGGACTCAAACAAGCCTCAAGATCCTGGTATGAAATATTGGATAAACATATTTTGAAGATTGGTTTCAACAAAGGTACTACTGACAGTAACTTGTACTTCAAGATTGATCATGAAAATATCTTGATTGTTGAAGTATTTGTTAATGATATTATTTTTTGAGGAAAAGATAGTATGTGCAAGACTTTTGCAAATCAAATGAAAAGTGAATTTGAGATGTCTATATTTGGGGAAATGAATTTCTTCTTGGGTCTGTAAATCACTCAAACAAAGAAAGGAATCTTCATATCACAAACCAAATATGTGAAAGAATTGTTGAAGAAATTTGGGATGGAAGATTCAAAGCCAATGAATACTCCCATGGCAACCAGGTGTAAACTGAGCAAAAATGATGAATCTCCTAAGGTTGATCAAAAAAAGTACAGGTCAATGATTGGAGGACTACTATACCTTACTCAAACTAGCCCTGACATTATGAATGTTGTTGGTTTTGTTGCCAGATTCCAAGTTGATCCTCGAGAGTCTCATGTCATGGCAATCAAGAGAATTCTTAGATATCTGAAGGGAAGAGTTAAGTATGGCTTATGGTATCCTAGGGATCATGATTTCTCTCTTCATGCATATACAGATGCTGATTGGGTAGGAGATGTGGATGATCAGAAGAGTACCAGTGGTGGTGCATTCTTTTTGGGGAAAAGGCTGGTTTCTTGGTTGAGCAAGAAACAAGAGGCAATATCTTTGTTCACTACAGAAGTAGAGTATATTGCAGCAGCAGGTAGTTGCACTCAAGTATTGTGGATGAAGCAAATGCTAAGAGACATCAGAGTGGAGTATGAAGAACCTATCACAATCTTTTGTGATAACTCAAGTGCAATAAATATTTCAAAAAATCTGGTGTTGCATTCAAAGACAAAACATATATCCATCAAGTTTCACTTTTTGAGAGAGCAGGTGAACAAGAATGAAGTCATATTGGAGTTTTTGCCCTCAAAGGATCAGATTGCAAACATTTTTACTAAACCTCTACCTAAGGACTCTTTTGAGTATCTCAAGGAGAAGCTAGGGGTTATTACCCCTTTAATTCTGAATTAAGGTGCACTGATGTGCATCAGTCTGGTGGATCTCACAGTCATATCATGTGGTCCAGATTGATGATAGGAAGCTGCTACTCAAGGGGAGCAGTTTGTATGATTCTGAAGTATGATGCAAGTATGTGCCCTTTGCCATTAAGGTCAAAGGGGGAGCGAAGACATGTGAAAAACAAAAGAGATTGCTGATCAAAGGGGGAGAAATGAAAAAAGAAAAGATATGTGAATGATTGATGTTGTTAGGGGGAACCAGTGAAGAGAAGCTCTTATTTTGATGGTCAAAATAGTTTTTCACATCATATGTTGCCATCAATGACAAAGGGGGAGATTGTTGCAAGTATGGGCCTAACCAGTGTTGTCATTGATGTCAACATACTCTTGTTGCATTAATGCCAAGGATTGGATGAGTTGTGTGCTAGGGATATTAAGAAAATTAGCCCTATCAGAAATAGAGAAGAACATTAAAGATAGTGAGGTTCTATGAAGTAAAGATTCCAGTTAGTTGAAGATCTAAGTATGCACATTAAAGGGTTTATAGATATGTGTCTGAAGGTGCTCCTATAAAGATTTCAAAGATCCGCATAAAGATTTGAAGAAGATATGGCCATATGAGTAAAACTGGTTCTAGCAGTTGTTCAGAGATGACAGAGTGGCTCACATAGGTCTAGTGAGATCCGTAAATGCAATATCTTGTTCTACAGATCTGGTGGCATCTTTGGGAAGCTAATGTGAATTGACAAGTCAATTGGCTCATAGTTTGGAGGCCCGCAAGTGATCCTTCTAGTATGACAGTGATAACCAGCTGTGTTCTTGAGGTTTTAGATGAAGATGCAATAATTGTAGTAAGCAAAAGTGGTATAGATGTTCTTTGTGATTCAAGCAAGCTTGTGGAGATCTCCAGATTGTGTCCAATTCGTGTTGTTGGTCCACATTGAAGTTTGAGCTCGTAATTGAATATTTACCTTTGGGTGATGATGTTCTTCCCAGTCTTGGCCGACCGGATGTTTTGCACATGTTGCAGATGATTTTGAAGATGTTTTATGAAGCATGGCGTGTTCCTCGAAGAAGATTGAAGTCCCAGTTATGCGTGGCTGACAGGGTAGTGACGTGCATGAAGTTTTTGTAATAAGTCAAGTTGTATTTTTGTAATTGCTCTGTAATGAAATAAAGTATGTGTTGTGCTAACTTTGATGATCATCTCAAAGTTGATGTTGTGTATAAATAAGATTTGTGAAGACATTTAAAAATACATTTGTAACGATGAGAAAGTGATAGAGAGGAGAGGAGCGAAAAGCAGAGTAGAAGTGTTGAGCTTAAATGGAACTGTCTCAAGTATGGTGAAGATGCTAATCTTCAATTCAAGTATGTAATATTTATATTATTTTGTAGACAGTGTGTCTCTTGTAGGCAGTGGGCCTCTTGTGAGCAGTGTGATCGGGCGGTGAGCCCTAATTGGCAAGTGCCAAATCTTGTTCTTCTTATTCTTTTAACAGAGAATATAATCTTGGGTTAGTCACCCCATGGTTTTTCCCTTAACCAGGTTTTCCATGTTAAAATCTTGATGTCTTATGTGTTGAATGTGTTTCTGCTCTTAAGTTTTTGCATTATGCTTCTATGATTGAATCATTATTATGTTGTTGAAATATAAGAAGGCTTCAAGAATTTAAAGAATAGAATTTTTGGTGAAAACTGATTCACCCCCCCTCTCAGTTGTCTGTCCTAAAACCAACCAAGGGATGATAGAGATAGGGAGATAGGGGATAGATCATAGGGAGATACAGGGTTAGAGTTGCATAGATTTAGGGTTTAGGGGTTTGGGGTTTAGGGTTTCTCGGGTTTTGAGATAGATAGAGAGAGAGATTATAGGCTGAGACATAGGGGAGAGATAGGGAGATAGACTACTAGAGTGAACGAGATATATATCCTACAGAGAGATAGGGAGAAGGATTGAGAGCTGGTAGAAGGACAATATTAGAGATAGGGAGGTTTAGGGTTTCTCGGGTTTAGGGTTTAGGGGTTAAGGTTTAGGAGTATTATTTAGGGCTTATGGTTTAGGGTTTAGTGTTTAGAGAGAGGACCAATAGCTGGGAGATATAGAGAGTGAGGTACATGGCCAGAGACATAGCTGGAAGAGATTATAGGGATATATATGGAGAGTGAGGGACATGGCCAGAGACACAGGGAGAGAGATTGAGAGGTAGAGGAACGATAGAGATAGAGAGATAGCTAGCTAGGGAGATAGAGGTTTAGGGTTGCTTGGGTTTAGTGTTTAGGGTTTAGGGGTTTGGGGTTTAGGATTAATTAGGGGTTTAGGGTTTCTCAGGTTTAGGGTTTATGGGTTAGGGGCATTATTTAGGGTTTATATATGTTTTAGGGGTTAGGAGTTAGGGTTTAGGGTTTAGGGGCATTATTTAAGGTTTAGAGGTTTAGGGTTGCTCAGGTTTAGGGGTATTATTCAGGGTTTACGGTTGCATGTCAAAAGAAGTCTATCTATCTCTCTCTCTAAATCTCTCAACCCTAAATAATGCTCCTAATCCCTAACTCCTAACCCATAACCCCTAAACCCTAAACCTGAGCAACCCTAAACCTCTATCTCCCTATAATCTCTCCCTTATCTCCCTCTCTCTAGCTATCATCCCTCTATTGCAAGTATGGGCCTAACCGGTGTTGTCATTGATGTTAACATACTCCTATTGCATTAATGTCAAGGATTGGATGAGCTGTGTGCTAAGGATATTGAGAAAATTAGTCCTATCAGGAACAGAGAAGAACAATGAAGACAGTGGAGCTCTATGAAGTAAAGATCCCAGCTAGATGAAGATCAAAGAATGCACATCAAAGGGCTTGTAGATATGTGTCTAAAGATGATCCAATCAAGATTTGAGAGGTCTGCATGAATATTTGGAGAAGTAATGGCCATATGAGTAAAACTAGTTCTGGCAGCTATTCAGAGGTGATAGAGTGACACAAATAGGTCTGGTGAGATCCGAAAATAAATATCTTGTTCTATGGATTTGGTGGAATGTTTAGGAATCTAATGTGAATTGACAACTCAATTGGTTCATGGTCTAGAGGTCCGCAAGCATTTATTCTAATGTGACAGTGATGACAAACTGTGTTCTTGAGGTTCCAGATGAAGATGTGAATGCTTTCAATAAGTAGAAGTGGTGTGGATGTTCCTGGTGATTCAGGCAAGCTTGTGGGGGTCTCTAGATTATGTCCAGTTCGTGTTAGTGGTCCACATTAAAGATTGAGCTTGTAATTGAAGATATACTCTTGGGTGATGGTGTTCTTCCTAATCATGGCCAACCGGATGTTTTACACATCTTGTAGATGATCTTGAAGATGTTCTGTGAAGCATGGTGCATTCCTCAAAGAAGATTGAAGTCCTAGATATGTGTGGCCAATAGTGTGGTGATACACATGAAGTCTTTGTAACAAATCAAGTTGTATTTTTGTAACTGCTCTGTAATAAAGTATGTTGTGCCGACTTTGATGATTATCCCAAAGTTGATGTCTTGTATAAATAAGATTTAAGAAGTCATTTCAAAGGATCCTTGGTTGAGATGAGAAAGTGGTAGAGAGGAGAAGAGTGAAAAGCAAAGCAAAAGTGTTGGGCTTAAATGGAACTATCTCAAGCATGGTGAAGATGCTAATCTCCAGTTCAAGTATGTAATATTTATATTATTCTATAGACAGTGTGTCTCCTGTAGGCAGTGGGCCTTTTGTGAGTAGTGCACTCGAGCAGAGAGCCCTAATTGGCAAGTGCCATTTGTTCTTCTTATTCTTTTAATAGAGAATACGTTCTTGGGTTAGTCCCCCTGTGGTTTTTCCCTTAACCATGTTTTCCACGTTAAAATCTTGGTGTCATATGTGTTAATGTGTTTCTGCTCTTGAGTTATTGCATTGTGCTTCCATGATTGAATCATTATTATACTGTAGAAATATAAGAAGGATTTAAATGTTTTAAGAAAATAAAGTTTTTGGTGACAACTGATTCACCCCCCTTTCAGTTGTCTGTCCTAAATTCAACACCCTCTACCTCTCAATCTCTCTCCCTATCTCTCTAGACATCTCACTCACTCTCTATCTCCCTATCTCTTGCTCGACTGTGATCTCCTCTATCTCTCCCAATCTATCTCCTCTCTCTTGACTCTACGTACCTATCTATCTGTCCCTATCTTTTGCCTTTCTCTCTATCTCCCTATCTCTCTAGACATCTCTCTAGTGATCACTCTCTATCTCCCTATCTCTCCCTGCTATCTCCTCTATCTCTCCCTATGATCTGTCTCCTTTCTATCTCTCTCTACCTATCTATCTCTCCCTATCTCTCTATCTCTTGCCTCTCTCAGCCCCCTATCATTCCTATATATATTATTAATGAACAAGCATGGAAAACTTATAGGACTCTCTCTCGCGCTCTTGCTTTGTCTTTCTCTCTATCTGTCTCCCTTATCAACAAAGCAAATGGAAACAAGAAAACTAGGACATGAAAAGAGGGATGAGGATATAAATTAGCAGCTGGATGAAATGGAAACAAGCTGATAAAACTAAAGTTCATTGGATGGGAAGATTGAATGATGAGAGGAGAGGTGGAAAATAGTAAAATAGGGAAAAATTGGTGTAGGGATCTAAAGGGAAATTGGAAAGGAAAAGGAAAACTAGGAAAGCTAGGAAAAGGATTTAACTAGCTAGGAGCTGGTAGATAATATATAGGTCAAAGAGAGGGAGACAGAGACAGAGAGTTGCTTGGGGTTAGAAGTTAGGGTTTAGGGGCATTATTTAGCATTTATGAGTTTAGCATTGCTCAAGTTTAGGGTTTAGAGTTTACTAGGGTTTAAGGTTTATGGTTTAAGGGCATTATTTAGGGTACTTTAGGGTTTATGGTTCAGGGGTTAGGTTTAGAGGTTTAGGGTTTAGTGTTTAGAGAGAGATGACCAATAGGGAGATATAGAGAGTGAGGTACATGGCCAGAGACATAGGGATAGATATTGAGAGAGGAATGATAGAGATAGGCTAGATAGGGAGATAGAGGTTTAGGGTTGCTTAGGTTTAGTACTATTTATGGTTTAGGGCTTTGCAGTTTAGGATTTAAGGGTTTAGGGTTTATGGCAGGTCAGGGTCAGGTTAGGGCTTATAAGGGGCATTATTTAGGGTTTATGGTTTAGGGATTAGGGGTTAGGCTTTAGGGTTATTAGGGGCATTATTCAGGGTTTACAGATCTTCAAGGATCTAGATAGTGAGGCTATACACATTGCTACTCATGTTGGTGGCTAGTTAGACACATGGAACATCAACAACCACATGTTATGCTTCCATACACGTGTGCCACCTAATGACATTTGTATTGCAAAACATGATCATATAATTGGCATTGTATGCATCTGACACATGGTCATGATGTCCACGTGTTGGAACCAGAATTTTCATAAAAGTTCTGAGTGTTTTATTTGTGTATCCATGACTCCCACTCTTATTTTTCCATAATAAATCATGTTATTACCATTCATAAAGTCATCTTTGCCTTTTACCGCGATACCTCTATCACAGTGGCTAGCCTTCATAATACCCATATCATACCTCCTTACCGCAGAACATTCTCAAATAGCCCATGGTATGATGGTAAGAAGAGTTAATACTATACACTACGCACTATACTGCTATACCTCGGGGGGCCAAAACCTAACCTATGGTAGTGCGGTAATCAAGCCATTAAGTTATTTAAAGCATACCAATCACATCAACATCAAAATATGAAGATTTAAGCTCAACATGAAGATTTGAATCATGCAAATTTATGAGCCAGAAGTAAATGCATCTTGGTCTTGAAAATACACAAAACAAATTAAGATTTCTCACTCATAGTAGTGGAAGACAAATTACACAGGAGCTCAAACTGCAGGAGTAAAGAGAATTCTTCAAGGCAATTTTTCTAGGTAAGCTCTACTCATCATTTCTTGTGAATTTCATAAAATGGCACCTAAAAAGACTGAGGTAGGAACTAAGAAGGATGAAGCCAAAACCGGTAAGTCTTCATTGCAATCCCCTTTGCTTTCATTGTTGCCTGGCTCAATTGAAAAAGGTTCTAAAAAGGTTTTTAGAGACTTATCTAAAGGCTATAGGGACCCCTATATACCTCTGTCAGGATGGAATCTCTACTGGTACTTTTATATAAAAAGGAATGACCAAGAACCAACATCAAACCCATGGGCCCTATATTTGGCTAAATTAATTGTTTCCAATATTTTCATTGACATTGACTTGATTAAAGCCCTTGCCCATAGTTACCATGCCCCAACGAGAATTGTGAGGCTTCCAAATGGTGAGTACTTAGTGGATATCAGTATAGATGTCATTATCAAATGTTTCAACCTCAATAAACAAGCTGTAACAGAGGTAAACTTAGTGAAACTTGAGCAAGAATATAAGAGGTTGAGGAGAACATATTGAAGTGATGAGCTCCCTTTACACATGAAGAGGGGTGATGATAATAGAAGGCTCTCTATTCCTTCTTCCAAAATGGAACCTTTCCAAGTTTTTGAATTCCAAGTTTATTTCAAGAATACCTATTATGCGTTGTGTCAAGTTTTGGGGATAGATGCAGAGGAGCAAATGCAAATAGGGTTGATGAGAATGGCTATGATAATTCAACATCCTGAGTCAAATTTAGAATTTGATTTTGCATCTGTGATTGAAGAACAAATACATGAAGGTTTGCTACAAGTTAGGGAAGCTAAGGCCCCTATTACTTTCATAAAATAGTCTTTATTGAGTCACTTAATTATGTATCAGAATGAGATGAAGTGGACTAAAAGGATGTAATTATGTACACAAGAAAGATGAGTTAGACTCCCTGTGCAAACCTAGTGCTCAATTTGGGATAGCAGGTCTACAAAAAGTGATTTTGTAGTGTTTCAAGATGATTTTCTTGTGAAATTGATTACTGCTCTTGGTTACCCAACACCAAGAATGCCTGAGTCATTGATAAAGGTAATGAGGCCTGTGTAGTATGGGCCAGACCAAGGCTATACTCATAATTATGTTGAATGGTTTCTTATGCCACAACGCACTATTATCAGAGTATATGGGTGCAACCAAGCACCACAGGTTTTACCTAAGTTTGTACCTACAAGAGTGTGTTTCCTGGAGTTTATGTGATAGATACTCTGGATGGAACATGACTTGATGAGAAATCAAAGGAAAGGCACATTTTTGCCTGACTTGACTATGTTTGAAGAGCTGGCCATTGAGTTAGATATGCTCAAAGAAGTGCAGAGGTTTATAAGGGTTAATTCCTCCCTCAAACCTAGAACAGAAAGAGTATGTGACCCAGAGGCTCACATCAATATGATCAGAAGAACCCTATTGATGAAGAAGGCTATTTCACATGAATTTCATTCTGGAGAGGATGTTATAAGGAATTTGGTGTATTTTACTAATGTAATGCAGGCCAAAAAGAGGTGGACTACAATGATGAGGTGGGAAAATTAGAAGAAGGAAAAAGATAGAAGCTTCAAAGGGTTTTTTGCAGATGAACCCAACCTTCTAAAAAGAATGCAAATGATTTTGAGTAAATTTGATGAATTATACAAAATAGCCCAAGATGAGGGACTCATTCCATTGCCCACATCCCACCAACTACCACATGAAACATCCACATCTCAGATATCACCCCCATCACCTACACGTCCATCCCCTCCATCTCCCACTCATGAGCCATAGGCCAAAAAATAGAAGATGGAGCCATTAGTGGAATATGAATCAAGTGATGAGGAAGAACAAGAAGCAGTCTTGGCCTTGACTAAACTAAAAGAGGTAGCAGAACAACAAAAAAGTCATAAGCCTCATGATCCAAAGGTTAGGCTATCAGAGGAGGGAATTGATGAGATTCAGGAAGATGAGAGGGTGGTCGCCTCTTTGAGATTCATAGAGGATGATAATTTTATACATAGCAACGAGTTCAGAGATTTCTAGATCAAAATGAAAATGAAACAATTTGATGAAAAGTTGAAGATTAATCTTATAGGAGCTGATGAGTCAAAACAGGCTGAGATCCAGGCTCAGACATTTACAGAATTGAATATTGATAATATTAATGTCACTCCCCAGGAGGCAAGAGAAATGGTGTTGAAAAGTGATATGTTGATTATACCAGGGATAGAGTTGTCCAAAATGTTTCTTTTGGATCAGATCAGAGCACAAGATGACCCCATGTTAGTTGTAGAATTTGATTCAAAGGAAGGTGTCTCAGGAGTAGGGTATAACCCTACTACCCAAACACTTTCCTTATGGACAAAGCAGAAGAACACAAGTAAGCCTCAGCTCTTTGATGTAGTACAAGAAATGAGGGGGTCATCCATGATTAGAACTATGAGAGACACAACTCCTACTAAAGTTGCCACCATAACCATGCATTCTGCAATGTTCACCAGAGATGTGGTAGAAAACATGGAAAATAAAATTAATGAATATGAGAAAAGGTTAAATCTATCTAATGATGAGGTGAAAAAATTGTTCATTGAGAATAAAAAGCTAAAACAACAGTTGCAACAAGCCACCACAGTAAGGGGAGATGAATTAATTACCTATCACCCACTAGTCCATACAGAGGATCCCTAGATCCAACAAATGAAAGAGGAAATTGATAAGATGAAAAAGCACAATGAGGAAGATATCAAAAATCACATCATAGAGATCCTGAGTAGGATATTAAAGCACAGAGTTGATATATTGAATGACAAAATAAATGGGGTACATGAATAATTCAGCAATCTAATCAAAGCTCTCAAACAGATAAACACTAATTCTTCCATTCTTGAAAAGCTTCAAAAGATATGGCAACCTACCTTCCACATGATGACTACTTTATGCAAAGCCACACACAGAGATCTAGATGCCCCATCAAGGCTCAAACCCACTTGAGAAATGGTGAAAAGCACAATTGAGGAGTATCAATATTTGGTAGATACAAAAAGGAAAGTGGAAGGTAAGAGTACATTTGACTCCATCAAATGCGGTTTCAGCCCATCAATCCTCAAAAATGATAACCAATTGAAGGGTGTAGATGAATGGAGAGAAGAGTTTGATGAAATGATTCTTAAATGTTTGGCACATGTACAGAATGATGGGGAAATTAAACTCACTAAGTTCCATACTCTTCTCAATGGAATTATCGTGTTGGACAATGGATACACAAAGTTTGTGGTGGACATCAGGAACATCTTGGACAACAAATGGAAAAGCCATCTTGTAAGCTTTACAGCCACATAGGAATTTAAGTGGCCTAGTAATCTGAAAATAAGTGAATGGCAGGAAACATATTTGGGTTCTGAAGAAGATTGAATGTGAAGAGGAGATACCAGATTAGAAAATAGAATGCCTTGCTCAGGCCTTGATTGGTCACAGGTTTCTATTTGGTGAATAAAGGATTGGTCTTTCTAATTAAAAATATTTTCTTAAAACTTTTTAGTTTAAAAGTGTTTTCTTAATAGTTATGAACAATTATGTCTTTTCTGTTGTAACGGGTTTGAAGCTTGTTTGCCTCTCCTATAAAAAGAGAGACCAAGACCCGATAAAAAGAGGGGGAGAAGGGAGTAGTGGTAGATAGTAGAAAAGTTCCATAATATTTACAAACTCAAAGACCATATTGCAAGCATAATTTTGAAGAAGTTAATGGAAAATCTCTGATTTTGTGGTGCCATATTTGTATCAATTGTTTGTTGAAGTTATTCAATTATTTGGTTGTCTCCATTTTAGTGCTTCCTTATTATTAAAATTGATATATCAAGTATAAACTTAGTTTATCAATGCACATTTGTTGTATTTGTGTGACATGATTAATTGGTTTCCTTAAAGGAATTAAATCCTTCTAGTCAATCACAGTAATCTGGGAGTATTAATTGGATCAGTAAGAAGAACCACTTAATTAGGGTTGGCATTCTGTCTCCAAGTTGATATCATCTACTGTTCTTGTTTGATTTATTCAATTGGTTCCTTCAAGTAGGGATTAAAAATCCTTTTGATAAATTACAAGTAACTTGGTTGTGTCAGTTGGATTATTAAGAAGAGTCTGTCAGTTATTTCCTTGCACGTTTATACAAGTTATTAACCAATATTAATGTGCCAAACAGTTAGAATTACTACCAAGTATAAACCACTCATCTCATATTTTCATTTGACTCCATTTACCCAACAAGGCACTGGTCTCACCCATTTCATTTTACTTAAAACTTTCTATCAATTAAATAAAGGATTTAACTTGATATTGCTTATACAATTTATACCAAATTAGAACTATATCTTTCCATTTCTAATTATCATTGTGGATAGATTTCTAGATTAGGAAACACACCTTTTAAGTCTACCTCATTTACATAGGTATACCCACCTAGGTCTGGCAGAGCCAAAAGAGAAGGGGGTCCTATCACACAAACCCTGTCTTGTTGACAAAAAATGTATCAAGAGATTGGCAACCTCTTGAGGCCTGAAGCCTACATTTTTTAGAACCAACACCACGTACACCACAATATACCACAATGATCTACTAGTTGCCATGACCATACAAGTTTAAGTACATTTGTTCTCATCCCATTCATATAAGAAATGCACCATACAATATGTTGGATATTTGTCAACATCTACATGTAGAATAACTGATGGTATTCTTGAACAAATGCCTACTTTGTACATTTTGTAGAGTAAAAGTGAGGTACATATAACAAATTTTCATCTTACCTCTGTGTATATTTCCTTTGTTCATTTTGAATAGAAGTGACATATATGGTAGAACCCTTCTATATTTGAATGTGTTTTAGTTTACATATCTATTTTCCTTTATGTATTATATGATCTTATTAATTACATTAATAGATAATATAGGATTGTCCCTCACCAGTTCACCTTGGGAATTAGATGAAATAACATATGAAGTTGACTGTAAATTAACAAAATGGTGAGCATTTTGTTGATTTTCTTGCTTATTTTCACCCTTTTGAAAACTAAATTTTCCTATTGAAATTTTGAAGGATGAGATCGATATTTAAGTGCATTAGCCTTAAGAATTTGATAGCATATCAAAATCATCATTAGGAATTTGATAGTGTATCTTTGTTGACAAAGTTTGAAATCCAATAACATTATCATGATTACACTCATTAATTTGATCCTTGTTTGATGCTCTCCTATTCCTAATTCAATCTATCTTAATAGTAAAGGAAAATAAATACATGGGCAACCCATAGAGAAATTTGTCATCAATTTTGTTCCTCAAAATTGTCTCATGATATGGTGAAGGAAAAAACTACCAAAGATAAATTGTGATCATTATTCATCGACCCAAAAACTAATGCACTATTAGAAATGTAGACACCTAAATCTTACCATGGCCTAACAGCACACCAGATCTATCCCACATCTCCTCTTACAATGTTAATTAAATAAATTGTATTTATTTAAATAACCACTTTGACCATTCCTCCTAATATCAGTTTAATAAGTCACGCTATTCAATTAATAAATCTAATCGTTCTTCTGACATTAATTAAATATTAACCCTTCCTCTAAAGTCTCATCCTTCATTAAATAAATCCACAATTATTTAATTAAATCAATCACCCCCAACATTCCCCCACAACTAAATAAATACATATATATCATGGCCATTGTGAAACAATGTTGACTATATGAGTGTTTTTGTTTATTACCGCTGCCTAGTAGGTTAATTGATTATCTTTTGCGGTTATGCGAGAACAAGAGGAATGAAATATGTACATACCGCATTCCCGCAAAGCATAAAAGAATAGTTTGTGGCTTGGTGGTAGGAAGTAGTTGATATGAAGAAGCTATCGCTACCCTGTGGACAGTTCATCTAATGCTTTCGGCTTGGTGGTGTTCATCTCATGCTTGGAGGTGTTAGTCTCTTCCCGTAGTCCTGCGGAGGTTTGAAAAGTAGCTGGCGACATTACGGTAATAACACTTACCACGTCCCCGTAGGGGTTTCAATTGAGGCTTGCGGTAGAGCGGCAAGAGGAGAATGTAATTGGTTTTCACCCCTATCATCCCGCGATGGTCATTCATAACATTTGCGGTTGGGCGGTAAACAAAAGTACATTTGGCTGAAAATGAAAATGAAAGAATATAATGAAAAAGTTGCAATAAATAAAATGGGTGATGACGAAACACAACATGATCAAATCATTACACAAACTTTCAAAGAATTGATAGTAGATGAAATTGATGTGAGTCCAGAGGAGGCAAGACAAATGGTGTTGAAAAGTAATATGCTCATCATCCCTACATTGAAAAGTAATATGCAAGCAAAGGTTGAATCTTTTACTACATTCAAGTATAAATTTATTCCTTTCATACTGACAGAAGAAGAGAAAATCAAAAGTCTTGACACATGGAAGATGGAATTCGGCCAAACAGTATTCCAAGTTATGGATTTTTTGAAGAAGGATGGAGATGTCATCATTCTTAGTTTCAACATGATATTGGACCAAGTAATTGCATTGGATGTTGGGTATGCAAAATTTGTGATGGATGTCAGAGCTTCGCTTGATAAAAGATGGAAAGATCACCAGGAGAACTTGCTTCAGATTCAGGCATACCAATGGCCTGGTGATTTTACAATATATAAATGGGAGGAGAAATATCTTAGAGATGAATCATCAGTAGCACAGGTTGTGGTGCAGAAGAGCAATGAGCCATATGATGGCATTAAATAGCACCACCACATCTTGAATGCTCTCTTTTTGTCTCTTTATGTTTTCTTCATGTTTTCAAAATGTATTCAAATATATTTGAAAATCTAAATTAGACTTATAAAAGACAAATATTGTAATATCAAGGGCTAGGAATACAAAGAGCCATTTTGAATGTGAAAGGTCTAAATCTTGTTCCTTCCTTTATCAAAGGAAACCAAGACCTTATGGCTCAGAATCTATCTGGGATTTTGATTTGTTGAAAGAGACATTGCACTGCTTATACTTTGAAGAAAATCAATATAAAAGCTACTATTCTCTGGTGGTCAACTTTTTGTTATCATTTGTTTGTTGAATTGGATTGCTAATAATTTATCTGGTTGTCTCTAATTTACTTTTTCTTTGTTATTCAAATCAAAAGAGACCCTTGCATTCACATTACAAAAGAGGATAGGTGATACTAATCAAACTAAAATTATAAAGTAATAAGATATATCTCAAAAGATGTTTATATTATTTAAAAATGAAGGAAGGATATTCTACTATAGAACATTTTGACACCTTTAATATGATTTTGAGTCAAATAGGTTCAATAAATGTTAAACTTGATGAGGAAGACAAATGTATCTTCTCACTTTTTTCTTTACCCAAAAATTAGGAGAGCATAATGCAAGTTATAAATGGTAGTGTTGTAAAGGTGACTATTATCCTTTGACCTATATCACTTAATACTTCCATCACATAAGGATTATCCATTAACAAGTTATGAAGAACATCAATCAATCCATTTAATTAACATTATTGCCAACAATTCATACCAAAGATTGAACAATTTAAGGATATTGCAATATGTAATTTGTCAACAATTGAACAATCCATTTAATTAACATTATTGCCAACAATTTAATCATCCTTTTTTAAACATGAATTGCAAATAATTCTGAAAATTTAGAAGTCTTGGTCATTAACTTTATTATTTGCTACAATGTCATCCAGTGTATCATTGTCAATGTTCATATGTTCTTTCAAGTATTTAATATTATCATCATCCTCATCTTGACCTCCATCATCTTCATCATCATTGAAATATGACTGTAGACCATCTATATTGTTACCAAATGTATTTGGATCATCATTTTGTATACCATCCATATTGTTTTCTTCCATAACATCATCCAACTCTGGATTGTTGTCTTCTTGTTCTTGAACATAACCATCTTCAACATCATCATGGATGTCAATTTCTTTGATGTTCTCTAATCCCTCTCTCATTTTGTTAGCCATCATTATTTTGCTCAGTATCCACTAATGCATCATCAAATACATGCCTTAATCTTGGATCATAATGTATTACAAATATCCATTTTGGGTCCAAAATATCTTCATAGAAAAGTACCTGCACATGAACGACATACATATATTAGACGTATGGTAGAACAATTTTATTGATTAATAAACACTTGTATATATTCACAATAAACTATGAATTAATAGATTAATGATCACTACCGCTTCTTGTTTGAGTTAAAGAAATACCTGCTCACAATTAATTAGTAGAACATAAGGCTCCTTATCCTCTGGTAGGAAACATGAGGAATCTATAGAAAACAATCCACTATGGGTATCATATCTTCGTGTTCTCTCAAATGCTTCATACCATCTACACTTAAAATACAACCTTTAAAAGAGTGGTAATCCAACTCAATAATTTCTTGTATTTTCCCAACATATTGTAGATTCCCTTCAATTATATTCTTATCTTTTGAGCTTGATTGACTCGATTGCTTGAAGTCAACCATGAAGCCACAATCGAAGGATCATCTCTTTACTTCTACACTTTCTATACGATAATGTCGACCATATGCCCACATTGTTGGATATTTCCTCACCTATGAAAGACCATTTATTTCAATGAAAATAAATATAATGACAAATATTAAAATAGTTAATAGTGTCAAATCTATAAGGAAACAACATTTTGTAAAATTCCAACTGTACCTTTCTTTCACATCCTCTAGACATGTTGATTTCATCTTCTGTTATGTTTGAATCTATACCTGCATCTTCTATTTGATTTTGAATTTGTTCAGTAACCCATTCTAGTGTGTAATCTTTGCCTCATTCCCCGAGAAGATCAATGGAAAGTGGAGTATTCCTTGGGTTCAATCTCTTAAATTGTCTCCTTGCTTCTAACACTTCTCTCTTTTTATCATACAGATCAATCCATTTGTTCATAAAGTCCATGTGGTATAGAATGAACTTGTCGAGTATAGCACTTTTGTCTACACCTATTACATGTCAACATGTTTATTTCAAACTCCAAATGTCACACTGTTAATTTGACAAATAAATTACAAAGTAAATTAATGATTGCAAGAAAAAAACCACACTGATCATGAATTTACTTACTAATTTCTACTTAAACACCATTAGATTGTAGTTTTTCTCCATCAATAATATCTGATGCTCATTCTTCATCCCAGAAGTGTGGCCCATCTTCAAAATCCTTACCAAGGAATTCACACATGAAGAAAAATGCTTCATTCAATACATACCCTTCAACCATGCAACCCTCTAGATGTGCCTTTTGTCAGACATATCTTTTTAGAGTTGTCATATACCTCTCAAAGAAAAACATCCACTTCATTGATACGACACCCACCAATTCAATGTCATCGACTAGGTGTATAAGTAAATGGACTTGCAAGTCCATGAAACTTGTAGGGAGATCCTTCTCAAATACACATACAATTTTTGCAATTTCCTTCTTCCATTTTGGAACTTCACATTCTTGGATCTCCTTGGAGGTCACCCACCTAATATAAGAATAGTAAATTAGTATGAACCTTTAGTCAAAAATTACAATGCAATATAATATATCTATATGTCTCTCACACATTAACCACATACATTGTAAATGTTGACAATCAACTTATGACATTCCTTTGTTGCAAGTATGAGGTTAATCAGTGTTGTCATTGATGTCAACATACTCATATTGCATTGACAAGAAGGATTGGATGAGCTATGTGCTGAGGATATTGAGAAAATTAGTCTCAGTCAGGAACAGTGAAGAACAGTGATGAGAAGAAGGCAAAAGTACTCAATAAGTTGATGATTAAAGGATGCGGATTAAAGGGTTTGTATCTATGAGTCTTGAGATGGTCCAGTTAAGTTTTCAGAGGTTCGCATGCAGATTTGAAGAAGTTGTGATTGATCAAGTAGAACCGGTTCTGGGAGGTGCTCCAGAGTGACAGAGTGCTACAAAGAGGTCCGGTGAGATCCGGAAGTGCATTATCCTATCTTGCAGATTGGATGGCATGTTTGGGATGTCCTTGTGATATGTCATATCAATTTGTTCATGATTTGGAGGTCTGGAAGAACATGTTTTAGTATGACAGTGGCGGTAGACTGTGTTCTTGAAGTTTCAGATGACGAAGAGAAAAGATTCCGGTGAGCAGAGGAAGTGCGGATGTTACTGGTCATTCAGGCAAGCTTGTGAAGGTTCTTGGATCATATTGAGGTTGTGTTATTGGTCCGCATTGGTGGTAGAGCCTGGAGTTGAAGATATTCTTTCGGATGAAGTTCTTGTTCAGACTAGCTGACCGGATGAGTTGTTCATCTTGCAAGTGTTCTTGTGGTGGCCGACTAGATGTGTTATTCATCTTGTGAATGTTCTTATGGTTGAGTGCTGACTTAGATGCTTATTCTTAAGTTGATGTCTTGTATAAATGAAGGTTTGTGAATCCTTTTTGGTGTGTGTTAAGTGGCGAATGAGTGTGGTATAGCGAAAGAGCGAAAGGTAGAGCAGGTGTGTTTTGAGCGTAAATGGAACTGATCTAGACATGGTGAAGATGTCATTCTCCAGTTCAAGGTTGTGATACTTATGATCTTGTAGATAGTGTGTCTCTTTTGTAGGCAGTGTGCCTCTTTGTGAGCAGTGTGCTCGGGCAGTGAGCCCTGACTAGCATGTGCCATTTGTTTTTCTTATTCTCCTAACAGAGAATAATCCTTGGGTTAATCACCCCATGGTTTTTCCCTTAACCGGGTTTTCCATGTCAAAAATCTTGGTGTCTAATGTGTTGATATTTATTTGCTCCAGTGTTTATGCTTTCTGCTTTCATGAATGGTTAATTGATATGTAGTTATCTAACAAAGAAGAATCAAGTGTCTAAGTAGAAGCAAGTTTTTGTACAACTGATTCACCCCCCCCTCTCAGTTGTGAGCCCTAGATCTAACATCCTTAAGTCAACTGTAAGACGGGAATCCCCCCTAATTGCCAATGGCATGATATGCTATGAAACACATTTATGAGAAGGTCATTAGTAATTTTTTCTCACACAACATAATGATATCAAAATATATTTAGTACGTAATCAATGTTACCAGTAAATGTTAAATGATGATATATAATACCTTCATAAAATTATGAAAATCATGTGTTTTAAATCCTGTGATCTGTCCATCAACTGTAAAAGCTTTAGCTAATGATGACCCATAGCCGGTAGGTGTCCTTATTGAATGGATGACATTTTTTAGTTGGTCAATCTCTTTTTTTTTAAATCCATGGAGCTTCTGCATATGTTTCATTTTCCATGTTTGGCCACAAATGTTTTCTATCAATTTTAGTACGCGAAAGAGCAATATCTCTCCTCGAAGACAAGGTGTCCTTCTCTTTGCCTGATATATGTCAAATATAGAATCTGTGACATTTTTGAAGACATGCATAGGATCTAATAGGTGATATATTAATAGATCCTTCCAGTAAGGGAGCTCATAAAATATGGATTTCTTTTTCATTCTTTCTAGCATAGTAACTACAACTTGTTATGCTTCTTCAATTGAATCACCCCGATCAAAAAAATCCTCCCAACCTTTCAATTCAGCATCTTCATACTTCTTAAGCCAATCACCTGGACCCATAATCATGGGAGGGTCTCTATTTTCAACTTTTCCATCAAATTGATTCTTCAGGTGATTTCTAAACTTATGATCTAGTGGTAGAAAAACCCTTTGGTTTGTGTAAATAAATTTATGTAGATCTTTAGAATACCGCCCTTGAAATTGTTATGCACATCTTGGACATACAAATATCCCCTTTGTTTGAAGCCCTCCAATTCAATAAGTAATGGTAATAACATCAAAAAAAAGTATAAAACTAAGTATGAAAGTTGGGATGAAAATAAATTATGAGTATAAATACGTAAATATTTTATCTTACCAAAACAAACAACAAGTCCTGGGAAATCATGAATAGTCCAACATAGCACACCATACAACATGAAGGACCTATTTGATGGGGGACGTGATATGTCATACATTCTTATGTCTTTCCATAGCAGTTGCATCTCATCAATAAAAGGCGCAAGATAAACATCCATGTTTTTAACTTGATGTTTTCCTAGAACAATGAGAGTTAGCATAGGGTGCTCCTTTCTAACACTCATCCATGGGGGAATATTGTATACTATCAATCCAACTGGACAAACACTATAATTTGAGCTCAGGAAAGAGAACGAGCACACTCCATCAATTGCAAGACCAAACCTAATACTACGGGGTTCATCTTTGAATTCTCTTGGCCATTTTTCCTCTATGTGTTTCATTCCTTTAGAGTCGGCTGGAATTTGCATGAATCCATCTTTACTCCTGTTCTTTGCATGCCAGTCCATCAATTGTGCAAGTGACTTGCAACGAAACATTCGTTTAAGTCTAGGTATAATTGGCATGTGACGTAAAACCTTCTTTGGAATTGTAGGACCTTGTACATCTATACAATATCTCTTCTCTTTGCATACAGGGCATTCTACCTTGTTTTGATATTCATCTCTGTATAAAATCCAATCATTTTTACATGAATGAATTTGCTTATATTCAATCACCAACTCAACCAACAATAGATGTGCCTCTTTGCAAGTTGATGGCAACACATTATCTTCAGGGAATATTTTAGTTTTTAGTGCCTTGTAAGATTGCCAAAGATTAAATCAATTGAATGTTTGACTTATGATGAACATGTTTGATATGTCAATCTATACTAGGACTATTTATATACAATATATGGTTTTAAAATCCCCTTAAAGAAATATAAATGAAGTTGATGAATGTTTACAAATTATGTACACCAATTGACAATTGCAAAGTAAGAAATAGATTTCAACTCACTTCAGTAGGGTAGTGAATCCTTTGTCTGACCAACCAAATAGCGACTTGATTTCTAATAATATTAATGTGCATGCCAGTTTTGAGGTTCTACTTGCACCCGATTTGAACACGGGTGTCTTCACTGCTTGCTTGATGGAGTCTTTCAAGTCATTATCATCAACATTACGTTGGTGGTAATTACCCCTGCTATCATCGTTACTGTCAACCATATGATCATTATTGTCATCATTGTTTTCATCCCCAAAGAAATTTGAAAGCATTTCATTCAATCCTTCTTCATACACTACATTTTCACTATCATGATCATCATCATTAAGGCTAGGTGGCATGTCATCAGTATATGCAGATCTCATCAGCTCTTCAAATTTCTTAGATGATAGTATTCTCTTCAATAATGCTCTTTTCACCCTGGTATTGTTTAAAGGATGGTTTGGATCATCCCATCCAAATCTTAATAACCCAGTTGGATCTCGGGTATTAGTATGTGTTTCATCAACATCTTCTACCTATCAACAAATGCAAGCATTATTTAATGTTTGGAAACAATTGGATAAATCATAAATGTATCAATTTCAAAGAAAAATAATCAAATATGGCTTAAAAAATAAAAATATTGGTTGTATGAACATATATACAGAACATCCACAAACAACAATTTTCTCAAAGTATTCATCCCATGTACTATAGTCCTGACCAACCTCTTGTTTAGTGCAATCATTTGTTGTGTCTGTAGGATCCATTGTCATATCCTCTTCCACCCACTGTCATCTACGTGATTTAACAGTTTTAGGTCCACATCCACATACATATAATTTTCCTTTTCTAGTTGAATGCTCAGGCTCTGCATTTGCTCCAATCTGCATCTAAAATAATCAACAACATGCATTAATTTATGTCAAGATTGGATAATACATTATAAATTTCAATAATACTATGAAAAAAGATGGACGTATCACAAAATGCCATCAGATCATTTTTTCCTAAGGAAATTGGATTTGAGTACTTGATTTCCCACTTCATTTGTTGTGTCCTCATTTGATATGACATGATATGTTGCCATGGCCTCGTCTGGCCCCTATAATACACAACATAGTAAATAATGTTTAGTACATCAATTATATCATTTCAATGAATATGCTATCCAACACAAAACCTCACTTTAGTCATATATTTGACATATTGATATCATGTTTTGGCCATCCTAATTTTCAAACTTTTCCCTTGATCATAGAATCACATTTAATCACCATTCCTATGCATTTTCAACCAATACGTTTGCCCTCAGAGGCCTCGTGGACAAAAAAATGACTTTATCTCCTCTATGTTGTAGCATTTGTGAATTCATAAACACCTTCCTCCTTTGGTTGAGGTTGCTTTCTCTTCTTACCTCTATGGTATTTGTAGATTTCGTTGTCATATCTATTTCCACCCACTTTCCTCTCTGTGATTTAGTAGTTCTACGCCATCCACGTCCTCTCTCCATGGCCTCCTCTAAATCCTACAATACACAACAATGACAATAGTCACATAACATCACACTCCATAAGCTGCCAATATAGTCCCAATATCATGTCAACATGATAGTAAGAGAAGAGTTGTTTGGTTTTTTCAAAGCCATATCACTTGCATAAGGATTGTCACCAACCATCTGTGTAAGGTCGTGAAAGAGTGAGTCATTATTGAGCTAATCATAAGAGAAGCATGAAGTCAAAATGCTATCATGAAAACAAGATATAGTTACTTATTATAAGGACAATCCAAATTTGGTGAGGTTACGTTTTTATCAACTTCCAAGCAAAATACATCATTTTGCACTAATTGGCGCTAAATTAGGTGCACTTTGTGCCATATTTGGTGCCCCAAATAGATTACATTTTTGGCCTAAAAGTCAGTGCTAAAGTTGACGTTAACTGCTCTGACTATAGTGCCAACTACTGGATCAAAAAAATTTTAAAAATTCCCACCTGCACATACCCCAAAACAAAAAAAAACAAAACAAAACTTTCTTGATTTTTGGTGTTCTTTTTTTTTTGGAGATCAAGCGTTTGGGTTGGAGTCCCGCCTGAATTAATATATGAGAAATTCGATAATTACAGGAGAAAAATGCCGCGCAAAGAGAGGAGAAAAATGCTGTGCGAGGAGATGAGAAATTCAATTTAGTTTTCGACACCATAGGTAAGGTTACAATTACAATAAAAAATTTTGTTCCCAAATATATTTTTGTTTCGATTAAATGGAGAGGATTGTGAAGAAAGGGTTGTAAATATTGTTTTGTTTACATGCGAATCATTCAAGTCTCATGTGGTTGCAAAGGAGGAGGGTAAAATTGTAGACATGTATTATTTCCTCTACATCCGAGAGTAGTGAACGCATTTTTTGAACCCTAATGCCTAGGTTCTCTTATCATTACCATCAATACCTTTCTCTGAACACAACTTTCTCATTTCCTAAAAAAATAGTCGAGTGCTTTAAGACAAGTTGATTGTGAGCAAACTAAAATTAGAACTTTTGAGACGAGGGTGAGCAAACTAAAATAGAGGTTGGTCGAGACAATACGAGGAGATAGGGCTTTTGAGATGAGGGTGAGCAAACTAAAATTAGGCCAGGAACTATAGATTCCCTCCCAAGGCACCAATTGATTCATAGGAAAACAACTTCATGATTTTCTCTACAAAGTAAAGGTCAAAATCCTTGAGGAATACAGAAAAAATAGACGAAAAATTTCATACCTGGCAATGTGTACTTTGTTTGTCTCCACAAACTAAACGAAAATAATTTTCCCTAGGTCGCCTCAAAATGTCAAGCAATAGAGGGAAGAGAGCAAAGGGAGTAGACTCTAGCCACAATGAGGTAATTCGTTGTCAATTTATAGATTTGTAAATGTTTCCATTGTTTCTTTGATTTTTAGTTTTTAGTTTTTTATTTGTAAATTTAAAAGAAGAAATTTATTTTATAGGAACATGATACTGAAAAATATAAAGAGGCATTGGCTTCCATATTGGGGGTAGAGACAGTGAACAAATTGGATGGTGTGGACTTGACAATGCTTCCCAGATACATAGAAAAATGATCTGGTAAAGCCCCTAAAACATTACAACCAAATCAACAATGTCAAAGGGAATCAATTGATTCCCCACCTAGTCATGGGTCGAGCAAAAGATCTAGGAGGAAATCAATAACAATAACCTCTAAGAATGTGGAACAGGGAACAAAGGCTTCCAATGTTCCACCCACTCTTGGGACACAGACTTCTTCGACCACCACACCATGTTTTGCATCTTGCATTGGTACCTACGATACCAAGATAGAATACGATGTGGTTTCAAGGGACATCCAAATGACGGATGCTGGAAAAACATTTGTCAATAGGTTGAAGGAATCATGCCTTCAACGGTTCAAAGACCATCTACATTTGCCATTCTCAAAGATACCCATGCACCTACAAAAAGTAGTTATCCAAGACATGGAGACTAAATTTGACATAGGTTGGTCTGTAAAGAAGATAAAGCTACAAATGTCTTAAAATTGCAAGAGATTTCGGTGCAACCAAACAAAGAAGATAAAAAAACTCCCTCCCGAGCAAAGACTCAAAAAAAGGCCAATTGATGTAAGTTTGAAAGTATGGAAAGATCTTGTAAAAGCATATGAGAAGTCTGATGCATGGAGGAAGTCTGGTGAGGAGAGTATGCAGGTATTTGAATTTGCTGATAAGATTATATCAAATTTATTAAATGATTTTTAAATTTTATTTGTGCATAGTTAAATTGAATTAGTATATGTTTCAGGACAAGGCCTCCAAGGCTAGGCTTGACAAACTTCGTGCCACGCATCACAGTGGCCAGAAAGGTTTACAGGCCTTGATCTATACATTTGTAAGTATATTTAATAAGTTAAATGATATTTTTTTAATTTCCTAGGAAAACGTAAATGATTGCATATTAATTAGTTTAACTAGTCCATGTGCCATGTTTTGATAGGAGGAGAAATATGGCTGGCATCCAAGCCAATTTGAAAAGGAAATGTTACAAAGCAAAAAGTGGACCAATTTTGTAATCTAGATGGAGAACGGGTATCAATAGTTGACTTTCAATAACTTAGTTGGATATTGTTGTGTTAATATGTCAATTTGAATTTCTTGTGTTGAGTTGTTTATTGATGCGCAGGATGAGTTCTAAAGTGCTTCTCTATTGGCCCTAGCACCCTTAAATATAAGATTTCTCTTAGATGACAAATGATTACTCTTATATCTTTGGGGACCCTTCTTGGTGCCATTAGGATCATAATGAGTATACTAGCCTTGTGCTTGCTTACAAGAAGTGGTCACAATTAACCTAATCTTGTGGTCATTATCCACAACATTTTGTGTGTGCCATGCTATCTCATATGCTTAAGTTTAACGAGCTAATAATGAACAGAAAACCCTTGTTTGCTTGCCTCCAACTAATGGACTTGTTGGAACCTAAAATTTCCTACCGTTTTTTGCAAAAATTTTAGGTTCCCATGATGAAAAATCTGACTGCAGCACTTAGAAATGCACCTGTACAATACACTTCAGTGGTCTACTTTGAAGGGTTATAATTTGAAGCCTATTCATTTTTTTGTCAAACCACTTGGTAGGCATACTTATCTATCATATGTGAGTGTACATGCTTGATTTTAGCTTCCCACGATCAGATTGGACAAGGTTTTGTAGTGCCAAGTTAAAGGGTTCTGGTGGTACCCACCTAGGGTTAGGGTTTTAAGTCGAGTCTACAAGCCTATATTTTTATTCCTTTAAACCCCTTAAGGCCTTAAGTTTTCTTGTCCTTTGGCCTCTTGCACTTTATCTTTTAAAACTACATTGACTTCCTGTATTAAAGGGCAATTGTCTTCAGGTCTTCTTAGAGGGGTGATATGCGACTAGGGTATGAAGACGAGGACTTTGTATGTAATCTTAAGCCCTCCTTTCTGATTTGTTGGAAGCCTTCTTCACTAATACATAAGGACTATCAAGACTCCTATGATAATGCATTAGAGAGGCATTAAAATCACAAAGGAGATAAATGTTATTAGGCCATCACCCAATGGAGAAGGGATTGTCATAAAGAGCATGACAATGTTACCTTGTCATAGTCACAAAGGGATAGTCTTTGTGGTGGTAATTAAAGTCACTAACTTTACATCCACCTTCCTAGGGTCTGCAGAAATGCTTGAAGTTGAATATGACTATTTTAAAGATCTTGCCATGAGTATTTTCTATGTTTTTACAAATGGAGACCTCCCCAATCCTCATCTCAAGTTTTAAATGCACAATGAAACGATGGAGGACAATCATAATTGTCATAATAGTACATTAGTATTTTTTGTCTCAAGGTGGCCCTTGAGACTGCCAAGAGGATGGATATAGAGTTGGGATTATGGTTTTTGTTTAAAAGCCTTGCGTCATTGACCTAATATTTATTTGTGGCAAGTATCCCAATAGTCTAAAGATTATAAATTGTTGTCAAGAAAGGACTATCATAGTTAAGAGTGGTATAGTGATACAATTTCATCTTGGTTGAGTATTGTATAAATCTCAAGCTATTTAGAATACATGGGGTATTAGGGTGTGGTATCACTATATAGGTAGCCATCAAGTGATTTCTTCAACCCAATCTTGGCCTATATAGTACCCAGTGTGAAGAGCAAGATAGTGTTGTCCAAGAACCTTGTTACGGTCACAAATGAGGGCAGTCTTAGCTATTGTAACCATAGTTGGAATCCCTTGTTGTTACCATAACATACGTGACCTAAAACCATGACTCTACTAGTATGAGTTGTTTGAAAGCCAAATTCTACAACCTTTGCCACCATCCTCCTTGCCTGTGTCAAAATGGGAGTTTTGGAATAGGGTATGGACATCCATCAATACATAAAGTATAGAGGAATTTTGTCAGATGTTGTAGTTGCAACTGCCCTGTTAGACATGTATGCAAAATGTGGAAGCATTGACAAGGCATGTGAACTGTTTGACAGAATGCCTCAAAGAAATGTGGTCTCATGGACTGCAATGACTGTAGGATATGCACAAAATGGATTTGTTGAAAAGGCTTCGAAAATTTTAAAGCAAATGTAATTAGCTGGTGTAAAGCCAAATTCCACAACCTTTGCCAACATCCTCCCTGTCTGTGTCAAAATGGGAGCTTTGGAATAGGGTATGGACATCCATCAATACATAAAGGATAGAGGAATTTTTTCAAATGTTGTAGTTGCAACTGCCCTGTTAGACATGTATGCAAAATGTGGAAGCATAGATAAGGCACGTGAACTATTTGACAGAATGCCTCAAAGAAATGTGGTCTCATGGACTGCAATGACTGCAGGATATGCACAAAATGGATTTGTTGAAAAGGCTTCAAAAATTTTAAAGCAAATGCAATTGGCTGGTGTAAAGTCAAATTCCACAACCTTTGCCTCCTCCCTGCCTATGTCAAAATGGGAGTTTTGGAATAGGGTATGGACATCCATCAATACATAAAGTATAGAGGAATTTTATCAGATGTTGTAGTTGCAACTACCCTATTAGACATGTATGCAAAATGTGGAAGCATTGACAAGGCACGTGAACTGTTTAACAGAATGCCTCAAAGAAATGTGGTCCCATGGACTGCAATGACTGCAGGATATGCACAAAATGGATTTGTTGAAAAGGCTTTAGAAATTTTAAAGCAAATGCAATTGACTGGTGTAAAGCCAAATTCTACAACATTTGCCAACATCCTCCCTGCCTATGTCAAAATGGGAGCTTTGGAATAGGGTATGGACATCCATCAATACATAAAGGATAGAGGAATTTTGTCAGATGTTCTAGTTGCAACTGCCCTATTAGACATGTCTGTAAAATGTGGAAACATAGACAAGGCACATGAACTATTTGACATAATGCCTCAAAGAAATGTGGTCTCATGGACTGCAATGATTGCAGGATATGCACAAAATGGATTTGTTGAAAAGGATTTAGAAATTTTAAAGCAAATGCAATTGACTGGTGTAAAGCCAAATTCCACAACCTTTGCCAGCATCCTCCCTGCCAGTGTCAAAATGTGAGCTTTGGAATAGGGTATGGAAATCCATCAATACATAAAGGATAGAGGAATTTTGTCAGATGTTGTAGTTGTAATTGCCCTGTTAGACATGTATGCAAAATGTGGAAGCATAGACAAGGCACAGGAACTATTTGACAAAATGCCTCAAAGAAATGTGGTCTCATGGACTGCAATGACTGCAGGATATGCACAAAATGGATTTGTTGAAAAGGCTTCAGAAATTTTAAAGCAAATGCAATTGGCTAGTGTAAAACCAAATTCCACAACCTTTGCCACCATCCTCCCTGCCTATGTCAAAATGGGAGCTTTCGACCAAGCAATTTGTAGCACTTAAGGTTATGTAATAGAATTTACAATTGATAGTTAAATTTATAACAATTTTTTTTATGATCTTTACTAACATTTATTAGAATTTTTGCATGTTTTACATCATTGGAATGACATATTAGTTGTAACTTTTTATGAAATTTTATTATTGTATGTGCACTTTGATATGATGTAATATGATTATGGTTTCGTTTCATATGCAGTAATATTAGATATATAACAGAAAAATAAATTATTGCATGAAATAAATAATAACTTTTCATTTTAAATATTTTTTTTGGCAGAACACGGGTCTTCCAGAAGATCAAGATGATCCTCATGATAGAGATCCAGATTATGTTGGTTCCGGTACAGATCACATGGTAGAGGATGATGATGACGCAAATACAGAAGACACTGAGGCCGATGATGATGATGGTGATGACGATGATGGTGATGATGATGATGGTCACGATGGTGATGATGATGATGAGACAATTGCTCGTAGTAGCAAGTGACATTCATGATCATATAGACTGCATCATGGATCATTGTTGATATATCATTATGATGCTTCTTTTCATAGTCGCTAGCTATCATATGTATCATTTTCATGGCCTGCAGTGCCATATTAATGAGTTGTATCATAAATTTATGTATCATTTTGCCTTATATCATTTGGACATGTATCATCTTGACTTGTATCATTTTGAGTTATGTAATTTATCATTTTTACTTATATCATTTGTACATGTATCATTTAGACATGTTATTGATCTACTATCATATTTGACTTTCACTTGTTTTAGTTATATATGATGATGATCTTATCTGTATTGACTTGTCAATTTATATATATTGAAAGTGGTCGATGATTTTTGGATGGATATTTATTACGTATGATGATTTTAATTTACTGCTCAAGATGGATGTTGTCAAATTCAATTAAATTATAGATATTTGACTCACTTGTTTTAATTATAGATGATGATCATGTTATAATAATTATCTTGTTATTTAATCATATGAGTTAAATAATTAAATTACTTACTTTATAATCATATGAGTTATTTAAGAGGCATGATATATTTAACTAATTAAATTGAAATAAAACATATTAAATTAATAAATGTAAGCAAAACAATAAGCATTTTTAGAAGCAACAAAAGACACAAAAATGGAAGCAACAAGCGACATTATATCAGAAGCAAAATTAGAAGCAACTATGGAAGCAAAACTAGAAACAAAATTGGAAGCAAAATCAGACACAAAATTGGAAGCAAAACTGGAAGCAAAACCAGAAGCAAAATTGGAAGCAAAACTGGAAGCAAAAGTGGAAGCAAAACTAGAAGCAAAAATGGAAGCAAACCTGGAAGCAAAACCAAAAGCAAAATTGGAAGAAAAATTGGAAGCAAACCTAGAAGCAAAAATGGAAGCAAAACCAGAAGCAAACCTGGAAGCAAAACTAGAAACAAACCTGGAAGCAAAACCAGAATCAAAACTAAAAGCAAAACCAAAAGCAAAATTGGAAGCAAAAGTAGAAGCCAACCTGGAAGCAAAACCAGAAGCAACAGTGGAAGCAAAACCAGAACAAAAATTGGAAGCAAAATTGGAAGTAAAACCAGAAGCAAACTTGGAAGCAACACAGGAAGCAAAACCAGAAGCAAAATCAGAAGCCAAACTGGAAGAAACAAAATCTAGTGCTAAATCTGGCATTAATCCTGGCACTAAAATTCGGCGCTAAACCTAGTGCAAAACTTGACGTTATAATTGGTGCTAAACCCGACGCAATGGTGAGATGCTATTGGGCACAAAGTTTTGCACCGATAGAAGTGTCCAATTCATGGACTCAAATGCACTAAATTCTGGCACTGTTTTAGGCGCTAATTGCCTCTTCTGTTGTAGTGAATACCTCTCATCAATCTCCATCTATTTCCCTCAATTCCCATATTTATTTTGTGGTTTTTCATTCCCCATCCTCTCCTTGCTTCCTTTTAAGATAGTAACCCTACCTTAGTTTTGTTTCCATTTTATCCTTAGTTTTTATCACCCATCTTTCAAATCCCTAGTTTTCAGTGCAGGAGCACCCCTTCAACAGGACAAATATGCACAAGAGGGAGAAGAATAAGGTTTTAATATATATTTTGACACTTAATGTTACCATGTAGCATTTGTATGCCATTAACTAATGTAACATTTTATGTTGACATTGTATGTTTTAACATCTCTCTTCCCGAGGCTAGTATTTGACATCATGGACAACAGTAGGCATTTGGGTTATGTGCAGGATTACATCACATGTGTTGTATTATCTGATGTTTTTTTCTCTTAAGAAATACATATGCCGTGTGATTAATTAGGGTCTCTGCTGTAAATCTTGGAAGATTAAAAATCCAGAAAACAGAGGAGAGGGGTTAACAAAAACGGGGAGAGATGGTTGAGAAAGGAGTCCTTTTTTTCATTTTTCTTTTTTAGGAACTGAAAAAATGTAAGAAGCTGGAACGAAAGAAAAAAAAGTTTTGCAAATTATATTCTATAAATTTTGCATCCTGTGTGAAATCTTGGTGAACCAAATTGTTCTGTTTATTATCTATATAGAACCGTTGTGTTTTTAATTTTAGTTGTTCTGTTGCCGTGATGCAAGGTTAAATCCAATCCACTAGTGGATTTCTGTGAAATCAGTGGAATGGACTTGTAAAATAGTTTTCCCATTTTTGGTTCATTCTTTTGTTAGATAAAAATGGAAATGTAGAAATTGCAGAATCCGTCTCAGAGAAGGTCATCGGCGGGAAAATTCAAATATACATCTGAAGTATATACATGGATTGTATGTCGGAGATAACCTATGAATATATTGCGCCTGCTGCGAGCCTCATTCTGTGTATGCATAGTGGACAGTGGAATGACTGGTAATAATGGTATAGAGAACCGGAACAGCAAGTCAAGTAATGTATGTCATCGGCGTGAGAAGAACCATCGGGTTGAGAAAGTTGCATTGAACCGACAGGGGACACTTTCACTGATCGGAGTGACAATTGCAAATTGTCGCCGATGAAGAGTATATCGGTATGAGATACACCATTGGTGGAGGAGTTAAAGGTTTCACTGATAATGAAGGTCACACCGACAAGCGCGAAGGAAAAGTCATCGGTGTAAGTTTGTGCATCGGAGCGACTCAGTTTTGTGAACCCGATAGGCAGAGTCTTGCCGATAAACACGCAAACGAATACTCATCGATGTGAGATGGGTATCGGGGTGAAATATATCAGAGGTGCCGATAGTCATAGTCTAGCCAACAGTGGAGCCTAGCATTGATAGTATCAGGAAGACAATAGAGATCGGTAAAAGACTCAAGGAGTTTGCCGATAGTGGAAGTCCCACCGATAGGCGAAAAGGAGATTCTTCATCGGTAAGAGGGTGGCGATCGGTATAAAGATTTTGAAGGTGGCTGATAATGCATGTTTTGCCGATGGTAGGGAGTCTGAGCGATAGTGATAAGTCATGGGTGTGAGTGGTGTATTGGTGGGAGAAACCTTGAGTGACTCGATGGTATAAGGTGTTGTCGATGATGGAGTCTGGGGGTTAACATATTGGTGTGAGTTTTGACTTCGGTGAGCGAGGAGAAAGCTAGGCCGATAACAAGTGTTTAGCCGATGAACATAACAGTTTTGGAGAGAGAGACCATCGGGAAGAAAGAACGGGGGAAGGCCGACAAGGATAAAGAAACATAGTTCGGTAAGATGTAGAAAGTCTCTTGCCGATAATTGACAAAAATAAACATTTTGCACATTTCTGATGAAGACCTCTGCATCAAATTGGTATCAAAGCTAAGGAGTGTTCTTTGGGAAGAAGAAGAAGACAAGATGTCAGAAGGAGAAGGATCAGAAACATACCCAACAAAGATGACCAACGTTGAGTTAACGGCCTTAGTAAGAAAGCACATAGCAGAGAGTAGAGCAGATAGAGCTCAGAATTAGGCATTGAAAGAAGAACTAGAGAAGTTGAGGGATAGAGTAGAGAAGGGAGAGGAAAACACTAGTGAATGAGAAGACAGGGATGAAGAGGAGGTCCCTAAGCAGGAAGAGATAGAGGTTCCTGCAGACCAGAGACCCTTACTCAATGCCCTCAAATCCATGGAGAGAAGTACCATGGATATGAAAATAGACCTGCCAGTGTTTACAGGAAAAATGGAACTTGATTCGGTGATGGAGTGGATAGACTCCTTGAATAATTTCTTTGAGACTGAGGAAATACCAAACCACCAAAGAGTGAAGATGGCTCAGTCCAAAATGAAAGGGGTTGCACTGACTTGGTGGAATTTCATCCAAGATGACAGGGTGAAAGAGGGAAAGAATAGAGTTGCAACATGGAAGAGAATGATGGCTTTAGTGAAGGAAGCCTATGTTCCATTGGATTATAATATCCAATTACATTAGAGGAAACAAAATTTGAAGCAGAAGGAGCTAGATGTTAGTTCATACACAGAAGAGTTCATGAAACTGTGTAAAAACAAAGGTAAAGGAAGGTGAGAAGAAAAGATAGCAAGATACCTCAATGGATTGAGGTTTAATATCCAAGAAGACATAAGTATGCATAACCCAGAGACAATTCAAAAGTGCTATCAGTTAGTACTCAAAGTGGAAGAAAAATTAAAAACAAGGCATGAGCAGAGCAATAGAGGTAGAGGGAGACAGCAAAGAGGAGGAAGAAGTCCTTTTAGAGGCAGAGGATTTGGATACCAAGGCGTATCCAATCAAGAGAATAGCAAGGGAGACAACAATCAACATCAAGGGGGAAGTTACAATTAGAGAGGAAATTTTAGGGGCAGAAGACCACTATTTAGAGGGAAATTTCAAGGCAAAGGACCTATCAGATGTTACAATTGCAATCAAGAAGGCCATATAGCCAGCAAATGTCCAGCAAAGGCAACAAGTTCTATAGGAGAAAAGAGGATCAATCTGATCCAAGAATCTGATTGTCAAAGTGTAGCAAGCTCAGCACTAATCAAAGTGTGAATGCTCCTGACAGTTATGGGTATCCTGAGAATGGAGAATCTTTGATGATTAGGAGAGAAATGACCACCATGAAGATGCCAGGAAAAGAACCTCCACAAAGGAAGTCTCTCTTCAGAACTACTTGCAAGGCAGGAGGAAAGGTATGTAAAGTTCTGATTGACTCTGGGTCTACTGAGAATTTTGTGTCCATTGAGATGGTAGAAAAGCTTAATCTTAGAAGACTACCACATCCTTGCCCATACAAGATCTCATGGCTCCACCAAGATCAGCAAATAGTTATAGAAGAACAGGTTTGGGTAGAGTTTCAGATTGGCCCATACAAGGATAGGTTATTGTTTGACATTGCCAAGATGGATGCTTGCCATCTCCTATTTGGAAAACCATGGCAGTATGACTTGAAAGCATACCATGATGGAGTTAGAAACACCTATTCAATCACCAAGAATGGTAAGGTGATAGAATTACTACCATTAATGGAGAATGAGGTGGAATCAAAAGGAAAAGAAGTTAAGGTGATGATGGTAGAAGGCAAACAATTCATGAAAGGGATAGGAGAAGAAGGAGTAGTTACATATGCTCTAATCCCTTGCCTAAAAGTAAACAAAGAACAACAGCAACAAGTCAAGGGAGAAAAGAGACAAAGGTTCATAGATCCAGCTGCCCAAGAGCTATTGGACAAGTACAAAGGCATCATCTCTGATGGAATGCCAAGGTCCCTACCACTTATAAGAGACATCAGCCATTGCATAGATCTAATACTAGGATCTACAATTCCAAACAAAGTAGCATACAAGATTACCCCAGAACAGAATGCAGAGGTAGCAAGACAGATTGAGGAATTGTTGGAGACAGGCCTAATTGGCAAAAGTTTAAGCCCATGTGCAGTACCGGCTGTGCTAGCACCAAAGAAGGAAGGCACCTGGAGACTTTGCATTGATTCAAGGGCTATCAACAAGATAACAATTAGGTATAGGTTTCCAATCCCTAGGATAGAAGATTTACTTGATTGTTTGGGAGGTGCTAGATATTTCTAAAAAATAGATTTAAAGAGTGGCTATCATTAGATTAGGATTAGACCTGGTGATGAGTGGAAGACTGCATTTAAGATTAATGAGGGGTTATATGAATGGAAGGTCATGCCTTTTGGTTTGTCCAACGCCCCTAGTACCTTTATGAGATTGATGAATGAGGTCTTGAGGGAATTCATAGGAAAATTTGTCATAGTATATCTAGATGACATCCTGATTTTCAGTAATATGAGGGAATAGCACCTCATCCATATAGACTTGGTTCTCAAAAGGCTATATGAAGAGCAGCTAATGATCAATTTAGCAAAGTGTCTGTTTATGCAAGAAGAGATCATCTACTTGGGATTTGTTATCTCACATAACAAACTGAAAATGGATCAAGAGAAGGTAAGTGCCATATTGTCTTGGCCAACACCCAAAACCTTGAATGATGTTAGAAGTTTCCATGGGTTAGCAACCTTTTATAGGAAGTTTATAAAGGGATTTAGTCATATTTGTGCACCCATGCTTGACACTATAAAGGGAGGATAGAAGTGCAAGTTTACATGGACAAAGGAGGCAGATAATTCCTATGAAACATTGAAGAAGAAGGTGGCAGAGCAGCCAGTTCTTACATTTCCTGACTTCCGCAAAATTTTTCAAGTAGAATGTGATGCAAGTCATATTGCAATTGGAGCAGTACTCAGCCAAGAAGGTAGGCCTATTGCATTCTTCAGTGAGAAATTAAATGATGCCAACAAGAGATACTCATCCTATGATTTGGAGATGTATGCTCTAGTCCAGTCACTTAAGAAATGGAGGCATTACTTAATGCCAAAAGAATTCATAGTGTTCACAGATAATCAGGCCCTCAGTTTCATAAACAGTCAAGAGAAGTTAAACCATAGGCATATGAAGTGGGTGGAAACTTTGCAAGCTTTCACTTTCACACTCAAGCACAAGAAAGGGATTAAGAACAAAGTGGCAAATGCTTTGAGTAGGAGAGTTTTAACCATCAATCAGATCCAATTAGAAAGTGTTGGCATTGATTCTTTGAAGACAATGTATGATGATGATGATGAAGACTTTGGCGAGATCTACAAGGTATGTACTTCTTTTGGAGACAAATATCATGTTGAGTTCTTTGAATTTCTGATCCAAGATGGATTACTTTTCAAAGGTGGACAACTATGTATTCCAAGATGTTCTATGAGAGTGAATATTATTCAGGAGAAACATTGTGGGGCCATAACAGGACATTTTGGTCTCGATAAAACTCTTGATCTTGTGAAGAGGCATTACTATTGGCCTAAGCTACAGTCAGATGTGAGAAGATTTGTGGAAGCATGTGTGATATGTCAGAAAGCAAAAGGGAGATCCACAAATGTAGGTTTATATCAACCACTACCCATTCCTTCTAGGCCATGGGAGAGAATAAGCATGGATTTTGTACTAGGTTTGCCTAGGACAAGGAAAGGATATGATAGTGTTTTTGTGGTAGTAGACAGATTTAGTAAAATGGCACATTTCTTGCCATGCAAAACCACTTGTGATGCTTCGTATGTTGCAGACTTGTTTTTCAAGGAAATAGTGAGGATCCATGGATTTCCATTGAGCATAGTCTCAGACAGAGATGTAAAGTTTATTGGCCACTTCTGGAGGACTCTTTGGAAAAAGCTTGGAACTAATTTGTCCTTCTCATCAGCCTACCATCCTCAAACAGATGGGCAAACTAAAGTTGTTAATCGTTCATTGGAAAATCTGTTAAGGTGTTTGACAAGGCAGCATGGAGAAAAGTGGGATAATATCCAACCCCAAGCAGAATTCTCCTATAATGACACCATCAATAGGAGTACAGGAAAGTCACCTTTTCAGATGGTCTATGGCATCCATCCAAGGGGTATTCTAGAATTGAGAGATCTGCCTATAGGCAAACCTATTAGTGTAGATGGAGAAGCTTTTGCATCAGCCATCAAAGAAGTACATGATCAAGTCAAGAACCAACTTCACCAAACTACATTAAAGTACAAAACATATGCTAACAAGAAGAAGAGGGATTTACAGTTTGATGTTGGAGATTTGGTGGGGGTAAATCTGAAGAAGGAGAGGCTTCCCAAAGGTAAGTATACCAAGCTAATGCAGAGGAAGATTGGACCATGTCAGATTTTAAAGAAGTGTGGGCAGAATGCTTATGAGATCCAACTCCCTCTTGATCTTGGATTGTCACCCATTTTTAATGTCTGTAATTTAATTCCATACAAACAGAATACAGATGTAGAACAAGAACCATTGCAGGTTGCAGCAGATGCTAATATTCCTAAGCATGATCCACCACAATTGAAGAAGGTGTTAGACTCAAGAGTGACAAAGAAGACAAGGGACAAAGAGTACATGGAGTATTTGGTAGCTTGGCATAGGCAACCTGTTTCTAAGGAAGTTTGGATGACTACAGATCAGATCACAAAACATGGCGTAGACCTTCAAACCCTGATCTCAAGTGGGCTTGAGATCTCTTCTCCTGGGGAGTATGGTGTAGGAGCACCCCTTCAATAGGACAAATATGCACAAGAGGGAGAAGAATAAGGTTTTAATATATATTTTGACACTTAATGTTACCATGTAGCATTTGTATGTCATTAACTAATGTAACATTTTATGTTGACATTGTATGTTTTAACATCTCTCTTCCTAAGGCCAGTATTTGACATCATGGACAACATCAGGCATTTGGGTTATGTGCAGGATTACATCAAATGTGTCGTATTATTTGATGTTTTGTTGTCTAAGAAATACATATGCCATGTGATTAATTAGGGTCTCTGCTGTAAATCTTGGAAGATTAAAAATCCCGAAAACAGAGGAGAGGGGTTAACAAAAATGGGGAGAGATGGTCGAGAAAGGAGTCCTTTTTTTCATTTTTCTTTTTCAGGAACTGAAAAAATGTAAGAAGCTGGAACGAAAGAAAAAAAGTTCTGCAAGTTATATTCTGTAAATTTTGCATCCTGTGTGAAATCTTGGTGAACCGAATTGTTCTGTTTATTATCTGTATAGAACCGTTGTATTTTTAATTTTAGTTATTCTGTTGCCGTGATGCAAGGTTAAATCCATTCCACTGGTGGATTTATGTGAAATCAGTGGAATGGACTTGTAAAATAGTTTTCCCATTTTTGGTTCATTCTTTTGTTAGATAAACATGGAAATGTAGAAATTGCAGAATCTGTCTTAGAGAAGGTCATCGGCGGGAAAATTCAAATATACATCTGAAGGATATACACGGATTGTATGTCAGAGATAACCTATGAATATATTGCACTTGTTGCGAGCCTCATTCTGTGTATGCATAGTGGATAGTGGAATGACTGGTAATAATGGTAGGAGAACTGGAACAGCGAATCAAGTAATGTATGTGAAGGCATCGACGTGAGAAGAACCATCGGGTTGAGAAAGTTGCATTGAACTGACAGGGGGCACTTTCTCCGATCGGAGTGACAATTGCAAAGTGCCGCCGACGAAGAGTATATTGGTATGAGATACACCATCGGTGGAGGAGTTAAAGGTTTCACTGATAACAAAGGTCACACCAACAACCGTGAAGGAAAAGTCATCGGTGTAAGTTTGTACATCGAAGCAACTCAGTTTTGTGAACCTGATAGGCAGAGTCTTGCCAATAAGCACACAAACGAATACTCATCGATGTGAGATGGGTATCAGGGTGAAATATATCAGAGGTGCTGATAGTCATAGTCTAGCCGACGGTGGAGCCCAGTATCGATAGTATCAGGAAGACAATAGAGATCGGTAAAAGACTCAAGGAGTTGCCGATAGTGGAAGTCCCGCCGATAGGCGAAAAGGAGATTCTTCATCGTTAAGAGGGTGGCGATCGGTATAAAGATTTTGAAGGTGGCTGATAATGCATGTTTTGCCAATGGTAGGGAGTCTGAGTGATAGTGATAAGTCATGGGTGTGAGTGGTGTATCAGTGGGAGAAACCTTGAGTGACCCGATGGTATAAGGTGTTGCCAACGATGGAGTTTGGGGGTTAACATATTGGTGTGAGTTTTGACTTTGGTGAGTGAGGAGAAAGCTAGGCTGATAACAAGTGTTTGGCCGATGAACATAATGGTTTCAGAGAGAGAGAGAGACCGTCGGGAAGAAAGAACAGGGGAAGGCCGACAAGGATAAAGAAACATAGTTCAGTAAGACGTAGAAAGTCTCTTGTCGATAATTGACAAAAACAAACATTTTGCACATTTCTGTTGAAGATCTCTGCATCAGTTTTTCTTTTCGACATCAACCCATTCACTTGTGTTTTAGATTTACTATCATTTATTTTCATCTTACTCCCTTTTTCTATCCCTCTCCATATTTCTCCTTTAAACCCTAATAAACCTAATCTTAGTGTTTCTTTCTAAACCCTTTTTCAACTGACAATTTTTTTTCTAATCTAGTGTTTTCCTCTTCTCACTTTATACAAAATTTTCATCCATATCAACTTTTATGAGTCATGTTTCCATTTGCATAGTTTTCTCTCTCCCACCCTTTCCTTTGTTGATCCTTTCTCCATGTTTTCATTTACCTTTAACTATTAAAATATTTTTGTTTGTGCTTAAAATTAGTTTACTTTCTTAATATAAATTTTATTTTAGTATTTTATTATTGTTCTATTCTAGGTGGACCCATTCTCAAAAGTCCATAAGAGGATTGAATGAGGTAGACTCCCATTTAACCCTTGTTTTTTGTAGGGTTTCCTCCATGCTTTTGTAGGTCAAATATAGAGAAATTTATGGAGAATATTGAAGTGTGCTATGAGGGAAAGTTGTAGGAAATAACAAGAAGAACCTTTGGGAAAAATTTAGAACTATTTTTTAATATATAGAACTAGACTGCCCTAGGACCATACCCCTAGGTGAACAAGGCCAAGCTATCCACCTAGGCATAAGAGACTACAATGGCCTTGTCCTCATCTTGTAAACTCTTCAAATTTCATTTGTAGGTTTTTGACAATTTATACTACTTATTCCTAGTGTGCATGTCTCAATTTTGTAGCTATATCTCTCTAGTTCTTTGATTGTGTTTGATTCACAATATATTTGAGCTTGACTTAGACCTATTTTATTATTTTTCTCCACTTTGTATTGAACTCTTCGATAGGTTTATGTCCTAATAATTTCTTAGGAAACTAATCTAAACCTTCTGAAAGTTTCAGATCTTTGTGACATGTAGCACTCTAGGATGAAACCATAGGACCAAGCCACCCCCTTGGCTACAATCCCTAGTTGCATAGATGTTCTAAGCTTAAAATTTTATGTAAATTGGACTTGAAGCTTCTTGAAAAATTCTAAGTCCATTTGTAGTGGGTACCATTTTATAAAGGTGCATCTAAGTCCATATTTGTAATGTTTATGATCCCTAGTTTAGTGCATGAATGTTTCATGTTTCCATTGTCTTGTCATGTTTGTGTCTTATTAGTTGTTAGTATTGGCTCTTATTTCTTAGGTGATAGCATTTAAATGTCTAAATTTACATTATTTACTTGCACACATGTCACTTAGCAACATTCTAAAAATAATCCAATAAAGTTCATATTTTAGGTTTTTCATTTAGTGAACCCTGATTGTTTCTTACTAGTAGAAGCTTTTTGATTCACTTCAAATAGAGTAGTTGTTGCATGCAATTTAATTTTTTTTCATTAATAATAGATTTTTTTTGGTATTTTATAGTAGGCCTAGTTCATTTCCCCCTATTCATTCTTCCTAAATCCTGAGGCCTTACCCTCAAATCATTCTTCATCATATTCCTTTCTTAAGCCCATCAATGGGTAGTTCAACATCCTCACTCTCTTGTGTTGAATACATCCCTTTCTTCCCTATTGTATAAAATTTTGATGAAGCTCAACATGACCTTAAAAATTAAATGAAAATCATCTCTCAAAATTACATGTTAAAAATGTCATTAACCCAAATGTTGCCCCACTCCCATCCAATTTGATTTATTCCTTAAGCAACCTTAACTAATCTATTTAGGTTAGAGATGTTATAAAACGTTGAGCATATTATGCCTGCACATGCCTCTTCATCTAACATTTTATAACCTCTCAAAACTACAATAGTTGATATTATCTCTATTGTCATTACATCATCAATTAACCATATCCCATCTAGTTCCCCTTCTATTTATGTGTGTTTTGACACGTCAAAATGTTAGAATAGAAATACTTCATCTACTTGAAAGGTATCAACCCCAAGAGTTTTCTAAGTTTCTAGGTTAAAGAGAAAATTGAATAGTTGAGTAGGTGAGCATTTTGGTTGTCTTGTTTAAGGGGCTCTAGTAGAATCTTAATAGAAAATCACTAAGCACTTGCTATTTATGTTTATGACTTGCTTACATACTATCCATGTGTACATATGGTCCCAAGGAATAGATATTCCATCTACTAACAAACCCTCACATGTAAAAAAATCAAGTATTTTAATAAAACTCCATCATTAATTGTCATTCACACAAGTCCATCAATATGAATAGAACATGCATTGAAATCATAAATTAAAACCTAGACTAATCCTAATCTAAATGATGTAATAAAAAACTGCAACAGAAGGGTGAGATCTACAAAAAGAGAAAGAAAGCATAAGACTGTTAATTTTCTTCTTAAAGCATCATTTAGCAAGTAGACAAATCTAATATAAAACTAGTCTCCTGCTTAACTTGAAGAATCATAGCCAAAACATAAAAAGGTGCAATCATCTAAGGAGAGAAAACCACTATAATCCACAACCACCTTATTTTAGGTGCAGATCAAAGGTACAACTCCCACATCCGTAGTGCAAGGTATATAATTTATATTGTTGTTGTATCAAGGTGTTAGATTGACCACACAAAAGAACTCGCCATCAATAAATCATCAGTGATATGAAACACCATTTAGATTCATTTGATGCTCATTCAATTTAATGCAAAAAGTACAAGATAAAAAAGACTCATTGAATAAAAAAACAACAAAAGAAAAGACAAGACACTAAAATGAGATAAAATTGTAGTGTATTGATCAAAAGTTTGGTTTCCAACCCTTATAAATGTGATACCTTTACATATTTATAGGTTTCATTGGTAGGGAATTCATACAGGACAAATGTAGAAAGGAATATGAAGAGTCATATGACCTTTACTTTTGAGATTATAATATTTCATTACTATTGAGTTAGAATTTTACATGCAAATACATTTCACCCTTTATTTTTCAAGTCCTCTTCACCATGTTTAGCATCCTTCCCAAGCTCTTGGTCTTTTTACAAGTACAAGTCAACGTTATTCAATATTGTCCTAACCAAGTCCTACAATACACAAAATTTAGACTATTTTAAATTATTTTAAGAAAAGACAAAAATATAAACATATTTTTGAATCCAAAACACTCATATTAATCCTTTCACAAAGTCATGAGATCAAATTAAGTTCCCTAAAGGGATGGTAAAGTTTTCATGCGAAGCTATAGTTCTAAGACCATAATTCATAGGCTCAAAATTAATGTTTTGAGGTCCATTTGTAGTTCAGGGATCAAATTGGGTTTTTGAGGTCCATTTATAGTCCATAGGCCTAAAATTAGGGCTTCAAGGTCCATTTGTAGCCTAGGCCCAATATTGGGGTTTTGATGTTCATTCACAATTTAGGTCCCAAATTAGGGTTTTGAGGTGGGATTGTAGGTGAATAGGATGAGCTAGATGGATAGCATAGGCTACAATAGATAAGGAAAACAAGACTAGTTGGGTGAACAAGACAAGCCAAGGTTGAGAGGGTAGACTAGATGTGTGCTTATAAAGTCTATATTTTCCTTCAGCTCAAGTGGTTCCTGGTTTGGTGCTTTGCAAGTACATTTCTTAAGTTGCAGATAATGACAGAGCATGATATAGTTGGTTAAGTACTTTGGTGTGAAGTTTTTTCAGGTGAAGATTAAAGAGACCTAATGTCTCAAGTTACTGCTTGGACCTCATTTATTTAATTGTTGGTTTCGTTCATATCATGTTCTTCATTCATCAAGTTGATTGAACACTATCGACATATCCATGTATGTGTTTCACCGATGGTAGTGACTATCGGGATGACTTTCACTATCGGCGGGAGTTCGTAGTCTTACACTGATATGCATGGTTTCATCGATGACTATTGTCTATCGGCATAAGGTTGGCCATCGGCCAAGATCTTGGTAGTCGCTCCGATGAGACTGGTCACCCTGATGGATGTTGGTGAAGCTTTGGGTGTTGGCGTGAGAACCTTCATTGGCGCAGTGCAAAGTGTTTGGATCGATGACAAAAATCTGTCTGATGAAGAATGGAGGACTTGCGCATCAATGACATGTGTCTATCGACGTAAGAACTTCTATCGACGTAGCTTAAAGTCTTTGGGCTGATGGACAGAGGTCACTCCGATGAAGGCATTGTGTTGGCATCGGTGGGACAAGGATCCGTCGAAGTAAGTGTTGAACTGTTCACTGATGATGAAGGTTATCCTGATGAGTCTTTGACTATCATTGTTGGCAACAAAATTGCCGACGATAGTCATATTGATCGTTTGTGGTTATAAACCGGAATAATATATGTGACCTGGTGTGTGTGGGATTAATGATCTCACGAGAATGTGAACAGTTGTGACAGTTGGTAGGTAGCGATGCTTGGGAAGTTAAATCGAATAGTTAGGGCAAAATATGAATAACGGTTTTGCTCTTGATGACTAAAAATAGAAATACATATCTGCAGGTGTCGTTGGAGGATGATGATACTATTCAAATTATACAGTTTATTCTGCAGATGTGCAGATGCAATAAACAGCTTTTGTATAATTGATATAGGATCGATACCTGAACATAAGTGTGGGGGAATAAATCTTTATTGTAATCTTTCAGTTTGCTGTAATAAAGATAGTCTCTCTTGTGGTGGCAGGTTTTTTACTTGAAAGAGTTTTCCCATGTAAATCTGGTGTCATTCTTTGTTGTCTTGATTGTTCATTCTATTTTTCTGGTGTATTCATCTGTTGTTTTTTGAATTGAAAGTTACCTGACTACATTATCCCCTTAGAATTAACATTCGAGAAGCTGTATTCCACACCTTTTGCTTTCCTTACAAGTGGTATCAGAGCCTGGCCCGTTGTGTTATCCTTGTTGGTAGGTTGGGTTTTTTGTGTTAATTCTGGGAGTGGGAGTTCTATAGAGGTCTATTCTATTAAATAAGATGGCAAGTACATCAGGAAAAATAGACATTGAAAAGTTCAATGGCACAAACTTTGAGTTGTGGAAGATTAAGGCTGAAGATTTGCTGGTCGACAGAGATCTTTGGATTGTTGTGTCAGGGGTTAAACCTGCAAGCATGAAGCAAGAAGATTGGGACCTAGCTGATAGAAAAGCCAGAGGACTGATAAGATTAAGTCTTGCAGATTCTGTTCTATTGAACGTCCATGAAGAGAAGTTAGCCAAAGATTTGTGGAAGAAGTTGGGAGATATTTACCAGGGCAAGTCCTTGGTGAATAAACTGTTCCTCAGAAAGAAGTTGTATTCTCTGAAGATGGATGAAGGTGCATCTATAGCAGACCATCTGAACACATTTAATCTGATTGTTGCACAGTTGACGTCTGTAGGTGTAAAAATAGAAGAGGAAGACCGTTGTATGCTTCTATTGTGTTCCTTACCTGACTCGTGGGATCATCTTGTGATGGCTATTGGAAGTATAACAACCATGTTTACAACTGAAGTGGTTGTTACCTCATTGTTATCTAAAGAGATGTGGAGGAAATTTTTTGAGACAGCCAAAAAGGCCTTGTCTGTTCGAGGTAGATCAAAGGAAAGAGGCAAGAAGAAGGACAACAAGTCTAAGTCCAAATCAGAGGGGAAATCAAAATCTCCTGGCACAAAGTCCAAGGTGAAGTGCTGGAATTGTGGGCAGAAAGGACACATCAGAAGAGACTGTAAAGAGGAGAAAAAGAAGAAGAAGAACTCTTCTGACAATGATTCTTCTCAGAGTGATGTTGATGCCTTCATTGCTGCCTTGGCAACGCCTGCATCTGAAGATGTGTGGCTGGTGGATTCAGGAGCATCTTTTCATATGACATCTCACAGAGAGTGGTTCACAAAGTATGAACCGTATGCTGGTGGGAAGGTGTTCCTGGTAAGTGATTCAACACTGGAAATTGTTGGCTGAGGATGAGTCAGAATCCAGTTCCTGGATGGCAAAATAAAGGGAATGAATGGAGTGCTACACATACTAGTTCTAGCTCAAAATTTACTTTCTGTTAGTAAGCTTAATGATGTTGGAGTGCAAGTTACTTTGGTGAATGGTGGCTGTAAAATGACTAGAGGTTCTATAGTATTGGCAAAGGGTGAACGCATTGGAACTCTGTATAGGTTAGATGCTAAACCAGTGTGCTGTAATAGTGTCTCTGTAAAATCTGAAAAAGCTACTATTGTAACACATGATGCAAATTCTATGGAAGTTAAACTTCCTGTAGAGAAAACAATGGTCTGGCATCATAGACTTGGTCACATAGGTGAAAAAGATTTAAAAACCTTGAAAAACAAAACTCTGGTAGATGGGCTGATTGATTGTAATCTGGAGTTCGATTTCTGCGAACATTGTATATATGGAAAACAGAACCGTGTTTCTTTCTACTCAATTTCTCATAAATCTTCTGGTGTCCTGGACTATATACATTCTGATGTTTTTGGTCCAGTTGATGTTCCGTCTTTATCTAAATCAAGATACTATGTATCGTTCATTGATGATTATTCAAAGAGGGCATTTGTATATTTTTTAAAAAATAAATCAGAAGTGTTCAGTCGGTTTAAAGAATTTAAAACTCTTGTGGAAAACCAGACTGGTAGAAAAATAAAATGCTTGAGAACAGATAATGGTGGTGAATATTGCAATGCGGATTTTGATAAGTATTGTGTAGATCAAGACACTGTTAAAGTAAAGATTTGAACATGATAAAGAGGGTTTGTAAAATATTATTTAGGATGATAGAAATAATTACATACATTATATATTATTTAATAAATAATATTATTGTATGAATATTTTATTATAATTAAAATATAATATCCATATTATAAATAACAATATATATAAATATAATATATTATAATTATATCTAATAATATAAATATGAATATTCTTATAATTATCTTACATTATAATATAAATACAAATAATATAATATAAATCATATATCATTTATTATGATATAAATGACATAGTATAAATAATATATAATATATCATTTATTATAATATAAATGATATAATATAAATATAACTAAAATAAATAAACATCTTTTAACCTATTCTCTTATGATAACGAAGTAACGTATGGTTAGAACTAGTTTTACCACAAAAGGGAATTAATATAAAGTAATAAAAATAATAAGAGACATGCCTCTTCAAACATATCCTTTGAAAGGGAAATAAATAAAGGTTGTGAAATAGAAGGAAAACATCATCCAAAGAAAATATAAAAAGAGTATCGGATAAATACATATATCTAGATCTGCATTATATATATGTACATCAACAGTAAAAGGGAAGTGAAAAATATATATATAGCAGCAGAGATATTATAGTATTCAATACAGAGAAGAAGGCATCAGAAAATATTAAAAGTATTAGAAGTAAGAGATAATAATACAGTATATGATATTGTTTTATTATGCATCAATGTCTTTTATATATAAAATATATGGAACCCCATCATGGAGGAAGGGAAGGAGACATAGGTAAGAGGGTATAAGGTTTCCATCTAAGTACCCCACCTTGGATGGATGTCAAAGCCCTGCCATCAAGGCCAAGAGGATCAAAGTCCCACTCTTGGGCTTAGATTGGATAAACCGAGAACTCCGCTATGATCCCCGTACCATTCCTACCATGATGAGTTATTAATTATAAGTGATAAGGCATGGATAGGGAAGTAAGACCAGCATTCTGCTAAGTACCCCACTTTGGTGGATGTCTAAGTCTTGCCACCAAAGCCAGGAGGGCCAAAGTTCTGCTCTTGGGCTTAGTATGGGTTGGCTGGGTCAAACCTATCATGTCCCTATCTCGATAGTGTTGGAAATGTATTATGAGTTTGATATATTTGCAACTAATCCTAACAATGGCATTAGTTTATATGTATATATATTGTACTTGTGTTCTCTATGTGATGATTGCAGGAGTTCTATTCAAGAGCATAATGAAGAAATAACTACTTGTAAGTCATCTCCCTAACCCTAATGTATCATAATTATGATTGTAGGGTTTAATCTAGGGCAAATCTAGACGGGGACATGCCTCTTCGAACATATCCTTTGAAAGGGAAATAAATAAAGGTTGTGAAATAAAAGGAAAACATCATCCAAAGAAAATATAAAAAGAGTATCGAATAAATACATATATTTAGATCTGCATTATATATATGTACATCAACAGTAAAAGGGAAGTGAAAAATATATAAAATATATATATAGCAATAGAGATATTATAGTATTCAATACAAAGAAGAAGGCATCAGAAAATATTAAAAGTATTAGAAGTAAGAGATAATAATACAGTATATGATATTGTTTTATTATGCATCTGTTGCAAGTATGAGGTGAGCCAGTGTTGTCATTGATGTCAACATACTCATATTGCATTGATAAGAAGGATTTGATGAGCTGTGTGCTGAGGATATTGAGAAAATTAGCCTCAGTCAGGAACAATGAAGAACAGTGATGAGAAGAAGGAAAATGTACTGTATAGGATGAGAATCGGAGGATGCGGATTAAAGGGTTAGTAGATATGAGTCTTGAGATGCTTCAGTTAAGATTTCAGAGGTCCGCATGAAGATCTGAAGGAGTTGTGGCTGTCGGTATAGAACCGGTTCCGGCAAGTATCCAGAGGTGACAGAGGATCACAAAAAGGTCCGGTGAGGTCCGGAATTGTATTATCCTAATCTACGGATTGGAAGGAGTGTTTCGGATGTCCTTGTGATGTGTCATCCTGATTTGTGTATGATCTGGAGGTCCGGAAGTACCTCTTGCATTATGACAGTGGCGACAGACTGTGTTCTTGAAGTTCCGGATGAGGAAGACAAGAGATTCCAGTAAGTAGAGGAAGTGCGGATGTATCCGGTCATTCAGACAGGCTTGTGAAGGTTCTTGGATCATGTTTAGGTTGTGTTGTTGGTCCGCATTGATGGTAGAGCCCGGAATTGAAGTTATTCTTCCGGATGAAGTTCTTGCTCTGTTTAGCCGACCGGATGAGTTGTTCATCCTGCGAATGTTCTTGTGGTGGCCGACCGGATGTGTTATTCATCTTGCGGATACTCTTATGGTTGCTTGCCGACTTAGATGTTTGTTCCTAAGTCGATATCTTGTATAAATAACGGTTTGTGAGTTCATTTCAAAGTGTGGTTTTTGTGGATGAGTGTGGCATAGTGAAGGGAAGTGCGAAAGGCAGAGCAGAAGTTTTGGGCTTAATTGGAACTGATCCGAACATGGTAGAGATGTCATTCTCCAGTTTAAGACTGTGATTTTTATCACTTTGTAGACAGTGTGTCTCCTTGTAGGCAGTGGGCCTCTTTGTGAGCAGTGTGCTCGGGCAGTGAGCCCTAATTGGCATGTGCCATTCATTTTTCTTTATTCTTCTAACAGAGAATAATTCTTGGGTTAATCACCCCGTGGTTTTTCCCTTAACCGGGTTTTCCACGTCAAAATCTTGGTGTTCAATGTGTTGATGCTTATCTGCTCTTGTGTTTATGTATCATGCTTTCATGGATGATTAATTGATATGCTGCTAACTAACAACAAGAATCAAGTGTTTAAAAGAAGAAGAAGTTTTATACAACTGATTCACCCCCCCCTCTCAGTTGTATGCCCTAGATCCAACAATTGGTATCAGAGCTAAGTTCCTCTGATAGGAGCTTAACCGCTTGAGGAGATCCAGGATGTCGTCATACAAGAAGGATAGTCCGAAGTTCGATGGAACCAACTTCACTCTCTGGAAAGGTCGCATGAAGTGTCACTTGGAATGTATGGGAAAAGCATACTTGGCTATGGTTTCAAAACCATATGTACCTCCACAAGGTGGTCCGACAACTCTGAATGAAATCACAGAAGCTGAAAAAAATCTGCGGACCAAGGAAGCTCTTCTAAGCGCATTGAATGACTCAGACCTCTCAAATGTTATTGACCTACCAACTGCATATGAGATCCTGACTAAACTGGAACTTCTGTATGAAGGAGATGAGTTTGTCAAAAGTGCAAGGTTGCAAAGTCTGAAAGGGAAATTTGAAAGATTGAAAATGAGAGATGATGAAAACATCACTACCTTTATGCCAAGAGTGAATGAGCTGGTATGTGGAATCAGAAATGCTGGTGGAACTTTAGATGAAAATGAGATTGTCTGCAAGATCCTAAGGTCCCTTCCTGCTGCCTACAAAATCAAGGTTGCTGCCATTGATGAATTCAGAGCCCACACAACTGTCACAAGAGAACAACTGGCTGGCAAACTAGCTGCATTTGAAATGACCGAGTTTGGAGATGATCCTCCCAAGACTGAATCTGCCTTCAAAGCTAGTGCCTATGTGAAAGGCAAGCAGAGATTTGATCCGGGAGAAAACTCATCAAGGAAGATGTCATGGTATGATCAAGCAAGAAGAGACATGGAAGAAGAAGAAGCAGAAACAGCTCAACTTGAAGCCCTCATTGCAAAGAGACTGCCAAGAGGATCCGATAAGTATGAAGGAAAACTACCCTTTAAGTGTTTCAACTGCAATAAGATTGGTCATTTTGCTTCAAGATGTCCGGAAAGATCTGCAAGGTCTAATAATAACAGACAAAGGTTTCAAAAGAATTGCTATTATGTTCATGAAGTAGATGACAATGAAGGAGTAACAGATGATGAATCAGAACTAGGAAGCAAATCTAGAAATGAGTGGGTGTTTATTGCCATCAAGGAAGAAGATTCAATACTCTCTGAATCTGTCAATCACAAAGTTGTTGAAAAAGCTTTGGCTGCTCAAGTGGAAGAAAAGGATGATTGGGTTATTGACAGTGGATGTTCTCACCATATGACTGGTGACAAGAATAAGTTCTTAGATTTGGAAAGATATGAAGGAGGAATGGTAAAGTTTGGTGACAATTCTGCTGGCAGAATCAGAGGTAGGGGAACTATTTCCTTTGATGGTAAGAGCAAAACAGGTAATGTACTATATGTTGAAGGATTGAAGCACAATCTTCTCAGTGTTGGTCAGTTAGTGGACAAAGGCTATGATCTCCGGTTCAAGAATGGAAAATGCAGAATCTTTACAAGCTCCGGAACTGAAATTGCATCCGGTACTCAGACAAAAGGTAATATCTTTCATCTGGTTGGTTCAAATAAAAGTTGTTTGTTTGTTCAAATTGATCAGAGTTGGTTATGGCATAGAAGAATGTGTCATGTAAATTTTGATAACATCATCAAAATAAGCAATACTCAGGCTGTGAGAGATCTTCCAAAATTGATGAAACCTACAAATAGTGTGTGTAAAGAATGTCAGTTAGGTAAACAAAGCAGAGTCTCTTTCAAAAGCAAAGATCAGTCTTCTACCGGATTGTTGGAATTAGTACATACTGATCTATGTGGTCCGACAAGAATCAAGAGTCTGCAAGGTGATAGATATTTCATGTTGTTAATTGATGATCATTCCCGGATGATGTGGGTTACCTTTCTAAAAGAAAAATCAGAAGCTTTTGAGAAGTTCAAAATCTTCAAAGCTATGGTGGAGAATCAAACCGGATTGAAACTAAAGTGTCTAAGGTCTGATAGAGGTGGTGAATTTACATCTGGTGAATTCATTGACTTTTGTGAGAAATAGGGTATAAGGAGACAGTTGTCTGCTCCTAAGACTCCACAGCAGAATGGAGTAGTTGAGAGAAAGAACCGGACCATCCAGGAAGCTGCTAGGACAATGATGTTGGAAGCAAATGTTCCTCAAATGTTTTGGAAAGAAGCTATCAGCACCGCAGTCTACACTCTAAATCGAGTTCAAATCAGAAACAACAACGGTAAGACCCCCTATGAACTTTGGTTTGGCATCACTCCTACTGTGAAATATTTCAGAGTATTTGGTAACAAGTGTTATATTAAAAGAGATGAAGATCTAGGAAAGTTTGATGCTAGAAGTGATGAGGGAATTTTCTTGGGCTACTCCACTCAAAGCAAAGCATACCGGTGTTACAATAAGAGATTGAGGAAGATGATAGAAAGCACCAATGTGAAAGTTGATGAAGGAATTGAGAAACCTTCAAGATTTTATGAGCTTGATGAAGATGACCAAGACAGTGTTCAAGGAACTCAATCCTCTCCGGTGAGACAGAGTCAGCCTGATCTGGTAAATCAGGAAGAAGAGATAGGTTTGAATGAGCCTGATCAAGAAACAGCAGTGCTGGATACTCCCAAAATTCCAAGGTATGTAAGACTGAACCACTCTGAAGATCAGATCATAGGTGACAGAAGCAAAGGTGTACAAACTAGAAGGAATATTGCTCAAAATCAGGATGAATGCTGTCTGATTTCAAAGATTGAACCTAAAATAATAAATGAAGCCTGCAATGATGAAAACTGGACCAAAGCAATGGAAGATGAATTGATGCAAATTGAGAAAAATCATACTTGGGATCTGGTTCCCAGACCTAGAGACAGGAATGTAATTGGAACCAAGTGGGTCTTCCGGAACAAACTAAATGAAGCTGGTGAAGTAATCAGAAACAAAGCTAGATTGGTCTGCAAAGGCTACTCTCAAATAGAAGGAATTGACTTTGAAGAGACTTTTGCTCCGGTGGCAAGAATTGAAGCAGTCAGATTACTTCTTGCATTTGCTGCCTTCAAAGACTTCAAGGTATATCAGATGGATGTCAAGTCTGCCTTCCTAAATGGTGATCTGGAAGAAGAAGTCTACATTGAACAACCGGATGGATTTCAATTGTCTGATAATGATGATATGGTCTGCAAGTTGAAGAAATCTTTGTATGGATTGAAGCAAGCCCCAAGAGCATGGTATGAAAGGTTGGATAAGCATCTTGTGCAGATTGGATTCAACAAAGGTACTGCTGACAGTAACTTATATTTCAAAATTGACCATGAAAACATTTTGATTGTTGAAGTGTTTGTGGATGATATCATTTTTGGAGGAAGAGATAGTATGTGCAAAACTTTTGCAAATCAGATGAAAAGTGAGTTTGAAATGTCTATGCTTGGTGAAATGAATTTCTTCTTGGGTCTGCAAATTGCTCAAACAAAAGAAGGGATCTTCATTTCTCAGACCAAATATGTGAAAGAATTGTTAAGAAAATTTGGTATGGAAGACTCAAAGCCAATGAACACTCCTATGGCAACCGGATGTAAGTTAAGCAAAGATGATGATTCTCCAAAGGCAGATCAGACAAAGTATAGATCAATGATTGGTGGATTGTTGTATCTCACTCAAACTAGACCAGATATAATGCAGGCTGTTGGTCTTGTGGCAAGATTCCAGGCTGATCCTAGAGAATCTCATGTTATGGCAATCAAAAGAATTTTTAGGTACTTGAAAGGAACAGTTGAGTATGGTCTATGGTACCCTAGAGATCCGGATTTCTCTCTTCATGCTTACACAGATGTAGATTGGGCAGGAGATGTGGATGACCGGAAAAGCACTAGTGGTGGAGCATTCTTTTTGGGAAAGAGATTGGTTTCTTGGCTAAGCAAGAAACAAGATGCAATATCTCTGTCTACAACTGAAGCAGAATACATTGCAGCAGCAGGTAGTTGCACTCAAATCTTATGGATGAAGCAGATGCTAAGAGACATCAAAGTTGAATATGAGGAGCCTATCACAATTTTCTGTGATAATTCAAGTGCAATTAATATTTCCAAGAATCCGGTATTGCATTCTAAGACTAAGCACATATCTATCAAATTTCACTTTTTGAGAGAACAAGTAAACAAGGAAGAAGTCAGATTGGAGTATGTTCCCTCTAAGGATCAGATTGCAGATATCTTTACAAAACCTCTTCCCAAGGACTCTTTTGAATATCTCCGGGAGAAGTTAGGGGTCATGGCCCCTCCGGTGATGAACTAAGATGCACTGATGTGCATCAGTCCGGTGGCAATCACAGTCATATCTTGTGATCCGGACTGATGGGGAGCTACAACTAAGGGGGAGCAGCTGGTATGATTCTGATGTATGAGAATTGCAAGTATGAGCCCTTTGCCATTGATGTCAAAGGGGGAGAGAAGACATGTGAAAAACAAGTGGTTGATGATCAAAGGGGGAGCAGTAAAGGAAGAGAAGACATGTGAAAAGTTGAAGTTCTTGTCTTAATGGTTTTTCACATCATATGTTGCCATCAATGACAAAGGGGGAGATTGTTGCAAGTATGAGGTGAGCTAGTGTTGTCATTGATGTCAACATACTCATATTGCATTGATAAGAAGGATTTGATGAGCTGTGTGCTGAGGATATTGAGAAAATTAGCCTCAGTCAGGAACAGTGAAGAACAGTGATGAGAAGAAGGCAAATGTACTGTATAGGATGAGAACCGGAGGATGCGGATTAAAGGGTTAGTAGATATGAGTCTTGAGATGCTTCAGTTAAGATTTCAGAGGTCCGCATGAAGATCTGAAGGAGTTGTGGCTGTCGGTATAGAACCGGTTCCGGCAAGTATCCAGAGGTGACAGAGGATCACAAAAAGGTCCGGTGAGGTCCGGAATTGTATTATCCTAATCTGCGGATTGGAAGGAGTGTTTCGGATGTCCTTGTGATGTGTCATCCTGATTTGTGTATGATCTGGAGGTCCGGAAGTACCTCTTGCATTATGACAGTGGCGACAGACTGTGTTCTTGAAGTTCTGGATGAGGAAGACAAGAGATTCCAGTAAGTAGAGGAAGTGCGGATGTATCCGGTCATTCAGACAGGCTTGTGAAGGTTCTTGGATCATGTTTAGGTTGTGTTGTTGGTCCGCATTGATGGTAGAGCCCGGAATTGAAGTTATTCTTCCGGATGAAGTTCTTGCTCTGTTTAGCTGACCGGATGAGTTGTTCATCCTGCGAATGTTCTTGTGGTGGCCGACCGGATGTGTTATTCATCTTGCAGATACTCTTATGGTTGCTTGCCGACTTAGATGTTTTTTCCTAAGTCGATGTCTTGTATAAATAACGGTTTGTGAGTTCATTTCAAAGTGTGGTTTTTGTGGATGAGTGTGGCATAGTGAAGGGAAGTGCGAAAGGCAGAGCAGAAGTTTTGGGCTTAATTGGAACTGATCCGGACATGGTAGAGATGTCATTCTCTAGTTCAAGACTGTGATTTTTATCACTTTGTAGATAGTGTGTCTCCTTGTAGGCAGTGGGCCTCTTTGTGAGCAGTGTGCTCAGGCAGTGAGCCCTAATTGGCATGTGCCATTCATTTTTCTTTATTCTTCTAACAGAGAATAATTCTTGGGTTAATCACCCCGTGGTTTTTCCCTTAACCGGGTTTTCCACGTCAAAATCTTGGTGTTCAATGTGTTGATGCTTATCTGCTCTTGTGTTTATGTATCATGCTTTCATGGATGATTAATTGATATGCTGCTAACTAACAACAAGAATCAAGTGTTTAAAAGAAGAAGAAGTTTTATACAACTGATTCACCCCCCCCCTCTCAGTTGTATGCCCTAGATCCAACAGCATCAATGTCTTTTATATATAAAATATATGGAACCCCATCATGGAGGAAGGGAAGGAGACATAGGTAAGAGGGTATAAGGTTTCCATCTAAGTACCCCACCTTGGATGGATGTCAAAGCCCTGCCATCAAGGCCAAGAGGGTCAAAGTCCCACTCTTGGGCTTAGATTGGATAAACCGAGAACTCCGCTATGATCCCCGTACCATTCCTACCATGATGAGTTATTAATTATAAGTGATAAGGCATGGATAGGGAAGTAAGACCAGCATTCTGCTAAGTACCCCACTTTGGTGGATGTCTAAGTCTTGCCACCAAAGCCAGGAGGGCCAAAGTTCTGCTCTTGGGCTTAGTATGGGTTGGCTGGGTCAAACCTATCATGTCCCTATCTTGATAGTGTTGGAAATGTATTATGAGTTTGATATATTTGCAACTAATCCTAACAATGGCATTAGTTTATATGTATATATATTGTACTTGTGTTCTCTATGTGATGATTGTAGGAGTTCTATTCAAGAGCATAATGAAGAAATAACTACTTGTAAGTCATCTCCCTAACCCTAATGTATCATAATTGTGATTGTAGGGTTTAATCTAGGGCAAATCTAGAAGGGGACAATTCATATTGTGTAGATCATGGAATTAAAAGGCATAAAACTACACCTTATACCCCACAGCAAAATGGAGTTGCTAAAAGGTTAAATTGATCGTTGATGGAGAAAGTAAAAAGTATGTTAAGTTACGCTGGTCTTGAACAAAGGTTCTGGGCTGAGGCAGTTGCTACAGCTTGTTACTTGCTGATCCGTTCTCCTACTTCAGCATTGGTTGATAAAATACCTATGGAAGCATGGTCTGGTAAGAAGCCCTCTCTAAGACATCTTTGTGTCTTCGGCTGTGAGGCATATGCTCATATTCCTGAGGTAAAAAGATCTAAGTTAGATAACAAGGCAGTCAAATGTATCTTTGTTGGCTATGGAGTCAGTGTTAAGGGGTACAAGCTTTGGAATCCTAAAACTGAAAAGTAATTTACAGCATGAATGCAATTTTCAGAGAGCTAAAACATTTGGTTAGTATTTCTTAGCCAAGAAGACAGAAGAAAAGAAAGAAACGAATGTTGTTAATATTCCTCTGACCCCTGTAAAAGAGGAACAACAAACACCAAGTGTAGATGGTTCATATGTGAGTTCAAGTAGCTCTGAAGATTCAGATCTAGAGCAAGAACCTGAACCTGCACCTCAACCATTGAGGCGGTCTACATGTGAAAGGAGACAACCAAATAGGTATGGATTTTCAGTACTTGATTCAAGTTGTGCCTATGCTTTACTTACTAATACTGATGAACCTAGGATTGTGAAAGAAGCTATTAGTTTATCTGATTCGGATTCTTGGTTGGAAGCCATGGATAATGAAATGTCATCATTGGAGAGAAATGGAACCTAGGATCTGGTGCCCTTGCCTAGAGGTAGAAAACCTGTGGGTTGTAAGTAGGTATTTAAAAAGAAATATGGTCCAGATGGTAGTGTTGATAAGTACAAGGCAAGACTGGTTGCTAAGGGGTATTCCCAAAAGGAAGGTATTGATTATGGAGAAATCTTTTCTCCTGTAGCTAAGCTGACATCCATTAGATTTCTGTTGTCACTTGCAGCAGCATATGATTTTGAAATTGAGCAGATGGATGTGACAACAACATTTCTTCATGGGGACCTTGAAGAAGAAATTTATATGTCCCAGCCAGAGCATTTTGTGGTAAAAGGTAAAGAACATTAGGTATGTAAACTTAAAAAGTCTCTTTATGGTTTGAAGCAATCTCCCAGAATGTGGTATCAAAAATTTGATACGTATGTGTTATCCTTGGGGTATGTGAGATCTAAGTCTGATCATTATGTCTATTATAAAACTGAAGGTGATCAGATTCTTATAATTGTGCTATATGTGGATGACATGTTGTTCATTGGCAATGGTAAGGGAATGATCTCAGAATTAAAATCTCAGTTGTCCTTGAAATTTGAAATGAAGAATCTGGGGGCAGCGAAGTACATTCTGGGAATGGAAATCAAAAGGGACAGATCTAAGAGAAAGATTTGGCTTAGTCGGAGCAAGTATATTACCAATGTTCTTGATAAGTTTCATATGTCTGATTCTAAACAGTTAGTTGTTCCAGTTTTGTAGGGAACGAAACTATCTATTGAAGATTGTCTAGAATCTTCGAGTGAAATTGACGACATGAAAAAGGTGCCTTATGCAAGTGTTGTTGGCAGTTTAATGTATGTAATGGTCTGTACTAGGCCAGACATTGCCCAAGCAGTGGGACTTTTGAGCCGATTTATGGCGAATCCTGGTAGATCACATTGGGATGCTGTGAAAAGAGTTATGAGGTATTTGAAGGGAACTTCTGACTATGCTATTTGCTATCATGGAAACTCAGTTGGATCACAGAGATATATTAGAATTCATGGATATGTGGATTCTGATTGGGCAGGGGATATTGATAGTAGAAGATCCACCAGTGGATATGTATTCACGTTAAATGGTGGTGCTATCAGTTGGATGAGTAAGTGGTAGGCTGTAGTCACTTTGTCCACAACAGAGGCATAGTACATGGTAGCTACTCGGGCATGCCAAGAAGCCGTTTGGTTGAAGAGGTTGTGTTCTGATGTTGGTTTTGATGCAGGGCAGATACAAATACACTGTGACAGTCAAAGTGCTATATGTTTGGTGCAGAACCCTACTTTTCATGCTAGAACAAAACATATTGATGTCTAATATCACTTTGTTTGTGATATGGTGGAAGACAGGAAGGTGAAGCTAGAGAAGATTGACACTTTGGAAAATGTTGCTGATGCCTTAACTAAACTAGTAAGCATAGCCAAGTTCAAATGGTGTTCAGATGGAATGGGTCTTTAGGCCCATAATTCTCAGTAACTGAGTGAGGATTAAGAGGAAGCAGTAATCTCTTCGACAAGTGGGAGATTGAAGAGACCTAATGTATCAAGTTACTGCTTGGACCTCATTTATTTAATCGTTGGTTTCGTTCATATCATGTTCTTCGTTCATCAGGTTGACTGAACACTATCGACATATCCATGTATGTGTTTCACCGATGGTAGTGACTATCGGGATGACTTTCACTATTGGCGGGAGTTCGTAGTCTTACACCGATATGCATGGTTTCACCGATGACTTATGTCTATCGGCATAAGGTTGGCCATCGGCCAAGATCTTGGTAGTCGCTCTGATGAGACTGGTCACCCCGATGGATGTTGGCGAAGCTTTGGGCGTCGGCGTGAGAACCTTCATCGACACAGTGCAAAGTGTTTGGACCGATGACGAAAGTCTATCCGATGAAGAATGGAGGACTTGGGCATTGATGACATGTGTCTATCGGCGTAAGAACTTCTATCAGTGCAGCTTAAAGTCTTCAGGCTAATGGACAGAGGTCACTCTAATGAAGGCATTGTGTTGGCGTCAATGGGACAAGGATCCGTCGGAGTAAGTGTTGAACTATTCACCGATGATGAAGGTTATCCCGATGAGTCTTTAACTGTCATCGTCAACAACAAAATTGCTGACAATAGTCATATTGATCGTTTGTGGTTATAAACCGGAATAGTATACGCAACTTGGTGCATGTGGGATTAATGATCTCACGAGAATGTGAACAGTTGCGACGGTTGGTAGGCAGCAACACTTGGGAAGTTAAATCAAACAGTTAGGGAAAAATATGAATAACGGTTTTGCTCTTGATGACTAAAAATAGAAATACAGATCTGCAGGTGTCGTTGGAGGATGATGATACTATTCAAATTATACAATTTATTCTGCAGATGTGTAGATGCAATAAATAGCTTTTGTATAATTGATATAGGATTGATACCTGAACATAAGTGCGAGGGAAAAAATCTTTATTGTAATCTTTCAGTTTGTTGTAATAAAGATAGTCTCTCTTGTGGTGGTGGGTTTTTTACTCGAAAGAGTTTTCCCACGTAAATCTGGTGTCATTCTTTGTTGTCTTGATTGTTCATTCTATTTTTCTGGTGTATTCATATGTTGTTTTTTGAATTGAAAGTTACCTGACTGCATTATCCCCTTAGAATTAACATTCAGGAAGCTATATTCCGCACCTTTGCCTTCCTTACAAAGATGTTGTAAAGGAATTTGTTAGTTTTTAGGTGCTTGTGGATGTTTCTAGATCATATTTGAGCTTGGTACGTGGTCTGTGTTGGGACTGAAATCCCAAGATGCTTTTTGGCAAATATTAAGTTTTAATCATCCAAAGATTTTAGTATGAGAGCATATATAGAAATATCCACAGTTGTTTTCAAGCAGAAGTTAACAATTGAGTTGATAGAAATATTTGGATTTGATCTATCTTGCTCAAACCGTGTTGAAAGATAATGAAAAATAGCATTAAGTACCAGAATTGAATACGGGTGAATTCCTTGTCGAAAATGAATAAGGGTTGCTTTTTGAACCATCTTAAAATTTCCTGTATTTTGCAAGTTATGTATGTTTTGATAAAATACATTATGGTATGGGTTTGTATGTTTGTATATACAAAGTCGTTTGTATATACAAAATCTCTCATATACAAAGCGGTTTGTATGTTCTGTCATTGTATGATGCATGTGCTAAGTCCCTCGTATATCAGGTCACGGTATGGTCGCATAAAGGAGTCATTGGGTTGATACATCGTTTAATTATATGCATTTGGCTAACGTTTTACTGCTCCATACAAAGTGGACCTGATGAGATTAAAAGTTGAAGTATATATTTTGTCAGGCCCATTGCTTGTATATTATGTTTGTATGTTTGGCAGAGTACAACATACAACGCAATACATACAACTCAATATATATAGTGCGAAACTTAAATATTATTAAATATGGTGAAATCATTGTATGTTTTGTGTCTTGTATGTTTCGGGTTATACAAGGCTAATATACATACCATGGAATTGAAATGTTTATAAATTAAAGTTAACTTGTTGTATGTATCACTCCTTATATGTGTATGCTTTCGGAAACATACAATTTAAATATACATACATCACCAAAATATTATGCCCACATACAAGCCGGAACCGAAATAATTGTGAAATAACGATAAGTCTTTGTATGATTCGCATTTGTATGTTTTGGGTTATACATCGCTGCACACATACAAGGTGGAACTCAGGAGAAAATTAAATCAGGCTAAAGGGATGCATCGAGACTTTATGTACATCGAAGGTTGCACATAAAAGTCGGGCCCGAAAAGTTCAAAGTTTAAGTGAATAGTTATTTTAAATCCGTTGAATGCACCTTATGATTGTTTAAACATATAAAGCGCGGTTACATACAACACGGAATCCAAAAAGATTAAAGTTTATATAAACCAATGTATCCAGACTAAATGTATATCAGAAATATACATTGCATTTTATGCAAGCCGGATGTAAAATGTTTATAGAATACGGTAAAACCATTGTATGTTTCTGGTTTGTATGTATCTAATATACATTGCCCGATACATACAAGCACCGAAATTCAAAGAAGATTAAAATATGGTTAATGCCATGTATCTTCACTTAATGTATATCCGATATACATTGCTTTATACATGTCGGAATCAAAAGAGAGTAAGCTGCAGTTTATAAAACGGTTGGAGTCCGAAGGGGATATACAAGGAACTTTGTATGTATTTTTGCGAGAGATACACGCCGATACACATAATGCGGACCCCAAAAGTTATTAAAAATGAAACATCCGTTGTATGTTTGTGATTTGTACCTATCAGACATACATTGCCCATATACAATGTAACATACAAGTGGTGGAACCGAAAGGGTTATTCAAAAGAGTTAAGCGCTTGTATATTCAATGCTTTGTATGTAGTGAACATACATTCTTCGGGATACAAGCTACAGATACAAACGGATGTACAAGGACCGGACGTGAAGGAAAATTTAAATGTTAAAAATTCTTTGTATGTTTTAGCGATTGTATGTTGCAATAAACATGTCAAATATACAAAGAAAAAGAAAGCGAAAAGGCGGGAAGTTTTTTCAACCCGACTGCAAGGTCACGCCGACGAAGGAAACCCTAAAACACAACATTAAAATCCAAAATATCAAAATATTTTTTCGATAGATAAAATATTTGTTTTTGCAGGATATACATAGCGGTGATTAAGTTGTGTAAACACCCGCGAGAGGATCTTAAGCAATTGATAAATTGTCGATTAGGGAAGTAATCAATTGAGTACATATATACGAATAAATTTGTTTTAATCAATTGATCTGAGACTAATGGATGTTTTATCTGGTCTTTTAGGAATAATGAAGAAACCCTCGAAGGATATGGGGCAAAACTGCAGTTAAAGACTTTTTTGACCCTGAAATGGTTATCCATTTGATGATTAGTGGCCAGTATTAAATTTCATAAATCTGTTTTATTAGAACTAATATTGTTGTTCGGTTATCAACCGTCACAACCATTGTAACTGGTCTGAAGCCTGTGTGCCTCTCTTTATAAGAGATGACCAAGACTAGAGAAAAGATTATGAGATCATAGGGAGAGACTACATAATAGAAAAGGATATACTATAGATTAGATTTGAACGACAATGCTAGTTCATTTTTAATATATTTTATTGCTGGTAGATCATGTGCAAGGATTTTCTGATGAAGTCAAATCTGTAAGCATGAAGCAGTGACTACAAAATTTCAGTATCAATTATCTGTTAAATTTGTTCAATTATATGACTGTCTCCTTTCAAAGTTTTCTTTGTTATTCAATTTGAATTATCAAGTATAGCTTCAAGTTGTCTATGCACATTTGTTGTTATAGTGTGATAAGATTAATTGGTTTCTGTTTTCAAAATTAAGTCCTTTAAATTTATCACAGTAACTTAGAAAACATTGTCATGGATCTGTAAGAAGAGTCATATAGTTAGGGTTTGTATTCTATCTCCAGTTTTTAATAAATCTATTACAATTGTAGTATCATTCTGATAGGTTCCTTCAAGCAAGGATTAAATCCTTTCAGATGAATGCAGGTAATATTTTGTCAATTGGATATATGTAAGTATGGAATACTAACTATTTCCTTGCAGGGTTGTACAAGTTACATACCTATCTTTTCGTGCCAGATAGTTTGAGTTTTTACCAAACAAACAGTCATTAATTTGATGATTGCACTGACTCTATATTCAATAAGGAACTGGTCTATTTCTTTCATTTTCACTCATACAAATTCACTTCAGATTTACTTAGTCAGATTGCATTATTGTTTTAGCATTCCAATTTAGATCATTTAGAATTAATTTGCTGTCTTTTCATTTGTTTTATAATTTATGCCATTATCAATAGTTAGATTAATTATGATTAAAATAGTGATCATCTCTTTATCTGCTTTATTAATTAGAGGTTTACCCGCCTAGGTCTTGCAAAGCCTGAAGTGAAGGGGGTTTAGCCATATCTACCCCGTGTCAGTTAGCCAAAAACGTCAAGAGAGCCTGGCAACCTCTTAGGGTTAACGACCTGTGTTTTTGAGACCTAACAGTTTGCATGTAGTTGTGTGATTTTGAAGAAGCGTACATTTAAAAGTTCATGGTGTTAACACAAGGATGGGAGACTTGGTTGTTTACACTATTTACAGTTGTGCTTTGGTGAAAGTGAAAGTGTGATGATGCGTGTAAGAGTGAATTTAGGTCTATGCTAAAGTGTGATGTGGTCTACATTCATTCCCTTCCTCCATGGGAATGTTTAGGTCCGGACCTAATTTGAATTTTATGGGTTAAGTTGTGCTGCCAACCTTGGAGAATGTTTTCATGATTGGTGATTGTATAAATAAGTGTCAAGGAGTCATGGATGTAGGTGTGCATGAGGTATATGATGTTTGTGATGCGAATTTGATCAAGGCAGTGAGAGCTTTCATGTTTTAGGCTACTGGATGCAGTGAGTAGAAGGTGTCTACTATTTTCAATGACGCTATGAAGATGTTTGTGTTGTGATGGATATTGAGCTTCATTGGAAATAAACTCCATGCATAGGTTAGATGCAACTATATTAGTTCAAAGCCTGGAAATGATCCATTCTTCTCTTATCCTCTTTCTTTCTCAGTGGGCAGTGAGTCCACTTGGATAGTGAGTCCACCTGCAGTGAGCATTCTCTCTTTTGGGAGTGAGCCCTCTGGTAGTGAGCCTTTGTAATTCGGTATTGTTACTACATTATATTGTGAGCTAATCCTCACCATGGTTTTTCCCTTTTAGGGTTTTCCACGTAAAATTTGGTGTTCTCTTGTGTGTGGTGTTGTTATAATTTAGTTTCAGTTATTTGTTTTTCATGCTTAAACATCATAACATGTTTAAAGGTTAATGTGGATCTGAATGTTTGTAAGGGTTTGAAGTTTTGTTACAACTGATTCACCCCCCCTCTCATTTGTATTATGCATTCAACAATTGGTATCAGAGCCCGGTTTCTGTAATGTCCCAAATTATGAGCTAAGTATGATTTGCTAGTTGATTTTGTTCTATGCATGGAGAATCAGAAAGTTGGATCAACTAGTGTGTTTTTGAGCTACATGGGAAATGCAATATTGGAATTGTATTTTCAATTATGAGGTTGGTTTTGATTTTTAATGATTGCATATGATTCATAGTTGGCCGCCAAACATGAAGGAAGGATATATTAAATGCAACATTTATTTATTAAATGATTGCATTGGATCAATGGGATGATTGGGTTTGTGGAAATTAAATGATTGCATTTAATTTGATTTTGAGCTTTGAAAAGTTTTAAATGCAAATTTTATTTATTAAATATTTGCATTGGAGCAGTTGAGGGTTTTAATTAAATGCAAATATCATCATTTAATGCATGTGCATGAGGTAGTTGTGGATCGATGCAAGAATAGAGGAGCATTTTAAATGCAAGTTGATAAATTGAATGCCAAGTCGGTTATGTCAAGGATCAAGATTTTAAATGCTTTGAATGATATTAAATGCTTGCATTTGGATAGATTGGTTTATTTAATGCATTTCATGAAGTGGTTAGTGGTCATCCAAGGCAAGGAATGATTTTCAATGCAAAATCAAAATATTTAATGATTGCACACAAGCCGCCACCGCCCATGCAAGGAGAGTACATTGCTATTGAATCGATCCATTTGAAGGAGTTGTAATTCATTTAAAATAATTGAAGATTGTAATTCATTTACAATTATTCAAGTTTGTTGATTCTCATTGGTGGAATTCAAATTTTAATTCAAAATTGCGAAGGAGATGGATGCCTATCCATGGAGGAGTTAAATAGAGGACTTGAACATCAATTTGCAACTTATGATGCTATGGTATGTTTTTTTTCTTGTTGATTTTACGCTGATAATTCCAATTTTTAGTTTGATTAACAAGGTGATGACCCCTTGTTCATGTATGGAAATGATCCCATACAATTTGTGAGGTGATATTGTTCTAATATCTACCATTGAGATTAATATTGCAGGTTTAGACAAGTATTGGGAGCTATTTGATTGATGTATTGAAGCCCTTGATCCATTGGTGTCACTATCAAGGTAGCAATTGGGCTGATTGCATCATTGGAGTAAGATTTTTATATGTTGCAGGGACTGAAATTTCATAACAGCGAGACATTCATTTTGTTTCAGGGTTTTTTGAGCATTTCACAAAGATTCCAAGGGCTAGGTATTGCATAGGAACACCTTCATTTGGCTTAGGAGTGAAGATTTGAGGGTTTGGAAACATATTTTCATTGGCTGGGTGAAAAGTTGCACCTACAACAGTTATATCAGCAAACTAAAATTTTATATCAGTCAATTGTTTCTTCATTTCCAAGGCTGTTTTGTTCAATATTTGGCTTGGAATCAATTGCCAAGTATTTGTACATGATCCTACTTGAAGAAGGGATCAATTGGATGTCATTTTGATGTGGAAAACTTGATGTATAATGGTCTGATCAGAATTTCTGAGTGACTGATTTTTGTAACAGCAGTGAATAAATAAAGTTATTTGGAGCTCCTTTCATCATTTATCCATTGGTTGATCATACTTTCATATGTATTTGATTGTGTTGAATTGGATTTCAATTTTGGTGTTAAAAGTTGATAGATTTTTTTAATTTTAAACAATAAGGTCTCTTACAGTTCCTTTGAAGAAAGCTTAACAACTTAAGGTAGATCCGGGATGGCGTACAAGAAGGATGTTCCTCTGTATGCATTCTAGAAAATAAGAATAGTAAGTTATATGGTTTCTCTTGGATACAAAATCTAGAACTCAGTTGTAACTACCCTTAGGACTTGCAAATTTCTAAAAAGATTGTGGAAACAGATCAGAAGGATGTTGTTGTTATGGAAACAAACTTTGTGAGAAGAATAAAATTGGGTACTGGTTAGCACAACGATAAATTGCCTTTTAAGTGTTTTAGTTCTAGCAAGATTGGTCATTATACATTAAGATGTCTAGAAAGAATTTTGAGAAGTAAAATAGGGAAAACAAAAGAGTGCCTAAGAAAAACTACTATGTGAAAGATGATGCAAGTATATATGATGATGAAGATGATAAGGATAATGATTGTGTGTTCACTGATTTAAAAGATGATACTGGTGCTACTGACCCTAAAGGATGTGTGGAAGAAAATACTTCGGAGGTAAGTCTTAATAATGAAGATACTTTTCATACCAGACAAGAAAAGAACTATTGGGTTATTGACAGTAGTTGCTCAAATCATATGACCGGTGATACAAGCAAGTTTGTTAAATTTGAGAAATATGATGGAGGACTAGTTATATTTAGTGATGATTGTACTACTGAGATATGTGGAAGAGGCTCAATCAGTCTTGATGGAAAGCATAACACTGATGATGTTCTTTATGTTAGAGGTTTAAAGCAAAATCTCTTGAGTGTTAGACAATTGTGTAGCAAAGGATAAAATCTTATGTTTCAAGATGATGACTTTGAAATCAGAAAGGAGTCTGGAACTGTGATAACTATTGGAAAAAGGACAGATGGAAATATTTATCATCTCAAAGAAGGTGATGGTTACTGCTTTATGACTCAAATCAATGAAAGTTGGCTATGGCATAGAAGGATGCGTCACATTAATTTTGATAGCTTAGTGAAGATAAGTTCAGTCCAAGCTATAAGAGACCTGCCAAAGATTATCAAACCTGCGAATGTTGTCCGCAAGGAATGTCAATTTGAAGAGCAAGTGAGAAAAAGTTTTGAAGTCAAAGAACAATCTTCTATCGGACTGTTGGAAAGGAAGTACAGACTAGAGAAGAACAAGAAACTAGAGAAAAAGAAGTGCAAGTTGAAGGACCAGAAGCTTTGGAAAGAATCCCTGAAACTCCCAAGTATGTGTAGAGGCATCACACTGAAGACCAGATCATTGGTGATAAGAGCAAAGGTGTATTAACATGAAGTAGAGTTGCTGAAGAACAGGTTGCAGAGAATGAGGTAAAGCTTGAGTATGGGTCTACAAAGGATCAGGTTGCTAATATATTCACTAAGGCTCTTCCTAAGGATACATCTAAGTATCTCCGAGAGAAGTTAGGGGTTATTGCCCCTCCTTCCTTGAACTAGATGCATAAGGAGATGCATCAGTCTAGTGGATTTCAAGGTTCATTCTTTTCTAGACTGATAATTGGAGGCTACCTCTCAGGGGTAGCAATAAGTAGTCATGATGATTCTTGCAGTTAGGGGGAGTATTCAGAGCAATATTGAATAGTGCAAGTATGTGCAGTATCATGAAAAGGGAAAGTTGTGACACCCTTTGCCATCGATGTCAAAGGGGGAGAGAGTTCATGTGAAAAACAAAGGGGGAGAAAGAACAATCAATGATCAGAGAGAGATTAAGATGTGCAAAAGAAAGGGGGAGAGTAAGCAAGTAAAGAAGATTGATGTAGAATTGTGTTTCGATAGTTTTTCACATCATGTGTTTCCATCAATGACAAAGGGGGAGATTGTTGCAAGTATGTACTAATCGGTGTTGTCATTGATGTCAACAAGCTTGTGTTATCATTGGTGTCAATTGTGTCTTCTGATGAGTTTGTTGTTGTTTGATTGAGTTGATGTGTTAAAGTGATTTGATTGCTTTGAGGAGGTGCTAAAGATGTTGAGAATATGCTTCTGTTGTTGGGTTTCCAAGTGCTTTTGAGAGAATTTGATTAATTATGGAAAGAATGTGTTGAAGAAGTCTTATGTCTTACAAAGTGTTGTTCGACTTTTTGTTCCACATTTCTTTTGTGTTGGAGATCTGAGTATGTGGTTTGGATATGTTGTTTAGAAGTATTTGAAGATGCTAAATCCAAGATTTGGTGCTCCAGATTGTTGTGCAGTGGAAGTTATGTTCACTAGTTTGAGAACAGTGTTTGTAGTGTGTTTGGAAGAAAGTATTTTGCTCTGTGTTTCTCCACATAATGGTTTCAGGTGTTGTGGTTCTACATGTGTGCTTATAAAGTCTATATTTTCCTTCAGCTCAAGTGGTTCGTGGTTTGGTGCTCCGCAAGTACATTTCTTAAGTTGCAGATAATGACAGAGCATGATATAGCTAGTTAAGTACTCTGGTGTGAAGTTTATTTAGGTGAAAGATGTTGTAAAGGAATTTGTTGGTTTTCAGGTGCTTGTGGATGTTTCTAGATCATGTTCGAGCTTGGTGCATGGTCCGCATGTAGTCGTGTGATTTTGAGGAAGCATGCATTTAAAAGTTCATGGTGTTAACACAAGGATGGCCGACTTGGTTGTTTACACTATTTGCGGTTGTGCTTTGGTGAAAGTGAAAGTGTGATGAAGCGTGTAAGAGCGGATTTAGGTCTGTGCTAAAGTGTGATGTGGTCTGCATTCATTCCCTTCCTCCATGGGAATGTTTAGGTCCAAACCTAATTTGAGTTTTATGGGTTAAGTTGTGTTGCCAACCTTGGAGAATGTTTTCATGATTGGTGATTGTATAAATAAGTGTCAAGGAGTCGTGGATGTTGGTATGCGTGAGGGATATGATGTTTGTGATGCGAATTTGATCAGGGCAGTGAGAGCTTTCATGTATTAGGCTACTGGATGCAGTGAGCAGAAGGTGTCTACTATTTTCAGTGATGCTACAAAGATGTTGTTTGTGTTGTGATAGATATTGAGCTTCATTGGAACTGAACTCCATGCATAGGTTAGATGCAACTATATCAGTTCAAATCCTGGCAATGAGCCATTCTTCTCTTCTTTCTTTCTTTCTCAGTGGGTAGTGAGTCCACCTACAGTGAGCATTCTAAGCTTCGCCTTAACAAATGAAGACTTTCTAATGCCTTACTGTAATGAAAGAAAGTAGTGACCTAACCCCTGCAATGAATTAGTTAGTCTGTGTTCCATAGTGTTATGGAGTGGACATATTTTGGGGTACCAAGTTGGGGTCCTTTGGTTGAGCAACTTCGTTTTATTTACTATAAGTGGTTGAGTGTCTAAAGACCCTCTTAAATCTCTAGTTACCGAAATGGTACGAGTCAATACATTAAAGCTATACTTTGTCGAAGGAAGAGCCATTAAAAAACTTTCCAAGGGAGGGAGCACGACAAATATTTCTAGGCAAGTCCCTACAAAGCCCTAGTCAACACAAGCCAAGGAGATAAGTAAGGCCAATGGCACACGGAAGTCTTCTATAATAGGTTCGCCTATAATGAAAGTAGGCGCTTACCTTACTATCTTGAATGAATGGGCTAAAGCAATGGTGGAACTTTGTTATGTAGTAATGTCTTCTCCTTTCTAATTACTGAAATTGGAGTCAATAAGTGCGCACAAGACATATATATTTGTCTATCCCACTACTATTTTATTTAGCCCACTCAATTAAGTCGACCTATCTATGGGAGAGGAACGAAATGCTCAACCTAGGAGTAATGACTTATATATAAGGATTTAAAGACATATATGTAAGGCTTTCTTTCCTTGAGGAAAATACTAGCACCAAGAACTCAGACGAGGAAATGAGTTTAGTAGTCAATCGCTAGAGAGTGAATCTGGATCAAAACCTATAATGATAGGGAGATAAGGCACTGCTGGTCATTAGAGATGTAATTAAGCTAAGGAAGTGTTTCACAAAGCCCATAGAGAGAAAAAACACATTCAGAAATAGAGACCAGAAATCCCCTGAGAAAAAAGCCTTTAAAGAAAGCTCTGAAAGATCTCCTTATGGCCCTGAAAGAAAGCTAGTTACCCACGCAGATACTTGGAGAAATAAGGCATTGCAAGGCACTTCTCGTAAGGACCCATCCATGTAGACTTGGAGGAAAAAAGAACACGTTGCTACAGAGGGATCAGTCGCCAGAACCTTGCTGCCTTCAGTCAAAACACCTTTGTTCCCGTATCCGTACCTTTCCCCTCCACTTTTGGGAGTAAATGCAGTTTGACCTATACTCTTCCCTCTATGGTGGGGAACACACAACAGAATGCTATACCCCTACGTCTATGAAACAACTATAATGGCTTGCTCTATGGATGTCATTTACTTTGACCACCTATTAGTATCATGCCGCGCCGACTACGTACAAGTCGCTTTTGCCTACCCTACCAAGAGCGAATTACAAAATGATTCAAACATTTGTAAAGCAGCCATCATCGAAGGAAATGAAGGTTATTTAAGGTATGCAAAGATCTAGTAATGGTTGATTTTAATTAGTTCAAATGAAAATATGATTTCTTTTGCAACACATTCATTCTTTTATCTAGTTCTTGTATGGATTTCTCAAGGAGGGATGTAAATTGAGAGCTAATGACACCGTTTATCTATTTTTAATTAGAAAGGACTTCACAATCCTGTGGATTGAATCAAAAGATAATTTTAACTCCAAATTATATTTCATTCAAATGCTCTGTTAAAATTTAACTATAAGCATTTATTTGTTCAAACATAACTATGAGAACTTATTTGTTCAAACATAACTATAAGAACTCATTTGTTCAAATATAACTATAAGAACTCATTTGTTTAATGTTAATGTAATGATTGTCACCTCTATTATTTTAGGTGGAGATTCATTTACTTGATTATTCTTGTTTCTTACTTTCAAAATAAACCTTCACATGAGAAGGTTAATGTGTTTAGAAGTTAGTAACACAATTTTCAAATGGCATAGACAAACACATAAAGAAAGCATTATTCATGAAGAGACGCATAGAAATACAAAACCGAAATAAAATGAACTTGAAAATTAGAATACATTTGTGCTTAGATCAATAAAACAACTTCAATAAATTTCTAAATAGTTGTTCAAACTCATGATATCAATACCAAAACAATTCTTGGACCTTGCTATAAAGCTATAAATGATAATGTCCTCTTAAAGGGCACACTGAAAGGAGTCTGAAAGCTACAAAAAATAGATCTTTTGTTTGTTACAAAGTCGAAACATTGACTAAAGCAAGTTCTACTTGATTTTAAGAGATTTTTTTTTTTTTGATTTGTTCTTTTCTAAGCCTTAAACCTCAATCTTGTTTCCTTAGTTTAATCATGTCTTTTCAAAGCTAAATCATATTTTTATTTTGCATATTGGCATTGATTTGGTATTACAAGACTCATGAATGTGAAGAGTATGGTGTCTAGTTTTAAATAGGTTCAACATGCTTCAAATCACAATGTAAAAGTTGCATGTACTATTCAACACATTTCGCAGTTGTAGATTGCAAGCTGTGTTGACATGGCAACTTTGGAACTAAGTATGAAAGCAAAGCTTTTTGTCAAACACTATAGTTGCAAGTGTCTTGCTAGTCTAACATTACAAAGCTCTTTACTTGATAAACGAAACCATGATTCTTAATAAGATTAAGCTCCTACTATCTATTTATGATAAGGTTTAAATTTAAAGGTCATTAATGCATCAAAAATTTTAATGGCTATCCTCAAGTTAATAAAAAATAATTAAAGATGTAAATGTTCATTGATACTTGACTTGAAATATATTCAATTTGTTTTGGCACAGTGCACATAAATATTTTGGTTGTCAACCTTGATACATTACATAATGTTCTTAATTTTTTCTTGGACGTCTACAAAACACCTAGCTATCTACGTCAACCTTATAACATCTTCTTGATAAATGCGAGAGTTTATTCTTGCTTATCATCTTCCCCACTATTGCCCAAACTAAGACTTTGCAACAACGTACAAAGAACAGCTTGCAACCTTGGTTGTCTAAATATCTTGTTGTAATCGCATCTTCTATATACCTCCTCAAAATCTCGCTTCAAACTTGCAACCCTTAGTAGGGATGATAATGCTCCAAAGCCCCTCTTAACATTGAAGTTTATACATTTCCTGGAATATATTTCATTGAGGGCCAACCCCCAAAAGAGAGAGAGAGAGAGAGAGAGAGAGAGAGAGAGAGAGGCCGATTCTCTTCTCTTGCTCTTTATTCCCCTGATGATGGATCATGGAGTATGATCCAAGACATTGAGGAAAAAACACGCACACAATTAAACCCTAAAGTACTGATCTACATTCATTATGGACTGTGGAAATCTAATGTCTATCAAAGAGAGAGTCCAAAATGGCCTCAAGTCTTCATAAAGATAAAAAAACAAATTTAAATTAAGAATACAACATCAATTTACGTTGAAAGTAGCATAAAGGTAAATAATAAAAAAAATTAATATTCATGTATTCATGAAAATATCGCAAAGAACGACATCACTCTTCCTCCAGTCGAAGGGCGGGCGATAAGGGAGCAAAGTCGTCGTTCCGTCTCGTGAAGCGACCATTAAAATAAAAAAGCTTGATTTTGACAAGCCATTCAAGTTCAATCTCGTCGGCGCTGACTGGGCCGCCTTCCATTTACTACCTCTCACCACTCTTTCTGCTCGTCAATGGCACGTTCTTGTTTTAATTTCAACCAAATCAAAATGTTTCCTTCCTCATTTGCTACGAAATTGCATACGGACATGTTATGAGAAAAGATGTTTGAAGCCAAATCTGTGCTACTTCTGGCGGCCTTAATCGGAACCGTATTGTCCGAGCCGAGTGAGCAAGACAAGGATGCGCTCCACTCAATCCGAAGCTTTCTCTTACAACACAGTCGGAATTCCACAGGCTTAAAGCACTGGCTAAACAACACAGGAAATCCATGTCTGTGGCGCGGGGTCGAATGCGGTTCCGAAAAAGAAACGCGTGTGAGAGGGCTAAACCTCAGCGCTTTTGGCCTTTCCGGACTCCTTCCGCCGGCGCTGCCAAATCTGACAGCACTTTCTTCATTAACCCTGGCCAACAATTCCTTCAGCGGCACCATTCCGCAGGAATTGAGCGGGCTGTTGGCTTCTTCGCTTCGCCATCTCGACCTTTCATCCAACCATCTCACCGGAGAAATTCCACCGTCGCTATTTTCTGTATGCTCGCAGCTGACGTTTCTCAACCTTTCCTTCAACGAAATCACAGGGCGCCTGCCCGCGGAGTTAAAGAATTGCAGGAATTTGCAAGAGCTGGTCCTCGAGCAAAACAATCTCACCGGCGCCATTCCCGACGGTCTCCTTGATAACTGCGGCAATCTAACAGATGTAAATTTGGAGAAAAATAAACTTTCCGGCAACATTCCCCAAATCAACGTCAACTGCAGCTCGCTGAAGGTCCTGCGGCTTTCTTGGAACGGGCTAAAAGGTCATCTGCCAAAGGAGCTCGGCGCGCTGTCAAAGTTGCAGAAGCTGATGCTGGGGAAGAACAAATTCACGGGAACCATACCGCTGGAATGGAGCAGACTGAAAGACCTGGCGCTCCTTTCAATCGAGCTGAATAGGCTTGACGGTTCAATTCCTCCGTCGTTGGGTCAAATGGTAAGCTTGCAGACCCTTCTCCTGCATAAGAATAAGCTCAACGGCACAATTCCCAAGGACTTGTCTTTTCTTGCAAAGCTTTCGATTCTGAACCTGAATAACAATTATTTAACGGGGGCAATTCCGTCTGAGTTGAGCAGCATCAGGTCTCTCCGTCTCTTATTCATCAACGCAAATTTTCTCTCCGGAACCATACCGCCGGAGATCGGAAACATGACGGAACTGCAGGGACTGGATCTATCGAAAAACCGCCTGTCCGGCTCGATCCCTGCGACAATCAGCAAGTTACAGTCTCTTCTCTGGTTTTCCATCTCGGGAAATCATTTAGAGGGAGAGCTTCCGCCGGGGATCGTGAACTGCAGCAGTCTGGCGTGGCTGAATGTCGGCTACAATCAACTTTCCGGGCCAATTCCCCCAAATATTGGGCTTATTGGAGCAGGCGCTAATAAAACCTTCACCCGGAATAAGAAAGACATGTATGTGCCCAAAATCGTGGGAGGATGCTGGGCCATGTCAAGATGGTTTCCCGAAGAGTACCCCTTCATTTACGACACCTTCGGGGGAGGCCGCTGCAACGAATTCTGGACTCATATCTTACAAGGAACCATGCCTAATCCTCCCTGCATCAATAACCCTAATAATTCTCAAGTCCCTGCTTATATCCAGCTCTCGGGAAACCGCTTCACGGGCACGATACCAGAATCCCTTGCTAATTACAGCAGGCTGGGGGCACTTTATTTGGCCGATAATCTCCTTTCCGGCCACATTCCAGAGGCAATTACAGCGCGCTCCGATCTTTTCCATCTGAATCTCTCATACAACAATCTGAGCGGCACCATTCCGGAAGCGCTTGGTCGGCTCACATGCCTAAACATCCTGGATTTGAGCCACAATAATTTGGAAGGCATGATTCCCGGAACGCTCACGAACCTCACTTCCCTATCCAGCTTCAATGTTTCGTACAATGAAAAACTTAGAGGACCCGTGCCCATGCAAGGCCAGTTTCTTTCCTTCCTTAACCAATCCTACTTGGGCGACCCTCACCTGACAGGGATTTCGCAGGCTCAGGGCCCTCGAAACCCTAAGAACAATACTTCTTCAAACCCTACACAGGTCTCCGTTTCGAATCCCTTGAAGGGCTGGGCAATAGGAGGAATATGCATAGCAGCTGCTGCTGGTATAATAATCGTTGCCTTGGGTAGCGTTTTCCTGTGTCGAAGGCCGGATCCCGGTTCGATCTTCTCCAAACGCATCGAAATCAGTGCCATAGAGCAAACCTTCTCTGCTCCGCAGGCAGAGGAAGCTTTAACCTACGACAACATTGTGAAAGCCACGGATGATTTCTCCGAGTCCCGCTGCATCGGGAGAGGCGGACAGGGTGTCGTCTACAGAGCCAAGCTGGCAGGAGGACTCCACGTGGCAGTGAAACGGCTCTGCCACGAGGACGCCGAAGCTGACGTGGAGTTTCTGGCAGAGATGCAGACGCTGGGAGGGCTGAGCCATCCTAACCTAGTGCCGCTGTTGGGGTGTTGCCTACGTGGCAACCAGAGAATACTGGTGTACAAGCTGATTGACAACGGTAGCCTGGAAGAGTGGCTACATGAGCCCACAGGAGTTCTGGAGTGGCCACTAAGGGTCAAGATAGCCGTGGGTTGCTCCTCGGCGCTACGCTTTCTGCACCACGAATGCCCTTCCGTTATCATACACAGAGACATCAAAACCAGCAACGTTCTCTTGGACACCGCTTTCAATGCCTTCGTCACGGACTTCGGCCTGGCCCGCAACCAGAGCCACGACATGACCCACGTCAGCACTACCGTGGCAGGCACGCTCGGATACGTGCCCCCTGAGTACAGCTATTCCTTCAAGGCCACCACCAAGGGTGACGTGTACAGCTTTGGAGTTGTGCTGATGCAGCTGGCAACGGGAATGCGCGCCGTTGGCGCGAACGATGAGCTGGAAGGTGGCCTCGTTGCTTGGGTCAACGCCGTTCTTGAACGTGATCAAGGGAGATGCCAAAACATCTTCGATCCACGTATCTTGGAAAATGACAGGTGGGATGAGGAGTCAGCCGTGCAACTGCTCAGGCTGGCGTGTCGTTGCACGGCTGAATCCCCTGACCTTCGACCTTCCATGATGGCAGTGGCTTCGTCATTGGAGGAGATTAGTGCTTGCTTGTATTCCTAGTATGGCTGTTCTTAAATATCATCCACTTCCCTAGTCAAAGGTCAATTTTGGCGAATAAAAATCGGAACACATATTTACCACTTGTTATTGTGAATGAGGTGTAAAATTGCTATTGATTGTTTGACCATTGAAGTGGATGGTATTTAAGTGGAGTCCTATTGGCACTTGTCCTCTAAGGAGGTGCAATGGTTATACACATGTATGCTGATATGTTAAAGAGTATAATTGGATTTGTGTACAGATTACATTAATAATGATGAGAAAGAGATGTCCAAATGTATTATTTAATTTACAATTTTGAAATGCAGATAATATCCTCTATGACATTTGAAATATGTTTTGTTTATAATCATGTTAAAGAGTATAATTCGAATTGTGTACACATTACATTAATAATTATGAGAAAGAGATGTCCAAATGTGTTATTTAATTTACAGTTTTGAAATGCATATAATATCCTCTACGACATTTGAAATATGCTTTGTTTATAATCAATTGAATGAATGTTTTGTAACAACTTTGGAATGTGATCCCCAATTTCTTTTCCTTCTATTAAACGTGCCTTGAATGACTTGTTTGCTTGTTTGTTTTCTTGGTTTCTACACAATGGAATAGAAAGTTATTGGACTTATATCATAGGCGTGCTTGCTCTTATTTTAAAGGTATATATATTGAAGACAACGCGGAGTTAGTATGTGTTAAGCAATGGAAATAATGAAAAGAAAATAGTATATTGGTAACATGGACAAATCTCTTGATGCATATTGATATACGATTGTCAAGCATCCACCTATATATCACAAGGGTGTGAATGTATTAGGTTAGAACTTTAAAAGAAAAAAATATATATTATGAAGATGGTAATGAAAAGAGTACATTAAAAGGTTGTCTATATAAGGTTATTGGACTTATATCGTAGGCATGCTTGCTCTTATTTTAAAGGTATATATATTGAACACAACAAGGAATTACCCTGTGTTAAGCAATGGAAATAAAGAAAAGAAAATATTATATTGGTAACATGGACAAATCTCTTGATGCATTGATATATGATTGTCAAGCATCCACCTATATATCACAAAGGTGTGAATGTAGTAGGTTAGAACTTTTTTTTTACAAAAAGCATATATTATGAAGATGGTAATGAAAAGAGTACATTGAAAGGTTATCTACATAAGGTTGCATTAAAGTTTTCATACCTAAAACGGTTATAATGAGAGTAAATGTAGTCGAGCCTCTTCTTTATTCCTAATAATTGCATGTGGATTGTTTTTTTTTAATTATTGAATATCGATCAAAGGAGAATTTCGGCTCTATCCAAAGTTCCTTTATTGATTTAACTCTAGTTGTGAAAGTTATGCCATGTCTTTCTATTTTACTAATATCAATTGTTGCTTTATTGAGTATTAATCCTTGGGATTTATGTGTAGTAATTGCCCATGCCATGGATGGTGGTATTTGTTTACAGTTACCTCGCGATATAGATATAATTTTTGGGTCATTTTGGTTCCTTGGTGAAGCATTGTATAATAGGCCAATTATTTAACCTTGGACACAAGTTAATTGTTTTTCATGCAACAAAAGACAAAAAGACATGAAATACAACTTTTAGAGATTGAAAACTTCCCAATATCTCTTGGGAAAACTCTTATTTATCATAGTGATCTACAATCACCATTATCGGTACTATTTTGTTTGTAGGAATTAAAAAGGAAGGAAGTTGAAAAATAAGGCTTACAGATATGTGGAAATATGTAACATGCATTGTACAAGGGTGCATGACTCAAAAGACAAAGACAAGTTAACCTACAAAAGAATCCAATGCTAATCTAATGTCATTCATTAGCTTCTAGAAACAATCAAACCCAAACCTAATGAAAATTAGACAAATCTTCCATTTACTATCCAAGTGTCTAGTATCTACCCAATTGTAGTCTTTATAAGCCTTTGTATTGACTGGTGAGGAACAAAGATCCCTCATATCTATTGAAGTCAAGTTTGTATCCCCATTCACTATTTGGATTTAAGACAACAATGGCACAAAAACTGCTTTGGTGGGATGAACTATGTGAAAAGAGGAGACTCAATATGACATGACCTCAATCTTTTCCCTACAATATCTCATGTATTATTCTTGATTTTAGAGTTTGACGATATTGGTATTGCTTGCAAGTTGCAAGCATCCTACTTTTTCTATTTATAAACATGCTTTCTAGATGTATAGTTCTACTTGTGTAATCCCTTATTTTGGGGTTGTTGTTTCTTTCAATTGTAATATTAATATTAAAAGTGTTGGGACAGTAAAAATTTAAATTTTTTACTGTATTATCACTTCGCCATATTTGAAAAAAATCATAAACCTGTTAGATCTAGGGCACACAACTGAGAGGGGGGGGTGAATCAGTTGTGTAACATTTGATTTGACTTCAAACACTTGAATCCACTTTGTTAGTTAACAGCATATCAATTAACCATTCATCAAAGCATAAAACAAGAACACTGGAGCAGATAAACATCAACACATTAGACACCAAGATTTTTGACGTGGAAAACCCGGTTAAGGGAAAAACCACGGGGTGATTAACCCAAGGATTATTCTCTGTTAGAAGAATAAGCTAAATGGATGGCACATGCCAGTCAGGGCTCACCGCCTGAGCACACTGCTCACAAAGAGGCACACTGCCTACAAGAGACACACTGTCTACAAGATCATAAGTATTACAAACTTGAACTGGAGAATGACATCTTCACCATGTCTGGATTAATTCCATTTAAGCCCGAGACACACCTGCTTTGTCTTTCGCTCTTTTGCTAAACCTCACTCATTCGTTGCTCAACACACACCAAAATGAATTCACAAACCTTCATTTATACAAGGCATTGACTTGGGAATAATCATCCAGGTCAGCAATCAACCACAAGAACAATCGCAAGATAAATAACTCATCCGGTCGGCCAGTCTAAGCAAGAACATCTTCATCCGGAAGAACTCATCCAGTCAGCCAACAAGAACATCTCCATCTGAAAGAATATCTTCAATTCTGGGCTCTACCACCAATGCAGACCAACAACACAACCTCAACATGATCCAAGAACCTTCACAGGCTTGCCTGAATGACCAGGTACATCCGCACTTCCTCTACTCACTGGAATCTCTTCTCCTCCTCATCCAGAACTTCAAGAATACAGTCTACCGTCATTGTCATACTGCAAGAGGTGCTTCCGGACCTCCAAACCATGAACAAATAGAGATGACACATCACAAGGACATCCAAAACACTCTGTCCAATCTGCAGAATAGGACAATGCACTTCCGGATCTCACCGGACCTTTTTGTAACACTCTGTCATTCCGGAGCAACTCCTGGAACCGGTTCTACTTGGTCAATCACAACTTCTTCAAATCGTCATGCAGACCTCTAAAAACTTAACTGGATTATCTCAAGACTCATATCTACAAATCCTTTAATCCGCATCCTCTGATCCTCAACCTATTGATTACTTTTGCCTTCTTCTCATCACTGTTCTTCATTGTTTCTGATTGAGACTAATTTTCTCAATATCCTCAACACACAGCTCATCCAATCCTTTTTCTCAATGCAGTATGTGTATGTTGACATCAGTGACAACACTGATTAACCTCATACTTGCAACAATCTCCCCCTTTATCATTGATGGCAACATATGATGTGAAAAACCATCAAGACAAGATCTTCTCCTTTCTGTCACAGCTCCCCCTATCAACAACAACTTTTCACATGTCTTCTCTTCCTTTACTGCTCCCCCTTTGATCATCAACCACTTATTTTTCACATGTCTTCTCTCCCCCTTTGACATCAATGGCAAAGGGCTCATACTTGCAATTCTAACAGATCAGAATCATACCAGCTGCTCCCCCTTAGTAGCAACTCCCCATCATCAATCTAGATCATAAGATATGACTGTGATATCCACTGGACTGATGCACATCAGTGCATCCTAGTTCATCACCGGAGGGGCCATGACCCCTAACTTCTCCCAGAGATACTCAAAAGAGTCCTTGGGAAGAGGTTTAGTAAAAATATCTACAATCTGATCCTTGGAGGGTACATACTCCAATCTGACTTCATCCTTGTTCACTTGCTCTCTCAGAAAGTGAAACTTGATAGATATGTGCTTGGTCTTGGAATGCAAAACCGGATTCTTAGAAATATTTATTGCACTTGAGTTATCACAGAAAATTGTGATGGGCTCCTCATATTCTACTTTAATATCTCTTAACATCTACTTCATCCATAAGATTTGAGTGCAACTACCTACTACTGCAATATATTCTGCTTCAGTTGTAGACAGAGATATTGCCTCTTGTTTCTTGCTTAGCCAAGAAACCAACCTTTTTCCCAAAAAAAATGCTCCTCCACTTGTACTCTTCCAGTCATCCACATCTCCTGCCCAATCTGCATCTGTGTATGCATGAAGAAAGAAATCTCAATCTCTAGGATACCATAGACCATACTCAACTGTTCCTTTCAAGTACCTAAAAATTCTTTTAATTGCCATGACATGAGATTCTCTGGGATCAGCATGAAATCTTGCCACAAGACCAACAGCCTGCATTATATCTGGTCTAGTCTGAGTGAGATATAATAGTCCTCCAATCATTGATCTGTACTTGGTCTGATCTGTCTTAGGAGAGTCATCATCTTTGCTCAACTTACATCCGGTTGCCATAGGAGTGCTCATTGGCTTTGAATCTTCCATTCCGAATTTCCTCAACAATTCTTTTGCATATTTGGTCTGAGAGATAAAGATGCCTTTCTTTGTCTGAGTAATTTGCAGACCCAAGAAGAAATTCATTTCACCAAGCATTGACATTTCAAACTCACTTTTCATTTGATTTGTAAAGGTTTTACACCTACTGTCTCTTCCTCCAAAGATGATATCATCAACAAATACTTCAACAATCAAGATGTTTTCATTATCTATTTGGAAATATAGGTTACTATCAGCAGTACCTTTGTTGAAACAATCTGCACAAGATGTTTATCCAACCTTTCATACCATGCTCTTGGGGCTTGCTTCAATCCATACAGTGCTTTCTTCAACTTGCAAACCATATCATCATGATCAGACAATTGAAATCCATCCATTTGTTCAATGTATACTTCTTCTTCCAAATCACCATTTAGGAAGGCAGACTTCTAATATACCTTGAAGTCTTTGAAGGTAGCAAATGCAAGAAATAATCTGACTGCTTCAATTCTTGCCACCGGAGCAAAAGTTTCTTCAAAATCAATTCCTTCTATTTGAGAGTAGCCTTTGCAGACCAATCTAGCTTTGTTTCTAATTACTTCACCAACTTCATTTAGTTTGTTCCGGAAGACCCATTTGGTTCCAATCACATTCTTGTTTCTAGGTCTGGGAACAAGATCCCAAGTGTGATTTTTCTCAATTTGCATCAACTCTTCCTTCATTGCTTTGGTCCAATTTTCATCATTGCAAGCTTCATTAATTGTCTTAGGTTCAATCTTTGAAATCAGACAGTATTCATTTGAATCTTGAGCAATTTTTCTCCTTGTTTGTACCCCTTTGCTTTTGTCACCTATGATCTGATCTTCAGAATGATTTAGAGTTACATACCTTGGAACTTTGGGTGTTTCTTGCACTACTGTTTCTTGATCAGGCTCATTCAAACAAGCTTCTTCTTCCTGATTTACCGGATTAGTCTGAATCTGAATCTTAGGGGAGGATTGAGCTCCTTGCACTAGAGAATCATTCTGATCATCTTCATCATATTCATAAAACCTTGAGGGCTTCTCAATTCCTTCATCATCCTTTACATTTGTACTTTCTATCATCTTTCTCAATCTCTTATTGTAACACCGATATGTTTTGCTTTGAGTGGAGTAACCCAAGAAAATTCTTTCATCACTTCTAGCATCAAACTTTCCTAGATCTTCATCTCTTTTAATGTAACACTTGCTACCAAATACTCTGAAATATCTCACAGTGGGAATTATACCAAACCAAAGTTCATAAGGAGTTTTACCGGTATTGCTTCTGATTTGAACTCGATTAAGAGTGTAGACTGCAGTGCTGAGAGTTCTCTCCAAAACATCTGAGGAACATTTGCTTCCATCATCATTGTCCTAGATGCTTCCTGAATGGTCTGGTTCTTTCTCTCAACTACTCCATTCTAATGTGGAGTCCTAGGAGCAGACAACTGTCTCCTTATGCCATGCTTCTCACAAAAGTCTATGAATTCACTGGATATGAATTCACCACCTCTATCAGACCTCAGACATTTTAGTTTCAGTCTAGTTTGATTCTCTACCATAGCTTTGAAGATTTTGAACTTCTCAAGGGCTTCTGATTTTTCTTTTAGGAAGGTAACCCACATCATCTGGGAATGATCATCAATCAGTAACATGAAATATCTATCACCTTGCATACTCTTGATTCTTGTCGGACCACATAGATTAGTATGGACTAATTCCAATAATCTGGTAGAGGACTGATCCTTGCTTTTGAAAGAGACTTTGCTCTGTTTACCTAGCTGACATTATTTGCACAAACTATTTGTAGGTTTCACCAATTTTGGAAGATCTCTTATAGCTTGAGTATTGCTTATCTTGATGATGTTATAAAAATTCACATGACACATTCTTCTATGCCATAACCAACTCTGATCAATTTGAACAAACAAACAATTGTTATTAGAACCAACTAGATGGAAGATATTACCTTTTGTCTGAGTACCGGATGCAATCTCAGTTCCAGAGCTTTCAAAGATCTTGCATCTTCCATTCTTGAACCGGAGATCATAGCCTTTGTCCACCAACTGACCAACACTGAGAAGATTGTGCTTCAATCCTTCAACATATAGTACATTACCGGTTTTGCTCTTTCCATCAAAAGAAATAGTTCCCCTACCTCTGATTCTACCAGCAGAATTATCACCAAACATTAACATTCCTCCTTCATACCTTTCCAAACCTAAGAACTTGTTCTTGTCACCTATCATGTGGTGAGAACATCCACTGTCAATAACCCAATCATCCTTTTCTTCAACTTGGGCAGCCAAAACTTTTTCCTCAACCTTATGATTGACAGATTCAGAGGATATTGAATCTTCTTCCTTGATGGCAATAAACACCCATTCATTTCCGAATTTGCTTCCTATTTCTAATTCATCATCTCTTACTCCATTATCATCTTCTTCATGAACATAATAACAGTTCTTTTGGAACCTTTGTCTGTTAGCATTTGACCTTGCAGATCTTTCCGAACATCTTGAATCAAAATGACCAATCTTATTGCAATTGAAACACTTAAAGGGTAATTTTCCTTCATACTTACCGGATCCTCTTGGCAGTCTCTTTGCAATGAGGGCTTCAAGATGAGTTGTTTCTGCTTCTTCCTCTTCCATGTCTTTCCTTGCTTGATCATACCATGACAGCTTCCTTGAAGAGTTCTCTCCCGGATCAAATCTTTGTTTGCCTTTCACATAGGCACTGGCTTTGAATGCAGATTCAGTCTTGGGGTGATCATCTCCAAACTCAGTCATTTCGAATATAGCCAGTTTGCCAGTCAATTGCTCTCTTGTGACAGTTGTATGGTCTCTGAATTCATCAATGACAACAACCTTGATTTTGTAGGCAGCAGGAAGGGATCTGAGAATTTTGCAAACAATTTCATTTTCATCCAGAACTCCACTAGCATTCCTGATTCCACATACCAGCTCATTCACTCTTGGCATAAAGGTAGTGATGTTTTCATCATCTCTCATATTCAATCTTTCAAATTTCCCTTTTAGACTTTGCAACCTTGCACTCTTAACAAACTCATCTCCTTCATGCAGAAGTTCTAGTTTAACCTAGATCTCATATGCAGTTGGTAGGTCAATAACATTTGAGAGCTCTAAATCATTCAATGCGCTTAGAAGAGCTTCTTTGGTCCACAAATTGTTTTCAGCATCTGTGATTTCATTCAGAGTTGTCGAACCACCCTGTGGAGGAACATAAGCCTTTGTGATCATGGACAGGTATGCTTTTCCCATACACTCCAAGTGACATTTCATGTGACCTTTCCAGAGTGAGAAATTAGTTCCATCAAACTTCGAACTATCCTTCTTGTATGACGACATCCTAGATCTCCTCAAGCGGTTAAGCTCCTTTCAGAGGAACTTGGCTCTGATACCAATTGTTAGATCTAGGGCACACAACTGAGAGGGGGGGTGAATCAGTTGTGTAACATTTGATTTGACTTCAAACACTTGAATCCACTTTATTAGTTAACAGCATATCAATTAACCATTCATCAAAGCATAAAACAAGAACACTGGAGTAGATAAACATCAACACATTAGACACCAAGATTTTTGATGTGGAAAACCCAGTTAAGGGAAAAACCACGGGGTGATTAACCCAAGGATTATTCTCTGTTAGAAGAATAAGAAAAATGGATGGCACATGCCAGTCAGGGCTCACTGCCTAAGCACACTGCTCACAAAGAGGCACATTGCCTACAAGAGACACACTGTCTATAAGATCATAAGTATTACAAACTTGAACTGGAGAATGACATCTTCACCATGTCTAGATCAGTTCCATTTAAGCCTGAGACACACCTGCTCTATCTTTCGCTTTTTCGCTAAACCTCACTCATCCGCTGCTCAACACACACCAAAATGAATTCACAAACCTTCATTTATACAAGGCATCGACTTGGGAACAATCATCTAGGTCGGCAATCAACCACAAGAACAATCACAAGATAAATAACTCATCCGGTCTTCCAGTCTAAGCAAGAACATCTTCATCCAGAAGAACTCATCCAGTTGGCCAACAAGAACATCTCCATTTGGAAGAATATCTTCAATTCCGGGCTCTACCACCAATGCGGACCAACAACACAACCTCAACATGATCCAAGAACCTTCACAGGCTTGCCTAAATGACCAGGTACATCCGCACTTCCTCTACTCACTGGAATCTCTTCTCCTCCTCATCCAGAACTTCAAGAACACAGTCTACCGTCACTGTCATACTGCAAGAGGTGCTTCTGGACCTCCAAACCATGAACAAATAGAGATGACACATCACAAGGACATCCAAAACACTCTGTCCAACCTGCAGAATAGGACAATGCACTTCCGGATCTCAGCGGACCTTTTTGTAACACTCTGTCATTCCGGAGCAACTCCCGGAACCGGTTCTACTTGATCAATCACAACTTCTTTAAATCGTCATGCGGACCTCTGAAAACTTAACTGGATCATCTCAAGACTCATATCTACAAACCCTTTAATCCGCATCCTCTGATCCTCAACCTATTGATTACTTTTGCCTTCTTCTCATCATTGTTCTTCATTGTTCCTGATTGAGACTAATTTTCTCAATATCCTCAGCACACAGCTCATCCAATCCTTTTTGTCAATGCAGTATGAGTATGTTGACATCAATGACAACACTGATTAACCTCATACTTGCAACAAAACCATCCCAAAATCATAGTAAAAATTTGACACATCCCACAAAAGGTCCATGGCAAAACAATGTGAATGGCTTAAAAGTTATACCATCGGCAAGACTTTATGTTGCTTATGCCGATCCATGAGAAACCAATAAAAATAACTATCAGTGTGAGAACAAGGATCGGAGAGAAAATTGCAAAAGTCACCGATGGAGGAAATCATCCCGATGGCCTTTTTATCAGTACGAAGATCTATTAGTCACACCGATCGGTATGACTAAGGGTTATCGGGCAATACTTTGAAGATTATCCTGATGGTGCATATCATATCGATGAAGCATTTCGACAAAACTCTCACCGAACATCCTATCAAGTTGAAGGAAATAATACCTATTGGCAGGAGATGAACGTCGGAGGAAAAAACTAATGAGTCTCCGATACTCCGGTGTCTTGGTGAAACAATAAAAGGCACTTTTGGTATGAGTCATACTAATATGCTTATCCATCGGCACAGCTAAACAGGTCGGAATGAAATATATATGTTTTACCGACCCATAGGTCACAGCGATAAAGGTGTCAGTGACACTTCGGGAAGTTCTCTCCGATAAAAGATACAAAATAGCCATCAAGGAGATAAACGTGATCGGGTAAACATAGATATGTTATCTCGATGGCATAAATCACCCCGATAACAATTGTTGTCACACATATCGATGAGACTCTCACCAATAGTTATATCGGTAACACTTGATATATCGGAGGGAAGTATAAACCACATAGTGATGAAAGAGGTCATGCCGATGGTAGTTGCGCCCACTTTCATGTCAGATAAAGCATAGACATCTCCTACCGATATAACTTAATACAGCATCGAAGAAACAATTGAAGGGTTATAGCGATTGATTGTTCGCGCCATAAAGAGATATTAAAGTCGCCCAAACATTATGAAAGTTATGCCGATAAAAGGAGTTATGACGATGTGACATTTCACAGCGATGAAGGACATTGAATTGCTCAAACAAATAAATGCAAATGGTGATGAAATCCCCTAAGATCATTGTAATTAAAATTAACAGAGTTATCTGAGAAGAGAATACAGGAAAATTCTTGAAGCACAAACAGAGGATTTTGATCGCAGCCACAGACGACAAGTACTTATATACAAACCATTGTGTTATAGCCTGTATTTTGATTTTCTGTCAAAAACGTGAAAATGGAGACTCCGGGAAAGGGAAAAGGTAGAAAATCACAAGGAGAAACAAGTAAACCTAAGAAACAAAAAACTAATAAAACCCCTGAAGAAAAGATAAAAGATAGAAAGCTCAATAAGGATTTGATTGATCAATGGCCAGGGTCAACTCCCAAGGCTAGAAGATCTGCTCAACTTAGGGTAGAAGTGGAAAAATTAGAAGACAAATGTAAACGCTTAGGAGATATTTGGACCCCGATCAGAGGATATGAACTTTTCAGATTCCACTATAACAAGAGATTTAGAAATGCCCCAGTGTCAAACCCATGGCATTTGAATTTGGGTAAACTGGTTGTGCCTGATGTATTCCTGAATGTTGAACTCCTACAACTTCTTGCCAAACAATACAATCCAAGTCTGAAGGCTATATACATCCCACAGGGGGAGCCTATTATATATTTGTCAAAAAATGCCATCTGTGAAGTATTCAATTTGGATGATTTATGCAATGTCCCTATTATTTATGAGGACCTAGAAAAGGAATACTGGAGAATGGATACAACCTACAATGGATGGAGGTTGCCTATTCATAGGCCTAGAGTTGAAAGAGAGTTAGTGCCTCTGAATGAGAATGATGGTCCTCCTTTTCATGTGGCAATATTTGAACCATATATACAACATACTTACTATTCTATGGGCCAGGTCTTAGGATTAGAGGTCCCTGAATTCATGACAATCCCTCTAATGGTTATAGCTACTGACATCCAATGTCATAACGCAAGGCAATTTGATTATGTTGCTTATGTTGTTAATAAAATTGATTTTGGCCTGAATGCAATAAGAAATAATGCTCCAACTGTTTCTTTTGAGAATTACTTACTTCTTATGCATATAGTGCTATATTATGGCCAGGAAGTGGGATTATGGCCAAGTGAATTTAAAGTTATTCCTGCAGACCAGAAAGGACAAAGGTTACCAATACAAATGTGGACTAGGATATGGCACAACAGATATGCCTTTTCCAGTTATGTGCAATTTGAAGAATATTGTGTAAAAGTACTGTATAGATATTTTAATCACCCTTGTGAGTATTCGGTTTCAACTGAGATAAAGAGGTTCCTTAGACCAAAAGATTTTGGTGGCCCTCCTACTGTCATTCATAATTGGGGAGATTGGTATTGCTTTGAAGATGCTACCATGATTAGAGTATATGGTTTTGAAGACACTCCGTTCATCTTGCCCAAAATTGTCCCTAACAGAATTGCTTATCTAGAAATAGTTAGGCAAATGCACTGCTCAAATGTAATGCATCTGAGCTCACATGATAAACAATCTTTTATGCCCAGTACTTTATGCTTTGGAGATTTTACTGTGGTATCCAAAGAGGGTTACAATCTCATCATGGATAAGTTGATGCATTACAATATGAAGTGTGCTGAGATGAGGAAGGGATTTGACCCTGAAGGTTTTATTGACTCTGCTCAAAGGAAACAAAACCTCAGCGGATACATACACATCCCTTATCTGCATGATGATGTTATTAGAAACCTAGAAGAGGCTGAGGTAGAATTGGTGGTAGAAAAGTATAACAGGGATCTAAGTGAGAAAAGAAAACAGTTAGCAGAGATTGAGGTTGTATCCTCTAAAGATGAAGAACCGGTAGGGCAAGAAGAGCCACAGGACAAAACAGTAGGAATGTCCAAAAGAAAAATGCTACAATATCAGCCTCCTATCATAATACATGATGAGGAGGGGTCTGCTGAAGAAGACCCATGTCAAATAGCTTATGATTCTTTTATCTCTGATGATGAATTTATTCATTCAAAAGAGTTCAAGTCATTTTTGTATAAATGCAAAGGCAAGGAAATCAGAGAGTCAGTAGATGATGTTTCTGCTAACAATGAAAGACAATTAATAGATATGCTAAAAACAACAGTGGATAATGAGATGTAGGATATGACCCCTGGCAAGGGTCAACAACTGCTTAAAGATGCAGGGGTGATGATTTTTCTTGGACTTGATTTAAATTTTGCTTTAGTTTTTGATAGTTTTCTAAATAATATAGATGATAAGTATAAACTCACTCCAGAAGGTGTTAGTGAAGTGTATATGGGTACAAAATACAATAATGATGAAAATTCATTGATGATCTGTGCCCTATATCCTCCCCATAAGAAGATAGCTATCATAGACACTGAAATTTTTTTTGGTCATGTCATAACTTTAAAGGCAGGGGAAACTGACCCTCTGATCACTGCAGATATTGGTATTAATGTTGCAAAACTAAATAAAGCACAAGCTCAAATGTTGATTAAGGAAGAGATGCATACAAATTGAGCTGTGAAAGACTGACAAAAGAAAATGATTATTTAAAGGATGTTGTTAAGAGCACCTTTGGGGGGTCAACAAGGAGATTAACTCAGGGTGAAAGTTCGCAGGGCACTCAAGCACTATCCACAGATCAGGCAGCACAAATTTAGATAGATGCACTTGTCACAGTGCTACAGAGTAGACATGCAAACATGGTACATTGGTTAAACCTATTTTGGGATAATTACTCTCAGAATTATAAAGCAATTCGAGAACATGAAAGGCTCGAACAGAGAGTGCAGGAGAAATTAAATGAGATACAAAGTAAGGATGCTTCTGATATTGCAGGTGCCTCCAGTACAAAAGCATTGATCGAGCAACATCAGAAATACTACGTTCAACTTAAAACTGATGCTAAGGAAGGTGCTGAAGCTTTGACTACAGGAGTGCCCACGTTATTCAAAAGTGATGGAGAACTAAAAAGCAAAGAAGAATGAAGCGTTGATTGTCAAGCTATATTACACGAGGCTATGGGAGTTCTTAAAGACAAAAATTCTGCATCTGGAGAAGCTTGCAAACACCTGGAAAAGATGGTCACAATTGATGTGATTACAAGAAATGCCATTGAGCTTACTGATTTCCATCGTGATCAAGAGTACTTAGACCATGTGGCTAAAATTTACTTATGGTTGAATAGAGCCTAATTGTGGTTATGTAATGATTGTTAATCTTGTTAATTTCCCAAAAGACTTATTGAAGAGTTATGTCTCTTCACAAAAATATCTATATAAGTTCAAACAATTGGTGCTAAAAGATCATCGACAGTAGAATATATACATACATACAATTTACAATGTTTCAGAAAGACCATGTTGCATATTTTATTTGAAGAAGCAGATTGAAGTTCTCTGATTTAGTGGTTCTATCTTGGTATCAATTGTTTGTTAAAGTTACTCAATTGTGTGGTTGTCTCCAGTTCTATATTTCCTTGTTATTCAAATTAATATATCAAGTATATATTTAATTTGTCAATACACATTCGCTGTATCTGTGTGATTGAGTAAATTGGTTTCCATTTGAGGAATTAAAATCCTTTTGATCAGTCACAGTAGCCTGGAAGTATTAGTTTGGATTACTAAGTAGAGCCATATAATTAGGATTGCCATTCTGTCTCCAGGATAATATTATCTGTTATTCTTGCATATTCATTTCAATTGGTTTCTTCAAGAAAGGATTAAAATACCTTCTGGTGAATTATAAGATATCTGATTATATTGGTTGGATTATCAAGAAGAGTTTGTCAGTCATTTCCTTGCATGTTTATACAAGTTATAAACTGAAGTTGTGCCAAACAATTAGAATTAGTACCCACTATAAGCCACTAGTCTTGGTCCTTCATTTGACTCTATTACCCAACAAAGCACTGGTCTTATTTCAATTCATCATTTAAAATCCTTTTCACCTTGATATTGCTTATACAATTTCTACCAAACCATTCATTAAACATTAGATATAGAATCGGACAGCAATCCTCTCATCTATCCTACATCATTTGCCACTATAGGTAGATCCATATTCTCGGTCAAGACATTTACATTCACTCTGCTTTAGTATTCAAGGTTCACCCACCTAGGTGTAGCAGGACCTAAAATGTAGGAAATCATCAAACCCTAAAGGTTGATTTCGTTAAGTTAGTTCAAAAACGTTGTGAATCTAAGCATAGAGCCTGGCATCCTCTTAGGATTAGCAACCTACATTTTTTAGACCTAACAAAAAGTATGGACAATAGTATTTGATCGAAATACAAAGAATAAAGGGTCGTCTACAAGGCAGATGACAAAGATAATCCATAAAAAATGTATTCTCCAAGCTACAATACACGAGATCATTATGTCTACTTCCATCTATTGTGCCCTGTACACACGCCCCTCTTTTGCTCATCTTGTCTGGTATGAGTCTCAAAGTTAGGATATGTTTGCTTTAGAGAAGTGATTCCTTGTTTTCGAAAAGGGTGTTATCTTAGGGAATCTTGAATAAATTTGTCCTCTATGTTATGATGGTTAGGCACTTGTCTGAAAATGTTAGAACCAATTACTTTAGTGTTTCTTTATTGTGCACTTCAAAGGGCTAAAATACTTTGTATAGTCTCATATACGCAACGTTTGCCTATCGCAGGACCCCTATCTTTTTTTGCATTCTATTGATCAAGTCTTCTTGTGGGATCATGAGTGTTTCAACTTTAGTGGACCCTGATGCTTATCCAAATCTAGGGTAAAACCTCGATGATCCCTTAGGGTCTTAGTTCTCCCCAAATCTCCTAGGAGTGAATCTTTCATTGTATCCAAGAAAATCCCATTTCCACGCAAGCAAGTTCAGTGTTCTCTGCATTATCTCACGCAAGGTCACATTAATGACAAGTTTTGGGGAGGTACTTAGACCTTGTTTCACGGTCATTCCTTCATATGTTTCTCTTCTATCTTCAATCTGAATTTTGTGAACATAATTCCTAGCTCTTAAACATGAGATATCTCTAGCTTTTGATAGATTCCACCTCAAGCATTTTTAGATAGAACCAAGACACTTGCAACATTTCATTCCTCAAGGATTCTTCTGCGAATAGGTAAGTTTTGTTGAAACCCCATCTTGGGTTATTCACGTATATCATTCCATAATCTATTCAAATTATATGATGTGAACTAAAAAATAAAATTGCTAGCATAAATAAGGGATGCATTTCTCAACCATTTATAGACTGTAAATTCCTAAAGATTTAAGACATGAATTCAATATCATTCAACCTTTTGGGATAAAATGACTAAGTTTTTTCAAACTCATAGTTGTTGAATTGAAACCCCAACTATAAGTGGGGTTTTGAGAGTCTAGATACTTTCATGTTTCTTTAGCAACGAATTTGACCCTTTGTTTTTGGTAAGATTTATGAGGTTTACATATAAAGATCCTTGTGTCTGAAGGTATTCATCCTTCTTGCTTGAGTATCTCCACATGCCTATTTCCTTGCATTCACCTTTCATTTTGTGGTCTTGCAGAACTTTGTCCTATGTAAGGATGTGTCCTATAGAGGGGTAAAAGTCTGCAGGATCCAATATGACCTTTCGGTCCCACTAAACTAAGCCTTTGTTTCCTTAAAGTTACACTTCATGGAGATTAATTGTGCATGTGGATATATGCTAAATATGCTCAAAATCCTACAAGTTATTACGGTGAAGGCGTTCCTTCTATGAGCAGAGGGGATGACTTTGTGGATCAATGACCTCTATTGCTGTAGAGGCATGCAAGACAGTTGAGATGAATCTAACCATTCGATTTCAATTTCGTCGAGTTTTATTCCCAGTTCATTGTGGCCTGCTAAAAAACGGTGCCACGAGGATGAGGCTCGTCGGATTTTCACCAATTTTATTTTTTGACTGCCTTTATTAACATAACTTTACAATTTGGCATAATAAATAGTGTCTTGGGTCATCCGTGGCAAGTGTGAAGCCAATCAGCATGTCAGATCAGTCTCTTAATAACCATGGGCAGACTTCGGTAGGTAATGAAGACAACTTTGCAAGCCTGGTAGCGTGGAATTATAAGCATGAATTTCTTGAAAGATATCCACCTTTACAAACTGTAGCTTGTTTTTATTGTTTTACATTGTATGTTATGGTCACGTTTATTACAAACAAAAAAAATCTTCTATAGATTACAACTTGTTGTTTTTAGATGTTAGTGGTTTTGTTTTATGGAAACCGCTGATAATTATGTTGTAATTAAATATTTACTTCTTTTAAAGGCAAACATTAAATATTTAAATTGGAAACTTCAACTTCAAGCACAGCTGTACACTTTAACTGTAATTTTTTGATTGGAAAAAAAACTTCAACTTCATAAATAATTTCCCAAATGTGATAAAAACCTCATGTTGATTATAACTAATATCATTGATTCATTTATTTTATATTTTAAAATATTAGTTTTTAATGACATTTTTATTGTGTACTTTAAAATGGATTTTATTTTATATATTGTATGTTTTTAAATTAAATAACAAATATATAGATATTATGTATAAAATATTTAATTAACTATAGTATTAAATATTATAAATGTATATAAATATTATATATAAAATATTTAATTACTTATAATTTTTTTAATTTTATTTTATTAGTAAAAATGGGGTTAGGATCCACTCTCATTATAAATAAACAAATGAGAATAAAGGTAATCGTTTCAGACCCATGGATGGGGAGCACAAAGATAATGATCTAACTTAGATGAAGATGAAAGGTAAAGAGATCTTGGATGGTACAATGATAACAGAAATAAACTATTGAGAATCAGATATGGAAGAAGCTTGAAAGGATTAAAAGCTCATCACAACCAAATACCCAAAAAATAGGTGCATGTCATCACATTCATTTGGACGAGCCCTTCCTTTTGCTCTTATTAAGAAGGGTGTCCATGGTCCATTGAGTTCCACCATCAACTGCATCTCGACCTTCTATCCGTAGTTTCTCTGCTTCAAATTTTCGTCCCTTCTTCTTTCTTGGAATGTTGATGTTTGGTTTTGAAATACCACTCGTGATTTGGGCAATGGAGCACGTCCTTATAGGGACAACCACATTCTCATGGTCGAAGAAATCAAGAAGCTCATCGTCAAGTTCCTCCATAAAAGGAAAAGTGTCCTCATCATCAAAGCGATCACCCTTCCACTCAAAAAGCTAATTAATTCCACCAAAAACTTCTTTGGGAGGGCTCTTAGAAGGGGGTGGATCCACAAAAGTTGTGGTGTCCACAAAGGTCATAGGTTCTAGCTTCACTAATCTAAAATGTTATTTCTCAAATATGTTGAATTTAATATTCTTTAAAGCATGATTTCTCTTATTTATCAATAACGTGCATTTATATCAAGTCACCTTCAAAAATTCTTGGTTTGAGATTAGGTTCAAGGCACTATTGGGAATCACTTTGGAAATGTCATTGGTGTTTTATACATGTGCCCCATAATGGACAAAATTTTACAACTACCAGGGTCACAACCTTAAAAAATAGCAAGAAGAATCAACAAGCATAATCGATGACAAACCAAGTTAACTATGATTGTTCTTGAAGTGGAGGAACATCAAATAAAACCTATTATAGGGTTAAGAATGTTGTAGCTTCTAATCATTTCAACAACCAAAGTTGAATATAAATAGATGGAAAATGCTAGATTTTATATTTGTCCACTACAAACCTATAAAGGGGTTAAGATTACTTGTTCATTTTTGACAAAGAGTTGAATGCAAGTTGAAGGGGAATGTCAGATTTTGGATTATGTAGTGAAGTGTTAGATTTAGATGCCTTGATCAAATTAACATCTTAGCTTTAGCATGTTTTTTTTTAAAGATAATGCGCTTGGTAAACTTTTTAACGTGACTGGTGATGTTGGCGCGACACGCCCTCCGGCTCCACACTTACACTTTTGCCTAGAGCGATGAACCAGTGAGGCCACAATATAGGGACCTCATCCCCAAGAAGGAACATTTCAAACCCACGAGCTCATTGGCCCAGTGGGGGTTTGAACTCTGGTGACTGCCACTACAACCGAGCGACTTAACCACCGAACCATGCCCTTAACGGCATCTTAGCTTTAGCATGTTATCAATATAGTTTTAAGATATTTAATTAGGTAATTTTAAATTATGATATTGTTATTCCTCATCTTGATACTAGATTGTAAAGTGTGATCCAAAACATATAAATACAAAAAATCTACACAATATCTATCAAGCTCTCTACTATTAATCTAATGAACTATCCTTGGCTATTTTACACTCCTTATGCTTGGGGTATTCGAGACCCAGTCCATGCTTGGATAACCATGTATAAGCTTATAGTTGATATTTTACACCTTGTACGAATATTTAAAAATGAACAAGAATCTAGAAATAGGAATTTGTTATTTGTTTCTAATATTACTATTCTCAAAAAGAGAGTATAGAGAATATTTGCATTTTTTGGTGCATTTTGGTTTGTTGAAACCATGTAATGATGTGTGTTGTTGTTATATAGTGGTTGTTGTTGGTGAATGGTTGTTATCCATCCATCATTTGAATATTGATAGAATGTAGTGATATGTGTTGTTGTCTTGCATTAGAAAATAAATGGAGTAAATTAAATATGTTGACATGCATGCAAGTAAAGTTCTTTTTGAATAGTAGTGGGTAAAAGCCGATATGCAAGTAAAGTTTTTTGTTTTTGTTTCGGTTCTCTTATTATTTCCCAAGCATGTTGAGCCCATCCAATTGAAATGGTTGGCCTAGGTACATACATTAGGCTATCTTCTTGCACTACATTTCCCCAATCAGAAGGAGTTTCATCATTAGTGTATGTCAATGGATCTAGAGATGTACAATGCAAATTCCATGGATGGTAGTTATTTGAAATTCTTTCCCAATGGGTTGAATATCTTGTTGTAACAAACCAATATCATTGTGAATGTTTTTGAATGGTTAGAATAGCATGCTTGAAAACATTGATCATTTACTACTAGGATAGTGTTGAAACAAGGGGAGACTTAAACAATATCTAGTGTTAAGCATTGTTTCCATTTGGTGAACTTTTGGGATGCTACAAATGTCTATTTTTAAGCCAACTCAATGTGATACTATTTCCAATTGTATTTTAATTATTTTAAGTTTGCTTATGGATGTGGTAGCTAAAATATAATATATAATAAGAGATTGATATAATATATAATAAAATATAATATAATAAGAGATTGATATAAAATATAATAAAATAAAATAAAATAACAAATATATTTTAATATTTAATATAATTGTATTATCTTTGAGATTTATCTTCTGAAATGGTTTCCTGTGATAGGTTTCATAGTTATCCTTTTTTTAAATATAGAGATAAGCGATATACAGGGAAAGAGATATAGAGAAAAGAAAGAAAGAGATAGTGGAAGAGAGAGAGTGAGAGACATAGGGAGGGAAAGAGAGAAATAGAGAGGAGATTGATAGAGAGTGTAAATGAGAAAATTTGGATAAAACAAAAGATAAAACATAACATGCATATATCTTCTTACCCAAACCTTTCAAATACCTTGAATGATGAATGCATGATTGTTTTGCTCGATTTATTGAATATTGATCGCTCACGTCCGTAGCATAACGTTGGATGAAGATTGATGAAAGAAGATAGAAGATTGGAGGATTGGAAGTAGATTTCGACAGAGTAAGGATATCGAACTCAATGCATGATCTCTAAAATGGCTTGTGAGAGGCCATATTTATAGACTTTTTGAGGATGAAGGGAAGAAGATTTGATAAGATAAGGTAGGATTTGATTTTTCAGATAAGGTAGGGAAAAAGATAAAAAGATTTGTTTTTCTATTTTAAATCCTCATAAATCTTCGAAAAGAATGGGATAAAAGAAAGTAGAGTCTTTTTAGCATTTTATTAATTAAATAAATTATTTATTTATTTATTTAATTTTGGATTGTGGAAAGATAATTAAATAAATATTTAATTATAGGAAAAGGATAAATGACTAATTAAATAATTAAAAATAATTATTTAACTAGAGAGGATTAATGGTCATGAATAATTAAATAAATAATTAAGATTTATTTACTTATAGAAGATAGGATAAATGGATAGAAAGGGAATAAATGAAATAAGTAAAATAAATAAAATTTATTTAACTAATTAGGGGATGACCTGGGTACCTAGGGCAAAACATATTAATGACAAGGTGTCGGACATTTTTAGGTGTCTACATTTTGCCTCTCTTTGAGATGATGTTTGAGATGATGAAATTTGTGTCAAGTAACATCATTTCAAAGAAGCTAAGGTATGGATAGAAGAAAAGATGGTAATGGAAAGATAGGATGAGGATGCCCCCTCGAGAAGATAGGCGGGTTGGACAAACATGGGTAGGCTCTCGAAATGGAAGGGATTGGTCAATGAAGAAATGAAGTAGAAGAAATGAATGATGTGTTATGCTGCAATGAAAGTGAGCAATCATGATGTTTGATATAGCACTAGATGTTATGCACCAGGGTATGAGAACCAAGGTGACGATGTGTCTCGTGCCCCAACGTAATACAACCTTGTCTAGACATATGAGGAAGGAAACTCAGAGCATTATAGTCCTAACACACAAAAGGTATGATGTGACCTTAGATGCAAAGGATAATGCAAAAAGTTATTCCAACATACACAAAATATGAGTATTAGCTGGAATGATACAGATGTGATACAAATGCAAGATAAAAAGATAACACACACAAGTAAGAAAGCAAGCATGCACAAATGATACAAAAACAAACAAGGTATTGCCCCTGTCAAGCTGTAAACCAATGATTGATTGTTGATTAATTGATTGATGATAAAGAGTTGTCATTGCGGGGAATGATATATCCCTAGATCAACACAAGAATGCGGGAATGATATATCCCATTGATGATGATGATTGATTGATTGATTGATTTAGTTTACGACATGATTAGGATCAGGGCCAAGAATGTGATTGGATAATTTGACAAAATTGATTGACTTGATTGGTATGGATAAAGGATGACTTGCATTTGGATCATTGCTTGCATTGAGATTGACTTGAAGAAGTGATGGATTGATGAGGATAGATGATGGAAGAAAGAGAAGATGGTAGGGGGATGGAAGAATAAATCGCTGGTACTTGCATACTGGATACTTCCTTCATATTCCAGACTGCCTACATACCTGTATCCATGGGATCAAAGCACCCCACGATGATGATGAGACATGATGAATATGTAGTTCTAGGTGTTTATTAATGATGTGGGAGATAGATGATGGAAGAAGAAAGTGATGAATGAGGAGAAAGAAGGTCAGAGGAAAGATGAAAGATAAAGGAGTATCTTCTTGTGCCTAAATCTAGGTACCTTCTTCGTACTCCAGACTGCCTACATACCCGTATCCACGGGATCAAGGCACTTAACGATAGAGATGAGATGTAGTTTTGATTTGTGTTTTTATGATGATGGTGATAATGAAGGTTCAAATTGATGAGATTGATGCTATTGTTGGGATTCAAGTGATGTGATTTTGACTGATAGATTGACGTGATTTGATGATTTGATTGGATTTTTGGTGAATATTTGATTTTTTTTGTATTTTGGGGTATATTTTGATTTTTTTGTAATTTTTCAGGACATTTTATGATGTTTTTAGATTTTTTGGATGTTTTGGGATGTCAATGGATTTAGAATTTGTGCAGCCTTTTGTGCTAGATACCAATGACAAGGGAAAACCAAGTCTAGGTGCAAAGGATTGGATGAAGGTAGAATTCGATAGACAAAAGGACAGACAATAGGAAAAGGGATGGAAGGGCTCATGATAGATGGATGGATAAGGGGATAGGCGACATCAGATGTATGTGTAAGAGAGCAAGGATGTGATCTCCAAGGACTATGTCGTATAGGAATAAAATGCCCCATTCTAGGTAGGATTTGACATGACAAAGCTTATGGCGAAGGATGATGATAGGATTGTTTTGAAAGGGTGAGGTATACCAAGAGTTTATCCGAGGCATGTTTCAACATTGTTGCCCCCAATCTTTGTCAAGATCAAGATGAGGAAGGGAGGATGAATGGATGCACTATGATAGGTATAAGTAGGTGGAATGGATAAGGATGGTAGGATGGTATGGTATGATAGGATATGATAGGGAGGAAAATGATAGTGCAGATGAGACAAGGTGCCCCCAAGTGTAGGTGACATAGAAGGTCAACTTACGCATGACACTTGTTTGCCAGGTTTTCATCATGGTACTTATCCAAGGCGCCTGTTTTCTAGGTTTTCACCATTAGATGAAGGGATTTTTCTCTTTACTTTTTTCTTTTTTCTTTTTAATTTTCTTCTTCTTTTTTTTACTTTTGGATACTTGGATGGAATAGATGGATATGGATGGGAGGGACTCAAGTGGCTAGTTCCATGAAAGTGATAGTCCTGTTAGAGATGGATGTCGTCACATGGACCATGTCAAGTATGCTCATAGATATTGGTAAGGGAGTTTAAATGAAAGATGGATTAGGTAGATGAGGATTATGATATAGATTATGGAGGGATTATGGAGGACTTATGGATGAAGGGCTTATGCAAAAGCATGGACCGTAGGGAAGTGATGGGTAAGATATGTAGGATATTGGAAGAAAGATGGGGAGATGGAGGTATGTGGGAATGTTGTGGAATGGAATGGAATCATGACCAATGGTTGCACACACCATGATAAACATTTAAGCTTTTGGTTAGATGGTGGTGTAGGAAGCAATGGGATTGTTTGCTTAGGAGATGGGTGATGAAGTGCTTTAGGTACCCACATAGACTTAGTAATTTGCTGGTTTTTTGCTTGACTTGTGGGATGGAGGAATTGGATATGTTTGAATGGAATGGATGGAAGAGGAGAAAGTGGATGGTTGAGATTTTTGAGAGGTGGATGCCTCATTTGACTTGATGGCTTTTTGCGTAGGAACCCATACCATTTTAGTTTTTGACTTTGCTTGTGGATGTATGGGTTTGGATATATGTAGCTTTTGTGCAACTTTTGAAGTAATTACTTGTTGCTTGGGGACCCACACCTTTTTCATTTTTGTTTTGAGGTGTGTGGGTGTATGCAGCTTTTGACATGGATATTTCTTTGATTCTTGGCTTTTGTGTCCTAAGGCATGAGGACCCTTAGGATTTTTGACTTTATAGGTAGAGGCATCCAAATTTTTATTTTGGAATCCCATGGGATGGGTGGAATGAGCGGAAGCTTTATGTTTAGACAATGTGTGCATTTGTTGGCCATGATTGGGATTTTTAGAGGATTTATGGATGGATGGATAAGGTGTTGGAAGTAGTGGAGGTAGATTCGATGGAAGGATATTAGGAGTAGGAAGAAGCAGAGGTAAAGTTGATGGTGGAAGATGAACAGTCACATGCTTTTGACATTTGTAAGATGATGGAGGTGGAATGGCAACATATGATTTAGGTGTATGATAGGGTTTACGATGGAAGATGGTGGACTTAGAAGGCATGGAGAAAGTACCAATATCATTAGATTGTTGACCTTGGGGTGTATATCCAAGGCCATGTGAGTGTTGAGGGACTTTGACATGGATAGGCTCCAAAATTACTTGTTCAAGAGGGCCTAAGCCTTTACCTTGATAGTTCATTCTTTGGAGCATGCGATCGACAGTAGGACTTGGTGCAAGTGGAAAACTAGACACGATTTCCTTATTGGATGGAGAAGGTGAAGTGGACAAAAGTTGTGTTCCTAGGGAGGAACATTCATGGATAAAGGTGGAAAGACCAATAGGATATGATGGTGGACTTGAAGTGGGATTGGTAGTGGATGTGGATGTGGAAAGATCATTAGGATCCTTATTATGTTCATGTAGATCTAAGTTATTTGTTTGATCTTCTAGGATTATGTGTTCTTGGGAGGCAATTGTCTCATCATGCAAAGTGGATGTTTGCTCATTGTGGATAGGGCTAGATGGCAGATAACTATGAGCAATGTGGATATCTTGTTCATGGATGGATATAGGATTATGGATAGGATCAAGGTGCTCATGGATAGCTTCTTCATAGGTATCATCTTGATCATAAAGAAGGTACATGTTATGGATAGATTGGATGGGGATGATTTGATCTTGATTAGATTTAGGGGCTATTGTTTCTTCATTCTTAGGATCGTGCTCTTGACATAACTCTTGGTTTTCTTGAATGGAAGTGGAAGGCTCTTTAATAAGCTTGATAGCTTGTAGATCACTTGATGGGGTTAGAAGACTAGACAAAGTGTTGAAGGACTCGTGGGGAAGCTCAAGAATAGGTGTTTAATGACATGGCAATGTTTTATTCCTTACTAGTAGCTAATGGATCACATCCTTTGAAAGGGTATGGGTGAATGGGCAATAGAGTGGATGGATGATAATAGTGGAAGTTGAAGGCTTAGGATTAGGATTTGTTGGATGGATAATGCGATTAGGATTTGGGCTAGATGGAAAGCTAATGGAATTAGAGGGATTGGTTTTATCTAAGATAATCTTACCACAATCTTCTAGGTTCTTGACCAATCTTTAAAATTGGACACAAGTGGATATGGTATGGACCCTATACCTATAGTATGCACAACATGCATCATCTTTATACCAACTAGGTTTAAACATAGATGGAGAATATGCTCTGAATGAGTATAGCTCAATCAAATTTGCTTGGACCAATTTCTCTAAAGGTATCTCCATGGAATCTTTTAATGAAGGATTAGTGGAACATGGGGATAAAGGTGATGAAGGGCTTGATAAAGGTGTTGGGATAGGACTAGTTGGCTCATGTCTTGGCATATGATTGGATGATAAAGGTGACTCAAAGGAGGCACTTGCTAGGTTGGTTTCTCCCTTGTCAAAGGATTTTAGGTCTTGCATAAGATGACTTAAGTCTATCAATGATGTTTGTTGCAAAAGTGAACTTGGGCTTGCTTGGTTCATGTACATAGGGCCATTTGGACTTGCATGTTGTTCTTGTAAGGACATTTGATTTCCATGTGGATAGGTTTGGTGATGAGGTGGCATGATAGGATATGTAGGTGAAAGATTTTGAAGTATGGATTGTTGTGGAGTTTTGTTGATGTTGAAAGAAGTAGGGTATGGTGATATGGCATTGTTATGGAAAGATGTTGGATAAGGTGATGTGGAATGGCCTTGATAGGATGATGAAATGGGATTAGGTGATGTGGCATGAACGTGATAAGTGGGTGGATTAGATTGATATGATGAAGGTTGGTATGAGGTTGAAGGTTGATATGAGGTTGATGGAGTGGACATATAAGATTGATATGGAGGTTGTTGATGCGATAATTGGGTTTGATGTTGGAATTGTTGATGTTGTGGTGACACAGGGTCTTCTTCCTTTCTATATAACCACCTAAGTTGATCAAGGGTTCTTTTGTTGCCATAAGGATCATTCTCATAGGTTTTGTTTAGAAATGCCATGTCCATGTTTACAAGTGGTAAATTAGGATGCACGAATGTGGAGTGATTTGGATGAAGATTTGATGATTGGATGATGTGTAATGCTTAAGATGATATTGATGTGAAGGGATTAAGATATGATTTGGATATGAAAGGATGAAGTTGATTGAGAAGTGATTAGGATGAAATTGTCTCGCGACAAGGAGTTTGTTTTTTTGACATCTTTGTGGCAATTTTACGACAATAAAACAAGATAGAAAACACTCATGCACAAGTCATTCACAAACATTTACCACCTAGGCTAGCTAAGACAATACCTGTTGGGTTCCCACTTGGTTTTACCCAGCCGCGTCTACTTATGGTGTATAGCTCCAGGAACTTGGGGCACAAGCTCCCCCTTATGGTGCACTCACTTCTCAGGCACACCAAGTTCTAGGTCCTCAAGATGCGCAGATCTTGAGGTACCTTGCTATCTCTACCATAAGCCGCAAAAATGTGAGATGGCTATCAAAGTTTCCTCTTGTACCAACAAATAGGGGTTTTTGGCCACTAAAACATGGTTTCTAGTAAGGGTTTATGTTCGGGTGGCTATACATGCAGTGATTCGCTCCGTTAATGGAGGCTTCCCAACCTGCAAAGGTTACACTCCACAGGGTTTTGGGGGAAACATTCGTCGGTATAGCACAACAGCACCCATCGTTTGTGACTTTTGGCACAAACGCATTATTTATATAGTGGATCATAATGGTCTGGCTTTGACCTGTTTCTGCTTAGGTTGTACCCCTTCTCACAATGGGAAGGTAGGCCCTTAGAGTTAACAATGATTTATTGTGCACCCTAGATCCATTGGTTAGGTAGGGGGAGAGGATACCTTCATTGCCAAATCGAGTAACAAACAATCTCAGCAAGCAAACGAAGAAAATAAAAAATAGACACAAAGAAGGCAAATTGTTAATTTTAAGCACCAAACTAAAGTGTGCCTACTTTAGTGATAATTGATTGTTCTTTGACTGCTCAAACTTGCAGAAGATATGTCAATAGTTTGTTTGCTCCATTCTTTGACAAGCGATTAGGACAAGGTGCACAAATAAAATGTTAGCTGCCAAAGAGGATTAGTTCAAAAGATATGGTCTGATAAAAACCTGCAAGTGGTGATCTGATATAGTGAAATAAATTGCAAAATCAAGAAGTTTGTGAAATTCTATGCAATTTTTTTAAAAAAATCACTGAAAAAGGACATGTTTTGCTCAAGATACATGCATTTTAAGTTTAAACAGAAGCTGATGTTTACCTACAAAAATACCTGATAAAATGATGAGCTCACCTAATGAAAACTTTACAATTGCAAATTTTGTCTTGTTAGCTTTCCAACGCCTATAAAAATACAAAAATCTGACATGATATGCAAAAGTTATGGTAGTTTTAAAAAAGAAAACTATTTTAAGCTTTAAAAAAACACTATTCATGGCCTGAAAACACTGTTCATGCCCTGAGAACACTATTCACTGCCGGAAGTACTGTTCACTATCAAAGGTACTGTTCATCACTGGAAAGTACTGTTCACCGTCGAAAACACTATTCATCACCCTACAAACATTGGCTCAAATTTCACCTACACCAAAAAGGGTCAAATTTTATGTTTTTCTTCATCTTTTGGCCCTTCTGGATGCAACCGTGATGTCTGTTTTAGCTCAGGAGGTCACCTATAACAATCACTTGTAAAACTTGCAACACGAGGGTTAAAAAAAATACAAATTTTTATAACAAAAACTTGCAAAAAATGATCAAGCGAAGTGAGTCCCATCGGACGTGCTAGAATGTAATCAAGAAAATTTGGATAAACAAAATAGATAAAACAATATAATATGTATATCTTCTTACCCAAACCTTTCAAATACCTTGAATGATGAATGAATGATTGTTTTGCTTGATTTATTGAATGTTGATCGCTCACGTCCGCAGCGTAACATTGGATGAAGATTGATGAAAGAAGATAGATAGAAGATTGGAGGATTGGAAGAATGATTGGAAGCAGATTTCGACAGAGTAAGGATATCGAACTCAATGCATGATCTCTAAAATAGCTTGTGAGAGGCCATATTTATAGACTTTTTGAGGATGAAGGGAAGAAGATTTGATAAGATAAGGTAGGATTTGATTTTTTAGATAAGGGGAAAAAGATAAAAAAGATTTGTTTTTCTATTTTAAATCCTCATAAATCTTTGAAAAGAATGGGATAAAAGAAAGAAAAGTCTTTTTAGGATTTTATTAATTAAATAAATAATTTATTTATTTAATTAATTTCAGATTGTGGAAAGATAATTAAATAAATATTTAATTATAGAAAAAGGATAAATGACTAATTAAATAATTAAAAATAATTATTTAAATAAAGAGGATTAATGGTCATGAATAATTAAATAAATAATTAAGATTTATTTAATTATAGAAGATAGGATAAATGGATAGAAAGGGAATAAATGCAATTAGTAAAATAAATAAAATTTATTTAACTAATTAGGTGATGACCTAGGTACCTAGGGCAAAACATGTTAATGACAAGGTGTTGGACATTTTTAGGTGTCTACAGAGAGGAATAGAGAAAGAGATAGAGTAGGAGAGAGATATAAGTGATATATATATAGAGAGAGAGATATTGACAGAGAGTGGAATAGAGAAAGAAAGATATTTATTGGTCCATCTGCCCATCTTCCACATGTCAGTTTCTATTTTTGAATGCCTTAGTGTCAATATTAGGGTTTTGGAAGAGATATATAGTAGGAGAGAGAGATAAGTGATATAGAGGGAAAGAGAGAGAAATGAGAGAAATAGATAGAGGACGAGGGAGAGTGAGAGACACAATGAGGGAAGGAGAGAGAAGTAGAGAGGAAGAGATAGAGAAATAGAGAACGATCTAGATATTTCTGATGGCTCATTTGCCTATCTTCCACGTGTTAGTTTCTATTTTTTAATGCCTTAATGTCAATATTTAGGGTTTTGTATCATTAAGGAAGAGGAACATATAAGGAGATGGAGAGAGAGAGAGGAGGGAGAGATAGAGATAGGAAGAGATAGAGGAGAGATAGGGAGGGGGAGAGGGAGAGATAGAAAGATAGAGATATAGAGATAGAGATAAAGAGAGGGAAGGATAAAGAGTTAGATAGATAGATAAATAAATAGATAAGGGGAGAGGGACAAGGAGAGATAGAGATAATATAGAGATGGAAAGATAGAGAGACGGAGAGGGAGAGATAGATATATAGAAAAGGATAGATAGAGAAAGGAATGTGGTGACAGAGAGACGAATTGAGATGAGAGAGAAATAAAGAGGGAGACAGAGATATATAGAGAGGGAGATTGATAGAGACAGAGGAATAGAGAGATAGACTACATTTTGATCAGTCATTTCATGCCAAAAATCAAAATATGACATATGTAATGAGAATTCCAAAATTGAGGTTAGTACTACATTAAAGATCATGGAGCTTGGTATGGGTTGGTCTAAATCATCTAGCTCCACTAGAGCCTCATGAAATGGTAATTTTCATGTGATCAATCCAATGATAGAGCAAAGAGAAAGTGACTTTTAGTTGGTCATTTCATGCCAATGATCCAAAGATGCAATGAACTATTTTGAGAGATAAATGGTTGATAGTTTACTATAGGCCAACAAAGATGATTATGTGAAAAGATATTCTCTTTTCAATTCCTTGTGTAGTCCTTATTGCTTCTCTTATAGGACATTTAATAGAGCACTCCATTTTTTTTATCCATAAAATGCTTTTCTAGACATCCATCATACATAAATAATTTTGGTAGATGGTAACCTGGACTGGATATATATTGAGCTTGTACTCATGTAAAATAGGCCATAGGGATATTGAGCCTATATATAGTATTCCTAGATCATGACTAATGGAATGCAAGTGAACTTCATAACACTCAAGAAAACAAAAAAAGCCATGGGCCATGGGGATACAATAAAATCATCATTCACTTAAAGACATGGCAATTGAACTTCCACAACTCTTCGGCATACCCATTGCACACCAAGGTGTGATTGCTAGTTATAAGGCTTGTTCCTCCACTGAGCCCTCGTGTACATCCATTTGTAGGGGTTTTTCTTGGATTAGGATATATTTGGGTCACCTTCATTTACCCGCAATTCCAAAGGGAACTTCAATATCTGCCAAATTTATATGCTTAACCTTTTTTTAGAGTTGTGTTTAGGATCGAGATATATCCTGAAGATGTCCATATACTCGTAGGTGCACACAAGAGTTTTACTCCTTCAATTTCACATATGGATTGTCTTTCTATAAAGCATGTCATTTCCTTGTTCCACGAGGATACGCTATGGATAAGGATACGTCCTTAGTTTCCCTTAACCTCCATGATATATTGTGTATTTATTTTCCCACAAGACTCATCTGCACAAATTCAGCTATTCTTCGCTTTGGGTAATCCCACAATAGTGAGTCCCACTTGTGGGACATCTTAGTTTTTTCTTGAAATCACATATTTTTTAGAAAAATTAATTATTTAAGCATAGATGTATTCCATCTAAGGGGTTTGATTGAAGGGCATTAGATCAAACCCCTTTAGATCAAATCTACTTGGATAGAACCCCCCTAAAATTAAATCAAACCCCTAATAGAGTCTCCTCTGCACCTATGAAAATGCTGACAAAAACTAATTTTGCTTCACTTTTTGGGTGATCAAATAAGAGTCATTTGGAAATTTCATTTTGTAAGTGAGTAGCCCTTAGTATTACCTTTCCAAAAATTGTAATATGTAGTATGTGTTTTTTAATATTATATTTTTAAGTTTTTTTATAATGGATATAGGTCTGCCGATAAGGGTGTGGTTCGGTGGTTAAGTCGCTTGGTTGTAGTGGTGAACCCCCACTAGGCCAACAAGCTCACAGGCTTTACGCCTTCGCTGAGCCAACGAGCTCGCGGGTTTGAAGTGTTCTTGCTAGGGGATGAGGTCCCCCGTGTTGTGGCCTCACCGGTTCATTGCTCTAGGCAAAAGCATTTGCGTGGAGCTGGAGGCCGTGTCGCACCAGCGTCGCTGATCACATTAAAAAGTTTACCAGGCACATTATAAAAAAATGAATAAATAATGGATATAGGTCTATTATGAAAAAACAATGACATGTATTCAAGACACCACAAAAAATAACAAACATTGTTATAAAAATCTCAAAAAAATGCATTGCACTACATATACATTTCCTTATTTCAAAAAAAAAAAATTGTTATAAATGCTAAGAGAAATGTGTCATGGAATAAAATAGGTCTAAAATTTTTGTTAGTACTAATTCAAAAATTAATAATAAATAAAATATTTGATAAAAAATTACCAAAAAAATCCATAAACTAGATAGTGGAATTAATAGTCTAATTCCAATAAATCATGAAAAAAAATGTTTGTAGTGAAAGTTATGTGTACTATGGAATAATGTCACTCAATAAAAAATAATAGAAAAGATAAAAGTTGATTAAAAAATAAAAATAAAAAATGATAGAAATAATTATTTTATAAATATAAAAAAATTATAGCTTGAATCTACATAGAAAATTTTACAACTCATTAGTTTACATCATCCTTAAATTCTTGACCATTTGTTCCCTATAATTAACACAAATTGAAAAATACTGAAAATGCTGATTTTGAGCATCCCACTTTGGCCAAAAAGTGGGACACACTATTGTGTTGTCACCCCTTTGCGAGGGTAAGATATATATTTGGAAATATCCCAAACCACCCTCTATTCTACATCTTGATAGTCTTTCATCTCCCACAAATTGGCTTCGAAACTATTCTTGTAGAGTTTTGGCTCACACAGGGAGACATCTTATTCATACAAGGATCTCTTCATCCTTCCATATGTTATGAACCCGTATTCTAAAATGATAAGTTCTTAACCTTAAGGGAAGGAAATGATGCTTGTCTTTATGATTTTAAAGTAAATGCATATGGATTTCAGTTAAAATATTATTGCTTTGATCTCTATAAATCTTCTTTAGGATGATTTCTTTCATGATAAACTACACTTGCAGGTCCGATTAAACTAATGATATCTTATTGTGCAATCTCTCTGCAAGTCATTGGTAAACACTACATTTTCATGATAAATTGCATAAATTTAAATGAAATTGCACAATGTAGTGATTAAAGTATTGATGTCCTGTTGTGCATGAGATTTCCACACTAACCCTAGAATAAAATTGATCAATATTCTAGAGAATATAATGAAGTACGATTTTAAAGGGGTCTTCTCAATCTCTAAGATTACATCTAATTAGAACAATGTAGCAAACACATATCTAGGACATGTGGATCTCAGGGATTTCAAGGACAGAATGTATGGACCCAACCCCATTGAAATGGCCAAAAAATTGGTGAAAAATGGAATTGCCCAAGCTATAGGATTTTCCACCTCTGTACAATGCCCATAATTAATCATGGGGTGTAGGGAACATTATCATCCTAAATCAAGGAGGATCATAGCTACAGATGGAAGAATTATAGTTGATCTCTCTCTTGAAACCATTTCAAAGGCATTTGACATTCTTGCAAATGACAAATGATGGATATGACTAAGGATTATGGATAGGAAATTTATGATTAAGGGCTTGATAAATGTAGGAAAATCAGCAATGGCAATTGGATAAAGAAGTCTAGTGTTTCCCTCTCTAAGTTGCCAAAGAACTTATACAAAAGTGACCATCACATAAATCAATGATTTGGTAACTCTCTTGAGCAGTGTAATGGGTATTTCATTTGCTTCTTCCTTTAAGGGATGGATGTTTAGCTTTATTGAGGAAGTGATCAATGGAACAAAGAATATATATTGGGCCAAAATCATCAGTGACAACATTCACTTGTAGTTTATAGCTCTGGAAAAAATAAGAATTTTCTATATGACTTCATATGTAGTCTATATGCTAGCCAGAAACTTTCCTTACCGTGGATTAACTAAACTTGGAACTCCGGGCAATGCCAATGGTGAGATGAGGGTATATAACTGTTATCCTCAGTTACAACTGGAGAACTCCCTGGCTCCCTACAAGAGGGTAAATGATGCATTCACCATGCACATTACAAGCATGTCTTTATGAGACCTAGATAAGAGACTATCCATCCAAGCTATGGATCTAGTCCAAACATTTGGATATTGGTTCATTCAATTTCCTAAATTCACATACCTAAGAATGGAGGGATTTACTGGAGAACCTTATAGGCTGCCAAAGTATCCTACAGACAAAATGGTGTTGTTAGAGCTGACAAGGTAGATTTTCCAATCACATAAACTTTTGAATGAATTACATAGGGTTGTAGTACCATTTCCACTCATTGTGTGTAAATGATTGTTTGTCTACCCTACCTCATATGTTGTTGAAGAGTTAGATGTAGAGTTGCAAATGTATAATTGTAGACATCCAAAATTGTCCCAAATTTGTCCATGTCTTGCAACACCTAGTCAAAAACATTATCCTAGACATCATGTAGCATTTTGTCCTAAATCCCACTCTTAATCCCATTTATCCATTAGCCAATTAATTAAATAAATTTTATTTATTTAATTAAATCCTATCTTAATCCCATCCTTATCCCACTTAGTCAATCAATTAAATAAATTTTATTTATTTAATTAATTTCACATGCATAATCCCATTTATCTTATCCTCATCCCAATTAATTAAATAAATTTTATTTATTTAATTAATTTCCACATCATATCTTATCCCATCCTATTCATATTTCAAATTAATTAAATAAATCTTATTTATTTAATTAATTTCCAACTCATATCCCAACTAATTCAAATATTTTATTTGAACTAAGTCCTCCATATCTTATCCCATCCTATTCATTTACCCAATTAATGAAATAAATTTTATTTATTTAATTAATTTCCAACTATATCACAACTAATTCAAATATTTTATTTGAATTAAGTCCTCTCCTTTCACCACATTCCAACACTTGTCCAGTCAATCATGTGTCGTAATACAACTTTTAACTAAAATCTTTCACATGCACAACTAATGGGACCTAATTTTAGTAATTATCTACACAAGCACACCTAAGCCTTATCTTCCCTTGCCACATGTCAATTGACTACAATTTCTTAATGTGCAAGGAAACCTAACTTAATCCTATCCATCCATTTCATCTAAAGCTCTAATTGATCCTATCCATCCATTTGAACCAAGCCAATCCTATAAAACAAGCCTCTCTTGAGCCATTAGGGAAATTTCAGGATTCTTCTTCATGCAACCTCACTCTGCTGAATTTTCATCTCAAGCCATTATCCATCATCTTCAATCCATCTAGATTGCATCTATCATCTATCAATCACCATCACCTGTCTCTCTATCAACGTTATGCTGCAGAATCGAGCAATCAACACAACAAAGCGATCAATCAATCAATCTCATCTTGCATCTTCGAGTGACTTGTAGGTGAATCAAAGAAGCTAGAGCAACATTTGGATCAATCATAATAGCAACTTGGAAAGCAATTTTTATGAGGTGCACTCATTCTAATCTCCCATCTCTAATCATTGTTTGATCACACATTTGGACTTTGGGCATAAAACGAACAACTTGCTTGCTATCACATCATCAAGAAATTGGGCTTAAAATGAATCATTGTCTTCCATCACATTTAGATTTGGGTTTAAAATGAACAAGTGCTTGAATTGTCTTCCACACATTTCATTTTCTAAGGGTCAATTAATAAGTGCGAGTGTGAATCAAGTGATAGCTCATTTGGTTTGCTTTTGTAAACCCTATCTAGGAGGCCTGCTTGGAGACACACCACTCCAAGGGACGACCTCAATCGAGGCTGAATCGAAAGACACCCTCATTGGGAGTTGTAAATCTTGTTACTCTTGGCTAAGCCCCAAAGAACTTTATACCTTTGGGAAGTGAAGGTGAAGGGTGGGTTACCCCTTTCTCTCAGCTGTGTGGCAGGATTTCTCTTTCAATTTCTTAGTCAACCTTGTGCAATCTAGCCTAAAACCTAATTGGCCATACCCACTTGACTAGACATTAGGCTTGTTGATGTGTTTTCAAGTACTTGCTAATCATCACATTTCATTTTCAAAATTAAACTTGCTTATGTGTCTTGCGTGAGTGATTCATGTGTGTATACGCATAATCATTTGTTTGAACATTGCTAAATCAAGCTATAAACACCAAACACATAAACAATTCATCCTACATTTCATCCACATCACCCCATTTTGTCATTCCACATCATATCCTAATCATACCCAAATCAATTTTATTCTAAACATATCCTAGTCACATCCATATTCATTCTGAATCATCTCCACATCATCATCAACCTATTCCTAGTCAACATTTGTCAAGATGGTCGTAATCATTCAAGGGGGCTATCCCTCTAATCATGAGACAAATCCCAAGCCTAAGGTGACAATTCAAGGGGGTTATCCTTATAATCATGAGACAAGACCTAAGCCTATAATCACAATTCAAGGAGGCTACCCCTCTAATTCAAACAATGAAATAAAACTAAATCCCAAGGTCACAATTAGAGGAGCCCCTCTTCCTAATTCAAATCATGAAGATAAACCAAGACCTAAGGTCACAATTAGAGCAACCCCTCTTCCTAATCCAAATCATGAGAAGAAACTAATCACAATTAAAGGTGGCTATCTTCCTAATCCAAATCATGAGAAGAAACCAATCACAATTAAAGGTGGCTATCCTCCTAATCCAAATCATGAAGATAAACCAAGACCTAACATCACAATTAGAGAAGCCCCTCTTCCTAATCCAAATCATGAGAAGAAACCAATCACAATTAAAGGTGGCTATCCTCCTAATCCAAATCATGAAGATAAACCAAGACCTAAGGTCACAATTAGAGGAGACCCTCTTCCTAGTCCAAATCATGAGGATAAACCAAGACCCAAGGTCATAATTAAAGGTGGCTATCCTCCTAATCCAAATCATGAAAGTGAACCAAAGCCCAAGATTACAATTAAAGGAGCCTCTCCTATTAAGACCAAGTTTATACTTAGAGGAGGCCATCTCTTTACTTATGAGGATGAGACAAGTCCAAAACCCAATCCATCCACACATCAAATCAATTCCACATCAACTTATCCCACTTCATACCAATCTAATCCATCCACACATCAAATCAATTCTGCATCAACTTATCCCACTTCATCTCAACCAAATTCATCCACATGTCATATCAACCTATCACAACCCTTATCCATATCAATCCATAGCACAACAATAATTATCCTATGCAACCCCTCCATCATCATTACATCAACACATTTACCAACATCAACAACAAATCATATCACAACAAGAAGTCCAAACACCATCCCAACCTCAACAAATTCCACATCAACCTTACATGTCATCATCTTCAACTTCATAATTCATCCACCTATCATGACAATTCCATATCAACCTATGCCACATCAACATATCAACCTCCACATCAACATTATCTAATTTCTCATTCTCACATTCCAACATACCACCAAACCCATTCACAAGGCAACCAAATGTCATCACAACAAGAACATGTAAGCTCAAATCCACCTTGGCAACAAGATCAAATGCCCTCAACTTCATACCAAACCCAAGACATTTTATCTACATATCCCACATTTCACTCAACCACCAAGACTATCAATGGCCTCCCTAACAAGCACAAATGAGCCCAAGTCCACCTTTGCAACAAGAAGCGCGTACAAGTCCAAGTGGCCCTTTGTATATAAACCATGCTAGCCTAATACAAAAAGACTTAATTACCTTTGACAAGGGAGATACCAATCTAGCCAATGCATCTTATGAGTGGCCTTCATCATCCAATCACATGTCGACACATGAGCCTACTAGCCCTATCATAAGACCACCATGTGATCCTACCCCTAGTCCATTGGTCCACCAACCTTCATCACCTTCATCCTCATGTTCTACCAATCTTCCACCACAAGATCCCTTGGACATAACTGTACAACAATTGGTTCAAACAAATTTGATTGAGCTACCACCGATAGAACCTTTTGAACCAATCCTTAAACCCCCTTGGTATAATGAAAACTATTATTGTGCATACCATAGATATAAGGGCCATACAACAACCAATTGTGTCAAACTTAAGAGATTGATCAAAAACCTCATAAATTGTGGTAAGATTATCCCTTCATCCAACCCAAATCCTAATCCACCCAATCCAATTAGCCCCCAACCTAATCCTAGTCCTAAGCCTACAACATCATTTTCTATTATTGCTCATCCATTATATTTCCCATCCACTCATACCCTTGCGAAGGATGTGATCCATTGGCTACTAACTAGGAATGAACTACCTCCATGTCAAACACCCATTCATGAACCTACCAAAGAACTTCCAAAGGTCATGTCCAATCATATAATCCCATCATGTGGTCCACCTATCCTTGAGCCTATCCAAGAGCCTTCCATTAACATACCTAGCCCTTTGAGACCATCATGTGACCTACAAACCAACAAGTCTATTCAAGCATCTCCTATTATGAATCCAAGTCAAGAGTCATCATGTTCTCATGTTGTTGACCAAAATTCTATCCAAGAACCTTCCACTTCCATTCAAGCAACCCAAGAGGTATGTCCAATGTTTAATCCTAAGCATGAGGAAACATTAAGCCCTAGTCCAACTCAAGATCAAAACACTTTTATGCAACCCATCCATAACATGTATCTTTTCCATGATCAAGATGATAGCCATAATGATGAATCTATTCATCAGCCACTTGATCCTATCCATCTCCCAACAACCATTCATGAGCAAGCTATCCAAATTTAACCTATCCATAACATTTACCTTCTTTATGATCAAGATGATACCTATAAAGAAGCTATCCATGAGCACCTTGATCCTATCCATAATCTTATATACATCCATGAGCAAGATATCCAAATTGCTCCTAGTCATCTGCCATCTAGCCCTATTCATAATGAGAAAACATCCACTTGTCATATTGAGACATGTGCCTCTCAAGAACACATAAGCATAGAAGATCAAACAAATAGCTTGGATCTTAATGAACACAATGCTAATCAAGATCCTAATGATCCTTCATCCCCATCTACCATCGATCCCATTTCAAGTCCACCACCATATCCATTGGGTTTATCTACATTCATCCATGAGTGTTCTTCCTTAGGACAAAAACAACAACCTTTGTCCTCCACTTCACCTTATCCATCCAATAAGGAACTCAAGTCTAGTTCCCAAAACACATCTAGTCCCATAGTCAATCGCATCCTCCAAAACATAAACTACAATGGTAAAGGTCGAGGCCTTTATGAACAAGGTATTTTGGAGCCAAACCATGTTAAAATTCCTCCAAGCTCATATGGCCTTGGATACACACCCCAAGGTAAACAAAGCCAAGATGTTGGTAATCCCTTCATACATCCTAAATCTACCACTTTCCATCACACCCCCCATCATCTACCCAAACCATATGTGGCTATTCCTCCATCACCCTATAAATGTCAAAAGCATGTGGCCATACACCTTTTGCCATCCACTTTGCCTCCACTTTTACCAACTCCAAATATCCCTCCATCCACTTTGCCACCATTGCTTCCAACACCTAACATACCTATCATTCATAAGTATCCTTGCATCTCTAATCATGACCAACAAATGCACACATCGCCTAAGCATAAAGCTTCCAATCATTCCATCTACTCCACCCACCCCATGGGATTCAAAAGCAAAAAGTTTGATGCCTCTACTTATAAAGCTAAAAATCCTACCAAAAATCCTAAAGGTATTCATACCTTAGGACATAAAGAATCAAAATCAAAGCAAAGTACATTCACAAAGCTATCTAAGCCCACACCCCCAAAAGCAAAGCCCACAAGTAAAATGGTTTGCATCCCTAAGCAAACAGCTAGCAAAGCGAATGAGGCATCCTCATCCACATCTAAGAAGCCATCTAAACCCTTACCTCCAAAATCAAAGCTCAAAAGAAAAATGGTTTGGGTTCCTAAGCAAATAGCTAGCAAGTCAAATGAGGCATCTTCATCCACATCTCAAGAATCCCAATCACATATCTCCATTCAAAGCCTACTTCCATCCAAAACTTCCATTCCCTTCAAAAATCCCACAAGCAAAACAAAAGTACAAAAAATACTAAATCTATGTGGATTCTTAAATCAATTCATCAACCATCTCCTAAGCAAACATCTCCATTGCTTCCTACACCACCATCTCATCAAAAGCTTCAATGTTTATCACGCTGTGTGCAACCGTTGGTCATGGTTCCCTTCCACTCTGCAACACCTCCACATAATATCTCCCCATCTTCCATCCATTATCCTACATATCTCCCCCATGCTAGCCCTATGGTCCATGCTTTGGCATAAAATTTTCATCCATCTTCATTCCATAAGCCTATATAATCCATAATCCCCATCCATCTATCCTTGCATGAACCTTTCATAATCTATTTCATCATCCACTATCTACCTAATCCATCTCCCATCCACGCAATCCCTTCTCAACATCTATGAGCACACTTGACATGGTCCATGCGAAGACATCATCAATCTCTAAAGGGACACTATCAACCTTCATAGCACTAGCCACTTGAGCCCCTCCTATCCATTACCATGGTGAAAACTTGGCAAACAAGCGCCATGTGTAATTGTCATCCCATCTAAAAAAAAAAAGAAAAAAAATTTAAAAAAAAAATAGTAAAGAGAAATCCCTTTGTCCAACGGTGAAAACCTGGTAAACAGGCGCCTTGGATAAGTACCATGATGAAAACCTGGCAAACAGGTGTCATGTGTAGGTTGATCTTCTATGTCACTTACACTTGAGGACACATTGTCTCATCCAACCTATCCATTTCCAAACTATCTATCATCCCAATTAATTAAATAAATTTTATTTATTTAATTAATTTCCACATCATATCTTATCCCATCCTATTCATATTTCAAATTAATTAAATAAATCTTATTTATTTAATTAATTTCCAACTCATATCCCAACTAATTCAAATACTTTATTTGAACTAAGTCCTCCATATCTTATCCCATCCTATTCATTTACCCAATTAATTAAATAAATTTTATTTATTTAATTAATTTCTAACTATATCACAACTAATTCAAATATTTTATTTGAATTAAGTCCTCTCCTTTCACCACATTCCAACACTTGTCCAGTCAATCATGTGTTGTAATACAACTTTTAACTAAAATCTTTCACATGCACAACTAATGGGACCTAATTTTAGTATTTATCTACACAAGCACACCTAAGCCTTATCTTCCCTTGCCACATGTCAATTGACTACAATTTGTTAATGTGCAAGGAAACCTAACTTAATGCTATCCATCCATTTCATCTAAAGCCCTAATTGATCCTAGCCATCCATTTGAACCAAGCCAATCCTATAAAACAAGCCTCTCTTGAGCCATTAGGGAATTTTCATGATTCTTCTTCGTGCAACCTCACTCTGCTGAATTTTCATCTCAAGCAATTATCCATCATCTTTCAATCCATCTAGCTTGCATCTATCAATCATCAACCATCACAATCACCTATCTCCTTATCAATGTTATGTTGCAGAATCGAGCAATCAACACAACAAAGCGATCAATCAATCGAGCTCATCCTGCATCTTCAAGGTATTGAATTATTTGGGTTTAGGTTATGCATTTCATTAGTTGATTATTTCCATTTATAAATCCAAATTTTTCGATATACAATAATCTCCTCTTTTACAAAGAAAGGCTACACTTTTATCCTTATCATAAATTGGAGAAGCATGTAAGTAATATTATCATGAGGAACAATTGGAGGAATTTTGGCCCAATTTCCATGATGAGTATGAAGTGTGAAAAAGAAGATGCTCTCAGCTCCCAGTGGACTTCATTAAGATGTTCAAAATTACTATAGTACCAGATCAACTGGTAGACAATGGAGAGATAGTCCAAGAGGATGAACACAAAGCATTTTTTATCAGTTGATCCCTCCTAACTAGGCAGAAGAAGAGGTGATCTCTTTGGAAGAAATAATGAGAATAAATATCAAATATAGTAAGAGATGGGTAGATGCTCAAGTGGCTCAGTTAGTTTCTCAAGGCATTGCACTAACATACACTCTATTGCAACCTAATAAAAGAGTTCTTGAAGTTTTGGATGGACCATATGAAGGAGAGACCATCAGCCCAAGGGGAAAAGAAATTGAAATAGATAGTCAAGAAACTAAAGAATATCAAGCAGTGCTTCTTCCTTCTAAAGAAAAAGGAAAAGGTAAAGAGAAAAAGATGAAGGGTAGTCAAAAGCGTCCCTCTATAGCTTGAGCACAAGTGTATAATAGGAAAGTTAACTAAGGAGAAGGGGATGAAGGACAAGAGTCTGGGGCCCAATTGATTAGGAAGTTAAAGGGTAGAAAGGATGCTACTTCCCAACCTACTATTGTCACTTTTGTTCCTCCTCCTACTTCTAGGTCATCTCTATTTCATCTTCTTTTGTTGCCACTACCTTCTCTTCCTCCTATCCTCTTCTAGCTTCTACTTCACTTTCCACTTCTTCACCTAATACTGTTACCATTACTGTTGCTCCCACATCATCCATTCCTATTGTCATTGTTGTCATTCCAACTTCCATACTATCTATCTATTGAAATGGTGAGCATACAAAATACTCAAAACACTAAACCATTATTACATAGTGATATAAAAACATAGAATAATATATTGATTTCTAGATGATATTACATTACATTGCAATAAATTTTTAAAGGCTTGCATTTTTCCTGTGAATAACCAACTAACCTATTCAGGAATAACTCCCAACAAACTAACAACTAAATTATTTGACTATAAACTATAATCTAACAATAGATTTTTTATTATTATTACCTAACTATAAACTAAACTATAATATGATGTAATAAATTTAACATTCCCCCTTATTACATCAATCCAAATAAGGGACAAAACACTACAAGGATTGAACATAACAACCCTTCTAGAGACTTTGATGAAGCACCTTCACCAATTCTCCTTGCTCACCCAGGAAACGCCAAACTAAATCTGTCAATAGATCTCTTGACTATCAAACCTTCAAAATCATATGTACTGCATGAGAGAACATAATATCACCCTCCGTGCATGATGAGAGAACACAACTCTCCTCTAAGAGTGCACAACTCCACTGAGTGTGTCAATAATCCCTCCTCTAGTGCTGCATCTGAGAGAACAAATCTCCTCCTCTGAGAATCCACTTTCCACCAAAAGTGTCAATAATTCCTTAAGAGAAAACAACTCCTTCGAGAGTCCACAACTCCACCAAGTGCATCAATAATCCCTCCTTCTGAGAACACAACTCTCCTCCTTTGAGGGTCCACTATCCTCTAAAAGTGTCAATATCTCTCCAATGCTATGGGAACCTAATCTCTCCTCCAATTTACAAAAGAAAACACCAAGGTGAATACACAAACTACACCCACAAGAATTGCCAAGCCCTCCCTTTCTCCATGAAGGTACATAGATTAATGGTGCTTCTTGTTTAGTATGAAAAAGGAGGAAAGATGTCCAAATGATGTTTTTAAGGGTTTGTATCGATCCTCCTTTCACCACTAAACATTCAAGGACATTCAACCAAGTAGAGAATTCTACTACAGATCTCCTGTCACTTGGCACATAGGGGAAGATTGGAATTGTGTGAATTTGTTGTTTAATTGAGCCCAATTATGCTCAAAACCCTAGTTTTGTGAAATCATAAACAAATGGATAAATTATAGAAAATGATCGCACATAGAGATATCAAATGACAATCAAATACATACCAGATTTCAAATTTCAGTGTGCAGAAAAGTCAGGGACTAATGAGCGGGCGCCTGATTCTAGTGCCTCATTTTTTGTTAGGATCTGGGAATGATGTTTGCAACACAGTTCTGTTGTTCTAAATATTTTACAGTTGTGGGATCCGGAGGACTAATGAGCAGGTGCCCAAGTCTGGGTCCCTATTTTCTTCTTAGATCTGCACTTCCAATAGTCTGCACTGCTCTCCTATAGCTCCACTTCTTTCACTTCCGCAACCTGTAACCTGCAATCACAAAAAAAGTGGGTTAGTGGTTGTGGTGTTTAGAGGCTTGCCTCGGTCAAGCCCCGAAGAGACATTCAAGTCTTCTAAACACCATTGTCAGATAAAGATTGTGTATCCCTACAGGATAGAGGCAAAATCCAAATGATAAATGATAGAAAACATAATTGATATCACCTTGTAGTGTAGACCTCACATAAATGAAGGCTCTTCAATCACATGAGAAGATGAAGCTAAATTTGCAATCACAAACACACTAACAATGCTCTGCTCTTGCAATAATGAATATCTTGAAATCACAAGTATGCCAAAAGTTCACAATCATCTTCTAGTTTTCAAATGAATCACTAATCATGCTTATATATGCAACTACAAACATTCCCGCTAAGAATTTTGTAATTCAAATTTAGGATGTTGGCATAGAACCTAAACAACAGTCATAAACTGACACCCAAAAATAGGTCCTGACCTAAAATAGGGCAAGACTAGGGCACGGGCGCCCAAGTCCTCCCCCCTATTTTTAGGCAGGACTTATGTTAAGCACCTCCCCTAAGTCCCATTTGCCATGAAACTTCAAGGTTTTCTCATCGGAAGTCATCATAATCATGCAAGATGCTCTAAATGCATTCTAAAGGACCCGACAGCTAAACCTTAAGAGGGAAAAGCCCCCAAGGGGACATTTTCTAACATAACATTTAACCCCCACTTTAATGTATGTATAAACTCAAGGCTAATACATGCATTAAGGTATGGTCAACAAGCACAACAAACACTCCAAGCACGGAGAATACACGCCAATCACAATGAAGACAGTAACAAGCACGCAAAACACAAAGAAGACAGTTACAGTCACGTAAAACATGGAGAATACAACATTGAAGACACGCAAAACACAGTGAATATAGTGAATGCAGTGATTATTTTCTTTTTCTTTTTCTCATATATATATTAAATACAGATGCAAGTACAAGGAAAGTAAACACACAACCCAAAATGTAGGAGGGACTCATCGCCACCAGTCTTTAAGACCGCACTTGAGAACAACACGCCATACAAATCAAGCACACCATACAAATCCCAAAGCATAGGAGGGACTCATCGCCACCGGTCTTTAAACTATGCTTAGGAACAAACACACCATACACACACACATGGAAGACACAAAGAAAACATAGTAGACAAGCGATGGAGTGTACCTATTTCTAGGTTCATCACCATCTCAGGCACATTACAGGCACACATTGACGATTGCACTTCGCCACAACAATTGCCGAAGACATGCTTAAGGGTTAGGATAGTCTCAAATCAACTCCCCACCTCTACAAAGGACTTCATAAAATGACAAGATGTGCACTCTCCTTGAGAAATACACCATCTCTACCTCCACATAAGGCTTAAGATAAAAAGGATATATGCAATATCATGCCTCTGCAGAGGGCTAAATTGATTGCAGTAGATTCAAGATTTACAAACACACATTGCTAGCATCTAAATTAGATAGCTTACCTTATATATGCCCCCACCTTAAGGTGGTTGATATCATGTAATGATATCAAGCACATTAAGGTAGAAAGAAAACACACAAGGGAACACAAGCTCTCGCAAGGCCCATGCCCCCAGAGGTGACATGTACTTTATGATCACCAAATGTTCCCACAAACACATAATTTCCTATAAGAAAAGGTGTTAGCATCCATACAATCATGATAAACAACAATGCATATGATCATTCACATAGAGAGCTGAGGTTATACTACGGATTTGGAGACCGAGTATAATCGTGGGGCTATACCGTAGAAATCTCAAAACTGAGTGTAACCAAAGAGAGATTCAAAGATAAACAAAGTGCATGGAGTAGAAGTATTGTTATTGTTTGTAAGTGTGATAAGACAACATCAAGATCACACAGAGTGATTCTACTAGCCAAGCATCAGATAATATATATCAACCCCGTCATCATGTATGGACTTGGCCCATTTTTTGATTTCTCACTGAAGGGACACTAGGTCCTTATTAGTATAATATGTTTTTCGTCATTCGCCCACTAGGTAGAAACACTAGAGGAAGGTAAACAATAAATCAAGAGAGGAGAAACAAGTGTCTTAGGGACAGTCACGTAGGAGGGTGCCCCCAAGTCACCAACCGCAACGCTATGTCCATAAGACACAACACACAACAATGAAAATAGAGAAGAAGCAATGTAGAAGAATGATGATACAAATAGAAGAAGGTCACAACAAAGGCAGTCTCCCAATATCCTTGACCTTACAAGAGAATCAAGGGTCATCCTAGGAGGCCTAAACAACACATAACACATCATGGGGGAAGCACAACACAAGAGGGGAGGTCACATACACGAGCTGATCACGCTACCGCATAGGTGACCACCAGGGTTAGAGATACTTACCTATTAAGAAAAACCAATCTAGAATTTGGGACTTGCGAGCATCTTGGAGAGATGCTCTGTCAAGTTTTGTGCGAAGCTTGAGTGGTTCTTATGAGAGAATTGTTTCTTTTCAGGAAGTCCATGCAATGCTTGTTTCTCAAATCCTGTGTATGTAAGACCTTTTGTTTCTTGTGAGGAGGAGAACCACTATTATTTCCAACTGATGATAATCATCTTACTCTTTTCTGTTTTTTAGCTAGCTTTATTTGTTGAGTTCGTCTACCATATGACAAGGGCTATCTTGTACTATCTCAATCTTTTCTTTTGTTATAGTCTCTTGTGTTTTAGTTGTTACATTTGTCTTTCTGATGTGTTTTGTTATCTTCCGATCCTTGTAAAGATAACGGAGGAGGAACCTTAGCATAACTACCTTTTCCTCGTAGATGAGGTGGGTTATCCAACTTTTCCTTATCCACTTTGATCATACCCACAATGTCATCATAATCCAAATAGCCATCTTCTACTTCCACTATATTTTGTTCCAACATATTGTTATCGATATGCTTAGGGAAAGGATTAGTAAAGATTTGTAAATTCTTATTCAGAGGAGCAACCAACTTATTTTCACTATCATTCACACCTGATACCTATATAACATTCAAATTGATGAGGTCTTGTATTTCATGTTTAAGACGCATACATATTTCAATATCATGTCCTTATTGTCAATGAAAATGACAAAAGGCATTAGCATCGAAATAAGGTCCTTGCATTTTATTAGGATCCAAAGGTTTAATTGGGGGAAGTTTCATAAGATTATTACTCACAGCTTGATTCATGATAGAATGATAGGATTCAGATATCGAAGTAAACTTTCTTTGCTGATATGGTGCCTTCTTTGGATTAGTGATAGCAGACACTTGGGAAAAGTTATTCAAATTCGGTCCATTATCCTTGATGAAACTCTTATTATTCCTCTTAAATTTGTTTTGTGAAGGCCCACTTGTGGATTGACCAACTTGAGCTGATGAGTTTTGGTTTTCATACTGATTAGACGAAAGTTGATAATCACGAAGGGCAGTACATAAATGTTGAAAGGAGTTATACTTCATGAAGAGAATCTTATCACAGATGTTAGGCTATAGATTTGTAATAAACACCTTTTGAACATCCTCATCCTTCATTTGATATTGAATTTGTGCATAGAGAGCTTGATACCGACTAATAAACTCAGTTAACTTCTCTTTCGGACCTTGCTTGCAATGAACTAAATCAATCAAAGAGACTTGAAGTCCAATGTTTACTTGAAAATGTTATAAAAATTGATCAACTAATTGTGAAAAAGAGTGTATTGAATTCAGAGGCAAAGAGAAAAACCATTCTAAAGCCGTATCTTTGAGAGATCACAGGAAAAGTTTTGCTAGCAAGTCTTCCTCAAAGTAAAAATCACTACACATAGCCATGAATGCTGCCACAAGAGTATTAGGATCACCCTTTCCACCGTATTTTTCAAAGCAAGGAATCTCAAACCTCTTAGGCATAAGAGTTCTCAAGATTGCATAAGATAGGGGATTACGGGCATGATAAGTTGGTATATTAGGTTGTGAAGAATTTGTCAAATTTGTCACCTTTTGTTGTAAAGAAGTCATGCCTTGCAAAAGTTGGTTTAAGATGGCATCATTGGGAGATGCGGTTTGCTGTGAGGAATTAGAACCAAAGTGGGGAGGTGATTAAGCTTGAGTAGTGATAAGCAGAGGTTGTGAACAGTTCAATGGTGGTTGGACATAGTGATAGGTGGAAGGTGGTTGTGAATAGTTATATGTAAGAGCTAGCTGAGAATAAGTGGGATGGAGAGGTGGTTGAGAGTGATTATTCATAGAAGAGGTCTCCTTAGAAAACAAGTTCTAATAATTAAATCCCACAACTTTGTAATTTTGTGAACTAGTTCCATTAGATACTCCAATACCAGTGGTGGTATTACTACAAGAATTTGCATTAGTTGTTAAAATTGTCAATGTAAATGTAGACATTCTAGTGGTATGTATAGGTGCCGATACTTGCGTATGAGACGATGACGATATGCTTTTAATACCATTTGCACATTCAGTCCTCATCATGACATTATTATGTAAAATATGTGTTAAACCTTGAATAACATTAATACCATCTTGTCTTTCTTTTTATCAACTCTCTAATGTGGTGGATCATAGGGACAGCTTCTTCCGCTATCCTTTCAATTTGCACAAATGCTTGAAAATCGGCTAACTCTTTATCTAGTTTGTTTATTTTCTCATTAGGTACATGTGTTACCACCTCAATAGTCTCCTCAACATCATGAAATACTTGATCTTCCATAGTGGTTGTATGAGGTATAGTATCTTGCAAAATTTGTGTCTCTCCTTTTGTAAAGAATGTATTCAATGGATTTTTAGAGGTAGGAATATCATTTTCTTCGAAAGCACTAGATCCCATGAGTCTCCTACTTTTTATTAAATGGATATTTATATTAGGGAAGTAGGTTATAATACTCATACAAAATCATGCAACACTCAATGCACAAACTAATAAAACAAACCCTAGGAGAAAGATATGGTTAAGATCCAAAATACTTGATTTTTCAACTTTTTTCAATGCAAATAAGTGAAAGAATAAGTGTTGTAAGGAAATTGATGAAGTGTAGAAAATAATATGTCTGATATCAATCCAATAAAGAAATAATATCCTTCACAACACACCTTTGATGCAATCCTATAGTGATGACAAGCCAAAACCTAGTGAAAATGCACTAAAATATGCAATTTTTTCACCAATTTTCAATGCAAAGGCCCAATAAAAAGGGTGTTGTAAAGAATTTGAGAAGGGGAAGAAGATTATAACCCTAATTATAGCCAATTAATGCATAAAATTATTTCACAACATACCTATGATGCAATTTTAGAGAGACAATAATGCCAAATCTAGTGAAAATGCAAGGTTTTCAAACCCTAAACATGAAATTTTGCAAGAAAACCACTACGATGCAACACTATAGTTAGAAATCAGTCCTAATGAGTTTTTTGAAAGGGTAGTAAAATTTGAAACAAGATTTTGACTACAAACCCTAGCTAATGCAAAACTAGGTTATAGGGAAAAATGCACAATTTCAAGCAATTTTTATCAATTTAATCCTGAAAATGTAATGTAAATGAATGGTGAATGAAATTTTATTTATTTTAAATCAGATATGATGATAATGACATAAATATATTGAAATTAAATGCCAATTAATTCAAATTATTTGAAAATGCAAGCTAAAAATGCCAAATTTTTCAAAATTTTCAATTTTTTTTGGTAATTTTTCAATTGCAATAGGATGAACAATGAAATGAATGAATGAAATGAATGTAAATTTGAAGTACAACACTCAGCAAAGTGCAAAATTTAAAATAACACGGGTTCACCAAAATGTTTAGTATGAAAAAGGGGGAAAGACGTCCAAATGGTATTTTTAAGGGTTTGTATCGATCCTCCTTTCACCACTAAACATTCAAGGACATTCAATTGAGTAGAGAACTCTAATACAGATCTCCTAGCACTTGGAACATAGGGGAAGATTTGAATTGTGTGAATTTATTGTTCAATTAAGCCCAATTATGCTCAAAACCCTAATTTCATGAAATCGTAAACAAACAGATAAATTATGGAAAATGATCGTACATAGAGATATCAAATACATACCAGATTTTGAAGTTCGGTGTGTGGAAAAGTCAGGGATTAATGAGTGGGTGCCCTATTCTAGTGCCTTAGTTTTTGTCGAGATCTGGGAATGTTGTCTGCAACACAGTTCTATTGTTCTGGAGATTTTACAGTTGCGGGATCCAGAGGACTAATGAGCGGGTACCCAAGTCCAGGTCCTTGTTTTCTTCTTAGATCTGCACTTCCAACAGTCTACACTGCTCCCCTGCAACTCCACTTCTTTTGCTTCTGCAACTTGTAACCTGCAATCACAAAAAAGTGGGTTGGTGGTTTCTAGAGTTTAGAGGCTTGCCTCGATCAAGCCCTGGAGAGACATTCAAGTCTTTCGAACACCATTGTCAAATAAAGAGTGTGTATCCCTGTAGGATAGAGGTAAAATCTAAATGATAAATGATAGAAAACATAATTGATATCACCTTGTAGTGTAGATCTCACATAAATGAAGGCTCTTCAATCAAATGAGAAGATGAAGCCAAATCTACAATCACAAACACACCAACAATGCTCTGCTCTTGCAACAATGAATATCTTGAAATCACAAGTATGCCAAAAGTTCACAATCATCTTCTAGTTTTCAAATGAATCACTAATCATTCTTATATATGCAACTACAAACATTCCCGCTAAGAATTTCATAATTCAAACTTAGGATGTCGACATAGGACCTAAACAACGGTCATAAACCGACACCCAAAAATAGGTCTTGACCTAAAATAGGGTAGGACTAGGGCACAAGCGCCCAAGTACTCCCCCCTATTTTTAGGCAAGACTTATGTTAAGCACCTCCCCTAAGTCCCATTTTCCATGAAACTTCAGGGTTTTCTCATCGGGGGTCATCATAATCATGCAAGATGATCTAAATGCATTCTAAAAGACATGGGAGCTAAGCCTTAAGAGGGAAAAGCCCCCAAGGGGACATTTTCCAACATAACACTTCTCATTAGGGTATCATCTCTGAGCGAGAAGCTAGCTCGAGATGACAATGGACATCCTGCCTCTGATGCCTCCTACATCCAATTCGATGTGCTTACACTTTATTCACCCGATCCTTTAAGAGCCCAATCAAATTTAACATGGATGACCCCAAAAGCATAAAATTTTGATAACAAAATGAAACTAAACATTATCAAAAAATAAGGGTGTCAGATTCAACTGAAAATTCACCTTTTACAATGTCCTCCAAAAATAAAATACACCCTTATCTCTCCTATTATAAAAATGCATAAATTCTTATATCTCCAATGAAGACCCTTATTTTTAAATTTTACATCCATACATTGTCTTCCTTATTTCTCCTTGAAAAGTAAAATATCTCCAATATACCATTAAACCTTATTTCTCCAAAAATATTACCATGCTAAACAAAGTTAAACATGTAAATTTTCATACTACCTTATTTCTAATGTCTTTTATTTTAATTTCTCCCTTATTTCTATCTTTCCTATTTTTTATAAACTCCACCTTTTAAAATGAATAAGGAAATCTTTCACTCCTTTCCCTCCTCTTTAAATAATAAAAATATTATGTTGCCTTTTAAAAGAAACTTCAAAATGGATTTTGTGAAAAAAATTTACCTTTTCATGCCACTCTTCATGCCTTCTTTCCTACTATGATTGGGTAGATTTCCTACTTCAATGCCTTCATACATCCCAATAGTTCCAACAGAAAATGCACCTTTTATGCCTTGTCCACCGCACAACAGTCTTCTTCCATTCACCTTTGTTGCATTCTCATTCTTTCAAACAATTTTAGATTTGAATCTACATTTCTATTAGTGGCATGGAAGCTCTAATAGTGAACAAGCAAGGATATTAGGAAACGCAAATAGTAGAGATCAACAATTCCCTTCTTTTTGCAAATCAAAAGTTTGGCCAACTTTTCTGTTTCTCAACAAATTTTGTAATCACGGAATTTCCATGAGATCACATTTCTTTTTATGCACAACAATTAAGCAAGTTTGGAATACAATAAAGTGCCACTAGGTAAGAATATCTTTAGATTCCTACGGCTTTTTAAGCCTCCAAATGCCTGACAAAAATAGATGCAACAAATAGTGTTGAACACAATGGGGTGCTGAGAGGGGGGAGTGAATTAACACACTTAAAAACTTTAGCCAAACCTTTATTGATAAAAGTAAACAACTTTGAAAACATGAAAGAAAACATGCAAATCAAGAGTCAACACATAACACCAGTATTTTTATGTGGAAAACCCTAAAACAGGGAAAAACCATGGTGAGGATTAGAAGAAGCAATGTTTCTATATGTCCTCATATCCATTTCATGCTATTGCTACTATGGATAGATGGCCTGGGTTGAAGATTGTTAGGGCTTTTTCAAATGATGCACAAGTATATGATTATTATCCTCAGCTACAAATGGAGAATGGAAACAAAGACTACATGAGGGTAAGTGATGCATTTTGTATGCTTAATGTGAGGAGAATTGATGGCAATCTTGAAATTAAAATTTCTCCTCAGGTAGCTCAACTGATCATGCAATATGGCAGCTACTTTATTCAATTTGACAAATTCACTTACTTGAGGATTGGGGGTTTTGATAATGCCCCATACAAACTACCAAGGTATGCTAGTGACTATCTCATTTTCTTGGACGTTTGCAAATAGATGACTGAGTAAGAAAATCCATGAACATAAAAAGGGTGGATATACTTTCCCTATTCATTTGACATATTATTCATGTAAATTGCATACTGATGGTCTGAATGTGGACAAAATTCTTTCAAAGTTTAATTTTCATACTTATACTTCTAGATTACATTTTGATAAAAAAAACTATCTCAAAGATAATTTGTATACACGAGGTTCTTTTGAGTATTAGTCTCATTTGGAAGATTATTGGGAAGATTGTATAGATGAGCATGAGGTCAAGAGAAGGGATTGGATGAGATTGACTATAGATAGTTAGATGAGGGCTTTTAACCTCGGTTGGGATGTTCCTGACATAGTGGATGATGGAACTAATATGATTGGTCAACCTTACTACAAATTTGTCCAATCACAACCTTTACCTAAAGTGAGATGGTCAGAAAAAGAAGTTGTAGGATATAAGGGAAAGATCATTATTTATGTTGACCAAGAGCTAGAAATGGCTAAGTGCTAAGATTTTTGAACACACTGCAACCAGACCATCACATAAAGAGAAAGCTACAAGGAAGAAAAATCCATTCATAGGTTCCACATCATAGTAGCCCTCTACCAATGTATACACTACTAGATCTAAGTCTATTCCAAGAAGAGGTGATGATGAGGAAGACCATAAAAAAGAAGAAAAATTGAAGTAGCGTGAGACTGATGAGGAGAAACTAAGGAAGAAGTTGGAAGTTTATCTGGTTCCACAGATCTAAAGGCTTGTTAAGAGGTCAGTAATGATTGTTGGATATGATTTATTATGTCTCCTGTAGTCTGCAATATGAGTTATGATATGACCGATGAATTGATCAAGTAAGTTCTTAAGGAACAAGCTAATGGGCATGGTAGATCCTTATGTGGAGGCGTTATAGCATCTAGATAATTAGTCTAAGTGGTTACATGATTGGGGCTGACCTATGTGAAGACTAGTACACATTTGTTTGAGTCCGCAATGCAAATTGAACACAAGATTAAGCTGACAGAGTACAACTCTTTGTATACACGTTTCATATTTTGAATGCCAACCTGATTATGGATTAAATCATGATGCAGATATATATATCCAATGAATTTTTTTTTGGTGGTGTGTAAAGTGTGCGAAGAAGGATTGTGTGAATGTGATTGATGTGAGTATTAGAATAGCAGAGCAGAGATACAAGATTAGTGATGATGAAGACTCAGGATTCAGTATTCAGTTGTTAAATGACTGCACCCTGGCATATTGGTAGATGTTGTTGCAGTATTCATATTTCTTATGTAATTTCACTTGTACTTGGTAGTGATCTTGGATGTAAGCAACAAGTAGCGTTTAATATCCCTCATTGTAATCTTTCTAGGTTTACGGGTTGTGGCAGTGAGCCTGCTAGACCTAGTTGTACTTCATGGTAGTGAGCCAACATGTTCTAGGCCCGTGGAGTGACCAATCCTAAACATCACCATTTGTAAAAGATTGCAATATAAATTGAGAGCTAATCCTCTCTGTGGTTTTTCCCTTTCTTGGGTTTTCCACGTAAAAATCTGGTGTCTATGTGTCATGTTTATATGGCTTGTATTTCTTTGGTTACTTTGCTTTCTGATTATTAAAGTTGGTATTTGGTTTAATTGTTTAAATTTTAGAATACTGATTCACCCCCCCTCTCAGTATTCAACAAAAAGTGCCACTCAAGCTCAGAGGGATGGTGTAGAAACACAAAAGCTTGTACAAGATTAGTAGGAGGGGAATCCGCATACCGCTTACTCTTCTCCTCCTAAGGTAAATGTGTCTTCTCATTCTCTTCCACAAACAAATCCACATGTAGTTTCTTCTCCTTCACCATATGTTTTTCATGTTAATGAAAATCCTTCTCCTCCACCTTTGCCTCCTGAGAAACAAATAGTGTGTAATGTGATTCCTGATTCTATTCCAAATAATACTCTACCACCCTTAGTGCCTAATGGCCAAATGGTTCTATCATCATCACCCTAGCTAAGAGAAGCCATTCGAAAGAGAAGGAAATACACTCAAATGATTGATCCTAGTTTTGATGCAGTAGCCAAATTGATTCAAACCACCCACCAACCAAGGAAGGCTAAAAGGATTTCTAGGCTAATGGTAGAACCTTCTTCAAGGCATCAATTTGTAGAGATTTTTGAGCCTATGGTAGACAACTATGAAGAAGATGTTATTAAAGTAGATTTTCATGTAAATAAGATTGATTTGGGACCCTCTACATTGGAGGGTGATATACATAATGCAAAGTTATATGTTGATATTTTGGTTAAGAGGTTAGAAGAAGAAAGTACAGAGAAAGAGGAATTGGAAGAACAAGTGGAAGTGCTCACCTCTTATATCAAATCTATCATTGATACCACCTCGTAGCCACTAGATGCTTCAGGTGTAACTCTTGCTAAAACACCTCACAAAGGAATAATTTATGATGTCATGGACAAAATTAGAAAATTTCAAGCTTACAGGAGAGCAACTGATGCATGGATTTGTCACACCCTGTGTGTTTCTATCCATTCACTATTTACCTAGGTTGGTTAATTTGTTTGAATAATGAATGTTTATGAAATCTTTACATTTATGTTTATTATAAATCTTGATTTGAAATATGTCAAAAAAAAGAATAATACAATGTCTTGTATTATATTTGATTATTGATAGAAAATGTATGAAGCAAATGGTTATATTTTGATCGGCTAACTACTGTGATGCTGATCTAAGTGGATGCAGGAACAGATGTGCTCCTCCAAAAGGGAGGGGAAGTATCACTTAGGAGAAGGACTTGGTCTAGTAACCTTAGTAAAACCTATATTGAGAAATCACACACACACAACCCTATTTTGACCTAGGTTATGTCGAGTCAGTATGGGTAACGGTAAGTGATCTATGTTGTGAATATTGATTGCATGTTTGGATGTTCGAGTGAGAATTGTTATTTAACTTGCATGTTGGTAAGTTTATGGTTGCATAGGCAAGGTCTTTTGTAGTTTGGATATAACTCATGCAAGTCCACGATATTTTCATACATATGAGTCTATACGAGCATGAGTACACGTAGGTAGACATACCTATGTACACTCATGAGCGTATTGCTCACCAGTATGGGGATATCAATTTGGACCCTGCAAGAGTTATTGTCTCTATTGTGTTTATGCATTTTTATGACATTATGTTTATGTAGATTTTATGATGATAAATGAATGAATAATAAGTTGTATGAGATTTTTATGTTGATGATATATATATATATATATAATATTATTATAATTTTATAATTGTAATTATGTGATTATAACATATTTGGAGAAATGAAATTACGTGAAATAAATTATTAATTTGATATATATATATATATATATATATATATATATATATATAAAATAAGGTTTATATGGCATAATAGGCACGTAGCCCATAAACAAGGAGAATTAGTATATTAAGCACTTAAATTAAGAGGCATATTCTAATAGGAGTATAGGGAGGAGATGCTAGTATTAAAGTATGCCTATGCTTTAGGCTATGCGAAAGCCTATCTTAATGCATGTGAAGCGCATAGACTTAGAAGTTTATAAATAATACTTAGTGGGTTTTAAAACAAATTCATAGGATAATATTTGACTTTGTCTTATGCACCCATTTGGAGTTGAAAAGTTTATTAATTTAAAAGAGTTTTGCATTATTTTTCAAACGTGCTTATGACTTTTTCTTAGAAAACCAATTTTGCTATGAATTAGGAAATGTGGGTTTTTATGTGGCAATTTTATGAAGAAGGTTGCATACTTTAGAAGTCTTATTTTATTGTGATTGAATAAGTGTCCACTTATGTGTCCTTTTATTTTAATTTCTTTTTGCCACCTCTAAATTCAGTTTCTAATTAAGTGGAGTTGTGGCACTTTCTCTAGCTAGTTTGTAGCTTGATCACTCTATGAGTTTTTGTGTATAAAGAGGTGCTCTCTCTCATTCTAATACATACAAGTTTTAGCCAAGAGCATTCATATTTTTCTATTTTCATTTTGGAGTTAGTGTTGTGAGTTTTTGCCATTTTTCTTTGAAGTTGTGAGAAGAGGTTTTGGAAGATTAGAGGGAGAGTTGTTTTACTTGGAAGGAAGTTTTAGTTCATTGGAAGCAGCTTAAGCAAGGGAATCTTGTTGGTTCATTTGGAGCTAATATCACAGGCATGGGGTTTTCTCTTTTATTATGTTTTACTATTTTAAAGGTATTTTTGTGTTGTTATTAATGATGGATGAATTGTGTTATCTATATGAGTGTTACCTGAATGTTTAAAAGTATATATATATATATATATATATATATATATATATATATATATATATATAGAAAAAGATTTGTATTGTGAATGTGAAATTAATCTCCATAGTAGAGATTAGTGCCTAGATGGGTTTTGTATGATTATTAGATTGAGTATGGTTAGATACTTGTATAAAGGGAAAGATAGTGAACTATAGTTTACAAATAGTATTACTTCGACATATGTGTCATAGTAAAAACTTGGAATGGGTTAACCTTGGGATATGTGATCCATGGAAGAGGGAGATAACCTAGAATAGAGTTTGATGTAATTGTTAAGTGGGGATATTCTTGGGATTTGTTGATCCATGGTAAAGGGAATATCCTATGTATAGAGAATGATGTAATTGTTAAGTGAGGTTAAACTTGGGATATGTGATCCATGGAAGAGGTAGATAACCTAGTTTAGAGATTGTTGTCTTTACAAATCGAGATCGAAGGGTGGGTGAACATGTGACATCCATTCTGAGTTAGTGGTGATGAAACTTTGGCCAAAGTAGTGTAAGTAGCCACCGTTTACACTGCCAATTCACTGTGATCCAGGTTTACATACTAGGAAGGAGAATCATGCTTGTAGGTTGTAGCCACAATGTATGACAATACTAGTTATGTAGGACACAACACCTTGCTCAATTAGGCTTATCGATGAGGTTACCATACCAATCTCTTCGTCGAAGGGTGGGGTCATTTACCAGTTGGTAAATGTGTGGGGGACCGCAGTTAGTCCAATGGTTGGAGGAAAAGTGATTGAGTGATTCTTCCCCTCATACAGTTGGTGGCCTAGATTTGAAGACAAACATCAACATCATATGTATCTCTATTTTTTAGTTAGCTCTTGAAGCTTGTATGTATCTATTTTATGAAAAAGTTGTAAAGAGAAATATTCAATTATTTTATTGAGGAAATGTAATTTGATTATGCAATGGGATTTTGAAATATGTTTCAAATGTGCATCTTATCAAATGAATTTAAGGAAAAATTTTATTGTGTTCGCTATCAGTATCTTGATCATTTTACTTTTGGAGTTAAACATAGTAAATCTTAGTTGGTAGAACAAGTGGCATGTTACACGTGGTATTAGAGCTAACCAGGTTCAGCTTTGGAACCTATGTGCTCACTATGCTATGAGAATCTAAAGTTGAAACTAGTTTTATGCAAGAATGGCATAGTAGACTAACCAAGAAAATTATCAGAAGGACTATTATCCAACACTTACCAAGCCAGTGGTTAAGAGAGAACCAACTGAGGAATTAAGGAATGCATGAGTCAATTTAACTCTATTGAGGATGTATAATGGAAAGATTTCAAGATTTGGATTAGAAAGGTAAAACCTTGGTTAAATGTTATTAGACTAAGAGCTCAGGAAGAGTAGTGTCTATATGAATTCAAGATCACTTTTATATCTCAAGAACTTAAGGATGACAAGATCTCGAAGCAATCAACCAGGTGCAGAAGCAATTGAGTTTGGAAGATTCTAGAAATTGTATCAACGATACGTAGATAAATTGGGTTCTTGTCTAACCCTAGAATGGATTGGAATGAGTCAAGAGTGATAAAAGGATCAATGAAAGACAAGTAGTGATGTATTGGCATAAAATGCTTGGAAAAATAGTACATGACTTGGAAATATATTTGAAGATTCAAGAGAAAACCAAATTACCATATACAAAGAATTATGCATAAATGAAGGAGAATAAGAGTTCCTTACAAACTCATGAAGCCTATTTGGAAAAGGTGACACTGTGTAGTTGAGGACATAAATGAAGAGGATCCTCTCGGGCGATATTTTGATGAATAAAGATTGGGATTAGTAACATTCTTTTGTTAAGAGTCTGCATGAAGTTGCAAGATAATTAGTAATAGTTGCAAGGAGAAGTTATTAGTTATTTTCATAGCATTTTGGACAAAATTTGAGAGCTATGTATTTTGTCTCTTGGGGGAGATAAAAATTATAATTACAATTATGAATGTGATCATTACCGAGATATTTAGAGAAGTTTGATTAAGTACACCATTTCGGGAGGTAGGGAATAGAGTTTTAAGTGTGTGTTCCAATTGAAGTTCATATGTGTTGTAGTATGATCACCATCTTAGAATATCATCTAGGTGATGAACGATAGATATTCCACGATGTAAGGGTGGTGTGTTCTAACCTTTTGATTTTTTAGCATTAATAAAGTCTTAAAGGACTTACTTATTTATTGTGCTAGTAGCATGGTCTCTAACCCACTGTAATATTTTTTGAAAAACTTGAGTGCAATACAACAATCTACTCCCTTGTTAGTGACTCAGTCAGTCACGTAGTGCATAGTCAATGTATCTTTTGATTTTGACACTTCTTGAATTTTTGGTAAAATTCCTTTTTAAATACTTGCATGAATTTGCATTGTTTTATTCCTTTATTTTTGGAATGGTCTAGCCACCGAATTTTGAAGATTATAAATATTTTATGACCAGTTGGCCAAAATTTGATTTATTGAGCTCAACCTTTTGACTTATTGTTGAAAATAAAATTGCTTATACTTTGATATTGATTTAAATTATTAGGGTGACTATACTAGAGCATTTTTGTTTTTCACTATGTTTTGTGCAATGTTCACCTCTATCATGTCTTGGATGGGCCTCTGATGGATTGTGTAAGGGAGTAAATTGTAAGAAATGCACTTTGTATATTCCTAACTCTATAGATTTAAGAAACCTTGTGAGGTAGGAAATTCATTCTTAATCATAATCGGGTCATCTAGGAGTAAATAAATTCCTAGTCAATGTGAAATCTCTTTATTTCTGAAAGAGAATGAAGAGTGATAGCAAGTTGTCTAGAATGTGAGAGTCTAGGATGATTAAAAGCACCCTGTAGGGAATTGGTATCTATATGATATTCCAAGAGTGGAAGTGGCGGATCATTAGCCTAAACTTTGTAAAGTCTTTAGCACTAGAAGCTTAGCTTTTTATAACTCGGCTTATCACTCTGAGAGAGGCTGTTAACTTTAACCATCTGCTTTTGGTCTCTCCAACTAAATCAGAAGCCTTGCCACTTTCTAAGGATATGTCCTCAGAGTATAGGGTGAGTTCCGCCATGGTGTTTAGGAATCCTTGTGTTTCATCTTTGGTAAAAGTAATTGTAATTTCTTTAAGTGATGATTCAGAGGAATATGTTCCCCAAAATTAAGAATCGAAGGATAAAGATGAGGGTTATTACCCATTCGAGGATAATCATGGACTAGAATCTGAGGGATATACTCCACTTAGTTATGTAGCTGAGAGGGTATTCAAACCCTTTTGTATGTAAAGGAAAGTAAAGTGTTTTATCAAAAGCTTATGTATATGAAATCTGTCTTGGGCAAAAGTTTTGAATAATAATAAGAGATTCTATTTGGAAATATTAAATGTTTTTAGAACATTGGGGAACATTCGTAGAATTTAAATCTTTATGGAAACCCATAGGGTGAACTATCTTGTTAAGATGGTTAGAACAAGGATTAACTTTGGGGGAAGTGAAGAAGTAGGACAAGGAGTTGAGAGTATGGATACTAAGTTAGATCAAATCCTAACGATGTTGATCAAGACAAGAGAGAGAGTCAGAATATTGGAACAAGGAAAGGATTAAGAGGAGGAGAATGACAAAAGAGTTATTCCAGGACATGAGGAAAATTACACCTCCAAAGTTTGAAGGAAGTACCAAATGCCTTAGGTGAAGGTTTGGGTGGAGTGTTAAATCAGAAAGGGTGAGTCATCCTATAAATCAAGAAGCAAAAACCTTATGAACAAAATTATGCTTCATATGATTTGGAGTTGGAAGCAATTGCTCATGTATTACAGATATGGAGACCCTATCTGTTGGAAAAAACTTTGAATTGAAATCAGGCCATCATAGATTAAATTATCTATTTACACAACCCAATCTAAATGCAAGAAAAAGGAGGTGGTTAAAACTGATATTGGACTAAGATTTCAACATTAACTATGTCAAGGGAAATGAGAATAGAGTTGCTAATGCTTTAAGTTGAGGAAGGAATATATCTTCATTGGTAACTATCCAAACTGACTTTAAAAGTTAAGTATTGCAAGGATTCAAGGGTGATGAGGTCTATGAACAAGTCAAGCAAGCACTCGCAGATAATTTATAAGGTATGAAGGTTTTTGTTTTGAACCCAATGGGTTATTGATGAATAACAAAAGAATTTATGTACCTAATTATGGTGAGTTAAGGAATTTGGTATGGGAGGAAGTACATAATGCACCATATTTGGGACATCCTAGTGTCACTAAGATGTTAGCGGATGTAAAGCTGTTATATGTTTGGAAGGGAATGAAAGGGGATGTTGCAAGATTTGTGGCAAGTTGTTTAGAATGTTAAAGAATAAAGGTAGCACCTTTTATACCAGAGAATTTATCTAGTGGAGCACCAGTGTTAGCTCACAAAATTGTGCAGGAAGTGTTTAGATTACACAAAGTTCTTGAGGAGATTATCTCGGATAGAGAAGCACACGTGACAACAAAGTTTGGGTAAACCTTATTTTCAGCGCTGGAAATTAAACTTAATGTAAGTATAACTTATCATCCTGGGAACATATGGTTAAACAGTGAGAGTTAACCAGGTTTTGGAAGAATTGTTTGAATATATTGTATGGATCAACATTATAAGTGGGAAAAATATCTACCACTGGTGGGTTTTGATTATAAAAATTCCTATCTTTCCGCTTGAAACATTGGACAAAAGATGTCGAACTCCTATAAGATGAGTAAGCTAGAAGATAGGATTAGCATTAGTCCAGAAATGTTGTCAAAAATGGATGAACAGATCATGTTGATTAGAAAAGATTGGTGGAGAACTAATAAGGAATAGAGAAGTTACGTTGATGCTAAGTATATACTAAGACAATTCTTGTTTAGAGAATAAAAGTTCTTTTGAGGGTCCAATCCAAAAAAAAAGTTTCATTAAGTAGGGAAGGTATTCCAAACCAGCGCCTTGATATAAAAGAGCTCTTCGAAATTCTCAAAGTTAACAATTCAATTGATTGTAGAATCCTTCTTATAATAGCCATTGTCAGGAGGCACAATGTTTTTAATGATTCAAATTTTATATATATATAACTGATGATTATTATATTCTTAGAATATTTTACAAGTACAGAACCTAGGAATGGTTTTGATCAAGCTTATTAAATGCTTGAAGTTCTCAAGCTCTGCTTGCATAATAGAAAGGTTATGTAGTACAAGATCCAATGGGATCAGTATGCAAAAGATTTTGCCACTTGGAAAGATTATGCTAAGATGAAGCAAAATTTTCTGTAAGTTATTTTGAATTATGAAAGCTCTTGATATCAATATGTTTTGTAGTATGATACTTTTTATGACTTATTTATATGGTGATAATACTTGATACTCAAAAAACTCATCGGGGACAATGATTCACAAGGGGGGGAGTATGTCACACCCCGTGTGTTTCTATCCATTTACTATTTACCTAGGTTGGTTAATTTGTTTGAATAATGAATGTTTATGAAATCTTTGCATTTATGTGTATTGTAAATCTTGATTTGAAATATGTCAAAAAATGGAATAATGCAATGTCTTATATTATATTTGATTATTGATAGAAAATGTATGAAGCAAATGGTTATATTTTGATCAGCTAACTACTGTGATGCTGATCTAAGTGGATGCAGGAATAGATGTGCTCCTCCGAAAGGGAGGGGAAGTATCACTCAGGAGGACTTGGTCTGGTAACCTTAGTAAAACCTATATTGAGAAATCACACACACAAAACCCTATTTTGACCTAGGTTATGTTGAGTCAGTATGGGTAGCGGTAAGTGATTTATGTTGTGAATCTTGATTGCATGTTTGGATGTTCGAGTGAGAATTGTTATTTAACCTGCATGTTGGTAAGTTTATGGTTGCATAGGCAAGGTCTTTTGTGGTTTGGATATAATTCATGCAAGTCCACGATATGTTCATACATATGAGTTGATACGAGCATGAGTATACGTAGGTAGACATACCTATGTACACTCATGAGCGTATTGCTCACCAGTATGGGGATATCGATTTGGACCCTGCAAGAGTTATCATCTCTATTGTGTTTATACATTTTTATGACATTATGTTTATGTAGATTTTATGATGATATTATAATTTTATAATTGTAATTATGTGATTATAACATTTTTGGAGAAATGAAATTACATGAAATAAATTATTAATTTGATATATTGGAAATAGATAATATATATATATATGGCATAAAAGGCACGTAGCCCATAAACAAGGAGAATTAGCATATTAAGTGCTTAAATTAAGAGGCATATGCTAATAGGTGTATAGGGAGGAGATGCTAGTATTAAAGTATGCCTATGGTTTAGGCTATGTGAAAGCCTATCTTAATGCATGTGAAGCGCATATACTTGAAGTCTATAAATAATACTTAGTGGGTTTTAAAACAAATTCATAGGATAATATTTGACTTTGTCTTATGCGCTCATTTGGAGTTGAAAAGTCAGTTTATTGATTGAAAAGAGTTTTGCATTATTTTTCAAACATGCTTATGACTTTTTCTTGGAAAACCAATTTTGCTATGAATTAGGAAATGTGGGTTTTTATGTGGCAATTTTATGAAGAAGGTTGCATACTTTAGAAGTCTTATTTTATTGTGATTGAATAAGTGTCCACTTATGTGTCCTTTTATTTTAATTACTTTTTGCCACCTCTAAATTCGGTTTCTAATTAAGTGGAGTTGTGGCACTTTCTCTAGCTAGTTTGTAGCTTGATCTCTCTATGAGTTTTTGTATATAAAGAGGTGCTCTCTCTCATTCTAATACATACAAGTTTTAGCCAAGAGCATTCATATTTTGCTATTTTCATTTTGGAGTTAGTGTTGTGAGTTTTTTCCATTTTGCTTTGAAGTTGTGAGAAGAGGTTTTGGAAGATTAGAGGGAGAGTTGTTTTACTTGGAAGGGAGTTTTAGTTCATTGGAAGGAGCTTAAGCAAGGGAATCTCATTGATTCATTTGAAGCTAATATCACAGACATGGAGGTTTCTCTTTTATTATGTCTTTCTATTTTAAAGGCATTTTTGTGTTGTTGTTATTGATGGATGAATTGTGTTATCTATATGAGTGTTACTTGAATGTTTAAAAGTATATATATATCTAGAAAAAGATTTGTATTGTGAATGTAGAATTAATCTCCATAGTAGAGATTAGTGCCTAGATGGGTTTTGTATGATTTTTAGATTGAGTATGGTTAGATACTTGTATAAAGGGAAAGATAGTGAACTATAGTTTGCAAATAGTATTACTTTGACATATGTGTCATGGTAAAAACTTGGAATGGGTTAACCTTGGGATATGTGATCCATGGAAGAGGGAGATAACCTAGAATAGAGTTTGACGTAATTTTTAAGTGGGGATATTCCTGGGATTTGTTGATCCATGGTAAAGGGAATATCCTATGCATAGAGAATGATATAATTGTTAAGTGAGGTTAACCTTGGGATATGTGATCCATGGAAGAGGTAGATAACCTAGTTTAGAGATTGTTGTCTTTGCAAATCGAGATAGAAGGGTGGGTGAACGTGTGACGTGCATTCTGAGTTAGGGGTGATGAAACTTTGGCCAAAGTAGTGTAAGTAGCCATTGTTTACACTACCAATTCACTGTGATCCAGGTTTACATACTAGGAAGGAGAATCATGCTTGTAGGTTGTAGCCATAATGTATGACAATACTAGTTATGTAGGACATGACACCTTGCTCAATTAGGCTTATCGATGAGGTTACCATACCAATCCCTTCTTCGAAGGGTAGGGTTGTTTACCAGTTGGTAAATGTGCGGGGAACCACAGTTAGTCCGTGGTTGGAGGAAATGCGCTTGAGTGATGTTTCTTCTCATGCAGTTGGCAGCCTAGATTTGAAGATAGACATCAGCATCATATGTATCTCTATTTTTCAGTTAGCTCTCGAAGCTTTTATGTATCTATTTTATGAAAAAGTTGTAAAGAGAAATATTCAATTATTTTATTGAGGAAATGTAATTTGATTATGCAATGGGAGTTTGAAATATGTTTCAAATGTGCATCTTATCAAATGAATTTAAGGAAAAATTTTATTGCGTTCTCTCTCAGTATCTTGATCATTTTACTTTTGGAGTTAAACATAGTAAATCTTAGTTGGTAGAACAAGTGGCATGTTACAAGATTGATAAGTTGATTGTAGATGGATCTTTATACATAGAGGAAGCAATGAAGCTTTATGAGGATATCTTAGCAAAGAATAAAGAAATTAATTCCAATGTACAATTGATAAAAAAAATAATCATTGCTCATGGTTATTGTCAGAGACTTGTAGGAAATGGTGAAGTTTGATGTGAGTATTTTAACCTTCGAGAATGTTGTCAGTAGGCCTGAGGAGAATGAATAAGCCAAGTGGCTAATTGTTATTGAATGGAAACTATTACCTATAAACATGCACTGGCAGAATTCAAAAAGATGGTTAAACATTGTGATTCAATTTTGTTGGACATTAGGGCAAATTGCTTGTCTATTGAAGCTGATATTCTAGATGAAAATGAGAGTAATCTGGTTGAAGTGGGTGTTGCAAAAAAGTTCTAAAGAGCTTGTTTCTGAGGAATTGATCAAGGATGCTACGAATGGGAATGCAATTGAAAAACTATGCAATTTATCTATGTATCTTGCTTCCTTTAGAAAAGCAATCACATATTTTCATAAGAAAGTTGTAGAAGTAAATGATACAATAACTATGTGGAAAATTCATCTGAGCATAATGACAATTCCTAATGGGAAGGCTATTGCTTCTATTGTTACAAAATTCAAGAATTTTAAAGCCAATTTATCTTCATCACAATCTAAGTCTGCAACTAAAGATTTTGTCGATGGTCAAGATCAGGTGGTAGATGAAGACAAGGGAAAAAGTGCTTCTATTTAATTTTGTCTTTTACTCTAATTAGACTTGAGTGTTATATTGTAAATAATAAAATAAACGTTATTTTCATACAGAAAAGCAAATGAAATAAAGTTTGTTTTATTTTCTTTTTCAAGAATCAGTTACAAACAGGAAGCAATTTCACATTGTGATATATACAAGGAGTATGGGAGAGTGTTGAAGGGATCTTTTTTTTCAATTTTGCTTTTATAATTGTTTGTTCGAAACTAGAAAGGGTTATCCTTGGAATTTTTGGCTTTGATATTGACATGCAATCATTGTAAAATTTTGAGAAAGAGACTGTGGTCTTTGTTCTTTTATAAATATAGAAATCTGGTGGACTTTGGGTCACTATTTTTTATGTGGATTCTTCTTATGTTGAATTTACCATATCTGTGTGAAGAAATCTTTCATTGAATTGGTATAGGATATTAAAGCCTTCATTTATTTCCACTACTATTAACCATCAAGGAATTTTGATTCTTATGTTTGATTATTCCTTGTGGTGTTTCTTTTTATAAAATTTCTATTGTGGATTGAAAAGTTTTCCCTTCGTTTAGACTTTGTGCTCATCTTATTATTTCTTCAAAAAGCACCTTTGCTACTTTCAGGTTAAAAGCATACCCCTAAAATTTATCATACAAGGGAGCGGCCCCTTCAAAATGCAGATGAGAGTTGTTAGTCTGATTGCAACTCATCCAACTATTGGTAAATTTGTTACTATTATAGGGTGAGTCTGATTTTTAAATATAGTGACAAATCTATTAACCAACAATGTGCAAAGATTATTTATCTTTATGGCATGGTTTTGTGAGCAAATCTACATAGTTTATTCAATTTCCTCACCATATGCTCTCACGTTGGCTTCATGGGATCTTGGTGATCAAAAAGTGATTAAAATAATTATCAATTAAATATAATTTGTTTGTGACATAGCAATTCATGTCTAGCTTTTGAGTGGATTTGAGTGTAAATTTATATTTAATTTTTTTGGGTATTTCAACTTTTAGTACATTTCATGTTTGTTAAAAATCATTTGAGTATTTTAGATCTGAGAACATTTTAAAATTGTTTTGGTTGGGGACATTACAGAGAGATCCCTCTTGTGTTGCGATAAGATCTATAGATTTGTGGTATGTCCTCTTCTTTTACAATACCTTTTTCAACCAATTTCCCAATCCTTTGTAAGATATAAACCCTCCTTGCACCTAGGACTCTCTTCACCCTTCTCTCTGGATTGTTTAGTATACATGCCTCTACCACATCTTCACTATTAGTACTAGGGTTGTTTCTTTCTACCACTATTTCTCCTTCCAAATTTGGTTCTCAATCTATTTGTACCTTGGGGATCTTCCCTGCCTAGTATAATCCTCTATATGCATCCTCTTCTATATCCCTTTCCTACACCACCTCCTTAATATATGCTCATTTCATATTTGTATATAGTGCTATATGCACTATTTGTTCTTCTCCATAGAATGTAAGTTCTTCCTTTTGGGAATCAAATATTCCATCACAATTCACAAACCACTCTAGACTGAGTAGAATATTGAAGCATCAAAAGGTTCCTTCATATCAATCACCTCAAAATCTACTTTTCTCTTTATGCCTAGGATGTTTGCTTCCACATTCCTCCATGTGCCTATAATGCTTATGGAAGTTCCATCTACCAATTCAATATCACAGGGGGTGTCATATAGCAAGTTCTTCCCAAGTCCATTTGGGCATTATGTTGACATCTACCCCTAGATCTCAATACATTCTTCAGCCATTTCTTATTAACTCTTAGCTCGATCAAGATAGGGTGTTTCTTCCATTTCCTCATAGTTTTTGCCACATTTCTGACCTCTCATCTTCTATCATTTTCTTTGTGCTTGTTCCAATACTTAGCAAATTTCTTTAGTTTTTCTACTATATTTTCCTCTTTTATAAAATTTGTCAATTCTTTTAATATCTATGCTTCTTTTCTGAGAAGTAGGCTCTACAATACTTTTATCTTCTTTGTTCCTTCCTAATGGTCTTCTTGCCTTTATCTGCAATGAGATCATAACTATATTTTGGTGGAAAATCCTCTTCTTCTTTTGAGTCCTCTTGGACTAGTTTTTTTTCCCTTGGTATTAGCTACTCTCGAAGTGACCATCCCTGCTTTATTCTTATTTTTATATTCTTCTATTACTTCTCTTTGCAACATCTCTTTCTTCTCCTCCCTATCCTCAAACCATTGTATTTTGACATCTTGTAGCATTTGGGGGAATTGTTGTTTGGGATTTTCATTATAGCTTTGGGCCTCCCTTCACATTGGGCCCTAAAAGTTCTTCACTTTTCCTAAGTACTTGTTCATACTTATAATGTTGAGATACTTTAGGGAAGATAAAAGAATCATGTGTTAGATCTCTGTAGAAGCCACAATGTCTCTTGTTTTCCTCCCATTTGTTTGCATAATGGCTCATTTCACCACACTTGAAACAAATGACTTTTTCTCTCCTTTGACCTCAACCTCTTCCTCTACCACATCCTCTATTATCATTGTAGTGTCCCCTACTACCTCCTTGTGAATAGTCATCTTGATTACTTGTAGAGGGTATCTCATCTTGGATTTCTGGTACCACATGTTGTATTTTGTATATTATTCATTGGTTGGTTCTCCATTGTGGTTGTTGATAACCATGATCTTATATGTTGAAGGGTCTTTCTACTAATCCTTTGGCTCTTTCCATCCCTCTATGAATGGACACATCATCTTCACATCTATGGTTGCACTATGGCTCACTTTCATCTCTTAACCAGAATAGTAATGAAGGCCAGTCATCAATCTCATGTTTGTCCCACTCATTGCAAATACTATAGTACACACTCTTAAGTCTTCTAGGTGGTTCTGCAACCTTGACTCTTAATGTAGCTGCCCATTTATTCCCTTCTATTATAGGGCACTCATTTCAAAGATGTCCTTCATTTGAGCAACATGTACACTAGATCTTCTTTCTACATGGTGGTGATGCTTGACTATGGCTTTCTCCTTTTGCTAGTATCTCCTATTTCATCCTCAATTGTTCCAATTCTAACTTCAATTTTTCTATCTCTGCACTTTCACCTTTCTCATTTTTTCTTCTCCATGGTTGTGCTTCAATCTTTGAATCTAATTCCACTTCTTCTATGTATGAATTAAATATTCTCCCATCCAATGTTTCTATAATCATAGGTAATAGCCTAGAGATAAACCATTAAATTCTATTATTCTCTATACGAGACTCCTCCAATTTTATGACCACTCCCTTGAACCTCTGATCATAATCCTTTATGGTCTCACCTTTCTTTTATATCATCTCATGCATCTTGCTTACACTTTCTGAGGGGACCTTTGGAGATTAAAAATTGTTCAAGAAATCATCTTTTAGATTAGTCTATTCCTTGTTGTGTAAGGGGCATTCTTCCATGTACCATTTAAGTGCATCATCCCTTAGTGTTCCAACAAAGTCATAGAGCTTGGTGTGATTGTATCTTATCCCATTTCTCCTCCAAGCAAACTCTAGAACAAATATACGTTATGATGCTTCTTTGGTATCTTTTCTAAAGATAGGAAATTTAATATGATTTATTTGATTGTATTCTATTTTTGGAAATGTCAGCTCCTCTTATTTGTCTTTGTTTCTTGAGGATTCTCCTTTACTCTCCTTTCTTTTTTTCCTTTCTATTCTTGGTCCCTTGGGTCCCTTCTCCCTAGAACTCTTAACACTTACCACTCTTGACAACTCACCAATTTCCTCACTCTACCCTTGTCTCTAGGTGATTTAGTCTCAAAGATATCTTCTCCCAAGATTTATTCACAAAATCTCTTCCTGCTACCTTTTCCTCCATTTGGAAGGATCTACTGTATATGCCTTTTAAGGAAACTCTTCTCACTTTAATTGGCATGGGGATGACTCTTGGTTTGGAGGGCTCATCTCCTCATAAGGTCTTTTTGTTTTAGGGGATGTATCTTTTAATAATTTGTCATTAGTTAATAGATTTTCATTAAATGAATTTGAGTTATTACATCCTTCCTCAAATGCTTCTTTGTGTCTTATGGAAAATTCCAGGTTGTGGAAGCCTTACATTTAAATCTTTATTCCCTTCACTCTCATTCGTTTCCTAAAATTCTAAAGTTTTCAAAATTCTATCCTTTTGTAGGCCCACATTCCTACTCACCACATCATCCAAATATTCTACACCAAAACCCAAAAGTCTTAATTTAGAAATTGGGGTTATTAATCCTTTAAACCCTTCCTTGACTATGACCTTAAGATGTGATGGATTTGGGGTAGAAGTCAGTTCTTGGTTATAAAATCAAATGGCTAAGCATCCCTACTTCTAGGCCTTGGTTAGGCATTCTTGCTTCTAAGCCCTCTGCTATCCAACTCAATTGATTCTTCATACTCCTTTAATTATTTTGTTATTCACATTAGATTTCCTTTTTCTTTTCTTATTAGGGTTACTAGTTTCTTTGATGTGTCAATGTTAATGAGTTGCACTCTATCTATTATTCCCTTTGATTCAAGATTTTCCAAATTTTTAGTAGTAGCCCTTCTATCACACTCTAATGAGACTTCACTAGCTTTTTCAAACCTTCTACGGTATCTTTCCTCTCTCTCTTGAGTCTGTTTCAATTGTCTTTCTTTATCAATGCTCATCTCATATGTCATCTTAATCTCTTTAACAATCTCTGTTTGTTTCTTACTATCTCCTTTGGCCATTAATGTTTTTTATTTGGTTTTATATTAATCCTTTTATTCATCATCTACCTCAACAATCACATCTTTTCAAGATCCTTCCCTCGCCCCCTTCCATTCATCACCCCTTAGGTGTCATACCCCCTGCCACGAGGGCAGGGACCTAGTGTGTGCTACCACAACACACCATTGCTTCCATGATCATCTATAATCCCTTCTCTCTAATGTTTTTTCTTATCACAACACTCTCCCTAGGTTTAGTCCTCTCCTTACCACCAACAACTAGGATATTGGCAATGGAACCAAATGTTAACAAGAAAACATAAATTGATTTGTGTTATTTCTATGTTAGTGTTGTGTTTTACCCTAATGTGATGGATAAGGAAGAGAATTAAAACATATGTGGTAAGATTATAAAATGAACAAAGGAAAATCAAAACACATATTCATTCACCATTCATACACATATTGAGTCTTCATAAGCTTTTCATAAATTATATCATTGTACAATACATTATCATATATCCATTACATATCACACTGCACTCTAATATCTTCTATTCTCTATGCTCTATCTCATCTATCTTCTTTGTCTACATCCCTTCTCTATTATTTCCTCTTTGACTCTTATATGGCTTTTACATATCTATTCTCTAACTCATATCTAGTTGTGGTACATATATGTTGCTATAGCCTCACCACATATAGGGACGTGTCCCTATCCCTGTTTCTTTATGGTTGTGCCCATCTGAGGTTGCTACAAGTCATCTAAATGTATTTCATTGTTGTTCCTTTGACCTGTGGTATCTTTGATTGTTTTTGTTGTGTGGTGATGGATTCTCTTGATGTCAACCTTTGGTGCTTGTTGGCAAAAATAGGCGTAGATCAGATATCTTAGCTTAAGTTACTTGAATGTTGTATTTATACCCCAGTGTTAGGGATAATAAGAGGATCAGAGCTTATGCGGTGAGTTACAAAAGGTTGTGGCAGGAAAAAACATACAAACTTGACAATATACGTCTATTGACATACACATCATACATCATAACAAATTATACATTAGCCAGATCAACTTGCAGTATATTATATTCATTATGTACAATTCTAATACAAAGTTTGTCAATATATTAGTCTTCTATCTCTCATTACATCGATATATCATATCTTCTATACTATTCTCTATTACATTAGATATCATATCATATCTTCTCTCCTCTCATATTGTACCTTTTGAGCCTTACTTATATCTAAGTATCTCAAGGAGTGTGTCTTTTGTACATATTATGTCATTTGGATGTGTTGGTGGTTGGCTAGATGTGCCACATCTCCTTTGTAGTGGATGTAGCTTGTTGTATAGTCAACTTCATCCTACAAATAGTGCCCTTGCAGGCTTTTACCATTTGCCTCCATTAGGCCACCCTTTCAAGTTTTCAACCTAATGGGATTAGATCGGCTTTGTCCTGCCAACACACCTTTTTTCGAGACATCCCCAGAAGGCTTGGGAGTTGGCTTAGGTCATTGGGTGACAAGAGAACAATCCCTAATTTTATGCTTGAAGGATTCACATCTATACCATGTATTGGGTAGGTTGAGATACATGACTCTTTGTGTGAGACTTGCCCACAATATATATGTCAATAAAGTCTTTGAGGTCCTTAGACAAGTCAACCTCAACAAAAACCCTTTTCTAGGGACGAGCAGAAAAAATATATTGGTCAACATGACCTAAAGAGGCTACAATATGATTAAAAAAGCCCATAGAGGAAAGGGGAGACAAAGAAACTCTATCCAAAATAGGACTCAAAGGGCACACTCCAAAGAGACAACGAAGTCTTGAGTCTAAGGGGAGAATACCAACAAAGAATTGTGAATATACCAAGGACCATGTTCAAAAATGGCCTTCGCAAGTTTCACCTCACAAAAATGGAAAACAAAATTTAAAAAAAAAAAAAACCCTTTGGTGAGATTTTGAATAGCTTCCATGTAGGCCCTTCATGGGGCCTACATGGAATTAACCTAGCATTTTAGCATCCTCTCCAAGAGGATTCTTCCAACTAAATATCCTATTAAAATAAAACTTTCATGCCACTTACATGCATTGTCAAAATCATGGACTAGCAAAACAACATCAAGAGCAAAGGATTTACCTCATGTACCACTTTTAGAATGAGCTTGCAAGGTCTCTTTGGCAATGCCACTGTCATGCATGTCTAAGCCTGTGATCCCAACAACTAACGCTAGGTTGCTATGGCTAGCAAAAATTAATAAAAAAAATTGTCCAAAAGTTAGAAAAAACTTGAAAAAAACCCACAATAAATGCAATAAGCTCCTTTACAATGCAATATATAACAAAGTGACGAAGGACTAACACAAATAGGAACATGCAAGCCAAGCCAAAACCCTAGTAAAGCAGAGTCACCATAAACTGCGCATGTTAGAGTTTTTCAAATCTATTGTCTATTGAAAAAAAAAATTAAACACTTGCCTTCTATTTCAAGTAAGTGGCTTAATTTTTCAACTAAAAAATTATCATTTGTGTAGAAAGAGAGAAATGCTGGCCTTTTTTAAAGGAAAAAAGAGTTGTCACTAATCCCATGTCCCCAATGCCCCTGCATAAATATTAAATTATGCACAAAGAATAATTTATAATCTTTCCCTATTATAGTGGAGCAGCTGTATTATAGGGATCCAAAATAAGCTTTGAAAAAAAAGAGAGTTGAAATTATGCAGCAACTGCATAATAAAAAATATGCCATGTAGTTGCATATTATTTAGCTACATTATTTGACCCCTCTTTTTTTTCATTTTCTTCTTAATTCTATCCCTTAAATTTTCTATATTAATAAATCATTCATTATTGATAATTTGTTTTTTTGTTTTTTTGATATAATAAAAGACTACAATTAAAAATAACTGCTTAAATAAGCAGAAAAATAAAATATTCACCGGGCCAGTGGCTCCACAAATAACTCCTTAAAATGTTGATCAGTAACTGCTAGCCAAAATAAGCTAAGCAGCCGCATGGGGACCTGCCCTAACTTCATTGGCGATCACAGCTCATGTGGGTATCATGAAGTTAAACATTCAACATAAGGTACTTAAGCTAGCGCTGAAAAGGATTCCTAACAATGGACGACTTCGATCATAAATACACTTGATATTTGGAGGTTCCCTCATCTTCCTCCTCCAGATTGGACCAAGATAAAGCTTCTCCTCATGCAGGCTATTAATAATGACGGGTGGAACATGTTAGTCGATGAGTCTTGGCAGTAAAGCATAGTTGATTTGAGCATGTTTTTCAACAACAGTATACCGAGCATGCTGATTGTTATGGATGATGTGTACAGGAAGTTGGAACAACATGGAGTTGAGGACGTTGTTCCCTTGGATAAGGCAAAGATGGTCAGCAAAGTACAAGATGGATCTACAAGTGAAGTCCCTTCTATTGAGGCACTTCTCAAGGCCTTGCAGGTAGCAGCTGAAAGGTTGGAAAGAAAAGAGCAGCAGCAAGCAAGGATTATTTTGCAAGACCAGTGGGTTAGTAGAGGCCAATGATTCTTCCGTGGAAAAATCTTCTATGTTTGAAGGTACAGGAATCACTAGGGACTATTATCCTGCCTTTGTGGACAACTAATTGAAGGAAAGGTGCAACGTACAGTCGAGACCTTGCAAGACATCCTCAAGCAACTAGATGAAAAAGAGGTAAGGATGGTGGCATAAGGTGACACTTCATAATCCCAACAATGGCCCCAAGGGATAATAGCTGCATTTCTTTTGATTGATATGATGTTTTAAAAACTGTCTTGGATGCTGCCCATGTGAGCTTTATGTAGTTTGTGATAAGTAGACTTTACTGGTCATTTGATCCATTTTTTTACTCTTGTGATGGTCTGGGCCTAAATATTTAGGCATGATGTTTCTGTTTAAACAAAATTGAAAAATAAATAAAAATCCAATCATAAGACCACTCCTTCACTTTTCATGTAAAATTAGATATAACATTAATCATCCTCCTTATTTTGTAAGCATTCCTGAAGAATCAAGAAGGTAAATAAAGCATTTCAGAAACAACCTCTAAGTAACTACGAAGGTGGAAGATTATTATGAGATTTTCACAAGTTAAGAGCAGCATGTTGTAATCCCGTAAGTGCCTTATTGTTCATAATCTAATTGTTTCCTTTCACAATTTAAAGTTAAAGCAACTACACTTTAATAAGCAACAGGGGTAATTCAATTGCAATATCCCCTTTTAGAAAATTAAATTTACACTTATTTTGGTGTTTGCATTAATTACCCAACTATTTTTGGGTCAATAATTACCACCTAAAATATTTAGGTTTTCAATGTAGTCTGGCATAACTCTGTACTTGGTAGTGACGAAGCCATGATGAAATGCCCAGTCCTCTAAAAGATCTAGCCAACTAGTCCTGATCATTTCCTTGAAAGTCTTCATAGTCATTCTAGTTGACGTCTCAACCGTTTGATAACCAAATGGCAAGGTTTATAAGTTATAACCAGTTTCACCATTCAACAGTACACCCAAGATCGACAGGATTACTCTATCTTCTCACAAAAACGGCAGACCAGACAAACATCTTTAAACTTGGTATAACAAACATAAAAAATTCTTACCACCATAAATAAAGAGGACATAAGAATTTTTTATGCTTATGTGGTCTGAAGCAAATCGGTTGTAAACAAATAATCTATTTTTAGTGTTTGAAGATTGAACTATAATAACACAGCAATCCAAACATATTCAACAATTACCAAGTACCATGCCAGCAGATTAAAAGAACCAATAGTAATGTACCCATAAAGGATGCCATTGTTTGATATTACAGATCGACAATTCCAGAGCAGGGATTTAATGGAATTTAAATTAAAAAAATTATTGTCTGCATAATGAGATTCCATCACAGCTAACAGGAAGGGAAAAACAGATTTATGGAAAAAAGCTTTAACTAATTCTGGTAAAATCGTAGAGGCATGATTATAATGATTTGAACTTCTAAATTAGTACATACCCAAAAAGCTATGAATTGGTAATTTTATCTTTGAACATGAAAACAAACGTGATCCAAGTATCCATCCCAAATATTGACACAACACAGTGGGCCAAAACACAGAAAAGAATATGGAAGCAATCAGACACAAGTCTAGAATATTCTACAACTGACCCGAACTAAGGGAATGTACAGTCTACCCGCAAGGTTCACAAGTCCAAAAATATGTTTATATGGCCAGAAGCATCTTGAACATGAATATATGGTCTAATGTGATTTTGCTAATTTATTATATGATTAAACTTCCAAAAAAATGTTTTCATTGAAGTGAACAATCTCATTATCTGAATATTACAGAATATTTTGATAGACAGCAAAAATCAAATATCCTCTTTAACCAGTGGATAAGCTTGGACAAAATTATAAGAATACCAGTTGAAATGCTTAAAAGATAAGAAAGGATTCATCAGCCAACTCCATGTTCTATTTATCAAAACATAGTACAATTTCCATATTTACCCTAACAAAATTCGCCCTAATACTGTACAGAGCAGTCAGTGAAAGAAGGCAGTCGAAGATCTAACAGGTATTAACAATATGTGAAGATAAAGAAATAAATCCAATCCCTGTAATCAATTTCATCTACCTGATAGTAACAAACTTGTTTGTACCATGTTTTGCCCAATGACTTTTCAAGTCAATAGGATAATTTAGATTATGGCCTTCAGATCCAAGCCTTTCTAATAATTTCTTGAAAGCACCACCACTCATTTTCCTTCCAGCAACACGTGCACCTCGCCGCTTGGGATTCATTGGGAGAGGATATAGTGATATATTTGTAGTACAACAGGCTGACTGCCAACCACCATTCCCCCACCTGTAACACTGTTGAGGCACACCAGTGCAGGAGCAAACAGGAATAGGCATTGTAGAAATATCAAAAACAATTCCATTAATCACAACATCTAGATTCTTCTGCTCATTCTTACCTGTGACCTCCCCATTTATACCTTCCTCAGATTGAGTACCCTGTTTTCTCTGCTTTTTGGGCTTTTGAGTTTTAGTTTCACAACTGTCATATTTTCTCTTGGAAGGGCTCTCTTTCTCGCCCTCCCTCACTATGAACTCATGCTTAATCATCTTCTGAGGCTCTTCAGATGGTAAAGCCTCTAAAATTGAAGGAGGAAACACTGCATTAACAGATCGTACAGTTTGATATTCCCTTGGCAAAAATGAAGGATTATCTGCAATCACTTGCAAAATCTTTGCACTCGCTAAAGTTCCACATGAGAGGTTCTTCTGTCCATTCCAACTACCATCCCTGGCATAGTCAAGAGCAGCAATTGCTGCATCGCGCTCAAAAAATGCAGAGCTCCGGTCTGCATAAGCTGCATCCCTTTGCAAGATTGCAGTTTCCCTTTCAGAATATGCAGCTTTTTTCTCAGCAAATGCAGAATTCCTCTCAAGGATAGCTGCGTCACGCTCTGCAAGGACAGACATGAATTTCAATCCTGGATGATCCTTTATAGATTTCTCAAGAGTATCCCAATGTTGGATGTCCAATCTACCTTCATCATCCATGTATGCAAGGCTGTAAAGTCCCTCCCCTCACCTCGGAGGCCTAAGTTGTCCACTTAAACTTCAACATTTCATACGCTCAACACTTGTTCTGGAAAAGAAAATGTTCTGAAAGTAAGTATGATCACAGTAATTAATACAACATATTATAATGATTAACCATTATTCCAAAATTCACTTAAAGCTGCATGAAACTGACATAGAATAAGGACTATCGAAACTATAATTGGGATATTAAATCAAACTTATTATCAAAAGGAAAATAATGAAGCGAGACCTTAATATAAAACCAGTAATTGGTATCTATTTACAAGTATGTAAATATAGAACGTTACATTTTAAACAAAATAACAGGCCCATTTCGACTTGCCTACTTCTCTGAGTTGCAACCACATCTCAGTATTAGACAATCTATGTTAACTGTTAAGCGATGTTTGATCCAGTTATTTTCAATTGCCCACTGCAATACTTTAACAAATTCTTGTAAATTAGTGATGAACATTATGGTTATTGTTTGTATTCTCTGTAAGGTATTTTTAAAGAAATATTTAAAGAGAACTGTAATATGTTGTTAAGAACATAAATATTTAAAGAGAACTGTAATATGTTGTGAAGAACATCACCTAATCAGCTCTATTTCTGTCACTGAAAAGCAAGCTAAATGATATATTTTAATTTGTGGGAGGTAAAATTAGAACCCTGGCTATTTAATTCTTTACCATAAAGGTACCTGAGGTGTGTCACTTTACAGTACCTGAGGTGTCAATTCAAATGGCTTTGTCAATTTTAACTTGAGTTAGTGTCACTTTAGCTGATCTAAAACTGTAATATGGGCTACTTTGTGTAATGGCAGGTAAATTAAGGTAAGTAAATTCATGAACTTGCTTCGTTCTGTACAAAACAATCATGCTTACTACTATGTTAGGATTAAGTTTAGCTAATGTCAAAGGCACTTACTCTCTTCTCAATAATTCAAAAAATATGGAAAAATCTACTATATGAATCTTGTGGCCAGGGGCGTCTCACCATGGCTTGACAGGAAAATGATGAATAAGCCAGCTACATGGTGAAAATTCCTATCCTTGCTAGCTGTAGGCAGCGGAGATGGTAAAGCTACCTTGCAACTTGGCATGGCCTGAACTTCGATGCTTTATACTTGAACCATTCAGCGGCAGCCAGTCAACCATGATGCTACTCTAGTACATTTGAATGACTTCTGGAAAACATTTCTTAGCTCATAAGAAGAAGCTTGTGTCCTGCATTATGATTCAATTTTCTAGAAGTTAACTTAGCGTCACGAAGTCCAGATACTAATCTATGCAATGCAGGCTTAACCCTAGTAAATTTCACCTGATTTATCTGCAGTTTTGCACATTAATGATTGATCTTTCAAGCATCTAAATTTTTAATAACTAAATTTCACGTAATATATCTGCAGGTTTGCACATTATTGACTGATCTTCAAGCATCTGTATTATTTTTTTCATTGTTTTTAATAAAAATCCATTCCTCTTAAATTGCTCACTCTGTTGCTTCATATGGACACCGTACCAGTGTAAAGCATCTTAGTACAGTTTCATAAGCTCCTCAGAAAAAAATTGAACTGGTAAACTCGCAGTTCCAAGTTGGAGAAGAATTCAGTTCATCACCTTCTTCTCCTCTTTAAGAACTTGACATTAAGCAAGCATATCTCAGAGGATTTAACTTGCAAGACTAAATGTTGTCTTGCCAGTTACTCTGCAAGTAATTATAATTTGAACAAAAAAAACAGATGGGAAGGCATAGACAACCAAATAATGCTAAAATCAACAAGCTAAGCAGATCCAGAACATGATTTTCGAATAGAAACCCCAATCAAAGTCTTAAAGCATTAGGGTAAGCATATAGACTTGCTCACGGAAATGCCCTACAAAATTGAAAATATCCACCAATTCACAAAATCTCAAAAGAAACTTAAATGCACATGTCTGCATTTAAAAAACTAAAGTAAACAGACGGTGCAAGTTCGGAGAATAGGGTATGCCTGATCTGTTTGTGTGAGAAACGTCAAAATAAGTTTGCAAACACCCATTTTATGAATCGATGCCTCTATACAAGCTAAGCTATAGCAGACCCATCAAGTCAATCCTCGTCTATATGAAGTGGGTGTTCATGGAAAAGCCAGAGCAACATATATAACAGGTGGGTGCGAGGGAAAAATCCAGAGAACAATCCAGGACAGGAGAACACATCTGGTGCATGAAGTATACATACGGATTGTGTGTATAGAGAAGGGGTAGAGAGAGAAATTGCAAAGAGAGAAAAAGGAGAAGAAAAACAAAATTAACAGAGATAAAAAATAACTTACAGTGAAAAATCTGTATGAATAAATCCAACTTTCTTCCGTTCCTACTATTCCTTAGGTAGTTGAGGAAGTTTTGTGTCTGCAAGAAGAATAGAAGGAGAAGATTTCGCAGAATATATCGGACGGAAATGAAAAAGCGCCTCTACCGAAGTTTTTTTATGTTTAATATGTTTTATTCTCCCTTTTATCGCATGGAGGGAGCTGAGTGGGGGTCAAGTCAAGAAGATGCTCCTCCAACACCTCCAGTGCCACCTGTCCCTCCATATCACTTCCTCCTAGATACGCATCATTCTTTCTTATATAGAGCTTTGTCAATCATTAAAGTCAAATGCTCTGTGAACTTCACAGTGAGAAAGGCATTTCACCTCATATCTAGCAGGAGGTTAATTCCTTAATTTTGATTAGATGGAAAGTTTCTCAATCTTTTGTTGAGTTCCCCTCCGTAGAAGGACCACTTCAAAAACACGAGTCAAACCAACATAGGATAACTACCGTACGAGACCTTGAACTTTTCCACGATTTATCTCCTTGTCTTACAAGATATTCTTATGTCTGCATTCGTTTTCAACTCTAGACCGATGCAATGTTTCTTTGATTAGGTAGAATACCAAAAAACCATATTCTTTGCTGCAATGCATAGAGCCTCGATCTGATTGACAATTAATTCGTACATATAGTATTGTAAAGTAAAACACACATCTAACAAATTGTAATGCTGAAAATTGCATACCCATATCCTTTTCTCCCCTGTTTTGGGCTCACTTCTATAGTGTTGTAGAAGTAACAATTATTTTATGCAAGAAGAATGAGTTTCAAACTTAAAGTAATGAAATCATTATTTTTGTATTGAATCATCCTAGATATCTGCAAATAGCCTATGTAATCCAAGAATCAGTCCAACAATTTAATTATTAGTAAGATTGATGATTTGACAGATTTTAATGGTGCATGAAAACTCCTAGATCTAACCATTTTGCAACCATGTTTGGCCCTTAACTCGAGCTCAATCTAGTCTTTGATTATGCCCAAACTTGGTAAACTCTTAGTTAGGACCCTTTATTGTAAATACAATCTTATTAATATCCCCCCAAATGACTTCGCATGGGTCTCTTGTTGCTTCTTCTAAGAAATTGGGGTCTTCCCTCTCCACACACAACAGCAAGTTTGAGCACTCATTCTAGGGAATTTAGCAAAATTCCACCCTTTTTTCACAACATACTTCAAAGCTTCCTAGTGTTTCCCTCAAATTCAAAATTTTGGTCCCTTCTAATTTTCCATATATATTTGAGTTATCAGCCATGTATGTTTTGTATTTCCTTTAGTCGGCAATTTTATCTTTTCTCAAACCTTACAATGTCAGTCTGGTATCATATCGGCATATTGAGAATTTCATAAATGTGGTTTGCCCCCTTTGTTCTATCGGCAAATATCTCCATCAGTGAACTTATCGGCAAACAAAGTAATTCTCTAACTCAGTTGACAAAAATTGAAATTCTCAAACTTTTATTTTCCCGCCAAGTCTTTGTATTCCCCTTGTTTCACCTTAGTTGGTTTTTGTTCATTTTCCAGAACTTTCTTTAGTTCGTCGGTTACTATATTCTATCGGCAATCGTTTCTTTTTTTGAAGTAAAGTCCTTCGTTTGTTGGATTGTCGATCCCCTGACATAATGTGTTGAAGCTTATTGTCAGCTATTCTAGCTTCCCACATAACTTGTTTTTGTTCAAAAGTTCTATACTTGCCAACTTCACTGATAAGCCAATGGTCATGGTTTATGACCTAGGCCCATTGCTTAACTCAAAGGAGTTCACAAGTATCATATTTCGCCGACAAACATAAATGCCCCTTGGTTCGTAGATTTTCCAAAAGGCCAATAAAGTAAAGAGCCCATGGTCAGGTATATCACTAGTTCGAGAAAGCTATGTTTTGCCGATTGAAGGGATATAGAACACCAAAGAAAAGTTCGTGAGATAAGAAATTTGTTGATAAGAAGTATGAAATTGGCCAAGGGGAAAGTTAGAGAAAAGTCATTTTTACTAACAAGACACGATGAGAGAAGTTTGTTATATGTAAATTTTACTGACAAAAAGGAAAAAGTCATAGTTCAAGAAAAGTGACTTTTGCCGATGGAAGAAACAAAAGCCACAGGTTCTAAAAAAGTCACTTTTGCCGATATACGAAATAAAGGTCGAAGTTCATAAAAAGTGATTTTTGCCGATAAAGGAAAGGAGAACACAGTTTGAAAACATGAGAATTTGTCAATAGAGGCAAAGGGAAATAAAGTTAAGTTTGAAAAGGGGGCTTTTGGCCGGTAAAGAAGAATACAAAGGCAAAGTTCTAAAAGGGGTAAAATCACCGATAAAAGGCTAAAGGCCGGAGGCATGAAGAATGACAGTCCACTGATGGAGAATAGTTTAGGCCACACAGAAAACATGAGGCGATGTCAGTTATGCAGAAAAGCAGGATTTTGAATGTGTAAGCAGTTGGAGTTCTAAACATGTAAAAGATGGAGCAAATAAAAAGATACCAGACGAGCGAGAAAAATCGAATGCCATAGAAGATGATATGATAAGGCTACATTTTCTTAATCGCTCTCTGATATGTCGTATTAAATATTTCTCGTAAACTAATCTTTGATAATCTCACACAAACTTTGTTTTGTTATAGTCGTTCAATTACAACTACTACATACGGGAAAGTTGGTTCTACTTCATTACTATATATTGTGAATGTGAAGGAGTAGAAAGGATCTTTTTTTTGGGGGGGAAGGAGAAATTTTTTACTTTTACAAGAATAGATTATTGAAATTCCATTCTAGAAGTAAGGGGGATATTTTGGACAGTGTATGTAATGATATTGAATTCACAAATACCAAAAGGATTGGCAGTGAGTCAGTTGTTTTGGTGATGATTATCTATTCTTCATATGTTGAGTATTTAATCGTTGATATCTTGATATCTGCATAAATCTGTTAGAAATGTTGATAACTTGCTATTATATTTGAAATACTGTTATTTGAGTGTCTCTCTTCGTACTTTGGGATTTGATGCAAAAGTGATATTGACATTACTGGGAAGGTTTTAATTTATTTTCCTTTCATGTGTGTTTGAGAGAAATCATTCCATCCAATAAGAATATTTGCCTGCAATATAGTTTGTGTTGTGGTTAGTTAGATTTTCTTTTATGTATAATTGCCTTTTCTACTTTCTGGTTAAAAGTGTAACAGAAAATTTCTAAATCATCATAAGAAGGGAGTTGTACCTTCTAAAAACTTCAGAGGGCAAGTTGCAAGAGCAAATTGTCCAACTATTAGTAACATGGTTACTGCCAGCAGGGTGGGTCAGATAATATAGGCAGTGACAATCTGTTAACTAATAGATTTTTGGCGACTCTATTGGGGAATTAAATGAGCAAGATCTTTGCTAATTAAACTATAGGTTTCCCTTTCATTAGATTCATATTATTGGTTCATCTTTAGCGGCGTAATTGCATTAGTTACAACCGTTCCAAATAGAAGACTCCCATTTTTTAGCATAAACATTGTTTAAAAAGCAATTGAATTCCTTTGAGTTGCTAAGGGAGAGAGAAGTACACATAACCAGATTCCCAAAAGCTCCTTGTTCAGACAGTAGAAAGAGATTTCCAATGGTGGTCAAAGGAAGAGTTGCACTAGTGCTTCAGCCTAACATAGATTGGCTAACGAGTGAGCAAGAAGATATCATCATTAGGTTTCAGAATTTAGCTTGCGGGTTCCTAGAAGAGAGAGGCCTTTTTGAATTATTTAGGTTCCCAATAGGAGAAGGGACAATCGGCAAAATCATCAACCTAATCATCAGCCGGGCAACTAGCAAAATAACCACCGAGGTGGTCAAGAGAACAGTCAACGAGCACGTCTCCGTTTCAACCCTAAGGATTGAAAAAGGGTGGCGACTCTACTATTGTACATTATATTGTATTATTAAAAATGGATTCCAAGAGATACACCAGAGGAGATAGGAAGAAAGGTATCTCTAATCCAAACTTTGAATTATTAGATTCTCTCAATTTCTCTACATTTCCTTCCAATCACAAAGTTAGGTTTTTCAGTAGGGCTCCCTCACCTGTACATCCTGTTACATCCCTAATGTGTCAGGCATTGGTTTTGCACGGCACTACTCTACCCTTGGTGGTCAATCTTCAACCTCCCATGGCTCATCAGCAAAAACCTATCCCATGGGGTGCACCCATTGGTCCGTTGGTGTTGGGTAATCAATTACATGATTTACCTAGAGGCTCTAGCAAGATCTTACCCAAATTCAAAGCAGACTGTAAGGTCACTCCAAACGAACATATCAATGCATTCTTTGTTGCTTGCTCAATCCTAGGTGTCCAATATGAAGACGTCTCTATTAGACTTTTTATGGAGACCTTAGCTGATGTTGTTGCAGAATGGTTTTATCACCTGTCTCTTGGTTCCATCGACAGTTGGGACTCTATTAGAAGTAAGTTCGAGAACAAATTTAAGTCTGTAGAAAATGAGCACACATTGTTAGCCCAATTATCTTCATTGAAGAAAGAGATGCATGAACCAATGAGAGAATTTGTGGCCAGATTTATTCGCATTGTGAATAGAATAACTCCTAGGATGAGACCAAGAAATGCTTCTTTATTAATTCTCTACCTCCAGATGTGAGCTATACTCTCAAAAGCGAAGGAGCCGTAGATCTTCAAAGAGCTCAAGAAGTGGTGATCTCCATTGAAGACAACCTCATAACCACCAGAAAGTGGAGAAGGGAAGTACAAACAAATAAAGGGCAGGTAAGTACTTCTACAAATCCTATTATATAACACTTAGCTAATGATGTTATCGCTCTCAAAAGACAAATGCCTAGGCAGCCGCAGCAACCCTATTATCATGATATGCCTAGGAGGGAATTTAGTATGTCAAATTCAAATGAAGTTCCAGCTCTAAGTAGCCTGGCACAAAGATTAGCTATTGAAGGTCCCTCTATAGTAGTAAAGCAAATCACATGGTGTGCAACTTTCACTTTGTTTAGAAGGAAAAGAGGGGGGTTTCAATTTCAAGGGTAAATCCTCCTTTCACATCTAACATTCAAGGACATAAATCGAGTGAAGCCACAATCTCTTGCAAGAGGGCTCTGCTATAGATTTAGTGTCCTTTAGAGCGAAGAGGAAACTTAGAATTTGCTAATCAATTAATCAATTAAAGTCCAATTATGCTTAAAACCCTAATTTCATAAAATTGTGAACAAACGGATGAAACACAACAAATGTTCATAGACAAAGATATCAAATGATAATTAGATGCATACCAGATTTCAAGATTTTAGATGCAGGAAAGTCCAGGACTAATGAGTAGGTGCCCAAGTCCAAGGTACCAGTTTCTATCGAGATCTCTGAAAGTTGTCTGCAACTTGTTTCTGTTATCCCATAGATCTCTGTGTTTCAGGATCTGGAGGACTAATGAGCAGTCCAAGTCTAGGTCCTATTTTTCCGCTTTGCTCTGCACTTCTGACACTCTGTTATGCTCCCCTACAACTCCACTTCTTTCGCTTCTGCAACCTATAACCTGTAATCACAAAAAAGGGGGTTGGGGGTTGTGGTGTTTAGAGGATTGCCTCAGCCAAGCCCCAGAGAGACATTCAAGTCTTATGAACACCGTTGTCAGATAAAGAGTGTGCATCCCTGTGGGATAGAGGCAAAATCCAAATAATAAATGATTGAAAACACAAATAAATGTCACCTTGGAGGTGTAGCTCTCATGGAAGGAAGAAGCTCTTTCATGCCATGAGGAGATGGAGCCAAATCTACAACAAACAAACACAATAACAACACAATACTGCTCTACAACACAATGAAAGCCTTGAATCACTTTAGCATAAGATCACAAGTTCACAATGTCCATCTAGTTTACAAATGAATCTCTAAACATGCTTATATGTGCATCTAAACACATTCCCGCTAAGAATTTTGTAATTCAAACTTACGGTGTCAACATAGGACCTAATTAATGGTCACATAACTGACACCAGAATTTAGGTCCTGCCTAAAATAGGGTAGGACTAGGGCATGGGCACCCAAGTCCTCCCTCCCTATTTCAGTCAAGACTTGTCACCATAGTACCCCCTAGGTCCTATTTGCCATAAAACTTAGGGGTCTTCTCATCGAGAGTCAACATGAATATGCAAGATGATAAAAATGCTTTCTAAAGGACCCAAGAGCTAAACCTTAAGAGGGAAAAGTCTAAGGGGGACATTTTCCGATGTAACATTTAGCCCCCACTTTAATGTATGCATGAACACAAGGCCCATACATGCATTAAAGTACAGTCAACAAACATAGCAAACATGCCAGGCACTTAGAGCTAATCCAGACATGAAGATTGAGAACTATTTCTAGCCCCCAGTATCAGGTATACATTAGAGAAGACATGCCAAAAATAATGAAGACAGTAACAGGCATGCAAAACACAGAGAAGATAGTTACAGTCACGCAAAACACAGAGAAGACAACATTGAAGATACACAAAACACAGTGAACACAGTGAATGCAGTGATTAGTTCTTTTTCATTTTCTCATATATATAAATGAATGCAAATGCAAGTACATGGAAAGTAAACACACCACCCAAAATGCAGGAGGGACTCATCGCCACACGTCTTTAGACTGTATATGGGGAAACAGACACACAGTACAAATCTCAGAGTGTATGAGGGACTCATCGCCACACGTCTCTAGACTACACTTGAGAACAAACACACCATACAAATCCCAAAGCATAGGAGGGACTCATCGTCACACGTCTTTAGACTATGTTTGGGAACAAACACGCCATACACACACATGGAAGACATAGAGAAAACACGGCAAACAAGCGATGGAAGGAGCCTATTGCTAGGTTCACCACCATTTCAGGCACATTACAAGCACACCTGACAGTTGGGCTTCGCCACAACAACTACCAAAGACATGCTTAAGGGAGGATACACCAACCTTGCCTGCTCGGAGGACTTTTAGAAACGACAGGATGTGCACTCTCCTCGAGAAATACACCATCCTTGCCTCCATAAAGGGCTTAAAATAAAAGGATATGCACAATATCCCGCCTCGCTAGAGGGCTTAATGATTGCAATATAAAATAAAGATGTGCTCTCGCACGGAGATACAACATCCTGCCTCCGTAGAGGGCTTACAAATACGCTTCGTTAGTACTAAAATATCAGACAACTTACCTTATATATGTCCCCACCTTAAGGTGGTTGATATCATGTACTGATATCAAGCACATTAAGGTAGGAAGAAAACACACAAGGGAACACAAGCTCTCACAAAGCCCATGCCCCCAGAGGTGACATGTACTTTATGATCGCCAAATGTTCCCACAAACACACAATTTCCTACAAGAAAAGGTGTTAGAAACCACATAATCATGATAAGTAACAATGTATGTAATCATTCATATCAAGAGCTGAGGTTATACTACGGATTTAGAGACCGAGTATAACCATGGGGCTATACCACAGAAATCTCAAAACTGAGTGTAACCAAGGTGAGATTCAAAGATAAACAAAGTGCACAGAGTAGATGTATTGTTATGGTTTGTTAGTATGATAAGACAACATCAAAATATCACACAGAGTGATTCTACTAGCCAAGCGTCAGATAATATATATCAACCCCATCGTCATGTATGGACTAGGTCCATTTTTGCTTACTCATTGAAGGGGACACGTGGTCCATATCAGTCATATTTTTTCGTCATCTGCCAGCTAGATAGAACCAGTAGAGGAAGATAAACAATAAATCAAAGAGAGGAGAACAAGTGCCCTAGGGTTGTCACGTAAGAAGGTACCCCCAAGTCACCAACCACAACGTTATGCCCCTAGGACACAACACACAACAATGAAAATAGAGGAGAGGCAATATAGAAGACTGATGATACAAATAGAAGAATGGTCACAACAGAGGCGGTCTCCTGATATCCTTGACCTTACAAGAGTATCAAGGGTCATTCTAGGAGGCCTAAACAACACATAACACATCACGGGGGAGCACAACATGGGAGAGAAATGGTTAGAAATACTTACCTGATACAACCCAATGCTAAGAACATACATATCTAGGAAGAGGCCACCCTTGAGAGCAACTATAATATTTGCTACAACAAGTGAGACTTAAAGATGGAGAAATATTTACTTGATTCATAGAGGTAGCTCCTGGCAGACAATTCTTGTCTATCAACTCAGGATATCTCGCATGTTGATTTTGTCTTATTGATATTGCATTAATATTAAGTTTAGGATGACGAGAGGCTTTGGTAGGTTTCAAAGAGCAGTATCTAATACTGGCTATATAATTTATTCCAACAACTTGTAAAGGTACTCTGATTCCTTGTTGATCTACACCACAACCATTACCTACATAGTCGCAGTTGTTATAAAGGATTTTAAATGCTCGACCATAGAGGGATGTCATTTCTTTAGAAGATGGTGAATCCTCATAGGTATCATAATTTATAGTATAAGTAAGAGTATTATCCTTCTTTTCTACTAAGGAGACTTTAGGTTTCTCAGGTGTTCCCAAAATTTCTTAGATGAGATCAATGCGACTTTTGATGTGTCAGGGCTATTAAGTTTATATTCTCCTATACCACAAGGATTAAAATCTAATGAACCCCAATCATCACCAAAAAGTGCATTCGATGGTGTAGAGTCTTGCACAACATTATCTGTGGCAAGAGGTATTGATGAATCAACTCGTAAATTGTTTGGACTTTGTTGATTGTTTACTTGTTTTTGTGTTTCAATATGTAAACAACTATCTAGTTCGGGATCAGCTTTCATGGTGTAGAGCTTGTTTTGATAGATGAACTTTATTGATCTATGAAGGGTAGATGGAACTGCCCCTATAACTATGAAAATGATTCAAAACCTATTGAGATATCAAAACAGCTACAACAATTGAGTCAAGAAGATGAAATCAAAGACAATCTAAAACATCAATAGAACATAAATCAATTCATCTTAAGAAAACTCCATTGCTCTTTCTTGTAACACATTCACATTGAAATTTCGGCATAGTTTCGTTGCATTGTTCGTGGTGGGATCCTTGGAAAAAGCAAAAAGTGGGGTTTAAATAGATTTTTTTGGTGGAAGAGTAGTTGGGAAGGTTTCCATTTTGAAATGGAAGATCCTTTGAAGTTGAGTGATGTGGGTTGGGGAAGGTTTCCATTATGAAGAGGAGATGGAGAGAAGATGGAAATGGAAATGCCAAAAAGAGAGAGAGAAAAGAGAAAGATGGATATGGTAAGTTATTTTAATTAATTAAAATATTTTTTTAATTAATTAGTGGCATGAATGATTAAAATAAATAATAACTATTTATTTAATCATAGAAGAAAGGGGTTAGACAATTAAATAAATTATCCTGTGTATTTATTTAATTATAAGTGGGATTAGGAGGAACGATTAAAAGATAACAATTAAATAAATATTAAAAATTTATTTAATTTAGAAGAAAGACGCTAGGGCAATTTTTAGTGTCTACATTTTTCCCCTCTTTGAGACAATGTCTTTTAGGACATTGTTTCAAAGAAGATATTGTATGCTGAGTAAATAGGCTATGCCCCAATGAAACTGGTGGATGATGCCCCCTCAGGAGGAAAACTAGGCTACCTGAAAAAGGTTGGGTTGACTGACGACAAGATGACAGAAGGATGAAATTGTGAAGGAGAAGCTCTCGATAGGAAGAAGAAAGATAGGATAGAGGTGAAGGAAGAAGAAAAGGAAAGATGAGGAACAAGAAGAAAGTTAGTTTGATGAGAGATGGATGGATAGAGATGGACGGGCATGGATAGTGCTTGGTATTTTCTGCTTTTTTTTATCATCATAGAGCATTTATTTTGAAAGATGGATACATGCATACTAGGTATGATGGACCATAGTAGCTTTGGTATCCATTGTAGGGACTGACGACTCTACAAACACATCAAATGAAATAGATTGACAATGCCTCATTCTTCTATTCGCCTACTACTAGGACTTTGATCCTAGAGATTTTGAGTCCTTGTAGAAATGAGAGCTTAAGATAAATCAAGATAAAAGACACATATATGATAACACACACAAGCAAGCAAGCATGCACAAATGATTCAAAAACAAACAAGATATTGCCCCTGTCAAACTGTAAACCAGTGATTGATTGATCAAGGATTGATTGGATGGATGATGATACTGTTGTTATTGTGGGGAATGATATATCCCTAGAACAACACAAGGATGTGGGAACGATATATCCCATTGATGATGATGATGATTGATGTGGTTTACAACAAGGCTAGGATCAAGACCGTTGATTTGATTGGATAATTTGACAAGCTTGATTGACTTGATTGGTATGGATAAAGGATGACTTGCATTTGAGTTTATTGGATGGATGATTGATGAGGATAAATGGAAGAAGTGATTGAAGAATTGATTGGAATGATTGATTGGAAGAATTGTTTTGAAAGATTGATGAATTGATGGAGATAGATGATAGAAGAAGATGAGAGACGGAAGAAAGAGGAATATCGCCTATGCCTAAATCTGGGCACTTCCTTCACATCCCAGATTGCCTACATAGTAGGAATCCACATGATCAAGGCATTTAATGATAGAGATGAGATGTAGTTATGATTTGTGATGATGAAGATAGAAGATGAAGGGGATTGATGTGATTTGATGCAGTGATAATTGGATATGATTTGATGATGTGATTGGATTTGTTTTAATGAATTGACATGAAGAAGTGATTTGAGTGGTTTGATTGATTGAAGAAGTGATGATGATGTGGAAGTGTGATAGGTAAAAAATTAGGTTAATAAGATCAAGCATAGCCATGAAAGCCTAACCCTACCATCATCAAAGAATCTAATCCAAATGAAACCAAAAGCATGCAATTCAAGCACAATATCACCTAGATTGTGTGATTCCTTGTTTATGATGTGGATTGCTTCTTCAACAATGAACAATTATGAAGATAAAAGCTACCATGATGGATTGATGATAATGATAATAAGCTCAATGGATGCTATGAATACTAAAGTGCTCAATATGATCAGGATGATAATGTAGACGTTATACAAATGTTGGATAGATGTAGTATGGAATGAGAGGGTATTTATATAGAATTCAACCAAAATCAATCAACGGTGGAGATTCGGTGGCTATGTGAATGGCTAAGATTGAAGGATAGACATAGGTGAATGTGAAGATGACAAGTGAAGAGAAGACAGGGCATATGTGTGCTTGTGTACATAAAAAGTACTACATGTGAAAGATATTAAATAAAAGCCGTAGTACCACTTATCTTTTTAAATGAAATAGGCACACATGTCGGCTCATGAGATAAATGATAAGATAAATTAATTAAATAAATATTTTTTTTAAATTAATTGGAAAGTGGGCTTGTGAAAGGAATTTTTAATTAAAAATAGATAGAATGAAGATAATTAAATAATTAAAGATTGTTTAATTATAGCTTAGAGGAAATAGCTAATGAATTAATTAAATAAATATAAATTTATTTAATTAATAGAAGAAATAGATGGGTTAGGAATATTTCTCAAGTGTGTTAGACAAATGCAGATGATAAATAATGCAATTTTTGATACTAATGATAATGAGTCAATTTTGGGTGTCTACATTTTGCCCCTCTTTGATACAATGTTCGTTAGAACATTGTGTCGAAGAAGATACAATAATTTACTTGATAAACAAGATTATGCCCCAGTGTAACTGGCAGGTGATGCCCCCTCGAGAGGTAAGCCAGGCTAACTAGGAAGGGCTGGGTTGACTTGCGATAGAAGAAAAGTGAGGATGCAAGGTTGACACGAAGAAAAAGGGGTTGGGTGGGAACAAATGGGATGATACAAAAGGAAAAAAGGCTTTGGCATAGAAAAATTAGGGTTTGGATAGGGCTATAAGTAGGTCATGCAAAGGCAAATAGGCTCATTTGTGCTTAGAAAGCTATAGAGATCTAGGGCTCCTTAGAGTTGGTGTGCAACGAGAGTTGGAGAGCTATCAGGATGGTGATTCCACGCAGAGATCATCATGCTGAGCGAGTGAGGACACATGGACGACTAGAGGGATCAGATGTACCAGTATGTATCAAAATTTTTGCTAAAAGTGTGATTTAAATAGGCTAGAAGCATCATAAATGCACACACATCACCATAAGCGACTAGGTCTGAGGATAGGCAGCGCAGGTCGCTTGTATAGGAAAGCAGGTCGCTTAGGGTAGTTTAGGTCACTTTTAGGCACGGCTTGGTCGCATATAGAAATAATAGGTCGCTTCCAGTCAGCTAGGAAATGTATAGGCAAAACACACATATAGATATAATCAAGTCACTTATGGGCTAAAAGTAGGCGCATGCATAGGTTCATCTCGCGTATAAAGAAAAAATGCTCGCTTATAGGATATAGCTCGCTTATAGGATATAGCTCGCTTATAAGCGAAAGGTAGACACATGTAGAGGTTCAACTTGCACATAGTCACGAAGTGATCACATAGGCAAAAAAAGTCGCATATGGGTGAGATATAAATGTATATGGTAAAATAGTTCACTTTTGATCAGCAGAGAGGTGTATATGGAAAAATGAACCGCTTATGGTAGATGAAAAATAGGATAGCAATAAACGATCAAATTTTTAGAGCATTTAAATAGCGGAATGGACTGATATGATGAATGAAATGATGCAGGATATACTACTGCCTTTGTTATCACGAGAGCCACATCCTAGGGATTTGCAGTTAGTGAGATTTCTAGATGTAGAGGAGCGGCTAGTGTTAGAGATCCTCAGGTTAGAGCATGTGTCAAGATTGGAGCCGGTGTAGGCACATCGAGGACCGATGACGGTGATGGTGGAGCGATGGATGAGTGAGCATAATTCTTTCTTGTTATCAACAAGAGATGCTACTATCACACTAGAGGATGTGTTTCAGATTCTACGGATTCCTATAGATGGGGACCGAGTAGATTATGATCCTGATATCAGTCCAGCTGCGTTTAGGAGATTATTCTAGACACCAGATATTGGAGTAGAGGGCTCAAAGATTCCTATGGCGAGGATGGAGGAGCTATGTGACAGGCTGCAGTGAGTGGTAGTAGCGATTATCAGATGGCTAGTGGGAGAGAAACGAGTGAGAGGTTTTCCGGTAGGATGGGGGATAGTGATGGAGGGGATGTTCTCCTACGGTATGAGATATGCATGGGTAGAGTGTGTGCTTGGATAGCTCTATCATTTCCTACATGATTGCGCATATATGTTCAGAGTGAGTATGTCTGTAGGAGTTACAATTTTGCATGTATGGGCTTATGAGCATATTCCAGTGACGAGACCAGAGGGATGGGTGGCTAGAACAGCAGGAGAGCCTTATGCTAGGATGTATAGAGGAGCATTGACATACTGGCAGTGCAGAGGAGTAGTGTATTGGCGAAGGAGGTTGGATGAGGTAGATAGCTTTATATGGAGGCCATGGCTAGGATGTGAGAGATGGGATGAGGAGGATACTGAGCTTGTCTATGCAAGGTAGGTGAGATATATTTTTGGACGTGGCATATACATTATAGAAAGCTATTTGCCAGAGTTTTGAGGTAGTTTAGGTTACCACAGGCAGTAGCAGTTGGTGATACCATTTTTGGGAGGACTAGACAAGAGGTGTTTGATTGGGGGCGGGAGGTTGTGGTTGACACAACTTTGGCAAAGAGAGAGGGGTTACAGCCAGTTGTATGGCAGTGGGGACAGGGTCCTACAGATCCAAGCACGCTACCAGATTATGATGCATACTAGGTGACAGCGAGACTGACACAGCTGATGCAGGTTGGCGAGATAGGGGAGATAGGGATGGAGAGACGAGTCAAGAGGAGGCGACGACAGGCTCTGCCAGCACAGGCTGTTGTACTAGCGGCACCAAGGATATAGGTACAGGGACAGATGCCAGGACAGCCTCAGATACTTGCATAGCCTCAGGGGTAGATATTAGTGGGTGATGATGTTGGGATTCAATAGCTGTGGAGGCATATTAGAGAGGAGAGGAGATGGAGGCAGCAGGCTTAGATGAGATTGAGGAGGATGGAGTTAGATAGACACCAGGCAATGATTGGCTTGCAGCATGCTAGGGCTCAAGCTCAGTTATACCAGGCGTAGTTATAGTTAAGAGCGCAGGCTGGGGATGGATAGGACGGTGATGCACTTGCTAGAGTGATAGGGGAGAGAGATGCAGCTAGACAGGGCGTGCAGATGATGAGATTAGAGCGGGATACTGTTGTACAATAGGTGCAGGCTATGAGAGCAGAGAGAGATGGTCTACGGGAAGAGAGATATAGTTGTGCAATAGCTATAAGGGATGACTAGTGAGAGGGACAGAGTAGTGATGACATTGGGGATAGATGGGGCTACGATGTACTTGGCCACACAGTTGACACAGGTACAGGCAAAGCTGCGGAGAGTACAGGGTGATGCGGAGTACTATAGAGGCTTATACTATGGGGCTGTGCCAGTAGAGTAGAGGCATCCTAGCTTCAGGTTCACGGAGGTCAGGTGGATCTCGATCAGTAGCCTCAGTGATGGGGCCACTGAGAGATAGGGGGACAGGTGCAAGACCCAGTGGTGGTGGTCAGGGCGAGGAGCTGCCAGTAGTCACAAGGGCTACCTTGTTTATGTATATGATGTTGTATCATGATGAGGCCTAGAGCCGATTGTACATACATTCTTTATGGCTCAGCTTGTATATGTAGACACTTGTATATTGACACGTATATATATGATGGTGTATTGCTGATCTATATGGTGTTGTAATGGATGCACTGTTGGTATTATGATGGTTATGCATGTTATATTTGTATTTTCATGGATCATGTATGGATATTTACGCAAATGATATGAATGGAAATGTATGATAATGCAAATATGTAAATGGTATTGATATGATATGAGATGGACTTATGTATGTCTAACACACTTGTTTTGTAGGATAAGAGATGTGGATGAAGGACGATGGAAATGATTGATCTTGGTTGAGGACTATATAGGTGAATAATAGGATGAATAGATGGTGTAATGGGTAGCTTTTTAAGTAATTTCTCAAAATGAAAAGAAATGCAATCCTTATGTTTGATATAGCATGTGGATGTTATGCACCAGGGTATAAAAGACCAAGGTGTCAAGATATCCAATGCGCAACCAGCATGCTACAATCTTGTCTAAACACATGAGGTCAAAATGTTGAGCCAACATGCACAAGATATGAATAACAACTAGTGTTTCGAGATGGACTTTGATGCTACAAGCAATGGTTTGAGCTTATCTCCACTATGCATAGTGACACCTTGCCGGTTATATGTATGGAGGTAGTCTTGACATAGAATAGTCTCAAATGCATAAGAGACTTTAGCTTCTCATATGCTAGAGATATTGATATGTAAGATGCTAATCCCAACACATACAAGATACCAATACGCTTAGGAAGAGAATAAGATCATCCTGCAAACATGGCATACGAAAACAATAAGACCATGCCCCATTCCTTACTTCATCGCAACATACCAAGATATAGATAGATCAAGGAAGCCTTGATTAGGCATAGAAAAGGGACAAAAGATAAAGCAAAATATACTGTCATCACATTCTCTTGCCAGATCTAAGTGCTCTTGGATGGGTTTAAGCTGGCGCCTTATTGAAAGCAAAGCTGCATCCTGTTAAAGGCTAAAGATGTTGATAAATTGCTATAGCAAATGTTGGCTTAAGGCATGCAGACAAATAACTTTTGGCTTACTCTTGATTGGTTAAAGTGCTTGAGCTTTCAGTATACACATAGTTTGCTTCCTGCTTGACCTGATCAACGAGAAGATGGAAGATGAGAGAAGATGAAGAAGATGGGGTGGATCATCTGTGCTTGAGTACTGGAAACTTCCTTCGTATTCTAGACTGCCTACATACCCTATATCCATGGGATCAAAGCACATTTACGATGATGATGAGACATGATGAATATGTAGTTCTGGGTTTTATTGATGATGTATATGATGAAAAATAGAAGAATGTGAGATGAAAGATTTAAGGATGATAAGAAGAAAGATGAAAGATGGATGATGAAGCGAAGGGGCTATCATCTTAGCCTAAATTAGAGTGCTTCATTTGCATCTCAGATTGCCTACATATCTTGTATCCACGGGACCAAGGCTTTAACGATAGAGTTGGGATGTAGTTCTTGCTTATTACGCTAGTGAGTGATGTTGAAAGAATCAACTTTATTTTCTTGGATGCTTGCGTTTGCAATGTTTTGCGATTTTTAGATGCTAGATGAGCGTGAATTGATTGCAAAGATATGAATCCTCGTTGCAATCTATTTTGCCACGTTTGTCATTGGATGAACACTATGGTTGAAGTTGAAAGTTTGTTGTGTTGTGAGCTAAAGTGTTTGATGTGTTATGAGCTAGAGATAGTGGTGTCCACTTCCAAATAAGTCTCCACAAATGCCCCCAGTGCGGGATGAGGTTTATTATGGAGTAACGATGAAGAAGGCGTGCGGTCAAGATACTAAGGTGCCAAAAGAGATAGTTATCACAGCAATGTCTCAAGTATGATAGCTAGCATTGACAGAGACAAAGATGAAAAAGCTATTTATTGAGATGACATGTGGATTAAGATATGGATTATGTGGGATAAGATGGCAAAATATGGTAGGAAGAGTGATGAGCAAACAAACCAAGTAGACAATGGAAGCTGGTCACTACACATAGAGCTTGTTTGCCAGGTTTTCACTATGGTACTTATCCAATGTGCCTGTTTACCAAGTTTTCACCAGAGGATGGATTATTTATATTATACTATTATTATTTTTTGGTATCCAAAGCACCACAAAGTGGTTTTCACTATTGGATGGATTTTTTTTTTTTTGGGATAGCTAAGATTCAAGGATAAAACTTCTTGAGATGAATGTTGTTGACTGGTTCATCCAAGAGAATGCCTTCAAGTGTTGAAAGAGTATATGCACCTGATCCATAAACTGTTGTGATGATGAAAGGACCAAACCAATTTGGTTCAAACTTGCCCTGTTTCTCATGATGTTGTCGATTCCTTTGATTCTCTTTAAGGACAAGATCTCCAACCTAAAATCTGCATTCTCTAATTTTTTTGTTATAGCTATGGCGTAGATGGTTTTGATAGACTTGGAGATGGTTGAGTGCTGTAAGACGCCGTTCATCTAGGAGCTCAAGATCATGGAGTCTGGATACTCGATATTCTTCCTCTGAAATGGTATGCTATAGAGATATTCATAGTGAGGGGATCTCAACCTCAATAGGTAAAATAGCTTCAGTGTCGTATATAAGAGCATAAGGTGTGGCTCCAGTGGGAGTTCTGATACTTTTTTTATATGCCCATAATGCAGGATGGAGTTGTAAATGCCAATCCCAACCATCTTCATTGACCGTCTTTTTGAGGATTTTGATGATCATTTTATTAGAAGCCTCAGCTTGGCCATTGCTTTGAGGATAGTAAGGGGTAGAGAATCGATGTTGGATATGGAACTTGTTACAAAGATCTCTGACCTCTTGATTCTTGAAGGGACGACCATTATCTGTGACAATAGCTTGAGGAACTCCATAACAACAAATGATATAGTGTAGAATAAACTTAGATATTTGCTTGCCTGTGATATAAGTCATTGGTATAGCTTCTACCCACTTTGTGAAATATTCAATGGTAGTGATAATGAACTTATGATCATTTGATGAAGTAGGATGAATTTTACCTATGAGATCAAGTCCCCACTGCGAAAAAGGCCATGGAGTAATGATAGGTTGAAGCTCATGTGCTAGTGCATGTATTAAATCTCCATGTTTCTAACATTGTAGACATCTCTTTGCAAATTGTTGTTCATCTTTTTCCATGGTTGGCCAATAGTATCTTGCTCGTAGAAGTTTCTTAACAAGGCTCGGGCCAGCAGAATGTGAGCCACAGACACCTTCATGTACATCACGTAAGGCCACTTTTTCTTCCTCATAATCAAGACACCTAAGTAGGATACCATCAAGACTCCGGCGATAAAGGGTGTCTCACAAAATAGTGTAACAAGAGGCTCTACAGATAAAGGTTTTGCGTTGGGTGTTAGATAATTGAATTGGAAAGGTTTGATTACAGATATACTCATATAAATCCTCGTACCATGTCGAATTGGGACCAACAATGTCACATATAATCTTAGACTGTGGAACTTCAAATGCTGGAATCAAAAGCTATTCGACCAAAAACTCACATTTATGTGTATTAGATGGCATATCTAGAAGAGATCCAATCATAGCGATGGCATCTGCTGTTTTGTTCTGTAGTCTTGGGATTTGTTCAAAAGTGATATTGTCAAAATACTTTTTAAAATCATCAACCATTAGCTTGTATGGAAGAAACTTCTCATCTTTTATTTGATATTCATCTAAGACCTGTTTGATAACCAGCTGAGAATCACCAAAGACTTGTAACTATTTGATAGCCTATTGTACTGCCATGCACAATCCTATGATTAAAGCTTCATACTCTGCTATATTATTGGTACATGGAAATGCAATTCTATATGATTTGGGTATATAATCTCCTTGAGGGGTAACAAACAATATGCCTGCTCCTGATCCATGTTGTGTGTATGATCCATCAAAATATAGCTGCCACCGTGTTGAGGAAGTTAAATTGAACAATCCTTCATCAAGGAATTCTAGATACATTGGGTGAATATCTCTGATGGGTGCTGCAGCTAATTGATCAGCGATGCCTTATCCTTTGATGGCTTTTCGATCCACATATTGTATGTCAAATTCACTTAAGATCATGACCCATTTTGCTAATCTTCCCGTGAGGATTGCTTTAGAAAGAATATATTTGAGTGGATCCACATTAGATATGAGCTTTGTTGTTTGGTTCAACATATAGTGTCGCAACTTTTGGGAAGCAAACACTAATGCTAAACATGCTTTATCTATAGATGAATAATTGAGTTCATATCCTACAAGAGTTCTGTTGATGTAGTAAATGGCTTGTTCTTTCCTTGAATCATCATGTTGAGCTAGAAGGGCACCCAATGCTACTATTGTTGATGATATGTAGAGCAATAATGGGCGGTTAAGCACAGGAGGTACTAACACTGGAGGTGTTGCCAGATATTCCTTTATTTTATCAAAAGCCTGTTGAAATTTTTCATCCCACTTAAAAGGTTCACCTTTACGAAGAAGATGTTGAAAAGGATGACATTTGTCTGCTAGTTGTGAGATAAATTTGCGGATGGACTGTAACCTTTCTTGTAGACTATAGAGTTGCTTGAGATTTGTTGGTGGAGGCATTTCCATGATAGCTTTTACCTTAGCTGGATCAACTTCTATCCCTCGTCGAGACACAATGTATCCCAATAGTTTTCCAGATGTTACACCAAATACACATTTCTTTGGGTCCAGTCTGACTTGATACTTTTCTAATTGATCAAAGATTTGTGCTAATACCTATAGATGTCCTTCTCTTGTCTTAGATTTTCCTAAGATGTCATCAACATAGTCTTCCATGATAGTATGAAAAAGGTCATGAAAAATAACTGTCATGGCTCGTTGATAAGTAGCTCCAGCGTTCTTGAGACCAAAAGGCATTACAACCAAGCAGTAGGTGCCCCATGGACAAATAAAAGATGTTTTATCTTGATCTTCCTCTGCTATTCTGATTTGGTTATACCCTAAAAATCCATCCATCAAAGATAGCATTTCATGTCCAGCTGTAAGATCTACAATGTTGTCTATGCTTGGTAATGGAAAGTCATCCTTAGGACATGCTTTATTAAGATCTCTAAAGTCTGTGCAACAACAAACTCGTCCATCAGGTTTTTTACAGGTACCAAGTTTGAAACCCATTCCGGATAATCAATAAGCTTTATGAACTTTGCTTCTAACAGTTTCTGAATCTCTGCCTTGACCAATAGAGCTACCTGCGGATGCATCTTGCACAATTTTTGTTTAACAAGTTTTGCATTAGGAGATACTACTAGATGATGTACCACCAGTGATGGAACTAGACCTGGCATGTCAGCATAAGTCCATGCAAAATTTATAGCTCTTTTCATAAAAAATGTTGTGAAGTCTCTTCTTTCTTGCTCTAATAATGATGCTGCCAAAAAAGTGATCTTTGGATTTTGTTCTGTACCCAAGTTCATGTCTTGTGAATGTTCAACTAGCATGGTTGATTTCTCATGATAATCAGTGGCAATAGGAAGATCAAATCCCCCATCCTCAAGTGCCTCGGAGAGGTTTTCACCTTCGGATACATCTTTTATTTTTACTTTTTCATGGTCAAGAGGTGCCTTTCAGTTTTCACCTAGTGACCTATTTTGTTTGATTTTGTTTATTTCACTTTTGCGACTGAAGGATTTGATACTTCTGCCAAAATATGCTAGTTTAGGTAAATCCATCATGAAACCTGCTTTGTGATCACCCAATGGAATGCCTTGTCCTAAGCCCATGAATTCTACAATAGCTTCATCATTTTCAAATGTATCTAACATCGATGCCCCCTGTTGGTCCCAATCGACGAGGTCAGGATATACAAGTGAAAGGATAATGGAGGAATGGTTGTGGCTAGAGGAAGCTATGGAAATCATAAAGATGGAGTTTTCTTGGAAAAGGTCAATAATATGAAGGGAGGAGTCATCGATAGTATCCAAACTAGAAGTCTCTCCTGCCAAGAAAGGTCCAACGTCAGTATTGGAAATACACTTAATGTCTTTGAGTCACGGTACCTCGAGCTGATAATCAAGGCCTTGCTTATTAAACTTCTTAGACACAATAATGGGTTTGATAGGTCCTTGTTCCTGGGATCCCAATCCACCATGTCCTTTGTAGCCCATGTTCTTTATGATACGGAATCCATTGTTGTATCGTTCCACCTCTAGTTGGACTTGGTCATTTTCATCAAAGAATATCCAAGAGTCTATATCATCAATGTCTTCATCATCCAGGAATCTACCTTTAATGAATACTGTGGGTGGGGCTTTGATGACAGTGGAGGATGAAGTTGGTTTGGATGTAGAAAGTTTACCATAAGATTTTGGAGATAAGGGAAGGATGCCAACACAATAAGATTCTTGTAGTGTGTATTCACCAGGGCCATGTTCAGCGTACTTGATACAGAGATTGGAAGCGGCTTTTCTAGATGATGGCTTGAGTAGGTCGGATGGGTCTATATAAGATGAAGATGGATATGCCTCGGTGTTGATAGGAATGCGGTTCAAACTCTGATATTTAGCTTGAAAGGCACGACAAAACTCAAAAGGATCGGGATCAACATGGATAGTAATCTCAACACTGTTATGTGGAACTTTAAGACATTGATGGTATGTGGAATGAACTGCCTTGAGGGCATGTATCCATGGATGACCAAGGATGATGTTATAAGGTCAATATCAAGAACCTGACAATGAGTTTCTATGGTGACCGGCCCAACTTGGATAGGCAAGAAAATAATCCCTTCAGAATCTCGCTCGACATCATCATATGCTCTGATAGTAATAACCTTGGAGGTGTCATCATCTTTCTCAGAATATCCCAATTGTTTTATTAATTTCAAAGAACATATATTAAGACTAGCTCCACCATCTACCAGGATTCATTTGATATGGCATTGTTTAACAAACACTTCAATGTGGAGAACTTTGTTGTGTGAGGGGTGAATGGAGGGCTAAAGATCTTTGTCAGAGAAGGTTGAATGACAAGGGGTTACAATGCTAGTGACTATAGATTGGAATTATGTGATATCAATATCATTGGGCACTGAAGATTCTTATAAGGTTTTGTCAAGGATAGCTTTGTGAGCAGGGATATGCAAAGCAACTCAAGAATGGATATGTGTGCAGGTGTTTTACGAAGGTGATCTAGGATTTTATAGTTAGAGAACGGTCGAGGAGGATGAACAGGTGCTCCTTGAATGGTGACTCGACCTCTTCGAGTGGTTACAGCGTAGTCAGGTGCTTTGCCTTGGATAGTAATGGTAGAAATGCGAGCGTGGTCAATGCGGCCAATGGTAGATGATTCATAGTTGTACTGAATGGCATTCCCGACATGAGGGTTAGTGGATTTGTCATGAGATGGAAGTGGATTATTGAAAGCCTCTAGATCATAGTTCGATGTTGATTGTTGTGCAGGTTGCGTTGTTGAAGGTATAACTTTGATTAAACCTTGATCGATACAATCTTGGATAACATGTTTTAAGCACATACAACCATTTGTTTTGTGCCCTTTAACTCGATGGTAATCGCAATACTCATTTTCTTTGTACCAAGGAGCTTTGAAAAGCGGTTCACCATTGGGTGGTGCATCCGGTAACATATTATCGCCCACTTGGAGAAGCTTTCAAAAGACAACTTCCATAGGTTCTGCTAATGGTGTAAATTGTCGGTGCGGATTGGAAGTTTGTCATTATTGCATTCGTTGAAAAGGTTGTGTTGTTGTAGAAGTAGCTTGAATGTTGATGGGAGATTTCATAGTTTGTATGTTCTTTGCATCCACAACACCATCGTTGACAACATTCTTATTTTTGTTCCAAAAGCGAGACTTAGCGTTGGAGTTTTGAGGATAGTCTTTGTTATCGCGAAAGATCTTGATAGTTCCTTTAGCAATTAAAGCTCATTCAATGATGGTTCCTTTGGAAACAAGTTTATCAAAGGTGCTAGCACTTTGCAATTGTAGTTGAAATGACATCTCGGGATGAAGATTTTGAACAAAGATATTGAGTTGTTGCTTCTCAGGTATTTCCCATGATAATTTGCTAGCCATATTATGCCATCGTTGAGTAAATGAAGAAAAGGCTTCACCATTGCATTGTTTATTGTTGACAAGGCCATTCATGTTCACCTCATGTTCAATGTTAAAAGCAAAGTGTGATCGAAACTTATTTGCTAATTCTAAAAAAGACTTAATTCTCGGAGGTAAATGAGAGAACCATTCAAGAGCTTGTCCTGCTAAGCTTCGAGGAAATAGTCTCAAAAGATATGTATCATCATGAGCAACATCGAGACATGCCACAAAGAATGCTCTAATATGGTCTTTCGGATTACCTTTTCCTTTATACTTATCAAATTGTGGAATTTCAAAGTGTGGCAGAAAAGGTGTCATATGAAGAGACTTGTCAAATGGATAAGCACATATGTTTTCTAGAGAAAATGTCTTGTTGCCTTGTCCTATCGCTTGGTTGATCATTTGTTGAACATCTGCTGGAGATAAGTGTTGTTATTGTAAAGGGGGTGAAACATGGTATGATGTATATTGAGGTTGCTATTGTGGGATATATGAAGCCATGACTATTTGTTGAGGTTGCGTACTCACAATGTATGTCAAAGGATTGGTATGTGACACATATGTGGTTGAGGAGTGTTGTCCTTGAGACACAAGTGGTGGTTGGGTATATTGTGATGAATGGGCACTGATATTTTGCATCACATGAGAAGTGGAAGATGGATTGACACTAGTTAATGGTTGGGAAGTTGGAGTTGGGTTTGTGACATGTTAAGTGATGGAAGAATTGGTAGATGCGAAAGAAGGATAGATACTTGGGTTTGTATTTTGGACAACATGGGGATTGATATGTGTCATGTATTGGGTGACAATAGGCAATCCTTGGGTAGCGTAAGATGGATTGATGGTTTGTGAAGGATTGGAAGAATATGACGGAATGGATGCAAGTTGCTCAACATAAGTGACTGTAGTGCTAGGATTGGCTTGAGAAATGATAAGAGGGTCACTCATGTCAATAAGACTAACATTGGGATTATATGGTGTAGTGGAGGGATTAGTAGAGATAGTGGAAAGCGTATTAGCAGTTGGCATATGAGATGTGGTATTCATATGGGATATAGCAAGTTGTGATGGTCGTGAAGCTTGGAATATTGGTGTTGTTGGGATAGTTTCGGAGGCTTGCACACTATGAGATATGGGGATAACTTGTGATGTTTGGGGTGTTTGCGCTTGGACCACATGGACAGCTTGTGTTACTTGAGGCATGGAAATGGTCATGGTAGGAGGAGTATGTTGAGGAACATGGAAAGATGGAATGTTCAAATTTTGTGAAAGGAAAGGGAGCACATTGGTTGGTGTTATCAAAGGTTCTAGAGTGTACTCCGAGCATGGTGGATCAAATGAAGTAACAATAGGCAATGAAAGAGATGTGGTGGAAGATAGAGCTTGTGATACGATAGGGGATGGTGTGACTATAGTGGATGGTCCCTTTACAACAACAGTGGGAGTGTTTGGATCGTGTTCTCTAATAGCGGATATGTTGAGGAACATGGAAAGGTGGAATGTTTAAATTTTGTGAAAGGAAAGGGAGCACATTGGTTGGTGTTATCAAAGGTTCTAGAGTGTACTCTGAGTGTGGTGGATCAAATGAAGTAACAATAGGCAATGAAAGAGATGTGGTGGAAGATAGAGCTTGTGATACGATAAGGGATGGTGTGACTATAGTAGATGGTCCCTTTACAACAACAGTGGGAGTGTTTGGATCATGTTCTCTAATAGCAGATATGTCAAAATCTCTTGGCAATTTAGCACCCATGCAAGCAAGTTTGAAGAAGTAGTGATTAGGCTCGGATAAAACAAGTCTCTCAACTTGATCCCACACATGGGTATCCTAAAATTCTGATAAGTCTTCTTCGGATTGTTCTTCAAAAGTCTCCAAAAATGTTTGAGGTTGCACTTGTTGTGAAGATGACTCTCCAATGGTATACCCATGAGGTGTAAACATATGAGGAGGCATACCAGTCATAAATTGAGTTCCGTCTTTAAGAGGTGTTGATCTAGATTGTTGCATTTTAGCTCCCATCTCAGCTTGCAATTTGGCTTCCATTTCAGCTCGCAATTTGACTTCCATTTCAGCTCTATATTGACTCCTAGTTTGAGGCATGTTGTTGATGTTGAAAACTGAAGCTTAGCTTTGTCAAGGTTTTGAGATCCAAAAGAAAGATGATAGTTTGCTAGTTGGTTGGTTGCTGGTTGCTTTGTTGCTTTGCTTGGTTGCTGATTTGTTTGGTTGGTTGGTTTGCTTTGGTTGGTTGGTTTGTTGTTGGCTAGTTTTCCCTAGAGAATAGCTCACACACTCAAGGGAAAGGTTATTTGCTAAGGGGTTGTTATGTTGCTGAAGCTAAAGCTAGGAGATGATGTTTTGTTGATTGATTGAATTGATTGGTTTGATGTTTGGTTTGCTGGTTTGGGATCTCAAAAAGATGAAAAGCTCATGAAATTTGATTGATTGGTAAGCTCAAAGTAGGAGATGAAGTTTAGGTATCTGCTAATGATTTAGAGATAGGTCTGAAAGCTAATGTTGAGGCTGAGCAAGTTGGAGTTGTGGCTAATTCGACTAAGTCACTAAGATTTGCTAGTATGAGACCACAAGTGACAAGTGATAGCTCAAATGCGACTCAGAAAAGGCCAAAGGTGACTGGTAATAGCTTAAATGCGAGCTGGTTTAGGTTTTGACAGTAGGTTGTAGTGTTAACTAGAGGCGAGCCAAATTTCATAGGCGATTAATGTTAACTCAAAAGCGATTTACTGTTAATCGAAAGCGACACAGGTTAGGCCAAAGGCAATAGACTGTTGTTTAAAAGCGATGCGATTTAGGCAGAAAGTGACAAACTGTTGTTTAAAAGTGACTTTGTTTAGGCTAAAAGTGGCTAATTGCTATTTAAAAGCGATTCAGTTTAGGCAGAAAGCGACTAGCTGTTGTTTAAAAGTGACTATGTTGTCTCTATGCGGGCAGTTTAGGCTCAAAAGTGATTGTGTCTGTCAGGAAATATGTTTGATTTGTGATTTTTGACAAGAAAATAGTAATTGCAGTCACTCACACTCACAACAATCACAAACTTGTACAACCTAGGCTAGGAAAGGACTACATTTATTGAATCCTCTGGCCGTGCTTATTCAAAGTGGATAGCTTCAGGATCTTGGTAGCACTGGCTCCCCTCCACAGCACACACTTCTCACGCATACCAAGATCTAGGTTTCTCGAAAGGCTTGTCCCTGACCAAACCTTAGGATTGTCCTTGCTATCTCTTCTAAGAACCACGTGAATCAGGGCGGCTTCAAAGGTCCCACCTTTTGCGTCAACAAATAAAAAGTTTTTGGCTACTACACAAAGTTGCTAATAAGGGCATCCGTTCGGGTGGCTATACATGCGACAACACTACTCTCCATTATGGAGTCTCCCAGCCTTCAAGGGTTACGCCTTGGAGGGTTTTGGGGGAGGTTGGCTGTCGGTATAATGCAACAATGCCTGTTGTTTGTGGCTTTCGACACAAACACTTTTCTTATATAGCGGTTCGGAAGGACTGGGCTTTAGCTCGTTACCACTTGGGTCGTATCCCTTCTCACACTAGGAAGGCAAGCCCTCTAAAGATAATAACAAGTTCTCATACACCTAAGATCCATTTTATAGGCAAGGGGAGAGGATACTTTTGTTATTAAATTTGGGTTACAATCAATCACATGCAAGCAATCAAAAAAGATAAATCCAACATAGAGCAAGCAATGATTCATTTTAAGCACCAAGCCCAAATGTTCCTAATTTAGTGAAAAACCACAAGTCTTGGACCAATAGAAGCTGTAATAGATATGTTAGTAGTTTGATAACCTCCTTTTCTTGGACAATTGATAAGATGCTGCACAAATACCCAATTAGTAGCCAAGAAAAATAAATTGCAAATGATACGAACTAAAAGTGACAGTTTACCAGAGGCGATCCATTGTCGGTCAAAAGCGATCTATATTCTGTCACAGGCAAAATATTACATATCATAAGCGATACCGAGAGTGCCTGATGCAGATTATTAAAGCTCACAAGCGATGTGAACTGGCAGGAGGCAATTGGTTACAGTGCATAAGCGACTCAAATCTGCAAGGAAAACAACATGCAACAAAAACCCTAGATTTGCAATAAGCGATTCGATTATCTAAAAATGATCACTGTCAGATCAAAAGTGACTTAGATAAAAGTATAAGTGATCAATGTTAGTTCAAAAGTGATGCAAAACCAACAAAAAGCGACCACTATTAGTGTAAAAGTGATCCAGAAAATTCTAAAGGTGGCAGGTTTTGGCTCAGAAGTGATGCGTATATTCAGACAGCGACGAACTTTTGCTCAAAAGTGACTGGAACTTGCCGTAAGCGCTCGAAAAATATGATCTTCATAAAAACAACTTTAAACAACAAAGTTAATCAAGGACGTGGGTCCCATCAGGCGTGCCAAAATGTGATAGGTAAAAAATCAGGTTAATAAGATCAAGCATAGCCATGAAAACCTAACCCTACCATCATCAAAGAATCTAATCCAAATGAAACCAAAAGCATGCAATTCAAGCACAATATCACCTAGATTGTGTGATTCCTTGTTTATGATGTGGATTGCTTCTTCAACAATGAACAATTATGAAGATAAAAGCTGCCATGATGGATGGATGATAATGATAATAAGTTCAATGGATGCTATGAATACTCAAGTGCTCAATATGCTCAGGATGATAATGTAGACGTTATACAAATGTTGGGTAGATGTAATATGGAATGAGAGGGTGTTTATATAGAACTCAACCAAAATCAATCAACAGTGGAGATTCGGTGGCTATGTGAATGGCTAAGATTGAGGGATAGACATAGGTGAATGTGAAGATGACAAGTGAAGAGAAGATAGGGCTTATGTGTGCTTGTGTACATAAAAAGTACTACATGTGAAAGATATTAAATAAAAGTTGTAATACCACTTATCTTTTTAAATGAAAGAGGCACACATGTTGGCTCATAAGATAAATGATAAGATAAATTAATTAAATAAATAATTTTTTTTAATTAATTGGAAAGTGGGCTTGTGAAAGGAATTTTTAATTAAATAAATAGAATTTATTTAATTAAAAATAGATAGAATGAAGATAATTAAATAATTAAAGATTATTTAATTATAGCTTAGAGGAAATAGCTAATGAATTAATTAAATAAATATAAATTTATTTAATTAATAGAAGAAATAGATGGGTTAGGAATATTGCTCAAGTGTGTTAGACAAATGCAAATGATAAATAATGCAATTTTTAATACTAATGATAATGAGTCAATTTTGGGTGTCTACAGAAAGAATTGATTTGAAAGATTGATGAATTGATGGAGATAGATGATAGAAGAAGAAAGTGAGATGAATGAAGAGAAAAATGATCAGAAGAAGGATAGAAAATGAAAGAGGTGTATCATCTTGTGCTTGAATCTGGATATTTCCTTCATACTCTAGATTGCCTACATACTCGTGTCCATGGGATCAAGGCACTTAACGATAGAGATGAGATGTAGTTCTGATTTATGTTTGATGATGATGGTGGGATGAGTGATGAGTGGATTGATGTGATTTGATGAAGTGATGATTAGATTTGTTTTGATTGGCTTAATTTGATGATTTGATTAGATTTGTTTTGATGGGTTTGATGTGATGGATTGTTTGATGATGATTGGTCTTATTGCTTGGATTTTTTGTTAGATATTTGATTTTTTTTTTGAATTTTGGGGAATATTTTGATTTTTTGGATTTTGACACATTTTGATTGTTTTGGATTTTTGACATGTTTTGATTTTTTTGTATTTTTTAAATGTTTTGGGATGTCAATGGATTTACAATTTGTGCAGCCTTTGTGCTTGATACCAATGACAAGGGGGAAAACCAAGTCTAGATGCAAGGAGGTAGGTGGGATGGATAGATAAACAGATAGGTGATAATGGATGGGATGGAAGGCTCATGATAGATGGATGGATAAGAGGATAGGCCCTGGAACAGAAAGATCACGATAAATAGATAGATACAAGGATAAGCTATAGTGGATGGATGTATGCCTCACAATGGAGCTAGGATGTGATCTCCAAAGACTATGTCACATAGGAATAACATGCCCCATTCTAGGTATAGTACTTAGGATTTTCAAGACAAAGCCTATGATGAAGGATGATGATAGGATTGGTTTGAAAGGGATGATGTATGTCTAGAAATACCCAAAACATGTTTCAACATTTTGCCCCCAATCTTTGTCAAGATCAAAAGAGGAAGGGATGAATGGACTCAATATGATAGGTATATGTATGTGGAATGGATAAGGATGGTAGGAAATGGTATGGTAAGATAGGTTGAAAATGATAAGTTGAAAAATGATAGGAGGATGAGACAAGGTGCCCCCAAGTGTAGGTAACATAGAAGATTAACTTACACATGTGCCAGGTTTTCATCATGGTACTTATCGAAGGTGCCTGCTTACCAAGTTTTCACCGTTGGACGAAGGGATTTCTATTTACTTTTTTTTTTTTAAATTTTTGAATAGAATAGGTGGACATGGATGGGAGAGACTCAAGTGTCTAGCTCCATGAAAGGTGATAGTCCCGCTAGATGGATGTCATCCCATGGACCATGTCAAGTGTGCTCATAGATGTTGGTAGGGGATTGCATGAAAGATGGATTAGGTAGATGGTGGATTATGATATGGATTATGGATGGAAGGATAGTGGATTATGATGTGAGTTATGGAGGAGATTCATGCATAGGGGTGGATGAAAGGCTTATACAAAAACATGGACCATAGGAAGGTGATGGGGAAGATATGTAGGATAGTGGTTGAATGATGGAATGATGGAGGTATGTGGGAATGTTGCAGAGTGGAAGGGAATCATGACCAATAGTTGCACACACCATGGTAAACATTGAAGATTTTAATGGGAAGGTGGTGTAGGAAGCAATGGAGATGTTTGCTTAGAAGATGGGTGATTTGAGCATTTTGGCACCCACATAGACTTAGTCTTTTTATGATTTTTGCTTGACTTGTGGGATGGAGGAATTGGATATGTTAGAATGGAATGGATGGAAGAGGATGGTTGGGATTATTGAGAGGAGGATGCCCCATTTAACTTGCTTTCTTTGTGCTTAGGGACCCAAACCTTTTTGGTTTTGACCTTTTCTTGTGAAGGTATGGGCTTAGGTAGCCTTGTAGATGGATTTGACTTTGATTCCTTGCTTTTGTACCCTAAGGCATTAGAACCCTTAGGATCTTTGGCTTTATAGGTAAAGGCATCCAAGTTTTTATTTTTGAATCCCATGGACATGGTGGAAGGAGAGGAAGCTTCATGTTTAGACAATGTGTGCATTTGTTGGTCATGATTGGGATTTTTAGAGGATTTATGGATGGATGGATAAGGTGTTGATAACTGAGAGGGGGGGTGAATCAGTTATCTAAATTATTTCAGCTTTCTAAATTTCCTTATCAATTAGTGCAGCATTAAATTAACTAAGCAAACATAACCATGAAATGGAAATAACATCAATACACATGACACAATGATTTTGACGTGGAAAACCTTGTTAGGGGAAAAACCACGGGGTTATTAACCCAAGATTGTATTCTCTGTTAGAAGAATGAGATAGTACAAAATGGCACTTGCCAATTAGGGCTCACTGTTCGAGCACACTGCTCACAAGAGGCTTACTTCCTACAATAGTTTATACAAGGAAACTAGATACTTGAACTGATGAGAAGCATCCACATATGTTGAGGTTCAGTTCCAGTTAAGCCCAATATACTGATCTGCTGCACTTCATTCTTACTCTCTTAGGTGCTGTTGTCCTGTTACATTCCGGACCTGTCTTACTGCCTTCACACTGTTCTTCTGCTTTTCTTCGCACCACACAAAATTACTACATGCTCACCTTCATATCTAAATCCATCTGGTATATATATATCCACACCAAGGATTTCATCCACTTTCTAGTCGGCATCCGGAATACTCAATATTTTCCCAAACTCTAATTAGTCGACTGAATCTTTGCATACCAAGTAATGCAGATCAAAGAGATGCTTATAGAAGTCATCAATCATGTTGGCCAGTTATGAATGATACCTCAAGAAGCTTGATCACCATCAATATCAAATCCGGATTTAGGTCTGATGCTCTACCAGTTAGTTCTTCCTCTATCTACTCTGCCAAACAGAAACCCAACACTCAAGTGCTCATGTCTCTTCACTCTTCCATCACTGGAGGCTCAATCCTTGGAATCTACCAGTTAATGTACTCTTATTGACTTCCCCAAATCCACACTTTACTGAGATACTTCCTTTGAGATATCTGGACCTGTCTGTCGGACCCTACTACATGCTCTGTTCTTGCTTACCAGACCACAACACTTCTTCAATCTGACTTCTGGTATAGGCACACCATGTTTTGTGGATGGGTGGGATGAACTTTGTTGCCATCAATGACAACACTCATGAAGCCATATAGTGTCTCTTGCCAACATAAGGGGATTGGATAATGGGGATATCAGGTGTTGGAAGTAGTGGAGGTAGATTCGATGGAGGGATGTTAGGAGTTGGAAGTAACAGAGACAAAATGGATGGTGAAAGGTGTATGATCACATGCTTTTGACATTTGTAGGAGGATGGAGGTGGAATGGCGACATATGTCTTCGAAGTATGATGTGATTTATGGTGGAAAGTGGTAGACTTAGGAGGAATGGAAGGATTACCAACATCTTTAGATTGTTTACCTTGGGGTGTGTATCCAAGGCCATATGAGCGTGGACAAGGGAATTTAACATGTATGGACTCTAAAGTTCCTTGTTCAAGAAGGCCTAAGCCTTTACCTTGATAGTTCATGTTTTGGAGTATGCGATTGACAATGGGACTATATGCATGTTGGACACTAGACACGAGTTCATTATGTGATGGAGAAGATGAGGCAATGGAGGACAAAGGTTTTTGTTGTCCTAAGGAAGAACATTCATAGATGAGGGTGGAAAGACCAATAGGATGTGATGGTGGACTTGGAATGGGATTGATGGTGGATGAGGAAGGTTTATTAGGATCTTGATCATGTTCATTAGGATCCAAGGTATTTGTTTGATCTTCTATGCTTTCTTGGGAGACATGTGTCTCATCAAGGGAAATGAATATTTTTAGATTATGGATGGGGCTAGATGGAGGATGGATAGGAGCAATTTGTATATCTTACTCATGGATGGGTATGGGATTATGGATAAGATCAAGGTGCTCAGGGATGGCTTCTTCGTGGATGTCATCTTGATCATAGAAAAGATAGATGTTATGAATGGGGTGAATGGAAAGGATTTGATCTTGAGTAGGACTAGGGATTGATGTTTCCACATGCTTAGGATCATACTCTTGATATAACTCTTTTGGTTTCATGGAAGTGAAAGTGGGAGGCTCTTGGATGAGTTTGATGGGTTCCCGATATTCATCCATAAGAGAGTATGATGAACTTTGACTTGGGCTCATGATAAGAGGCTCTTCAATTAGTTCAATGGCTTGTGGGTCACATGATGGGCTTGGAGGGCTAAGCATGACATTTGAAGGCTCGTTGCTAGGTGCTAAGATAGGTGTTTGACATGTGGATAAGTTGTTCCTAGCTAGTAGCTAATGGATCACATCCTTCATTAGGGTATGTGTGAATGGACAATATAGGGGATGGACGATAATGGTAGATAGTGTGGTAGGCTTAGGATTAGGACTTGTGTAATGGATAATGGGATTAGATGGATTGGACATAGTAGGGTTTGGATTGGGACTAGGATTGGATGGAGGAATGTTAGGGTTGGATGAATTAGGACTTGGATTAGAATTAGTATTACATGAAACTGTTGAGATAGGACTAGTAGACTCATGGATTGGCATTGGAATGGATGGTGATGGAGGATGCTCATAGGGTGCATAACCTAGATTGGTATCTCCCTCGTCAAAGGATATTAAGTCTTGCTGCAAAGGTGAACTTAAGGACACTTGATTTATATACAAGGGGCCACTTGGAGTAGGATTAGGTGACACATAGGTATCTCCCTCGTCAAAAGATATTAGATCTTGCTCCAAAAGTGGTCTTAAAGATGTTTGACTTATGTACAAATGGCTATTTGGGCTTGAATACATGGGTTTGAGAACACCCTTTAGCCTTGGACATGGGTTTGATGCTGTGTTGGCATGTTAGAATTAGGAATTCGATAAGTTGATATGGTATTGACATTATAGGTAGATGGGTTAGGTTGGCATGATGGTGAAGGTGACACAATGTGTTGGGGTTGGGCTTGTTGTGGTATGATTTGTTGTTGTTGTTGTATGATTGGTTGTTGAACATGTTGATGTTGGAATTGTTGGATAGGTTGATGTTGTTGATGTTGTTGTGGTTGAAGGTGTTGATGTTGTGTTAGATGGAGGGATTGCATAGGATAATGGTTGTTGAGATGTAGGTTGATATAGATAATGGTTGATATTAGAATAAGTGGGATAGGTTGGTAAAGAATTGATGTGACATGTGGATGGGTAAGGTTGACATGATGGGATAGGTGGCACATAGGATTGATTTAGCATTGGTTGAGGATGTGCTTGTTGAATTTTACAAGTGGCCAAGAGGTGTTGGATTTGTACTAAGATGTGTTGGATTTGTGCTAAGAGGTGTTGCATATGTGGGGATGGGATTATTTGCAGTTTTTGGATTATGTCATGGACACCTTGAATCATTTGTTGGCTTAAATGTGATTGGCTTGTTTGATCTTGGTGAAGTATGTGAATGAGCTCTTGTGCTAGGTCTTCTAATGTTGGCATGGTTTGATGATGGATGGACTTATGTGACAAAGTTGACTCTTGGATTGATTGGTTTATTTGATTGATTGATTGGATTGGCTTGGTCGATTGATTGGATTGGTTTGATTAGTTGGTTGATTAGATAAAATTATCTCCTAAGAGATAGGCTCATGAACTCAAGGGTAGACAAAGTTGGTTGATGATACTGATATGATCAAATGCTAGATAAGGACCAAAGCCAAAGGATAATGTTGATTGATTGGATCAATGTTGGATAGTTGATTTAGAGTCTCAAAAAAGATGTAGGGCTCAAAAAGTCTAACGATATGATATGGTCAAACTAGATGGGATGGTATAGATGATCAATTTGATGTCCATTGTGACAGTGGTTTTTATTTTTGATAGTTTGTTGGCAGACAAGAAAACAAGATAGCAAATACTCATTCACAAAACATTCCCAAACATTAACAATCTAGGCTGGCTAAGACAATATTTGTTCGGTTCCCACTTCGATTGCTCCAACCGCACTTATTCAAAGTGGATAGCTTAGAAGTTTGGTAGCACTGGCTCCCCCTTACATGGCACTCACTTCTTACGCATACCAAACTTCAAATTCCCAAAGAGAATTTTCTATCCCTACTTTGAACTATGAGAATGTGGGATAGGTTCAGAGGTCCAACCTCCTACGCCAACAAATAGAAGGATTTTGGCTACTAGACAAAGGTTTTTAGTAAGGGCATTCATTTAGGTGGCCATACATGTGGCGATTCACTCTGATTAGGAGGCCTCCCATCCTACACAGGTTACGCTCTATAGGTTTTCACGCACCACAAGGGTACTAAGGGAGACATTTGTTGGTATGACACATCGACACTTGTTGCTTATGACTTTCGTCACAAACACATTTTTTATATAGCGGTTTGAATGAGCTTGGCTTTAGCTTGTTACCGCTTGGGTCATTCCCTCTCACAATGGGAGGCAAGCCCTCTTGAGATAACAACAATTTCTCTTACACCCCAGATCCATTGGATAGGTGGGGGGAGAGGATACTCTTATGGTTAAATTAGGTTACAAACACTCATAACAAGCAAACAAAGTAAAAAGAAAAATAGACACAGAGCATGCAAGGATTCTTTCTAAGCACCAATTCCAAATGTTCCTAATTTAGTGGGAAATATGATATTTTCCTTCGACCGATCGAACCTGTAACAGATATGTCAGTAGTTTTGATCCACCTTTCTTCAAAAAAATGATAATATGCTAATGACAAGAAGAAGAACAAACTTGCAAGCTAAAGAGGATTAGGTCAAAATATGCAATCTATTAAAAATATGAAATAAATAGTCTTATATAGCAAAATGAACTACATAAATAGAAAATTTGGAAAATTCTAAGTAGTTTTAAAAAACATTGTTGAAATCTGATAAGTTTTGCTCTAGATATGCTCGATTGAAGTTTGCAAGGAAGCTAAACTTTAACTATAAAATTACCTACTAAAATGATAAAATTACTTGAAACCATTGACACCACTGCAAAGTTGGGTGAACCAGCTTTCCAATGAGTCCTTTCACGCAAAAATCCAACCTATTTTGACCAAGTTATAGAAAAAAGAAAAATATACCCCCTTATGGCAAGTGGATGAAGACGGGTTGACTAGTTGTTGATTGGTTGACTTTGACTGGTTTGCAAAGTTTTTGGTCACATGTGACTACTGACAAGCCATGGCAGTTGAGTTATAGCAAAACCCCAAAAGGAGTTGTCAACTTAGAGTACATCTTCTAAAATCTAGCATTGAAATTGGAGATCAACTCTCCTTACACCTCTTTTAATTGTGGCAAAGTGATGATGCATAGTGGCTACATCTAGAGGTATCTTGAACCTTGTTTGGAAATATTTCTCTAGTGTATCCCAAGAATTGATGGAATTTTGAGGAAGGCTAACATACTAGCCATATGCTTCTTCTCCTAATGAATAAGGAAACAATCTACATACAACATCTTCATGTTGTCTTCTAGCCCTGAAATAGGCTTCCTTGAAGGTCTTGATGTGATCATCCCCATCCTGATATGGATGATACTTAGGACAAATTTTGTCTAGATTTTTAGGGAGATCATTATATGCATTGAAGTGGAATGGTGACTTAACAATGAAGAAAGACATTGGAACCTGTGCTAGAGTTAGCAAGGGAGCTACTAGTGGATTAAAGACTGCAAGTCTAGGTTGACTGACTAAACATGGTCTAGGTCTACATACAGGCAATTCTTCTAAAGGTCTAGAAGATCTTGACCTTGTGTTAGGTTGATGAGCCAGTGCTGAGAAGTTCAGGGTAAGACCTAGATAGCCAGACAATATATTTGCAAAGATGTGGATAATTCCTTCACAGGAATGGATTTTTATGGACAAATGTCTCAAATGATGAAGTATTTGCAAAGTATTTGTAGAGGATGCAAATTCTTGATTGGAACTTGGACAATCCAGAAGACTGTTTGTAAATATCAGAGTAAATATCCATGAGAATGTGATATTTATGATTAGATTATTTGAATTGTTGAATATTGGTTAGATCTTTGCAGAAATACTCAAGATTTGGAGTATACTGAGAAATTCAAAGTATTTCTTCACAAGAATGAGGGAAAGTATTTATCTGGATGACAAATCCTCAAATCAAATGGATCGGGCCCTCCTTCTAGCACCAAAAATTGTTGATACAATTGTTAGTCATATTAACAGAGATAAAAATTCATACAACAAACCTTTATCCTCTTGAAAGATACAACAAATTTAAGATTAATTTGTGACCCCAAGTCTCCAATAGTTAGTACATAACTTACCTTTTGATAACCACTCAATGGTTTGATGTGAATTTGTTGTTAAACATTTAGGGGTCTTATGCATGAAATTTGATGTAATCTATATCTGGATATGTGAGTATTTGCTCTATTTCACTTGTTCTGCATGAATCTCAATGAATTACGTTAAATCTTACAATCTCTAACAAGGATATGTAGATATTTACCCTAAGTTTGACTAATACTTCTGATCTTTACTCTGATTAAGATTATTCATGATGATTTATGTAAATTTAATTAGTTCTTTTGAATTTACTGAAATTTGAGATAATCTTCACTTAATTTCACTTCTGCACCTTAAATTCTTCTAAATATTGTTCCTACAAGCTGATATTCTCATGATTCTTATCATTATTTTCAAGTATTTGCATGACATTTTCAATCTTACATGTGATTTGCTCAAATATGCATATCATGTTCAATTATCTATGAATGTCTGCATATTTACTATGTTCTGCTTATCATGTGTCAATATTTGCAGTTGATGATGATGATTGATAAAATTTAAAATAAATGAACTAAAATTCTAAAATTGTTTGAAATGAGTGAGTTTCAACCATAGGTCCATATGCACAATTCAATACTTCATGAAAAGAGATGAAAACAAACCATGTTTCGCCAAGATATTCCACAACTACACATAGTTGATGCTAATCTTCAAAGGAACAGGATAACAAAAACATTCACAAATTGAAATGCACCTCAGAGAGAACAACACTCCACAGTGACATGTCCATGTTGCAAGTATGAGCAGTAAATGTTATCATTGATGTCAACACCTAAGGTCAAAATCTAAGGAAGTTATTTGTATGAGTTTGAGCAAGTGTCTGAGAAGAACAATGCAGTATTTTACTCCACATATTCTATAGATTGAATATCATTGTTTATGGTTTTAAAGTTATGTTAAGGGATGTCTGTAGTTGCTATGTTTCAAGTTTGAGCCTCTGGTGTGAAGATTTGAGTGAGTTCTGTTCACTAGAGTAAAAATTGTTTCTCTGAGTATTCAATGGTGACATGGAGAATGTATTATGCTCCACATCTCTCCGCATTTAAGTTTCATACTCCACGGTTCTAAGATTAAGTTTGGAATGATGTTATGTGCCTTCAGTTGAAATGGTTCGTGATTTGGTGCTCCGCAAGTGATCTTTCCTTTATGATAGTAGCTGACAGTAATGTTTAAGTGCCCCTGTTTGAAGAATCTTTTGGATAGAGTGTTTGGGGATTGTGCGGAAGTTCTTGGTGATTGTAATGTGCTTGTGGATGTCTCTAGATTGTGTTCTTGCTTTTTGATTGATCCACAAAGAATAATTTGGATCATGGTTGAAGTGTGTTCCTAAAGGTCTTAGTGTTAACATCAGTTTTGGCCGACCTGATTGTTTTCACTACTTGAAATTATGCTTTGGAGTTTGTTGTATACAACTAAAAATGGCTAAGTCGAATTAAATAAATATTTTAATATTTATTGTAATTCACATTCCTCTATCAAATAAATAAATATCCTAATTTATTTAAATAGTTCACATTCCTCCAATAATTAAATAAAATTAATTTATTTAATTAAGTTCCCTAATTCTTCTAATGTGTCACATAATTAAATAATTCTAAATTATTTAATTAATCCCAAATTCCTCTATTCCAAAGTCCTAATTCCATAAATCCACATCACCTTATCCATGTCACCTTTTCCACCTCACCTTTCCACCTTGCCATGTGCACATGTAATTAAATATTTTAATATTTAATTAGATAATATCCCCTCACCCACATGTCCTATTTATCCTCTAGTCCATTCAGTTAACTCCCCAATCAATTCACTTAATTGATTAGTCTATTCTGTTAATTGATCGATCATCTCAGTTAACTCCTTAATCTATTCTGTTAACTCCCATATCTCAAAATAGAGCATGACACTTGTCCTCTCCCTATGCATGCACATCCTCTCAAATTTCCTCAACTATTGATCTTCTTATTCATTCTACACCGTTGATCTTCTTTCTCACAAATCTATAAGTACAACCCCTATTCCTCCATTTGAAGAATCCAAGCTTTTTGTAAACTTACTTTGTAGGAATCACAACACGCCTTTGGCACAAATCACTCCATAGCTTAAGATCAATTGTCACACCATTATCACCATTATCATTGTATTTTGAAGATCCTCTTCATTGCAAAACCTATTAATAGCCATTCTCCATTGTCATCTTGGAAAAAAGCAAGGAAGTGTACCTTTTGAAGGCTCTATTCATACACAAGATCAATTCAAGATAGGCGACCAATGGAAGTCACATAATAGAAAGGTTTGCAAGGTATTGTGGTCTTTGTGTTTGATCTTATTTGTTTCAATTTCATTGAGATTATTGGATAATTAGTTTTTCATGCTATTGTTCACATTTTTTGATAACATTTCTAGCACCCACCGTGGGGCCACATGCCCCAATTTAACTTCAAAATTGAGTTTTTGTGTGTTAGAATCTGTACATAGGATGTTTCTACACATCCGTCACATTCCATTGCGCATCTACTCACTGTTACTGCGCATTTGTCAAATCTGCACATCTACTCTCTGATACTGTGCATCTGTCAAACTCTGCGCATCCACTCACTATTACGGCACATACATTCTCTGTTACTGCGCATTTGTTTCTATGCATCAACTCACTGTTATGGCACATACATTCTCTATTACTGTGCATCTGTTTCTATGCATTTACTTCATCTTGCTGCACATTTACTCCATCCTACTGTGCATTTACTTCATCCTGCTGCGTATTTACTCCATCCTATTGCACATTTACTCCATCCTATTGTACATTTACTCCATCCTACTGTGCATTCATTCTCTATTACTGCCCATTTGTTTCTGTGCATTCATTCACTGTATCTGTGCATTTATTCTACTAGGGTTTTTGAGCTATTTCTCAAGAAATTTCTAACTCTAACATCATTTTCAAGAATATTCTCAGATCCACCTTGCAGGTTAAGAACTAGTTAGGCATATAGTTTCATGGTTAACTCTCATCTAGATCTAAAGAGAAAAAGAAGTAATTGAGCTTGTTCATACAAATTTCACTTAGATCTAAATAGGAGGGAAGTAATTTGTACTTGTTGCATCACAACTTGAACATAGTCCCAACTAGGAGAATTAAAATTGAACAATTGCTTTCAAAAGCTTTTTCAAAGTTAACAAATCTTGTGTGCCTGATAGAGTAACTCATTTAGTTTTTCTCTTTTTAACTAGGAGGAAAGAACTAGTGTTTTTCATGATTTTGGAATGATGATAGGACTATGCTCTCCCCTTAACTGGGTGACCAAAATGCCAGAATCATCATTTCACATGTGTTACCTTTAGAGAGGCCTACCCTTGGAATTCCTTCCTTCCAAGTGGGATGACCTTAAGTGATAACGGCTAAAGCCAAGTACCTCCAAGTCACTATAAATAAATTGCATTTGTGATGAAAGTTGTAAGCCACGGGTGCTGTTGTATTACACTGACCAATGTTTCCTCCAAAACCCTGTGGATCGTAACCTCTACAGGTTAGGAAGCCTTCAGTTGAAATGGTTCATGATTTAGTGCTCCACAAGTGATCTTTCCTTTATGATAGTAGCTGACAGTAATGTTTAAGTGCTCCAGTTTGAAGAATCTTTTGGATAGAGTATTTGGGGGTTGTGCAGAAGTTCTTGGTGATTGTAATGTGCTTTTGGATGTCATGAAATAGAAAGGTTTGCAAGGTATTGTGCTCTTTGTGTTTGATCTTATTTGTTTTAATTTCATTGAGATTATTAGATAATTAGTTGTTCATGCTATTGTGCACATTTTCTAATTACATTTCTAGCACCCACCGTGGGGCCACTTGCCCCAATTTAACTTCAAAATTGAGTTTTTGTGTGTTAGAATCCATACACAAGATGTTTCTGCACATCCATCACATTTTGTTGTGCATCTACTCACTATTACTGTACATCTATCAAATCTGCACATCTGCTCTCTGATACTGTGTATTTGTCAAAATCTGTGCATCCACTCACTGTTACGGCACATACATTCTCTGTTACTGTGCATCTGTTTCTATGCATCAACTCACTATTATGGTGCATTCATTCTTTGTTACTGCGCATCTGTTTCTACACATTTACTTCATCCTGATGCACATTTACTTCATCATGTTGCACATTTACTCCATCCTGCTGCGCATTTACTCCATCTTACTACACATTTACTCCATCTTGTTGCACATTCGTTCTCTGTTACTGTGCATCTATTTTTGTGCATTCATTCACTGTATCTGTGCATTTATTCTGCTAGGGTTTTTGAGCTATTTCTTGGGAAATTTCTAATGCTAACATCATTTGCAGGAATATTCTCAAATCCACCTTGCAGGTTAAGAGCTGGTTAGGTATATAGTTGCATGGTTAACTCTCATCTAGATCTAAATAGAAAAAGAAGTAATTGAGCTTGTTCATGCAAATTTCACTTAGATCTAAATAGGAGGGAAGTAATTGTACTTGTTACATCACAACTTGAACATAGTCCCAACTAGGAGGATTAAAATTGAACAATTACTTTTAAAATCTTTTTCAAAGTTAACAAATCTTGTGTGCCCGATAGAGTAACTCATTTAGTTTTTCTCTTTTTAACTAGGAGGAAAGAACCAGTGTTTTTTGTGATTTTGGAAAGATGATAGGACTATGCTCTCCCCTTAACTGGGTGACCAAAATGCCAGAATCATCATTTCGCATGTGTTACCTTTGGAGAGGCCTACCCTTGGAATTCCTTCCTTCCAAGTGGGATGAACTTAAGTGATAATGGCTAAAGCCAAGTACCTCCAAGTCATTATAAATAAATTGCATTTATGACAAAAGTTGCAAGCCACAGGTTCTATTGTATTACACTGACCAATGTTTCCCCCAAAACCCTATGGAGCGTAACCTCTGCAGGTTGGGATGCCTTGACTAAAATCCTTTTGTTATAGTAAGCCAAAATCCCCTATTCGGTGACACAGGAGGAAAACATTCTCCAGAGCTGTCCAACATCATACACTCATTTAGTATAGAGAAAGAAAAGTTCAACTCTTCAGAGAAACTATAACTTGGTATGCGTGAGAAGTGAGTGCCGTGGAGGGGAGCCAGTGCTACCAAGTTATTAGCTGTCCACCTTCATACAAGTGGCTGGTGTAAAAATCAAGTTAGAACTCATTGAATACTGTCCTTACCAACCTTAGGATTGTGCTTGCATTAAAATAAAAAAAATCAAACAATCATGAAAATATTCTTTGTGTGTAATGTGTCTTTCTTGCCATAATTGAAGAAATAAATCAAAAAGAGCAACATTCAAAACAAAGAAACAAAAAACATTGAAAAACATGCCTTTACCAAGTCAAAATTAGTTAAAATTAAACAAAACAACACAAATCTGCGCATCTACTTCATCCTGTTGCGCAATTACTTCATCCTGCTGCGCATTTACTCCATCCTACTATGCATTTACTCCATCCTGTTGCGCATTTACTTCATCTTGCTGTGCATCTACTTCATCCTTTTGCACATTTGCTTCACCTGATGTACATCTATTTTCTGCTGCACTTTTACATAGTTCTGCTGTGCATCTACTTTTTCACCATACCTATGCAGACACTTCCTGAAGTTGCACATTCATACTTTGTTCTGGTGCATCCACTTTTCCACCAGATCTGTGCTTTTGTTTCCTGCTGCTGCACATACAGACTTTGTTCCTGTGCATCTATCACAGTGAGTACTTCCATACAGTTTATTAGAAAAACACCTACCTTTTTGAGCACCCATTTCAGTCTTGTATCAATTTCTAAGGTTAAATTAACCATACAATCACTTCTCCCATTCATTTCCGCAGGATACCCTCTTTTCCAACATGCACCCACATCTAAAGGTTGTTTGGTTGTAACTAGATCTCAATCTAAATAAAAGCAAACCTTGGGTTCCCTAAACAATAATGGGCATAATTCTGATGATGAGGAAATTACCCAAGAGGAGCTCCTTAAACAACTTCAAGATCCAAAATTCCTAAATATGATGGATAGGGTTGTTGCCACGGATCCCAAAAAGTACTTCCTTATGCTAGCACAACAAGAAGCAAAGTTACCTTCCAATTTTGACGTAGAAAAATTGAGAGAAACAAGGCAAACAAATGAAATTGAAGCTCCCAAAAATAAGAAAGCTAAGGATGTGACAAATCCATTAGAAGCACTCATGCAACAAATCTGAGCTTTACAACAACAAGTTGGGTATTTCAAACTAGATCTTCCACAAAATGATATTCATATCCATTTGATAAAATCTTGGTCACGACACCTTCCCCCTCTAGACACCAAGATCACGCATCCTTAACCCATCTGAATGATACTATTGACAAGGGAAATACCACCTTATGTTTGGAATCATATACCATTCCATTTACTAGTCCTCCATCACCGTGTTGATAACTAACGGGGGGGTGAATCAGTTATCCAAATTATTTCTTTTTCTGAACTTTCTTATTAATTAATGCAGCATTAATTCATACAAGCAAACATAACCATGAAATGGAGATACACATGACATAATATTTTTGACGTGGAAACCTTGTTAAGGGAGAAAACCACAGGGTGATTAACCCAAAGATTATTCTCTGTTAGAAGAATAAGGAATTACAAAATGGCACTTGCCAATTAGGGCTCACTACCCGAGCACACTGCTCACAAGGAGGCACACTGCCTACGAGAGACACACTGTCTCCAAAAGAGTGTTATACAATACTTGAACTGATTGGTAGCATCCACATATGCTGGAGTTCAGTTCCGGTTGGGCTCAGTACACTGATCTGCTGCACTTCATCTTTCCTCTTCTCTTATGCTACTTTCCTTTCACATACCGGACCTTCCTTACTGCTTCTGCTCTGCTCTACTTTTATTCACATATCACATATCACAACACACCTTCTCACAACTAAACCCATCCTATATATATATCTGCACAAGTGATTTCATTATCTTTCTAGTCGACACCCGGAACAGTCAATCTTTTCACAAACTCTATTCTGTCGGCTGAATCCTTGCACATCAAGGAATATGGATCAAGCATATACTTGTAGAAATCATTAATCATGTCAGCCAAACATAATTCATGTCTTCATAACCTTTACCACCATCAGTAACACATCCGAAAAGTAGTCTGATGTTCTGTCAGTCAGTTCTTCCTCTGTTCACACTGTCACTCAGGAATCCGGTTCTCAGCTATTCATATATTTTTCCTTGTCCATCACCGGAGGCTAAATCCTTGGAATCTATTACTCAAGGTAGTCCTCTTGTCTTTTCCAAATCAGCACTTCACCAAGATACTTCCTCTGAGAGATCCGGACCTATCTGTCGGACCTTGCCACAAGCTCTGTTCTTGTTTACCGGACCTCAACAATCTTCATTCTGACTTCCGCTGGAGACACACCATGTCCTGCGGATGTGTGGGATGAACTTTGTTGCCATCAATGACAACAATCATGAATCCATATAGTGTCTCTTGCCAACAATCTCCCCCTTTGGCATTGATGGCAACACTTAGTGAAAAATGACTAAGTGTTTACACTATGCTCCCCCTTAGCTGATGCTCTGTCTTTATATACATTTTTTGGAGCTCCCCCTTAGTTGGATTCCTCATTTTTCATTGCTCCTCACTCCCCCTTTGACATCAATGGCAAAGGATAGGGTTCGCATACCAAAATTTTCAAAAATTTAACTATACTTAGCCGCATAAGTATATATATACAAGTTGTACTTACATATACTTAAGTATGTTTGCAAAAGTGTTCTTCAACTGTACAACTTCTATCACCCAACTCTACTTCATCCTGTCCAAAATTGAGATATGCCCACTCAACAGGAATGCAAACGCATCTGCCCTTTTTAGATCTGTCAGATCATTAGTCTGGGCTGTAATTTGGGCTTCACTTATGGCCTCATGCATGGCCTCTAACTTAGGGATAACAATCCTTCTAAGTTCACCGATCCGGTTAATTATGTTCTTTCTTTCCTTCTCAAAATTCTTTATTGCATTTGTGATTGCAATAATCTGACATTCTTGATTTATTATGGAGGATGAAAGAGGATCAAAACTTTGAGACAAGCTCAGTAGTTTGTCCTCTTGCTCTTTTATTTTCTTCTCAATCTCCACTGTTACCTTGGACCAGGAGATACAAAACTTGTATATTTCACCGCCATCCTTAAGAGCATTTTCTAAACTCTTTATTCCAATGTTCATGTTTCTCCTATCATTAATGATCAAACCCTGTACCTCAGAGAACCTTTTATCCAAAAACTCCTTCCAGACCTTTTCTTCAACTGATTTTCCTAGAGAATCAAAATCTGTACTAACACTGCTGACTAAGGTTTTGAGATTACCGGAAGTGGAGGCTGTGGGATCTTTCTAAACCGATGGCATAATCTTTTCAAGCACTCCGGAAGCAGCTTCTATCAACTCACAGTCTTCCATATGAGACTTTAGGAGTTTTTCTTTCACTTTTGCATTAGCGAATGAAGCGATCTTCATAGTTTGTACCGGAGAAAGAGAATCAAAATTAAATGGACCTTGTAGAAGCTCTGGTTCATCAATCTCCATTGTTTCTTTGTTCAAGAATTCTTGGATAGTTTGTGTAGTGTCTCTTGCCGGAGACAGATGTTTCTTCTCTTCTGCAATCTTGGAGCTGTCCTTTTGAGTTTTCTCTCCTCCTACATTCTCACCACTAGCAGTTGTGGTCTTATCTGTTGAGGTCTTCTCTCCTTCCGCGACCTTAGCACTGTCATCTGCTTTTTCTTTTACCTCTGCTTCTTTCTCCTGTGATTTTTCTTCTCCTTTAGATCTAGAGACTGTAGGGGAAACCGGAGGAGAAATGTTAGTCTGTTCAGGGCCCACCTCTTCTGTTATTTTCTCAGTAGTTTCTTCTGCAACACTTGTGGTTGAGGGATCAGTACCCAAGTCCTATATAATAGGAAGATTAAATCTTTTGAAGGCTTTCTAGATAATCTCTTTAGTGTCCTTGGCTACCTTGTCAGTCTCACCAAGCATGAGCTGATTCATCCTTGCTTTGCTCCTGAACTCATCCTTGCAATCCTTGAATATCATATTCATTGTTTTGGGATCGATTGAAGGATATAGCTGAATAGCTATCTATTCCTAGATCTCAATGTCTTTTGCTATGGCATTGTTTTTTCTTATTTCTAACTCCTTTTCTAGGCTCTTAGGAATTAGAGATATAATCTCAATGAAAGCCTTATTGTATATGTTTAGATACCTGATTGTAGCTTCCTGCAGGATCTTTTGGTCAGCCTCATTGTAATCATCATAGAATTCGGCCATTGGTTGAAGGTTTCCATCCATAGTGACTAATTTGATTACACTTTTTAGAGACAAGGTGGGCTTTTCAACAAATTCCTCTGCCATTTCTTCCTTGTCTTGGCCTATGGAGGGTTTACCGGGTCCTTTCTTCTTCTACTTCTTTATTTCCTTTACCCCCTCATCTGATTCAGTTTCCTCTTCATCTCTTTGACTTGCATAAGCCCTTGTGGCTTTTGTCTTTGATCTTTTCTCTCTTTTGCTGGATGCCTGGACTTTCGGTTTTGATGTTCTTGAGCTTTTGGTTGTGACAGGTGCAGATCTCTTTGATGATCTAGTCCGAGTGGAGGTTTCTATCGGAGCACTTTTCTTGCTTCCCTTTTCAGCCTCTTTCTTCTCTTCATCAGCTTTTTGTCTCTTTTCCCGGTTGGCATCAAGTGCCTCCTTTGAGATCCTAAGGCCTTGGGCAATATGTTCTACTTCTTTTCTCACCTTCCTTTTCATCTCTGGTTCTTTGAGTTCCACATGAATCTTTACACTCAGCTCCTCAAAGGTTCCAAACCTTTCTGCCTTTGGATCTTTAGGCTGACTTAGCATGTGTTGAACATGCAACTCCACAATCTGTTCATCCACTTCATACCCCATGGGCATGATCCAGACTGTCCTTGGTTCTACTGCCTCCATTAGGCACTGATCAGTCTCTACCATAAAGCAGACTATGTCTTTGTATTTCTCAACAAGGGACTGGGGACTCCTTTCTCTTGTTTGCATCATGTTCTGAAAGTTCTTAAAGTATCCCCATAGAGCTATGTTTTGTGCTTGGTTATCACCAAGTCCATGCAAATAATCTCTGATTTGGATGGCTACTAGCCTATCACTCTCCCATACCCAGCCATTAGATCTGGGAAGCTCCTTCATAAAGTAGAAGAATAAGCACAAAATTAATCCACCATACTTGAATGAATTCTTTTTATCTTTCTTGATTTTTTGCAGATTCTCTAAGAGTTGGTTCAGAAGAAGCTGACAGAGATCATAGTCTGCATCCTTTCTTAACATTTCATAAGCTGTATAGATGGCAGTTCCAGGTACAGAATTTTCTCTGCTAGAATGATAAATCTTATATCCAATGATCATAGAGGCAAACTTGACATCCGGATCAGTGATGTCATCTACTGTCATTGCTCTTTTGTCAAACTTAGATCCGGTAGCCTCACTCATAGTTTGGTTCTTTACAGATTTGAGAACAAGAATCCCACCAGATGAGTGTAATCCGGTAACTGCCCTGATGGCATCCTTAGTGATCTTGAATGGTCCATTCAACCACATGAATTTATCATGTATTCTACTCAGAATGTACCTAACCCATTCATCCTCCATAAAACAGGGGAAATGTATGTATTATGCAAAGTGTTTATTTCGAAGGCCTATGTATTGGGGTTTGAGCTCAAATGAATCATCTAACAGTTGTTTGTGATAGATATCTCTTAGTTTGAATTCCCCAAACTCTTCAACATTTGCATGTATATAAACCCTAATATCTTCGGTGTGCAACATACCATGCGGAACATTGGAAAATGCACCTAGGGGGTCTACCTCCAAGGATTTGTATGGATGTTTCTTAAATGTAGGGTGAGGTCTATCAGAAATCTTTACAATATTCGGAGTACCCATTATCAAGAGATTTGCAGTGAGATATTTGAAAACAGAAAATACCTTTTGAGCCTATCGGTTTCACGGAGTTGGTTGGATTGATCTCTGGAAGTAATGACTTCTACAAGTGATCTTCGATGAACTTGAGGAATTTCATTGCAGAGCTCCGCTTTTCATTTCTTCTTAAGTGTAGAATGAACGAGTGATTAATGAAAAACCCTTATATTGCTCCGCAAGCCCTAATATCAGATTGCAATAAATGCTCGACCTACATTATTCTGGTTTGCCTTGTTTTCCTTGTTCAAGGAGGAAGAAGCTCATCCGGATCATTATGATTCTCTTGTGATCGATGTTAGTGATGAATCATCATATCCACTTGTCCTTCTGATCATCTTATGTATCCGCAAATCAAGCTGTATCAATTTGGATTCATACTGGGCCAATCTTGTGAGAAACCTGTTTTACCGGAAGACTTGCTTAACCGGACCAATTATGAAGGAATTAAACTTTTTAAATTTTCTTGCAGATCTCTCAAATCTTTACCACATATTGTTTGAATATATCCCTTGTGACTTCTTCAATCTGCAACTCTTCTTGTGCCAGTTCCGGCACCAATTGACTGGTTGGGGGAACAAGGTTTTCTTTGTGTCTCCCCCTGAGCCAGAGCTCACTTTTCAGTTTCTGGAAGGAATATCAGCACCAGAGTCTGGTGTGGATCCAACCTCTACACTCTCAGTACTTTTCTTCACCCAAATCTTGCTCATCTCATTTTTAACTTCATCCGTATTCATCTTTTGTTTACCCTTATCTTGATTCTGATTATGATATACTGGACCTCTTTTGTCCTAATTCTTGCTTCTACAGACTTTTGCATTATGATCGGACCTATTATAGATTTGGCAAACAACATTTCTTTGCATATTTGACTGATGTCCTCTTGATTTGCATTAATTAGCCATATGACCTACTCTATTGCATGCAAAGCATCTACCATTGAATGATTTATTCATTTGCATATTTCTGCATTCATGAGACTTGTGGCCATACCTTTTGTAGTTAAAACATTATCCGGAGAAGGATGAATTAGTCTGATTCATTCTCTTTTTGCACTGATTAGCTTTGTGACCAAAGTGATTGCAGCTATGGCAGTATCCATTGAAGGTTGGATATCTTTGAGCATTGGGCTGTCTTACTGGAGGTCTTCTAGGCTTGTTCCTTGGATTTTTTGGTCCAAAATTCTGCTAACTTGATCCAGAGCTTTCTCCTTTCTCATATCCCAACCCACACTTGTCATGTGCCCTCTTTTGACTTCCAAGAAGAACTTCAAGTTGAGCAGAACTTATCTTGAATTTCTCTTTATATTCATTTGCTGATTGAAGATCCCTTTTAAGAGAGACAATTTGATCCTCAAGTTTTTCTTCATTTTCTTTAGCATCTTCAAGATCAGATTCAAGATGTCTAATGATTCTATCCATTTGGTGGCAATCTTCTGATTTCTCCTTGAGAGATTGTCTTAGATTATCTTCAATTTTTCTTTTCTCTTCAATCTCTTGAGTAAACTTTATAATTCTTGATTCCATTTCATGTCTTACCATAATGACTTCTTTTGATAACTTTTCACATAATTTGGTTTTTTTTAGTCATCTCTTCATTTGCATCATTAGCTTCACCTTGTCTTGCCAATTGCTGAAGTAGCTCCTTTCTCTTTTTCATAGAGAGACTTAATTTGTCTTTCAGTTCTCTCATGAAATCATCAGCCTGTTTGAGTCTTTCCTTTAATTCATTGACTTCAGAGTTTGACTGTTCAAGATCATCAAGGGCAGTCTTGAGTTGCTCCCTTAAACCATATGCATCCATTTGAACTCCCAGATCTTCCTCAAGCTGTTAGGCTCTGTTAGGAGGAACTTGGCTCTGATACCAATTGTTGATAACTGAGAGGGGGGGTGAATCAGTTATCCAAATTATTTCTTTTTCTGAACTTTCTTATTAATTAATGCAACATTAATTCATACAAGCAAACATAACCATGAAATGGAGATGCACATGACACAATATTTTTGACGTGGAAACCCTATTAAGGGAGAAAACCACGGGGTGATTAACCCAAAGATTATTCTCTGTTAGAAGAATAAGGAATTACAAAATGGCACTTGCCAATTAGGGCTCACTGCCCGAGCACACTGCTCACAAGGAGGCACACTGCCTACAAGAGACACACTGTCTACAAAAGAGTGTTATACAATACTTGAATTGATTGGTAGCATCCACATATGCTGGAGTTCAGTTTTGGTTGGGCTCAGTACACTGATCTGCTACACTTCATCTTTCCTATTCTTTTATGCTACTTTCCTTTCACATATCGGACCTTCCTTACTGCTTCTGCTCTGCTCTTCTTTTATTCGCATATCACATATCACAACAAACCTTCTCACAACTAAATCCATCCTATATATATCCGCACAAGTGATTTCATTATCTTTCTAGTCGGCACCCAGAACAGTCAATCTTTTCACAAACTCTGTTCTGTCGGCTGAATCCTTGCACATCAAGGAATGTGGATCAAGGATATACTTGTAGAAATCACTAATCATGTCGGCCAAACATAATTCATGTCTTCATAACCTTTACCACCATCAGTAACACATCCAAAAAGTAGTCTGATGTTCTGTCAGTCAGTTCGTCCTCTGTTCACACTGTCACTCAGGAATCTGGTACTCAACTATTCATATCTTTTTCCTTGTCCATCACCGGAGGCTAAATCCTTGGAATCTATTACTCAAGGTAGTCCTCTTGTCTTTCCCAAATCCACACTTCACCAAGATACTTCCTCTGAGAGATCCGGACCTGTCTGTCAGACCTTGCCACAAGCTCTGTTCTTGTTTACCGGACCTCAACAATCTTCATTCTGACTTCCGGTAGAGACACACCATGTCCTGTGGATGTGTGGGATGAATTTTGTTGCCATCAATGACAACAATCATGAATCCATATAGTGTCTCTTGCCAACACACCGTCCCCTAGAATGCATATCCCAAAGCATACTAGTCCTACACCAACACCACCATCAAGTTCCCCAAGCTCTAATCCACCAAACAAAGAATCCTTGAACAATCTTCTCTAAAGATTTTTTCCAAAATTATATAGCAAAAGAAAAGCTAGGGAGAAATCAAAATCCACTCATCCAATGTCATCCCCATCCAGTACAAGAAATCTTAACCTTAATCATAAGCCTACTCCTTCTACCATTATTCTCCATCCATTATACTGCCCATCCACCCATAAACTCATGAAGGATGTGATCAAATGGCTATTAGCAAGGAACCAACCATCTCCATGTCATAAAACACCTACCCAAGAGCCTATCAAAGAGCCTTCAAACACGTCCATTGCTTCAACCCCATCATATAGTTCACAACCCCTTGAGCCTATTGAAGAATCTCCACCAATGAATCCAAGTCAAGATCCTTCATCCCTTTATATTGACAACCCTCAAGAGCAAGTCAAGCCTATCCAAGATCCTTCCACTTCTATTCAAGTAACCCAAGAGGTATGTCAAGAATCTGATCCTAAGCATGTGAAAACATCAAGTCCTAGTCCTAATCAAGATCAAATTACTTTCATTCCACGCATCCATAACGTTTATCTTTTCTATGATCATGATGTTACCTATGAAGAAGATATCCATGACCAACCTGATCCTATACCCATACATGAAAAAGAAATCCAAATCCAACCCATCCATAACCTATATCTTTTCTATGATCAAGATATTACCTATGAAGAAGATATCCATGAACAACTTGATCCTATACCCATCCATGAGCAAGAAACCTCCATTACTCCTTTCCATCTTCCACCTAGTCCTATCCATGATCCAACAACACACTTTCTTGGATGAGACAATTGCCTCCCAAGTGCACATAGATGATCAAACCAATAACTTGGATATTAGTGAGCATAATGATAATCAAGATCCTAACGATCCTCCACCTTCCATTATCGACCATGCTACAAATCCCCCACCATATACTATTGGTCTTACCACCTTCATCCATGAATGTTCCTCCTTAGGAGAGCAACAACCATTATCTACCACTTCACCTTCCCCATCAAATAATGAGCTCACATCTAGTGCCCAAATCACCCATAATCCCATTGTCCACCGCATACTCCAAAATATGAACTATCAAGGTAAAGACTTAGGCCTTCATGAACAAGGTAATTTGGAGCCTATCCATGTCAAAGTCCCTCCATTCTCATATGGCCTTGGATACACACCCCAAGGTGAACAATCTAAAGATGTTGGTCCTTCCTCCGTTCTTCCTAAATCCACCACTTTCCATCGCAAACCCTTTCATATTCCCAAAACTTATTTCGCCATTCCACCTCCATCATCCTACAAATGTCAAAAGCATGTGACCATACACCTTCCACCATCCACTTTACCTCCACTCCTTCGAACTCCTACTATCCCTCCATCCACTTTACTTCCATTTCTCCCAATGCCAAATTCATCCATCTACACATTCCCTCACATTTCGAATCATGACCGACAAATGCACATATTGTCTAAACATGAAGCTTCCACTCATTCCACCAAACCTATGGGATTCATAAATAAACATTGGGATGCATCCTTTCATAAAGTCAAAAATCCTAAGGGTCCTAATACCTTAGGAAATCAATCCAAAGAATCAAAGAAAAATCCATCTTAAAGTTGCATACACGCACACACCTCAAAGCAAAACTGACAAACGTGTGGATCCCCAAGCAACAAGTAATTACCTCATAAGCTGCACAAAAGTTGCATGTACTTGTGTGTACGAACAAGGTGTAAATGTGAGAAGAACAAAAAATCTAAAGTGCAAATGAAGGAAGAGTAGTAAGAAGAGTAGAGTAAAGATGAAATGTGTAAGATCAGTTTTTGTACTTAACCGAAACTGCAACTCTTGCATGGGTAGATGCTATTTATCAGTTCAAAGTCCAAGCCCATACCTTCACAAGTAAAGTCTAAAAGGAAAATGGTTTGGGTACCTTAGTAAAAGGCCATCAAGATAAAGGAGGCATCCACCTCTCAAGAATCCCAACCATCCACTTTCTCCTCTTCCATCCAAAAATCCTATTCCATCCAAAAGTCTCAAATCCATCCATCCCACATGACAAGCAAAAATAAAAAAAATACTAAGTCTATGTGGTCCCTAAATGCCTAAATAACTCATCCACTAAGCAAAAATCTCCATTGCTTCCTACACCACCTTCCCATCATAAGCTTATGTTGGAAATAGGATAGACAACTAAGAGGGGGGGTGAATCAGTTGTCTCAAAACTTTAGAACTTATTACAATTAATTCTTCCTTTTACACTTAGTAAAAATTTAATAACTTAAACATGAAAACAACAATCATAAGTGTAAGAGCAGCAACACAAAAACACACTTGACACCAAGATTTTTGATGTGGAAACCCGGTTAAGGGAAAAACCACTGTGGGGGTTAACCCACAAAAATTAATACCTTGTTAAAAGTATTTTTACAAATGGGAATGCACATGCATTCAGGCTCACTACCTAGAGCTCACTGCTCAAATAAAGGCTCACTACCTACAGAAAGATTACAAGAGAATAATAAAGACTTTGAACTAATAAATAGCATCTACCCATGCAAGAGTTTCAGTTTTGGTTAAGTACAAAAATTGATCTTACACATTTCATCTTTACTCTGCTCTTCTTACTACTCTGCCTTCATTTGCACTTTAGATTTTTTGTTCTTCTCACATTTACACCTTGTTCGCACACATAGACACTAAATCATCCAATTCCATTGGCATATATATTCGCAACATGATCTATAATCATTTTACTAGTCGGCTCCAAGAACATTTAGAACTTTGTTGAGTACTCTACTTTGTCGGCTAGATTTATACATAATATGAGATATGGACCAAAACTTGCACTTGTAGATCATCAATCACGTTAGCTACCATCACTGATCATCACCAATTGCCCAATAAACAACTTCTATACATCTGGAATTAAGATCATTCACAAGGTCGGCCTGTACTTCTACTGCATGTTCTATCAAACTGAAACCCAATACTCAGAAGCTAATATCTTTTGAGTCTTTCATTATCGAAGGACAAAACTTTAGATTTAGAGTGTCTTGACAATGCTTACAACTCCCTTAGATCTATAGCAAACCATGCCTTTCCATCAGAGAGATCCAGACCAAAATACCAGACCCTGTCACCTGCTTTGTTCCTGACTGCCCGGACTTAGACAAATTCTAATTCTGACTTCCGATGTGAACAAATTGTGTTATGCAGATGATTGGGATGATCTTAGTTGCCATCAATGACAACACCTATCATGCCTAGCAGTGTCTCTTGCCAATAATCTCCCCCTTCGACATTGATGGCAACACTTAGTAAAAAATGACTAAGTGTCAAAATTAGCTCCCTCTTTGCTTGTGCTTCATACTGTTGTTCACACTGCTTTTTGGTGCTCCCCCTTAGCTGGATTCCTCATTTTTCATTGATCTTCACTCCCCCTTTAACATCAATGGCAAAGGGTGCAAGCCAAAATTCTCCAAAAATTTGTATATAGGACCACATATGCACAACTAATCATTAAGTTCTATTCACATGAACTTGAGAATATCTGCAAAACTATTTTTCAATTGCACAAGTTCAGAGGTCCAAGTACTCTTCATTCCATCCAAAATAGAGATGTGCCCACTTAACAAAAATGAATATGCTTTTGCCTTTGATAGATCTGATGGATCACTAGTCTGAATTGTAGTCTAAGCTTCAGATAGGGCATTATACATTATCTCTAACTTAGGGGCAATCAGTCCCCGGAGCTCACACATTCTCTTCATAATGTTGCCTTTCTCTTTGACAAGTTTCTTTATTTCCTTAGTCAAGCTAATTACTTGACATTCCTGACTTATGGGAGAAATAGTTAGAGGATCAAAATTATTGGATAGATTTGACAATTTCAGTTCTTGTTTCTTTATCTTCTTCTCAATATCCTCACTTACTTTGGGCTAGGATAGAGAAAATTTATATACATCACTTCCATCAATTAGAGCATTTTGAATATTCTTTATACTAATACCAAGTATTCTTCTATCATTTCCTATCAAGTTCTTTATTTCACAAAATTTCTTATCCAAGAATTCTTTTTGAACTTTTGCCTCCGCAGACTTCTCAAAGGAATCAAAATGAGTATTTATAGAGCTTACAAGATTTTTTAGATGTTTAGAGGGGGAATTAGATGGACTCTTCTAGTAGGTAGGCATTAACTTTTCTAAAATCCCAGATGCAAGCCCCAGTAGCTCATTGTCCTCCATGTGGAACTTCAACATCTTTTCTCTAGCCTTTACTTGGGTGAATGATGCTATTTTCATTAGTTGAATTGGAGAGAGAGCATCTGGACTGGCTAGACCTTGGAGTAGTTCAGGTTCATCAAACTCAATCATCTCTTTTTCAAGAAGACTTTTCACTACATCTGCAATGTCTCTTGCAACAATTTCTGAACCATCCTTTTGTTCATCAGATTTCTCAGTATTTGCTTTATCTTTCTTTTCTCTTTCTTCCTCTTTCTCTACTTTATTTTTCTCTATGTTTTCTATAGAGGGACTCTTTCCTATTTTTTCACCACTTGCTACTTGATCTGGAGGGCTCTGTGAAGTAGTAATAATATCTTCTTTTCCTGATGTATCAGGTGGATTAGGAGTATCTCCTGCATCAACTACTTTATCCAACATTTTTGTATCCTCCTAATTTGCATGTTCTACTTCCGAAATAGAGGCTACACCCAACTCAGATTGCTGCTCAATGATGTTTTGTTCTTCACCATCTGGAACTTCTTATGTGACTATGGGAAAATTGTGCTTTTTCAATGCTTTCAAAAGAATTTCTTGAGTTTCTTCAATGATTTCGCTTATTTCTCCAAGCATGAGTTTGTTCATTCTCTTTTTGCTTCTAAAGTCATCTTTGACTTCCTTGAATATCATATCTATTTGATTAGGTGAAATATGAGGACACAAATTTATTAGCTCATGTTCCCTAATCTCCATGTCCTTGCTCTTGGCATTTTCTTTTCTCAACTCCAAGATATTTGCCAGACTTTGTGGCAACTTAGAAGTTATCTCAATCAGTGTCTTGTTGTAGATGTTGAGATATTTGACAGTTGCTTCCTCTAACACCCTTTTATCCACATCACTGTATTCATCATAGAATTCAATCATGGGTTTTAGATTACCATCTACAGTGACTGACTTTATCACATCCTCCAAGGAAAGTGTGGGCTTCTCAATATATTCCTCATATGCTTTTGTCTTTTGCTTTTTGCTAGCCCTTTTGCTTCCGGATGACTTTTCTTTGGTTACTTTTGTAGCTTTTGATCTGGTGGCCTTTAGTTCCTTGATTTTAATGTCAAAATATGTATCTTATTCTTCTTCTCTTATGCTTTCATAGGTTCGAGATGCTTTTGTTTTCTTCCTTCTCTCCCCTTTTTTGGATGATTTTGCTTCCAGTTTTCAGGGGCAGCAACAGAGCTCCTAGCAGTTCTTGAAGTGGAAGAGGGTTCCATTGGAACACTTGTTTGTTTCTTATCTTGTTTCTCTTTCTCATCTTTTTCAGTTCTTTCTCTAAATTTCCTCACAGCCTCCTTAGTTAGGCCCAGATTTTCAGCCAACTGCTCAACTTCTTTTCTTACTTTCCTATTGGTTTCACGTTCTTTGAGCTTAGTATGCAGTTTTAAACTCAGCTCCTCATATGTCCCAAATCTTTCAACCGTTGTGTCTTTAGGTTTTCTTAGAAGATGCTAAGCATACATGTCCAAAATTCTCTCATCCACCTCATAACCCATTGGCATTATCCATACCATTCTTGGTTCTATAGCTTCCATCAGACATTGATCAGTGTCGACCATGAAGCATATTTCATTTTTGTATTTCTCAACGATTGAATTAGGGATTCTTTCTCTTTAGTGCATCATACTCTGAAAGTTCTTGAAGTAACCCTAGATTGCAATTTTCTGAGTTTTGAAATCACCAATGCTATGAAGATGATCTCTGATCTGAATGGCAACTGGCACATCCTTAGTCCAGTGCACACCTTTTACCCTAGGTACCTCATTCATAAAGTAAAAGAATAGACATAGAACCAATGTACCATACTTGAAAGTGTTTTTCTTATCTTTTTTGATTTTGTTTAAGTTTTCAATCAGTTGATTTTGTAGTAATTCACACAAGTCATAATTAGTATTTTCCTTTAGCATCTTGTATGTAGCGTACATGGCTATTCTGGAAACAGAATTTTCTCTACTCAAGTGGTAAATCTTGTACTCAATCACCATGGAGGTGAATTTGACATCTGGTTCTATAATATCATTAATGGTCATTGCCCTTCTGTCAAACTTGGCACCGGTAGCATCAGTCACTATCTGGTTTTTCACGGCTTTCAGCATGGGTAATCCATCGGTTGAATTTAATCCAGTTATAATTCTGATAGCATCCTTGGTAACCTTGAATGGTTTTAACAACCAAATAAATTCATCATGTATCCGGCTCAAAACATATCTAACCCACTCATCCTCATCAAATGTTGGAAACCCCATGATCTGAATAAAATGTTTATCATGTAGTTCCTTATACTCGGGTTTAAGTTCATGATTTTCATCCCTGAGTTGTTTCGCAAACAAGTCTACATACCTTGAATCTCCAAATTCATCTATGTTTGCATGAATATAAACCCTAATGTCTTCAACATGCAGCACACCATACAGAACACTTGAAAAAGCACCTAACAGGTTGACTTCTATTGATTTGTGAGGATGCTTCTTAAATTTGGGTTGAGGTCTTTCAGTAATGTCAACAACATGAGGAGTAGCCATCTCAACAAATTTTAGATTCAAAGCTTCACAGAGAAGTACCTTTTTCTTCTACGGGGTTAGGGATGATTAATTGCCGGTTGAATTTGCTCTTTGTGCTTCAGTGTCTAGATTTGCAGCTTGAATGTTCTTCTTCTTATTCCTTCAAATGCAAAGTGATTCAAATGTGTGACCAAGTGACCTTTTATCTTTTGCAAAACTTAATTTGGTGTTGTAATAAATGCGTTGCCCTAACTTTATTTGGTTACTCTGTTTTTTATAGTTCTTCATGAATCACTCCGCAAGTTCTCATATCAACATATTTTCTTCTGGAAATCCTTCCAAAGTTTCTGAACCAATTTAAAATATCCTCTTATATTGTGCCAGATTAAGGCACCCACTTACTGATTGGGGGAATTTGATGTTCAATGTAGCTCCCCCTAAGCTAGAGCTTCTAACTTTATTCTAGGAGGAATTGTCAGCGCCGGATTCCGGTGCAGACCCATCACCATTGTTTATTGTATCTTTCTTTACCCAAGTCTTGTTCATTTCACTCCGTATCTCATTCACATCAATTTTTCTTATGCCTATGTCTTGTTTCTGCTCATCTGGTTTTCTGTTTACCAGACCTCTTCTTCCATTGTTCCTACTTTTGCAGAATCTTGCAATATGACCAGATTTATTGCAGTTAAAGCACACAACATTTATTTTCTAATTTTCTCTTGATCTATACTGATTAGCCATGTGTCCAAACCCATTGCAAATAAAACAGTAACCATTGAAAGAATTGCTAATTCCTCTATTATTCATTATCATATTTATGCATTCATTTGATCTATGACCATACCTCTTACACTTGAAGCATTGACCAGAGAAGGATGGATAATTTTGATTTACTTTGCTTCTGCACTAAGTAGCTCTATGACCAAATTTATTGCAATTGAAACAATTTCCATTGAATGATGGATATCTTTGAGCATTAGGTTGTCTTACTGGAGATTTTCTAGTACTATTTCTCCTATTCCTTGGTTGAAAATTTCTTTGTCTAGATCCAGAGCTTTCACCTTTCTCATATCCAAGATCATGCTTGTCATCATTCTTTTTCTGACCTTCAATTAGTGCTTCAAGTTTAGCTAAGCTTGTCTTGAACTTCTCCTTATACTCATTTGCAATTTCTACATCATGTCTGAGAGTGATAATCTGTCTCTCAAGTTCTCTCTCATTGTTTCTACTTTCTTGTAGATTAGATTCTAGGAGACCAGCTATTCCATCCAATCTGTAGCATTCTTCAGTTCTCTCTTTCAGATTTTGATTCATCTCTTCTTCAACTTTCTTCCTATCTTCAATTTCCTTGGTTAGTCTCATCACTCCAGTTTTCATCTCATGTTTTAGAACAATAACTTCTTTAGTTAACTTTTGACATTCCTTTGTCTTCTCTTTCAGGGCCTTGTCTTCATAATTATTTCCAAGTTGAAGAGGTTGCTCCTTTCCTTTTGCATTGGATTTGCTCAATTTTTCTTTTAAGATCTCAATGAAGTCTTTAGCCTTTTTGAGATTATCTTGCAGCTCTTGGAATTTTGCCTTGGACTACTCAAGATCACCTAAGGTGAGATTAAGTTGCCCTTGAAGGTTATATTCATCCATTTTATTGCTTTCCCAGATCTTCCTTAAGCTATTAAACTTTTTCAAAGGAACCTTTCTCTGATACCAATTGTTGGAAATGGGACAAACAACTGACAGGGGGGGTGAATCAGTTGTCTCAAAACTTTAGAACTTATTGCAGTTAATTCTTCCTTTTACAGTTAGTAACAATTCAATAACTTAAACATGAAAACAACAATCATAAGTGTAAGAGAAGCAACACAAAAACACACTTGATGCCAATATTTTTGATGTGGAAACCCATTTAAAGGAAAAACCATGGTGGGGGTTAACCCACAAAAATTAATACCCTGTTAAAAGTATTTTTACAAATGGGAATGCAAATGCATTCGGGCTCACTGCCCAGAGCTCATTGCTCAAATGGAGGCTCACTACCTATAGAAAGATTACAAGAGAATAATAAAGACTTTGAACTGATAAATAGCTTCTACCCATGCAAGAGTTTCAGTTTTGGTTAAGTACAAAAACTGATCTTACACATTTCATCTTTACTTTGCTCTTCTTACTACTCTGCCTTCATTCACACTTTAGATTTTCTGTTCTTCTCACATTTACACCTTGTTCGCAAACACAGACACTAAATCATCCAATTCCATCAGCTATATATATTCACAACATGATCTATAATTATTTTACCAGTCGGCTTCAAGAACATTTAGAACTTTGTTGAGTACTATGCTCTGTAGGCTAGATCTATACATAATATGAGATGCAGACCAAAACTTGCACTCGTAGATCATCAATCATGTTGGCTACCATCACTGATCATCACCAATTGCCCAATAAACAACTTCTATACATCCAGAATTAAGATCATTCACAAGGTCAGCCTGTACTTCTACTGCCTATTCTATCAAACTGAAACTCGATACTCAGAAACTAATATCTTTTGAGTCCTTCATTATCAGAGGATAAAACTCTGGATTTAGATTGTCTTGACAATGCTTACAAATAGCTTAGATCTATAGCAAACCATTCCTTTCCATCGGAGAGATCCGGACCAAAATACCAGACCTTGTCACCTGCTCTATTCTTGACTGCTCGGACTTAGACAAATTCTAATTCTGACTTTCGGTGTGAACAAATTGTGTTATCCAGATGATTGGGATGATCTTAGTTGCCATCAATGACAACACCTACCATGCCTAGCAGTGTCTCTTGCCAACAACTTCAATGTTTATCACAGTATGTGCAACCGTTGGTCATGGTTCCCTTCCATCCCTCTACACTTCCACATACCACCATCTCCCCTTCCTTCCACTATTATCCTACATATCTTTGCCATCCTATTCCTATGGTCCATGATTTTGCATAAGCCTTCCCTCCATCCTTGCATAAGTCTTACATAATCCGCATCATAATCAACTATGACACCTTCCATAATCCACTATCGACCTTCTCCATCTCACTTTCATACAATTTCATACCAACATCTGTGAGCATAACAACACTTGACTTGGTCCATGTGATTACATCCATCTCGAGTGGGACTACCACCTTTTAGGAAACTAGATGCTCGAGTCCTTCTTATCCATATCCATCTTCTCCCATCCAAATGTTTCAAAAAAAAAGAAAAAAAAAGCAAAGAGAAATCCCTTCATCCAATGGTGAAAACCTGGTAAACAAGCGCCTTGGATAAGTACCATGATGAAAACTTGGCAAACAAGCATCATGTGTAGGTTGATCTTCTATGTTATTTACCCTTGGGAGCACATTGTCATTTACCCTCCTATCATTTGTATCCTACATATACCTATCGTATAGAGTCTATCCATCCTCCATTCCTCTTTTGATCTTGATAAAGATATGGGGGCAAAATGTTGAAACATGCTTTAGAAAAACTCTTGATATACCTTGTCTTTTCCAATGCAATCCAATCCTCTCATCCTCCTTCGTCGTAAGCTTTGTCATTTCAAATCGTGAGTTATTACTATGCAACATAGACCTTGGAGATCACATCCTTGATTCCTCCTACCATCATCCTATTGTATCCATTTTGCAAATCCACCTAACGATAACCTATCATGGCTTGATACTCTATCGCCTTTGTCACCTTACTACCTAAGGTTTATCCACTAAACTATCTATAGTTTCAGCCTATCATAGAGTCTATAGTCAGTATCTTATCATCCTGAACTATGTTGCCTCTGAGCTATCACATAGGCAAGGCCATAATTGATGGGCCCCCAAGGCTACCCATCCCTTCCATACCTTATCACCCATTCTTTTGTCCATCCGGATCTGCACCATTTCCCATCACCTAGGTCCTAGGTCCACAAAAGTCCACACCCCGAGCTACATTGTCTCTACGTCATCACGTAGGCAAGGCCATTTATCAATGAGCCCCTGAGACACAGGTTAGTCCCTTACGGCCCGTTTCTTCATGTCCATTGTCAGTTCATCCACAATAAATCAATCCTTTACTTGACTGGGGGAAACTCCTCAACCTAGTTGGAGAATTAGATTCTGGAATGTCACACACCTCAGAGGATAACACAAAGGATCGCGATACTATTAGTAGACATCAAGCAGTGCAGCAAAACAAGCTTTTAAACATCATCTTGGAAAGAAGACATTTAAACTACACCAGACAAATCCCACCCTGCCTACAACATCAAACATGACTCTATCAAGTTATTGTAAGAAAACATATATCTATGGCAAGAAGGTTTAATGGTTGTTTTAAGTCTTATTATCTTGATTCTTTTTATTATGTCCTTTTATGCTACTCAAGGATGTCAAAAACTAGAGGAGCTATGATGGGGGCATAATCATTTTCTTTGTCTGTTGTTTGTGGGTTTATCTTTAGTAATGTTAAAGCCTTGTCTAAAGACATGATCAACATAATGATCATTGAGGACATAAGAGGTCTAAACATGAAACAAGGCAATCCTTGTCTGTTGACATGCAAGGCATACTCAGGTCATCTAGATTCAATTTTGACTAGATGCTTGTATTAACTTGCTATATCACAATCCATGTAAGAGATACTCAGGTCATCATGGTTTAATTATACCTAGATGCTTGTATTTTCTTACAACATAATAAAATCTCAATGATGAAACAAAGTACTTCAAATGCTTGCATATATGAAGATGACAATCCACATCCATACATATCAAATTGCATTTCATTCCATAATAAACCTTTTCCAAGTGTCTTAAGATCCAAGTCCTTTCTGATAGTTTATCCAATTGTATCTTCCAGTTATCCATGTAATCCATTCATCCTTGTCCAATCAATCCAAGCAATGATCCAAATGCAAGTCCATCCTTAATCCATACCAATCGAGTAAAGTCAATCTTGTCAAATTATCCAATCGCAATGAGTGGTCTTAATCCTAATCTTGTCATAAACCGACTCAATCAATCATAATTATTAGTGGGATATATCTTTCCCATGTCTTTGTGTTGATCTAGGGATATATCATTCCCCGCAATGATAGCACTATCATCAATCATTATCGATTAATCATTGGTTTATAGCTTGACAGGGGCAATACCTTGTTTGTTCTTGTATCATTTATGCATACTTGCTTTCTTGCTTGTGTGTGTTATCATTTTATCTTGCACCACGTGTCATTTGGCTCTTTCATTCCATCCCTCATCTTACATCCTCCATTTTCTTCACCCTAACCTAATTGTTCAACCTGTCTCATCGTGAGATTGCCCATCTCACGCCCTCAGAATTTTCTTCCCATCCAATCTCCCAAGGGGGCATCCTACTGTCGTTAAACCTGTACCAGGGGCAAACTGGGGCATGTATCATAACCAAAAAATTCTTATTCTTTGAAACAACGTGATAAAACACATTGCATCAAATAGGGGCAAAATGTATACACCTAAAAATGGCTAAGTTGAATTAAATAAATATTTTAATATTTATTGTAATTCCCATTCCTCAATCAAATAAATAAATATCCTAATTTATTTAAATGGTTCACATTCCTCCAATAATTAAATAAAATCAATTTATTTAATTAAGTTCCCTAATTCTTCTAATGTCTCACATAATTAAATAATTCTAAATTATTTAATTAATCCCAAATTCCTCTATTCCAAAGTCCTAATTCCATAAATCCACATCACCTTATCCATGTCACCTTTTCCACCTCACCATGTGTACATGTAATTAAATATTTTAATATTTAATTAGCTAATATCCCCTCACACACATGTCCTATTTATCCTCTAGTCCATTTAACTCCCCAATCAATTCACTTAACTGATTAGTCTATTCTGTTAACTAATCAATCATCTCAGTTAACTCCTCAATCTATTCTGTTAACTCTCATATCTCAAAATAGAGCAAGACACTTGTCCTCTCCCTATTCGTGCACATCCTCTCAAAATTCCTCAACCATTGATCTTCTTATTCATTCTACATTGTTGATCTTCTTTCTCACAAATCTATAAGTGCAACCCCTATTCCCCTATTTGAAGAATCCAAGCTTTTTGTAAACTTACTCTGTAGGAATCACAATGCACCTTTGGCACAAATCACTCCATAGCCTGAGATCAATTGTCACACCATTATCACCATTATCATTGTATTGTGAAGATCCTCTTCATTGCAAAACCTATCAACAACCATTCTCCATTGTCATCTTGGAAAAAAGCAAGTGTACCTTATGAGGGCTCTATTCATACATGGGATCAATTCAAGATATGTGACCAATGGAAGTCATGGAATAGAAAGGTTTGCAAGGTATTGTGCTCTTTGTGTTTGATCTTATTTGTTTCAATTTCATTGAGATTGTTGGATAATTAGTTGTTCATGCTATTGTTCACATTTTCTGATAACATTTGTAATAGCATGTTGTTGTGTGGGAGATTACATTTGAGTCCAAGCTAAGGCGTGGTGTGGTCCACATTCATTCTTTTCCTTCACAAATTTGTTTAGGTCTAGACCTATTCTAATCTATGTATGTATGCTGACCTTGGAGATTGTTCCAATGGGTGATGATTATAATGCCAACCTTGATGTACATTCCAAGGTTGATGAATTGTATAAATACATTTAATAAATTCATAAATAAGGCATGATGTTGCGATGATGGGAAGATAACACTATTTGTGTGAAGAAGACAGAAAGGAAGAAGAATCAGTGCCCTTCAATGGAACTGAACCTTGGCATGATGTAGATGCTACTATCTTAGTTCACAAACTTCTGGCAGTGAGCCTCTCCTTTTGGTAGTGAGCCTCTTCTTTTGGTAGTGAGCCCCTTCTTTTGCAGTGAGCATTTTGGGTAGTGAGCCTTGTTGTAAATTTTGATATATCATTTATATGTGAGCTAATCCTCACCGTGGTTTCTCCTTCATTGGGTTTTCCACGTAACAATTTGGGGTCTCATGTGTTGAATGTATGAATGTGCTTAAGTTTCTGATTTTATGCTTTCATGGTTAAATCATAATAACAGTGATTACGTGATTGATGTGTTGATGCTTATGAGAAGTTAAGTTTTAGTTACAACTGATTTATCCCCCCCCGCTCTTAGTTGTCTTGTGCATTTTAATAGTCCAGATATCATCCACAAAAGATTACTCAATATTTAAGATTAATTTATAACCTGGATCTCTACTTCATTTAGTATTCAAAATGTATGCATATTTACAATTGGTCTCAAGTACCTTAGCCCTTTCTGCTACATGCTCTTGAGCTTTCAACTGCTCTTGTAAGGATACCCACCTGCTAGTCCTACTATCCAATTCTTCATTATATGCATCAATCTTGGACCTCATGATCACAACTTGATTAATAGTGTCCTTTAAAAAATGCTGAATAGGATCCCCCATAGCAGAGCTAAAGTTGTCTTTGAATGCCTTTACTGCAAAATCTTCATCTTGATTTTCTATTTTCCCTTCAACTTTTCTCTTCAAAATCTCCAAAATGGTAAACTCATCAGACAAAAGATCATGTGTCTTTACACCAATATCAGCTACCTTTCAATTACATCTCTTCAATATGCTGATCTCAAACCTTATGTCTTTGAACCATGTGTCCATCTGAGGCAGTGTTTGAGGTGTCAGGATCTTCTTTGTCATGAGGGTGCTAATGTCAGCTTTCCTCATACTCTTCAATGTAGTTAGATCTTGACCACTCCTTTTTCAATTTATCATCCCTGTTCTTCATGTTACTCAACATGTCCCAATTGGACAATGAAGTCTTAACTACTTCCTCCCCATCTTGTAGGAATTGTTCAAACTATTTATTCATTATGCTAGCTTGATTCTTCTATATATCTAGCCCAATTATTTCTTGTTGTGATACAATTTCCAAGGATGTAGAGGTTGTGATAGGAACACTTGTTGGTGCTACCAATCGTTTGATAAAAGCCTACATTGCGCAATTTGCTCTTTATACTCCTAGTTTTTAGCTTTGGCCTTATTTATTCTAGCAATTAATGCATCTATACTCTCCTTGGCCTCCTGACCCTCTTGTTTAGTAGTAGTGTGTCCCAGGTCCACAGTGGTTATCTAAAACTCACCAGCACTTATTTCTCCCTTTGCCTTATCCACAATAGGAACACCTATTTGAGCAGTTCTCTTTCCTGAGACTGGGTCTCTCTTTATTGCAGATGTGGCTCTTGCCCTGCACTTGGGTTTTGCAACCTCAAGAAAAAATAATGAAGAAATGTTAAAATTTGATGAATCAACTGTCAGAGGTGGATTTACCTCATGTACAAGCCAATGTGGCGCACCAGATACTGGCCCTTCCTAGCCTATCTGCTCAATGTGAGCATATTGTGCATCTGCATTTTGATCTTTAGGAATGTCTAGATTGGCATCCTACTATTGTTCTCCGTTAGTGGGAACCTCTTTATTTACTTGCTACTGATCATGATGCTGTGTAGCATTATTAGATGTCATGTCTTCATCTTTTGATATTTCCTTTTCTAGTTCTTGCTGATCAGGAACATGCATTTGAACATCCTCATCTTGTTTCTTAGTGTCAGCATGCACATCCTGATGTATATTTGTAGTTTGTTCTTGAAAGGAAGCTAGGTGTGCAGAAATCACTTCCTACACTAATCTAATGAGGAGAGATGTGTGCAAATTACTTTTAACCTTTACAATTATAGTGTTATTAACCCACAACAAAGATATTACAACAATACACAACACAAGAATGTAAGATAGAAGAGAGAGAGACAAGATATAACATGGGGAAAACCCTTACGGGTGAAAAATCCCACACTCCAAAACATAGCGCAAATGTATTATCTAAAAATGAAGTTAACAACATAGTTATAGAGGCAATGCTCTTATAGGAGTCTTCAACACTAATATTTGTAGATATTCTGATAGCATAACAGTACCTGTCAATCACATAATACATCTCCTCTCCAAGCACCTTTTTAAATAGAAGTTACAAGGCAAAAATGGACCTTTCTTGGAATGGGTATCCAACTTGGCCTCATGGTCCAAAACCTATGCCTAGGGACACTTATCCAACACTGCAGCATGGTCATGACACTTGTCACATCACCTCATCCCAATATGGGTGCCTAATCCCAAGATAGGCAATGACAGATGCTCTTACACATCTTACGACTGTCATAGAATTTGTCATACTGACAGTACTTACAGTTGTAAGAGAATCTCTCATACACTAACAAAAAATACCATATTCCTCTTACAACATGTCATAATCCACCTTGGACACCCAAAGATACCTTCCTCAAAGATGCTCTTCGACACTTGTCTTCACCTGTCATAGTATCTTCTATTTCCAACTCTTATGCGTCATAGATTCTGTCATAGGAATTTGTCATAACCATTTCGGTCAAGATTCACTTACACACTAGTCAAAGTGCTGACACATGGAAAAATACCTCTACCACTAAGTGGGATGCCTATCTCCTCATGTGAGGACAAAATTACATGTGGTCACCTTCCACGTAGGATGACACATCACTGTGCCAACTCCCACAAGATGATGAAACAAGACTTGCATCCAAAATACATTAATAGGCAATAAATAAATAAATACAATTAATTAATATGAGGAATTGTCAAGGTTGAGACACCTTAATTCCCAACATTCTCCCACTTGTCAAACACCTTGTAAGAGCCAATAGAAATAACAGGATTTAACTGCTATAGGCCGAGAGGCCTATAGACTCCGAACACCATCTGAACTCCGAACACCATCTGAACTTCTATGTGCCCAGTGGTTTTGTCAGTGCATCTGCAACATTCTTCAAAGTGTCTACCTTGTCCAAATTCACCTTCCAATCCTCTACCATGTCTCGCACGAAGTGAAAGTGTACATCAATATGCTTTGTTCTGGCATGGAAAGTTGGATTCTTTGCTAGGCAAATCACACTCTAATTATCACAACAAATCGTAATCTGTCCTACATCAACACCAATATCTGAACACAATCTCTTAAGCCAAATGTCTTCCTTGCAAGAATGAGTTTTTGCCATATACTTAGCTTCTATCATGGACAAAGCGACCATAGGTTGCCGCTTACTCATCCAACTAATTGCACCACCGTACATAGTAAACACATAAGCACTGGTGGATCTCCTGCTGTCAATGTCACCCACCCAATCAAAATCCACGAATCCACAAATCCACGAATACAAACAGAATGTGGAGCTCCTGTAGGATTACCATGATAGCATATGGAATACTTGAAAGTACCCCTCAAATATATGAACACTCACTTTACTGCATCCCAATGTACCCATCCAAGATTAGCCATAAATCGACTAAGGACTCCCACTGCTTGGGCAATGTCTAGTCTTGTGCAGACCATGGCATACATCAAACTACCAACAACACTAGCATAAGGTACTCTACTCATGTCCTCCTCCTCAGAAGGAGATTTTGGACAGTCATTAACACATAAATTTGTCCCCAATGAAATAGGAACACACAATGGTCTATAGTTTGCCATGCTAAACCTATCCAACACGGTCTTCACATACTTACTTTGGCTTAACCAAATTTTTCTGTTAGCTCTATCTCTTTTGATTTCCATTCCCAGAATGTACCTGGATGCCCCTAGATTTTTCATCTCAAACTATGCTGACAACTGAGACTTCAAATCAGAAATCATATTCTTACCATTCCCAATTAACAACATATCATCAACATACAATGCAATAATGAGAATACGATCATTGTCAAATTTATAATACACACAATGATCTAATTTTGATCTCAGAAATCTAATCGACAACACAAAGGCATCAAATTTCATATACCACATCCTAGGGGACTGCTTCAAACCATACAAAGACTTCTTCAGTTTGCAAACCAAATTTTCTTTACCTTTCTCTATGTAATGCTCTGGCTGTGACATGTAAATCTCTTCCCCCAAATCACCATGAAGGAAAGTTGTTTTCACATCCATTTGCTCCACCTCTAAGTTGTAAGTTGCTGCAAGAGATAACAAGAACCAAATAGATGTCATCTTTGCAATGTGAGGGAAAATTTCACCATAATCAATTCCCTCCACTTGTGAGTACCCCTTCGCAACCACTATGGCCTTGTACTTTTCAACACTGCCATCTACACCGAATTTTTTCTTGAACACCCATTTGCATCCAATAGGTTTCCATCCTGTAGGCAAAGGCACTAAGTCCCAAGTTTTAATCTTCTCCAAGCAAATCATCTCATCTTCCATGGCCTCCTTCCAGGAACCTGCATCTTTCATGCCCATAGCCTCTATCACAGTTCTAGGCTCATCAATGTTAGTAAGCAAGGCAAAAGCACAACTAGAATCAAGCAATGAATAACCAAACCTATCAGGTTGCTTCGTTGTTTGTGTAGACCTCCTCAAAGACTAAGGTTGAGGTTCTACTTCTTCTGAGCTTTTAGAGCTGCTAGAGCTCTCCTTATCATCAGGTCTCACAGGGTCTGATGGTTTAGTCTTCTCAGGGGTAGAAGGAAACTAAACCACATCCTCTTTCTTTTTTGTTTCTTCTAGCTGTAGAACAACGGAGGAAGGTGTTAGCTCTCTAAAAATAACACTTCTGCTATACAAAACTTTTTCAGCCACAGGATCCCAAAGCTTGTATCCTTTCACACCAACACCATAGCCAATGAAGATATACCTAACAACCTTGTTTTCCAATTTTGACATTTTCTCCCTAGGTACATGTGCATATGCCTCACAACCAAAAACATGAAGATGTCTAACTGAAGGCTTCTCACCAGACCACACCTCCATAGGTGTCTTACCAACAAGAGCTAATGTAGGAGACCTATTTACCAGGTAGCAAGCAGTGGTTATAGCTTCAACCCAAAACTTTTATTTGAGGCTTGCTCCACTAAGCATACTCCTAGCCCTCTCCATTAGTGTCCCGTTCATCCTCTCTATAACTCCATTTTTTTAAGTGGTGTATGGAGTTGTCTTATGTCTCTCAATCCCTTACTGTTTACAAAACTTATCAAACTTTGCTAAACAAAACTCACCACCATTATCAATCCTCAAACACTTAATCTTTTTACTAGTCTGATTCTCAACAAAAGTTTTAAACTCTTTGAACTTACTAAAGACTTCAGACTTGCTTATGAGAAAATAAATTCATGTCCTTCTACTATAATCATCTATGAAAGATACAAAATATATAGATTTGGAAATCAAAGGAACACTAACAGGACCAAACACATCAAAATGAATGAGGTCCAACACACCAGAAGACTTGTGAGAACTAGAGTAAAACTAAACATGGTTTTTCTTTCCATATATACAATGTTGGTAAAAGTCAAACTCGAGATTACAATCATTTAACCCCTCCACGAGGTTTTTATTTTTCAGGGTTCTAATACCCTTCTCACCAATGTGTCCAAATCTCATATGCCATAACATTATCTTTTCAGTTGGAAGCTTAACTTCCAAAGCATGAGCACCCTTGGGTACCCAAAATGCACTACCATTAGAATTTGTTACAACCGACTTTTTCACTGCCGGTTCCAATGGTGGGGATGAAGTGACTGCAGCTCTTTTCTTTGAGTTAGAAGAAATATTGCACTGTGAAGTGCATGCCTCCATCTGAAATAGAGTACCTCTCCAAGTACCCTTTGCAAGCACCATAGATCCTCTAGTTATCTCACATTTGTCCTTCGAAAAGACAACCTGCACACCTACATCATTCAACTTACTTACAGAAAATAGGTTTTGTGCCAAGCTTGGGATGTGCATAACCCCAGTGATCCCCTTCACTCATCCATAAGGGAATCAGATTGAGACTCTTCCACAATCAACAATCTTTAGATGAGAATTGTCACCTAGGTACACTCTTCCACCATCAAACTCTTCATACTTCATGAACCAGCTTCGATGCAAGGTCATGTGGAATGATGCACCAGAATCAATCAACCACACATCATCAGATGTATGGGTGGGAAGGGTTGTGATGAAGGCATCACCATCATCTTGTGACTTGTCAGAATATGATTCTGGGACATTCTTCTTTTTCTTTTTCTTTTCCTCTTTGCATTCCTTTCGAAAATGCCTGGTTTTTTCACAGTTCCAACAGAGAGCCTTGGACTTTCCAAGAGATTTGGATCTCCCATGGGATTTGGATCTACCCTTCTCAGCTTTTTTGTCCTTCCTTTTCCCTTTTTCTTTGGGTCTTCCATGAACCGTGTTGGCGTTTCAATTCACACCTCTGGTATGCGATTTGGAAACAGACAGCTATGCACAGATAAACTGCTCTCCTATTGGAAGGGGGAGTTCCCTTTCTTGCTGATGTTCGCTAAAAAGATAACTTGAATGAAACTTCACCTATCTTCTTTTTGATTCTCAGCTGCAGAGCACAAGGTTATAAAACTCTAAACGCTGCAGAAGAGGTTTTTCTTTTTTAATAAAACTTCTACTACAACTAGCATAGACTAATGACGCTTTCAACCTTCTGAGTAAATTCAGAGCAAAGGAAGTTGAAAGTGAAGAGGGAATGATTGTTAACACAAAAACTCAAGTAGTTTTCCTCCAGATTTACACCACAAGACTAAGAGTACTTTAATGATGAAAGCTGAAAATGAAAGCCACAGAAGCTACACATCTGATGACGAAAAGTTGATGAATCGATATAGAATATTAGAGCAAAGTAGGCATGAGATTTCTATTCAATATCAGAAAGTTTAATACAACTCCAGGACAGCAAGACTGCAGCAAAAGGTAGGCATACAGTAAGCGATCAAACACCAGAGAACACTGAACACAAATGAACAGACACTTGGAATAACAATGTTTGCAGGCTAGAATAGGCACATCAAATTTGCTATCACAACTACCATTACAAACAATGGGCAAGGATGCCCTTATTTATACTAAAATCAAAGGAGTAGGGTACCCTAAAATCTCCTTGATTAACCCTAACTTGCCAACTCGGAAGCTTTATTACTATTCTAAGACAAAGATACAATAAACAAATGCTTTAAAGCAATCTGCTTTAAAGCAAAAAGATTCCAACTATCACAAGGTGCTTTCTTTCTAAATATAGAATGGATGAGCTTAGGATGAAAGCACATGCTTTAAAACAAAAAGCATATGTTTTAAAGCTGCTTTCTTTTGAAATGCATCCTCATCAACATTCTTGCTTTTTGGTGACATCATCCGTTGATATTCTTTTGCTGATTTCTTCTAAAAAAAGATGATTCTGAGCGAAAAAAGCTGGCACATGGGTTTTGTAGGCAATTCTGTTTTGAAGCAACCCAGATCGTCAGATTTTGAAAAAGCAGGAAAAAAAGTAGTTTCCCCAAAAAAAAGCACAACTCCCAATCTTCAAGAGGATGATAATCTGGATAGACCCATCTCGACGAAAACTGAAAAAGCTCTGGTCGGATTTCTGAAAAATGATCTCCTTGAAACAAGGACCCTGAAAAAGCAAGCCTCTCTTCTTCCTCAACCCGAATCTATGAAGAAAATTGAAAAAGCACCTAGTTTGGGTCTTCGAATCTTCGTTGAAAGAAAAATAAAATCTTTCCTCTAGATGCAACCTGCAAAAGAAAATGAAATAAAGAAAACAAAAGCTTGTCTTCATAAATCTTTGGTCGAAAAAGCAGCTTTACTTGTGTGAGAAGAAAACTTCATCCTCATCCAAGAAGAAAGCATCTTTTAAAGCATAAATCCAAGTGGATGTCTTTGAATAGGAAGAATCCCTATTTTGTAGGAGCCTATGGCTTCATGTGCAAGATGACAAAAAATATCTTCTTTGATGATGTCATCGAATGCGCGAGTTGGAAGAAGTGTTAACAAAATTTTCTTCAATTTCGACACTTCAACACTCGCTTTGACTCAAATATGGCCTGTCTCTGACTTTGACAAGGTGGAAAAATGTCATCATGAACTGAAAAAGCTAACTGATCCTGACATTTTGAAGATTGATCAACTAAGATTCCATCCCCTGCCTCTGTTCGATGATCTGACATCGTTTGACCAAGTTTGACCTCCCCGAAACTGCCAACGGGCGAAGATTGGTAACAAGGCATGTCAGAAAACACTGAAAACACAAAAATATTCTAACACTGCTCAAGATGGGTGCCCCAAGCCTCCTGGGGCGCCCAGTTTCCCAACACTTAGCCATTTTTTTAGTTTTTTCAACTTTTTCAATTTCTTGGTTTGCGTGCACATTTCGGAGGCACAGGACCCCTGTTTGGTTGTTGATTTCTATCAACTAGGATGAAAATGAGTCTGATGATCTGGCAAATATGCAAGCCTGATGAAAACTAAGCTGATTGTACCTTCTATTTGGCTCGAAAAATGTGCCAAACTGATCAACACTGAACCAGAGCGGGCTGACGGAAGGAGATTTGTGTTTTTTGAGAAAAACATGAAAAATAAACTAACACTGGTGAGGATGGGCGCCCCAAGCCTCTAGGGGCGCCTGGTTTCTCAACACTTAGAAAAATTTTCAAAAATTTTCAATTTTGTACCTTTTCTCGATTTCTGTGTCGATAGCTCATGTTTGATCTTCGATTTCGGTCATTCTGATGACTGTCGAGGCGGGACGGAGGGTGATCTAAGTAGTCTGAACATATCTATGATGAAATCCTAGCTTTGGCTGACTTTTGACCAAGTTTGACCAACCGGAAAGGAGCTGACGGAAGCATTTTTGACGTTTCTCGAAAAATGTGAAAAAAAAACTAACACAGGAGAGGATGGGCAGCCCAAGCCTCTAGGGGTGCCCAGTTTTACCAGACTTAGCCATTTTTGTGATTTTCCAACTTTTCCATTCACCTTGGATCCATCTTGCATCGTTTTGCATGCATCGTCGAGTCGACGGCCGTTTGTCAGTTTTGCGTCGTCAAAACAGCGTTGGAAACTCATCGAAGAGATTTGGCAGGTGAAGTTTTCTGTGTTGATGACTTTCGAGCTCATGCTTCACCTTGTGAAAAAGCAAAAATGACCTAGTAGAGAAAACTTGGTCGTTTGAAGATTCCGTCTGAACCGTGCCGATCGTGAAGGAAAATCGACCAATGAGAATCGAGTGCGACACCTGATTTGGAGATTCTATTTTTAGAAAGTTTTGCCAACATCCATATCTTAAGAAACCCAGAAAACCTAATTCGACGTCTATTTTTAGAAATTTTGCTTTTTTAACTTTTTGACGAAAAAATTTCTAGACTTGTTTCAAAATGCCTTGATGAAGCAAAAAAATTTGGTTGGGTACAACAATTGGCTCTGTCTGGGGACCATGGCGGATACTTACGGCATAGGAGAACCAAGAATCTCTGGACTTTTGCAAGTTGGACCAGTGCCTTATCCATTGGGCAATAGAGTCAGGTTACATTCCTAATCACCTAGAACAAGACATTTCTCCTACATCACCTAAAACCGGACTTCCTAAAATCACCTAGGGAGTTGGAACTTCAGAACACACAAGGAACACAATTGTCACATTACAGAAAGGGGAAAAACATTACGACATAACCATCACATCACAGAAAGGGGAAACACATCACGAGAACAAAAAGTGTTTCACGCGCTCTTTCTCCTGAACGAGGATGAGAAGAGTTTAGAACTGTCACATGAAACCGTCAATCGACTCAGAAAAGTAAGAACCATCTCTCTTTAGCTGTGAAGATTGCCTTGGTAGCACAAAACTTTTCTTTCTCTGCAACATCCTCTCAAAGAGCCATGATTTAGGAGGGTATTCATGTTTAGGCCATGAGAAGTTCCTGAGAAACTGATTGATATGCCAGTGATCAAGTGGAGCATCTTCTTCCAATGCAAGCAACCTCTGCAATAGGTGGAGATACATAACTTCTTTTTGAAGATATACAGGAAAGTCTTGTGGCCAAAGTACATCTGTTGGAATGGTCATCACCACATATTGAATATGAGTTTCATTTATATCTTGTATACACGCAACTTTGTATTCAGTCAATGCATCATCTTCTGAAAAAGGTGCAAGCTGCTCATACACGACTCTCATCACTGATTCTTGGCTTATAGGATCCACAACCGTCGTTGCCCATTTTTCAAGTGCTGCAGGGACTTCTTCATTGGTTGTGTTTTCATCCATCCACTCTCCAAAATCTGATGAATCATCAAGATCTAAATGCTTAAACTCTGGAACATCTTCACCTGATAGCTCACTTTCCCATTCATTACCTAGAATCTCATCACCCTCTGTAGAGTACTCTTCTTCAATGCAGATATCCATCATCACTTCTTCTTCAGCATTCATGTATCTTTCTTGCTCTGTAAAAGGAGTAGAATCAAAGACAACTTCATCTGAATCATATGTTTCCTCTTCTTCTTGATCAATCTCACACACGGCGTATCTCACAAGACATTTGTCAATAATCTCTGATTTTTCAATATCATCCTCTTTAGTGACCAAAACTGAATATTCCATGAACTCTTCACCATCAACCTCTTCATTTGTTGCATTCCACACTGGTTGCATAGTATCAGTAAAGTCTTTTTCCTGTGCAGGTTCATAAATGGATTCAACATCGTCTTCTTCACTAGTATGTATGAAAGATTCTCGAGATGCAGGTGAAGATGGGCTATATTGTAAAGGAAAGTCTCCAGTATCTTCCATTGAATAATCACTTTCCTACTGATGTTGAAAACAATTTAGATCTGATAAGGGAACTTCTATATGATCTCCCGTTCTAAAAAATTCTTCCAGGAAGAAATCATCTTCAAAAAGAAGGTCATGCTCTTGTTCTGCTTGTAGAACTTTTTGAGTCTCTCCCTTGGATATATTTGACATAGGTTCTTCAAACCAGCCTTCAAAAGATGAGAAAAACAGATTTGATTCATCATTATTTTGCTTTTGAGAAGATTGTTGTTCTTCTTCTTCCTGAAAGAAAGTTTGTAAGTTGTATATTTCTTCGGATTCTTCTTCTGATTCGTCAACCACTTGGACAACCTCATGATTTTGTTCAGTTATTTCAGATAGCTTAACATATGTACTAGGACCCATTTCTTGATATAGCACAAGTTCAGGGATAACCTTCAAAAGTTTAGCATCATTTTCTTCATTAGTGTGTATGAAAGCTTCTTGAGACAAAGATGAAGACGGGATGAACTGTAAAAGAAAATTTACAGTATCCTCTACTGAAGAATCACTCTCTAAGTGATGTAGAAAGGTATCAAGATCCAATGATGAATCTTCTATATGATCTCCATTTTTGAGAAATTCCTCTAATGATGAATCATCTTCAAAATGAAGAAGATCATGTTCTTTCTCTAATTGCAACATTCCTTTTGTCTCTTCTCCTTTGAATGTATCTGACACAGGTTCTTCAAACAAACTTTCAAAAGATGAGAAGAACAAATCAGATTCTTCATTTCTCTCTGTAACATATTTGATCTCTTCCTTGTAATTTTGCTCTTGAGAAGATTGTTGCACTTCTTCTTCAAAGAAAGTTTGCAAATTGCACATTTCTTCGGATACTTCCTTTGATTCGTCAACCACATAGACAACCTCTTGATTCTTTTTAGTTATATCAGACAACATGACATATGTACCAGAATCTATTTCTTGATATAGCACTTGTGCTTGAGGATCTTGAGATTTCACTACTGCGAACCATGACCTGGTTTCTGGTTCCAATTTGAAATTACCTTTCTTTAAAGGAATGGTCGTAGATGACCAATCCAATTGTATTTCTCCTCCAAGATCTTTGCAGAAACTTCTACTTAGCAGCATCCCATAGCTGGCTGGAATGCCAGCTACCAAGATAGTCATCATTATTTTCTTCTCTGGGCAAGCCGCTAATCGTACTTGAGCATCCTTCAATTGTCCAACCAATGGCACTGATTTAGACTCAAGCAAATAACACTTGTCATGTGTTTTGGTGCACGAGAGTCCCAAAGCGTTCATTACCTGTAAAGGCATGACATTGTCTGAGGCTCCTAAATCAATGATACAATTGCTCAATTTATAACCTCCTATATACAGAGAAATATAGAAGGGCTTTGGCTTCTCTCCTGCCGGAACAGAAGATTCTAGCAATGTGGGCTGCATGACAGTATCTTTCTTGACATACTTGACAATTCTATCTAGCTGATCTGGATGGTCTTGAAGATACTCTAGCTGAGAAATCTGCATCTTTGCCTTCATCATGGAATCTACTATATCAAAATTTGTTGAAGATGAATTTTGAGTAGTTTGAACACTTTCACGTGATGGCTGAGCATTGAAAGTGGAAGCCACTTCCTTTTCCTTTTCTTTTGGTCTTTGTCTATCCTCTCCTTCCTTCTGTGCCTTAAAATGTTGAGTACGTGTAAACACAGGAGTTGAAAGATTTTCATGATTCACTGCAAGAGAATATTGATGAAAATCGTCTTGTTCTTCCTTCATTATAACGGGTTCATTCTGGAAGTATCCCATGGTAGAGTCGCCATCGAAGTTGTTCATCTGTGGTAAGACAACATTCGCACTTGGGGAAGGAACAATGTTTGAAATAGGTGCAGCATCAGCATATCCCATGATTTGATTCATCCTTAAATTTTCAGGACACGTGGCTCCAGTATGTGCATCAGTCTCATGAAAGGAACAAAACACTACATTTTGAGCAGCATCAACTGCTTGCCTTGGTGGTGGTGTTGGCAACTTGGGCCTATAGTTATTGAAAGGCTGAAAATTGTTCCTCTTAGGCTGATATGGTTGCTGAGGCTGATACTGTTGCTGTGGTTGGTATTGTTGTTGCGATGACTGATACGGTTGTTGTGCGGGTTGCTCCTGAGTAGGCAACTGTCTCTTCATGATAGTCACTTCATTTGCTACCTTATGTAGTAGTGGATCTACAGAACTCTGAACTAGAGGCCTGATTGAATCTTTTTTCATCTTGCCAGAGGTAATCATGTCGTCCTCTAACTTGATGGCATCTTCTTGTGCATTGGATAATTCTGTTTCATTAGCCAATCTCAAAAAGAAGGCTATCTCAGAAGGAAGAGCATTAATGAAACTGCTCAACAGAATTTGTGGAGATGGATTAAGAGTATGAGAAAGACGTGTAACTAGGCGATTAAACCTTGCCACAAACTCCCTCATTGATTCATTGTTTTCCATCTTTGAATTTGAGAGTTGGGCTAACAATCTGTGGCCATCTTCGGCAGGCTTGAACCTTGCCAAGAATTTCTCGCTCATAGTTGCCCAACTTGTAATGATTCCTGGTTCTAGATGATTGAACCAATCGACAGCATTTCCTGCGAGAGTCTCAAAAAAGAGACGCATGGGGACATCTTCATGTGATACATGCAAAACATCGCAAGCTGTTGTGAATGCAGAGATGTGTTCATCAGGAAGTTGAGTTCCATCGCCATGGAACCGAGGAAAGTGCTTCCTTGATATGATCTTCTTGGAATTTTTGGTTTACTTGTTTGGCTTGAGGCCATGAGAAATTTGTGTTGATTATATTATTTGAAAGGGTGGCACTCTAGAGTTGAGTGTGTCCACTCTCCTACCCCTCTTTGACTCAATTTAGTTGAGATTGTGTTGTGTAAAATAGCCATGGGTGTAATTATGTTTTGGGATGTTGTATTGCTTTGTTGTGGAGTGAATTTTGGAATACCCTAGGTGTGTGGATGATCTCCCTAGCTGGGGGGTGACCCTCTTGCGGGTCTACGGTAAGGAGGAGAGCAAGTTGAATGGTGTTTTCTCCCCTTGTGTGATATGCAGGTTCTTGGAGCTTATTGTGAAGCTTGGAGAAGATTATTTGAAATTGGAAAATATTTTATTTTCCTTAAGTCTTAAGGAGAGCTTGGACATTTAATAGCTTCATCCTTGTTGATTCCCAAGAGGAGAGATTTCTCCTTCTATTGTTGTAATTTTGGTATTTTTGAGTTAAGAGGAAATCCTCTCCATTGTAGTTATAGTTTTATTTCTAGTATTTGTTACATTTTGTTGCCATTTATGAAATGATTATGAAAAGAAATTTGTTTTTTTAAAAGGATATTAGAATTGTCTATTTCCTTATAATCCTACTTGAAAAGTTGTGAATTAGTTGTTGTTATAAATAAGTTTGTTAAATTTTATTCCATTGTAAACTAGTGAAAACATTAAATTTATAAATTATATGAAGTTGTAAATTTTGCCATTTGGAAAGGAAATGAAATTGTTTTATTCTTATATTTGCTTTTGTGGTGAATAAATGCACGTAAAATTAGTTCCTTTCCCTTTTAAAATGATATGCTTACGAATTTAAATCAAAATTTTTGACTTGAAATCAAAATTTAATTGAGATAAAATTTCACTTGGTTATCCTTGTGTAATACTCCATATTTATATTTTCATTTATAATTGAGTTGCATTTGAACATAAATTTATATGAGAACTCATTATAAATTTAAACTCAATATTCTGTCCTATAAATTAATTGATAGAAAATTATTTAATAAATTTGTATAAATATATATATATATATATATATATATATATATATATATATATATTCTGTGCTTTTACAATCAAGAGATTTATTAATGAGACTGTGGTTAATATTGATTTGAGTAATGGTGTGATATATATATATATATATATTGTTAAAAATGAAATTTTAAATGGGAAATAGAAATGAATTATATTCGCAGTTTTTTTATACTGAACACAAAAAACAAAACATAGGCAAAAGAAATTTATGACAATAATGGTGGGGGTTTGAACCCCCATCGAATATATGACCACGGGTGTGGGGAGGGGGCGGAGCCCCCACCCACACCCCACTGAGTGGGATGTGGGTGGGGGCTCTGCCCCTTCCCCACACCCCCCATATACTTCAAGCCCCGCGGGCTATCCTCACACCCACACCCCCACCTTACTTCAAACCGCGGACCCCGTAACACCCACACCCCCCCCCCCCGGTATGTTCCAAATCCCCCACGGATTCCACCTCTGCCACCGTCTGTGTCCACCACACGACCTCCCGACCACCGCTCCCTGCGGTAACCTCACCACCGTGCCCTATATAACCCACGGCCTACCTTCCACCGCAGCCAGTATCCCCACACCCCCCGCCAACAACACTCCTCCTTGTGGCCTCTGCCCTAAGCATCGCCGCCACTGCCACCCATTGGATCCCTGCTACAGCCATTCAAAACAAGGAAAAATATATTAGGGCTTCCCAAGAGGTTTAAAAAAAAGAGATGTATAAAAATATAACAATATACATTGTTATATAGAGAAAAATGTGTAATAAAATAATAAAATAAATGATTTATATATATATATATATATATATATATATATAAATTGTTTATTAAATAACTTCATTAAAATTATATATATTATGTATTGATAATTTCATAAAAAGAGTAGATAAAATAGGGATTATATTTTGACAATGATATAAGTAATTATATTAATTCAAACTGTATGGGAATTTCATTTTCAGAGTTTAATAATTATCACAAACATTATACCAAGAAAATGAAAAGAAAAATATGTTCTTATATTTATACAAAAGAAAATTAGAAATATAAATTCAAATAAGCATATATATATATATATATATGCTTATTTGCATTTATATGCGTATCTTTATAAATGTAGACAAGCCATCATATGCATTTCATATGTGGCCACTGTGAACCCGAACTGATGCAGAGTGGCACAACGGAAGCAACTAGGCTCACTCTTCTCTGCCCACTCACCCACTTCACCACTTCATCCAACCAAGGTCACACCAATGGGCAAATTAAGGATTTGTTATCTAGGCTGTTATCCAATCCTCAAGACTCCTTCCACACCTTAAGACAGGTCTACAAACACCTTCCCCACAGTTGGTTTGATCCCCAACTTTTCACAACTCTCCAACCCTTACTTGGCCTAGTGAAGCTACTAGCCCTCCTAATCTGGTTTTCACTACACAACTTGACAAACCCTTAAGGGTCAGGCAAATAAATGGTGGATTCAAATACCCTTTTGGGAACTCCAACAGACCTCCAAGCCTCCAGTTCCAACTCTACTCCAGCAACTCAACACACCCACTAGGTCTCTAGGCCTAATTGATCAGGTTAGGTCTAGGTTACAAAGCAAGTGGTCTAAATTGGGGTCATAAACCTAGGACAAGAACTTGGATCACTTCCACAACATCCAAACATCTCAAAAACCACCATCCATTCATCCACCCTATCAGATTTTGTCAATTACATCACCAAATTGCACAATTTTGGTCAAATACATAGGAATATTTGACCTAGGGCATCACTCCAAAAGTTGAGGACTGTCCTTCCCAACAAAATGCTTTTGGAATCATAAAATATACATCCCTAGCCTGCATCTCACCAAGTGGCATGAAGTTTCATCTGTTAGAATGCATTCTAGGGCTAAATTTGTATGACAGACCCTAGGAATGAGGGTTTCAGACTAGTTTGAATTCAAAATTCAATATCTTCCTACTGAGATCACTTCAAACTTCAAAATTGATGCATTAGAATCCTAATTCAAACTAGTTTCAGAAAAACCACATCGATCCAGTTGGTCAATCTATACAGGTCATACACCAACAGGAATTCTTGGGGAAAAACAATCACTTTTATTGATTTTTGTGCCCAAATCTCTGTACAGAATCTTCTTCTTCACTGGAGTAAGAGAACAACAATATGAACCGATCTAAGTTGGTAAGCAACTTCCAAGAACAATTTCAACTATCAAAAATGAGTTGCAACCGGCCAAATGTGTCATGACACCATTGACAACTATTGCATTTTCATTATCACAAAGATCCTGATTGGTTCAACTTGTCCAATGGAACCCACACAACCACCATACTCTCTAAAACATGCCAAAACACTAAAACTACCAAATAGACTCAAAAAACCATCTTTAGACCTACTAGGCCTAAGTGACACAACTAGGGTCCAAATGGACTAAGAATGATTTGAGGTTTATATGGTTACCCCAAACCTCTTGACCATACAAAATGGACCTTACAACCATGGCTAGAAAGCCTTATTACAAAACAAACTAAACAAGAACCTCAACTTATCAAAATGCTCTTAGGTGCCCTGCACCATACACCCCCTGTCAAACAGAACTCAAGTCTCTTGAGTTGGGAATGTTGTCAAATGTAAATCCTGCCTTCTCAATGGCTTCTCTGCTTATCCAAGTGGCATCTTCCTAAGGCTTATTGAGCCACTTCACCAAATACTCATAATAGGTGTGCCTCCTAGTCTGTTTAGCAATCCATTGATCCAAAATACATTCAATCTGATCAGAGATGAAGGAATCAAGTGCTGAAGTGTCTGATCAATTTGTTCCTCTACAACAGCTGTTTGAGGATTGGATCCCTTATAGGGATAGAGGTCTGATACATTGAAGATTGGTGATAAAGCAATACCATCCGGTAGCCTAACTTTGTAGGCATTTTCTCCACATTTCCTTAGCACTTCACAAGGCCCAATCTTCTTCATAATCAACTTCGTGTATTTACCTATAGAGAGTCTCTCCCTTTTAAGATGTACAATGACCAAATCCCCTTACTTGAACTGAAGATCCCTTCTCTTTTTGTCAGCAGTCTGTTTGTACTTTTTAGAGGTAGATTGTAATTTCTCCTTTACTTGCTCATGGATATCTCTCATCACTTGGACAAAATCTTCAGCCAATGCACTGCTCTTCTCCATTCCTCTAACCTCTCTAAGTTCCAAAATACCCCTTGGGTGAGTGCCATAAACTATTTGAAAAGGTGACATGCTGGTACTCCTGTTCACAGTGTCATTGTAGGAGTATTCTGCCTGAGCCAAAACTGAATCCTAACTAGTACCTTGCTCCTTAGTTAGGCATCTTAGAAGGTTACCAAGTGACCTGTTAATCACCTCTGTCTGACCATCAAACTAAGGATGATAGGCTGATGATAATGACAAATTTGCACCTAGTCTTTTCCAAAGTGTCCTCCAGAAGTGTCCTATAAACTTGGGGTCTCTATCAGAGATTATTGACAAAGGCAAACCATGTAATCTGACTATTTCTTTGAAGAAAAGACCAGCAATATCTGAGGCATCATGTGTGGTTTTATATGGGATGAAATGAGCCATTTTAGAGAACCTATCAACAACCACAAAGATGCTATCATGTCCATTCTTGGTCCTAGGCAAACCAAGTACAAAATCCATGCTTATGGAATCCCAAGGCTTTGAAGGGATAGGTAGTGGATTGTATAGACCTGCATTTGATGTATGCCCCTTGGCTCTTTGGCAAATTTGACAAGTTTCTACAAACTTTCTTACATCAGTTGGTAACTTTGGCCAATGGTAGTATCTTCTAACCAAGTCTAGGGTATTATCAATACCAAAGTGGCCTGCCATGCTGCCACAATGCTTCTCCTTAATGATGTTCTCTCTAACAGACCCTCTTGGGATACACAACAAACTGCCCTTGAAAAGAAATCCATCTTGTATCAGAAAATCATAAAAATTAGTATTATACCTATCTGTCATGGCTTTGCAAGCTTGGTAAGGTTCCTTGAAGTCTTCATCTTCTTCATACTGATCTTTAATGGCATGTATACCTGTACTCTCCAACTGAATGGTTTGAACAACAAGATCCCTCTGGCTTAAGGCATTGGCTACCTTATTGGCCACTCCCTTCCTGTGCTTAATTGAGAAAGTATATGCTTGGATGTACTCCATCCACTTGATATGCATGTGGTTTAACTTCTCTTGCTTGTTCAAGAAGCTCAAAGCATGGTTATCAGTAAAAACAATAAACTCCTTGGGTAATAAATAGTGTCTCCACTTCCTCAATGATTGGACCATTTCATATAATTCTAGATCATGGGTAGAATAGTTATGTTTTGCTTCATTTAACTTCTCACTAAAGAAGGCTATAGGCCTCCCATTTTGACTTAGGACTCCCCCAACAACCCTCTTACTTGCATCACACTCAACAACAAAGACCTTATCAAAATCAGGCAGTACAAGTACCGGTTGTTCTGATATTTTCTTCTTTAACAGTTCAAAGGCTTGATTGGCCTCATTTGTCCACACAAATACACATTTCTTGCCCCCTTTTAGTGTCAACAAGTGGAGCACAAATAGCACTAAACCCTCTAATGAACTTCCTATAAAAACTGCATAAACCATGGAAACTTCTTACCTCAAAGGTTGTAGTAGGTGTGGGCCAATTAAGAATGGCTTCCACCTTGCTTGGATCCATCTTGAGGTTGCCCTTAGAGATGACAAACCCCAAGAATGTCAATTCTTCTTGTAGGAAGACACATTTGTCAAGGTTAATTCTCAACTTCTCCTCTTGAAGCCTCCTAAGCACTTGATGGATATGTCTGATGTGATCTTCCTTGCTATCACTAAAAACCAATATATCATCCAAATATAGAACAATGAACTTATTAAGGAAAGGTTTTAGCACCTCATTCATCAATCTCATGAAGGTGCTTGGTGCATTTGATAAGCCAAAAGGCATCACAACCCATTCAAATAGCCCTTCATTGGTTTTGAAGGCAGTTTTCCACTCATCCCCCTCCCTTATCCTAATTTGGTGATAACCACTTTTCAGATCCATCTTGGTAAAATATTTAGCCCTACCCAAGCAATCCATTAAATCTTCTATCCTAGGCATTCGAAATCTATACCTGATAGTAATCTTTGATGGCCTTGGAATCAGTGCATAATCTCCATGTGCCTTCCTTCTTTGGTGCAAGTACTACGGGTACTGCACATGGGCTAATACTTCTCCTTATAAGCCCTATATCCAACAAGTCTTGGATTTGTCTTACCACTTCTGCATTTTGCTCTGGGGTCAGCTTGTAGGCTGCTTGGTTTGGTAGGGTGGATCTAGGGATGAGATCAATGCAATGACTAATCTCCCTCTTTGGTGGAAGGGCATCCTTACTTTCATCTGCTATCACATCATGGAACTTCTCCAATAGTTCCTCCACTTCTTTTGGTCCAATCCTCCTAAGTGGCTGTTGTACTTTGATCTTCTTAGGATTTGCATCCTTGGGCTTGATGACCACTACAAAACACGGCACCTTCTCGTCCTTGAGGTTAGCCAAAAACTCCTTTTCACCTACCAACATAACTGAACTAGGAATGATCTTTTCCTTGCAGTCATCAATCAAAGGGGTCATTGTGAAATTTTCACCATTTTTAGACAAATAAATCACATTTTTCTTACCATCATGTTAGGCACTTGTATCATGTTGCCAAGGCCTTCCAAGAAGAAGGTGGCATGCATCCATATCTACTATCTCACAAAGGATCCTATCACAATATTCACCTATCTTAAATTCAACCCAACATTGTTCTTTCACCACAATTTTTTGGTCCTTGGTTAACCAAAAGACCTTATAGGGGTTAGGATGAGGTATCCTTTGCAATCCTAATTTATTCACCATGTCATTAGAAGCTAAATTCTCAGAAGAACCTGAATCAACAATTACCTTGCAAACTTTCCCTTTCACCTTGCAAGTGGTTCTAAACAGATTGTTTCTTTGGGGTGGCTCCTTGGTGGCAGGCATGATGAGAGACTGGTTGAATATGATGCATTCTCCACTCTTTGGTGCTACAGGCTTGGAAGAGGCAGTTTGATAGGAGGTGGTGCTTTGACAGTCATCCTCTTGAAGGAGCTGCACCCTCCTATCTTTTTGGTTTGCAAAATTATTCCCCATCTTCTCCGGGCATCTAAAGGATTGATGTCCTATTTGATTGCAGGAAAAGCACCTTCCTGTGAACACATTGGAACCCCTGCCTCCACTTCTTCCTCTACCATTACCTCTCCCTCTAAACTGGCCCTTATTAGCACTGTCTCTATCAGCCTCCACTTGACTGCCTTCTTGTGATCTGCCATCTTGGGGTCTAGAAAAGTTGTCCCTGTTCTGAAACCTGCCTCTGCCTCTGAAATTCATATTACCTCTACCCCTACTGTTTGAATCACCTTTCCTTCTTTGTTTGTCCTCAATCCTCAATGCCATTTGAAAACATTTATGCACTGTCTCAGGGTTAAAGAGAATTAGTTCGTCTTGAATGGAGAACTTAAGACCATTTAGATACCTTGCAAGCTTTTGCTTTTCATTCTCAGGCATTTTGGCTTTCAAGGTCATCTTGTGAAACTCCTCGGTGTAGGTGCTCACATCCATGTCCTTCTGTCTTAAGTTTTGCAACTTTTTGTGCAAGTTGACTTCATAATCTTCAGGAACAAATTGTTTCTTTATCTCAAGCACCATCTTCCTCCATGTAGTGATAGGGTTCCTATCATCCTGTATCCTCTCATTTTGAATGAAGTTCCACCAACTCAAGGCTGGCCCTTTCATTCTAGATTTTGCAATCCTCACCTTCTGATTTTCTGCCACTTCCTCACACTCAAAATAGTTCTCCATTGCCTCTATCCAATCAAGGCACTCCTCTAGGTTCATCTTGCCAGGAAACATAGGTAAATCCACCTTACTATCCTTCCCACTCAACTTTCCAAGTGCATCTAGGAATTGTTTTTCTGACATGCCTCCTTGTGGCTCTTCCATGGGCACTCCTTTTTCTTCATCTTGATCCTCTTCATCTGAATCTAAGATGACCTCTGGTTTCTTCTTCTTATCCTTATCCTTCTTCAACTTCTCTATCTCAGCCTCCATCCTTTTGTTCTTGGCTGCTTGTTCTCTGACTATCTTTGGCAATTCGGCATTAGTCACCCTTTGAGGAACTTCCTCCTCTTCTTCTCTATCTCCCATCTCTTTGATGGCTCTGATACCACCTGATGCAGAGTGGCACAACGGAAGCAACTAGGCTCACTCTTCTCTGCCCACTCACCCACTTCACCACTTCATCCAACCAAGGTCACACCCATGGGCAAATTAAGGATTTGTTATCTAGGCTGTTATCCAATCCTCAAGACTCCTTCCACACCTTAAGACAGGTCTACAAACACCTTTCCCACAGTTGGTTTGATCCCCAACTTTTCACAACTCTCCAACCCTTACTTGGCCTAGTGAGGCTACTAGCCCTCCTAATCCGGTTTTCACTACACAACTTGACAAACCCTTAAGGGTCAGGCAAATAAATGGTGGATTCAAATACCCTTTTGGGAACTCCAACAGACCTCCAAGCCTCCAGTTCCAACTCTACTCCAGCAACTCAACACACCCACTAGGTCTCTAGGCCTAATTGATCAGGTTAGGTCTAGGTTACAAAGCAAGTGGTCTAAATTGGGGTCATAAACTTGGGACAGGAACTTGGATCACTTCCACAACATCCAAACATCTCAAAAACCACCATCCATTCATCCACCCTATCAGATTTTGTCAATTACATCACCAAATTGCATAATTTTGGTCAAATACATAGGGATATTTGACCTAGGGCATCACTCCAAAAGTCGAGGACTGTCCTTCCCAACAAAATGCTTTTGGAATCATAAAATATACATCCCTAGCCTACATCTCACCGAGTGGCATGAAGTTTCATTAGTTAGAATGCATTCTAGGGCTAAATTTGTATGACAGACCCTAGGAATGAGGGTTTCAAACCAGTTTGATTTCAAAATTCAATATCTTCCTACTGAGATCACTTCAAAACTTCAAAATTGATGCATTAGAATCCTGATTCAAACTAGTTTCGAAAAAACCACATCGATCCAGTTGGTCAATCCGTACAGGCCGTACACCAATAGGAATTCTTGGGGAGAAACAGTCACTTTTATTGATTTTTGTGCCCAAATCTCTGTACAGAATCTTCTTCTTCACTGGAGTAAGAGAACAACAATATGAACCGATCTAAGTTGGTAAGCAACTTCCAAGAACAGTTTCAACTGTCAAAAATGAGTTGCAACCGGCTAAATGTGTCATGACACCATTGACAACTATTGCATTTTCATTATCACAAAGATCCCGATTGGTTCAACTTGTCCAATGGAACCCACACAACCACCATACTCTCTAAAACATGCCAAAACACTAAAACTACCAAATAGACTCAAAAAACCATCTTTAGACCTACTAGGCCTAAGTGACACAACTAGGGTCCAAATGGACTAAGAATGATTTGAGGTTTATATGGTTACCCCAAACCTTTTGACCATACAAAATGGACCTTACAACCATGCCTAGAAAGCCTTATTACAAAACAAACTAAACAAGAACCTCAACTTATCAAAATGCTCTTAGGTGCCCTGCACCATGAACTGTAGATTGAGTAAAAGTCCAATTGAGAAGAAGGAGAGACAAAAGAAAGAAAGATAAAAATGAAAACAAAGAGGAGAAAATGCGTGGCATTTCTAAAATGGGCTAAGAGAACTAAGTAAGTTTGACCTACCGTTAATCTTGATTAAGGACAAGTTAATTATCAAAAATAATTCAAACATTGAGATGAAATCTAGAGTGGAAACCTAGGAGATTGTGTCAAGTGGAGTTAGTAAATCCTGTTTAAGTGATCTGGGCTACCAAGAAATTAGGAATAATGTAAAGGATGCAGTGATAACTTTGATTGATAGAGAACGTGAAGAAAAGCAGGATAAACATAAAGAAACCTTACAAAATAGGAAAGAGAATGTGATAGAAATACAATCAAAATTAAATTTTAGAGAAACAGAAGAGAGGGCAAATGAACAGGCTTTGTTGAAAATGCTAAGTTCAGAAGGAGCAGAAATTAATATTAAATTTTAGAAAACGGGAGGAAGAACAGATGATCGTGCTTTGTTGAAAAATGATCAATCACCATAATCAACTGTTGTACCACTGTAATTAGTGAGATTAACCTAAGTCAGGAAACCACGTGATCAAGATTAGTGTTAGTGTAGTAAATCCCACCAACGCCCATGAGGCGTTATGCTACCAAAATTTTCTAGAATTTAGAGTTTTGGAGCTTGAAAGTTCAACCGTTGTAGTGACATTAACCGCATCGCGAAGACCCCCTTGCTGGCCTTCTTGCATTTGGGTGTGTGCACGTGTGTGTAATACCCTGCTAACATCTGTATTGTTTACGCCCTTAGCGTATGCCACCGAGCATGCTTATGCATGTGAGGGGGTTTCTAGGGAAGCGTGGGAAAATTTTTGATATTTCGTGTCATGACCACATGACACATGTGGACATGACACGTGTGATGCATGTTGTGACCGCATGGGAAATGTGAGGATGACATTTGGTATCAGAGCCCAAGTTTAAACAATGGGCATATTTGGGCATGTTATTTTTCTGCAACTTTGATTAATTAGTGTCTACCTTATTTTGTAGGATGCCTCCCTAAAGTGTTCGACGAGCGCGATTGCGCAACACAGCGTCCGTCGAGGTGCACAACGATTCCTCAGCAGAGGGACGGGCACCCACAGTTATAGCAGACCCACCAGTACCACAGGCACCACCCGTATTTGACATAGGTCCACAAATTCTACAGACATTGCAGGTCATGTTAGAAAGATTACTGCTAGTGATTCCAGAGCCACGTGATGAGCCTCGCATTGATCCACGAGAGGAGCCACGTAAGAAGTTGCGTGCTAAGTCACGTGCTGAGCCATATGTAGAGCCCCACATAGATCCGCTAGAGGTGCCATGCATGGAGCCTTTCGTAGAGATCCCAGATACTACAGTAGAGGAGGTACGGTCAGCCTACCGTGCACGGAGTAGGAGTCCTCCAAGACTTTCGAGACAAGATGAGACCATGAGAGTAGAGTAGATATATCATGGACCATACGAGTATGGGTTGGATGAGCTAGTGGTAGGACTTAGAGATAGAGGAGACCGCATCAGAGATCTGCTTAGGCTCAACCCATATACCTTCGCAAGAGCTACAGAGGGAGCTGTGGCCGAGGCTTGGCTGATTAGTCTAGACAGGTGTTTCGCGTTGTGACCTTATGGGAGAAACACAAAAGCATGAGTGGAAGTACATCTTCTGAGAGATGCAGCAGCTACCTGGTGGCACACTGAGGAGTGCAAGCATTGACTATCCTTAGATGCACTCACTTGGGATATCTTCATAGAGCGCTTTAATGTGTGATATTTGTCAGAGCATTATAGACAGTGCAGGATAGATGAGTTCCATGATTTATAGTAGAGAGGACTCACAGTTGCTCAATATGAGAGCTGGTTCATTCAGCTTTCTCGTTACGCGGAGTACCTCCATGACGAGAACTCCTAGTACACAAATTCATCAGAGGCCTGAATCATGGGATAGCAGGACCAGTACATATGGTAGATCCCCAGACCATGAGCAAGGCTATTGAAAATGCTCTTATTACAGAGGAAATTCAGGGACGAGGGCAGAATTCACGCCCACAGTATCAGGATCGTAATCCCCAACAACAACAGAACTTTCGTAGGCCTTAAAACACACCATAAAGAGGAGGATATAATTCTTCATCATTACCTCCTAGGCCTCCACAACAGCAGCAGCAGCATCAGCAGAGATCTAGACCCCAGCAGAAGCAGCAGCATCAACAAAGATCTAGACCCCAACAGCAGCAGTAGCATCAGCAGAGATCTAGACCCAAGCAGAGGGGTCAGGGAGGACAGAACTGTGGTTGGTAGCAGTAGGGCCCACGTAGAGATCAGAGACAGCAAGGATCGTCTGCAGGACCTGCGAGGTCTCAACAGTCATACAGAGGTTCACAGGGGTCCACTGGATGGACTGGATAGTAGCAGTCAGGCAGAACTCAGTCAGTATAGTTATAGGCTAGGGGTCCGTGTTATGTATGTGGTGGGGCTGGGCATTTGGCTAAAGAGTGTCCACAGCGATTTACAGCAGGGGGACAACCCTGTTTAGGAGGTTCTGAGCAGACTGTAGGTGATGTGGGCAGGTCCCACCACATGTTTGCAACGATTGACAACCGTCAGGCTGATTTCCAGGCTTCAGTCATTGAGACGGCAAGTACGATTGGGGATTTTCCCATCTCTATTCTTTTTGACTCTAGAGCTACCGATTCTTTTCTGTCTACATTGTTAGTGGAACGTTGCAGGCTGGTGGCTTCTAGGCAGGACATTAGGTGGGAGGTTGATTGGCCTCGGGGGCCAGGATGTCAGTAGATACCTTGGTTAGAGATTGTGAGATCACCTTGGGTTCCTTCACTACATCATGGGACCTTAGGATTATGCCATTAGGATCCTACGGTGTAGTTCTGGGTATGGACTGGCTTGTGGCTCACAGAGCCAAGCTAGATTGTCACCAGAGGATGATTAGCTGCTTAGATGATCATGGCACACAGGTTGAGATAGTGGGCATTCAGAAGCCCATGACTGTACGTATGATATCTGCTCAGCAGCTTAAGTGCTACATGGGGAAAGGTTGTTAGATGTTTGCTATTATGGTCAGTGACAGATCAGAGGATGAGCCTGGGGCTACCTTAGATGATCACCCTATCCTAAGAGACTTTGCTGACGTATTTCTGCCAGAATTACCAGGTATGCCTCCACGCAGAGAGGTTGATTTCTACATTGAATTGGTGCCGGGTGCAAAGCCAGTGTCTCGTGCACCCTACAGGATGACTACACATGAGCTTACAGAACTTAAACTACAGTTAGAGGAGTTACTTGAGAAGGGACACATCCGACCTAGCATTTCACCATGGGGTGCACCGGTTATCTTCATGAAGAAAAATGATGGATCTCTTCTATTGTGCATGGATTACAAGCAGTTAAACAAGGTGACGGTGAAGAACCGTTATCCTCTGCCTAGGATTGATGACCTCTTTGATCAGATGCAGGGAGCTAGAGTGTTCTCAAAAATTGATCTAAAATCTAGGTATCACCAATTGCGCATCACAGATATGGCCATTATGAGTTTACCGTGGTACCCTTCAGTTTGACGAATGCTCCTGCAGTGTTCATGAGTCTCATGAACGGGGTGTTCCGCACTTACTTGGATCGGTTCGTGATCATATTTCTTGATGATATTTTGATCTATTCGCGAACCAAGGAGGAACATGTGGACCATCTGCGTTAGGTGTTGTAGTGCTTATGAGAGCAGCAGCTTTATGGCAACTTGGCGAAGTGTGCCTTCTTCAAGATAGAGATGCAGTATTTGGGGCACATCGTATTAGGCGATGGCATCTCCATAGATCCATCGAAGATCAGAGCAATTCAAGACTGGCCAGCACCCACTAGTGTGACAGAGGTCAGAAGCTTTATGAGATTAGCTGGTTATTACCGTAGGTTTGTCAAGGGATTTTCCAGGATAGCACATCCCATCACTTCCCTTCAGCAGAAAAGGAAAGGTTTCACTTCGACCGAGTAGTGTGAAAAGGCCTTTGGGGTCCTTAAGGAGCATCTTACCAGCGCTCCCATTTTAGCGGTTCCAGATCCTACAGGGGATTTTGTTGTTTGCATAGATGCATCATTAGAGGGTTTGGGAGCTGTGCTTATGCAGGGTGGTAGAGCGATTGCATACGAATCGTGTAAGCTTAAGACACATGAGCTAAACTACCCTACTCATGATTTAGAGCTCGCAGCAGTTATTCATGCTCTTGTTCGTTGGAGACACTTCCTCTTAGGTTGACGCTTTGAGCTCCATTCAGATCACCATAGCTTACAGTACATTTTCACACAACCAAATTTGAACGCCCACCAGCGGCATTGGATGGAGTTCTTATGCGAGTACAATTTTGATGTCCACTACATCAAAGGGAAGGAGAATGTGGCCGTTGACGCTTTGAGTTAGAGGTGCCACGAGATCCTAACCTTGACATTTAGGGTGGACTTGAGAGATCACATCTTCAGCATCTACCTGAGGACGAGTGGTTTCTTGAGGTGCAGCAGGAAATTCAGAATCAGAGGGCCCTTAAGGTCAAATTCACAGGGTATTCCCTTGAGTCTAATGGTTTGCTTAGACATCGGCAGCGCATCTATGTACCCCGTGCGGGTGATTTACGTGCAGTGATTCTTTCAGAGGCTCATTGGGCACCTTATGCAGCACATCCAGGAGTGAAGAAGATGCATGCTGATTTGCAACAGTTATATCATTGGGCTAGGATGAGACGCGACATTGCAGAATATGTTGCTCGTTGCCTTGAGTGTCAGAGGGTCAAGGCTGAGCATCAGCATCCAACAGGACTATTGTACCCTCATGAGATACCTGAGTGGAAATGGGACACCATTTCCATGGACTTTATCGTTGGTCTACCTATGTCATCACGTTGCCATGATGCAATCATGGTGACAGTTGACAAGTTGACCAAGGTGGCTCATTTCTCACCTGTACGCATGACGTACAATGCACCATTAGTAGTGAGAGTGTTTCTAGATCAGATTGTTAGACTTCATGGAGTACCTCGCCGCATCATTTCTGATAGAGACTCCATATTCACTTCATCATTTTAGAGAGCCTTACATCATGCGTTGGGCACACAGCTCAACTTCAGTTCAACTTACCATCCTGAGACTGACGGGCAGACAGAGAGAGTTAATCAGGTGTTAGAAGACATGCTTCATATGTATGTTATGGACCATCAGTCTAGATGGGAGGAGTATCTGTATCTAGTTGAGTTCGCCTACAATAATGGGCATCACAGCTCGTTGGGTATGCGTCCTTTCCAGGCTTTATACGGCAGACCGTGCAGGACACCATTAAGTTGGGATCGGATAGAGGACAGGGTCACCATTGGTCCAGAGATAGTTCAGGATATGGAGCAGCAGGTTACACTGATTAAACAGAGACTTCAAGAGGCACATGATAGACAGAAGAAGTATGCTGATGCTAAGAGAACTGATTGGAGCTTCTCACTAGGTGACAGGGTATTTTTGAGAGTGCGACCGCACAAGAGTCCAATCCATTACGGAAAGGGCTCTAAGCTCGTACCTCAGTTTGTAGGACCTTTTGAAATTTTAGAGACCTGTAGCCTATCGTCTAGCCTTACAACCTAGCTTGTCGCGTATCCATGATGTCTTTCATATTTCAATTTTACATCGTTATATCTCTGACTTATCTCACGTATTGGATTGGAGTGCTATTCAGGTAGACGTAGACGGATAGCTGGCTTTGGAGCCAATTCGCATATTGGCTCGTCGGACACTAGGCCTTCGAGGTCGAGAGTTGGACCAAGTTAGGGTCCAGTGGGACATGTATGACGAGATCACTGCGCCATGGGAGGATGCAGCGAGACTGAGGACTCTTTATCCTCACCTCTTTGATGACTTCCAGGAGGAAGTACAATCTTAGGGGGAGAGGATGTGAGGCCTACCCTTTTTCATTATGTCCATGTGACTATTTACCTTATTGTTGCTGATACTTTTATATTCGTGGGATTGTTGATCCCAGATTTTTGAACTATTAAACCTTATTATGTTAAAGGAAAACTGATTGGGTGATGTTAGATAGATGTTTGCTTTAAGAGAAAACAAATTGGGTGATGTTAGATAGATGTTTATTTTATAGGAAAACTAATTGGGTGATGTCTGATTAATGTTTATATTACAGGAAAACTAATTGGATGCTGTTAGAGAGAAAATTATAATGTGATTCCATTATGTTTATGAGAACTGTGGTATGTTTTAGGAGTGCATGTATTAAATTTGCTTTGGCTATGTTATTTATATGTGAAATTAACTTTAAAATTAAGTGTGCAGGTATTTCTAACAAAACCACAGATATAGGAGATTATTCCACACCTTATGTTGTAATCCCTTGTGAAGCCGATCTGGTTCCACGAGGAACCAAGATCAACTCTGTGTTGATTTAATGTTGTAATGTTGTCTTGCATGAGGTTGAATGGGTTAGGTCTACCCTCTTGTAAATTTGAACTATGATTTGTGTTGTAAGAAATGTATTTGAATTTCATTTTTTTAACTTTAAATTTTTGAGACCCACTTCTTGTGTTTTAACTTGACCCTGGGTCTCCTAACTAGGTGAAAATTGACCCTAGGTTATACCCCATGGGTCTAGGGTCCCTTTTGACTTGGGTAAGCCTTGGTTAACCTCCGTATGGTCACCTTAACTTCACAGTGAAGTTAAGTGACGAATTTGGAGGCATGGGAGGAATAGGATGAGTGGTACCAACACTCAAGCCCATCCCTCTTCTATTCCCAAGGCTTGTGAGACTCCCCATGGAGTTGTGTGGTCCTTCATGAGAGGAAAGGAGGGGAAGACATGTGTCATTCTTTCCCTCTTCAACTCCCCTTTTCTCTCCCATGTGTAAGAGAGATGACATGTGGTAAGGGATAGGAAGACTTTGGGGATGGGTGAGTGACATGTGTCAACACCCATCCCTTGGGACACAATAGTGTTTGAGAGGAAGAGTGAGGAGGTGAAAAGTGTCACCTCCCCATTCCTCTACACTCATGGAATGGGTTATTTTAATCCCACTTGGGATAGGGAGAAAGGTTGTTGAATTTTTGGGGATTTTTGGTTTATTGGAAATTATTTTTGGAGAAAAGGATAGAGGGAGTTTGGTGACTTAGGTTGGAGGAGATTTTAGTGGAGCTGTACATCAACTACATCCATTAAAGGGCTTTTTAAGGTTGGATTTCAAGGCCTTTCCTTTGCATTTTCTAATTGTTGCATGAAGGATGTGTGAAAATGTTTATTTTTGCTTATGTTGTATTTTTTTTTGTTATTGTGGGAAAACTTATATTGGGATGTTGACAGAGCTTCTTTCACTTGGGAGAAATGCTCACCAAGTATGGGGTAGGGGAGGAGTGATCCTCCTCGAGGTCATTGCCTTGTTTTGGGATGTTGAAAGCCTTGAGGGCATTTGAGTAATTTGAGTAAATTTGTCACATGGCTTGAGAGCCAAAATATGATCTTCTTCGAATTTTTGGTTTACTTGTTTGGCTTGAGGCCATGAGAAATTTGTGTTGATTATATTATTTGAAAGGGTGGCACTCTAGAGTTGAGTGTGTCCACTCTCCTACCCCTCTTTGACTCACTTTTGTTGAGTTTGTGTTGCGTAAAATAGCCATGGGTGTAATTGTGTTTTGGGATGTTGTATTGCTTTGTTGTGGAGTGAATTTTGGAATACCCTAAGTGTGTGGATGATCTCCCTAGCTCGGGGGTGACCCTCTTGCAGGTCTATTGTAGGGAGGAGAGCAAGTTGAGTGGTGTTTTCTCCCCTTGTGTGATATGCAGGTTCTTGGAGTCTATTGTGAAGCTTGGAGAAGATTATTTGAACTTGGAAAATATTTTATTTTCCTTAAGTCTTAAGGAGAGCTTGGACATTTAATAGCTTCATCCTTGTTGATTCCCAAGAGGAGAGATTTCTCCTTCTATTGTTGTAATTTTGGTATTTTTGAGTTAAGAGGAAATTCTCTCCATTGTAGTTATAGTTTTATTTGTAGTATTTGTTACATTTTGTTGCCATTTATTAAATGATTATGAAAAGAAATTCATTTTTTTAAAAGGATATTAGAATTGTCTATTTCCTTATAATCTTACTTGAAAAGTTGTGAATTAGTTGTTGTTATAAATATGTTTGTTAAATTTTATTCCATTGTAAACTAGTGAAAACATTAATTTTATAAATTATATGAAGTTGTAAATTTTGCCATTTGGAAAGGAAATGAAATTGTTTTATTCTTATATTTGCTTTTGTGGTGAATAAATGCACATAAAATTAGTTCCTTTCCCTTTTAAAATGATATGCTTACGAATTTAAATCAAAATTTTTGACTTGAAATTAAAATTTAATTGAGATAAAATTTCACTTGGTTATCCTTGTGTAATACTCCATATTTATATTTTCATTTATAATTGAGTTGCATTTGAACATAAATTTATATGAGAACTCATTATAAATTTAAACTCAATATTCAGTCCTATAAATTAATTGACAAAAAAATTATTTAATAAATTTGTATAAATATATATATATATATATATATATATATATATATATATATTCTATGTTTTTACAGTCAAGAGATTTATTAATGAGACTGTGGTTAATATTGATTTGAGAAATGGTGTGATATATATATATTTATATTTATATTTTAAAATTGTTAAAAATGAAATTTTAAATGGGAAATAGAAATGAATTATATTCGCAGTTTTTTTATACTGAACACAAAAAAAAAAAAAAAACACAGGCAAAAGAAATTTATGACAATAATGGTGGGGGTTTGAACCCCCACCAAATATATAACCACGGGTGTGGGGAGGGGGCGGAGCCCCCACCCACACCCCCCATATACTTCAAGCCCCGCGGGCTATCCTCACACCCACACCCCTGCCTTAATTCAAACCGCGGACCCTGTAACACCCACTGCCCCCCCCCCCGTATGTTCCGAAGCCCCCTGCGGATTCCACCTCCGCCGCCGTCTGTGTCCACCACATGGCCTCCCGACCACCGCTTCTTGCGGTAACCTCACCACCGCTCCCTGTATAACCCGCGGCCTACCTTCCACCGCGGCCAGTATCCCCACACCCCCCGCCAATAGCACTTCTCCTTGTGGCCTCTGCCCTAAGCGCCACCGCCACCCATTGGATCCCTGCCACAACCATTCAAAACAAGAAAAATATATTAGGGCTTCCCAATGAGGTTTTAAAAAAGAGATGTATAAAAATATAACAATATACATTGTTATATAGAGAAAAATGTGTAATAAAATAATAAAATAAATGATTTATATATATATATATTAATTGTTTATTAAATAAATTCATTAAAACTATATATATATATATATATATATATTATGTATTGATAATTTCGTAAAAAGAGTAGATAAAATAGGGATTATATTTTGACAATGATATAAGTAATTATATTAATTCAAACTATATGGGAATTTCATTTTCGGAGTTTAATAATTATCACAAACATTATGCCAAGAAAACGAAAAGAAAAATATGTTCTTATTTTTTTACAAAAGAAACTTAGAAATATAAATGCAAATAGGCATATATATAAACATGTATATATATGCTTATTTGCATTTATATAGATATGCGTATCTTTATAAATGCAAACAAGCCATCATATGCATTTCATATGTGGCCACTGTGAACCCGAACTGTAGATTGAGTAAAAGTCCAATTGAGAAGAAGGAGAGACAAAGAGAAAGAAAGATAAAAGTGAAAACAAAGAGGAGAAAATGCGTGGCATTTCCGAAATGGGCTAAGAGAACCAAGTAAGTTTGACCTACCGTTAATCTTGATTAAGGACAAGTTAATTATCAAAAATAATTCAAACGTTGCGATGAAATCTAGAGCGGAAACCTAGGAGATTGTGTCAAGTGGAGTTAGTAAATCTTGTTTAAGTGATCTGGTCTACCAAGAAATTAGGAATAATGTAAAGGATGCAGTGATAACTCTTATTGATAAAGAACGCGAAGAAAAGCAGGATAAACATAAAGAAACCTTACAAAACAAGAAAGAGAATGTGATAGAAATACAATCAAAATTAAATTTCAAAGAAATGGAAGAGAGGGCAAATGAACAGGCTTTGTTGAAAATGCTAAGTTCAGAAGGAGGAGAAATTAATATTAAATTTTAGAAAACGGGAAGAAGAACAGATGATCGTGCTTTATTGAAAAATGATCAATCACCTTAATCAACTATTGTACCAATGTAATTAGTGAGATTAACCTAAGTCAGGAAACCACGTGATCAAGATTAGTGTTAGTGTAATAAATCCCACCAACGGCCATGAGGCGTTATGCTGCCAGAATTTTCTAGAATTTAGGGTTTTAGAGCTTGAAAGTTTAACCCTTGTAGCGACGTTAACTGCGTCGCGAAGACCCCCTTGTTGGCCTTCTTGCGTTTGGGTGTGCGCACGTGTGCATAATACCCCACTGATAGCTGTATTGTTTACACCCTTAGCATACGCCACCGAGCACGCTTATGCATGCGAGGGGGTTTCTAGGGAAATGTGGGAAAATTTTTGATATTTCGTGTCATGACCACATGACACATGTGGACATGACACGTGTGATGCATGTTGTGACCGCATGGGAAATGTGGGCATGACATAGTAATCTTCTTCCTTGGATCAACAACATTTTTAGAGAACCCCAATGTAAGGACTAGCTTTAACATGCAAATATTTAAATCGGCTCCCCCATCAATGAGAACCCTCTTGATGCGGTGCTTATGGATGAAGGCAACAATATGTAGAGGGGTGTTATGAGGTTGAGACATAGAGAGGTCAACTTTTTCGGTAAGTGATATGGTACTAGAGGAGGTCAGATTACCTACCATGGCCTAAAACTTCTCTTGGGCCAAGTTAGTGGGGATAGTGGTTTCCACTAAGGCTTTATCGAGAATCTCTTTATGGGAAGGAGATAGACGCAACAACTCCAAGATAGAAATGTGTGCCGGAGTCTTCTGTAGTTGGTCTATGACATTATACTGATGGAAGTTGGACTGAGAAGGTGACGACCTTGGAGGGACGGTATTCAACGTGACTTTACCGCTGGGGTAATAATACTACAACCATTGCGGTTAGGCTCTGATTGTTGGTTGGACGTGACCACATTGATTTGTGGGACATGCTTTGATATGCAATTGATGGTATAGTCGAATGACACACTTGCATAGTTGGCATTACTATTCCCACTATTCTGATTTTGCCTATTGCGGTTGTTATTATTGTCGTTGTTGTTATTGTTGCCATTGTTGTTATTATTGTTGTATGGCCTGTCATGATTGAGAAGTGGATCCTTGTAAGCCACTTGTGTCTCATTAGAAGTATGTTGATGAGCACCTCCTTGATGTTGATCAAGCACATCTTGAATAACGTGTTTGAGACAGATACAATTGTTGGTTGTATGTCCCCTTCCTCTATGATGCTCACAATAGTTGGTGTCTTTCCAATAGTGAGGTTTGACTGTAGGCTCATAGTCGCTTGTTGGCAGTAGAGATATTTCATTGTTGGCCAATAACTTCCTTAATGCGGATTCTTGGGACTCACCCAGTGGTGTGAACTTTCGCCTTGGATTTGCGTTGAACCACGGTCTTGGCTCCCGAGAGAATGTTTTGTTGGGTGTAACATTGTTTGCCTCTCCTTTGAGAGTGAGTATGGGTTGTTGCTTGGGAGTTGCCACCTTGGCATTGACTACTCCATCGTTGACGACATTTTTATTCTTAGTCCAAAACTTTGATTTGTCAGTCGTGTAGTCAGAGGTAGGTGTGTCCTTGTATAACTTGATTTGCCCCTTGGCGATCATAGCTTTTTCGATGAACAATCCCATTTCAATGACTTTTGAAAATGAAGTAGGGAATTGTATTTGTATTTGATAGCTAAGATTGGTATTGAGGTTATGGACAAACATCTCCATTAATTGTTTCTCAGGCACATCATACGAGCACTTTCTTGCTAGTTGTCTCCATCTTTGTAGGAAGGTGGCGAATGATTTACCACTCTTTTTCTTGGTGTTGCATAGATCAAGCATAGAGACTTCATGTTCAATATTGTACAAGAAGTGTGATAAATTTCTTGACTAGCTCATCAAAATATTTGATTCCCAGTGGGAGCCGTGAGAACCACTCCATGGCTTGACTACCTAGAGATCTAGGGAATAGTCTCATTAAGTAAGTCTCATTGTGAGCTACTTCCATGCATGCTGCATTGAATTCCCTAATGTGATCTCTAGGGTCCCCTTTCCCTTTATATTTGTCAAATTTAGGAACTTCGAATCGAAAGAGAAATGGTGTCATGTTCAAACTTTTATCAAAAGGGTATGGTGCAATATCTTCCAAGGAATAGGTTTTAGTGTTTGAACCCATCTTGAGATCTGACATTTGTTGCTTTAGACCCTCAAGTTGTTTCCTCATTTCTTCCATAGGAGTGCTTGGGTCTATGGCTTTCTTTCCTTCTTCATGATTATTCTCCACATTTTCTTGGATTGTGCTTATATCGAAATCTGTGGGGAGTTTAATTCCAAGATTTGCAAGATAATAAAAATACTTGTGAGGATCATCATGGAGCATTTTCTCTAACAAGCGTTGGAATTTCTGATCTTGGAGGCTTCCTTGATAATCTTCGTGTGATATTTCCTCATCACTATCATGAGGTGTGATGATGTGGTTGGATGATGTGGCCATTTCAAGTTGCTTTTTGTATTGAGACCTAGTAAGAACCATGCAAGGTGACGCGGGATGGGGTGGAATGAAACTAGAGATTTTAGCAAGGTGCCAATGGAGACTGCTGAGAATGGGATACTTATGACAAGACTTGGACAAGGGACTTTCTTGATCAATGATTCCAAGTAAGACGGCCGATACAAGACGGTAGCCACTAGTAAGGGTACTCGATACTTGTCTCACTATGTAGGGACTAGTCGTGCACCAAGACCACTAGCAAAGTTCTGTGACCTACTAGGGTTACCTGAATCCACAAAGATACAAAAAAGGGGCCTATGCTGACTTGATATGGGATACTTTGACTTTGGACTAGAAAAGACCTAATAGAAGGTGAATGGGTACCCAGAACTCGTAAAAATTTTATCTCAAAAATTGTGCAAGTGCTCACTATCACGTATGCGCCAAAACAGATGCGCTGTAGAAACTGATATATACGCTGTAAGTCGAAACAAATGTGTTGCACTGGTAAAATGTATATGTGCTATAATAGACAATGAAAGTGTTGTAAGTCAAAATAAATGTGCTGCAAATCGGCACAAATGCGCAACAACAGAGGATGGATGCGTCACTCTGGTTTTCTTAGTATTTTTGCAATTTTTTAGAATTTTTCTGATGTTTTTGGTACTTTAGTTGTGAGAAAGTCTTTTTGATCTAATTTTTTGAAATTATGGCAAGAAGACACAACAAACACAAAGAATATTTTTATGGTTTTTTATTTTTTTGTGATTTTTTGACTCTTTTCGGACTAAAAAGAAAGCAAGTACAACCCTAGGTTTCAAAGGACAGTATAAAACTGAATTCTCCCTATCTCTAGGTGAGGCATCTTTGGGAGGTAATAATCACCCTTCCCTACACCAGATTATAGGGGTTTTTGGTCTACTAAAACAAGCATTAGTAATAAAGGCAACCGTTCGAGTGGTCATACATGCGACAACACTACTCTCCATTATGGAGGCTCCCAGCTTGCAAGGGTTGCACCTTGGAGGGTTTTGGGGGAGGTTGGCTGTCGGTATAACACAACTACACTCATTGTTTGAAGCTTTCTCTCCAAACACAATTTATTTATAGTGGCTTGGAAGGGCTTGGCGTCTAGCCTGTTACAACTTATGGTTGTTCCTACTTGGATGAACGGTATCCAAGAGAAGGCCCCTCTAATGGAAAAACACATGCGAAAATGATATGTCTGACATTTTAGTCACCCAAGATAGGGGAGAGCATAGGCCTGGTATCATTCCCAAAACACATAATACAGTGGTTTTTTTCCCCTACTTAAAATGAGAAAAACTAGATGAGCTATCTACTTGGGCAAGCACAAAATTTTGTTAACTTTGAAGTGATAACAAGATAGCAATGGTCCAGTTTTACCAAGATAGCAATGATGAGTTCAATTTTATCCTAGATAGCATGAATTGTTAACTTTGAAGTGAAGATCAAGATAGCAATGGTTTAGTTTTACCCAGATAGCAATGATGAGTTCAATTTTATCCACGTAGCACGAATTGTTAACTTTGAAGTGATGGTCGAGATAGCAATGGTTCAGTTTTACCTAGATAGCAATGATGAGTTTAATTTTATCTAGATAGCAATGAGTTGTTAACTTTGAAAAGATAGCAATATCAATGATTCAATGATATGCAAGATAGCAATGATTCAATTAGCACTTTCCTAGTTAAAAACTATGTGAGATTTGCATGAGCATCCATTTTACTTTCCCATTTAGAAATCAAAGTGTGAGCTAACAAGTGCAACTATATGAATCTAAACCAGTACCTATCCTACAAAACAGATCAAGAGAGTTCCTGCAAAGACGTCAACGTTAGCAAAAACCTTCAAGAAAACCCTAAAATCACTGCCTAAAATAGATGCACCACTTCAGAGATTGAATGCGTAGAAACAGTGAACAGAAGCGCCGCAATACATATGCGCTAAAACAAAGGTTAAAAGCACTGGAATATAGTGCAAATGTGTTGATATGATGTATGCATTGTCTCATATGATAGATGTGATGGAACAATGTCTATATGCGCTGCAGGAACTGATGCGTCGTAACAGGTAACAGATGCGTCAGAACAGAGGTCGTATGTGCTATCGAAACGTATGTGTCATGACAGATAATAGATGCATGTTAAGAATATTTATTTAGACCAAATTGTGTCATTTTTAGGCGTATACAATTATTATAAGATGACCATGTAATGTGTAATAATAGCTAGCTCAAGAAAACTAGGATAGACTTGAAGTTAATAATTCTAATACCCCTATCAAATTTCAAAAGTATTGATGCCATAAAAGTTATATATTTTGTATTGGAAACTCTCATGGTTTTGAATACCTACAAATAATCACAAACTAAAGTCAAATTGCCATTCATTCATTGACACTTTTCTCTTAAGGAGACCTATTCCAAAAACTTTAAGTTCACATTTGGGTGTGTCAGAACCTCAATTCAGGATAGAACTTTAGCTATTGATTATCACACATTGGATGATGTATAATATTTGTAAAAAAAATCTATTTTATTATTATTATTAAATTGTTGAAGGTTAATAAATTAATAATATATTAATGTCGCTTCATAACAAGTCAAAGGGTCATTCACTCATTGACACTTGTCTCTTAAGGAGATCTATTATAGAAACTTTAAGTTCAAATTTGGGTGTGTTAGAACTTTGGCCTAGAATAGAACTTAAGCCATTGATCCACATTCATCAAATGATGTAAAAGTTATCAAACAATTCAATCTTTATAAAGCTAAAAATTCACCAAATAACTTTATCATTATCATTTAGTATATAATATTTTCTAGCCACATTATGATTTTTTTTAAAATCATTAAATTTGCCAAGTAATTACTTTGTGTGGGACTCATAGTCATTTTATAGTGAATCTAGGATACATTAACTTCACATTCAACACCTCAAATAGTAGAACCCAAGTGTAGTCATAGTGGAGAGTTCCCTCAATCGAAGCTAGTAGATTAAGAAGTAATTTTCCCATGCTACATTTTTGGTGAACCTGACGTTTTAAACAAACAAAAATTTTATTCTGATTAGCTATAGTTCACCCTACATTGTAGGTGAATTCATTGTTCTAAACAAACACTTCTTCAAAAATCAAAACAACATTCTCTTTTCATCACTTAGCACTACATATTGTAAGGCCTAAACATAGTTTATTATCTTTACAACACAGTCTTCAAATTCACAGTATGTAGTGCGTAGGAGTGAAAGGAATTTAAGGAAACTGACCTCAATGGAATTTTATACTAATCCTTCCACCCCTATCCACTCGGTTCCTGAATTCACTAATCTATCTTCTAAATAATTTAATCTCTCTCATTCATCTCCATCTTCTTTTCACTCTATGTCGATGGCTTCATTCCATAATGCAGAGCAAGTTTTCAACCATGAGACAACACTAAAATATGTCTCGCCAAAACGAATTAATGCCTCAGATCATGAATTAGGTGATTATTGCAATTTCTTGTTGCATGAGGACATATCTGCGTCTGTTGTTCCTTTGGTTGATGCCCTTTGTGTCATGTTGAACAATCATCCTAAGGGTATTAAATTTCTCTGGGGCTTCGCTTACATTGTGCATAGAGAAACCCCGCCATTAGTTAGCTGTATTCTAGGTGCTCAAGACTCCCAGTCTCACACCCTTGGTAATTAGCTCTCCATGGATCTACCTACCATAGGCATTCACACTTACACTTCTGTACAAATGACCACTAGTTGTGCTAATTCTAGTAGTGTTGGTTTTGCCTCGTCTATTGTTGGAACCAATCCTATTAATCAATATGTATTCATTCTGCTCTCGAGGCCTTTAAACTTTAGTCTTCCTCCTAGTTTCCCTGGAATTTCTCACCAGGTTTCACAACCTCCTACTTCTACTTCACTTCCTCCAATGTCACATACTATTGCTCCTATAATCAACCAACTACTGCAAAATGTTGGTTCTTTACAGCAACAGTTAGCTTCTTTGTCTACTTCATTAGCACAACCCCTTGTGCCTGCTTACTACAGATGCAATCATCTTTCTCTTTCCATCCTTGCCACACCATTTCCACAGGGCTTTGAGGCCCCTAGATTTGAAAAGTATACAGGCAAGGGTGACCCAAACATTCACATTTCTGCTTTCATTGCTCTTTGAGGTGACTTTCTATTTCAAGATGCCCTCTTAGCCAAACTATTCCTCCATTCCCTTAAAGATATGGCATTGGATTGGTTTTGCTCACTTCCTAACCATTCTATCCTATCTTTTGATCAATTAGTAAATCATTTCTTACAACATTTCTAGGCTAACATTAGACCTTAGGTTACTTTCATGGACTTGGTCCACTGTAGGCAGGGAAATAATGAAAAAGTAATTAATTTTATCTATCAGTACCAATCTTTGTTCTCACAGACTTCGTACACCCTACCTGATTCTGATGTGCAGTGGGTTTTCATAGGAAACCTATAGCCATAGATCCGAGACTAGATATTATTGATGCACTATTCTTCTTTTGCAATCTTTGCACATTGCATGACTATTAGCAGTCTAGTGCAGGAGCACCCCTTCAACAGGATAAATATGCACAATAAGGTTTTACTATGTTTTAGACATTTCATATTACTATGTAGCATTTTTATGTCTAAGTCAAATGTAACATTTTGTGTTGGCATTTCATGTTTGTCAACATCAACTTTGACATTTTAGACATGTTGGATGATGTGAAGGGTTCAACCAATGTGTCTTATCATTAGGAGTTTTGTTGTCTTATGAAAAACAGATGTCATGGGATTAATTAGGGTTTCTGCTAATAATCTTGGTTAAATCAAAAACCTAAAAATAGAGGAGAAAAATGTCGGTCCCTCACCTTTTAGAAATATAAAATGTAAATCCTCTGTAATATACAGGGGTGTTCAGAAAAAGTGAAGAAAAAAGAAGAAATAGAAATTCTGTCATCGTGTGTCTTAAAAATCTAGATTCTGTGTAAATTCTCTGTATATTGCATTATTCTCTGTATATTATTTGTATAGAGTTACTTTATATTTAATTTAGTTATTCTGTTGTCGTGATGCATGTTTAAATCCATTCCACCAGTGGATTTCTGTGAAATCAGTGGAATGGACTTGTAAAATAGTTTTCCATTTTTGTTTCATTCTTTTCTTTGACAAGCATGGTAGGATAGGAATTGTAGAATCTGTTTCAGAGAAAGTCATCGGTGGGAAACTCAAATGTACATTTGATGTCTATATATTAATTGTATGTGGAGACAGTCTATGAATATATTGCATTTACATGCGAGCAACTTCCTGTGTATATATTGTGGAAAATGGTATGTATAAAAGTCTGTTGAGTCAAATTTGTGTTGGACGCTGAATATACAATCCCTGTATATATCACCAATGTACTTGAGTACATTCTGTGTGTATCTTGCAATTGTATGTGAAAATCCATTGCCTATGTAAATCGCCAAGGTATATCAACGGACAATTCCTGTGTCTGTCGAAATTGTCTGAAAAGATACATTTCCTATGTATATGTCCATTGTATGTTATAGACAGTTTGTGAGTATATCACTATTGTATGTGAGTATCAGTTTGTGAGTATACTGCAATTGCATATCGCTGTTGTATGTTTTGAAAGTGCGATGAAAATATACATTTCATAAGATACAAAAGAGGACCGGCTGAGGTGGTAGTTAGTTTGTATGATTAGGTTGCTTTTGGCCTGCGGATACAAGGGATGACCAATAACAGCAGGTGACGAGGACCAGCGATAGGGAGTTGTCAATTGCATGTTCCAATTATATGTAACAAATGTATGTTGAAACATACAAGGGTTCGTGATATGAGTGTTAACTGGCTGCAGCAGGTAAGAGCCTTTTCAGTCCACCGGGAAAAGCAAGTCAATAAATGTATATTGGAATGTACATTGTAAACATACATTTCGAAGGATACAATGGGTGACTGGCTGTGACGGTTAAAGTAAATGAAGATGCGATGGGAGACTGGTGGTAGAAGGTCAGGAATTGCATATATAAGCCGAAGTCATCGGTGTGAGGGGAACCCATTGGGAAAAGTATTGGGAGTCACAACGAAGGCAGAGTGTCACTGATAGAAAGCACATCGGCGTAAGAAAAGCATCAGGTGAATGAGATATTGTGAAGCTGACAGTATATGCTGCTACCGATAGGGGTGACAATTGAAAGTGTCACCGATAGAGAGTTTATCGGAATGAGTCTTATCATCAGAAGATGAGAAGAAAGCTACGTCGATGATAGGAAGTCTAAGCGATAGTGATAAGTCATCGGTGTGAGTGGTGCATCGGTGGGAGAATTCTTGAGTGAACCGATGGTATAAGGTGTGACCAATGTATAGAAGATTTCGGTGAGACATTTGTATGTTCTTGCCGATATAGATAGAATTAACAGTGTGTGTGTGTCCACTGTGTACCCGCTCTGCATCACAGTCGCTAAGCCAATTTGAGAGTTTGACCTCACTGGCTCTTGCTGACCAATCTGGTCCTTCTACATCATATAACTATAAGAAAAATAATTTTTTTTATAAAAACAATTCATCAATAGTAGTCAGCAATCTAGCAGCTAAAGCAACTTCACAAACTACTCTAGCTATGTCTTCTCCAAAAACAAATAATAATAGAAAATTCACTCCTTTAAAGGAGTCTCTTTATAGTATCATGACACAACTCCTGAACAACGATTTGGTGCAGCTGCCTCCCATCCATCCCATTGATACCAGTAAGCCATTGCCGCCTTCCTATGATGCAAAAGTCTTTTGTCAATTCCACCTAGTCCCAAGTCATGATATTAAGCAATATTTGCATCTTAAGCACACGGTGCAAAGACCTCATCGACCAAGGTGTTATCCAGGTCTCAAGAGCAAATAGAAAAAGTAATAAGTTAATTTCTCCTACTAATGAGTATCTACAAATTTATATAGATCTAATTCCTCACCAAAGCTCTAACTTTGTTGACCTCACTTCTCCTTTCGTGGCACTAGAGCTAACCCCTAATGTTTTTTCTTCTCAATTTCCTATTCCAAGATGATAGCTATGGTGGATGTTTTTTCTCACCCTACCTAAGAATGTTCTATTCCTGAACCTCTTATCTCCTTTCCCCCTTCTGAGATTATGTCTAGCACATCAGAATGCCCCCTCTACATTCCTATGGATATCAATGGGAAACCCATCAAGGGTGTCCTCATTGATCCTATTTGCATGGTCAATGTGGTTACAGGGAAATTCTTGTATGTATATAAACTTTATAAAGATGCATATATGATTCATCTAACATCTTTATAAGGTATCATGATGGCATGCCTCGCCCCACCCTAGGTATGATCACCCTTTCCATTTAGGTTGGACCCAAATCCCTAAACGTTCTGATGTCTATCATTCCTGCTTCTAACTTTTTTTGTGTGAAGTTGGGCCTACCCTGGCTCACTTCCATGATTGTGATCCCTTTAGTGGTTCATCGCTACCTTAAGTTTTCTCGCAATGGTGTAGTGCACATGATCTGTCATAGTGGATTCATACCACTCGCCATGCGGGGAACTTCTTGTTCAACTATTTCTGGTTGGTCCCCACTGAGCTTCTCTAACCTCATAATGAATTTATGTTTCTATCTTATCAGAAGTTCAAAGAAAATAGGATTGCTCAGTTGTCTGCTAGCCACTCAGTTTCCTCTTCTTCAACTACTAATTTCCTCATGGTGCCTCTATCTTCAGAGGCTTCTCTTGTTCCTCCCTCTGCTCCCCCAATAGATAAAGAAAAGCAACCTGCATAAAGTATACCTCCCCATTCTTGTGGACCTAGTTTTTACTTTGTAGTACTTCCTCCCGTCTCTTACATGAGAGTTTGGGATAGACCCATAGTATAGTCGCATGCACCATGTTTATCTAGGGTCCCTCAACCCCCGTTGGCTAGTTTTGTTCCTCTCACCTCCTTGGGGGCACTAGAAACCCACCTCTATTGAGTACTCCTCCTCCCATGGTGGTTCCCCAACCTTCAATGGTTGCTTCTATTCCTCATGTCCCTCTAGTGACATGAGGAAAGAAACCCATGTTGCGGGTACCTTCCCCTTTCCCTACTCCTATGGTCTCTCCATTGTTAGAGGTCACCTCTATTGGCCCACGTATCCCTATGAATATGGATGGAACAAAGACCATAATGGAAGACCCCTCATCTTCATCAATGGAATCCTTGGTTCGTACGAGGCAAAACTAGCTTGCAAGAGATCGTAAGCGTCGCAACACGAGCACATGTTGCTGATGCACAACCACTTTTTGAGGTTCCCTCTTCCTCACAGTAGTTTGTTGATCCCATTCTTCCTCTGGATCTCCACCTTCCTGTTTCCCTTCCTCTGTCTCTCCCATCCCCGACCCCTTCTTCATTCGTTAGTAAAACTCCTAGTGCCACCTCTGCTACTATTATGCCTACCCAACCCATATTGCCTAAACTTAAGATTGAGCGTTATCCTACAGTGTTGCAGCTTTGACCTACGTGCATTTTGTGGTTGCCTTCACCACCTGCTAGCCCTTCTTCTTCTTATTTTCTCGTTGTGGAGAATTTTACTCCACCCATGTCTCCTAGTGCTCGCCCCACAACTGATAGCACTATGGACCCACTTGTGGCTTGTATTTCAGATAGTGACTCTCCTGATTCCTCCCATGTAAGAATCATAGAGTTTGTTCCAAACATTTTGATGTTGTCCACGATCTTTGCAAATCATTGACAATTGTTGAACCTAGTGCTAAAAAATATCTAGCCCCACTTATTGATCCTCTGCACATGGTTCTAGGAGAATTTCCTTCAAATGCTCTGGCTGTGGTTCAGTTATCAACAATCCCTCCATCTTGTTACAGATATCAAGATTGGGAACATGATGACTTATTTGCGGATGACCCGTGAGAGCTTTAGATTTGTTTTATGTGTTTGCATGATTGTTAGTAATGTTTCCCCCTACTTTGTGCTTTTATGTTTGATAGTTCTACTTGGAGGACCCACGATGCTCTTGTAGACACATGGATACAGATGGAACACATCCATTGTGATATTCTTCTATTTGTTCATATTTCCTTCTCTTTATTATGTTTTTGTTTGTTGTTGTGACATTTTGGGGATGATGCAACGAGTTGGAAGTTTTAGCTTCCTTCCATGTTGACTCAAAAATTTTAAATTTTTCATTTTTCATTTTGTTATGTATTTGTCTTTTTGTGACTTTCTTTACGTACTCATAGATCAACATTCTTGGGGGATGATGATAATATAGAAAATGAGAACCTATGATTATTACATCCATATATGCATTATGCTAACTCCAAAGCATGTAGATCCCTTAGTGTGTTTGGTGTTGTTGCTTGTTTTATGTGGCAGTTGTTAGCATTGCTCTGTGTCATACCATGCTTACACAAGCTCTTTGTGTATCATGCATGCAACATCACCTCAATTGTCCCTCTTTGGAGGCATCTCTTTTCTTTTGCAAGACATAACTTTGAGAACAAATCTATTGATATATGTCTCTTAAAGCTCTCTTCCTTGTTTATCACTTAAAATCAATTGCATACATATAATTTATGCAATTATTTTAAGGTGGGGGCATATCTCTCCCACTTTACACCCTTTTACACACCAATTTGTTGAAATACTTCCTGAGGCGCTAGTTTTCTTTTGAAATGCTCCTTGAAGTATTATTTTTTGGTGTGTTCCCTAAAGTGTTCGCTCCCTACAATGTTTGTAGCTAGTGGTCCCAAGCAGATACAATTGCTTGGCATGTCCATGCTTTCAACTAGTTGTTTTGGCAATCTTTGTGAGTCACCTAACAACACAGTTTTTTAGTCCTAGTGGCCCACAAGAGTTGGTATGGTTCCTATCTCTCGTAGTGTGCTATCCCTAGAACCATACTTGGCATCCTTTCTAGCTCCCATAGTGTGCTAGAAATGCCTCCTTGTTGCTTTATATTCTTTGTTTTCTTGTGTGTGTGTGTTTGTTGTAGATAGTAGTAGATTGTGCATTAGATCATATGATTTTCTAAACATTGATGTTTGGGAAAACCATATTCAATCTAATCCTTTTAGGATGTTCATGATTTTGACATTGCCTCTTGTGCAAGTTTATTGTCTAACATTGTGGTTTTGTAGGTTCTTAGCCTGGGGGCTTCATACCTTTGCTCAAAGAATATCTTTCAACCTCTATGACATTCATGTTGGAGGTATAACATGTTATGTTATTTCTTTTCTACTTTATCTTGCATATGCATATAGTGTCATACATTTGCTAAAGTGGGGCTAAATGTAACGTAGAAAATTGCATACCCTTGCAATTTCACACTATGTTTAGTAACCAATTTAGCATTTTGCACCTCCTCTCTGCATGATAGGTTAGGTCTATGAGATTTTGATCTATTTATTCTTCTTTTATCAAAATTTCATTATAGTGCTTTAATGTTGACATGGTCCTAAGGTGCCTTGTATGACCAAGAGTTGGTTTTACCTAGAACTGAGCACTCCATGTGGATGTCGGCACACTGTTCTAGCATCCTGCGTATGTTTGTTGACATGTATCTATTTCTAGGTGTTACAACATGCTTTCAGTGATCATGAATATTCATGGTAATGCCTTTGGAAGTTGCATAACGACTCCTTGCATGTATTTTCAAGATTCTTCCCTCTTGGAAGAGGATTGGAAGAATTTTAAATGCATTCAACACATTTTTCATTCACGTGTTATCTCTCAAGTTTGAAGTCTTTGGCTTTGATGCTCACTACTATTCTTCTTGTGAAAACTGAACTCCTACAACGGCTATTGAAGGTTGGATATTGTTGATATTGTGAGATTACTTCTCTTAGCTCTTGGGTTTTGTGGCATTTGTTGTGAGGTTCTCTATTGCTAGGTTTTAAGGTTGCACATTGTCTTCAAGATTTTGGGAACTCGCTATTGCTGCAGCCAAGATCAACCAGCACAAATAGCTTAACCTTCCACAAGTGAAAAATGGAGCACAATAAGCATATCTAGTATCATATACAATGAGAGTGTGTAAAATATTATGTTCAAGCTTTTGGGAACTCAATGTTGGTGCAGCCAAGATCCACAAGCATAAATAACTTAACCTTCCACAAGTGAAAAATGGAGAACAATAAGCATATGTATCATATACAATGAAAGTGTGTAAAATACAAAGATAACCCTTGCATAAATAGGGAAGGAGAAGGTAGTAGGAAGGTAAGAATCAACTATTGACTACCCCTACAAGTATGCAACACTTGTCTAACTCACATGACATATGTGAGGGAAAGTGGAAAGCCAAAATGAAAGATATGTCTCATATGTATGAGGACACATGTCTTCACCACATGATGTGAGACACCTTTCAAAAAAACTAAGTAAACTTAAGCTTATGTTTAAATAGGACTTTGACTATGTAGACTAGAAACTAACTAGTTAGATAAAGCCACTATTTACACTAACACCCCCCCTTAAGTGCAACTTAGGGAGAAGATATACAAAGATGATGATGGGTTCCAACTACTAGGCCATGTTAGGTACCCATGTACAAATGAATTTCTCATAAAGTGGAGAAAGAAAGAAAACCCTATGGGAAAAACTTTCCTCCAAAAGAGAAATGATGCATGAATGAGTTTGTACAAGTGAAGAAGAAAGAAGGAGGACTATACACGACCCCCTAAGGATTACTTCTAACACTAATGTACAATATGATGTTCCCTCCATAGGAGAGAAAATAGAGGTCAATGTGACCACCCCAAAAAATGTGAAGGAATGAACTCCATGTGAAGAGATGGATCCTCCCAAAACTAATATGAGAAGACTAACCATGCAACCTCCTCTCAAAATACCTCCTAAGTGCTGGTAGAAGCTCGACACTAGATGTTGAAGACGATCCACAAATGTTGAACAACATTTCTCCCCTTAAGAAGAAATCAAACCACAGAAGTGTGCAAGTGATCTTCCCATTCCAAATAGAAATATGTAGGAATAAGTATGAAGGTCTCTGAATTCTACACATGATTCAAAGATGTAGATGATGCCCATGATGTCTTCGAAGGATGCTCAAGGATCTCCAAGCCAATGTTGATTGACAAATGCTGATAGAATGAATCAGGTACCATAAAAGATTCAAGAACAAGAACCATGGATGTATGATGATAACTAGACCCAGAAGAATCTGATACTACTATAGAGGATATCAAAATACACGATGACATAGTCGAATATGTGGACTCATAAATATCTGCAGAATCTAGCACTATAGAAGTTGATGTAGGCAAGGCAAGGGAAATAATATCTGAAGATGAATATGGTGATGCAACTTCATCAAAGATGACATCGAGTAGAAGATGAATGTCCTCAATGGTGTCTCCCAAATCTGTAATGCGGGACTCTACGAAAAGACATGATATGTCAGGTAGATATGCATCCCAATGTGGTGGATCTGGAAAAACATAATCAATGTCCTAATGCAGTGAATCACTAGGAGCCATGGAGATGTCAAATCTAGATTCAAATGTAGCAACATGTGACGGTAAAGATGAGATCTCAATGTAAGTCATCTGACTATAATGTGCATACCCAACTGATGGTGGTGTCTCACAAGTTGGCTTAGTGAGATGAGATTTTTCTGCAAGTGCTTTATAATGATCAATAGAAATTTTATATGCATGAAGAATTCATTTTCTTAGTTCGTCGATTTTACAATGATGACATTCTTTTGTTGTATGTTGTTTTAGCCCACAATATCCACACTTGATCTTCCATTTATTATGAGGTTTATTGAGAATACTCGAATGGAAGGGAGTATGTGTGTCATCCATAGCAATATACATGATCAAATTGTAAGCACTATCAAAATAGAAATGAAATCCCCCCCCCCCCCAAAAAAAAAAAAAAAAAAATTATGACTATTTTAGAAGCCGCCATAAAGATATGCAAGAGAAAAATTACAATTTGTGCAAGTTTGGAAGCCAAATCATCCATTTATAACACACGGAGTTTTTTTCAAAATTTTGAAAAATAGCTATCCAAAACTGAATTTTAGCTGCACTAATGAATTTTTTGTGAAATTCTGAGCAATTTAAAAAAAAAAATCGTGAAATTTTGATGTTGTAGGCAAAAGTTATGTCTTGTCAAAAATTATGAGCACAATGGGGTTTGAGGATTAAAAACCTAGTCAAAAAGGCATTTATTTTTTTAATTTTGGCTTTGCCGAAGCAAAGTACACATAAACACCGTTTCATTGACTATAATTTTGCAAAAAATTGACTCTATAGGAGAAAGTTAGAGCAAAATGAAAAAATGCCCTATTTAGACACTTGGGCAAACCTGGCAGTCTACTGGCATAAAAAGCGTCAACTTGATAGTTTTCACTAATGAGCACTGTAAATGCTATCTCGAGTTAGTGCTTTAATGTGACATGTTGGTGCTTTAATGTGACATGTTGTGTAGCATAAAATATAAAATGAGGGGGGTGTGTTGGTAGAAGTCCAAACAAGACTCAAAAAGTTGAAGGGCCGAGCGAGGATTCCTGGGCCAAGTCAGATCGGCCAAAGATGGGCTAGGAACGGGTCTGGCCGAGACTTGATGATAAGTGTCGAAAAAACTATCCTTAAGTCGATGCAGGGCCCACCATAAAACAAAGCCCAACACAGTGAAAGATCCCGAGGTTGAGTCGAAACAGGCACAAAACGTGGGCGACTTGATATGAAGCGGCAACCAGTAGCAAACAATGACCAGATGAGGAAATTGGCTCCCAAATCCTTCAATCAGAGATTTAAGATCAAAACTGTGAGTGAGAAGGTCGAGGGTGTATGGGATAAACCCCAACCTCAAAGTGGAACAACGACCTTGGCGATGGTCCAAAATAATGACAAATGAATGTAGGGGCGTTGAAGAGGCGCAGAGGCCGATCTGGCGTCAAAATCTCAGCAACCTTTGAGAAACTGTTCTACTACAGAGAGGGCATGAAATCTGTCAAAAAGGGCAACTTGCTGGGGGTCTGCCTGGGTAGATCAAATGCTGACAGGGTGAGTCCTCTGACCAAAGAAACAAGCAGATTGAAAAAGAATCTTGAGGGATGGCAGCGTAGAGTGGTTACCTCGCGCAGGATTTGTGGAGAGTCATTAGCATCTAGAATCATTAGGAGCATTATGAGTGTTTAAAACTTGTTTATATATTATTCCCGATTAATCCCTGAGGCCCTAAATTGAGTTGAGGCCGACAATGTGCATCATTTAAGTCATAAGGTCGACAATATAATTCATCGGGGCCAAATTGTCAGGGCACTAGCGCCTGGGTGCCCTAGTCCTAGTAATTTGCGCTATCCAAATGCCAAATGACAGAGGATTATGCCTTGTTTATCACAGAAGTACTCGAAATTGCATCTTGTAAACAAGGATGATCAGATAAGCCACAACGGGTGCCAAATGTAGTGAAATTGTAAAGGGATATATAATTTCCGACAGTACACAATAGTCCAAACATATAAAATCACAATGTACATGCATCTCATACTTCATAGTTGGACACTAGAGGCCAATACAAAACCTTATCAATAAAGTACATCAGTGATAATATAAAATATCATTGATAAGTATAGTAGTAAAACCAAAGAAAAATTAGACAGACATTCAAGGTGCATATGCTTGAGGCATTACACGTGTTCTCCTAAGTTAAACCCCTAGATGGACCAAGTCAATGGTAATGAACTAAGATTGAAAAATTAAACAAGCAAATATGCTCCTAAGATGATTATACGAATTGTATGATGTAATTATTTTTATCCTTTTGAAATTGATTTCTAAATGTGCTTAATAGATTGTTCTCTTCTAACTCCTAGATGATTCAAAATAATTAGGGCCAGTCCTTAAATACACCACCTTAGCATGTAATTTGGAGTAATTCATGTTTTAGCTTACTTGTAATGGCTAATGGAAAAAAGTGACAATGTTGGAATTTTAAAATTTGAAATTTTTGGATTCAGATTTACATGCATGAAAATGCTCTGGTTCAATTCTGCATTGTGGACTTAAACCGGGATAGTGAATGAGTGATCTATAGATTAAGTTCAATTTCTAGAGATAAGCGATAATAAAATTTAGATAACATATTTGCAACTTCCATATGAAATAGGTAAACTTACAGACTAGTTGATGCATAAAGGACTAACTAGTCACCATGGATCCAAAACTTAAGAGAAAGGTGCACAATTTTCAGCAATATACATTGTTGTACATCAATTTGACCATGTTAATGTAGGAGTCCGGACAACACTGAGAGGGGGGGTGAATCAGTGTTGTATTAATTTTCAAACATTTTACAACTTTTTATAAGCTTTCTCTTACAGAACAGATGGAAAGGAATACATTAATAATTTGTTGAGTTTATATGCACAAGACTTACAATAACAGATGTAAACAAAACATGATCAAACCAATAATATGCACACACATAGAAGAAATTAAGACACAACCTTTTACCGAGTGGAAAACCCTCAGGGGTAGAAAAACCACTCATGAAATGCCTCACTGGCTTAACTGAAAAACATGCCTCACTGGCAATACAAATTGTCTCACTGACAAATATTAAGGTCTTACTGACCACAAGCTTCACTAGCATAGAAAGGTCTCACTGACCACAAGCCACACTGGCATATTGTGCCTCACTGGCAAACCAAATTACCAACAAATGTAATAAGCAAATCAGAGGGATACTCTGTTTCATTCAATACAAATATATGTCTGTCAAATACCCATTCTATTCAATCTGACATCCGGATACACTCAACAATCCTTTATTCTAATCCAATCAACACTGCATTCTAATCCATTCAACAACACTGCATATCAAATCTGTATTCTAATCCAACACTTCACAACACTGTATATTTCATCTCTATCCTTCTTAAATTCTCCATCAGTGCACCTGGAAAACAAATTTATACAAGTTGAATGTCTTTTCACTGCCTTGGAACCTTTCACATTCCTTCATCTGATCACACAAATTTTGTAATTATAAACAACAAGACTTTTGAAATTTCACTTCTCTACAAAAACACATTTCCTTTTCTTCATCTCCCCTGCAAATAAACTCTTCAATTTTGATTCATATTCCTTAAAAAAAATTCATGATTTTATATTCAAATTCATTGTCTTCATGTAATTTTGTCAATCTGCCTTTAAGATAAAATAAAATCTCTCTTATTCGTATCCTGTAACAAATCATCTTCAAGACAAACCCTTCATCTTCCCTGCAAAAAAGAAATTTCCTTTGTCTTAAAAAATTTAATCAATCTGCTCCTAAGAGAAATAATATCTTCTTCACAAATTTCATCTGCCCCTGTTTATTTTTCTCCTCAGATCCAAAAGAAAAATTTGTCAATTTTCCTCATAAAAATCCATCATAAATCTTCTCAAAAAATATATTCTTCACACTAAAAAAAACTCTTCAAAACATCTTCTACAAAAAAATTAGTCTTCAAATTTTTCATCCAATCTGCCTTGTAAAAAAAATCTCCTCAAAAAAATTCTAATGTCATTTCTTTAAATTAGAAAAAAATAATTTCTAATATAAGATCCACTAATCACCAATTAAAAAACTCACAATTTAGAATCCATTAAATTGGTATAGGCCGATCACTTAATGTTTAAGTAAAGTTTCTAAAAAGAAACTAGAGCCTTAAAAGGCTTAGGGAACAACATCCTAAATAAAAACTTTTAATTCATACTATGCTCCCCTAGTAATTCGAAGCCTTTTTCCTTACCTTTCGGTATGCATGCAGTTTTAAACAAATTCATTTCAAATATGAATTGAGACTTAAAAAAATACTCCAAGGCATCGGGCCTTTCCCGCTCAACATTTTAAAAGGTGATAGAATTTTAAAAGAAAGCCCGCCCAAATTCATAACCGACACATTCGGTGAAAAGAAAGATGGGGCCGGTGGCCACAATGTGTCTCAACCCTTTGCATTACAACTTAAATGAACAGTCACCTTCGTTTGCAGGTCAACACACAAATATATCAAAAAGTAACCTTTCATATGAGTTTCTCTTTAGGATTTGTTAATACTTAAATCATTCTCAAGGTTTTAGACCTTTTCCAAAAAACCTTAAAGAGAAATTTTGACCAAAAGTGAATCTTCAACAACCTATGGAAGATTGTCACATATTTGATTAATAGAATGTCTATGATCCTTAATCTCTGCTACTGTTTGTAGAGAACATATAGATTCTTGGTAATGAACATCATACCAATTTAAACTGACTGCACCATGCATCAACACCTGATCATATCATGAAGCAAAGAAGCAAACCGACAGATATATAAATATGGACATAGCATGAGGCATGAATTTTCATGATATGTAAAACATCCACTTGAGAGAGACATGCATAACACCACTGGCTTCAAGATAACCTTGTCATGTCAGATGAACAATGAAGACCCAACATCAACTCAATAATCAATCACTTACCTCCTAATTAGTGACCTTCAGATGTTTACTAAGATCAACTATGCCATTGCCATTGAATACTGAGATCAACTCACAATATCAATTGATATAATCATGACAATTTTAACAACACACAAGATAATGTAATTCTGCAACAACACATTTGACATCAATGACAACCAACTACCATCAATCTCCCCCTTTGTCATTGATGACAAAACCACCTGATGCAATTTTTCTTTCTCCCCCTTTTTGACATCTGATGACAAAGACTATTATCTCCCCCTGAGAAAATAACTCCACTGAAAGATACTGATTATTTTTGCAATTTGCTGTCCAAAACTTTTCTTGAGAACTCTGAGCTCTTTCCATGTTCATCTGCATATTGAACAACCATAAAAACCTGAGAGCAACAAGACATCAAACAATCATGTAAGGCATATCAAACCAAGCACCAAACCACTGTTACAAGCTGCCCATAGACTGCACTATACCACTTCTAATCACAACACAAATTTGTAAATGAAGATGAAACACTGACATTAATGAGATCCTCTGATTACTTCCTTTAACAAACTCCTGAAACAACACTTTTTGACATGAAATAACAAATCTCCAAGATTTCCCATGTGTTAAAGTTCATAAACAATCACTGCTCAGAAATACCATTGATAAATACTGACAAGAATAACCAACATAACTCAATTCAACTCAGCACTGATACACTTTCTGAAATTGTCCTGAAGCAACATATGATCAACCTTGCTGAACATTATGCTCTGCTACTGCTGATTCAAGACATACCTTTAACTTCCTCTGAAGAAATACAAGATATCACCATCAATGTCATAGCTTGAAGAACACTGTCTAAAACAAATTAGAGAGGAAGATCATCAATGAAGCATCAAAAACTCCTTAATATATTTAGTTTATCATCTTCTTTTGACATTATCTTCAAACCACCTGAAAACTCCAAGACACATGTCATAACTCAACAAAGTAAAAGATATAATCATCAAATTATCATCCTGCAACCAAACTACTCTGACACCTTTTCTGTCATGGCAAGGAATGAAAACCATCTGAACTAACCTCCTGTTCTGCACAAGACACTTGTCAATTCTAATACAAAACCACATCTGATGAGAGTTCCTTGAGAACACCTTTACTCTGATACAAGATTCACCATCAATGTCAAAAGAAACACTTGATTGTCATAACTTGAAGCTCATACCTGAAACCACCACATACTTTGAACAAACCTTTCTAAACCATATTAATGAAGAAGAACATGTCAAATTATTATACCAATAATCACTTCTAAATGAATATTCATTCTGCAACCAAGATTTATTGCACATCCTTTTGACATGAAAAGAATGAAGACCATCCTGTTGATCCTGCACATCTTTTTACAACACACTGTTAAATCTGATGAAACATTCTGCAATCAACAAGAACTCTTGCCTCTTGACTTTATCATTCAAAATAAGATATTATTGTAACAACACTTTCCAAAACACTTTGGATTGCAATACCATGACAATTCAATCTTTGAAATCAGAATCATTTGTCTAACAATTTGTGCATTTGAACTCCTGAAACACTTTTTCAATATCTTGAAAGCATAATAAGTCAATGATTACCTGTTTCACTGTCAAATATTATCAAAGATGATTTCAACAAAGAAAACAAGATCATCAAAAAAACATCAAATGATCTTCTTCCTGGAACCCTTTGGGGATACTTGATAGAACATGAATAACTCCCCCTCACTTCATGCTATCTATTATGCAACTGATGAAGTGACTTGTGCAGGATGCACAAGCATAAATTCTTGCTTCTCTTTACTTTCTTTCTGCTTCCAAACTTTAACAGGCTCTTTCTTCCTCCAAACCTTTTCTGTCCTTTTCTTTTCCCAACCTTTCAAATTAGGTGGAGCTCTCCTGCAACTGTGTGCTTTATGACCAAGAGAGTTGCATTTATAACAAATTATGTTGTAATCAAAATCAATTGACTGATAATACCTTTGAGCACTCATATTAAGCTTCCATGAAGATTCATTCATTCTATTCTTTTGGCAGTTCCTTTGAATATGTCCAACATTATTGCACTTGTAACAAACAATATCAGTGTTCCTTCTGCAATTAACTGATTTGTGCCCAAATTGATTACAAGTATAACAAAAACCATTAAATGAATAGTTATACCTGTACATGTATGCTTGTCTAATAGGAGCACTTCTTCTGAAATTTCTTCTTCTTTGATTATGCATTTTGTTTTCAGTGGCAGTATTCAAATCAATCATCTTTCTGGGAGTCTCTCTGACTTTTGAACATTCCCCTTCTTCAAATCCTAATTCAATTGTGTCATTATGCTGCTTCTGTTTGCCCAACAACACATGTAACTTGCTTGTGCTTTCTTCAAACTCCTGATACTTCTTAGATGAAGTCTTGAGATCATCATAATCTTTTCTAAGTTTGATAATTTCACCTTCCAGTTTTAGATTCTCAATCCTTCTAACTTCAAGGTTAGATATTGAAACATCTGCTATCCTCTTAGCTTCTTCAATTTCTGTCTTTAATCTAGCAACTAGTTTATCTGAATCATCAATATATGTCTTTAAACTAATAACTTGACATCTGGCCTCTTCAAAATCTGTAGATACAATTTCAAGTTCTGAATGTACATTATCTTTAGATTCTCTTTCTTGTTGTAGCAGCAAATTTAGTTTCTGATTCTCTCTCTTATACTTCTTGAGCTCACTCAAAGCATATATAAGCTCTCCTTCCATATCAATTTCACAATCTTGTTCATTATAATCCTGATCATCATCACTTGTGATGCTAGCTTCTTCTGAATTTGATTGGGATTGAACTTCAACTCCTTCATTTGAAAGTCTCTTTTCATTGCTACTTTCTTCACATACCAGAGTGTCCTCTTCTTTATCATTACCTTGGTAAATTCTTTTCAATCTCCTCCACATATCCTGAGCTGTAACACAATCCATAACTTTATAAATAACATCATTAGACAGAGAAGATAATATAGCCTTCTTTGCAATATCATTATATTCAAGAACTTCTTTGTTATTTGCAGAAATACCATTTTCAAATGACATTAAAACATCATATCCTAAGGAGGATAAATATACTTGCATTCTAACATACCAAACTGAAAAATTTGAACCATCAAACTGAGGAACATCTGAAACAATATTAGATTCAACTTGGACAACATCTTTATCTACTGACTTATCATCTGGATTTGATATGAAAGATGTCTTTTGAACCTTTTGACTAGAATGAAGCTTGACATTTTTATTCTTATTTCTTCTGCACTTACCCATTGAACTCCACACACAGGACCTACCCAAGCTGATTAAGCTGCAAGAGGGAACCTAGCTTTGATACCAATTGTAGGAGTCCGGACAACACTGAGAGGGGGGGTGAATCAGTGTTGTATTAATTTTCAAACATTTTACAACTTTTTATAAGCTTTCTCTTACAGAACAGATGGAAAGGAATACATTAATAATTTGTTGAGTTTATATGCACAAGACTTACAACAACAGATGTAAACAAAACATGATCAAACCAATAATATGCACACACATAGAAGAAATTAAGACATAACCTTTTATCGAGTGGAAAACCCTCAGGGGTAGAAAAACCACTCATGAAATGCCTCACTGGCTTAACTGAAAAACATGCCTCACTGGCAATACAAATTGTCTCACTTACAAATATTAAGGTCTTACTGACCACAAGCTTCACTAGCATAGAAAGGTCTCACTGACCACAAGCCACACTGGCATATTGTGCCTCACTGGCAAACCAAATTACCAACAAATGTAATAAGCAAATCAGAGGGATACTCTGTTTCATTCAATACAAATATATGTCTGTCAAATACCCATTCTATTCAATCTGACATCCGGATACACTCAACAATCCTTTATTCTAATCCAATCAACACTGCATTCTAATCCATTCAACAACACTGCATATCAAATCTGTATTCTAATCCAACACTTCACAACACTGTATATTTCATCTCTATCCTTCTTAAATCCTCCATCAGTGCACCTGGAAAACAAATTTATACAAGTTGAATGTCTTTTCACTGCCTTGGAACCTTTCACATTCCTTCATCTGATCACACAAATTTTGCAATTATAAACAACAAGACTTTTGAAATTTCACTTCTCTGCAAAAACACATTTCCTTTTCTTCATCTCCCCTGCAAATAAACTCTTCAATTTTGATTCATATTCCTTAAAAAAAATTCATGATTTTATATTCAAATTCATTGTCTTCATGTAATTTTGTCAATCTGCCTTTAAGATAAAATAAAATCTCTCTTATTCGTATCCTGTAACAAATCATCTTCAAGACAAACCCTTCATCTTCCCTGCAAAAAAGAAATTTCCTTTGTCTTCAAAAATTTAATCAATCTGCTCCTAAGAGAAATAATATCTTCTTCACAAATTTCATCTGCCCCTGTTTATTTTTCTCCTCAGATCCAAAAGAAAAATTTGTCAATTTTCCTCATAAAAATCCATCATAAATCTTCTCAAAAAATATATTCTTCACACTAAAAAAAAACTCTTCAAAACATCTTCTACAAAAAAATTAGTCTTCAAATTTTTCATCCAATCTGCCTTGTAAAAAAAATCTCCTCAAAAAAATTCTAATGTCATTTCTTTAAATTAGAAAAAATAATTTCTAATATAAGATCCACTAATCACCAATTAAAAAACTCACAATTTAGAATCCATTAAATTGGTATAGGCCGATCACTTAATGTTTAAGTAAAGTTTCTAAAAAGAAACTAGAGCCTTAAAAGGCTTAGGGAACAACATCCTAAATAAAAACTTTTAATTCATACTATGCTCCCCTAGTAATTCGAAGCCTTTTTCCTTACCTTTCGGTATGCATGCAGTTTTAAACAAATTCATTTCAAATATGAATTGAGACTTAAAAAAATACTCCAAGGCATCGGGCCTTTCCCGCTCAACATTTTAAAAGGTGATAGAATTTTAAAAGAAAGCCCGCCCAAATTCATAACCGACACATTCGGTGAAAAGAAAGATGGGGCCGGTGGCCACAATGTGTCTCAACCCTTTGCATTACAACTTAAATGAACAGTCACCTTCGTTTGCAGGTCAACACACAAATATATCAAAAAGTAACCTTTCATATGAGTTTCTCTTTAGGATTTGTTAATACTTAAATCATTCTCAAGGTTTTAGACCTTTTCCAAAAAACCTTAAAGAGAAATTTTGACCAAAAGTGAATCTTCAACAACCTATGGAAGATTGTCACATATTTGATTAATAGAATGTCTATGATCCTTAATCTCTGCTACTGTTTGTAGAGAACATATAGATTCTTGGTAATGAACATCATACCAATTTAAACTGACTGCACCATGCATCAACACCTGATCATATCATGAAGCAAAGAAGCAAACCGACAGATATATAAATATGGACATAGCATGAGGCATGAATTTTCATGATATGTAAAACATCCACTTGAGAGAGACATGCATAACACCACTGGCTTCAAGATAACCTTGTCATGTCAGATGAACAATGAAGACCTATGCATAACACCACTGGCTTCAAGATAACCTTGTCATGTCAGATGAACAATGAAGACCCAACATCAACTCAATAATCAATCACTTACCTCCTGATTAGTGACCTTCAGATGTTTACTAAGATCAACTATGCCATTGCCATTGAATACTGAGATCAACTCACAATATCAATTGATATAATCATGACAATTTTAACAACACACAAGATAATGTAATTCTGCAACAACACATTTGACATCAATGACAACCAACTACCATCAGTTAATTCCATATCATAAATTTTATAGTGTTTAGTTTGCTCTAAAATACTCTATATGCTTTTAAATAAAAAAACTTAAGGTAAATACTATATCGTTAAGGGCAGATTCCTCTTAATTTGTTTTCATTTCAAATTCTCCCATATTACTGAATGTGCTATACTATGCCCCTCCGAATGAATCCCCCTTCAGTGAATTCTCCCTTAGTAGATCAATTGTTTGTTAAAGTTCAGAATTTGTGTTTCCATTTTTCACCTGGTAATCAGTTTTTTGAGGCACCATGATCGGTTTTGGTCCATTTAAATAGAAGATGGAAAAAACTTCACCATCAAGCCCGCTCAGACCTGCAGAGGTTGATATTTTGGAAGATGTTGAGGCGGCAATAGAAGATGAAAAATCAACTCAATTCGTATCCGTACTTCAACAAAATGGGCCCTCTTACAAATTCAAAAAGTGATTACTTCAATCATAATTCTTGTAAATTCACAAGATAATTTACATCAATGCGAATATGAAATACAGTATGGAACTCTTGAAAATGAAATACAAGACCTTGCAATTTGAGCATTGTAAATTCCATTATCAAAAGAATATGAATTGCAAATGCACTGTTATGCCCACTCCAATCCAACTCACAGTAAGGACCACAAATCCACTCGGAATCACACAAATGCTAATCACTTAAACTTCATCAGAAGGCACTTCTTTGTTTTTTGGGTGCGTCAAACTATGCAGTTGCCAATTGTGGATGAGGAAGGTAGTTAAGAGAACTTCTCATAATCACCATGAGAGTATGTTCATGTTATTACTGTTTTTGGAGGTGGAGTTGGATAAAGATGTGTAGAATTGTGATTGACTATTTAATCATTGAAGTGGATGATGTTTAAATAAAGTGGCAATGGAGAAGATGAAATATGGACGGAAACAGAAACTCTCAAAATTCTTTAATGACTGCAAAGATAATTTTGTGAAAGACCAGAAATAATTGTTATGTTTCTCAAACAGTGTAGCTGTTGTTTGGCATAAACTTCTGTGATTTTCTTACAGCTTAAGAATAATATAAATGCCTCATCTTTTAGGCTTTAGCATATTGTTGGCTCATCATGTTAATTTTTATTGTTACTCATTCCAGAATTCAGATTAGTGATTTGGTGAGCAGCCATGATCTTTGGTGGGGACAATCAATGGACATCAGTGGTGATCAGGCTAAATCTTCAAAATGGTGATAGAAGCCAATTGGTTCGGTATAACCCATGACTATCATTTAGGATGTCACAAACAAAAGCCTAAAAAAAGGGCTTTATAGGTTGACTGTCATGTCTGTTCTATTCGTAAGTCAAAACATTTGGCCAGATGCTTTTCAAGTCAAGATCAAAATTGACCCTTGAATTATCTATGGTGACAGTGATACTTGTGTCTTTCTAAACCTGAACTGCACTAATAAAAAATTTAAAAATAATAAATATTGTAATTTTTCCTTATATCCATTGCTCAGGGACCATCACCTATGTCAAGAAAGGGTATATTTGATGGTTGTATTATATTGATTTTTATTGTAAATATAATTAATTTTCTAAAACTTTAGTTGAAAGTTGTGTATGTTGGAAATTTTATTAAGAAGATAAAATTTATGGGCATTTTTATTGGAAGTAGAAAAAGTGTAGAAAATTAAGTTTGTACAGTATTTACAATCAAATTTATTTGTTTTGGGGTTTACATATAAATGAAAAGAATTTTAGATAGAGGAAAAAATTAAATTGAGAAGAAAAGAATTGTGGAATGAAAAAGGGGAAAGGAAAACATGTATAACGGAGCAAATGATTATTTCAATTATATTACCATTTTCTTGAGACAAATTTAAGAATTGAGAATTTAACTATAAACATTTGTAGAAAGGAAGAACTAGAAATTAATAAAATGAATTGATAAACACAAGAATATCATTCATTCATAGAAATAATGGAAACACAAAAATCAACAATATTTCTTATACTAATCTCTTTGAGAAAAATACAAAATTCCTTTTTCCTATATCCTTATTCCAAAAATTGTCTACAATACCAAAAGATCCTTCACATTTGAAATAAACTTATATTCATAGCTTAATTCCCCTAACTAATAACTACTTCATAACCAATTTTTTTACCTAGTGATTCTATTTTATGTTTTACTTTCTTAAGTCATAAAAATGAATTAAGTTTCATTTTGAAAAAGTGCAGCGAGAAAATAGAATATAGAAGCTAGAAAGAAAAAGTTTTATAGAGTCATGATCTAGGGGCATCGTATGCATACTATGAGCAGCGCCATTTTCTAACCACAATTTCAAATTTTGGAATTTGCCACGTGTTTAAAGAGCTATCCAGCCAACTGCCATGATGGTATTAGCACTAAATTTCTGGTGTACGTAGGAACGGATCACATGAGATCCTAGGAGGATTTTAATTGACATTGATTGTTGACCTTGGCACTGAAGATAAGAGGGCTATAGATTTAATATGGTAGCATATTTGATTGGACAGGATGATTCAATTAGATATTTGAGCTATTTTGGGTCCTACTTGCAGTTGTATACATGGTATTGGACACCTGGGGAGAGGATAAACATGATCCAAGGACAATTTGAAGTGCAAAGTGGAGCGACTAACTTTTACTACAGGTATTGAAGTGCCAAAATTAGTGGGAGCGGGATTTGGTGAAGTTTCTAGAAGGGTATAGTATAAGGAGGAGGAGGAGGAGGAGTGGATTGCGTAGGGAAGTAGGAAAGGAGGAGAAAATAGAGGGGTGTAGCATAAAGAGAGGGAAAATATCCAAATCTCCTCCACGTAGGCAGTATAGGAGCCAAAGTGTGGCATAGGAGTTTAGAAAAGGCGGAAATAAAGTTAGGAGAGATGGCACGTGGGCTATGGAAGAAGTTGCTAAGGGGGAGAAGAGTACGACATACAGTATGGAAAGGTAAAGGAAGGTGGATGCATGGAAATTTTGTTGTTAGGAGGTCGTAGGGACTGAGAACAAATGATGAGTTTTCCATTAAGTTGCAGGTGTGGAGTAAGGACATGTAGGGGAAGAGAACTTTAGCTGCACTATGAGTAGGCTGCCATCCCGTAACCTTTTAAGAATTTTGGTTCTATGATGTAGGCTTATACAACTAGATTGGCATGAGTAAGAGAGACCAAGTAAGCCATAGGTGAAGTTGAGTTCTATGCAAACAAGAAGTTGGAGCAACTGGCGTGTGAGAAGCAAGATCAAGGTGTGAAGAAGTATAAGGGAACGAAAGAGGGAGTGTATCTGTATGAGGAAAATAAGGGAAGTTCATGTGTATGGTTGTTAGTGAAGAATTATTAAGTATTTCTAAACCAAATTAGTATATAGAAGTGGAAGGTTTTAAATTGCATCTTTATGTTAAATTGTTGTTTATTTTCTTTTGTTAATGGTTGATTCTTTGTGTTTTTTGTGTTGGGTGGAATGTGTATATGTGTGTTATTACACCTTGTAAGGAAGTTAAGGTAGCGGAACAACTTCATACATTAATCTTGAGGGGAGGCAGGGCTTAAATTTGACAGTCAACCTTGCCTGTCAAGCAATTTTTGTATGACAATTATTTATTCAATAGTGCCTTTAAAATGCTATGACATACATGAGTATAGGTAAATTATATAAAAACCAAATACATATATCATCATAATCGTATATAAATTTTAACAGTTTGTCCAAAATCTCTCCTTTCATATGATACAGTCTTTTCAAAATTTCAGTTGTATTTTACAGCTAAAATGCTTAAATACAACTATACAACTATCAAATTTAAGCCCTGAGGGGAGGGATATGCAAAACTTTTCAAATCTTTACAATAGTTACAACAATGAGCATAAATAGCAATCATATCACAACACAGTAATTACGTGGGGAAACCCTTTCGGGAGAAAAACCCCACACTTCAAAGCCGTCCAATATATTATTCAAGAATCAAGAAAATTACAATATATTTGCAGAGCAAACTTTCACAGAGTATAACCAACCAGAGATCGAGAGGCAACTCAACATCTATACGACTCTTACACACAACCTCCATCTCAAACTCCTGATAAATAGGAGATACAAAACAGTAAACCGTCAACGGTAATTACAAAACAATGAGCCAAAACCACCCAAAACTAGTGCCTAAATTATCTCCAATCAAATATGCCTTGTGATGTGTCAAATCACATACCAACATGTGTAACTCTCCCCTTTACAGCTCTTTTAAGTGTCCAACACATTTTCACATTTCCCAAAACAGGAGGTCCAACTTCCAGAGGCCATAACTTTTGATCCAGGTGTCTGATTGACGTATCGTTTGATGCGTTGAAAATCTCGTGAAGAGATCTATCAATCTATAACCTACTTCATCAGTTATGACAACTTTCAAGGAGTTTAGGGACCCCTAAATGCCTCAAATTTTAGTTCGAAACTTTTTCCAAGAGTTTCAAAAAATGGAAATTTTAATATCTTGCAATCTAGGTATGATCTTGAGTTGAAACTCACTCAAGATGTTTATTTAGAAGTTTTGCACCTTTTGGAAAAATTTTGGGTCCATCCGTGCTCAAATGTAGAGTTACTAAAAATAGTAAGTCCTGTCATTTTTAGCCCCTTTTGAAAACTTTGAAAGTTCTAAATCATTCTTCAAGATAAAGGGTATTTGAAAAGACCAAAATTGAGAAGAATAGAAACCTTTTGTAGTTGCAAGGTTGAGACACTTTTCCTAAGATTCTCCCATTTGTCGAACACCTTGCAAGAGTAAAGGGAGTATCAACACCATGATTTAATTGCTAGTGGTCGAGAGACCCATAGACTCCAGACACCATTTGAACTTCTCTGTGCTCACAGGATTAGTTAATGAATTTACAACATTCATCAAAGTCTCTACCTTAACTAGCTTCACACTGCCATCCTCAACCATATCTCTAATAAAATGATATTGTACATCAATGTGCTTGGTCCTAGCATGAAATGTTAGGTTCTTAGCTAGAGGCAGATCACACTCTGACTATCACAATAAATTGTCACTACACCTTGTTTTATTCTGATATCTAAACACAATGCCTTAAGCCAAATGGCTTCTTTACAAGCATGAGTAGCTACCATATACTCATCTTCAATAGTGGACAAAGCAACCACAACTTGTCACTTACTCATTCAACTAATTACACTACCAAATAAAGTAAATACATAAGCACTGGTGCATCATCTGAGGCTATCAACATCCCCTGCCCAGTCTGAATCCACATAACCATGAATATCAAGGGAATGCATGTCTCCTATCAAATTACCATGATAACATAATGAATACTCTGAGGTACCCCACAAATATCTGAAGACTCTTTTAACTACCTCCCAATGAACTCTACTAAGATTAGACATATATTTAAAAAAACTCCCACTGCTTAGGCAATGTCTGGTCTAGTACAGACCATAGCATACATCAAACTTCCTATTACACTTTGGTAAGGCACTCTGCTCATGTCTTCCATCTCTGATGGGGATTTTGGACATTATGAAGCAGATAACTTCATTCCAACTGTAAAAAGAACACATAATGGTCTACAATCCTGGATGTTAAACCTCTGTAAAACTGAATTGACATACTTTGGCCAAGCCATAGTTTTTTGTTCACTCTATCTCTTCTTATTTCCATCCCAAGAATGTGTTTAGCTGCACCAAGATCTTTCATTTCAAATTTAGCTGCAAGTTGAGACTTTAGCTCTGAAATTATTCCTTTCCCTTTACCAATAAATAACATATCATCAACATATAATGTAATAAATAGGAAACGATCAACATCAGATTTATAATAAACATAGTGATCGGATTTAGAATGCTCAAATCCCTAACTCAACAAATATGTATCAAAATTTTGGTACCATGTCTTAGGACTTTGTTTGAGGTCACACAAAGATTTCTTCAACTTACAAAATAAATTACTTTTACCTTTCACCATGTAGTGCTATGGCTATGTCATATAAATCCTCCAAATCACCATGAAGGAAAGTCGTTTTCACATCCATTTTCTCAACCACTATATCATAAGCAGCAACAATAGAAAGCAAGAATCTAATGGATTTTTGCAATTGGAAAAAATATCTCACCGTAATAAACACCCTCAACTTAAGAGTAACCTTTTGCAACCAACTATGCTTTGTACTTCTCAATACCTCCATTTGAACCAATCTTTTTTTGAACACCCATTTGCAATCAATGGGTTTTCATCCTTCAGGCAATGGCACTAGGTCCCATGTATCATTCTTTTTCAAAGCTTCCATTTCTTCATCCATAGCAATCCTTCAAGACTCTGCATCATTCATCTCTAATGCCTCTTCTACAAATCTAGGTTCATTTATGTTAGTATTCAAAGAAAAAATACATATCCAATCATCAGGTGAATACCTTTCAGGTGGTTGTCTATGCCTTGTAGACCTTTGAAAAAGTTGAGTTGGAGGTTCTTCCTCCTCTTTTAAAGATTTAGAGCTAGATGAGCTCTCCTCAACTTTGTGTCTATTTAGGGGCCTCGATTCAACTTTCTCAAGCGTAGAAGGGAGTTGAATCACTTATTTCTATTCACTTTTCTTTGGTTACAATGTAATACAAGAAGGCTTAGTTTCTCTAAAAATAACACTTCTACTATATATTACCTTCTGTGCAACAGGGTCCCAAAGCTTGTATCATTTCACACCATAACTATACCTAATGAAGATACATTTCACAGCCTTGTTCTCCAACTTTGTTCACTTCTTCTTTGGCACATGTGCATATGCCTCACAACCAAAAACTCTAAGATGTCTCAGTGAAGGCTTGTGCCCCGACCACACTTCCATAGGCATTTTATCAACAAGTGTTGATGTAGGAGACTTGTTAATCCGGTAGCACGCAGTAGCAATAGTTTCAACCCAAAACCTTTGTTCTAGACCAACACCACTAAACATACTCCTAGCCTTCTCCATCAGTGTCCTATTAATTCTTTCTACAAATCCATTCTACTATGAAGAATACAAAGTTGTCTTTTGTCTCTGAATGCCACAATCTTTATAAAATCTATCAAAATCATTAGAGAAAAATCAACCGTCGTTGTCAATCCTCAAACATTTTATTTTTTTTCTAGTCTACAACTCAACCATTGCTTTAAATTCTTTAAATCGACTGAAAACTTTAGATTTATTCTTTAGAAAATATACCCATGTCCTTCTGCTATAATCATTAATAAATGAATCGAGCATACTCCTAGACTTCTTCATCAGTGTCCTATTCATTCTTTCTGCAACTACAATCTGTTGTGGAGAATACAGAGTTGTCTTTTGTCTTTGAATGCCACAATCTTTATAAAATCTATCAAAATCATTAGAGAAAAATTCACCGCCATTGTCAGTCCTCAAACATTTTATTTTCTTTCTAGTTTGCAACTTAACCATTGCTTTAAATTCTTTAAATCGACTGAAAACTTCAGATTTATTCTTTAGAAAATACACCCATGTCCTTCTATAATCATCAATAACTGAAATATAATATGTGGATTTTGCAATGGAAGGAACATCTACATGACCAAACACACCAAAATGAATAAGATCCAATACACCACAAGTTTTATGAGAACTCAAGTAAAACTGAATGCGGTTTTGTTTATTGTTGTCATATTTTGCCCAAGTCAAAATATCCCAAAAATCCCTCCTTCCATTAGAGAAATCTGATCTGAGAGATCCTAAATGGAAGGATAAATTCCCCTTAGAAAATCTTAGAAAAATCCCCCAAAAATTCTAAGTTTTTGCCTTAGTTGGAAAAATTTTAGTTTGGCAAACCTTTGGTTCACTAGTTCGCCGATTCCCTGATTCGCCAGTTTGCCAACTGAAGGGGTGAGGCGGCAGGAAAAAGTCTAAGGCAAGGGGCAAAGTGGCTAAGGTAGAAATAAAAAGAAAAACAAGTGTTTGCCTTTGTCAGCAAACTTAAAGTTTGGCGAACCTTAAGTTTGTCGATCGGTGACTTCGCTAACAAAGGAACGGAGCAAAGCGGGAAGCGGCTAAGTCAAAGGCTAGAAATGGTTAAGGCAAAGAAAGACTCTATGAGGAGGTCAGTGAAATGGTGAATTCACCAACTAGTTCATAATTCCCTATTGAAATTAGTCCAGACAACTGAGAGGGGGGTGAATCAGTTGTCCCTAAACTTTAGCCTTTTCTGAACTTTTAAATCTTCTTTCTTAACCAGATTAATGATGTAAGCAATTAAGCATAAATCAACACATGAGAAGAAAGAACATGAACACACAACACCAGAATTTTGACATGGAAAACCTGGTTAAGGGAAAAACCATGGTGGGGGTTAACCCACAAAATGCATACCCTGTTAAAAGTACTTAAGAAAATAGAAGGCACATGCCTTCGGGTGCACTGCCCAGAGCTCACTACTCAAGAAGAGGCTCACTGCCTATAAGAAATTATGATTTACACAGAGATAATGAACTAAGAAATAGCATCTACATTCATGCCTGAATCAGTCCCTTGAAGGTTCACAAAAAAATTTCTGCTCCTATCTTCAAATTCTTCTTCACTGACTCTTCACTCTATACTCCCTTCGCTCTTCTTCTTCTTTGCTCTGCTTTTGATCCTTTCATTAGATTTAATTCATTTCATACAAGGATACTTTTCCACAACTCTTCAACAAGTATTTATACACTTCAACCTTGGAATGATCAACAAGGTTGGCTAAACTTAGTGCGGATCTTTACACTATCAGCCAAACATAGCTGAGACTTGAAACTTCCTCCATTAACATAATATGCTTCATAAAATGCTCTTTAGATCATCCGCAACATGCCAGGAACATCCGGTCAGCCAAGACTGAGAAGAACATCAACCTCAAAGAAGAAATCTTTAATCAACAAGCTCAAACTTCAATGCGAACCTCTAACACAGTAGCCACACAATCTAGAGACCTCCACAAGCACATTGAGTTCACCAATAACATCCACTCTAAACCAAATTACCAGAATCATCGGTATCTTCTTCCAGAACCTTAAGAACACTATCTGCCATGACTGTCAAACTAAAAAGATAGCTTGCGGACCTCCAAACCACTAACCACTAGAGTTGATGATACACATTGACATCCCAAACATGCTTTCAGATCCTAGACCATAATATTTCACTGCGGAGCAATCCGGACCAACTTACTATCACACTGTCTCTTCTAAATACTGTAAAATCTGGTTCTACTCAGATGGTCATAAATTCTTCAAATCTTAATGCCGACTTCTCAATTCTTAACTAGAGCAATGTCTGACAATCCTCTACACATCCATATGATCCGCATGCATTGATTGTCATTAATTTTCTCAATATCCTCAACAATCCGGTCTTCTATACATCACTATAGGATACAGTTGACACCAATGGCAACAAGGATATGTTGACATCAATGATAACACCACTTGGGCACATATTTGCAACATTCCCAAGGTTCACCAATAGGGCGATTTGTTAACAAGGCAAAGAAGAAAAGGAATGGGATGTCCAAGTTCTCAAAAGGAGAAAATCACCAACAAAGGAGTCGAGAAAAATAAAGATAAAAGAATTGGCTAAGGCACGAGTAGTTCATAAAATGAAAAATTCACTGACTAATAGAAAATAGGGCCAGCGCAGTGGTTCTAGAAAGGAGAAGTTTGTCAATAAAGTGAAAAGGTGATAAAGCTTAGTTGGTCAGGAAATCGGCAAAGGGATGAAATTGCCAACAAGTTTGCAGCAAAGGGATTTCACTGACAGCGAAAGGCGATAAGGAAGAAGAATGGATGGTTTGCAAATGTTAGAATTTATCGACTAAAGGGAAAAGACGAAGCCGTCAAGTTAGCAATGAGAAGACTTTGCTAATAAGGCAAAAGCAGAGATAAAGAACTAAAAGAGAAGAAGCCAAGAGATTCATGAAAGTCAACTTTCACTGACAAAGGAAGAGGATTGGTTTGTAGAGAGGAAAATTCACCGATAAGGTGAAAAGCGATAAGAAGCAGAGTTCAACCCAAGGCAAATTCACCGATAATGGAAAATTAAAGGGTGCCAAAAGTGAAATTAAAAGATCAACACTTTTAAAGTGTTGTACAAGATTAAATAATATGATTTTCTAAACACCTGAAAAATGCCTCCACTGAAGGACAATATTGTTGTAGGTCAAGGGTGCAAGCAGCTGGAATAGTGGAAAATATCAATGCAAATAGACCAGATATTCATGAAGATGATGAAGTACCCTCTATGGCCCATATCTTTGTAGGTCCTTCTAAGGACAAACCAGTGTGTAGGGTATGTCCGCACTCGTCAAAGTCTGTTGATCTTCTAGAACAGCTTCAGAGCTAAATTAAATGCAGTATGGGTGCACAAATCAAGTTGATTGACCAAAATCCAATGCTCAGGGCTGCTACAGTGATTTGAAAAGGATGTATATGCATATGTAAAAGATGTATTAGGTTGGTTGGTTGTGCTGGGTCACTTCTAGAGGCAGATAGTTCTTTACAGGCTCAAACCTTGTGGTTTTCTCCAGAACTAGATGGATTTGATGGACTATGCTCTTTTATTGAGCCTCTCATGTCTCTGTACTAGTTCACCAATGAAGGAGAGTCTATCATTTTGTGTCCATTTCATGTCTGTAATAAATTTTTCTTCCTTTGTAATGGCTATTTAGTCTCTATGATCAATATAAACTAAAATTTGCCTCTCATTGTTCTTGCACTATGTTTTTTGATAGATGTAAGCTGTGTATTGTGGATAAAATGATCCCTTTCATACATTCATCTCTCTGCCTTAACCTCTATCTAAATCCACATGAGTCTGTGCGATTTCCCTTTAGGATTTGAGATCATTACTGTGTTATGTTAGTTGCATTCAAAAAGCCTAAATCTTCATGTATCACTGTTTCCCTTTTTGTACTCCCTCTCTTTCTTTTCCCTGGTGATCATTAACATAGGTTTAGTTGAATTATCTAGAACTTAAGTCTAGAAAGAGGAACCAACCTTCTCTAGAGGTTTGATCTCATTTGCAAGGTCCCACACCTTAAGATCAGTCCCATTGTGTCATTGGAATGCTTGAACATGCTTCAAGAAGGGTGCAATTCCATATGATAATAGTTTCTTGCACATTCAGTGGGACCAATTTGATGAGTTTTATCATCCATTGAAAGATTTGGTGTGTTCTTTAGTGAATCTTACCATTCAGGGTAGTCTTCACAAACACCATGGCGACTTTGCTGAACAAATCCGTTGGTGAAAGTAGCCCAAGTGCTTAAATATTCATCAAAGATTAAAGCTCGGTGATACTTTTGGTCTTTTCTAGCTTTCAAGAGCATCTCAAATCACCTAGGGACTCTCTTCTGGTATGTTTCCAGTCTCCAAAAGTAGACCTGTTACCCTTATTTTCAAAGAATATTTTGATACATCTCTTCTTTTCAATACTCTAGTATGCTAAGCTATTATGGAAGTCACAGCATTTTCCCTCCATCAAGAATAGGCTTCCATATACCAATCATAGCATTCACACCACTGTCATGGCCCTGCCAAGAAATAGACCCTTTGTGGCCTTTAATGTTGGAAGCCCTCTCGACCTTGCACAATATGATGACATTCCAGTTTCATCTCTAAAGGATATCCCCTTTTTCACTGGTGAAAGTTTCACTACCCTTGCTGAGAACATCCAAGACATTGCTAATGTATCCGTGCACAATGTTATCCGAGACAATGTCACGGTAAGGGTCCTTGCTTCTTCCTTGAAAGGAAAATCTCTCTAGTGGTATAGGGGGTTACCTGCAAATTCAATTCATGAATGGGACGAGTTAGGAGATAGCCTCTGTCAGTGTTTTGATGATAACAGTGATCATTTATCCCTAATAGAGCAACTGGCCACTATTAAAAGGGCTCCTTATGAATTCATGATGTATTTTAATTTTAGGTTTCAAAAGACTTGGTGTAGAATCCCATCATTAGTGAGACCTTTCCCTAATGCTATCTTCTTGTATTATTTGAGATCCCTAAACAGTGATATTGTTGTCATGATCTAGTCTCTAAGAGGGGATGTGTTACCTAATGCCTATGAGGTAGCTATTAGGGCAGAAAATTGTTTGATTATGGATGGAAAGATTCCCCCCAGGCCTCCAATGCCATTATTTCTAGAAGCCCCAGTCATTCATCCAATTATGACACCAATTCCCATATCTAATGTGCCATACCGAGCTCCCAATCAGCCCTATCAGCCTAGCTAGCAGCTTTGTCAGGGGAACAGTCATGGACAAAATCAACCAAGCCATGTTAGGTCCTTGAACTTCATAAACTCAGCTACTACAAGTACATCAGGCATGCTTGTTCCAATTCAAAACAACTCGAATCAAGGCTATGAGTGGCACCATCCATGCAACCAATCCCATATCCAAAGCATAGGCCGAAATGAAAAATTTAACCAAGCTTCAATGGTCCGAAATCCATTAGCAGTTCCAAGGCAACAGATTAGACCTAGTCAGCAAGCTATGGGAGGGCAAAGGCAAACGTAGGCTGAATGTTTGTTTTTTAATTAGTAAGTGGATGATGCTACCCCGTTTCATGAATTCCCCAATTACATTGAAAATGAAGAAGACATGCATATGACAACAGATTTGTAACATCATAAGGGTAGTGAAGATGATGGCGAATTGTTGCAGGTTGAGGCGAAGCATGACAATGAAATTCTAGCTTATGAAGAGGAGAACATGAGCAATCCTATACTGAAGAGTCTAGAGGACTTGGAGGAGGCTTATTTCTAGGATGAGCTTGATATTTTTTGCTCAAATCTAGATAGTAAATCAACTCCTCTTAGTGAGGCATATCAGGTGTAGTTTGAGCAGATTGAGGAAACAATCATTCCTCCAATTAATATACAAGAGCCAGAGCATTCAGATCAACAGCAAAATAATGAAGAATTAGAACAAAGACGTGAGATCAACTCTGTTGATTTGCATGTCATCTCAAAGGGATGCCCTATAAGGCATTTGGCCTAGATGGAAACATATGGGAGAGAGTCACCACCTATCATGTTTACTTCAAAGCATGAGGTTGAGCATCAAGAAGGGCTAGATCAACCCATTTATCCACTTCCAAACAACTATATTTCTAATCAATGTAGGTGGATAGGTGAGTTTTTCTTTTTCCTTGGGGAAGCATTCCACCATTTTGTTGTATGCCCACCCCTCCCCGACCTCCTGTTAACTACCCACATGCATGTAAAGTGTTGTAAGTTGTTAAGAAAGGGTAGTTATTTTGAAAAACTAGTTAATGGATTTGTTTAAGTCAGTTTTTTGGTTCTTTAGTTTAGGAATTAATTTGTTTCTATTTTAGGTTTCCCTTCCTCTAAGTTCTTTTGCATAGGCAACTTTCTCATTAGGAGATTGTCTACCTTGGACATTGTGTGTTTTGTGTTCTCTAGAGGCAAGTTTCAGTTCTGTATTAGTCTTGTTGTTGCAGTTTCCCTTTTGAATTTGTGCCCAATAGATTGTGTAAGGTAGTTGGATCCCTGTGTTTAGCAGGTAAACACCCCTGCATAGTCGCCAAAATGTTGTCATATTTTGCCCAGTCAAAATATTCCAAAAATCCCTCCTTCCATCAAAGAAATCTGATCTAGAGAGCCTAAATGGAAGGATAAATTCCCCTTAGAAAATCCCAGAAAAATCCCCAAAAAATTCTAAGTTTTTGCCTTAGTGAGTAAAATTTTAGTCTGGTGAACCTTTGGTTCGCCGGTTTGTCGGTTCGTTGATTTGCTGATTCGTCGATTTGCCTACTGAAGGGGCGAGGTAGCAGGAAAAAGTCTAAGGTAAGGGGCAAAGCGGCTAAGCTAGAAATAAAAAGAAAAGCAAGTGTTTTCTTGTCGACAAACTTAAGGTTTGGTGAACCTTAAGTTTGTTGATTGACAAGTTCACCAATCAATGACTTTGTCAACAAAGGAATGGAGCAAAGTGGGAAGCAGCTAAGTCAGAGGCTAGGAATGGCTAAGTGATGCAGAGGAAAAGAAGAATCTCAAACAATTGTTATCATGTTTCACAACACTTGGCTATGACACCTATTCCTTCTTCATCTTGACATTAACTCTTTGTGGACTACAAAACCCAAAACTTGTTTCATCCCTCAATCTCTACAAACTAATCACATGGAACTCTTTGAAATGATGTATGTGACAGGGTAAGACCATACAAGGTCATTCAAAACTTAGACTTAACAACTTTGTTTTAGTGCCTTCTCAATCTGCCCTTACAACTAGCAGCCCTTCACTCAGGACAGTCAGTCCATAACTTAAATTCTAGCATAGAACACATGGAGTAAATACACATTTAAATCCCTCTTTGAACCATTCAAAACATGTTTGAAAATTGCATGTATTATATTATAACAAAAACTCCCACATGGACTGGTAATCTGCCCCTTAACCCTAAGTAATGCATTCTAACTGTCAACTATGTTTCTTCTTGGCATTATCCCAATAAAAAGACTCTTGCAAAGTTTACTATTAATTGAAAACACTTAAAACATCTTGTCCCACACCCTTCTAGGGTTTACAAGCACTGTTAGAATATAAAATTGACTCATTCTCAGTCATGACTGTGACTATCATACTAAGTATTAGCAGGACAGTCTTCTTTGAAGATATAAACCTTCATCCATTTGCCAAAGTCAACTTGTAGAATATGAAAGAGTTTTTCTTACTACCTTTACCAAACTAAAACCACCATGGGGAATGTCCCATCCACACTAAGAACACTAAAATCACAAATTTTCTGCCCTTACCAGTCTGAAATGAAGACAGAATAGTGTTAGGTTATCACCAATCCCTTGTAACCCTTAATCATTCGATCCAAAATCTTGTCATATGAAAATATAGGCATTTAGACAACTTTTCATTCATTGGAGGGTTCTTCATTAAACGAAGTATCAAATAAATTTCATTTGAACAGTTTACTGTTACCCTAGGACAGTGTTTTAACCATTTCTTGAAAAATCACAACTCACTCAAAACAAAACCAAAATGCATGGGAGAAACGTCAAATGGAAGGTGATTGATTAGACTAACACTTACAATCAACTTAACATGCATCCTTGCCGGTACAGGGCCGTACAGTATCAGAAAAACAACAGATTTCTGTAGAAATACATAAAAAATAGTCTTATTTTATTGATCAGAGCCTTCTAATCAACCACCCACGAATTCTTTGAAAGTTACAAGGCCTTTTAAAGGCATTACATAATGACTCTTTAGTTTCTAATTGACTTGGAACAACCTAAGAGCCAAAAGACCCTTCATCTTCCAAGTTTGCATCTTCTTTTCAATTTTACATTGGCAACCTTTACATTGTATGCAATATTTTGCATATTTGAACCTCTTAATCTCCTAGTGACCTCTAATACATCATAAAATGGTCTTACTGACCTTATGGTTTTAAACTGGACCAAACTTTTTTGAAAAGAAATGGTGCTCCTGCACCACTAAGGCAAGGAAAGACTCTGTCGAGAGGTCGACAAAATGGTGAATTCACAAATTAGTTCATAATTCCCAAGGTTTGCCGACAAGGTGATTTGTCGAAAAGGCAAAGAAGAAAAGGAAGGGGATGGCTGAGTTCTCAAAAGGAGAAAATCACCGACAAAGGAGTCAAGAAAAAGAAAGATAAAAGAATTGGCTAAGGCATGGGCAATTCATAAAATGGAAAATTCGCCAACTAAGGGAAAGGAGGGCCGGCTCAGTGGTTCTGAAAAGGACAAGTTCATCGATAAGGCGAAAAGTTGATAAAGCTCAGCTAGTCAGGAAATTGGCAAAGGGATAAACTTGCCAACAAGTTCAGGGAAAAAGGATTTCACCGACAAAGCAAAAGGTGATAAGGAAGAAGAATGGATGGTTCAGAAACATTAGAATTTTCTGACTAAAGGGAAAAGACAAAGCCACCAAGTTCGCAAAGAGAAGACTTTGCCAATAAGGCAAAAGCAAAGATAAAGAACCGAAAGACAAGAAGCAAAGAGATTCGCGAAAGTCAACTTTTGCTGACAAAGGAAGAGGATTGGTTCATAGAAAGGAAAATTCATTGATAAGGTGAAAAGCAATAAGAAGCAGAGTTCGGCCCAAGGCAAATTTGTCGATAATGGAAAATCAAAGGGTGCCAAAAGCGAAACTAAAAGATCAAGACTTTTAAAGTGTTGTAAAAGCTTAAATAATACAATTTTCTGAGCACCTGAAAACACGCCTCCACTAAAGGACGATATTGTTGTAGGTCAAGGGTTCAAGTAGCTGGAACAGTGTAAACCTTTAATGCAAAAGGACCAAATATTCATGAAGAGGATGAAGTACCCTCTACGACCCATATTTCTGCAGGTCCTTCTAAGGACAAATCAACACATAGGGCATGGTCGCACTCCTCAAAGTCCATTGATCTTATGGCACAACTTCTGAGCCAAATTAAATGCAGCATGGGCACACAAATCAAGTCGATTAACCAAAATCCAATGCTTAGGGCTGCTATAGCGATTTAAAAAAGATATATATGCATATGTAAAAGATGTATTAGGTTGGTTGGCTACGCTAGGTCACTTCTAGAGGCAAAAAGTTCTTTGCAGGCTTAGACCTTATGGTTTTCTCCAGAACCAGAAAGATTTGATGGATTGTACTCTTTTATCGAGTCTTTCATGTCTCTGTACTAGTTCACCAATGAAGGAGAGTCTATCATTTTGTGTCCATTTGATGTCTATAATGAATTTTTCTTCCTTTTTAATGGGTATTTTGATGGAGATTGATTGTCATTGATGTCAAAAAGGTGTTCTTAGTTTGTTTGATGTCATCAAAATTAGTGTAGTCAGATATGCAAATATGGTAAGAGATGAGATGCTTTTGTTTGATCAGGATATCTTTAAGTTTGTCTCAGGATGGATTCTCATATTCTTGGTGTTTGGTGTTCATATTGGTCCTTGGAGTTAACAATTTTGGTTTATGAAGATTTGATGTTGCTGATTTAGATGTTATCTTCTTAGATCATCATCAGGGATTGTTTGATGTCAGTAATTAGAGTGGAGATTGTATATTCTTCATTGGAGAACATTATGTTAAGGAATGTCATGCATGAGACTTCAAGATTAGTGTGTTGCATGCAAGTACTTTTGATTTGAGTTGAGAAGTATATTATCAGGTTGGTTAAGGTATTTGTTGAATTGAGTGAAGTCAGGAGTTAACAAGATTGGTTATGCTTTAATCAGGTTCATCATGCTTGTTGTGTTGGTGAAAGTTTGGTTGTCATCAAATGGTTGAATGCTCATGGTTAAGAAGTTTTGTTGGCTCTTCTTTCTAAAAAGATTGATGCAAGGTGAATTGTGTCGACTCCATGATAATTAGAAGGTTTAAATTAATATCAAGAAGGGTTGTTGAATAATGACCAAGGGTTTGATAGTGGTAAGGGATCAAAATCCTAAGTTAAAATGTTTTAAAGCATATCTTATAAACCCTTCTCTACCCATCATATAGATATATGCACTTTTTGTTATAAAATAAAGTTTACTGTTATCACAGGTCAGTCACTTAAAAGTGACTTGTTGAAGGGTATAAATACCATGGAGAAACTGACCCTCATTTAAATTATGAATTTTCCTCTTAGTGCATAAAGATTAACATGCTATAAATTGTGTTTTTCAATAAGACTAAGGATGAGTTTTTATAGGCTATTTTTAGCCTTCCAAAAGAGGAGATTTTTAATGTTTTTTAAATGCTCATATTTTTATAAGATTCTAAGGCAGATTTTTTGGTGGAGAATGTGAAAAAGCCATCAAAGGCTATATTTAAATATGTGTGGGGCACGAATTTGGTAGAAAGCCATGAAGTTTTTTTTTAATTTTAAAAATAAAGGTGGGCCTCCCTCTTTCTCACGTGCCACTTGAAGACTGCAATTTTAAAGCTTGTTTTAAGGAATTTTGAAGGCTATTTTTTAGCCATTTAAAAAGGCAACTTTTGGTGAAATTTAAAAACTTTTTTAAAGAAGATTTTTTTTCTATTCTCGTGATAGTGGAGATAAAAAGGTGAATTTCTTTTAGAAGGCAGATTTTATGTGAATACATGGAAGGCTTTTTAGAAGTGAATTGTCTTTGCAATTTATAGAATTTGAAGAGTTATTCTTTTTGAAAAGAAATTGCAGGTGCATTAAATGAAAGATATTTTTGAGCAATTTAAGAGAACAATTTTGTGATGATTTTGTAGATTGAAGGTTTTTGAAGAAGATTTTTTTCTTCATGGATACAAAGAAGATATTTTTTTTTATGCAATATTCAATGAAGGAAAATGAATTCTTGAAGGGCTTAATGATATGTTTTATTTTTGAAGATAGAAGAATATCAAAGTTTTTTTTTGAGGAAATTGAATATTTTTATGCAAGGTAGATTGGTAAAATTGATTGAAGATTTTTGAGTTAAAATTTTTATGAAAGGGAATGTAGACACCTAAAATTGGCTTAGGTAGAATTAAGTAAATATTCTAATATTTATCTTAATTCATATTTTCTTCTGTCAATTAAATAAATATTATAAGTTTATTTGATTGGTTCATTATCCTACAATTAAATAAAATCATTTTATTTAATTAAAATCCCTAAATTCTTCTAATGTCTCAAATCCTAAATCCACCTCATCTTTCCACCTCATCCCTTCCACCTCACCATGTTGCACATATAATTAAATAATCTTAATATTTAATTAGCTAATATCCTCCATTTTTCAAAATAAATCTTTAAATCAATTATCCTCCACCAAATTGAATATTTAATTCAATGTTCCCCACTATCCTCCACCAATTGAATATTTAATTCAGTTGTTCCCCACTATCCTCCACTATTGAATTCTTAATTCAACTATTCCCCACTATCCTCCACTATTGAATTCTTAATTCAATTATCATAACCCACTATCCTCCACTATTGAATTCTTAATTCAATTGTCATAACCCACTCTTATCAAAAAAGAATTTTTAATTCATCCATTATGAATTAAAGATTGACAAAAAATGAGAGCCATTGATCTCATCTTTTGATCCTCACCCTCCATTGCCTTTTCAGAAAATCTATAAATGAGACCCTTCTCTAAGCAATTAAGGAGGGAATTCTTTCGGGTATCCTTATCATGTCCAATTTCTTCTAGAAACTTCATTCTGGCATCCTTATCATACCCACATTCTTCTTCTCAAATCTCCTCATTCTAGCCATTCTCATATCATCCTCCATCATTAGTGTGTTTGAAGCTCATCTTCAATCACACAAAGTATTGTTGTTCTCAAAATCAGCTACGCTCATTTTTTGTAGACAACCCCCACGAAACTTGTCCGTTTCGTGAATCTACACTCTAAGCTCGCGGACCAAGACAAGTTTCTCTTGATCTCACGCGAAGTCATTTGACATTCTAAACTGGTTTATGACATCCCTTTGAATAGGTTTCTCGATATTTGCAAAGAACGTTCAAGTTGTAAATTGGTTAAAATGTTAATTTTAGTTATTTTTAAGTGTTAATAAAATTTGAAATCTTGATATGCAAGAGCGGCAAAAATTGCCGCTCCTGCATATCTCTTTATGACTTATTTTTCTTACATATGTAATGGCAGTGTTTTTTGCCGCTTTTGCATATACTTTTCATTTTGCATGTAGAGGCGGCGGATTTTGCTGCCATTACATGCATTTTTTGGTTTAACATGTGAAGTCGGTGATTTTTGCCATTTTTACATGTTTTTCTTCTTTTGTGCATGGTCGGCAAATTATACCGCAGGTGCTTCTTTTCGATTTGTGCACTTGTCACCGAAATACCCGCTCGGATGAGATCTTTGGAATCTTGGTCACGCAGTGCCATTAATGGCCACTCGTGCCACTCGCTGAGCATTTGTGTTCGTGTTATTTAATGTTTTTCGATGGCTTATTTTACCATTTCATTCTTTCTTCGGAGCTATCCTCCAGACCTCTCCTAACACTGCTTGATCGCGCTGTCGAAGAGATCGATCAACATCCATCGCCGTCGAACATAGGGTTTCAGGTTTTAGACGGGTAAGTGTTTCTCTTTTGTTTTCCATTCTCCTTCCTCATTGATTATGATGTGTATCATTTAGATTTTTGTTTTGGATTCATTACGTTCTTGTCTTTTGTTTTTGTTTTGTTGTTTTCGTGATTTGTTTTCGCACCAGAGGTGCCCTAGGTTTTGCCCTAAAACCTCTAGGTTTCTACCGCCTAGATCCTCAACCCTCGCTACACACCGTTATGTAACCTCGGCAAAATTTGCCGATCCCACTTGGAAACCCTGTGACCACTACCGAGTGTTCAACACGAAACTCCTGGCCCTTACATTTAAATTTGTAAATTTCCCCCAAACACAACACCGGTGAAATTTGCCACTGGAACCTCATCATTCGTATCAATGTGCAAGATTGGCGAAATCTGCCGCTCAGACAGGTATCGGTTCCTCTCATGAGATGTCGGTGAAATTAGCCAACTAAACATCAAAACCTGAAGTGTAGTGTCGGCTAATTCTACCGCTCTGACATAAACCTTTGTTCTTCTTCTTACCTGCATCGGCGGCGAAATTTGCCACCAATGCAAATAATACAAAACCCTCCTATGCAAGGGCGGCAAATTTTGCCGCCCATGCAAAAATGTCCCAAATTTTTCTAACTCTGGAAAATTTCCAATTTTGATTTCCCAAGCCCGCTTCTCCTCTGATTTTTGGCCAGCTCGCACTATAGCCCTTTTTCAAGTGCATTCCCATAGTCGTGATTGTCAACATGCAATTTTCCCAGATTGCCCATATTTTCCCTAATTGCATGATCATGACTTTTGTTGCAGTTTCTTCTGTGGAGCTTTGTTCAACATCAGACTTCTTCACGGGAAAGTTCATCCAAATGACTGACTTGTCCCCGAAAAAGTCAAAAGCAATGAAGTACAAATATCAAGGTGTTTTCCCAATCACCTCAGTCCATTCTAATGTTGAGGACATTAGAGATATAGAGATTGGCCATGTTGATATGGCTGAGTTTGTAGAGAGAACCAAGTCAAGCAACCCTAGTGCTATGATGAAGATAGTGGAGAGTAATATTCATCTGGTATCATCCTTCCCAGTGGCGGCTTACAATACAGAATTTGTTCTTCAGTGTGCCCATTTCTATAACAAAGATATTAGAGCCGTGGTGGACACCAGTGGTAATGTGATAATCAGGTTGGATCCTGAGTTCATTGACAAGGTGTTCATGTGTCCTATTGCGACAGAGGTATTGAAGCTTGACTTTGTTGAAGCTCAGAAGGAATATGACAAGAATCCAGAAAAAGCAAAGAAAGTGATCAACAACAAATGGTTGAAGACTGCAAGGTCAAGTTTGTCAAGGTGGCCACATAGTTTTCCTCGAAGTGATTTTGTAGAAGAAGTTGGTGACTTGATTACCCTCCTCAGCAGGATAAGAGGTTTGTCTTCCTCTTCACAGTTTCATGAATGGATGTATCCTTTCATTAAGGTCATACTCCAGGGCAAGCAAGTTATTTTCTGGGGAGAACAAATCAGTAACGCTTTGCATGACCAATTGACGAAGGTATCCACTACTTCCAAGTTCTTCATGGCTTCCTATCTGGTATACATTGCAGCCTCCATGAGGATTTTTCTGGGATTATCATCAGAAGGGGATAGGAGAGTAGTCCCAGTATACCAATATTATTCTCAACTGACATTGAAAGGTTCAATTCACCATTTTAGGAGGGTGAATGATGCATTCTTTGCTGTATTCTTGTGTCTTTTTGATCCCCAACTGGAGCAGAGAAGAATTTCAGACGAAGCATGGACAGTGGTTAATAACTTTGGTTGTATGTTTTTGTAATTTCCATCTTTCTCATACTTGAGGGTTGGCTTTTTCCAAGGCTACCCTTATATGCTTCCTAGGTTTCCTTCAGATAGACTGGTCTTGATGGAGTTATGCAAACAAATGGTTGTCATGCATAACAAACAGATGGAACTCAAGAAGCCTGGTTTCAGATTTCCATTGGAAATCGACAGATATTCAATGTTGACTGCCGCAAAGGCAAGGGCCATGGAAACAGAAATGCAGTTGGTTACCATGAAGCAATTCAAGAGGAGACCAAAATTTGACTACCGGGGTGTAAAGGATAAAATTAGGAGGAAAACTCAGTTTCATGAACCCATGGTGGAAGATGTTTGGATAGACTTAAGAACAGAGGAAGATATCAGGAAACTGGACTATAGCAGGCTATCTCTAGAACAAATTGAATATCTGGGGCTTGCTGATATTCCAGAAGATCTTGTGGATGATGGGGAATTGGTTGATGCTAGGTACGATGCAGAACAGATAGCTAGTACTCCTCTCCCTCCAATCCAATGGTCCCAAAAGGAGTCGACTTCACTAAGGAAGAGATTTGAGCCTATATTGGCTAACACCAATAACTGGCTGGTGAATAAAGGAATTACGCTGAAAGAATTCCTCACTGGTTCAGAAACTGAAATTCAAGAGCAGACTGGTAAAAAGGCAGAAAATAGAACGAAGAACAAGAGTGATGTTCCATCATCCTCTAAAACACACAAGCCTAAAATTAGATTTGTAATGAAGAAAGCAAAAGTTGTTGAGGAAGAACCTGAAACGAAAGATATGGAGGTCGAGGAGCCAGCGACTAAAGAGCCAGGTACAGAAGAGATGGATGTTGAAGACAGGAATTCAGATCAACAAGATGAGGAGGCTTTGTCTCCATAGGACAATACACCTGTCACAGCTCCTGTGTCTGTTTCCCCTATTAACATTCCTTCCTCTGAATCCCCCTCTCCTCCTAAAATAATTTTTGATAATCCCCAAAACACTTTTGAAAATGTTCTCCGTTCTTCTGAGCCAATTCCTAGTTTGTCTTCTTCGTCTTTTGATATTGGGGATACGTCCATGTTTGATCATTTTGTGATGAATACTGAGCAAGTTTCAAATGTAAATGTAACAGGTACAGTTTTTACTAACACCCTGCCTATTGTTTCTACTACCAGTACAAGCACAGTTCCGGGAACACCAGCAGTAGGAATGGATCCCAATGTGAGTACTTCTCTGCTTCCACCTTGGTTATCAGCTTACACGCCAAAGAGGAAAAAGCAAGTTATCTCTCCAGATGATTTTGATTTCACTAAGTTGGTACCTACAAAGCCTAAGGCCCCGAAGAAACCAAAGATCCTTTCCAGGGTACTTGAAGATAAGGGACATAAATTTCTGGAGATAGCAAAACCTCCACAGGATGCAACTGTTGAAAATTTTGATATGAATGACTATTCTATTTCTAGGGTTGAATTGGGCAAAATCACCCATGAAAGCGCTAAAAATGATATGCAGTCAGCCATGGACATCCTGATCTAGAAGTTCGACAGGGAAAAAAAGATGAAAGATTATTACAAGGCAAAGGTAGAATAGCTGACTGCAGTGGTAAGAAAGATCACTTTGAACTCGGAAGCAATTACTCTAGAGGCTGTTTCTGTAGAAGACCCCGTCATTCTGAAAGTAGAAAAGACTCACCTCAGAGGAAAAGTACTTAGACAGGATGCGAGCGCAAGGAATCTCTTTGCTCACGGATGTATTTGAGAAGACGGATAAAATGAGGAAAGTAAGGGCGGAACTTAATGATCTCATTGATGCTATCTCTCAAGATATTGAGCGCACGGAGGATACTCATGATAAATGGGTGGAAATGAGGAAGCTAAAAATAAGTACCCTAATATCCATTGGTGCTATTTCCAACAGGGATTCATATACAGAAACAAAGGAAGCTCTGATGTACAGAAGCAATATGCTAAGAAATTTGATCAAGGATCTTGAAGCTGCAAAGGAAATCAATGAAGAAAATGATGTTAATCTTTTGCATAAGTTGGATGAGTTACCTTGTAAGTTGGTGTCACAGGATAATCAATTTCTTTCTGCAGAAGAAATGGTTCAAGAATTTGAAGACATGTTCCAGAAAGAATTTGAAGATAAAGCATTTTCAATAACTTCTGTGGACAACATTTTAGACAACCAGTTAACCTTGGACAATCTGAAAACCAGGTTAACTAATCATGCCAAATCAATCACTACAGTGAGGGATGCCATAGTGAGGGCCAGGATGATCTTCAAGAACGCATTCAACCCAGATAGCATTGAAATGCAAGCGGCCTTCACTATGTATGATCACCACATGAGAAAAAGTGGAGATACAAATTGAAGCAGTTGTTTTTTCCCTTAGTTTATTTTCTAATTTTCATGTGTACTTTCAAAACAATTTTGGACAGTTTTACATGTACATTTTTAATATGTAATTACATGTAAAAATATAGGAAGTCCTAAGTCAATAAGGACTCCTATTTTTGAATAAGTCAAAGTAGTTGTAGATTTCCTAGATTTTCTCAAGGTCTTTCCCTATAAATAAAGGGGACCTCTTTTGTAAATACTATCTTTGTCTATTGCAAGAAAACTCTGGCGAATTGAGAAGCAAATCAAGACTTTGTGCTTTTTGTGAAAATCAATATTCAAATATTTGTCAATACAAGAAAGCAAGTTCAATTCCAATCTTTGTCTTGGGATTATTTGTGTTGTGATAGTTTTGTTCTTACGTCTTGCTATCATAATCTTATTTGATAATAATTGAAGTGTGGAGTTTGTTACAAGTGATTGAAGAGCGCTCTTAATTTGATTTTGATAAACTTTGTGTTATCAAATCGGTTGTGGGTTATATGTTCATGTTTGTGAGAATACAGTAGTTTGGAGACTTTGTGCTGCAAGTTGTTATATTCGATTTACTTTTATCATCTTGAAGAGGAGTGAAGACTTTGGGCTGCATTCTACTTCAAATAGTTCCGTTTACAAGTAGTAAGTGAGGTAACAGAAAACTTTGTGTTTCTGTGATTTTGTGATAATTTATAAGTCTTCTATCAAAAGTTTGAAATATAAACATCTATTCTGAAAAAAAAGAATGAGATGAAATGGAACCACCACAAACATAGTTTTTAGTGTACATAAATTTGAAGTTGTTTGATTTGCAAAAGTTAAGTAATTAGAGGGAACCTCCCCTTGCTGAGAGGAGAGACTTTGTCTCATCATAGCTGTGGCTGATATACCCATTTTGCTGTTAGCGAGTTAACGACAAAATATTCACCCAACAAGTATCATAGCCATTTCTCCTTGTCATCTTGAGGAATCGAAACAAGGAAGCAAGGTCACTGAGGGCCCATCTTCATCATTCAAGATCAAGAAAGAATAGGCGAGCAATGGAAGTCGAAAGGTAAAGGTTGTAAGTATCTCTTCGTGGTTATTTATCCTTCTTCCTTCATATTTCATTGTTGTTTGGGTTTATTTATCATTATTGATCAATCTCATATTCCCATTAACAAGGTTTTCCAAATTCTTCTTTAATGGAAATGGGCATACAGATAAGTAAAATGATTTTATTTTTACAGATGAAGATGATATTCGCAGAGGAGAAATTAAAAAGGTTTCTTGAAGTAAATATGCACATTGATAAAATATTTTATGAACAATGAATTTTTTTTTGATATGGGAATATGAAGGATCAGGCAAAGATTGATGAGAAATGAAGATGATTTTATAAAAGGGGAAAATTGCAGAGAGAAGATGAAACATTGAAGCTATGAGAGGTTTTTTTATGAGAGCAAATTGATTTATTCTTAATGATATTATTTTTGCAGGAGTTCTGTGAAAAGATGGAATTTCAGGAATATGAAAAGGTTTTTAGATTTTGCATATAATTATGTTGCAAGTACATTGATTATGTGAGAGTTGGTGTGAGGACCAAAATGCAGAAATGATGACCTCGTTGTGCAACAAATTTACGAATACAATATGCAGTTGATTGAGTATCAGGTAAATTGGTAATGAGATTGATATTCATATTGTAATTGAATAGATATATGCAAAAGAGAAGACAAGTTATGTAATGGTGCAAATCAGATTGAGTGGCAATCATTTCTTGCACAACTTGCAGTTTGTTTTGATGGTGGTTGAATTTGCCAGTGAGGCTTGTATGGTTAGTGAGACCTCTTTATGTGCCAGTGAGGCATTTTGTAAAGCTAGTGAAGCTTTCTTGGTCAGTGAGACCTTGGTGTAACTAGTGAGGTTTTGATTAAGCCAGTGAGGCAATTTTGAGTGGTTTTTCTACCCCAAGAGGGTTTTCCACTCCTAAAACTCCTGTGTCATAATTTGTCTCTATGTGTGTGTTTTAGATGTTTTGTATATAAGTTTATGTTCACTCTTTTCATCATCATACATGTGCATATGAATTTGATAGATTGTTGATGTCTTCTTTATCCTCTTTGTCTTGTAATTCAAAAGTTGCAAAAAGTTAAAAAGTTTGACAACACTAATTCACCCTGTTGGTTTCCAAATCTGCAGAGGGTTTGCCAACTCCAATGCATAGGCAAATTTGGCCAATAGATTACGGGAGGTTGCGTGAGTTGCCTCCCCTTCACTTCTGGTTCTGCTGCACCAAGGGGGGTATCCCTATGACTAAAGATGTAACATTGACTTGCTCAATGACTGATAGATTTAACTTGACAACAACAGGCAGAATACTCTCATGTATGGACCAAGATCTGCATGATAGATCACAAGGTTGGCAACATTCTTGGACATATTTGTCTGGTTGGGTATGAGAGTATGCAGGGGGGTCCTAATCCTACTCCTACAACTAACGGTGGAAGTGATGAGATGGGTGGACATAATGTCCTGGATGCAAGACAAGGGGTTTTGGCTCATAACTACTGACCCAGAAATAGATTGGTGCCTATCCATTGGGCAAGGAGTCAACTAGATGTATACAGTAGGTGGTTTGCAACTTTCACTCAAGTTTCAAGGGGTTGGACTTGATGCTTGCCTTACAAACATTACCCAAGAATGGGTATTTAACTACCTCTACTTACAGATATCCCTGTTGACATGCAACCTTCTCCATACATTGACCTAAAACAGTTTAATCCACTCCTTGAATGGAAGTTACAGATCAAGTATGTAGTATAGAAATCTATACCCTAGAATCTATGAAACCCTTAGCAACCAGATTCAAAAGAAGGAGAATAACATGCAGCAAATGGAGACAAGCAGATAAACACATGCAATGAAGCATTTGTCATATAAAATCAACACTGAAACTAAAATATGTGCAAAATACACTCATGCTGCAACTCATAAACTCCAAAATGGGATACAATAGCCAGGATCATGCCCTATTCTTCATTATTTACACAAAAATGCCCCAGGGTTCAACAACCTAAAATGAGTGACACAGTTTGCCTTTTATAGCAAAATTGTGTACTCAACAAATTAATTAAAAGGTACATCAAAAATTTGCCAGATACAATGCATCAGAAAAATGGCGCTCAAAATCATCAATGCAGCAGAGGGACAAAGAGGAAGGAGCAGGTGAGATTGGGATCTGGGCCGCCGCTCAGGGACTTTCCTCATCAATCGGGTGGTTGACTTGTCCATCATCGACCCATACCTCTGCAACTCCTCCATTACTGCTTCACCTACCCGCAGCCTCTAAAAAGTAGCAATGGCGTGCCTCTGGAGTTTCTCCCGCCCAAAAATGGTCGCAGACGCTCAGGAGAAAACCCACGCTGCAGGTTCAAAACGTGGCCGTCGATCTAAAACTCAGTCGCGGAGATCTACGGCCCCAAAAACTGTAGAAAAGTCACCCACCAACCAAATCGTGCCACGTAGGCACTTCGTGTTTCAATCACTGAATTTTCTGCAACTCATTACTTGCTTCTCAAAAAGGACACGCGGCAGCCTCCGCAACATCGGCTATCAGGACAGGTGGCAACCTTCGCAGTCTCCATTGAAACACAAAGAAACATCCTTTGAAACTTATGCAGAGGCAGCCGCGTGTCAGGCTCCGCAGCGCCCATTAAAACTGTGTCTTTAAATGAAGTGGCCACCGCTCGTGACACTTGGTGCCTTCCGCCACATTCATGAAATATACTGTGTCAAACCTTAAGTGTCCCTCACAAGTGACAGCTGTCACAATCCGTGGCATTTGAAACTTGAGACACATAAAGAAATGGGGCCCACAAACTCCCGCTCGCCACCGTAAAAGGAAAACAGGGGCAAGTCCGCAGAAGCTGACACTTGTCAAGCTCCACGGCCATCTCATGAGACACATGGTGTCCTCCACACTACAGTTGAAACTTAAAGAAACTACCCCCGCCGTTTGACACATGGTGCCTTTCGCGCTTAGATGAAACTTTATAAAGGGGCTCTTGAAACTCAGGCAGAGGCTGCCAATTGGCAACATCTGCAGTAGCAACTATTAACTGGGACCCACCTCGTCTGTGCCAAACTCAGAAACAAAATAGAAACTATCTCAAAAGTTGACACTTGTCGGCTTCCGCAGCAACCCCAAGGGGTACGTGGTATCTTCCGCCCTTGCTTGGAAACTTTTTAGAAACTTCGCGGAGAGCGACACGTGGTGCCTTCCGTGCTCGAGTTGAAACATTAAGGGGCCACTTCCACTGTTAACACATGGCATGCTCCGCGGGAAGCAAAAACAAAGGCACCGATTCTAAACTGGGGCTTAACACTTGGCAGATCCCACGGCACTGGCAACAAGAGACCCACCCAGCCACTGATAGAAACATTTAGAAACTAGAAACTGTGGCTCAAAATGCATTCCTAAATGCATGTAACTCATTTTTTAGAGGGTCGATAGGATCTCCTGACCCGCCACCGCCATTTCGACCCTGCACACAACTGATTTCTTGCATTTTCACAACTGCAGAGGCCAAAAGTGTTGGGATTTTTTGGATTTTTTGGGAAGGGGCCTGCATATTTAAATGTTTGAAACTTGAATGTTTATGCAGGCACCACCACACCCCACCTCTCAGTGTTGTCCTAGACTCCAACAAGTGGTATCAGAGCATAGGTTCCCTTTATGAAGTCTAATAAGCTTGAGTAGGTCCTGTGAGTGGAGTACCATGGATAAGTGCAAAAGAAATAAGAACATGAGAAATGTCAAGTCTCATTATGATCAAAAGGTGTAGTCTGTATCAAATTCAGATGTTGATATACAATTAGTTGATATAAATGTCTCACAAGTTGAGACATGTATTAAATTAGAGAAAGTCTTTTCAGATGTTCCTTTTTTTGATGGTTCAGACTTCCCTATTTGGTATGTTAGAATGCAAGTATATTTATCCTCTTTAGGATATGGTGTTTTGATGTCAATTGAGAATAGGTATTGTGTTACTGCAAATAATAAAGAAGCTCTTGAATGTAATCATATTGCAAAGAAGGCCATATTATTTTCTCTATCTAATGATATTTCTTATAAAGTTATGCACTGTGTAATAGCTTAGGATGTGTGGAAGGAGTTGATAAAAATTTATCAAGGTGATGCACCTCAAGAAGAAGACAACTTATTATCTGAGAAGAGTGACAATGATGGAAGTCATTCACATGAAGGTGATGAAGTACAAGAAGAAGAAGATCATATTATGAATGATTATGATCAGCAGTATGATGAACAAGACTGTGAGATTGACATAGAAGGAGAACTTATATGTGCACCGAGTGAACTCAAGAAATATAAAAAGGAGAATCACAGATTAGAGATGCAGCTACAACAAGAAAAAGACTTCAAAAACAAAGCTCTTTCAGACCTTGAAGAGAGCTCAAATAAGTTACATGAGATTCTGGGTAAACAGAAGAATTATGACAACACAACTGGTTTAGGATATGAAGGAGAGTGTTCCAAAGCTAGAGAGACTTCTAGAAGGAAAATTGATTTAAGTCATTATGTTGCTGCTCCTAAGGAAAAAAAGAAGAGTGGAGCTGAAATAAATACCAAAGATGAGTTTGTCAAAATGCATAATCAAAGGAGAAGAAATTTTAGAAGAACTGCTTCAATAAGACAAGCATATATGTACAGGTATAATTATTCATTTAATGGTTATTGTTACACCTATAATCATTTTAGACACAAAGCAGTTAATTGCAAAAGGAGTTAATTTGTTTCAATAAGCAATACTAATCTTGTATGTTTCAAGTACAACTCTCTTAGTCATCTACAAAGAAACTACAAAATGCATGAAAGATATGTTCATATATGGAATCACAACATAATTTGTTATAATTGCAACTCTCTTGGTCACACAACACATAGTTGCAGAAAAGCATCACATGATTTGATAGGTTGGAAATGGAAAGAGGCTGAAAACATTTGGAGGAAAAAAGATCCTGTAAAAGTGTGGAAGCAGAAACAAAGTCACGAGAAGACAAATCCTAAACTTGTGCATCTTGCACAAGTTACATCATCAGTTGAATAATAGATAGCATGATGTGAGGGGGAGTTGGTCATGTTCTATCAATTATCCCCAAGAAGTTTTAGGAGGAGATCATTTGTGTATGTCAGTGTTGCAAATGATCAATGGTTATTATGCAAACAAGATAAGATGTTCAAGGGTTCATTACACAGAGAGTTTGATGATGTTGAGTGACTTGGTTTATAAATGATCCTATTTATATCTGTTAGATTTCTACCCAAGCATACAAGTGATTGAGAGAAAGCAAAATAGAAATCAGATATGAGTCAAATAAACTGTATTCAACTCAAGAGAATGCAAAGCATTACAATAGAATGGGATGCTCATATGAGACCAAGAGGTGGGTATATATAGGATATTCCACCTGAGAAACTCAATACACAACCAATGTGGGATAAAGTGAAAAAGTCCCTAAGTAAACTTAACCTAGTGTGAAAAGAGCTAAGCTGGAGAACAAGCTAAGAAAGAGATAGATAGCAAAGTAACCCTATTCACACTAACAATATCTTGTTCATATCATGTTGATTCTTACAAAAGTTAAGTTGTCATGATGTTGTAGTTCAAAGTGTGCTTGATATGTTTGAGAAAATGTGAAGTGTTGTTGCAAGAAGATCTTGATGATGCAGTTAGTTTGATGATGTACATGGGCTGATTTGAATGATGATTGATAGGTTATAGGATTTGAAAGATAGGAGTTTGGGTATACTCAAGGAGTTATCATCATATGTTAGCTTATATTGGTTGAGGAGGTTGAAAATGGAAGAAGCTAATCCATAGCATATGTCTCTGCATTTGGATTTGCAAAAGTATTGATAGTGGTTTTGTATACACCAGATTTGACATTGTGTTGCAAAAAGTGTCTTGTGCAGGAATAGGGGGATGATCTTCATTCTTTATCATGCCAAGAAGTGGTATTGTGTTGAGAGTTTAGTACAGTCTATGGGTAGTCTATAATAGTGATTTGTCGCTTTGGTTGATATGTCTCACATGATATTTCTCTCATTTTTTGTGCTTCAGTTGTATGTCTCCAGATGTGTGCTTCATAATAATTTGTTACTCTCAAGTTGAAGAGTTATTTTTTAGGGGGAGTATCTTATCCTTTGTCATCCCATGTCAAAAAGGGGGAGAGAAAAAAATGCTTTATGGAGTTTTGCCATCAATGACAAAGGGGGAGATTGATGGAGATTGATTGTCATTGATGTCAAAAAGGTGTTCTCAGTTTGTTTGATGTCATCAGAATCAGTGTAGTCAGATATGCAAATATGGTAAGAGATGAGATGCTTTTGTTTGATCAGGATATTTTCAAGTTTGTCTCAGGATGGATCCTCATATTCTTCGTGTTTGGATTTCATATTGGTCCTTGGAGTTATCAGTATTGGTTTATGATGATTTGATGTTGATTTGGATGTTATCTTCTTAGATCATCATCGGGGATTGTTTGATGTCAGTAATTGGAGTGGAGATTGTATATTCTTCATTGGAGAACATTATGTTGAGGAATGTCATGCATGAGACTTCAAGATTGGTGTGTTGCATGCAAGTACTTTTGATTTGAGTCGAGAAGTATATCATCATGTTGGTTAAGGTATTTGTTGAATTGAGTGAAGTCAGGAGTTAACAAGATTGGTTATGCTTTAATCAGGTTCATCATGCTTGTTGTGTTGGTGAAAGTTTGGTTGTCATTAAATGGTTGAATGCTCATGGTTAAGGAGTTTTGTTGGATCTTCTTTCTAAAAAGATTGATGCAAGGTGAATTGTGTTGACTCCATGATAATCAAAAGGTTTAAATTTATATCAAGAAGGGTTGTTGAATAATGACCAAGGGTTTGATAGTGGTAAGGGATCAAAATCCTAAGTTAAAATGTTTTAAAGCATATCTTATAAACCCCTCTCTGCCCATCATATAGATATATGCACTTTTTGTTATAAAATAAAGTTGACCTGTTATCACAGGTCAGTCACTTAAAAGTGACTTGTTGAAGGGTATAAATACCATGGAGAAATTGACCCTCATTTAAATTATGAATTCTCCTCTTAGTGCATAAAGCTATAAATTGTGTTTTTCAATAAGACTAAGGATGAGTTTTTATAGGCTATTTTTAGCCTTCCAAAAGAGGAGATTTTTAATGTTTTTTAAATGCTCATATTTTTATATGATTCTAAGGTAGATTTTTTGGTGGAGAATGTGAAAAAGCCATCAAAGGCTATATTTAAATATGTGTGGGGCACAAATTTGGTAGAAAGCCATTAAGTTTTTTTTTAATTTTAAAAATAAAGGTGGGCCTCCCTCTTTCTCACCCTCTTTCTCAAGTGCCACTTGAAGACTACAATTTTAAAGCTTGTTTTAAGGAATTTTGAAGGCTATTTTTTAGCCATTTAAAAAGGCAACTTTTGGTGAAATTTAAAAACTTCTTTTTAAAGAAGATTTTTTTTCTATTCTCATGACAGTGGAGATAAAAAGGTGGATTTCTTTTAGAAGGCAGATTTTATGTGAATACATGGAAGGCTTTTTAGAAGTGAAATTTCTTTGCAATTTATAGAATTTGAAGAGTTATTCTTTTTGAAAAGAAATTGCAGGTGCATTAAATGGAAGATATTTTTTGAGCAATTTAAGAGAATAATTTTGTGATGATTTTGTAGATTGAAGGTTTTTGAAGAAGATTTTTTTCTTCATGGATACAAAGAAGATATTTTTTTTTATGCAGGTTTCCTTGAAGGAAAATGAATTCTTGAAGGGATTAATGATATGTTTTATTTTTTAAGATAGAAGAATATCAAAGTTTATTTTTGAGGAAATTGAATATTTTTATGTAGGGTAGGTTGGTAAAATTGATTAAAGATTTTTGAGTTAAAATTTTTATGAAAGGGAATATGAACAGATTGAAGGCTCCTAAAATATGAAAGTCATTTGTGTGAAGATTTGTTTGAGAGATATGATTTTATTTTTCCAAATTCTTCTTCAATGGAAATGGGCATACAGATAAGTAAAATGATTTTATTTTTGCAGATGAAGATGATATTTGCAGAGGAGAAATTGAAAATGTTTCTTGAAGTAAATATGCACATTGATAAAATATTTTATGAACAATGACATTTTTTTTTTGATATGGGAATATGAAGGATCATGCAAAGATTGATGAGAAATGAAGATGATTTTATAAAAGGGGAAAATTGCAGAGAGAAGATGAAACATTGAAGCTATGAGAGATTTTTTTATGGAAGCAAATTGATTTATTCTTAATGATATTATTTTTGCAGGTGTTCTGTGAAAAGATGGAATTGCAGGAATACGAAAAGATTTTTATATTTTGTATATAATTATGTTACAAGTACATTGATTATGTGAGAGTTCGTGTGAGGACCAAAATGCAGAAATGATGACCTCCTTGTGCAACAAATTTACGAAGACAATATGTAGTTGATTTAGTATCAAGTAAATTGGTAATGAAATTGATATTTAGATTGTAATTGAACAAAGATATGCAAAAGAGAAGACAAGTTATGTAATGGTGCAAATCAGATTGAGTGGCAATCATTTCTTGCACACCTTGCAGTTTGTTTTGATGGTGGTTGAATTTGCCAGTGAGGCTTTATGTGCCAGTGAGGCTTGTATGGTCAGTGAGACCTTGTTGTAACTAGTGAGGTTTTGATTAAGCCAGTGAGGCAATTTTGAGTGGTTTTTCTACCCCAATAGGGTTTTCCACTCCTGAAATTCTTGTGTCATAATTTGTCTCTATGTGTGTGTTTTAGATGTTTTACATATAAGTTTCTATTCACTCTTTTCATCATCATACATGTGCATATGAATTTGATAGATTGTTGATGTCTTCTTTATCCTCTTTGTCTTGTAATTCAAAAGTTGCAAAAAGTTAAAAAGTTTGACAACACTTATTCACCTCCCCTCTCAGTGTTGTCTTGGACTCCAACATATTTAGCCTCTATGATCAATATAAACTAAAATTTACCTTTCTCATTGTTCTTGCACTATATTTATCTGATAGATGTAAGCTATGTATTGTGGATAAAACGATCCCTTTCATACTTTCATCTCTCTGCCTTAACCTCTGTCTAAATCCCCATGAGTCTATGCAATTTCCCTTAAGTGTTTAGATAATTACTGTGTTATGTCAGTTGCATTCAAACACCCTAAATCTTGGTGTATCACTGTTTCCCTTTTTGTACTCCCTCTCTCCCTTTTCCCTGGTGATCATTAACGTAGGGTTAGTTGAATTCTTTGGATCTTAAGTCTAGAAAGAGGAACCAACCTTCTCTAGAGGTATAATCTCATCTGCAAGGTCCCACACCTTGAGATTAGTCCCATTATGTCATTGGAATGCTTGAACAGGCTTCAAATAGGGTGCAATTCCACATGATAACATTTACCATAAATGCAATACTCACAGATATGAAAATCAAGATTACAATTAGTCAACCCTTCAACAAGGTTTTTATTTTTCAAGATCCTTAGACCCTTTTCTCCTATGTGGCCTAATCTCTGGTGCCATAACATAGTCTTCTCTATAGGCAATTTTGATTCAGAAGAAATAGCACCCTTAGGTACCCAGAAGCCATGAACATCCACTGAAAGTTAAACCCTCACCTTTTCCAATGAAGTAGTCACAAGTTTGCTTTTCACAGCAGTACTATTACACTCAATAGTGCATGCATCAAGCTTATATAATGTGCCAAATCTAACACATCTAGAAATCACCATAGAACCTCTTACCATCTTACATTCTGAATTAGAAAAGACTTACTGCACACCCGCATCTATTAGTTGTCTCATAGATAATAAATTTCATGCTAATCTAGGGATATGCAACACACAATTAATCATTTTTTTCTATCATCAAGAAATTTGATTTTAACTTTACCACAACCAACAATATTTAAATGAGAATCATCACCCAAGTACACCTTACCTCCATCAAATTCTTCATATTCAGAAAACTAATCTCTATTAGGGGTCATATGGAAAGATGCACCTGAGTCGATTAATCATGCATCATTACCTACACGAGTGGCCAAAGCTGCAATGAATGCATCACCATCTTCCTTCTCGAACTCAGAATCAAAATCAAATTTCTTCTTTTTCTTCTTCTTTTCTTCTTTACACTCCTTACAGAAGTGTCCAAGCTTACCACAATTCCAACAACTAACTTTGGATTTTCTAGGAGATTTTGATCTTCCCTTGGACTTGGATTTGTCACACTTCTCGCTCTTCTTACCTTTTTCTTTGGGACTTCCACAAACACTTAGGGCTTCTTTGGCATTAATGGATACATTCCTCCTCATTTCTTTAGAAAGCAAAGAACCCACAACATCTTCAACTTTCAAGTCAATAGAAGTACTCCCAATCACCATAACAAGAGAATATCGTGAATCAAGCAAAGAACAAAGCAGGATCTGACATCTCTCCTCCTCATCCATTTTTACACCAACTGATGCCAATTGGGCCACCAACATATGGAATGCTTCTAGGTGGTCTACAATTCATCCACCCTCTTCCATTCTCAAGAAATATAATTTCTTCCTCAAGAAAATCTTGCTCACTAAAGATTTGGTTTGATATATCTCACCGAGCTTCTTCCATAGTTTCTTTGCAGAGGGCTCTTCATAGATATTGATTAAAACATAGTTTGACAGGCACAATTTGATTAGGCCCTTGGATTTATGGTTCATAATATCATATGTAGCAACCAAACTAGCATATGTGAACCTTGAAACATTCTCATCAGTAGCATCCCATAGATCTCAATCAATAAACATATCCTCCATCTTCAACTTCCACATCTCAAAATTGTTATCAAATTTTTTTTCTACCTCTATTCTCCTTGATGTGCTTGCCATCTGAAAATCCCTACAACAAGATCACAAAGTATCTTCTGCACAAGCTCCCACTCAAAACTAGATTAGTTTAAAAAACCCAACAACCCACAACTGAAACCAAAGGTGATCAAGGTTTGATACCACTTGTAAGGAAGCTAAGGTAGCAGAACAAATTCCTACACTAATCTTGGGGGGAGGGATGTGCAGAAAATTTTAGATCTTTACAATAGTTATAAAAATAAACACAAATAGAAATCATACCACAACACAGTAATTACGTGGGGAAACCTTTTCAGGAGAAAAACCCCATACTCCAAAGTCACGCAATATATTATTCAGTAATCAAGAATATTACAATATACTTGCAAAGCAAGATTTCACAGGAGTATAACTAACTAGAGATCCAGAGTCAACTCAACATCTATAAGACTCTTACACACAATCTCCATCTTAAGCTCTTGATATATAGGAGATATAAAATAGTAAACCGTCAATGGTAATTACAAAACCATGAGCCAAAACCACCCAAAAGTGGCACCCAAATTATCTCTAGTCAAAGATGCCTTGTGATGTGTCAAATCACACACCAACATGTGTAACTTTCCCCTTTACAGCTATTTTAAGTGTCCAACATGTTTTCACATTTCCCAAAACAGGAGGTCCAACTTCCAGAGGCCATAACTTTTGATCTGAGTGTCCGATTGATGAACCATTTGATGCCTTGGAAATCTTGTGAAGAGATCTATCAAGCTATAATCTTCTTCATCAATTATTACAAATTCAATACATTTAGGGACCTCTAAGTGCCTCAAATATGAGTTCAAAACTTTTTCTAGGAGTTCAAAAAATGGAAACTTTAATATCTTGCAATCTAGGTATGATCTTGAGTCGAAACTCACCCAAGATGTTTACTTGGAAGTTCCACACCTTTTGGAAAAATTTCAAGTCCATCCATGCTCAAATGTAGAGTTACTAAAAATAGTAAGCCATGTTATTTTTAGCCTTTTTTGGAAACTTTGAAAGTTCTATTTAACCATTCTTCAAGATAAAAGGTATTCAAAAAGACCAAAATTGGGAAGAATATAAACCTTTTGTAGTTGCAAGGTTGAGACTCCTTTCCTAACACACCCTTAATCTTATGGTGTAACTAGGGCTATGAGTAGTCATCTTATGGCTACCTTAACTCTTGATTAATTTATATAATCATTAATATAGTCATATATAAGTATTTAGTTCATCCTAGGGGTTATAATTAAGTATCTAAGTTAGCCTAGGTGGTAGCAATGGCATAATTAGGTATATATAGGAGCTAGTGGTAAGTTTACTATCATCATATTGCAAATTGTGTTCTCATTGGAGATATTTGGAGGTTTCCCCCTAGAAATGGCTTGTTATTCTCAATTATTATCAAGTATTTGCAACATGTTTCTTATTATATTCTTCTCTTGTGCAAGTTATTTTATTACAAGTGGAATTAAACTATGATCTTGGCACTGTGAAGGCAAGAAAAAAGGTGATTTTTTTCAATTTTGGAGGTCATTTTGGGAATAATATATCTCTCATTTGGTGAATCTTTTCAAGATTTTTGGAGGGTTTTTAAAGAATATATTGAATCTTCTTGAATCTAAATTTCAGGGCAATTAGAGTAGAATTATGAGAATTATTACAGAATTAGGGTTTCTATAATTTTTGCTCTTAGGGATGTAATTCAACAAGTTGAACAAGGGCAAATTGATATATCTACAATCCCAATTTGAAGGCATTTGGAGTAGATCTGGGGAAGTTATTACAAAATTAGGGTTTCCACCAAATTTTCTCTCAGGGCTGCAAATCAGCTAAATTCTTGGAGATTTTTTATAGGAAGTGAGATCTAGGCCCTGATAAGTTACCAATATTTTTTAGATTAATTGGATTTGTTTTGTGTGATTTATTACCAAATTATTTTTTTCCATCATGGCAGGGCCAACCACAAGAGAGAAAAAGAATCATGTCACACTAGGGACATCTCTAGACAAGGAGGATACAAAAAGTGGGGAGATTCTTACTAATGATATGCATGAGGAAATCTTTAAGGTTAAGAAAAATATTTCATCAATAAAGATGGGGATGAATGAATTATCTAGGAAAATAAATTCCCTTCTAGGTGGTATGAACTATAAGGGAGCATATTTGCATAATAAGAACTGAGAGGAAGAAGATGCTTCTGAGGGACATGATTCTTGGGGGTTTGTATCAGACCTCAAGATAGATCAACACTCAAATCATTCTATGGATAGACACTTTATACCAAAGATGGATATGTAGAAATTTGATGGTCAAGATCCTACCAATTGGCCCTACCAAATGGAGCAATTCTTTGATAATCACCATGTTCCTTGTCAACAAAAGGTGGCCATGGCTTCCTTTTACTTAGAACCTAACCAATTCCTTTGGTATCACTAGCTTTGTAAATAAAAGAAATTTAAGAAGGGATGTGTTCTCACTTGGTCTGTTTTCCAAGAGGAGCTCATTACACATTATGGTGACAATCTTATAGATAACTACTTCAACCAAATCACCAAATTAAGGAAAACAAGTACGGTCAAGGATTATATTCATCAATTCCAAACTTTATCTTTAAGAGTGAAAAATGTGGCAACAAAAAATTGTTGGAGTTATTCCCAGGAGGCTTAAAGGATTGCATCGAATATGAGGTACATATATTACATCTAAATACTATTTCCAAAGCAATGATTATGGAAAGATAGGTAGAGGAAAAATTTGTGGTTAACAAAAGGCAATGTTTTGTAAATAGAAGTGTAGACACCCAAAATTGACTTATTTTATCATTTATCGATTTATTGCATTTTCACCATTTGCATCGACATTTAGGTAACTTTGTCCTAGCACACCTGTCTTGAAAATATCTAATCACCCATCTTTCTAATTAATTAAATAAATCATATTTATTTAGTTAATTTCCCTCTAATTTTCACCTAATTTCTTCTATTTCTCATAATTAAATAATTTTGATTATTTAATTATTTCTTATATTCTCTTCCAAACAATTAAATAAATTTCTTAATTTATTTAATTGGTTTCCTCTATCATAAATAAATAAAATCAATATTTTATTTATTTATCTTATCATCACCTCCATAAATTAAATAAATTTCAATTTATTTAATTTATTTCCTCTCATTTAAAATAATCTCTTATCTTATCACTTTCTTCTGTGTAAAAGTCATGTTTGTTCATTGGAATGATCTAGATTAAATTCTAAATGGTTCTAAAATCAACTATCCTCATCATCAAATCCTTAAAATAAGATATCTTTCTATTTTAAGTAAACTTATCGTATCATCAATAACAACTCAACTACAATCATTTAAAATAGGTCTTACCTATGGACACATGGCTTGTGCACATTCATCTATGTCATCTTTTAATCTCATCCCTCCATTCTATCTTATCCTCTCCACCATTGATTGATTTTGGTTGAGGTCTATATAAACACCCTTCCATTCCATACTACTCATCTAGAATCTAGAATCTAGCATTATCATAGCGTCCATATTATCATCCTGAGCATATTGAGCATTTGAGCTTCCATTGCATCCATTAAGAATATTATCACTATCATCGATCCATCATGGTAGCTTTGATCTTCATGATTGTTCATTGTTGAGAAGCAATCCACATCACAAACAAGGAATCATATGATCTAGGTGATCTTGTTCTTGAATTGTATGCATTTGATTTCACTTGGATTCGATTATTTGATGGTGGTAGGATTAGGTTTTGATTTGCATGCTTGATCTTATTAACCTAATTTTTACCTATCCACATTCGCATCACTTGCCAGTTACACTGGGGCATAATTTTTCTTATCAAGTGAATCATCGTATTTTCTTTGACACAATGTTCTAACGAACATTGTATCAAAGAGGGGCAAAATGTAGACACCCAAAATTGACTTATTTTATCATTTATTGATTTATTGCATTTTCACCATTTGCATTGGCATTTAGGTAACTTTGTCCTAGCACACTTGTCTTGAAAACATCTAATCACCCATCTTTCTAATTAATTAAATAAATCATATTTATTTAGTTAATTTCCCTCTAATTTTCATCTAATTTCTTCTATTTCTCATAATTAAATAATTTTTATTATTTAATTATTTCTTATATTCTCTTCCAAACAGTTAAATAAATTTCTTAATTTATTTAATTGGTTTCCTCTATCATAAATAAATAAAATCAATATTTTATTTATATATCTTATCATCACCTCCATAAATTAAATAAATTTCAATTTATTTAATTTATTTCCTCTCTCATTTAAAATCATCTCTTATCTTATCACTTTCTTCTATGTGTACAAGTCAGCTTTGTTCGTTGGAATGATCTAGATTAAATTCTAATTATCTTATCATCAATACAACTCAACTACAATCATTTAAAATAGGTCTTACCTATGGACACATGGCTTGTACATGTTCATCTATGTCATATTTTAATCTCATCCCTCCATTCTATCTTATCATCTCCACCATTGATTGATTTTGGTTGAGGTCTATATAAACACCCTTCCATTCCATACTACTCATCTAGAATCTAGAATCCAGCATTATCATAGCATCCATATTATCACTATCATCCATCCATCATGGAAGATTTGATCTTCATGATTGTTCATTGTTGAGAAACAATCCACATCAGAAATAAGGAATCATATGATCTAGGTGATCTTGTTCTTGAATTGTATGCATTTGATTTCACTTAGATTCAATTATTTGATGGTGGTAGGATTAGGTTTTAATTTGCATTCTTGATCTTATTAACCTAATTTTTGCCTATCCACATTTTGGCGTGCCCAGTGGGACTCACGTCCTTGATTAACTTTGCTTTTTGAAGTTGATTTGTGAAGTTCAAATTTTTTGGAGTGCTTATGACAACTTGCAGTCGCATCTGAGTGAAAACCTGTCACTTCCAACATTTCTGCATCACTTTTGAGTGAAAACCCGTCACTTCTGGCATTTCAGCATCACTTTAGAGTGAACAATAGTCGCTTCTGGTTGACAATGAATCGCTTCTGATCAAAAACTAGTCACATCCAGCTATTTTAGTCGCTTTTGGCAATTTAGGGTTTTTTTATTAACATTTGATTTTGCAGGTTGTTGTGCTAGATTTTTATTGATCAATCAGGGGTTCTAATTTGTGTATGGCATGTCTCTGATCACCATATTGTCATTTGCCAATCAATTTGATTATGGTTTTTTATTTTAATTGAGCTAACATCCTTGATTTTGCAAGATCTCATCAATTTATCATTCTAGGGTTTCCAATTGATCAATATGTGGTTGCAGGTTATTTATCTGAGCTAATTTTATTCACTAAATTTGATATTTAGGGCTTTGCAATATCTGATAATCATTTATTTCAAGATCCTAACCCTAGTTTTGCAGAAACAGGGATTTTTCATGCATCTGGCAACTTCGCATCACTTTCGAGTAGTAACTAGTCACATCTGGTATTTCTACATTGCTTCTGACTAACAGTCGATTGCTTCTAGTAGAATTCGCATCGCTTACGATCAATAGTTGATCACCTCTAGTAACTATGTGTCACTTCTGGTTCTGTTATTTACAGTTTGATTTTTCTTGGCTACTAATCATCTATTTGTGTAGCATCTTATTGTTTATCCAAGAAAAGGAGCTTATGAAACTACTAACATATCTGTTGTAGCTTCGATTGGTCCAAGGTATATCATTTTTTTTCACTAATCTAGGAACATTTGGATTTGGTGCTTAAAAAGAACTGTTGTTTGCTCTGTGCTTATTTTTATCTTTTTTTCTTGCTTGTTGTGTATGATTATAACCCAAATTTAATAACAAAAGTATCCTCTCCCCTTACCTATCAAATTGATCTTGGGTGTATGAGAACTTGTTATTATCTTTAGAGGGCCTGCCTTCCCAATGTGAGAAGGGGTACGACTTAAGCGGTAACAAGCTGTTGATGTATAAAATTGCGCAGGTTCCAACACCAACATGGGAAGTTTTAGGAATGTGGGACTTGCTACCTAAAACAACCTCTAGATTCTAAAGAAGCTGGCTCTTCTCTATCTTAAATGGGTTTTGAGGAAAAGGATAGAAACTAACAAGATTATAGATATAATTAAAGCAAATCTAACTATGGTGACGCCCCTGAATAAAAGTATTTCTCTCAAATTAAGCACAGTAAGACTATCCTGAAGATTCAGTTATATTAAAGAGTAAATACTGCATGATTAACATAAACAGATACAATGAATAAAATCAAAGGTTCACAATCAGACACTTTGCAATGACAAAGGAAATATCAACCAAGGCACAGAACTCAGTCCTTCTCATTAATTTTTTAGCAACATAAAAGGCACATATACATGCACATGTACATTAACTTTCTAATCAAGAATAACAAAATAAAGGAAAATGATATCATCTGGTCACAACAAAAGTTTCCAATTTCTCTCTTAAATCGCTAATAGAAAATTATCTCTATCTGTATTCTCTATGTCTAAAAATTGTATGAATCAATCTAAATCAATCTATTACAAATGTTACATATTTATAGTGTAAGATCTGACTCTAGATTGTCTGCAACAATCGAATCCCAACGGCCTAATGAAACTGAAGATAACGGGAAGTCTCTGACAGTTAAGATCTTTCAAATCTGCAACAGTTTCTCTTTTCTGCAAGCTCATTGGCTGGAGAAAAATATGTGTGGCGTGCCTCCTTCTATAAGGGACAGACACTTGGTGAGACCCATGCGCTTGAAACTGAAAAGACTATGACAGATGGCAGCATCCACACAAAACTTTGAGACTCTTTCATCTCTCAGGAAAGAACAAGAAACTGACACTTGTCGCATTCCGCAGCATGTTGAACTATCCACATGTCTTTATCCACAACACTTCACAAAACTGTGTCTTTATATTCGGGTTGACTCTACTGTTGACAACTGTCGCAACCCGCATCATTAGAAAAATGAGACACATTCATAACGGGACCCACAATCTTAGTGCTCTCTAGCTTTTAAAAGGATAAAAATAGGGACAAGTGGCATCTTCCGCGTGCACAATAGCTAATACATGGCAGCTTCCATAGCACTTCTTGAAACATTAGAAACCTTTTGAAACTCCTGCGGAAGCTAACACTTGGCGGGTTCCGCGTCACTTAGAAACTTTTAGTTATCATCGGAGAAGGGTCATGAACAAAATAACTTTACCACCACATCCACCACGTGGCATTCTCCACAACAAGATGAAACTTTAACACTATGGCCCACCATCCTCTTTTACTAAGCATCCATAAGATATGGAAACAAACACGTGGCAAACTTTGTAGCAATATCTAAGAGACACATGGTAGCCTCCGTGCTCGCATTGAAACTTTAGGGACTGTCTCTGCTAATGATACATGGCGACCTTCGCACACTTGAAACTTTAGAAACTACTGCTACGTGGCACGCTTTGCGCTAAAGTTATAACTTGAGACTATACTGCGACTTTAAATTGGGGCTCAACACTTGGCGGCTTCTGCACTAGGCTTAAGAAACCCGTGCAGCAAGATTTGAAACATGCATAGAGGCAAAAGACACCCACAGATGTGCTACGACTAATACAAAATGTAGAGTTTCAACACTACAGTTCTTGGTGACCAATAGGACTTCTGAGCTTGCTCAGAAAGAACCCAAAACTTGGCAAAAATATATGTATTTAAAATACAACACAAAGTCACAAATTCTGCAATGCCGTCTGATAAATAGACCATTCTGAATCAGAGAGTCCCTGTTTACTTTGTAAATCTTGAAAAGCAAAATCAAGATTAATTATTTCCTTATGGGACAATGTTTGCAAAATTTGGACTGCGGCCTTTAATTGAAACTCGAGCTGAGCCATAGGTATCAACACATCTTCCACTTCCTTAACTGATGAGGAAACACTTAAACCCTGGAAAACTGTTTGATCATTTTGCCTAGTTAAGAGAAGGGCCTTGATATCATCAATCATCAGCATTGTATTATTGTCTAGAAATGGTGAAGGAAGACCCATTTGCACCAAATCCTCTATATGCTTCTTCATATCTTTGACTCCTTCCTTCACTGTATCTAGGAGCTCTTAGCAATTTGTAGCTGCAAAGTTGTAACTTAGAACCTCATTTACCTTTTTGGCAGCGATCATTCTGTCATTGATTCCTGTTGCTGATAGAGATTCATCTGTTGTATCATATAGTTTCTTTAACAAAAGTTGAGAGTCTGAAACTCTCAAAGAAATAGTTGACAAGGTGGCTTGCACTAAAGTTTCAACTTTCTCACACAGCTTCTATGCATTTAACAGAAATGTTAAAGATGGCATTAGCTGAATAATCTCCTTAAAGATTCTTTCCCAAACTGAAACATAAAGCTCTTTCACCAGATTCAAAACTCCAACATTCTGTGGCCTATTAGCTAACTCAATTGTAAGTTGTTTTGTTCTTTGTTGCTCTACCAGGAGTTGTGCCTGAATTGCACTATTAGCATTCTGCTCACTCAACAACTTCTATTGAAATTGTGTGGCCTGTTGCAACTGATCTTGATACTTCTTTTCCAAAGTAGCTTTCTCTTGCCTCAATATAGTCACTGCTGCCTTTTCCTATGCCAGCTCAAACTTAAAAGAAGCATTTTGGGCCTGTGTAGCCTAATGTATCTGACAAGAAATAGTATTTTGCAACTGTTTATTTAGACTCTCAATCTCATTCTTCTTAGATTGAAATTCTCCAGCAAGGTTGCTACTATTCACCTTCTCCTGAGCTAAATCATTCTCAACTTTCTGCAACTTCTTAGACACTTTCAAATAATCAGTTGCAACAGTAGATGTAGTCTCATTGAGTAGCTCGATCCTATCTTGTGGCCTAAAAAGAGACATATCCATAGCTACAACATTCATTGAATAGTCTTGGGGCTACATCTGTTCATTAGGTTTCACCATATTTGGGGAAAAATGTGTGACTGTCAATTGTTGTTGGATGGGGTCAAAAAGTGACCTCATGTGTGGCACATTAGGGCTCTTGTTTTCCTTCTTTCTCTTCTTGTCCATTCTAGCTTCTCTAGCCCTTTTTGTTGTGTTTGCTTGGGCTTGGAATGTAGGAGGTGAAGCAATGTATCCTCCAGCAAAAGGATGACCTTGAGGCAGACCATAGGGAATAGCCATTACTTGTTGGCTAGGGGAAATTTGAGGAGGGGCTCTTTTTAGAACAGAGGCGGAAAAGAGTGGTAATGAAATGGCCTATGAAGACATGGCCTATGAACTAACAATTGGGGCAAGGGCTGATGTAAGCACAATAGAAGTGGCAGGGAGTACAAATGTTTGGCTAATTGGGATTGCCACTCCTAAAGTAGAAGAAAGAGACAGAGGGGAAAAGGGAGAAGAAACACTTACTTAAGCAATAGAAGATGTGACTAGCAGTTGTTGTAGCAGTGGTTTTGCTTCTTCCTCTGATTCTGGTTCCAGGTACAATTTCCTATGTTTCCTAGGTCTCTCTCTTGTTTCTTCCTCTGACTCTTCTTTCTCTGCCATGTTTACCACCATTGGTGGTTTCAAAGGAGCAAAACTGGAACCTCTAGATACTAAAGCTGTTGGAGTCCCTATGGTTGGTGATGACACCACACCTTTCTATTTCTCTAAAGTACTAAGAGATTGGGGCCAGGAAGATACAGGAGCAGTAGATGAGGCTTGTCCTGTTTCTTGCATTGTAAGGGGTGACTCTACTTCCTCTTCTGATTCCTCACCCTTCTTCTAAACTTTACTTGTGTCAGGGCTAGAGACTGGGGAGGGATGCCACTGACCCCAGATTGACTCCCATTTCTCATCTGTGTCAATATTCCCAAAAGAATGTGTCAACTTTGAAATTTCCTGCCTATACTTCCAATAGGCTTCAATCTTCTCTGGCTTCCAATCTTGGGCCTTTAATGACTTCTTCAGACCAGCAGACATCCTTATCTTAGGGTCATGAACTTTTTCTTTAACATAAAAATTTTCCCATGGCCTAGGCCCTTCATAAGGCAAATCAGCTAGTTCGACATATAGGTTTGGTTTGTCCTCTTTTGGATTTCTCCTATCTTCCTAGAAAGGCCGACCTTCATGTACTATTTTAGCACGGACCTTGTTGTTTCTAATACAGGAATCCAGAAAACTATCTGGGTCATACTTCCATTTATCTTCAATGATGAAGAATCCAAGAGTAGCTAGCTTTCTTAGCAAAAGGTGTTCAACATCTCTAACTTCCAGTGCCATATTCCTTTTGACCCATGGGATGTCATACATCTTCTTTTTCTTTTTCTTGGTGCCAAACTCATTATCAACCATAGACACCTGTCGAGTTACTTCTAAGAATGCTACCCTAGGGGTTAATATTTTAGGTAGCAGCTTGGGCTCCTCATTGAAACCATGGACTCTGATGATAGTATTGTGTGCCCCAAAGAAATAATCATAGGGGATTGGGCAATTGGTCATGAAACCCCTAATACTCTATGTCAATCTATGTTCTACAAGCTCAGGGCTTAATTAGCAGAAGGCAGGGGCCACAAAAAGTTCCCAGAACTCATAAGGGTTTGAAGCCTCAGATAACACATGTGTCCATGCAGACACAGGGATAGTTTTATTTTGACCAAAATCTAGGTCATACATGTTTAAATGCATATATGGTGCAAAAAGACTATGGTTCTGATACAACATTAGATGGAAAAGAAAAGCAGAATACCTGAAAACCCCCTTGGACTTGAAATTCACGAGTTGATCAACCATGGAGTAAGCAATTTGCTCCAAGAAATCTAGTCGGTATTCTTGTGATTTGTCTACAGTCTTTAATCTGAAAATGATAGCAATTTGCCAGTCATAGACTATGTTGTCTTCATCCAAAAAATGAAGGCTATCATTGACAGTGCCTCTTGAGTACTTTGGTTGAATTGTGCCCTCCCTATGGGTAGTATGGGCATTTGCATGTTATCATCTCCTAACTGCATCTCTGAATTGAGGAACCTAATCTTGTTATTGACATTTGCCCATGTCTTTTGCATTTTAGCAACGATGGGAAATGTGGTCGTTCTATCATGTTGTAGGGCCAATATTTCCCTTATGGATTTGGGCATAATATGCACTATAAAAGGGCCCTGTTGTATGGTATTCAATGGTGCATGAAACAACTCTACACATAATTCAATTAGTTTAGGACACAGGTGCACACTTAGAACCAGGAACTGTGCCAACTGCGAGGTCCATATTCTCATTCCAAAAGTTTTAGACTACCCATTCTTTGCCTTTTACATACACCTCTGATGTGCCCCTTCACAGTGAGTCCTGGTAGTCTTTTGAAGGGTCGTGTCAAAAATGCCATCCGCGTAATCCTTCACCTTTGCTGAGTTGACAGAATACCCTACATAGGGGACCCTTGTCCTTGGGTAAGATCTCCTTGGTTGCGCGGGCGCTGAAGCGTATGATTTGCTGCTTAACAACTTGTCAATTGACTCATAAATTCTAAGTCCCTCTTGAGAAGACTATGTTTTAGACATAGCTGTATCTATGGGGAAAATACGGGAAGCTTTGACACAGGAAAGGATGAAATTGCTTCACAAGAATGACACACAACTGAAAGGCGCTTGCTAGGGATGGAAATTGGAGGCAACAGTGGTTCAAAGAAGAGAGACAGAAACAAATGAGAGCCACACTTAGGATTTAACACTAATTTATTGGGGCTTTAATGACACATCTTATCTCATAAATGGCATTAATGCCAAGAAACAATTAGTGTATCTTTTTGAAATCTACATGGAACAGAGTGTTAGATATGTTACGGGAGTGGCTATCTTTTCTGAAAAGTGTGTACTTCCGGGGATTTTGGGGATTGCAGAACAACCTTAATAAAAGTGAGATCAAAAGAGAAGGGGCTTCGCGCTGCTGACACGTGTTCATAAAACACTTATTGAAAGGGAAAGTGGGAAAAGAAAGCAGGAAAATAGGAAAACAAGAAAAGGAAACTAACTAACTATGATACATAAGAGCCCCTACTTAATTGAAATGCTTCAGATAGATCCCATTTACAAGAATCTCTTCAAGTTCACCATCCATAGTCTCGAGCTCAAAAGAATTTTGTTGCTTACAGGAACAAATTTTGTAAGGACCAGTCCACGGTGATTCAAATTTGCCATGTTGACCTGGCTTGGCAGCTCTCTCATCCCATTTCAATACCAGTGAGCCAACTTCAAAAAAGGGATTTGAAATCTTCTTATTAAAATAGTCCTTAACTATTTTCTGATGTTTCATCAGTGGCTCATGTGCCTTTTCTCTTTTCTCTTGTACTTCCAGCAGTTCAGCAAGTCTAACTTGCATGGGGCCATTCTCTTCAATCTCTATCTGTTTCAATAATTGCAAAGTAGGGATCTCTAAGATCAGTGGCATTACTACTAGTTTACCATAAACTAATTCATATGGAGACATCTTTGTCACTTGTTTTGGTGTGATCCTATCAGCCCACAGTGCTGTATTAAGTAGTTTATGCCACTCTGTGATAATTCCTCCCTATACTTTTTATGAGTTTGATAAGGTTCTTGTTAGTGGATTCTGCTAGGCCACTACCTTGGGGGTAATAATTTGAAGAAGTCTTCAAATAAATCCCATTCCTTAATGCAAACTCAGATATCTTTGTTCCCAAAAATGCTTTAGCATTATCTGATATAATGGTACGAGGAGGACCAAACCGAGTAGTAATGCCTTCTAGAAAGTCTAATATTACCTTTTCTAGTTCTTCTTTGAGTGGTACTGCTTCAATCCATCTGGTAAATTTATTTGTGGCTGTGAGGATCCATTTGTGTCACATACTTGACACTGGATTGATCATACCAATAAAATCTAGACCCCATTGAGCAAAGGGTTCATCCATAATTATGGGGCTTAGAGGCATTGCTGCATTTCTCCTTTTCCCTGTATAAAATTGACAAGCCTAGCATTCTTTAACCAGCTGATAGCAATCTATATATAGAGTGGGCCAGAAATATCCTACTTGAGTCACTTTGATTGCTATGGTCCTTGCTGAAAAGTGTCCACCTGAGGCTCCATGGTGTAATTCATGTAGTATTCTCTGAGCTTCACCCTTTTCTATACATCTCAAAAGTATACCATCAACATTTCTTTTGAATAAAATATGGTCAATTAGTACAAAATGGGCCCCTTGCTGCCTATAATATCTTCTCTTATCATGGGAGATCTCATTTGGGAAAATCCCATGCTTCATAAACTGTATTCTGTTTGTGACCCAAGAATCTTGATCAACCTCTTGGATTTTCAATACATTTTCACTTTCTATTTCTTGTGTCATCATTCTCTCCATGTCTTGAGTCATATATTGGCATAATCCTTTGCCCCTGACCAATGTGGTGGGTCTTACTTCTACATCATATTCCAGGATCTTTGTGATCCAATTGGCCCTTTTCTTAGTGATCTCACCCTCCATAATATATTCTCTTACACTAGGATGAGCCACTAATATCAGGATCTTGTTTCTTGTTACCATATGTCTGAATTTTTTAAAGGCTTTAACCATGGCATATGCCTGCTTCTCCACAAAATTATATCTAGCCTCATATTCTCTAAGAGTTCTGGAGAAAAAGGCTATTGGGTGCTCCCCTTCTTGCTGATCATCTTTCTAGGTTAACACTGAATTCTCCCCCATACACATACATTATGAAAGATTTAGCAAAGTCTGGGTTTCTGAGTACTGGGGATGTTGAAATGGCTTTCTTGACTTCTTCAAAAGCCTGTCTCCCTTTTGTAGTCCATTTGAAAACTAGATCCTTTTTAAGCAATAGTGTCATTGGTCTAATTAGACCTGCAAAATCAGATATGAATCGGCTAACAAAGTTTATCTTCCCAAGAAAGGATTGAACTGCTTTCTTATTAACTAGTAGAGATAGATTCATTATGGTAGTGACTCTTTCTGGATCAATAGAGACTCCTTCCTTTGACACTATATGCCCTAACAGTTTACCCTGAGGTACTGCAAAGATACACTTCTTGGGATTCAGAGATATTCCAAACTCTTGGCATTTCTTAAAAACAACCTCTAAATGGTCAAAATGATCTACAACATTTTTAGAGAAAATGGTGAGGTCATCTAGATAGATCAGAATAATTTTATTTATAAGTTCTCCAAATGCTACATCCATTGCTCGCTGAAAGGTGGCTCCAACATTTGAAAGACCAAAAGGCATCTTAGCATATGCAAATGTTCCCCACTTTGTAGTGAATGTAGTTTTATGTTGGTCTTGATCAGCCAACCAAATTTGATTGTATCCAGAGAAACCATCCAGCAAGGAAAACCTTTCTGATCCAGCCACAGTCTGTAAAATTTGTTCCATAGAGGGCAGGGGGTAATGATCTTTCAAAGATGCTCTATTTAGATCCCTGAAATCTACACAGAGTCTTATGTCACCATTCGTTTTTCTTACTAGCACTAGGTTTGATACCCAGGTTGAATGTTTAATTAGAAACATAATCTTTGATTCTAAAATCTTTTGCAACTCATCTACCATTAAATTCTAGGATTCACTAGCCTTTGTTTTTGTCTGACTGGTTTAGATCCTTCAGTAAGCTCTATGGTGTGTTGGATGGTATCTCTGTTATAGCCATGTAGGTCTTCGTAGGTCCAAGCAATCACCCTATCATATTTTTCACACAAATCAATCAATCTTTCCCTTTCTTGCTGGGTTGTAGAATTTCTAATTTTCAATTTTCTTCCTTCACTGACTTGGATTTTAGAATAATCTTCCTTATTTACCTGAAACCTCCTCTTCTCTAGGCTCACATCTTCTGGGTCAAACAAGTTTTCTAAAGTAATCAATCCTTTAGGAAGTTTATTTGACTTTAGCTGGATAATTTGGTCACCATATGCTTCCTCAATTTTGGGATGTAATTGATCAGCAAATTCTCTTGATTGTTGCAGGAATGAGAGTACTTAGAAATCATTATAAAAAACTTGCCAATTTTGGTCATTATCTTTAATAGTTGGCCTTACTATAACTTTGACTGACTCATTGTTAACTAACAAATCATTTGTTGGGTCAAACTATGAACCAATCTGTGCCATTCTATCCACCTCATAATTTTGGGCTCTAGGAACTACCTCGATATTGAAAGCCTCAAAACCATCTATTAGGTCCCAAATTCTGTGCATATAGGATCTTATTCTTACATTTTTGGCTACTGCCTTTTCTCTAATTTGTCTTACTACCAGTTCTGAATCTCCTTTTACTATCAGATTCTTTAGTCCTTTTTTCTTTGCCAACATGAGCCCTTGCACCAAAGATTCATATTCAACATCATTATTGGTACAGGTAAACTGAAAGCGAATGGCTCTTAAAATTTTCTCACCATTTGGGGCAGTAAGGCAAACTCCTGCTCTAGAACCATTTTTACTCCTAGCCCCATCAAAATTTAGAGTCCAAATTTCTGAGTCTTTTTTAGATTCTTGACTTTGTGATGTTTCTTTCCTTAAAACATTAGGAATCTCTTGGTCTTCTTCAAATATGACATAAGTGCCTAGACCTGTAGAGTCATAATTTCCATAGGGATCACTCTACATCATAGTCAATAATTGATTATTCTCTTCTTCCTGTTGGTCATGTTCAGTCTAGTCACCTAATTCTTCAACAAAGATTCTTTCCTCCTTATTCAACATAGCATGAGCTGCTTCTAATTTTGGGGTTAGTTCATTTGTGATATGGTCTTTGGATAATGGTTCTGACAGTATTTTCATCTTTGTCCCATATTTGGTTCTCAGGATGAGGTGTGATCAATCTAGTGACATGTAACCTCCTATCTTGGCTGTGAAATCTCTAGATAAGCATAGACCAAATACAGGGGGAATATCTATGACTACCACATCCTGATTTACAATTATATTGGGGCAAGTATATAGTTGCAATGGGAGTTGTTTAATTTTCCCTATTGTTTGCATAGATTTCCCATCCAACTGCATGACCCCTCTTGTAAGTGGCTCATATTTTATCTTCAAAGAATCTACTATTTGCTTTGGCATTACTGTAGTACTGGCCCCAGAGTCTATCATTGCATTATGCAATAGTTTCTTCCCAACTATTAGAGTCAAATAAAATAGATCTAGTTTAGATTTACCTACCTCAGATGCATTGTTCAATAGAGCTATTGTCTGCAGAGGTTTAGTATCTTTAAGCTGAAGCTTCCCTTTATCAATAGTTCCTCCTTTAGCACCAGTATGTTTAGGGACTTCTTTGCCTTGCAGAGCCTCCTGCAACAGTATCTTCTACTCAGGAATAGCTAGCATGTCCCAAATTGATACATGTGCTGGAGTTCTTTTTAGCTGATCCACCATGTTCATAGGTCCTAATGCTTGGGTCTTTGAATAATAAGGGTACCTTGTCTTTTCCAGAACTTGTCCTGAGGCTACTTGATTCTACATAGGCTGAGGCATTTCTTGTCTAGAGACTGTGTTCTGATGACTTTGACATGGAGGAGCTCCCATGATCTCATTATTTGTGACTTCAAGCTACTCCATCATTCTCCTCTTTGCTCTGGTATAATAGTCTGACTGTACTAGTGGTTTCTTTGAAGTAGATGCCTCATTCAAGAACATTGAATCTTTCTCTTCAATCAATGAAAATAAAGCATGTTCAGGGGCTATTTCGTCTTCTTCTTGTATGGACATCCCTTGCATCTAGGCGATCATGATTGCATTTTGTACACCAGGAGACTCATATGGTGGAGTGTTAGAAGTTGCAAATTATCCTTCTAACCCTTTCTGTTCTGTTATCTTTTGCTGTAAATTTCCTCTAGGACAGTCTCTGGGCATATGGGCATTCTTGTAGGGAAAGTACCAAGCATTTGTGCCATCTGCAAAATTATTTTGCCCTGGAATGATTTCCCTGTTGGGATTAGGAGGAACAGTTTGCAAAGGTGTAGGGACTGTAACCAACTGGTTTGAAGGCTGAGGATTAGCTTGCCTTTGAGGGCCTTGATATTGATTTGGCTGAAAGGGAGGTCTATTTCCTTGGTAACCATGATAAGGGGGCTTTGGATAGGGATTTTGTTGTCTCTTTAGATTAATTATCTCATTTGAGAAAGTTCTTAAAATGTTCTTGACATCATCCATTTCAGATGGTTGAACATGGGTGGTTACCTTAGCAGGTTGTTGAGGAAATGAATACATAGACATAGGTGGGGCTGTAGGATTAGGAGCTTCTTGAGGCAAAGGTAAGGCAATTTCTGGGAACATGGGCATAGGAGGCCTTGGGGTTAATTTTCCAGCATCTATCAAGTTATTTTCAGCCTTGACTGCCAACTCATATGCTTCTGGTAGTGTCTGACCTCCAAGGGATTGAATCATCATTGATATATCTAAGTTTAAAGCCTTAAGGTAAAACACAATAGCCCTACTTGGTAATGGTCTTGTTGTAGCAGGAATTCTCTCCCAAGTCTTTTGAAATCTTGAGTTAAAATTAGTCATGGCTTCTTGTGGTGCCCTTTTGATAGTGATCAATTGTTGCAGCAAGGAGGATTTATCACCCTTCTCCTTAAATCTTGCAAAGAAATAGTCCCCAAGATGATCCCATGTAGATATTATGTTTGGAGTGAGAGATCTATACCAATCCAAGGCCTTCCCTTTAAAAGAGGCTGCCAACAATCTTATGGTCACATTTTGTTGAGTGATAACATGTACTGCACACACATCAGATACATCTTGCAGATGTTGTTCAGGTGTCTTGAAATCTTCCCCACTGAACTTAGGTAGGGCCTTAAGAGCATTGGCTGGAATAGCATCCCAAGTTGCTGGTGGTACTGGGAGAATTAGAGGACTGCCAGTGTTCCAATTTACATAATTCCTTGGGGCTACAGGTGCTCCCATATTTAGTCTTTGTGCTGCTGCAAACTGATTCACTCTTCTCCTTGGATTAGCTACTAGTGGTGGCAAAAGAATGCCTAAATTAGCAGTAGATTGAGCTCTTGTTATAGGTCCATAGCTCTGGCTCCTTGTGGCTCTCTGGCTCATACGATCTTGACAGAAACTTCAAGAAAGGTCCCACCGGGCGTGCCAAAAACTGTTGATGTATAAAATTGCACAAGTTCCAACACCAACATGGGAAGTTTCAGGAATGTGGGACTTGCTACCTGAAACAACCTCCAGATTCTAAAGAAGATGGCTCTTCTCTATCTTAAATGGGTTTTGAGAAAAATGATAGAAACTAACAAGATTATAGATATAATTAAAGAAAATCTAACTATGGCGATGCGCCTGAATAAAAGTATTTCTCTCAAATTAAGCACAGTGAAACTATCCTCAAGATTCAGTTACATTAAAGAGCAGATATTGCATGATTAACATAAATAGATACAATGAATAAAATCAAAGGCTCACAATTAGACACTTTGCAATGACACAAGAAATATCAACCAAGGCACAGAACTCAGTCCTTCTCATTAAATTTTTAGCAACATAAACGGCATAGATACATGCACAGGTACATTAACTTTCTAATCAAGAATAAAAAATAAAGGCAAATGATATCAACTGGTCACAGCTAAAGTCTCCAACTTCTCTCTTAAATCTATGACAGAAAATTATCTCTATTTGTATGCTCTATGTCTAAAAACTATATGAATCAATCTATATCGATCTATTACAAATGTTACATATTTATAGCATAAGATATGACTCTAGATTGTCTGCAACAATTGAATCCCAACGGCCCAACGGAACTGAAGATAATAGGAAGTCTCTGACAGTTAAGATCTTTCAAATCTGCAACAGTTTCTCTTTTCCGCAAGCTCATTGGTTGGAGCAAAATATGTGTGGCACGCCTCCTTCTATAAGGGACAGACACTTGGCGAGACCCGCATGCTTGAAACTGAAAAGACTGTGACAGATGGCAGCATCCGCACAAAACTTTGATACTCTTTCATCTCTCAAGAAAGAATAGGAAACTGACACTTGTCGCATTCTGCAGCATGCTAAACTATCCACGTGTCTTTATCTGCAACACTTCACAAAACTGTGTCTTTATATTCAGGTTGACTCCGCTGTTGACAACTATCGCAACCCGTAGCATTAGAAGCATGAGACACATTAATAACGGGACCCACAGTCTTAGCGCTCGCTAGCTTTCAAAAGGAGAAAAATAGGGACAGGTGGCATCTTCCACGTGCACAATAGCTGATACATGGCGGCTTCCGCAGCACTTCTTGAAACATTAGAAACCTTTTGAAACTCTCGCGGAAGTTGACACTTGGCGGGTTCCGCGTCACTTAGAAACTTTTAGTTATCACCGAAGAAGGGTCATGAACAAAATAACTTTACTGCCTCATCCACCATGTGGCATTCTCCGCAGCAAGATGTAACTTTAACATTGTGGCCCACCATCCTCTTTTACTAAACATCCATAAGATACGGAAACAAACACGTGGCAAACTCCGCAGCAATATCTAAGAGACACACGGCGGCCTCTGCACTTGCATTGAAACTTTAGGGATTGTCTAGAAACTGCTGCTACATGGCACACTCTGTGCTAAAGTTATAACTTGAGACTATACCGCAGCTTTAAACTAGGGCTCGACACTTGGTGGCTTCTATACTAGGCTTAAGAAACCTGTGCAGCAAGATTTGAAACATGCACAGAGGTAAAAGACACTCGAGAATGTGCTACAACTGATACAAAATGTAGAGTTTCGACACTCTACACAAGCTAAAGCCAAGCTCTTCCAAGCTGCTATATAAGAAAAGTGTTTGTGTCGAAAGCCACAAACAACGGGTGCTGTTGTGTTACACCAACAAATGTTTCCTCCAAAACCCCATTGAGCATAACCTCTTTGGGGTGGGAAGCCTCCATTAACGGAGTGAATCGCCGCATGTGTAGCCACCTGAATAGATGCCCATATTAGCAACCTTTGTGTAGTGGCCAAAATCCCTCTATTTGTTGACGCAGAAGGCCAGGCCTTTGAAGCCGCCCTAATTCTTGTGGTTCTTAGTAGAGATAGCAGAGACAATCCTAAGGTTTGTGAGCTTTGGGAAACTCAAAACTTGGTATGTGTGAGAAGTGAGTGTCGTGGACGAGAGCCGGTGCTACCAAGATCCTAAAGCTATCCACTTTGAATAAGCATGACAAGGGGATTCAACAAATACAGTCCTTATCAGCCTAGGATTATACATGTTTATGAATGTTGTGAGTGTGAGTGACTGAAATCATTGTTTTCTTGCCAAAACTCACCAAAACACACCCTTTGTCAGATCTAGATCGCTTCTGGACTGAAATTGCTCACTTTTGGCTAAACTGCATCATTTTTAAACAACAAAAAATTGATTTTGCATGAAAACTGCTCGCATCTGGTAAACTTGGTCCCTTTTGGTTAACATTGCATCCTGTCACCTCAAACTACCCAGATCACTTTTGAGCTATTACTCCTCGCTTTTGGCTTTTCCTAAGTAGCATTTGAGCAATTACTTTTTGCTTCTAGTTAAACATTATCAATTTGCATCAACCTAGCCCAATCAGTTACACTTTCATATTTGCTTAGCTCTGTCACCAGCTTTCAGACTTTCCTTTGATCATCTATAGCCATCTAAACATCACCTCCTATTTTGAGCATACAAATTCATTGGACTTTTTGAGCTTTTCATCCTCTTGAGACCTCCAACCAGTAATCAATCATCAAAACAATCAACCCAGCAACAACAAACATCATCCCTTAGTAACACTAGCAAACAACATCATCAGTCAGATTTTCTCTTAAGTTTGTGAGCTATCCTCTAGGGAAGTTTATCCAATCAATCAACCAACAAAGCAATCCTATCAAATAATAACCAAACGGCTATCAAACAACAACCCATTAGCAAACAAATCAACCGGCAGCCAAAATCAACTAGTAAATCCTTAACAACCAATTAGCAAACCATCAACATTTTGGGTCTCAACCTAGACAAACTAGTCCAATATCCATCATCAACCATCATGCCTCAAACTAGGAGCCAATATAGAGCTGAAATTGAAGCTAAGTTGCAAGCTGAAATGGAAGCTAAACTGCGACAATCTCGATCAACTCCCCTCAAAGATGCAAATAAATTCACAACCGGTATGCCTCCTCACATGTTTGTACCTGGAGGATACACCACTGGACCATCATCTTTGCAACAAGTGCAACCTCAACCATTTACAGCAAGCTATCATGAGCCATCCCAAGATGATTTATCTAAATTTCAAGAGCCACATGTATGGGACCAAGTTGACAAGCTCATTTTATCTGATTCAGATCACTATTTCTTGCAATTAGCTCATATGGGAGCCAAGTTACCAAGCAACTTTGACATATCTGCCATTCATAAACAAGATCCAAACACTCCTACTGTTGTTGCAAAGGGACCATCTACTATAGCCACACCATCTCATACCATATCCATGCCATCTCATTCATCTTCCAATCCATTTCCTTCATTGCCTATTGCTACACCATCAAGCCCACCACGTACGGAGTATACTTTAGAACCTTTGATAACTCCAACCGAGGTACTTCCTTACCTATCACAAAATTTGAGCTTTCCACCTTTCCATGTCTCACAACACACCCCCGCTCCTACCATGACCATATCCATGCCTCAAGTATCACAAACTCCTCAAGTATCACAAGCTGTCCATGTTTCACAAGTACAAACTCTGCAAGTTTCACAAGCTATCCCAATATCACAAACTCCACAAGTTTCACAAGCTATCCAACTATCACAAGCCACACAAGTCTCTCAGCCATTACAAGTTTCTACTCCTATTGCATCACATGTGGAATCCACACCCCAAACTAATATCCCTATCACTTCTAATATGGTCTCCATGATTTCCACAAATGCATCCATCACACCATATAATCCCAATGTCAATCTCATTGACATGAGTGACCAACCTATTGTATCACAAGCCAATCCTAGTACCAATGTCCCTTATGTTGATTAACTTGCATCACTTACTCCACCTCCATATAATCCTTTACAAAATGGCAATCTGTCTTATGCAACCCAAGCATTACCCATTGTCACCCAACATATGACATATACTAATCCATCTCAAGGTACTCATGTTGCCCAAAATATAAGCCCAAATGTCCATCTTTCTTCATCCACCAATCCTACCACTAGTTACCATAATGTTACTACTTCCACTCTTAATACAAATCCAACCTCCAATCCACAACCATTGATCAACATCAATCCATCCTCTAGTTCCCATGTGATGCAAAATCTTGGAGTCAATCCATCACAATATGCCCAACCACCACTTGTGTCTCAAGGACAGCAATCATCAAGCACATATGTGTCGTATACCAATCCTTCGGCATATAATGTGAGCACTCAACCTCAACATACGGTCATACCCTCACATATTCCACCACAGAAACAATATACATCATACTGTTGGCAAGAGACACTATATGGACTCATGATTGTTGTCATTGATGGTAACAAAGGTTATCCCACACATCCGCAAGACATGATAGGTCCTCACCAAAAGTCAGATTGAAGAAGTGTTAAGGTCTGGTAAGCAAGAATAGAGCAGTCAGTAAGGTCCGACAGACAGGTCCGGATCTCTCAGTAGAAGTATCTCAGTGAAGTGCGGATTTGGGGAAGTCAAGAGGAGTATCTTGACTGATAGATTCCAGGGTTTGAGCCTCCGGTGTGGAAAGGATAAAGATATATGAATACTTGAGTGTCGGGTTCCCAAGTGACAGTGTGAATAGAGGAAGAACTGACTGGCAGAACATCAGACATTATTTTGGATGTGTTACTGATGATTGAAAAGGTTTTTAAGGCATAAATTATGTTTGGCCAACATGATTGATGACTTCTACAAGTATATGCTTGATCCGCATTACTTGGTGTGCAAGGATTCAACCGATAGAACAAAGGTTGAGGAAATTATTGACTGTTCCGGATGCTGACTAGAAAGGTGATGAAATCACTTATGCGGATATATATACAGGATTGATTTAGATGTGAATGTGTGTGTGGTGCATTGTGTGGTGCAAAGAAAAGCAGAAGAGTAGAGTGAAGATAGTAGAAGAGGTCCAGAATGTGATAGTACAGCTGCATCAAGAGAGAGTAAGAATGAAGTGCAGTAGATCAATTTGAGCTTAACCGGAACTAGAACTCAGCATGTGTGGATGCTTCTCATCAGTTCAAACATTTTGTTATCTTCTTTTCTTGTAGATAGTGAGTCTCTTGTAGACAGTGAGCCTCTTGTGAGTAGTGTGCTCGGGTAGTGAGCCCGAATTGGCAGGTGCCATCTTGTTACTTCTATTCTTCTAACAGAGAATAATATCTTGGGTTAATCACCCTGTGGTTTTTCCCTTAACTGGGTTTTCCACATCAAAAATATTGTGTCATGTGTATTGGTGTCATTTCCATTTCATAATTATGTTTGCTCACTCAATTTAATATTGCATTAATTGTTAAGGAAGATCAGAAAGCTAAAAGAATTAAGATAACTAATTCACCCCCCCTCTTAATTATCAACAATTGGTATTAGAGCCAAGTTCCTCCAAACAAAGCCTAACAGCTTGAGGAAGATCTGGGAATTCCAATGGATATGTATGGTATGAGGGAACAACTTAAGTTTGCCCTAGATGATCTTGAGCAATCTCATTCCGAAGTCAATGACTTAAAGGAAAGACTCAAACAGGCTGATGATTTCATAAATGAGCTAAAAGAGAAATTGAGTATCTCTATGAAAAAGAGAAAGGAACTACTTCAGTAATTGGCAAGTCAAAGTGAATCAAATGATACAAGTGAAGATCTGAAAGAGAAAACCAAGTTATGTGAAAAGTTATCAAAAGAAATCATCATGATAAGACATGAAATGGAATCAGGAGTTATGAAGTTTACTCAAGAAATTGAAGAAAGAAGAAAATTTGAAGATGACCTAAGACAATCTCTCAAAAAAAAATCAGAAGACTACCACAAGATGGATAGAATAATCAGACATCTTGAATCTGATCTTGAAGATGCTAAAGATAATGAAGAAAAACTTGAGGATCAAATTGTCTCTCTCAAAAGGGATCTTCAAACAGCAAATGAATACAAAGAGAAATTCAAGATAAGCTCTGCTCAACTTGAAGTTCTCCTTGAAAGCCAAAAGAGGGTAGATGACAAGTGTGGCCTGGGGTATGAAAAAGGTGAAAGCTCCGGATCCGGTCAGAAGAACTTTAGATTAGAAAATCCAAGGAACAAGCCTAGAAGACCTCCGGTAAGGCAGCCTAATGCTCAAAGATATCCATCCTTCAATGGATACTGCCACAACTACAATAACTTTGGTCATAAAGCTAATCAGTGCAGAAAGAGAATGAATCAGACTAATACATCCTTCTCCGGACAGTGCTTCAATTGCAAAAGGTATGGTCACAAATCTCATGAATGCAGAAATATGCAAATGAACAATTCATTCAATGGTAAATGCTTTGCATGCAATAGAATGGGTCATATGGCGAATCAATGTAGATCAAGAGGATATCAATCAAATATGCAAAGAAATATTGTTTGCCAAATTTGCAATAGATCTGGTTATATTGCAAAATTCTGTAGAAGCAAAAATCAGGATAAAAGAGGTCCGGTACATCATAATTAGAATCAAGATAAGGGAAAACAAAAAGTAAATGCGGATGAAGTTCAAAGTGAGATGAACAAGATTTGGGTGAAGAAAAGTATAGAGAATGTAAGGGATGGATCCGCACCAAACTCTGGTGCTAATATTCCTTCCAGAAATTAAAAGGTGAGCTCTGGCTTAGGGGGAGACACAAAGAAAACCATTTTCCCCCAGCCAGTCAATTGGTGTCGGAACTGGCACGAGAAGAGTTGTGGATTAAAGGGTTCATAAGAGAAACATCTAAATAAACTATGGTTAAGTTTTGGAAGATCCACAAGATATTCAGATCTAGATTGATCCGGTTCTTCAAATCATCCAAATAAGGCAAACCAGAATGACTTAGGTCGAGCATTTATTGCAACTTGGTTTTAGGGTTTGCAGAACAATATAAGGATTCTTCTTATTAAACATTTGCTTATTATGCATTCAAGAAGAAGAAAAGAGGTGCTCTGCAACAAATTTCCTCAAGCCCATTAAAGATCATTGCAGAAGTCAATTCATCTAGAAATCGATCCGACTCGCTTCATGAAAACCTAAAGGTGCATAAGGTATTTTCCATTTTTTAAATATCTCTCTACAAATCTCTTTAAAAGATGTCTACTCTGAATATAGTCAAGATCACTGATAGGCCTCACCCCAAATTCAACAAACATCCCTACAACTCTTTAGAAATAGATCCCCTAGGAGCTTTTTCCAGTGTACCGCATGGTGTCCTGCACATAGAAGATATTAGGGTTTACGTTCACGCTAACATTGAAGATTTTAGAGAATTCAAATTGAGGGATATCTACCACAAAAAACTGATAGATGATTCATTTGAGCTCAAACCCCAATACAAGGGCCTCCGGAACAAGCACTTTGCACAATTCATACATTTCCCCTATTTTACTGAGGATGAATGGGTCAGGTATATTCTGAGCAGAATACATGACAACTTCATGTGGTTGAATGGACCATTCAAAAGATGCCATGAGGGCAGTTACTGGATTACACTCATCCGGTGGGATTCCTATTCTTAAATTTGTCAAGAATCAAACTATTAGTGAGGCTATCGGATCCAAGTTTGACAAAAGAGCAATGACAGTAGATGACATCTCTAATCCGGATGTCAAGTTTGCCTCCATGATCATTGGATACAAAATATATCATTCTAGTAGGGAGAATTCAGTACCTGGAACAGCCATCTACACTACTTATGAAATGCTAAGAAAGGATGCAGACTACGATCTTTGTCAGCTCCTTTTAAACCAACTCTTGGAGAATTTACAGAAAATAAAGAAAGATAAAAAGAATTCATTCAAGTATGGTGGATTGATATTGTGCTTATTCTTCTACTTTATGAATGAGCTTCCCAGATCTAGTGGTTGGGTGTGGGACAATGATAGACCAGTAGCTATCCAAATCAGAGATTATTTGCACAGACTTGGTGATGACAAAGTACAAAATACAACGCTCTGGGGTTTCTTCAAAAACTTCCAGAACATGATGCAAGCTAGAGAGAGAATTCCTCAATCTCTAGTTGAAAAGTATAAAGACACTGTATGTTTTATCGTAGAGACTGATCAATGCCTAATGGAGATAGTGGAACCAAGGACAGTCTGGATCATGCCTATGGGGTATGAAGTTGATAAACAAATTGTGGAGCTACATGTGCAACACATACTAAGTCAGCCAAAGGATCCAAAGGCAGAAAGGTTTGGAACCTTTGAAGAGCTAAGTATAAAAATTCATGTGGAACTCAGACAACCAGAGATCAAAAGAAAGGTGAGAAAAGAAGTTGAAGATGTTGCCAAAGGCTTTGGCATCTCAAAGGAGGCACTTGATGCCAATAGGGAAAAGATGGAAAGGGCTGAGGAAGTGAAGAAGGCAGAAAAGAAAAGTGAGGAAAGTGTTCCAGCAAAATCCTCCACCCGGACCAGATCATCAAAGAGATCTACACCTATCCTTGCCAAAAGCTCAAGGCCATCAAAACCAGAAGCACAATCATCCGGCAAAGGAGAGAAAAGAACAAAGACAAAAGCTACAAGGGCTTATGCTAGTCAAAGGGATGAAGAGGAGACTGAATCTGATGAAGAAATCAAGAAAATGAAGAAAAAGAAGAAAACATCCGGTGAACCCTCTACCAGTCAAGAGGAAGAAGAGAAGACAGAGGAATATGTTGAAAAACCCACGCTTCTCATTGATGACATAATCAAATTAGTCACAGTGGATGGAAATCTTCAGCCAATGGTTGAGTTCTATGATGATTATGGTGAAGCAGATCGGAAGATATTGCAAGATGCCATAGTCAGGTACCTAAATATCTACAACAAAGCATTTATTGAAATTATATCTCTGATCCCCAAAAGCTTGGAGAAGGAACTAGAAATAAGAAAGAACAATGCCCAAGCCAAAGACCTAGAAATCTAGGAACAGATAGCAATTCAGCTATATCCTTCAATCGATCCCAAGAAAATGAATATGATCTTCAAAGATTTTAAGGATGAGTTCAAGAGCAAAGCAAGGATGAATCAACTTATGCTCGGAGAGACTAATAAAGTTGCAAAAGAGACAGAAGAGATCCTCCGGAATGCATTCAAAAGATTCAACATTCCAATTATAGAGGACTTAGGGACTGATCCCTCGACCACAAGTGTTGCAGAAGAGTCTACTAAGAAAATGACAGAAGAGGTAATGAATACTGGTGTAGAAACAACTAAGGACTTGGAATCCTCTGCTCCAGAAGAGGTGGCCCATGAACAGACTAACATTTCTCCTCCGGTTTCCCCTATTGACTTTGAATCTAAAGAAGAAGAAATAATAAAGGAGAAAGAAAAAGAGGTGAAAAGTAAAGAAGGAAGTCAAGCTGAAAAGAACTTAAGTGACACTGTAAAAGAGAAGAAGAATCTGTCTCCAACAAGAGACACTACAGAATCTGTCAAGGACTTCTTGACAAAAGAAACTAATGAGATGGATGAACCGGAATTACTAAAGGGCCATTAGATTTTGACTCTCTATCTCCGATACAAACAATGAAGATAGCTTCATTTGCGAATGTGAAGGCCAAAGAGAAACTATTGAAATCTCACATGGAAGACTGTGAGCTTATAGAGGTAGCATCCGAGGTGTTGGAAAAGATCATGCCATCTTTTTAGAAGGATCCCACAGCCTCCTCTTCCGGTAATCTCAAAACTCTAGTCAATATTGTTAGCACACATTTTGATTCTCTAGAGAAGTTAGCTAAAGAAAAGGTCTGGAAGGAATTTTTGGATAAGAGATTCTCTGAAGTATAGGGTCTGGTAACAAATGATAGGAGAGTTATAGATATTGGGATAAAGAGCTTGGAAAATGCTCTTAAAGATGGCAGAAATATGTATAAATTTTTCTTATCTTGGCCCACAGTGACCAAAGATATTGAGAAGAAAGTAAAAGAGCAAGAGGATAAACTACTAAGTTTGTCTCAAAGTTTTGATCCTCTCTCATCCTCCATAATAAATCAAGAGTGTCAGACTATTGCAATCACAAATGCAATAAAGAAATTTGAGAAGGAAAGGAAGAACATAATTAGTCGGATGGGTGAACTTAGAGGGATCATTATCCCTAAGTTAGAGGCCATGCATGAGGCCATAAGTGATGCTCAGACTACCGCCTGAACCAATGATCTAACAGATCTGAAGAGGGCAGAAGCTTTTGCGTTCCTGTTGAGCGGTCATATATCAATTTTGGATAGAATGAAACAAAGTTGGGCCACAGAATTCATTCAATTGAAGACAACTTTTGCAGACATACTTCAGCATATGTAAGTATGCCATATGTATATACTTATGCGGCTAAGTATAGTTGAATTTTTGAAAGTTTTGGTATGCGGACCCTACCCTTTGCCATTGATGTCAAAGGGGGAGTGAGGAGAAGTGAAAAATGAGGAATCCAGCTAAGGGGGAGCTTCATAAAATATACATAGAGACAGAGCATCAGCCAAGGGGGAGTATAGTGTGACACTTAGTCATTTTTCACTAAGTGTTGCCATCAATGCCAAAGGGGGAGATTGTTGGCAAGAGACACTATATGGACTCATGATTGTTGTCATTGATGGAAACAAAGGTTATCCCACACATCCACAAGACATGATAGGTCCTCACTGGAAGTCAGATTGAAGAAGTGTTAAGGTCCGGTAAGCAAGAACAGAGCAGTCAGTAAGGTCTGACAGACAGGTCCGGATCTCTCAGTAGAAGTATCTCAGTGAAGTGCAGATTTGGGAAAGTGAAGAGGAGTATCTTGACTGATAGATTCTAGGGTTTGAGCCTCCGGTGTGGAAAGGATAAAAATATATGAATACTTGAGTGTTAGGTTCCCAAGTGACAGTGTGAACAGAGGAAGAACTGACTGGCAGAACATCAGACATTATTCCGGATGTGTTATTGATGATTGAAAAGGTTCTCAAGGCATAAATTATGTTTGTCCAACATGATTGATGACTTCTACAAGTATATGCTTGATCCACATTACTTGGTGTGCAAGGATTCAGCCGACAGAACAAAGGTTGAGGAAATTATTGACTGTTCTGGATGTCGACTAGAAAGGTGATGAAATCACTTATGCAGATATATATACAGGATTGATTTAGATGTGAATGTGTGTGTGGTGCATTGTGTGGTGCGAAGAAAAGTAGAAGAGTAGAGTGAAGATAGTAAAAGAGGTCCGGAATGTCACAGTACAGCTGCATCAAGAGAGAGTAAGAATGAAGTGCAGTAGATCAGTTTATTGAGCTTAACCGGAACTGAAACTCAACATGTGTGGATGCTTCTCATCAGTTCAAACATTTTGTTATCTTCTTTTCTTGTAGACAGTGAGTTTCTTGTAGGTAGTGAGCCTCTTGTGAGCAGTGTGCTCGGGCAGTGAGCCCTAATTTGCAGGTGCCATCTTGTTACTTCTATTCTTCTAATAGAGAATAATATCTTGGGTTAATCACCCCGTGGTTTTTCCCTTAACTGGGTTTTCCACGTCAAAAATATTGTGTCATGTGTATTGGTGTCATTTCCATTTCATAATTATGTTTGCTCACTCAATTTAATATTGCATTAACTGTTAAGGAAGATTAGAAAGCTAAAAGAATTAAGATAACTGATTCACCCCCCCCTCTCAGTTATCAAAACATACTACATTCCACCTCCAACCCATTAACACCCTTTGCAACAACAACAATTATCTCAAGTAGATATTGAATCACAAGGCAGTGGGATAAAATAAGAAGATATTTTCCTTGGGAGAAATATGCCCTTATCCATTTGATAAGACACTTTACATGACACCTTTTCCACCACATTTTGAAATCCCACAATTTGACAAATACAAAGGGAAAGGTAATTCGGATGACCATCTCAGAGCATTCTATGTTGCATGTCTCGATGTTGCATATGATGATACATATCTCTTGAGACTATTCCCTTAAAGCTTAGAAGGACAAGCTCTTGACTGGTTCTCTCACTTGCCTCTGTGAATCAAGACTTTTGAGGAATTAGTAGATAAATTTTTATCCCATTTCTCTTTTAACATTGAACATGTGGTGAATATGAATGATCTTGTCAATAACAAACAATGAAATGGTGAAACTTTCTCATCATTTACCCAATGGTGGCATAATATGGCTAGCAAATTATCATGGCAAATACCTAAGAAACAATTGGTATCAGAGTGAGGGTTCCTCAGAAGTAATCCTAACAACTTGAGGTAGATCTGGGATGGCACACATCAAGGTTGCTCTTTAAGACCTAGAAAGAACTAAAAAAGAAATTAGAGATCTAGAGGAGAATGTTAAAGAAGTTGATGAATGTATCAGAAAATCAAGAGAGCAAGTCAAGAAGCTCAAAGAAAAATATAAGGAGGCTACTAAACAATAGATATCAACAAATGAAACCTTGAATGATTTGAAAATGGAAGTTGTAGAAAGAGCAAAAGTAGAAGACCTAAATCTATTGGTAGAATGTTGCAAATATGTGCCTAATTGGTGTTGTCATTGGTGTCAATTGTATCCTATTCTATTACTTGTTTAGAAGACTTGTATGTTGAGGATATTGAGAAAATTAGCCTCTCTAGAAGAAACAAGTGAGTTACATATTTCTTTGTCAGAAATAGTGTAGATAGTGTAGTTTAGTAAAAAAGATTGCTCCGCATTTCCGGTGAGAAGCAGATTGGAGTCTGTGGACCAAAGGGTTATGTAGAGGATTGTTTGAAGTTGCTCTAGTCAAGTTTTGAGAGGTCCATATGGAGAAGTAGTGAAGTTATGGAAATCTGAGTAGAACCGGGTTTTACAGTTGTTCAGAGGTAATAAGGTGACAAGAATTTAGTCTAGATTGCTCCGTATTGAGATATTATGGTCTGCGATTCTAGAGGTATGTTTGGGATGTTGGTGTGTATCCTTAACTCAAGTGGTTCATGGTTTGGAGGTCCACAAGCAATCTTTCTAGTGTGACAGTCATGGCAGTTGGTGTTTTTAAGTTTTGGTATGAAGATGCAAGTGATTCTGGTGATTTGAGGTGGTACGGTTGTTCTTGTTGATTTCATTGTGCTTGTGGTGGTCTCTGGATCATGTGCCTATTGTGTTGGTGATCCACATTAAGGCTTGAGCTCGTGGTTGAAGATTTCTCCTTGAGTATTGTTGTTCTTTCTAGTCTTGGCCGACCAAATGTTTGGTGCATGTTGTGGATGATCTAAAAGAAGTTCTATGGAGCGTGGCATCTTGTTCAAGGAATATTTGAGTCCCAGCTATGCTTGGCTGACAGAGTAGTGGTTCGCCTATAGCATTTTGCATTAAGTCAAGTCTTGTAATTGAAATTGTATGTAATTTCTATCTTGGAGAAGTTTCTAGATAGATGATTGTTTAGCTGACTTTAAGTTTCATTCAAAAGTCGATGACATGTATAAATACGTGTTGTGAAGTCGTGGAAATGCATTGTGGTGAGTGAAGATGTAGATGTAGTGAGGAAGTGAGTAAGGGTAGAGCAGAGGTGTTGTGCACTTCAATGGAACTGAACCTTGCATGAAGAAGATGTTTCTCAGTTCAACCTTTCTGTGTTAACACTGTGAATGTTCTTGTAGACAGTGAGCCTCCTTTGAGTAGTGAGCTCTGCGCAATGTGCCCGAAGGCAAGTGCCTTCCCATTTTTCTATTCTTTTAATAGAGAATAAATCTTGTGGGTTAACCCGCACAATGGTTTTTCCCTTAATCGGGTTTTCATGTAAAAAGCTTGGTGTTATGTGTGTTGATTATGTTTTTGCTCATGTGCTGTTGATTCATGCTTTCATGGTTATATCATTAATCTGTTATTAAGTGATAAAGAATATTAAATGCAGCAAGAGATAAAAGTTTTGTGACAACTGATTCACCTCCCCTCTCAGTTGTTTGCCCTAATTTCAACAATAGGTATCAGAGCCAAGTTCCTCTAAAAGAAGCTTGACTGCTTGAGGGGATCCAGGATGTCGACATACAAAAAGGATAGTCTGAGATTTGATGGAACAAATTACTCTCTTTAGAAAAGTTAGATGGAGTGTCATTTGTAGTGCATGGGTGATCCTTATTGGTTGATAACTAAGAATGAGTATAAGCCTCTGCAGAATGGTCCTACAACTCCAGATCAAATCAAAGATGTTGAAAAAAACATTTAAGCTTAAGAAGCCTTGTTGAATGCTCTGACTTATACATAAATGACAAATGTCTTGGAACTACAAACTGCGCATGAAATCTAGAAGAAATTAGAAAATTTGTATGAAGGTGATGCACATGTCAAATGTGCTAAGTTACAGAATTTGAGAGGTAGGTACAAAAGTTTAAAGATGAGTGAAGATTAAAACATCACTTCCCATATGCAGAAGGTGAATGAACTTGTATGTGGTATCAGGTGTGTTGGTAGAAAACTGGAAGAGTCAGAGATTGTTGCAAAAGTGCTCAGATCCTTACCTGATTCATACAAACATAAAGTTGCTACTATTGAAGAGATTAGGATTGAGACAACTATTACTAGGGATCAATTGGTTGGCAAGATTTCAGCATTTCAAATGAGCGAGTTTGGTGATTCTCTTCCTAAATCAGAATCTGCATTTAAGGCTAGTGTTTCTAGAAAGCAAAGATTTGATCTAGGCAAAATATATTCAAGAAGACTAACCAGATATGAGAATGCAAGGAAGGAACTTGAAGAAGATGAATATGCGCTTGAAGAACTTGAAGCTCTTTTTTCCAAAAGATTACCAAGAGGATCCGGTAAGTATGAAGGGAAGTTGCTTTTCAAATGTTTTGCTTGCAATAAGATTGGTCATTTTGCTTCAAGATGTCCGGAGAGGATTTCAAAGCCAAACCCTAACAAACCTAGGATTCAAAAGAAATGCTACTATGTTCAAGAAGCTATTGATGAAGGAGTCACATATGATGAATCTAATAATGGAAGTACCTCTGGAAATGACTGGGTGTTCATTGCTATCAAAGAAGAAGATCTGGTGCTTGCTAAATCTGCTAGCTATATGAATGTGGAAAGTACCTTGGCTGCTCAGGTTGAAGAAAAGGATGAATGGGTGATTGACAGTGGATGTTCTCATCATATGACTGGTGATAAAAGTAAGTTTGTAAGTTTGGAAAGATATGAAGGTGGAATTGTGAAATTTGGAGATAACTCAGCTGGTAGAATATGTGGGAGAGAATCCATCTCTTTTGATGGTAAGAATAACACTAATGATGTCTTATATGTAGAAGAGCTAAAACATAATCTTGTCAGTGTTGGACAGTTGGTTGTCAAAGGGTATGATCTCTAATTCAAGGATGGAAAATGTAGAATTTTGGAAAGCTCCAGAACTGAAATAGCATTTGGTACATAGACTAGAGGTAATACCTTTCATTTAAGTGGTACTGGTAAAAGTTGTTTGATTGCTCAGAGTTGGTTATGGCATAGGAGAATGTGTCATGCAAACTTTGATAACATTAACAAGATAAGCACTACTGAGGCTGTGAGAGATCTTGTAAAGCTTGTGAAACTTGCTAATAGCATGTGTAAGGAATGTCAATTAGGAAAACAGAGTAGAACCACTTTCAAAAGTAAAGAACAAAATTTAAGTTGATTGTTGGAACTTGTGCACACTGATTTGTGTGGCCCTGCCAGGGTTAGGAGTTTGCAAGGAGACAAATATTTTATGTTGTTGATTGATAATTACTCCTGGATGATGTGGGCCACTTTCTTGAGAGAGAAATCTAAGGCTCTTGATAAATTCAAAGTGTTCAAGGCTATGGTGGAGAATGGGATTGGTGTGAAGACAAAGTGTCTGAGATCTGACAGAGGTGGAGAATTTACCTCTAGTGAGTTTAATGCATTCTATGAATAACATGGGATAAGAAGACAATTATCTGCTCCTAGGATTCCACAACAGAATGGAGTCGTGGAAAGAAAGAACTGGATTATTCAAAAGGCTGCTAGAACCATGATGATGGAGGCAAATGTTCCATATGTCTATTGGAGAGAGGCTGTCAGTATTGCTATCTACGCTCTTAACCAGGTGCACATCAAAGGTAATACTGGTAAAACACCTTATGAACTGTGGTTTGGTCATGCTCCTACTGTGAAATACTTCAAATTTTTTAGTAGTAAGTACTATATCAAGAGAGATGAAGATCTAGGCAAGTTTGATCCAATATTTGATGAAGGAATATTTCTGGGTTATTCTAATCAAAGCAAGGCATACTAGTGCGTTAACAAGAGATTGAAAAAGATTGTCGAAAGTGCTAATGTCAAGGTTGAAAAAAGTAAGGAGAGACCTTTCAAGTTCTGTGGATATGAATCAGATGATCAAAATGAAAGTCCTCAAACTCAGATTCAGATTGCTTCAGATAATCCAGTGACTCAAGAAGCCAGTGCAAATGTTGAGGAACAAGTTCAAGAACTAGAAGATCAAGATAATCCCAAAACTCCCAGGTATGTAAGGTTTAATCATTCTAAAGATCAGATCATAGGAGCTAAAAATAAAGGTGTTCAAACTAGAAGAAAAATTGCTGAAGAACAAGAGGAGTATTGTTTGATTTCAAAGATTGAATCAAAATCAGTGAATGAAGCTTGTAATGATGAAAGTTGGGTAAAAGCAATGGAAGAAGAATTAATGCAAATTGAAAAGAATCATACTTGGGATCTTGTTCCTAGACTTGAAAATAAAAATATAGTTGGAACTAAATGGGTCTTCCAGAATAAATTGAATGAAAATGGTGATGCTATGAGAAACAAAGCAAGATTGGTGTGCAAAGGATATTCCCAGGTAGAGGGAATTGATTTTGAAGAAACTTTTACTTTGGTGGCAAGAATTGAAGCAGTCGGGTTATTTCTTGCCTTTATCGCTTACAATGATTTTAAAGTTTACCAGATGGATGTCAAGTCAGTATTCCTGAATGGAGATTTGGAAGAAGTCTACATTGAGCAACCAGAAGGATTCCAATTGTCTGATCAAGGAGATATGATTATTGATAACTGAGAGGGGGGGTGAATCAGTTATCCTAATTATTTCCCTTATTTAACTTTCTTTTTAATTGATGCAGCATAGAAAAACACAAAAACATTAATCATGAAATAAGAGACACATGACACAGTATTTTTGACGTGGAAACCCTGTTAAGGGAGAAAACCATGGGGTAATTAACCCAAAATTATTCTCTGTTAGAAGAATAGGAAATTACAAAATGGCACTTGCCAATTAGGGCTCACTGCCCGAGCACACTGCTCACAAGAGGCCCACTGCCTACAAGAAGACACACTGTCTACAAAGTGATAAGAATCACAGTCTTGAACTGATTAGAAGCATCTGCATATGCTGGAGTTCAGTTCCGGTTAGGCTCAGTACACTGATCTGCTGCACTTCATCTTTCCTCTGTTCTTTATTCTGCTATCTTTCACATACCGGATCCTTTTTGCTACCTCTGCTCAGTTCTGGACTTATTCGCATATATCTTCACACCATCACACACTTCACAACTAAATCCATCCTCTATATATATCCGCACAAGTAATTTCATCACTTTTCTAGTCGGCATCCGGAACAGTCTAGTTTCTTACAAACTTTTGTTCTGTCGGCTGAATCCTTCCTCACCAAGCAATGCGGATCAAGCATATACTTGTAGATATCATTAATCATGTCGGCCAAACATGATTCATGCCTTCACAACCTCTGTCATCAACAGTAACACATCCGGAAAGTAGTCTGATACTCTGTCAGTCAGTTCTTCCTCTGTTTTCACTGTCTCTCAGGAATCCGGTACTCAACCATTCATATCTTTTTTCTTGTCCATCACCGGAGGCTAAATCCTTGGAATATACCACTCAAGGTAGTCCTCTTGACTTCCCCAAATCCGCACTGCACCAAGACACTTCCTCTAAGAGATCCGGACCAATCTGTCGGACCTTGCCACATGCTCTGTTCTTGTTCACTGGACCACAACATTCTTTATTCTGAATTCCGGTAGAGACACATCATGACTTGCAGATATGTGGGATGACCTTTGTTGCCATCAATGACAACAACCATGAATCCATATAGTGTCTCTTGCCAACAATGATCTGTAGGTTGAGGAAAGCATTGTATGGACTTAAACAAGCCCCAAGAGCCTGGTATGCAAGATTAGATAATTATCTGCTAAAACTATATTTTAGCAAAGGCATAGCTGACAGTAATCTTTATGTCAAAATTGATCATGAACACATCTTGATTGTTGAGGTATTTGTTGATGATATCATCTTTGGTGGGAATGAGAGCATGTGTAAAAACTTTGCTGATCAAAGGTAAAGTGAATTTGAGATGTCTATGTTTATTGAAATGAATTTCTTCTTAGGTCTGTAAATCATTCAGTCAGATTAAGGCATATTTATATCTTAGTCTAAGTATGTGAAGGAATTGTTGAAAAAGTTTAGAATGGAGGATTCAAAACAAGTAAGTACTCCTATGGTAACTAGATGTAAGTGTTGGCAAGAGAAACTATGTGACTTCATGGGTGTTGTCATTGATGGTAACAAAGTCCATCCCACACATCCATAGGACATGGTGTGTCTATACTAGAAGTTAGATTGAAGAGTATTTTGGTCCGGTGACCAAGAACAGAGCATGCAGCAAGGTCTGACAATCAGGTCTGGATCTCTCAGAGGAAGTATCTCAGTAAAGTACAGACTTGGAGAAGTCAAGAGGAGTACCATGACTAATATATTACAGACTTTGAGCCTCTGGTGATGTAAGAGTGAAAAGATATGAACACCTAAGTGTTGGGTTCCTGTTTGGCAGAGTAGACTAAGGAAGAACTTACTGGCAGAGCATCAGACCTTAATCTAGATGAGATATTGATGGTGATCAAGTTTCTTGAGGTATCATTCATGATTGGTTGACATGATTGATGACTTTTATAAGCATCTCCTTGATACATATCACTTGATAAGCAAGGATTTAGCCGATAGACCAGAGTTTGAAAAAATATTGAGTATTCCAGATACTGACTAGAAAGATGTTGAAATCCTTGGTGTGGATATATATACCAGATGGATTTAGATGTGAAGATACATGTGGTGTGTTGAGTAGTGCAAAGAAAAGTAGAGAGTAGCGTGGAGGCGGTAATACAGGTCCGGTATGTAACAGGACAGCAGCACCAAAAGGAGACAAAATGAAGTGCAGTAGATCAATGTATTGAGCCTAACCAGAACTGAATCTCAGCATATATGGATGCTTCTCATCAGTTCAAGTATCTTGTTACTCTCCTTGTTCCTTGTAGACAATGAGTCTCTTGTAGGCAGTGAGTCCTAATTGGCAAGTGCCATTTTTGTATTTCTATTCTTCTAACAAAGAATACATTCTTGGGTTAGTCACCCCATGGTTTTTCCCTTAACAGGGTTTTCCACGTCAAAATCATTGTGTTATGTGTATTGACTTTGTTTCTGCTTTCATGATTATGAATGCTTATTTGTTTTGATGCTGCACTAGTTATTAAAGAAGAACAGAAAGTTAAATTAATTAAGATAACTGATTCACCCCCTCTTAGTTATCAACAATTGGTATTAGAGCTAAGTTCCTCCAAACAAAGCCTAAAAGCTTGAGGAAGATCTGGTAATCTCAATGGATATGTATGGTATGAGGGAACAACTTTAGTCAGCCCTAGATGATCTTGAACAATCTCACTCCGAAGTCAATAACTTGAAGGAAAGACTCAAATAGGCTGATGATTTCATAAATGAACTAAAAGAGAAAGGAACTTCTTCAACAATTAGCAAGTCAAAGTGAAGCCAATAATACTAATGAAGATCTGGAAGAGAAGAACAAGTTATGTGAGAAGCTATCAAAAGAGGTCATTATGGTAAGACATGAAATGGAATCAGGGGTTATGAAATTCACCCAAGAAATTGAAGAGAAAAGGAAAATTGAAGATGATCTAAGACAATCTCTCAAGGAGAAGTCAGAAGACTACCATAAAATGGATAGAATAATCAGGCATCTAGAATCTGATCTTGAAGAAGCAAGAGATAATGAAGAACAACTTGAGAATCAGATTGACACTCTTAAAAGGGATCTTCAAATAGAAAATGAATACAAAGAGAAATTCAAGATAAGCTCTGCTCAAATTGAAGTTCTTCTTCAAAGCCAAAAGAGGGTATATGACGAGCAAGGCTTGGGGTATGGAAAAGATGAAAGCTCTGGATTTGGTCAGAAGAACTCTGGATTAGGAAATCCAAGGAACAAGCCCAGAAGACCTTCGGTAAGGCAACCAAATGCTCAAAGATATCCATCTTTCAATGGATATTGCCACAATTGCAATAACTTTGGTCATAAAGCAAATCAGTGTAGAAGAAGAATGAATCAAACTAACCCATCCTTCTCCAGACAGTGTTTTAACTGCAAAAGGTATGGTCACAAATCTCATGAATGTATAAATTTGCAAATAAACAATTCATTCAATGGTAGATGCTTTGCATGCAATAGAATGGGACATATGGCTAATCAATGTAGATCAAGAGGATTCCAGTCAAATATGCAAAGAAATGTTGTTTGTTACAATTGCAATAGATCCGGTCAAATTGCCAAATTCTGCAGAAGTAAGAATCAGGACAAAAAGGGTCCGGTACATCATAATCAAAACCAAGACAAAGGAAAAGGAAAAGTGAATATGAATGAAATTCAAAGGGAGATGAACAAGATCTAGATGAAGAGAAGTATAGAAAATGCTGGGGATGGATCCGCACTAGAATCTGGTGCTAATATTCCTTCTGGAAACTAAATAGATGAGCTCTAGCTCATGGGGAGTAACAAAAGAAAAACTTTTTCCCCCAGCTAGTCAATAGGTGCATGAAATTGGCACATGAAAGGTTGTGGATTAAAAGGGCCTTCAGAGAAACATCTAAATAACCCTTGGTAAAGATTTGAAAGATCCGCAAGAAGTTTGAAAAGGTTAATAATCCAAGATTAATCCAGTTTGACAGTCATCTAGCAAAAATAGAACTTTCACAGTTAGATCCGGTATAATACAAAATTAAAATATTTAGATTTGTGGCTAGATGGAATGATTGGTTAAAAGGAGATACTTTGTAAGTTATCATCCATGGTGCATCTCAGTGATCCAGAAAGATCTCTCTCAGAAACAAAGAAAACAAGGCAACCAGAATAACCTAAGTTGTGCATTTATTGCAAAATGGAATTAGGGTTTGCGCAGGAATAAAAGGGTTCTTTTGTTTGTCATTTGTACATTTGCATTCAAGAATAAAAGAGAAGGATCTCTGCAACAAATTATCTCAAGCCTCTCAAAGATCAACCACAGAAGTTGATTCTTCCAGCAATCTGATCTGGCTCATACCGTGAACCCTAGAAGCGCCAAAGGCATTTTCCACTCTTGAAAACCTCTCTCTGATTCTTTTGGAAGATAGCTACTCTGAATGTTGTGAAGATTACTGATAGGCCGCGCCCTAAATTCAAGAAACATCCCTACAAGTCCCTAGAATTTGATCCCCTAGGCACATTTTCTAGCATTCCGCATGGGGTTTTGCATGTAGAAGATGTTAGGGCATACATTCATGCAAACATTGAAGAATTTGGGGAATCCAAGCTGATGGATATCTACCACAAGAAGTTAATAGATGAATCATTTGAACTCAAACCTCAGTACAAAGCCATCCGGGATAAGCATTTCGGATAGTGCATCCATTTCCCCTATTTTGCAGAAGATGAGTGGGTCTGGTATGTTTTGAGCAGAGTGCATGACAACTTCATATGGTTGAATAGACCTTTTAAGATCACAAAAGATGCTATTAAAGCGGTAACCGGTTTGCACTCATCCAAAGGGTTACTTGTTCTCAAATTGGTCAAAAAACAAACTGTGAGTGAGGCTACTGGATCAAAATTTGATAAGAGAGCAATGAAAATAGAAGATATCACTAATCCAGATATCAAGTTTGACTCCATGATAATTAGTTACAAGATATACCACTCCAGTAGGGAAAATTTAGTACCCGAAACTGCAATTTACACTGCTAATCAGATGCTAAGAGAAATTGTTGACTATGATCTTTGTGAGCTTCTCCTGAATCAACTGTTAGAGAATTTACAGAAAATAAAGAAGGATAAAAAGAATTCATTTAAGTATGGTGGGCTAATATTGTGTTTGTTCTTTTACTTTATGAATGAGCTTCCCAGATCCAGTGGTTGGATATGGCAAAATGACAGACCAGTAGCCATACAAATCAAAGATTATTTACATGGAATTGGTGATGCAAAGGAACATAATACAACACTCTGGGGCTACTTTAAGAACTTTTAGAGTATGATGCAAGTCAGAGAGAGAATCCCCAAATCTCTAGTTGAAAAGTATAAGGATACAGTATGCTTTATGGTAGAAACTGATTGTGGAGCCAAGGATAGTCTAGATCATGCCAATGGGGTATGAAGTTGATGAGAAAATTCTAGAACTACATATTCAACACCTGCTGAGTCAGCCCAAGGACCTTAAGGAAGAAACGTTTGGAATCTTTGAAGAGTTGAGTGTAAAGATTCATGTAGAGCTAAGAAAACTAGAAATGAAAAGAAAAGTGAGAAAAGAAGTAGAGGATGTTGCCAAAAGGTATGGCATTCCAAAAGAAGCACTTGATGCAAATAGAGAAAAACTGGAAAAGGTAGAGAAAGAGAAACAAGATGCAGAAAAGGTAAGTGATCCGGTGCAAGCCCCTTCCCGGACCAGATCCTCTAAGAGCTCTGCACCTGCCACCTCTAAGAGCCAAAAGGCATCAAAACCGGAAGTTAGGACATCCAGAAAGGGAGAGAAGAGAACTAAGACAAAGGCCACAAGGTCTTACACTAGTCAAAAGGATGATGAAGAGACTGAGTCAGATGAGGAGGTCAAGAAAATGAAGAAGAAGAAGAAAGCATCCGGTGAACCCTCTACCGGTCATAACAAGGAAGAAGAGGCAAAAGAATTAGTTGAAAGGCCTACTCTCTGCACTAATGATATCATCAAATCAGTCACTGTGGATGGGAACCTGAAACTAATGACTGAATTTTATGATGAATATAATGAAGTTGGCCAGAAGATTTTGCAAGATGCTACAGTCAGGTATCTTAACATCTATAATAAATCTTTCATTGATATCATATCTCTAATTCCCAAAAGCTTGGAGAAGGAACTTGAAATAAGAAAGAACAATGCTAAGGTAAAAGACCTAGAGATTTTGGAACAGATAGCTATTCAACTCTATCCCTCCATCTCTCCAAAGAAAATGAACATGATTTTCAAAGACTGCAAGGATGAGTTTCAGAGCAAAGCCAGAATGAACAAGCTCATGCTCGGAGAAACTGATCAAGTGGCAAAAGAAACTGAAGACATCCTTAGAAATGCATACAAAAGATTCAACACTCCTGTCATAGAGGACTTAGGTGATCCTGCAGAGAAAACTACAGAAGAATCAAAGGAGCAAGGTGAGGAGAAAATTGAGGATCTAGATTCCTCTGCTCCGGAAGAGGAAGTCCATGAAGAAGCAAGCATCTCTCCTCTGGTTTCCCCAACAGACTCCGGATCTAAAGGAGAAGAAAGAATAGAAGAGAAAATCAGTCAAGAAGAAGAGGTAAAGGGAAGAGAAGAAGATCAAACAAAGAAGATCCCAAGAGACAGTTCTGAGACTGCAGAAGGATAGAAGACTCTGTCTCCGGCAAGAGACACTACAGAAGCTGTTAAAGACTTCTTGACTAAAGAAATGATGGAGATTGATGAACCAGAGTTACTTCAAGGACCATTCAATTTTGATTCCCTCTCCCTGGTTCAGACTATGAAGATAGCATCCTTTGCCCAAGCAAAGGCAAAAGAAAAACTTTTGAAGTCTCACATGGAAGACTGTGAGCTAATAGAAATTGCATCCAGTGCATTGGAGAAAATCATGCCATCCTTCCAGAAGGATCTTTCGACCTCTTCATCTAGTAATTTAAAATCTCTTGTTAATTCAATTAGCACACATTTTGATTCTTTGGAGAAGTCAGTTGAAGATAAAGTACAGAAAGATTTTTTGGGAAAGAGATTCTCTGAAGTACAAGGGATAATAACAAATGATAGGAGAACTATGGTTATTGGGATAAAGAGCTTAGAAAATGCTCTTAAAGATGGTGGAGAAATATATAAATTTTATTTATCCTGGTCTAAAGTGACAAAGGATATTGAGAAGAAAGTGAAAGAACAAGAGGGTAAACTGTCAAGTTTATCTCAAAGTTTTGATCCTCTCACCTCTTCCATAGTAAATCAAGAGTGTTAGACTATTGCAATCACAAATGAAATAAAGAAGCTTGAGAAGGAGAAGAAAAATAGAATAAACAGGTTAAGTGAACTTAGAGGGATAATTATCCCTAAATTAGAGGCCATGCATGAGGCACTAACAGATGCTCAGACCACAGTCCAGACCAGTGATCTGACAGATCTAAAGAGGGTAGAAGCTTTTGCATTCCTATTGAGTGGTCACATCTCAATTTTGGATAGGATTAAGCAGAGTTGGGCAACACAATTTGTCCAGTTGAAGACAACTTTTGCAGATATACTTCAGTATATGTAAGTATAATATGTATATATACTTATGCAGCTAAGTATAGTTAGAATTTTGAGAATTTTGGTATATGGATTCTTCCCTTTGCCATTGATGTCAAAGGAGGACTGAAGAATAGTGAAAAAATAGGAATCCAACTAAGGGGGAGCTCTGGAAAAGTGTACATTAGAACAGAGCATCAGCCAAGGGGGAGTATAGTGTGACACTTAGTCATTTTTCACTAAGTGTTGCCATCAATGCCAAAGGGGGAGATTGTTGGCAAGAGACACTATGTGGCTTCATGAGTGTTGTTATTGATGGCAACAAAGTCCATCCCACACATCCGCAGGACATGGTATGTCTATATCGGAAGTCAGATTGAAGAGTATTTTGGTCCGGTGACCAAGAACAAAGCATGCAGCAAGGTCTTACAATCAGGTCTGGATCTCTTAGAGGAAGTATCTCAGTAAAGTGTGGAATTTTGGAAGTCAAGAGGAGTACCATGACTAATATATTATAGAGTTTGAGCCTCTAGTGATGTAAGAGTGAAAAGATATGAACACCTAAGTGTTGGGTTCCTATTTGGCAGAGTAGACCGAGGAAGAACTGACCGGCAGAGCATCAGACCTTAATTCAGATGAGATATTGATGGTGATCAAGTTTCTTGAGGTATCATTCATGATTGGCCAACATGATTGATGACTTCTATAAGCATCTCCTTGATACGCATCACTTGATAAGCAAGGATTCAACTGATAGACCAGAGTTTGGAAAAATATTGAGTATTTTGGATGCCGACTAGAAAGATGTTGAAATCCTTGGTGCGGATATATATACCAGATGGATTTAGATGTGAAGATACATGTGGTGTGTTGAGTAGTGCAAAGAAAAGTAGAGAGTAGTGTGGAAGCAGTAATACAGGTCCGGTATGTAACAGGACAGCAGCACCAAAAGGAGAAAGAATGAAGTGCAGTAGATCAGTGTATTGAGCCTAACCAGAACTGAATCTCAGCATATATGGATACTTCTCATCAGTTCAAGTATCTTGTTTCTCTCCTTGTTCCTTGTAGACAGTGAGTCTCTTGTAGGCAGTGAGCTTCTTGTGAGTAGTGTGCTCGGGCAGTGAGCCCTAATTGGCAAGTGCCATTTTTGTATTTTTATTCTTCTAATAGAGAATACATTCTTGGGTTAGTCACCCCGTGGTTTTTCCCTTAACAAGGTTTTCCATGTCAAAATCATTATGTTATGTGTATTGACTTTGTTTCTACTTTCATGATTATGGATGCTTATTTGTTTTGATGATGCACTAGTTATTAAAGAAGAACAGAACGTTAAATTAATTAAGATAACTGATTCACCCTCTGTCTTAGTTATCAACAGTAAGTTGAGTAAAGATGATGATTCCCCTAAGACAAATTAGAAAAGGTATAGATTAATGGTTGGAGGACTACTTTATCTAACTCAAACTAGACCTCATATTATGAATGTAGTTGGCCTTGTTGCTAGGTTTCAAGTTGATCCTAGAGAATCTCATGTTGTAGCAGTCAAATTTTTTTTAGGTATCTAAAAGGGATAGTTGATTATGGATTATGGTATCTTAAGGATGATGACTTCACTCTTCATGCATATATAGATGCTGATTAGGCAGGAGATGTGGATGACAGGAAGAGTACTAGTGGTGGTGTATTTTTCTTGGGAAAGAGATTGGTTTTTTGGTTGAGCAAAAAGTAGGAGGCAATATCTCTATCTACTGTAGAGGTAGAATATATAGCAGCAGCAAGTAATTGTACTCAAGTTTTATGGTTGAAGCAAATGTTGAAGGATATCAGAATTGTGTTTGAAGAATCTGTTACAATCTTCTGTGATAATTCAAGTGCAATAAACATTTCAAAGAATCTGGTGTTGCATTCAAAGACAAAGCACATATCCATCAAGTTTCACTTTTTGAGAGAGAAGGTAAATGAGAATGAAGTTAGATTGGAGTTTGTTCCTTCAAAGGATCAGATTGTGGATATCTTCACTAAGCCTCTACCTAAGGACACTTTTGAGTATCTCAGAGGGAAGCTAGGAGTAATTACCCCTCCTATTCAGAACTAAGGTGCACTAGTATGCATCAGTCCAGTGTAATTCATAGTCATATCTTGTGATCTGAATTGGTGTTAAGGGGATGCTTCTCAGGGGGAGTAGTCAGTATGTTCTGATTTAGTTTGGTCTTGTCTAAGAAACAAAAAGGATGAGAGATGATTGCAAATATGTGCCCTTTTCCATTGATGTCAAAGGGGGAGAGAAGTCATGTGAAAAACTTGGAAATAAGTAGTTGTTGGTGAAAGGGAGAGCAGTGAAGAAAGTGGTTGCAGATGTAATAAGAGAAAGGGGGAGAAGTTCTTGTCTTGATGGTTGAAACAATTTTTCACATCATATGTTGCCATCAATGACAAAGGGGGAGATTGTTACAAATATGTCGCTAATCGATGTTGCCATTGATGTCAACTGTATCCTATTCTATTACTTGTCTAGAAGACTTGTATGTTGAGGATATTGAGAAAATTAGCCTCTCAGGAAGAAACAAGTGAGTTACATATTTCTTTGTCAGAAATAGTGTAGACAATGCAGTTTAGTAAAATAGATTGCTCCTCATTTCCAATGAGAAGCAGATTAGAGTCTACGGACTAAAGGGTTGTGTAGAGGATTGTCTGAAGTTGCTCCAGTCAGGTTTTGAGAGGTCCGTATGGAGAATTAGTGAAGTTATGGCCATCTGAGTAGAATTGGGTTTTGTAGTTGTTCAAAGGTAATAAAGTGACAAGAATTTGGTCTAGATTGCTCTGCATTGAAATATTATGGTCTGTGGTTCTAGAGGTATGTTTGGGATGTTGGTGTGTATCCTCAACTCAAGTGGTTCATGGTTTGGAGGTCTGCAAGCAATCTTTCTACTGTGATAGTCATGACAGTTGGTGTTCTTAAGTTCCAGTATGAAGATGCTATTGATTCTAGTGATTTGAGGTCATGCAGTTGTCCCTGTTGATTTCATTATGCTTGTGGTGGTCTCTAGATCGTGTGCCTATTGTGTTGGTGATCCGCATTAAGGATTGAGCTCGTGGTTGAATATTTCTCCTTGAGTATTGTTGTTCTTTCCAGTCTTGGCCGACCAGATATTTGGTACATGTTGTGGATGATCTAAAAGAAATTCTATGGAGTGTGGCATCTTGTTTAAGGAAGATTTGAGTCCTACCTATGCTTGGTCGACAGAGGAGTGGTTTGCATATAGCATTTTTCATTAAGTCAAGTCTTGTAATTGAAATTGTATGTAATACCTATCTTGGAGAATGTTCCAGATAGATGATTGTTTAGCCGACTTTGAGGTTCATTCCAAAGTTGCTGACATGTATAAATAAGTGTTTTAAAGTTGTGGAAATGCATTGTGTTGAGTGAAGATGCGGATGTAGCGAGGAAGTGAGTAAGGGCAGAGCAAAGGTGTTGTGTGCTTCAATGGAACTGAACCTTGCATGAAGATGTTATTTCTTAGTTCAACCTTTTTATGTTAGCATTGTGAATGTTCTTGTAGGCGATAAGCCTCCTTTGAGTAGTGAGCTCTAGCTAGTGCACTCGAAGGCAAGTGCTGTCCCATTTTTTTATTCTTTTAACAGAGAATAAATCTTGTGGGTTAACCCCCACCGTGGTTTTTCCCTTAACCGGGTTTCCATGTAAAAATCCTAGTGTTATGTGTGTTGATTATGTTTTTGCTTATGTGTTGTTGATTCATGCTTTCATGGTTATATCATTAATCTATTATAAGTGATAAAGAAGATTAAATGAGGCAAGAGATAAAAGTTTTGCAACAACTGATTCACCCCCCTCTTAGTTGTCTACCCTAATTTCAACAATTGGCATCAGAGCCAAGTTCCTCTAAAAGAAGCTTGACCGCTTGAGGAGATGCAGGATGTCGACATACAAAAATGACAGTTTGAGATTTGATGGAACAAATTACTCTCTTTGGAAAAGTCAGATGGAGTGTCATTTGCAGTGGATGGGTGATCCTTATAGACACCCAAAATTGACCTTAGCATCAAATATTGTATTAGCTATCATCTGCATTTGTCTAACACACTTGAGCAATTTTTCTATCACTTATTTCTTCTATTAATTAAATAAATTTATATTTATTTAATTAATTCATAATCTATTTCTTCTATTTCTTCTAATATATAATTAAATAATCTTTAATTATTTAATTATCTTTATTTCTATCTGTTTTAACTAAAATAAATCTTATTTATTTAATTAAAAATCCCTTCATAAGCCCACTTTCTAAGTAATTAAATAAATTTTATTGATTTAATTAATCATTTATCTTCATGAACTGACATGTGTGCCTCTTTCATTTAAAAAGCATGTGTGGTACTACATCATTTATTTAATATTTTTCACATGTAGTATTTTTTATGTACATGGTCACACATAAGCCTTATCTTCCCTCCACTTGCCATCTACACATTCATCTATGATTATCAATTCATCTTAGCCATTCACATAGCCACCAAATCTCCACCATTGATTGATTTTGGTTGAGGTCTATATAAACACCCTCTCATTCCATACTACATCAATCCATCATTTTCATATAGCATCTACATTATCGTCTTGAGCATATTGAGTATTTTAGCATCCATCTAGCATATTATTATTATCATTCATCCATCATGGCAGCTTTTATCTTCATAATTATTCATTGTTGAGAAGCAATCCACATCATAAACAAGGAATCATACAATCTAGGTGATATTGTTCTTGAATTGCATTCTTTTGATTTCATTTCGATTCGATTATTTGATGGTGGTAGGATTAGGTTTTCAATTATATGCTTGATCTTATTAACTTGATTTTTACCTATCACATTTTGGCACACCCAATGGGACTCACGTCCTTGATTAACTTTGTTGTTTGAAGTTGTTTTTTGTGAAGATCATATTTTCTGAGTGCTCACAACAAGTTTCAGTCACTTCTGAGCAAAAACTAGTGGCTTTCAGAACATACGCATTGCTTCTAAGCTGAAATCTATCACTTTTAGCATTTTCTGGATCGCTTTCAAGTCAACAGTGGTTACCTCTTATCTTTTTCATGTCACTCCTAAGAAAATAGTGGTCACGTCTGTCATAATTTGTGTCACTTTTAAGCCGAAACTGATCACTTCTAGTTGTCTGGATTGCTTCCTGCAAATTAGGGTTTTTTGTTTACATCTGACTTTTTGCAAGGGTTTTTATGCATTTAGCATATCTGGGTCACTTACAAGCCTTAACAATTCGCACCTTGATTTTTTGCATCGCTTCTAAGTCTTAGCTACTCGCATCTGTGTCAGTCTGTGTTGCTTCTGGTCAGTAACATTTCACGTTTAGCCAAATACAGATCACTTTTGATCAATAGTTGATCACCTTTGGTAACTGTATCGCTTTCAGTTTTATCATTTATAGTTCAGTTTTCTTGGATACTAATCAGTTATTTGTGTAGCATCTTATCGATTGTCCAAGAAAAGGAGGTTGTGAAACTACTAACATATCTGTTGCAGCTCTAGTCGGTCGAAGGCATTACATTTTATCACTAATTTAGGAACATTTGGGCTTGGTGCTTAAAAAGAATCATTGTTTGCTCCATGCTTGATTTACCTTTTTTGGATTGCTTGTTGTGCATGTTTGTAACCCAAATTTAATAACAAAAGTATCCTCTCCCCTTGCCTATCAAATGGATCTTGGGTGTATGAGAACTTGTTATTATCTTTAGAGGGCCTACCTTCCTAGTGTGAGAAAGGGTATGACCCAAGCGGTAACGAGCTAAAGCCAAGTCCTTCTGAACCGCTATATAAGAAAAGTGTTTGTGTCGAAAGCCACAAACAATGGGTGTTGTTGTGTTATACCGACATCCAACCTCCCCCAAAACCCTCCAAGGCATAACCCTTGAAGGCTGGGAGACTCCATAACAGAGAGTAGCATTGCCACACATATAGCCACCCGAACGGATGCCCTTACTAGCAACCTTGTGTAGTAACCAAAAACCCTCTATTTGTTGACGCAAAAGGTGGAACCTTTGAAGCTGCCCCGATTCTCATGGTTCTTAGTAGAGATAGCAGGGACAATCCTAAGGTTTGGTGGGGGGACAAGCCTTGGGAAACCCAGATCTTGGTATGCATTAGAAGTGAGTGCTATGGAGAGGAGCCGGTGCTACCAAGATCTTGAAGCTATCTACTTTGAATAGGCACGGCAAGGGGACTCAAAAAATATAGTCCTTTCCTAGCCTAGGTTGTACAAACTTGTGTATGTTGTAAGTGACTGCAATCACTATTTTCTTGTCAAAAACATCATTCAAACATATCCTTTGTTAGACACAGATCACCTTTAAACCTTAACTACTCGCCTTCAAACATCTAGATCACTTTTAAACAATAGTTGTTCACTTTTTGCAAAAACTAGATCTCTTTTAACCCAGAACTACTCGCTTTTGGCAAAATTGCATCGCTTTTAAACAACAGTAAATCACTTTTGACCTGTAACTAATCACATCTAGCAAAATTAGTTACTTCTAGTCAACACTATAGTCTGTCATCTGAAACAAAACTAGAACACTTTTGAGTTATTATCCATCACTTTTGGCCTCACCTGAGTCACCTCTGAGCTATTACCAGTCGCCTTTGGTCAAATATCAACAATCAGTATCCATCCAACCCAATCAGTAGCACTCTCAGACATTCTTATCTCTGTAATCAACTTTTAGATAGTCTGCTAAGCATCCACAGTCACTTGAGCATTGTCTTCTATCTTGAGCATATCAATCCATTAGAATTTTTTGAGCTTTCATCCTTTTGAGACCCCAAAACAGCAACCAACTAGCAAAACTAGCAAATAAACATTGTCCTTTTGGATTTACTTAGCCCTAGCAAAACCAGCAACTAGCTTTTCTCTTGAGTGTGTGAGCTATCCTCTAGGGAAGTTTACCAATCCAACAACAAACAACTAAGCAACCCAACAACAACAACCAAGCAATTAGAAAACTAGCAAAACAAACCAACACCAAATAATCAGCAAACCATCACCTTTTGGGTCTCAACCTTGACAAGTCAAGTCCAACTTTCAACATCAACCATCATGCCTCAAACTAGGAGCCAATATAGAGATGAAATGGAAGCAAAATTGTGAGCTGAGATTGAAGCCAAAATGCAACAATCCTGATCAATGCCCCGTAGAGATGCAACTCAATTCACAACCGGCATGCCTTTTTATATGTTTGTGCCCGAAGGATACATCGTTGGACCGTCATCTTCACAACAAATGTAACCTCAAACATTTTTAGAGACATATGAAGAGCAATCCCAAGATGACTTATCAGAATTTAGAGAGACACACGTATGGGATCAAGTTGAGAAACTTGTTTTATCTGATCCTAATCGCTACTTCTTCTAATTAGCACGTATGTGAACCAAATTACCAAGTGACTTTGACATATCTACTATTCGAGAACATGATCCAAACACTCTCACTGTTGTTGCAAAGGGACCATCCACTATAGCCACACCATCTCATATTATGTCCATGCTACATAATCCACCTTCCAACCCATCTCTTTCATTGCCTATTGCTACCCCATCAAACGCAGCACGCTCGGAGTGATGAGACCATAAAGTGTCTCATCTTTAGTCAAATAAAAGCATATATTTTCTCTTCATTAAATCAGTTTTTGAAGTGCACTTGAGTATGGGTTTGAAGATTTGTAGCTAAATATCAAATAAACTTGTCTAAATGCAACGATCAATGCCATGCATGAGTTTATCTTGATATTACATGTTCACTTTGAGATTAGCATTTATTTTATCAATAAAGTGAAGAGAAAGTCTATTTTATGTTAAGTTATAGAGTTTCAGAATTACAGAGCTCCAAAGATGGACAGAGCTCTAGAGATGCACAAAGCGCCGGAGATGGACAGAGCTCCGGAGATGCACAGAGCGCCAGAGATGGACAGAGCGCCAGAGATGCATAGAGCTCTGGAGATGCACAGAGCGCCAGAGATGCACAGAGCTCCGGAGATGCACAGAGCACCAGAGATGCACAGAGCTCCAGAGATGGATAGAGCGCCAGAGATGGATAGAGCGCCGGAGATGGACAGAGCTCCGGAGATGTACAGAGCGCCGGAGATGGACAGAGCTCCGGAGATGCACAGAGCACCAGAGATGGAAAGAGCGCCGGAGATGGATAGAGCTCCAGAGATGCATAGAGCACCAGAGATGGACAGAGCTCTGAAGATGCATAGAGCTTTGGAGATGCACAGAGCGCTGAAGATGGATAGAGCGCTGGAGATGCAGAAGTCAAAAATGCAGTTGCAGTAAAACTGTAATATCTCACTCATTTCTTAACGAAAATTAGAATTTCAAAATGATCCAAAAAGCTTAAAGAGAGAGGAACAAATCTATGAAGGCATTTTGAAGAGATTCATTAAAATGAATAAACAATTAATGATATAAGTTAACTATTACAGAACGCGAAGACACAGAACATAAAAGTCAAGAAAACTAGTTTCAGTAAAACTATGATATCTCTCTCGTTTCTTAACAGAATTTAAAAATTCAAAATGATCTAGAAAAATGAAAGTTAGGGGAACAAAACCCAGAAATAATTTGAGGAGATATCATAAATTAAATGAGCAGTTTATGACAGAAGTTGACTATTCCACAAGCTCCGAAGATGTTCCAGAAATACTTTATGAAATTGCTGCGAATTCTTCCAATCTACCAACACACACTCTGAGATTTTCTAAAGGATAGATTGACTATAATTACTCCTAAATTAATGGATCTAATTATGAGTAATTATTCCATGCAAAGAATACACACTTAGTGTCATTGCATGTCTTTCTAAAAGACTGCATGTTTTGCCTTGTAATCAGTAATTGTATAATCAGTTAACTAAATGAATAAGTTTAGTTAACTAGATAAATAAGTTTAGTTAGCTACATGAATAAGTTCTCTACTCTAGAGAGACTCTCAATTAGAATTTAATAACCATAGTTATATATAAAGAACTATGGCGTAGAATGAAAGGAGAAGAGGAAGTTGTAAAAGAATTATTTTGAAGAAAAAGAAGAACTCTATTTTTTATAGTAGCATGTATTTTGGATCTTGAAGGTTATTGAATAAAGAAAGTTGTTCTACCCATTTGCTAATTGCTGGAATTGATTAGTCTCTCCGGAGGAAGGAGCAAGGGCCCACTCCAACCGAAGGGCAGAGACTACATTTCTTAGTTTGTTTAGTTGTTTTGCTGTTATGCAATTTGTTTATTCAAAATTTCATTAGCTATTCCTTTATTCCAGAATTAGATCAGTAGTTCAAGTTATTGCTTTCCTTAAATTAGGTTGTCTTTTTTAGCAGATTTTAAACCCAGTTTGTTTCATGCAATTGTCAAATCCCTTCTGTAGAAAAGACTGCCATGTAAGTTATTCCTTCTCCCTTTTGCATACAGCCATGGACACTGCCTTGGATTGATATTATTAGAATTAAATGATGAGGACTGCAATGACCCTCGTCATTTTTGGCGTTGTTGCCAGGGATAGGTGTCATTAGGGAGTTGCTGTTGATCTGGTGACAACAAGTCAAAAAGAGGGGAAAATTGGTTTGGTAGTCTTTTTAGATTTATTGCTTTGAAGTCTAGGTAGATAAAAGAAGTTCCTCAAGAGAGATCTGTATGCCAAAAACCCCCCAAATAGCATATTCAAATAGTAAGGTTCTTGCATGCAAAGAAGGTGAAAAATCTTGTTATTTTGTAATTTCAGCTCTTGTGCAGCCTCTTCAACTGGATGACCATGACTCCAATGTCTAGCAAGGAAAAATGCATTTTAGAAGGAGACATTGATGCCCTATTGCTTGTGTAGTTAGGGTAAAATTGCAAATCAGGGCAAATGATTAAACAACAATGATAAAACCCTAGCAATGCACAATGAAGCACAAGACAACATAAAAATTAAAATAACAAATGTAAATGCAAACCGATCTCCATGCTATGCTCGATTTATCTACATTGCTCTTCTCCACCTCGCATGAGCATGCAAGATTTTGAAGGATTATTGTTGGAGGAATGTTGGATGCTCACTTCTGCAGCATAACATTAAGATGAAGATGATATGAGGATGAATGATAGATGAAGGATGCAAAGGCTCTAATGATATTTTGACAGCATGTGGATATTTGAGGATCAATGCATTTTAGAAACTTTGGCAGAATAATGGTACTTGAAGCTCAATGCATGCTAATGATAATTTGGCAGAATAATGTTACTTGAAGCTCAATGCATGCTAATGGCTTGTGAGGGGTTTGATTTATAGGAAAGGCTTGGTTCAAATGGATGGTTGAGATTAAAAAGCTAATTGATTGATGTGGACGGCTAGGATTGATTCAATTATCCCACTCTTCAAGGGAGTTGTAGTCATTTGACAAGTGTCAAGGAGAATAGGGCTCATGTGTGCTTGTATACATAAAAAGTACTACATGTGAAAGATATTAAATAAAAGGCTGTAGTACCACTTATCTTTTTTAAATGAAAGAGGCACACATGTCGGCTAAATGATAAGATAAATTAATTAAATAAATAAAATTTATTTAATTAATTGGAAAGTCAGCTTATAATGAGAACTTAATTCAAATAAAATATTTGAATTAGTTGGGATATGAGTTGGATATTAATTAAATAAATTAAGATTTATTTAATTAATTGGATAAATGAATAGGATGAGATAAGATATGATGTGGAAATTAATTAAATAAATAAAATTTATTTAATTAATTGGGATGAGGATAGGATATGATTGGGATATGATGTGGAAATTAATTAAATAAATAAAATTTATTTAATTAATTGGCTTAATGGAATAAGTGGGGTTAAGAGTGGGATTTAAGACAAAATGCTACATGATGTCTAAGTGATGTTTTTGACAAGGTGTTGCTAGACATGGACAAAGTTGGGACAAATTTGGGTGTCTACATTTTGCCCCTCTTTGAGATGATGTTCGAGATGATAAGCTTTATGTTGAGTAACATCATTTCAAAGAAGCTAAGGTATGGATAGAGAAAAATGATATGGAGATGATGATGTAAGGATATGATGATGATGGAAAGATAGGATGATGATGCCCCCTCGAGAGGATAGGCGGGTTGGACAAACACGGGTATGCTCTCGAAAAGAAATGGCTTGGGCAAGGAAGAAAGATAAGGGAATGGATAGAAGAAATGATGATGCGTTATGCTGCAATGAAAGTGAGCAACCATGATGTTTGATATAGCACTAGACGTTATGCACCAAGGTATAAGGACCAGGGTGACAATGTGTCTTGTGCCCCAGCATAATACAACCTTGTCTGGATACAAGATATGAATATTAGCTGGAATGATATCGATGTGATGCAAATGCAAGATAAAAAGATAACACACACAAGCAAGCAAGCAAGCATGCACAAATGATTCAAAAACAAACAAGGTATTGCCCCTATCAAGCTGTAAACCAATGATTAATTGTTGATTGTTGATAGTTGATAGTGTTGTCATTGCGGGGAAAGCTATATCCCTAGATCAACACAAGGTTATTTGCTGAGTTGGTTGGCTAATTGGCTGATTGATTTGGCTTACAACAAGGCTAGGATCAAGACCATGGATTGCGCTTGGATAATTTGGCTTGATTGATTAACATGATTGGTATAGATTAAGGATGGGCTTGCATTTGGATCTTTGTTTGGAATGGTTGGAAGATGATGAAATGTTGATTAGATTGATTTGATGAAGGATGGATGATTTGTGGTGGATTGAGCTTCTTTTGACTTGCTGAAGTGATTGGATTTGTTTTGATGGTTGGCTTGATGTGCTTGAGTTGATTTGCTTTGGTGTTGATGCTGATGATTGATAGGATTTGTTTTGATGGTTGGCTTGTTTTGAAGGATGGTAGTGATGGAGTGATGATTAGAGTGTTCACTCAATCTAAGCATAAGCAAGTGTTCTCAATGTGCTCAAAGGGTGTAAAACAAACAAGGTATTGCCCTTGTCAAGTCATAAACCAATGATTGATTGATTGTTGATAATGATAGTGTTGTCATTGTGGGGAAAGCTATATCCCTAGATCAACACAAGGATGTGGGAACACTATATCCCATTGATAATGATTGATTTGGCTCATGACAAGATTAGGATCAAAACTTGTTGATTTGATTGGATAATATTCCTTGATTGATTGGCTTGCTTGATATGGAATAGTGTGACTTGGATTTAAGATCATTGCTTAGATTGATTTGATTGATATGGTTGGATGAATGAATGTTATTGATAGGAAGAATTGATGATGATGATGATTTGATTTTGATTGAATGTTGATGGAGTGGATTGTTTTAGATGATGTGATTGGTTTTATTGCTTGGATTTTTCATTGGATAGTTGATTTTTTTGTGTTTTTTGAATATTTTAATTTTTTTGTGTTTGTTGGGATATTTTGATTTTTTTGGATTTTTTTAATGTTTTGGAAAATGCCAATGGATTTACAATTTAGGTAGCCTTTGTGTTTGATACCAATGACAAGGGAGAAAACCAAGTCTAGGTGCAAAGGATGGATAAAAAGATGGGCTCATAGTAAATGTGACAGCAAGATCATGAGAGTTGGATGGGATGGAAGAGAGGATAGGCCATATAATGGATGGATGTGTGCCTCATGATAAATGGATAGGTAGGCTATAGTGGAAAGGTCATGATAAATAGATGGGGATAAGCTATAAGATGGAAAGTTTGTGATGGGGAACTAGGATGTGATCTCCAAAGGCTATGTTGCATAGGAAGAATAACTTGCCCCATTCTAGGTGGTAATGCTTAGGATTCTTTGCATGACAAAGCTTATGACCATGGGATGATAAGATTGGATTTTACATGATAAGATTCATGACAATGGGATGATGTGATGGATTGGTTTAGATAAGATGGATAAATGGTCAATGGATAGGACTTGGTTTAGAAAGAAGGTATGCCAAGAAAGATCTAAACATGTTTCAACATTTTGCCCCTATGTCTTTAGCAAAATCAAAAGGCACGAGGATGGATAAATGGACTCAATAGGATAGGTGTATGGGTGTAATGGCTATGGATAGTAGGCTAGGATAGTATGGTAGGATGGAAAATGATATAATGGGATAGATAGTTTGGAAATGGATAGGTTGGATGAGACAATGTGCCCCCAAGTGTAAGTGACATAGAAGATCAACCTACACATGACGCCTATTTGCCAGGTTTTCATCATGGTACTTATCCAAGGCGCCTATTTACCAGGTTGTCACCGTTGGATGAAGGGATTTCTCTTTACTTTTTTGATTTTTGATTTTTTTTTTGCTTTTAGATAGGTTGACAATTACACATGGCACCTGTTTGCTAGGTTTTCACCATGGTAATGGATAGGAGGGACTCAAGTGGCTAGTGCTATGAAGGTTGATAGTGTCCCTTTAGAGATTGATGATGCCTTTGCATGGACCATGTCAAGTGTGCTCATAGATGTTGATAAGGGTTTGCATGGATGGGAGATGGATTAGGTGGATAGTAGATGATGAAATGGATTATGAAAGGTTCATGCAAGGATGGATGGATAAAAGGCTTATGCAAAAGCATGGACCATAGGAAGGCGATGGGGAAGATTTGTAGGATAATGGATGAAGGATGGGGAGATGGAGGCATGTGGGAATGTTTTGGAATGGAAGGGAACCATGACCAATGGTTGCACACACCGTGATAAACATTGAAGCTTTTGATGGGATGGTGGTGTAGGAAGCAATGGGGTTGTTTGCTTAGGAGATGGTTGATGAAGTGATTTAGGAACCCACATAGATTTAGTATTTTTAGTGCTTTTGTTTTTCTTGTGGGATTTTTGAAGGGAATGGAAGTTTTGGATGAAAGTAGGCTTTTGGATGGAAGTGGATTTTTGGATGGATATAGGTGATTGGGATTCTTGAGATGTGGATGAGGATGCCTCATTTGCTTTACTAGTTTTTTGCTTAGGAACCCAAACCATTTTGCTTTTGGGCTTTGCTTTTGGAGGTAAGGGTTTGGATGGTTGCTTAGATGTGGATGAGGATGCCTCATTCATTTTGCTAGCTGTTTGCTTAGGAACCCAAACCATTTTGCTTTTGGGCTTTGCATTTGGAGGTATGGGTTTAGATGGCTTTGTGAATGTACTTTGCTTAGAAGATGGATGATTTAGAGACTTTTCACATTGATGCTTGAAGGAATGAGGGTCCTTAGGAGTTTTAGTTGGATTTTTGGCTTTATAAGTAAAGGCATCCAAATGTTTATTTTGGAATCCCATGGGGTGGGTGGAGTGGATGGAATGATTGGAAGCTTCATGTTTAGGCGATGTGTGCTTTTGTTGGCCATGATTAGGGATGTAAGGATATTTATGAATGATAGGTATGTTAGGTGTTGGAAGCAACGGTGGTAAGGTGGATGGAGGGATATTTGGAGTTGATAAAAGTGGAGGCAAATTAGATGGCGGAAGGTGTACGGTCACATGCTTTTGACATTTATAGGATGATGGAGGTGGAATGGCTACATATGTTTTGGGTAGATGATGGGGTTTGTGATGGAAAGTGGACTTAGGATGGATGGAGGAATTACCAACATCTTTAGCTTGGGGTGTGTATCCAAGGCCATATGAGCATGGAAGAACTTTGACATGGTTTGGCTCCAAAATACCTTGTTCATAAAGGCCTAGACCTTTGCCTTTGTAGTTCATGTTTTGGAGTACGCGATGGACAATGGGACTAGTTGAGGTTTGAACACTAGACTTGAGTTTGTTATTGGATGGAGAAGCTGAAGTGGATAAAGGTCATTGTTGTCCTAAGGAAGAACACTCATGTATAAGGGTGGATAGACCAATAGGACATGATGGATTTGAAGTGGAGTGGATGGTAGATGTGGAAGGAGGATCATTAGGATCTTGATTAGCATTGTGTTCACTAAGATCCAAGTTATTTGTTTGATCTTTTATGCTTACTTGGGGGACAAGTGTCTCATCATGACAAGTGGATGTTTGCTCATTATGGATAGGGCTAGATGGCGGATGACTAGGAGCAATGCGGATATCTTGCTCATGGATAGATATAGGATTATGGATAGGATCAAGGTGCTCATGGATAGCTTCTTCATAGGTATCATCTTGATCATAAAGAAGGTAAATGTTATGGATGGTTTGCATGAAAGTGTTTTGATCTTGAGTTGGACTAAGGCTTAATGTTTCCACATGCTTAGGATTAAACCTTTGACATACCTCTTGAGTTTCTTGAATGGAAGTAGAAGGCTCTTGGATAGGCTCTTGGTCAACAACATGAGAACATGATGACTCTTGACTTAGATTAATGATAGAAGGTTCGCAGATAGGCTTGATGGCTTGTATGTCACATGATGGGCTTGAAGGGCTAGGCATGGTGTAGGACTCTTGAATAGATGTTTGACATAGAGGTAGTTTATTCCTAGCTAGTAGCCAATGGATCACATCCTTCGCAAGGGTATGAGTGGATGGGCAATATAATGGATGAGCAATAATAGCAGATGATGTTGTAGGCTTATGATTAGGATTAGGTTGAGGGCTAATTAGGTTGGGTGGATTAGGATTTGGACTAGATGGGGGTGACACATGGGATTGGGATGATGTGGCATGTTTTCCCATTATAGGTAGGTACACCTTGTAAACAATTGAGACAAATATTGGGCATGTATTTGTATCATGGCCTTTGGTCCTATGGTATGCACAATAATCATGTTCATCATATGGACTTTCTTCACATGGTTTGACTTTAGGAAGTTCAATGAGTTTTGCTTCAAGCATTCTTTGTAAAACTATCTCAGCCGCATCCTTTGGTGAAGGATTAGAATGACATGGTGATGAATGTAATGGAGGGCTTGGTGATTTGGAAGGTTGATGGACCAATGGACTAGGAGTAGGATCATATGGTGGTGTTGGGATAGGATTAGTTGGCTCATGTGTTGGCGGGTGATTAGATGATGAAAGCCACTCATAAGATGCATTTGCTAGATTGGTATCTCCCTTGTCAAAGGTAATTAAGTCTTGCATAGTATAACTTGGACTCATTTGATTTATGTACAAGGGGCCATTGGGATTTGGATATGATTCTTGTTGGAAAGGTGGACTTAGGTCTATCAATGGTGCTTGGTGGTCTTGTTGAAAAGGTGTACTTGGACTTGCTTGATTTATGTACAAAGGGCTATTTGGACTTGCATGTTGTTCTTGTGATATCACTTGATTGCCTTGTAGATGGGCTTGGTAATGCATTGGAATGGTGACATGAGAGATTAGATAAGCTTGAGATGGATGTTCATAGGTTGATGTGGCATTGACTTGGTGGATAGGTGGATTAAGTTGATAAGAAGTGGATGGATATGACATGTGGCTATGAAGTGGATTAAGTTGGTATGGAGTGGCTAAGGATTGATGTACTTGTTGAGCTTGACTAGTGGCTAAAAGGTGTTGGACTTGGGCTACGAAGTGTTGTAGTTGAGGTGATTGGCTTATGTGGGGTTGAGCTCTTTGGATGAAGAATTGTAATATTTCAATGGCATCTTGGTTGAGGGGTTGTGATCCTTGATAAAGATTTTGGAGGAATCTTTGGAATTTGATTTCTAGGTCCTCTAGTGTAGACATGTTGTCACCAAGTGTTTGTTTTAGATCCTTTTAGCAAGTGCTTGTTTAGGTATTTGGATGATGATGTGGATTGTTTGGATGATGTGGATATGAAGGGTTGGATGATAACTAGGCTATGTTTGGGATGAAAGTGATTGGGTTTGAATGTTATTGCAAGAATGTGTAAGATGACTTGTCTTTATGTGTTTGGGTGTTTAGAGCTTGATGTGGCAATATTGAAACAAATGATTATGCATATACACACATGAATCACTCACACAAGACACATAAGCAAGTTGTTAGTTTGGAAGAATGTGATGATGGTTAAGCAAGCGTGAAAACAATTCAACAAGTCCTAGTTAAGACAAGGCCACTATCATAAGAAGGTTCTAGTGAAAATTCGGAGGACCGGCACCCCACGAGCATCCAGCAAGCCACTTAAGACTTTAACTAACCCTACTAGGAGTTTTAATATACACAAAGGTACACCTCCTTTCGAGTTAGCACTATATGGTGAGCGCTAATACCGATTAGACTTGGCTTTCGTCTTATCCTCTAATTTTTATAGCGGACCAGATGAAAGTACCGCTTGAGGTCGTTCCCTTGGGGTGGATACCAAGGCAGGCCTCTCTAAGGTTTAACAAAAGCAACACAAGTAAATATTTTTGATCTCCAAGTTCGTGTTGGGACGCGAGGAGAGAGCATACACATTTACTTGGTCACACTCGCATGGAGTTCATTAACCTTATAAATTCAATGTGTGGAAGACAATGCAAGCACTTGTTTGTTTTAAAGCCCAAATCCAAATGTGATAAAAGACAATGGTTTATTTTAGCCCAATTTTTCAATGGTGTGATAGCAAACAATTGTTTATTTTATGCCCAAAATCCAAATGTGTTTACAAACAATGATGAAAAGATGAGAAATGAAATGATTGCACCTGGTTGATTCGCTATCCAAATTGCTATAGATGTTGATGTCAATGTTGCTCCAGCTCCTTATGATCACCTACAATATAAAAAAAATGATATTATAATGCAAGCATAAAAAAATAGGCTCATCAGGCAAGAAAAATTGTAATTTTATATGCATAGCTGAATTAGATTTGATTATTTCGATAGATTTTTTATTCGAAAATTAAAAAACCAAAGAAGAGACCCCTATTAATTTTCAGAGAGCTTTCTGAAAATGTAAAGAAATCAGAAAAATTCCTTGTTTTGCACCCAGAAATGTGGATTTATGGAAATGGTATAGTCGGCAAAGATCTGATTTTTTTGCACTGTAAACGACCTGCAAATTAAATCTGCAAAATAGAGACCCCCATTAAAATTTTGAGAGGTTTCCAGAAATGTAAAAATTTCTGAAAAATTCACTGATTTGCGCCCAGAATTGCGATTTTATGAAAAAACCTAAAAACGTGATAAATCCCGCAAAAATCGCGATAAACCCAAAATTTTTCTTCTGTAGCTTCCTTATATCATGGAAAAACTTTTACTAAAATCTTGTAAAAAAATGCGTAGCCGTTTGGAAGATATGATGAAATCTTTAAAACTTAGGGTTTTGTCCAAAAAGTAGCAGATCTGCAACAAAAAGTTAATTAAACCTGCAAAACTCAACAATAGGGGTTAGATGAATGCAAATTTTTACTACAAAAACCTGCAAAAAAGATCAAACGAAGTGAGTCCCACCGGGCGTGCCAAATGTAGTTAGGGTAAAATTACAAATCAGGGCAAATGATTAAACAACAATAATAAAACCCTAGCAATGCACAATGAAGCACAAGACAACATGAAAATCAAAATAACAAATGTAAATGCAAACCGATCTCCATGCTATGCTCGATTTATCTCCATTGCTCTTCTCCACCTCGCATGAGCATGTAAGATTTTGAAGGATTATTGTTGGAGGAATGTTGGATGCTCACTTCTGCAGCATAACATTAAGATGAAGATGATATGAGGATGAATGATAGATGAAGGATGCAAAGGCTCTAATGATATTTTGATAGCATGTGGATATTTGAGGATCAATGCATTTTAGAAAATTTGGCAGAATAATGGTACTTGAAGCTCAATGCATGCTAATGATAATTTGGCAGAATAATGTTACTTGAAGCTCAATGCATGCTAATGGCTTGTGAGGGGTTTGATTTATAGGAAAGGCTTGGTTCAAATGGATGGTTGAGATTAAAAAGCTAATTGATTGATGTGGACGGCTAGGATTGATTCAATTATCCCACTCTTCAAGAGAGTTGTAGTCATTTGACAAGTGTCAAGGAGAATAGGGCTCATGTGTGCTTGTATACATAAAAAGTACTACATGTGAAAGATATTAAATAAAAGGCTGTAGTACCACTTATCTTTTTTAAATGAAAGAGGCACACATGTCAGCTAAATGATAAGATAAATTAATTAAATAAATAAAATTTATTTAATTAATTAGAAAGTCGGCTTATAATGAGAACTTAATTCAAATAAAATATTTGAATTAGTTGGGATATGAGTTGGATATTAATTAAATAAATTAAGATTTATTTAATTAATTGGATAAATGAATAGGATGAGATAAGATATGACGTGGAAATTAATTAAATAAATAAAATTTATTTAATTAATTGGGATGAGGATAGGATATGATTGGGATATGATGTGGAAATTAATTAAATAAATAAAATTTATTTAATTAATTGGCTAAGTAGGATAAGGATGGGATTGAATGAGATTTTAATTAAATAAATAAAATTTATTTAATTAATTGGCTTAATGGAATAAGTGGGGTTAAGAGTGGGATTTAAGACAAAATGCTACATGATGTCTAAGTGATGTTTTTGACAAGGTGTTGCTAGACATGGACAAAGTTGGGACAAATTTGGGTGTCTACAGCTTGCAATAGGTAATGAGTATAATGAAGAAATCTTGTCTCCACTGGAGGAGCTTGTATGGCAAAGTATTATTTGGATGCCTACAATGTCCAAGGAGGGCTGCCCGATCAGATATTTGAAGAACAACAAGGAGTTGCCTCTAATCATGCATGTACCAGAATATGAGGATGGGTTTCAAGATCTCTCCAATCAGCCCATGAACTGCAAGGAGCTGCCTCTAATCGTGCATGCACCAGAATGTAAGGAAGGGTTGCAAGATCTCTCCAATCAACCCATGCATGTACTAGAGTCAGAAATTATGGAGAAGGCTATTATTTCAGAGGAAGGTGAAGCATCAAAGTTCAAATTTTCAGACATCTTCTCATGGTTTTCCTTTTTTTTTAGAAAGTTAAATGCATGGATCCATAATTTGAGAAAAAGAAGTTATTTTCCCCAACCAGTTAATGGTTTTGTGTAACCTATCTCTACATCACTAAGTAGAGTAGGTTAGGGTAGGTTTATTTTCTGCAAATAAGTGCTTTGCACATGCTTTTTCTATACAATTTGCTGCTTCCAAGAACTCTTGCAGATATTTTAGCTTTCAAAAGTTGAAGACCTCTTTGCATGTATCATGCAAAACATGGGCTAAAAAGATGGAGAACTAACTGGTGCATGATGGTCACATGGAAGACTATGATGGACTCAGCTAAAAATAACTCTAGAAATTAGAACAGCAACTCTGGAGCTCTCAAAACAGCATCTCCAGATCACTCAGAATAGCAGCTTTGGAGTTCAATAGAACATCAGCTCCAGAGATGGACAACAAGGTATCAACGCTGGAGATCAACAGAACAATAGCTCTAGAGATCAGCAGAGTATTAGCTCTGGAGATCAGCAGAGTATTAGCTCCAGAGATGAACAACAAGCACCAACTCCAGGGATCAACATGGTATCAGATTTGCAGATGCACAACAGGGTATCAGTTCCAAAGATCGTCAGAATGACAACTCCAAAGATTATTAGAACAAATGCTCCAGAGAACACCAGATCAGCAACTATAAAGCATCTCCAGAACAACTGAAATAAAAGCAAAGAGGTTACCTCAAAAAGATGATTATGAAGTGCAGGAGGACCTGCAACCTCTTAAGTGTGGGAGAGATGATGAGACCATAAAGTGTCTCATCTTTAGTCAAATAAAAGCATATATTTTCTCTTCATTAAATCAGTTTTTGAAATGCACTTGAGTATGGGTTTGAAGATTTGTAGCTAAATATCAAATAAACTTGTCTAAATGCAACGATCAATGCCATGCATGAGTTTATCTTGATATTACATGTTCACTTTGAGATTAGCATTTATTTTATCAATAAAGTGAAGAGAAAGTCTATTTTATGTTAAGTTACAGAGTTTCAGAATTACAGAGCTCCAGAGATGGACAGAGCTCTGGAGATGCACAGAGCGCCAGAGATGGACAGAGCTCCGGAGATGCACAGAGCGCCAGAGATGGACAGAGCGCTAGAGATGCATAGAGCTCCAAAGATGCACAGAGCGCCGAAGATGCACAGAGCTCTGGAGATGGACAAAGCGCCGGAGATGGACAGAGCTCCGGAGATGTACAGAGCGCCGGAGATGGACAGAGCTCCGGAGATGCACAGAGCGCCGGAGATGGACAAAGTGTCAGAGATGGACAGAGCTCTAGAGATGCACAGAGCACTAGAGATGGACAGAGCTCCGGAGATGCACAGAGCTCTGGAGATGCACAGAGCACCGGAGATGGATAGAGCGCCGGAGATGCAGAAGTCAAAAATGCAGTTTCAGTAAAACTGTAATATCTCACTCATTTCTTAACAAAAATCAAAATTTCAAAATGATCTAGAAAGATTAAAGAGAGAGGAACAAATCTATGAATCCTTTTTGAAGAAATTTATTAAAATGAATAAACGGTTAATGATATAAGTTGACTGTTACAGAACGCGAAGACACAGAATAGAAAAGTCAAGAAAATTAGTTTCAGTAAAACTATGATATCTCTCTCATTTCTTAACAAAATTTAAAAATTCAAAATGATCTAGAAAGATAAAAGTTAGGGGAACAAAACCCAGAAATCATTTGAGGAGATCTCATAAATTAAATGAGCAGTTTATGACAGAAGTTGACTGTTCCACAAGCTCCGAAAATGTTCTAGAAATACTTTATGAAATTGCTGCGAATTCTTCTAATCTACCAACACACACTCTGAGATTTTCTGAAGGATAGATTGACTATAATTACTCCTAAATTAATGAATCTAATTATGAGTAATTATTCCATGCAAAGAATACACACTTAGTGTCATTGCATGTCTTTCTAAAAGACTGCATGTTTTGCCTTGTAATCAGTAATTGTATAATCAGTTAACTAAATGAATAAGTTTAGTTAACTAGATAAATAAGTTTAGTTAGCTGCATAAATAAGTTCTCTACTCTAGAGAGACTCTCAATTAGAATTTAATAACCATAGTTATATATAAAGAACTATGGCGTAGAATAAAAGGAGAAGAGGAAGTTGTAAAAGAATTATTTTGAAGAAAAAGAAGAACTCTATTTTTTACAGCAGCATGTATTTTGGATCTTGAAGGTTATTGAATAAAGAAAGTTGTTCTACCCATTTGCTGATTGCTGGAATTGATTAGTCTCTCTGGAGGAAGGAGCAAGGGCCCACTCCAACCGAAGGGCAGAGACTACATTTCTTAGTTTGTTTAGTTGTTTTGCTGTTATGCAATTTGTTTATTCAAAATTTCTTTAGCTGTTCCTTTATTCCAGAATTAGATCAGTAGTTCAAGTTATTGTTTTCCTTAAATTAGGTTGTCTTTTTCAGCAGATTTTAAACCCAGTTTGTTTCATGCAATTGTCAAATCCCTTCTGTAGAAAAGACTGCCATGTAAGTTATTCCTTCTCCCTTTTGCATACAGCCATGGACACTGCCTTGGATTGATATTATTAGAATTAAATGATGAGGACTGCAATGACCCTCGTCACGGAGTACACTCTAGAACCTGTAATAACTCCCACTGAGGTACTTCCTTTCCTTTCACAAAATCTAAGCATTCCACCTTTTCATATTCCACAACATACACCTTCTCCTACCATGACCGTATCTCGATCTCAAGTAACACAAGCTATCCATGTTGCACAAGTGAAAATTCCTCAAACATCACAAGCCATCCCAATATCGCAAACTCTACAATTCTTGTAAGCTATCCAAACACCACAAACCAGACAAGTCTCGCAGCCATTGCAATCTGCTACTGCTATTGCACCACATGTGGAAACCACATCCCACACTCATATTCCTATTACCGCTAATATGGTCTCCATGATTTCCACGAATCCATCCAACACACCATATAACCCCAATGTCAGTCTCATTGACATGAGTGACCCGCCTATTTTATCACAAGCTAATCCTAGCGCCATTGTCTCTTATGTTGATCAGCTTACATCACTTTTGCTACCCTCATATAATCCTTCACAAACCATCAATCCGTCTTATGCAACCCAAGGATTACCCATCATTACCCAACACATGACATATACCAATCCTCATGTTGTCCAAAACACAAACCCAAATGTCTATCCTTCTTCCGCATCCACCAATCCTTCTATCACTTACCATATTACAAATCCAACTCTGAATCACAACCATTAACCAACATCAATCCATCCTTTACTTCCCATGTGATACAAACTCTTGGCATTAATCAATTGTAATATACCCAACCACCACTTGTGTCTCAAGGACATCAATCCTCAAACACATATGTGTCACATACTAATCCTTTGACATATAATATGAGCACGAAACCTTAACAAATGGTCATGCCCTCATACATCCCACAACAACAACCACAATATACACCATATTACATTTCATCTCTGAACCATCAACCCCCTTTGCAACAACAGCACCTTTCTCAAGTGGATGTGGAACAAAAGATTAAGAAGGCGGTAGGACAAAGCAAGAAGACATTTTCCTTAAGAAACATATGTGCTTATCCATTTGACAAGTCACTTCATATGACACCCTTTCCACCACACTTTGAAATTCCACAATTTGACAAATATAAAGGGAAAGGAAATCCGGATGACCATCTTAGAGCATTCTTTGTTGCATGTCTCAATGTTGCTCAAGATGATACATATCTTTTGAGACTATTCCCCTAAAGTTTAACGAGACAAGCTCTTGAATGGTTCTCTTACTTACCTCTGGGAATTAAGACTTTTGCGAAACTAGCAAACAAATTTTGATCACATTTCACTTTTAACATTGAACATGAAGTGAACATGAATGACCTTGTCAACAACAAACAATGCAATGGTGAAGCTTCCTCCTCATTTACTCAATGCTGGCATAATATGGCTAGAAAACTATCATGGGAAATACTTGAGAAACAACAGCTTGATATCTTCTTCCAAAATATTCATCCTGAGCTTTCATTCCAACTACAATTGCAAAGTGCTAGCACCTTTGACAAACTTGTTTCTAAAGGAACCATCATTGAACACACTTTAATTGCTAAGGGCACTATCAAGATTTTCAGAGATAACAAAGACAATCCTCAAAATTCCAATGATAAATCCTACTTTTGGAACAAGAAAAAGAATGTTATTAATGACAGTATTGTGGATGCAAAGAACATACAAATAGTGAAAGCTCCTATTAACATCCAAGCCGCATCTACAACAAATCAACCTTTTTAATGAAACCGAACAAGAACAAATCCAACACATCGAAGACAATTTACTCCTTTAGCAGAACCTATGGAGGTAGTCTTTCAAAAACTTGTCCAAGTGAGAGATATGACATTACCGGATGCACCACCCAATGGTGAACCGGTCTTCAAAGCTCCTTGGTATAAAGAGAATGAGTATTGAAAATACCATAGAGTCAAGGGACATAAAACAAATGGTTGTATGTGCTTAAAGCATGTCATTTAGGATTGCATCGATCATGGTCTAATTAAAATCACACCTCCAACATTACAACCTGCATCAAACTATGATCTAGATGCCTTCAAGAATCCACTTCCATCGCATGACAAACCAAGTAACCCTCATACTGGGAATGGTATCCATTACAATTATGAGTCATCCACGATTGGCCGCCTTGAACAAGCCCACATTTCTACCATTACTATCCAAGGAAAAGCAACTGATTACACTGTAACTACTAGAAGATGCTGCATTACCATTCAAGGAGCGCCTGTCAATCCTCCTCGACCGTCCTCTAGCTATAATATCCTCAATCACCTTGGCAAAACACCTGTACATATCTCCATCCTTGAATTGCTTCGCATATCCCCCGCCCACAAAGCTATCCTTGATAAAGCATTGCAAGAATCCTCAGTGCCTAATGATATCAATACTACACAATTCCAATCTATGGTAGCTAGCATTGCAACCCCTTGCCATCTAAATTTCTCTAATAAAGATCTTCGACCATCCATCAACCCATCACATAATGAAGCCCTCCACATAGAAGTATTTGTAAATCAATGTCATATAAAATGAATCTTAGTGGATGGTGGAGCTGGTCTTAATATATGATCTTTAAAACTAATAAAATAATTGGGATATTCTGAGAAAGATGTTCACACTTCTATGGTCATTACTATCAAAGCATATGATGATGCCGAGAGAGATACTGAAGGAATTATTCATTTACCTAATCATGTTGGTCCTGTCACTACTGACACCCTTTGTCAAGTCCTTGATATTAAGCTTCCTTATAACATCATCCTTGGTCATCCATGGATCCATGCCCTCAAAGCAGTTCCTTCTACATACCATCAATGTCTCAAATTTCCACATAACTATGTTGAAGTTACTATTCATGCCGATCCTAATCCATTTGAGTTTTGTCATGCTTTTCAAGCTAAATATCAAAGCCCTAACCGCATTCCTATCAACACTGAAGCATATCCATCTTCATCCTATGTAGACCCATCCGCCCTACTCAAGCCATCATCTAGCAAAGCCACTCCAAATCTCCGTATCAAGTACACTAAACAGGGTCTGGGTGAGTACACATTGCAAGAATCTTGTTGTGTTGGAACTCTTCCCTTGTCTCCCAAATCTCATGGCAAGCCTTCTACATCCAAGGCATCTTCATCCATAGCCGTTATAAAAGCTCCGCCAATAGTATTCATTAAAGGTGGATTCCTTGATGATGAAGACATTGATGACATTAACTCTTGGATATTCTATGATGAGAATGACCAAGTACAACTTGAAGTGGAGAGATATAACAATGGGTTCTGCATCATTAAGAACATGGGCTACAAAGGACATGGTGGATTGGGATCATAGGAACAAGGACCTATTGAACCCATTGTTGTGTCTAAGAAGTTTAATAAGTAAGACCTTGGATTTTAACTGGAGGTACCGCCTTCCAAAGACATTAAGTGCATTTCTGATGTGGAAGCTAGACCTTCTTTAGTAGAAGAGACTTCTAATTTGAATACCATCAATGACTCTTCCCTTGATATCACCAACCTTTTTCAAGAAACATCTATCTTCATGATCTCTACCACTTTCTCTAGCCAAAACCATTCATCCGTTACTCTTTCACTCGTATATCCTGACCTTGTCGATTGGGACCAACATGGGGAACCTATATTGGACACATTTGAAAATGATGAAGCTATTGCTGAATTCATGGGATTATGACAAGGCATTCCATTAGGTGATCATAAAGCAAGTTTCATGATGGATCTCCCTAAACTATCATATTTTGGTGGAAGCATCAAATTCTTCAGTTGCAAAAGTGAAATAAATAGAATAAAAAAAGATAGGTCACTAGGTGAAAACTAAAAGGCGCCTCTTGACCATGAAAAAGTAAAAATAAAGGATGTATCTAAGGGTGAAAACCTCTCTGAGGCACCCGAGGATGGGGGATTTGATCTTCCTGTCACCATTGATTATCATGAAAAATCAACAATGCTAGTTGAAAAATCTCAAGACATGAACTTGGGCACAAAGTAGAATCTGAAGATCACATATTTGGCAGCATCACTATCAGAATAGGAAAGAAGAAATTTCATAGCGTTCTTCATAAAAAGAGCTATCAATTTTGCATGGACTTATGCTGACATGCCGGGTCTAGATCCATCACTTGTGGTACATAATTTAGCAGTATCTCCTAATGTAAAACCCATCAAACAAAAACTATGCAAAATGCACCCATAAATAGCTCTTTTGGTCAAGGCAGAGATTCAAAAGCTATTAGAAGCAAAGTTCATAAGGCCTATTGATTATCTAGAATGGGTTTCAAACTTGGTAGCTGTAGCAAAACCTGATGGATGATTTCATTGTTGCACAGACTTTAGAGATTTTAACAAAGCATGCCCTAAGGATGACTTTCCACTACCAAGCATAGACAACATTGTAGATCTCACACCTGGACATGAAATGCTATATTCGATGGATAAATTCTCAAGATATAACCAAATCAGAATAGTAGAGGAAGATCAAGACAAAACATCATTCATTTGTCCATGGGGTACATATTGCTAGGTTGTAATGCCTTTTGGTCTCAAGAACACTTGAGCTACTTATCAACGATCCATGACAGTTATTTTCCATGACCTTTTCCACACTATCATGGAAGACTATGTTGATGATATCTTAGGGAAATCTAAGACAAGAGAAGAACATTTACAGGTACTAGCACAGATCTTTGATCGATTAGAGAAGTATCAAGTCAGACTAAATCCAAAGAAATGTGCATTTGGTGTAACATCTGGTAAATTGTTGTGATACATTGTGTCTCGACGAGGAATAGAAGTGGACCCTGACAAATTAAAAGCTATCATGGAAATGCCTCCACCATCAAATTTGAAGTAGCTTTGTAGTCTACAAGGAAGGTTACAATCCATTCATAGGTTTATCTCACAATTGGCAGACAAGTGTCATCCTTTTCAACATCTCCTTCGCAAGGGTGAACCTTTTAAGTGGGATAAAAAATGTCAACAGGCCTTTGACAAAATAAAAGAATATCTAGAAACACCTCCTGTGTTAGTACCTCCTGTACTGGATCGACCACTACTACTCTACATATCTTCAACAACAATAGCATTGGGTGTCCTTCTAGCTGAGCATGATGATTCAGGAAAAGAACAAGCCATTTACTATATTAGCAGAACTCTTGTGGGATATGAACTTAACTATTCACCTATGGAAAAATCATGTTTAGCATTAGTGTTTGCTTCCCAAAAGTTGCGACATTATATGTTAAACCAAACAACAAAGCTCATATCTAATGTGGATCCACTCAAATATCTTCTCGCCAAAGTAATCCTGATAGGAAGACTAGCAAAAAGGGTTATGATCTTAAGTGAATTTGACATACAATATGTGGATCGCAAGGCCATAAAAGGACAAGTTATCACTGATTAGTTAGCCGCAACACCTATCATAGATATTCATCCAATACATCTAGAGTTCCCTGATGAAGAATTGTTCAATCTGACTTCACCAACATTGCGGCAACTATATTTTGATGGATCTTATACACAACACAGATCAAGAGTAGGGATATTGTTTGTTACCCCTCAAGGAGATTATATCCCAAAGTCATACAGAATTGCATTTCCATGTACCAACAGCATAGTAGAATTTGAAGCTTTAATCACAAGATTACGCACGGTAGTATAATGGGCTATTAAATAGTTACAGGTTTTTGGTGATTACCAATTAGTCATCAAACAAGTCTTAGATGAGTATCGAAAAAAAGATGAGAAGCTTCTTCCATACAAGGTAATGGTTGATGATTTCAAGAAGTACTTTGACAGTATCACCTTTGAACAGATTCCAAGGATACAAAACAAAGTAGCAGATGCCATGGCTATGATTGGATCTCTTCTAGACATGCCATCCAATACACATAAGTGTGAGTTTCTGGTGGAACAACTTATGATTCTAGCATTTGAAGTACTACAGTCTGAGCTTATATGTGAGATTGTTGGTCCCAATTTGCCTTGGTACGAGGATATATACGAGTATCTCCGCAATCAAACCTTTCCATTTCAACTATCTAACTCCCAATGAAAAACCTTTATCCGTCGAGCCTCTTGCTACACTATCCTAGGAGACACCCTATATCACCAGAGTCTTGATGGTATCCTTCTTATATGTCTTGATTCTGAGGAAGCAAAGATTACCTTACTTGAAATACATGAAGCTGTCTATGGATTGCATTTCGCTAGCCCTGGTCTTGTTAAGAAACTTCTATGAGCTAGATACTATTGGCCAACTATGGAGAAAGATGCACAACAATTTGCAAAGAGATGTCTACAATGTTAAAACATGGGGATCTAATACATGCACTAGCACATGAACTTTAGCCTATCATTACTCCTTGGCCCTTATTGCAGTTGGGACTTGATCTCATAGGTAAAATCCATCCTACTTCTTCAAATGGTCATAAGTTCATTATTACCACCACTAAGAACTTCACAAAGTGGGTGAAAGCAATACCAATGACTTACATTACTGGCAAACAAATATCCAAGGTCATCTTACACTATATCATTTGCCGATATGGAGTTCCTCAAGCCATTGTCACTGAGAATGGTCCTCCTTTCAAGAACCAAGAGGTTAGAGATCTTTGCAACAAGTTCCATATCCAACATAGATTCTCTACACCTTACTATCCTCAAAGTAATGGCCAAGATGAGGCTTCTAACAAAACAATCATCAAGATCCTTAAAAACATAGTCAATGAAGTTGGTCGTGATTGGCATCTACAACTTAATCCTACATTATGGGCTTATAGAACAAGTATCAGAACTCCCACTGGTGCTACACCTTATGCTCTTGTGTATGGCACTGAAGCTATCTTACCTATTGAGGTTGAGATCCCCTCACTGCGAGTATGCCTATAGCATACTATCTCAAATGAAGAATATAGAGTATCCAGACTCCATGATCTTGAGCTATTAGATGAACGACGCCTTACAACACTCAACCATCTTCAAGTTTATCAAAATTGGCTATGCCGCAGCTACAACAAAAAGATCAGAGAATGAATATTTCAAGTTGGAGATCTTGTCCTTAAAGAAAATCAAAAGAATCAGCAACACCGTGAGAAATAGGGCAAGTTTGAACCTAATTGGCTTGGTCCTTTTGTCATCACATCAGTCTATGGATTAGGTACATACACTCTCTCCACACCTGAAGGCATTCCCTTGGATGAACCAGTCAAGAGCATTCATCTCAAGAAGTTCTACCCATGAATCTCAGCATATCCCATCAAAAAACAAAAACCATCCAATAGTGAAAACCACTTTGTGGCACTTTGGATGACAAAAAATATAGTACAAGATAAATAATTCATCCTCTGGTGAAAACCTGGTAAACAGGCACCTTGGATAAGTACCATAGTGAAAACCTGGCAAACAGGCGCTATGTGTAGAGACCAACCTCCATCATTCACTTAATTTGTTTGATCACAGATTTCCATGACATCCATCTACTATCTTGCCTCCATAATCCATATCATAATCCACTACTGTCCTATATAAACCATTATCCCTTATCCATCCATAATAAAATCCTTTCTGCCCTTGTCTCTGCCATGCTAGCTTTCCTAGTTTGGACTTCGTTGGGGTTAAGATATCATTTGGCACCTTAGCACACTATCTGCATGAGCACATTCATCGTAACATCTTCCTAACAATCTTCATCCCACACTGGGGGCACTTGTTACGCCTTATTTTGAAGTGGATACCTATAGCTCTAGATCATAACATTTCAACCAAAACACAACAAACATCTAAAACCAAAGCCAAAGCACAACAATCACCCAAAACCAAAACACAACAAAAATCCAACCAAAACAACAAAAAATCCAAAAAAATCAAATATCCTAAAAATTAAAAAAAATCAAAACATCCCAAAAATCTAAGCAATAAAATTGATTCTTTGACATCAACCATTAACACAATAAGCAAGAACAACATCACATATCTATCATTCAAAGCCTTGATCCCATGGATACAAGGTATGTAGGCAATTTGAGATGCGAAGGAAGCACTTTGATTTAGGCATAGATGATAGTCCCTCTTCCCATCATCCATCTTTCATCTTTCTTCTAATCATCCTCCAATCTTTCATCTCACTTTCTTCTATCTTTTACATCCTCAATAAACCCATAACTACATATTCATCATGTCTCACCATCATCGTAAATATGCTTTGATCCCATGGATGCACGGTAAGTAGGTAGTCTAGAATACGAAGGAAGTATCCAGTACACAAGCACAGACAATCCACCCCATCTTCATCTTTTTTCATCTTCCATCTTCTTCTCTTTGACCAGCTCAAGCAAGAAGCAGACTATGTGTACTAGCAAAAGCTCAAGCACTTTAACAAATCAGGGATAAGCCAGAAGCTATTTGTCCACATGCCTTAAGCCAAAATTTGCTATAGCATTTCATCAACATCTTTAGCCTTCAACAGGATGCAGCTTTCCTCTCAACAACGTGCTAGCTTAATCCATCCAAGAGCACCTAAATTTGGAAAGAGAACATGATGATAGTATCTTTTGTTTTATCTTTTGTCTCTTTTCTATGTCTAATCAAGACTACCTTGATCTATCTATATCTTGGTACATTGCGATTTAGTACAGAATGGGGCATGGTCATATTGCTTTCGTATGCCGTGTCTGTGGGATGATCTTATTCTCTTCATATGCATATTGGTATCTTGTACGTGTTGGGATTAGCATCTTACATATCAATATCTCTTGCATCTGAGAAGCTAAACAGTCTCTTATGCATTTGAGACTATTCTATGCTAAGACTATTTCCATACATATAACCAACAAGGTGTCATTATGTGTAGTGGAGATAAGCTCAAACCATTGCTTGTAGTGTCAAAGTCCATCTCAGAACATTAGCTACTATTCATATCTTGTGTATGGTGGTTCAACATCTTGACCTCATGAGTTTAGACAAGATTGTAGTATGCTAGTTATGCATTGGATACCTCGACACCTTGGTCTTTTATACCCCGGTGCATAACATCCATATGCTATATCAAACATAAGGATTGTATTTCTTTACTTTTGAGCAATTACTTTAAAAGCTGTCATATCATCTCTCCATTCCATCATCATCTTATATAGTCCTCAACTGAGATCAATCATCTTTCCTTCATCATCCTGTCCACTTTCATCATTTCCCTTGTCTTCACCTTGCAAAACAAGTGTGTTAGGCATATATAGGTCCATATCATTATCATAACCTCATTATTATCCATTACCATTATGTGTATTTTTATCACCATACATTACCATTAGCATAAGACATTTCTATTATTACCATTTGCATAAACATCCATATAAACCATGAAAATATAAAAAATGCATAACATCATAACATAAATACATCCATAATCATTAAAACATCATATGTAATCAAATCCATCATATATATATCATGTGTGTCAATATACAAGTGTCTACAAATACAACATGGGCTATCCATGAGCCATCATAGAATGTATGTACAATCAGCTCATAGGCCTCATCATGGTACAAAATATACAAAACAAAGGTAGTGCTAGTGACTATTAGCAGCTCCCTCACCCTATCCACCACCATTGGGCCCTGCACCTGGCTTGCCATCTCTAGGAGGTGTTGAAAGTATGGGCCTAACTGGTGTTGTCATTGATGTCAACATACTCCTGTTGCATTCATGTCAAGGATTGGATGACTTGTGTGCTGACGATATTGAGAAAATTAGTCCTATCAGAAACAGAGAAGAACAATGAAGATAGTGAAGCTCTATAAAGTGAAGATCCCAACTAGATAAAGATCAAAGTATGTGCATCAAAGAGTTTGTAGATATGTGTTTGAATATGATCCAGTCAAGATTTGAGAGGTCCACTTGAAAATGTAGAGGAGTTATGGCCATGAGAGTAAAACTGGCTCTGACAACTGTTCAAAGGTGACAGAGTGACACAAATAAGTCTAGTGAGATCCGAAAATACAATATCATGTTTTACGGAACTGGTGGCATGTTTGGGAGGCTAATATGAATTGAGAACTCAATTGGTTCATGGTTTGGAGGTCCACAAGCAATCCTTCTAATGTGACAATGATGGTCGACTGTGTTCTTGAGGTTCCGGATGAAGATGTGAGTGATTATAGTAAGTAGAAGTGGTGTGGATGTTCTTGGTGATTCAAGCAAGCTTGTGGGGGTCTCTAGATTGTGTCCAGTTTGTGTTAGTAGACCGCATTGAAGATTGAGCTCGTGATTGAAGATTTACCTTCAGGTGATGGTGTTCTTCCTAGTCTTGGCCGACCGGATAATTTACGCATGTTGCGGATGGTCTTGAAGATGTTTTGTGAAGCATGGCATGTTCCTCAAAGAAGATTGAAGTCCTAGCTATGTGTGGCCGATAGTGTAGTGATGTGCATGAAGTTTTTGTAATAAGTCAAGTTGTATTTTTGTAATTACTCTATAATAAAATAAGTGTATGTTGTGCCGACTTTGATGATCATTCCAAAGTTGATGTCATGTATAAATAAGAGTTGTGAAGTCATTCAAAAGCATCCTTGTGGTCAGGATGAGAAGGTGGTGGTGAAGAGGAGCGAAAGGCAGAGTAGAGGTGTTGAGCTTAAATGGAATTGACTCAAGCATAGTGAAGATGCTAATCTCCAGTTCAAGTATGTAATACTCATATTCTTCTGTAGATAGTGTGTCTTTTGTAGGCAGTGGGCCTCTTGTGAGCAGTGTGCTCGGGCAGTGAGCCCTAACTGGCAAGTGCCATTTTATTCTTCTTATTCTTTTAACAGAGAATACAATCTTGGGTTAGTCACCCCATAGTTTTTCCCTTAACTGGGGTTTCCACGCTAAATTCTTGGTGTTATATGCATTGAATTTGTTTCTTCTCTTGAATTATTGCATTATACTTTCATGATTGAATCATTAATATGTTGTTGAAATATAAGAAGGTTTTTAAGTGAATAAGGAACATGATTTTTGGTGATAACGGATTCACCTCCCCCTCTCAATTATTTGTCCTAAATCCAACAATTGGTATCAGAGCCAAGTTCCTCTAGAAGAAGCTTAAACACTTGAGGAGATCTAGGATGTCATCCTACAAGAAGGACAGTCCAAGGTTTGATGGAACAAACTACACTCTTTGGAAGAGCTGCATAGAATGTCACTTACAATGCATGGGAAATCAGTATTGGAACATAACTACAACTAAATATGTTCCCCCAAAGAATGGTCCAACAACTATGGATGAAGTCAGAGATGTAGATAATAATCTTTGAGCTAAAGAAGTCCTACTGAGTGCCTTAACTAATTTAGAGCTGACAAATGTTATGGATTTGAAAAATGCTTATGAAATTTGGACAAAGCTGAAAAATCTTTATGAAGGAGACAAATATCTTAAGTGTGCCAAGCTGCAAAGTCTAAAAGGAAAGTTTGAAAACTTGAAGATGAGTGAAGATGAGAATATCACTCCATATATGTCAAAATTAAATGAGCTTGTATGTGGCATTGGATGTGCTGGTGGAATATTGGATGAAGATGAGATTGTTAGCAAAGTTCTCAGATCTCTACCTCCTGCTTACAAACACAAAGATCTTTAACAACTATTACAAGGGATCAATTGGTTGGTAAGATATCTGCATTTGAATTGGCTTAGTTTGGTGATGCACTTCCCAAGACTGAATCTGCATTCAAAGCTAGTGTCTACAAAAGGCAAAAAGAGATATAATCCAGGAGAAAGTTCCTCAAGGAAATCAACATGGTATGATAAAGTAAGGAAAGATCTGGAAGAAGATGAGTTAGAAGCCGGACAACTTGAAGCCCTTATTTCAAAGAGACTGCCAAGAGGATCTGGTAAGTATGAAGGAAAATTACCTTTCAAATGTTTTTCTTGTAATAAGATTGGTCATTTTGCCTCAAGATGTCCAAAAAGGTTTTCAAGGCCAAACCCTAATAGATCAAGGTTTCAGAAGAAGTGTTACTATGTTCAAGAAGATGGTGATGAAGGGGTAATAGATGATGAATCTGAGATAAGAAACAAACCTGGAAGTGACTAGGTGTTTATTGCCATCAAAGAAGAAGATTCAATGCCTATTGAATCTACCAATCATAAGATGATAGAAAGTGCTTTGGCTGCTTAGGTTGAAGAAAATGATGAATGGGTTATTGATAGTAGATTCTCTCACCATATGACTGGTGACGAGTAAGTTCTTAAACTTGGAAAGATATGAAGGTGGAGTTGTAAAGTTTGGAGATAATTCTGCTAGCAGAATTAGAGGCAGAGGAACCATTTCTTTTGATGGAAAGAACAAAACCAGTGATGTTCTGTATGTTGAAGGTCTAAAGCATAATCTTCTTAGTGTTGGATAGTTGGTGGATAAAGGCAATGATCTTTGATTCAAAAACGGAAAATGCAAGATCTTTGAAAGCTCTAGAACTGAGATTGCATCCGGTACACAGACAAAAGGTAATATCTTCAACTTGGTTGGTATTGGCAAAAGTTGATTATTTGTTCAAATTGATCAGAGTTGGTTGTGGCATAGGAGAATGTGTCATGTGAATTTTGATAATATCATCAAGATAAGAAACACTCAGGCTGTAAGAGATCTTCTAAGACTGGTGAAACTAGCTAACAGTTTGTGCAAAGAATGTCAGTTGGGTAAGCAGAACAGAGTGACATTCAAAAGTAAGGAACAATCTTCAACTGGATTGTTAGACTTGGTGCACACTGATCTCTGTGGTCTGGCAAGAATCAAGAGTCTGCAAGGAGATAGGTATTTCATGTTGCTGATTGATGACCACTCCTGGATGATGTGGGTGACTTTCTTGAAAGAGAAATCTGAAGCACTTGAGAAGTTCAAAATATTCAATGCTATGGTAGAAAATGAAACTGGCATAAACATAAAATGCCTCAAGTCTGATAGAGGTGGAGAATTCACATCCAGTGAGTTCATATCATTTTGTGAGAAACATGGGATAAAGAGACAGTTATCTACTCCAAGGACTCCACAGCAGAATGGAGTCATGGAGAGAAAGAACTGGACCATCTAGGGTCATCCCACAATAATGGGTTACACTTTTTGGCCAAACTTGATGTTGAAGTCAACATTTTAAACTAAATCTTCACTTTCTGACACCTATAGCCGCTATACTGTTAGGAATTTGAAGGTGATGTGAACTAGTGATTTGTGAGATTTTGTTTGTAGATTCTAAATATATTTTCTTAAAAAAATTGGAATTAAATTGTAAAAATTTTTGTGTCTCCTTTGATAACTAGTTTTTAATAGCAAACAACATTTTTTTAAAGTGATGTGTATTCCGTAGCACATGACTTTTTTTCTACAAAGGATAAAATTCTGATTTTTTTGAATTTTGATTGGTAACACCGATATATAGGGCATGCATTTGGTTTCATAATGTTTTATTAAATATTTGTTTTTTAATTAAGTTTTGAAATCAAACCAATTATAATTTAGACATAGGTGTATTCCGTAAAACATAACTTTTTCTGTACATATCAAAATTTAATTTTTCTTTTTTTGTTGAAACAAGGACATCAATACCTACGACATAGATTTTTTTTAGATTTTTTTTTCACTAATTTACTAATTTTCCATGTGTGTAGAACAGAGAACTTGATGTTTAGTGAAAAACCTACATTCACAAGAAATAAAAAATAAATATAATAATCAAATTAAATATATTTAAAATTATACTTTTTGGGAAGCTTATAATAAGGACCACATACATACAAAACATAAATTTTAAATGAATTCATTTAATCCCTCAAAAGGTTAATCAAAAGTAATTTTTTATTAGCATTTTGATAGGTGTAGAGGAGACTCCATTATAGGTATGGTTTAAAATTAGCAGGGTTCTATCCAAGGGGGTTTGATCAAACCCTCTTCAATTGAAATCCTATAAATGGAACCTTTCAAGGCTTAAATCATTATATTTTCAAAAATATGTGATTTTAGCAAAAATCAAGATGTCCCAGAAAGTGTAACCCATTATTGTGGTAGCACCCTCCAGGAAGCATCTAGGACCATGATGATGGAAGCAAATGTTCCTCAGATCTATTGGAGAAAAGTTGTAAGCACTGTGTTTGGTGAATATTTTGTCGTTAAGTCGCTAACGGCAAAATAGGTATATCAGCCACAGCTATGATGAGACAAAGTCTCTCCTCTCAGCAAGGGGAGGTTCCCTCTAATTACTTGACTTTTGCAAACCAAACAACTTATAAACTTTATGTACACTAAAAACTATGTTTGTGGTGGTTCCATCTCATCTCATTCTCTTTTTTCAGAATAGATGTTTATACTTCAAACTCTTGATAGAAGACTTATAAATTATCACAAAATCACAGAAACACAAAGTTTTCTGTTACCTCACTTACTACTTGTAAACGGAACTATTTGAAGTAGAATGCAGCCCAAAGTCTTCACTCCTCTTCAAGATGATAAAAGTAAATCGAATATAACAACTTGCAGCACAAAGTCTCCAAACTATTATATTCTCACAAACATGAACATATAACCCACAAATGATTTGATAACACAAAGTCTATCAGAATCAAATTAAGAGCGCTCTTCAATCACTTGAAACAAACTCCACACTTCAATTATTATCAAATAAGATTATGATAGCAAGACGTAAGAACAAAACTATCACAACATAAATAATCCCAAGACAAAGATTGGAATTGAACTTGCTTTCTTGTATTGATAAATATTTGAATATTGATTTTCACAAAAAAGCACAAAGTCTTGGTTTGCTTTTCAATTCGCCAGAGTATTCTTGCAATAGACAAAAGATAATATTTACAAAAGAGGCCCCCTTTATTTATAGGGAGAGGCCTTGAGAGAATTTAGGAAATCTACAACTACTTTGACTTATTCAAAAATAGGAGTCCTTATTGACTTGGGACTTCCTATATTTTTACATGTAATTACATATTAAAAATGTACATGTAAAAATGTCCAAAATTATTTTGAAAGTTCATGTGAAAAATAGAAAATAAACTAAGGGAAAAACAACTGCTTCAATTTGTGTCACCACTTTTTCTCATGTGGTGATCATACATAGTGAAAGTCGCTTGCATTTCAATGCTATCTGGGTTGAATGCGTTCTTGAAGATCATCTTGGCTCTCACTATGGCATCCCTCACTGTAGTGATTGATTTTGCATGATTAGTTAACCTGGTTTTCAGATTATCCAAGGTTAACTGGTTGTCTAAAATGTTGTCCACAAAAGTTATTGAAAATGCTTTATCTTCAAATTCTTTCTGGAACATGTCTTCAAATTCCTAAACCATTTCTTCTGCAGAAAGAAATTGGTTGTCCTGCGATACCAACTTACAAGGTAACTCCTCCAACTTATGCAAAAGATTGACATCATTTTCTTCACTGATTTCCTTTGCAGCTTCAAGATCCTTGATCAAATTTCTTAGCATATTGCTCCTGTACATCAGAGCTTCCTTTGTTTCTATATATGAATCCCTGTTGGAAATAGTACCAATTGATATTAGGGTACTTATTTTTAGCTTCCTCATTTCCACCCATTTATCATGAGTATCCTTCGTGCGCTCAATACCTTGAGAGATAGCATCAATGAGATCATTAAGTTCTGCCCTTACTTTCCTCATTTTATCCGTTTTCTCAGATACATCCGTGAGCAAAGAGATTCCTTGCGCTCGCATCCTGTCTAAGTACTCTTCAAGTACTTTTCCTTTGAGGTGAGTCTTTTCTTCTTTCAGAATGACGGGGTCTTCTACAGATACGGCCTCTAGAGTAACTTCTTCTGAGTTCAAAGTGATTTTTCTTACCACTGCAGTCAGCTGTTCTACCTTTGCCTTGTAGTGATCTTTCATTTCTTTTTCCCTGTCAAACTTTTGGATCAGGATGTCCACGGCTGACTGCATATCATTTTTAGCACTTTCATGGGTGATTTTGCCCAATTCAACTCTAGAAATAGAGTAGTCATTCATATCAAAATTTTCAACAATTGCATCCTGTGGAGGTTTTGCTATCTCCAGAAATTTGTGTCCCTTATCTTCAAGTACCCTGGAAAGAATCTTCAGTTTCTTCGGGGCCTTAGGCTTTGCAGGTACCAAGTTAGTGAAATCAAAGTCATCTGGAGAGATGACTTTCTTTTTCCTCTTTGGTGTGTAAGCTAATAACCAAGGTGGGAGCAGAGAAGTACTCACATTAGGATCCATTCCTACTGCTGGTGTTCCCGGAACTGTGCTTGTACTGGTAGTAGAAAGAATAGGCGGGGTGTTAGTAAAAACTACACCTGTTACATTTGCACTTGAAACTTGCTCAGTATTCATCACAAAATGATCAAACATGGACGTATCCCCAATATCAAAAGATGAAGAAGACAAACTAGGAATTGACTCAGAAGAACGAAGAATATTTTCAAAAGTGCTTTGGGGATTATCAAAAATTATTTTAGGAGGAGAGGGAGATTCAGAGGAAGGAATGTTAATAGGGGAAATAGACACAGGAGTTGCAACAGGTGTATTAAACAATGAGGATGATACTCCCATTTCTTGTTGTGTATTTTCCTGTGGAGACAAAGCCTCCTCGTCTTGTTGATCTGAATTCCTATCTTCAACATCCATCTCTTCTGTAGCTGGCTCTTCAGTCACTAGCTCCTCAACTTCCATATCTTTCGTTTCAGGTTCTTCCTTAATAGCTTTTGCTTTCTTCGTTACAAATCTGATTTTAGGCTTGTGTGTTTTAGAGGATGAGGGAACATCACTCTTGTTCTTCGTTCTATTTTCCACCTTTTTACCAGTCTGCTCTTGAATTTTATTTTCTGAACCAGTGAGGAATTCTTTCAGCGTAATTCCTTTATCTGCCAGCCATTTATTGGTGTTAGCTAATATGGGCTCAAATCTCTTCCTTAGTGAAGTCAACTCCTTTTGGAACCATTGGATTGGAGGGAGAGGAGTACTAGCAATCTGTTCTACATCGTATCTGGCGTCAACCAAATCCCCATCATCCACAAGATCTTCTGGAATATCAGCAAGTCCCAGATATTCAATCTGTTCCAGAGATAATCTGCTATAGTCCAGTTTCCTGATATCTTCCTCCGTTCTCAAGTCTACCCAGACATCTTCCACCATGGGTTCATGAAACTGAGTTTTCCTCCTGATTTTATCCTTTACACCCCTATAGTCAAATTTTGGTCTCCTCTTGAATTGCTTCATGGTGACCAACTGCATCTCTATCTCCATGGCCCTAGCCTTTGCGGCAGTCAATACTGAATATCTGTCGATTTCCACTGGGAATCTGAAACCAGGCTTCTTGAGTTCCATTTGTTTGTTATGCACGACAATCATTTGTCTGCACAACTCCATCAAGACCAGTTTATCTAAAGGGAATCTAGGAAGCATATAAGGGTAACCTTGGAAAAAGCCAACCCTCAAGTATGAAAAAGATGGGAATTGCAAAAACATACAACTGAAGTCATTTACCACTATCCATGCCTCATCTGAAATTCTTCTCTGCTCCAGTTGGGGATCAAAAAGACACAAGAATACAACAAAGAATGCATCATTCACCCTCCTGAAATGGTGAATTGAACCTTTGTCAACTGAGAATAATATTGGTATACTGGGATTACCCTCCTATCCCCTTCTGATGTTAACCCTGGAAAGATTCTCATAGAGGCTGCAATGTATACCAAATAAGAAGTCATGTAGAACTTGAAGGTAGTGGACACCTTCATCAATTGTTTGTGCAAGGCATTACTGATTTGTTCACCCTAGAAAATAACTTGCTTTCCCTGGAGTATGGCCTTAATGAAAGGATACATCCATTCATGAAATTGTGAAGAAGAAGACAAACCTCTTATCCTGCTGAGGAGAGTAATCAGGTCGCCAACTTCCTCTACGAAATCACTTCGAGGGAAACTACGCGGCCACCTTGACAAATTTGATCTTGCCATCTTCAACCATTTGTTATTGATTACTTTCTTTGCTTTATCTAGATTCTTGTCATATTCCTTCTGAGCTTCAACAAAGTCAAGCTTCAGTACCTCTGTAGCAGGAGGTCACATGAACACCTTGTCAATGAACTTGGGATCCAACCTGATTATCACATTACCACTGGCGTCCACCATAGCTCTAATATCTTTGTTATAGAAATGGGCACACTGAAGAACAAATTCTGTGTTGTGAGTTGCCACTGGAAAAGACAACACCAGATGAATATTACTTTCCACTATCTTCTTCATCATAGCACTGGGGTTGCTTGACTTGGTCCTCTCTACAAACTCAGCCATATCACCATGGCCAATCTCTGTATCTCTAATGTCATCAACATTAGAATGGACTGAGGTGATTGGGAAAACACCTTGGTATTTGTATTTCATTGCTTTTGATTTCTTCAGGGACAAGTCAGTCATTTGGATGAACTTTCACCGAGAAGAAGTTTGATGTTGAATGAAGCTCTGCAGAAGAAACTGCAACAAAAGTCATGATCATGCAATTAGGGAAAATATGGGCAATCTGGGAAAATTGCATGTTGATGATCATGACTACGGGGACGTGCTTGAAAAAGGGCTATAGTGTGAGTTGGCCAAAAATCAGAGGAGAAGCGGGCTCGGGAAATCAAAACTAGAAATTTTCCAGAGTTAGGAAAATTTAGGATGATTTTTGCATGGGCGACAAAATTTGCCGCTCTTGCATATGAGGGTCTTATTGTATTGCACTGGTGGCAAAATTTGCCGCCACTGCATGTGGTCAGGAATTTTGGTATGAGCGGCGAATTTTGTCGCTAATGCAGGTGACAAGGATTTTGTAGCTTGGATGTCAAAGTGGCAAATTTGGCCGTTATGGCATGGAGCATGAAATAGGTTCTCATGTAAGGGCGGCGAAATCTACCACCCATGCACCAGATACAAAAAATCTAAGTCATGCACCTGCGGTGAATTTCACCGACGATGCACAATGGAAGGGATCGTCCTCGTAATGTTAGATCGGCAGATTTTGCCGACATTACATGGGCTGGTTCAGAGAAATGGATAGCATCTGTCTGAGTGGCAAACAATGCTAACTTTGCACATTTGGAAGTCGCAAAGGCTTAAGTCCTGCATTTGATTGGAGAATTTCGCCGATGATACATGACGGAAGGGATTGTCCTTCATAGTATTAGGTTGGCAAAAATGGTCGACAACACGCAATGGTATATGACAAAGGTTGCAAGGGTCTACGCGGTGAAAATGCAGCGTCTCTCTAGAACAAGACCTAGGGCATATCTGATGTATGGGAGGAAACAAGTAGAACACATACAAACTGACTCACACAACAACAAAACACAATCACGAAAATAACAAAACAAAAAAAAAGGATAAAAACCTAACAAAAATTTATCAAAACAAACCTGAAGATATGCCGATAGTTGTGTTTAAACAAAAACTTCTGGCAAGAGGAATATGTTCAAAATAGAGGCTTACCTGTGATGCCGGCAGAAAACCCTAATGCCGAGGATGAATTTGAATGAAACCCTAATCTGGTGCGATTGAGTGATGCGAGGGGTTCGAAGGAAGTGCTAGGAGAAATGAAATAATAAAAACAATCAAAATGAAATATTTAAAACTTTGAAAACCAGCTTTAATGAATGGCACGAGTGGCCATTAATGGCACTCGACGTCTGAAGATTTTGAAAATCTTGTTCAGGTGGGTATTTCAACCGACCCCGCATGAAGGACAACAAGTATGTCAAAGCGGCAAAATTCGCTGACAATGCACAAAACTGGGAATAACATGTAACGGCAGTAAATTTTGCCGCCTTTACATATTACATGAAAAACATATGTAAGAGCGGCAAATTTTGCCGTCGTTACACATGTATTAAAACAAGTCAAAAAGATATGCAGGAGCGGCAAAAAATGCCGCTACTGCATGTGAACACTAAAAATTTTACTAACTCCTAAAAATGACCTAAATTGACATTTTAACCAATTTACAACTTAAAAGATCTTCACGCATAACGAGAAACTGATTCAAAGGGATGTCATAAACTGGTCTAGAATGTCAAACTACTTCGCGCAAGATCAAGGGAATCTTGTCTCAATCCGCGAGCTTAGAGTGTAGATTCACGAAACAGACAAGTTTCGTGGGGGTTGTCTACAAAAATGAGCGTAGCTGATTCTGAGAACAACACACTGCTATCTATACTCTTAATCGGGTACAAATCAGAGGCAATACTGGTAAGACCCCTTATGAACTTTGGTTTGGCATCACTTCTACTATGAAGTATTTTAGAGTCTTTGGTAGTAAATGTTATATCAAAAGAGATGAAGACCTTGGCAAGTTTGATTTTAGAAGTGATGAAGGAATATTCTTGGGATATTTTACTCAAAGAAAAGAATACCGGTGTTATAACAAGAGATTGAGAAAGATTGTAGAAAGTACAAATATGAAGGTTGATGAAGGCATGGAAAGTCCCTCAATGTATTATGAGTATAAAGCAGATGATTGAATGATATCTCAGACCAAGGAGAACAAGTCCCAACTCCAGTTCAAATTCAAACTGATCTAGAGAATCCTGAAATACAAGAAGAAGAGACAAGTTTGGATGAACCTGTCCAAGAATTAGAAGTGTAAAAGAATCCCAAAACTCCTATGTATGTAAGACCAAATCATTCTGAAGATCAAATCATAGGAGATAGAAGCAAAGGTGTTCAAACAAGAAGAAAAATTGCTAAAGATTCAATGAAGTATTGTTTGATTTCAAAGATTGAACCAAAAATAGTAAGTGAAGCATGCAATGATGAAAGCTAGGTTAAAGCAATGGAGGAAGAATTGATGCAGATTGAAAAGAATCACACTTAGGATCTTGTTCCTAGACCTAAGGACAAAAATGTGATTGGGACTAAGTGGGTCTTCCATAATAAACTGAATGAAGATGGTGAAGTAGTAAGCAACAAAGCCAAATTGGTTTGTAAGGGTTATTCTCAAGTAGAAGGAGTTGACTTTGAAGAAACTTTTGCTCCGGTGGCAAGAATTGAAGCTATCAAATTATTTCTTGCCTTTACTACCTTCAGAGATTTCAAGGTATATCAGATGGATGTCAAGTCTGCTTTCCTAAATGGTGATTTGGAAGAAGAGGTATACATTGAGCAACCGAATGGATTTCAATTGTCTGATCATGGAGATATGGTCTGCAAATTGAAGAAGACATTGTATGGACTCAAAAAAGCCCCAAGAGCCTAGTATGAAAGATTGGACAAACATCTTTTGAAGATTGGTTTCAACAAAGGTACTGTTGACAATAATCTATATTTTAAGATTGATTATGAAAATATCTTGATTGTTGAAGTATTTGTCGATGATATCATTTTTGGAGGAAAAGATAGTATGTGCAAGACTTTTGCAAATCAAATGCAAAGTGAATTTGAGATGTCTATGTTTGGGGAAATAAATTTCTTCTTGGGTCTACAAATCACTCAAACAAAGAAAGGAATCTTCATATCATAGACCAAATATGTGAAAGAATTGTTGAAGAAATTTGGGATGGAAGATTCAAAGCCAATGAATACTCCCATGGCAACTAGATGTAAGCTGAGTAAAGATGATGAATCTCCTAAGGCTGATCAGAAAAAGTACATGTCAATGATTGGAGGACTACTCTACCTTACTCTAACTAGACTTGATATTATGAATGCTATTAGTCTTGTTTCCAGATTCCAAGCTGATTCTAGAGAGTCTCATGTCATAGCAATCAAGAGAATTCTCAAATATCTGAAGGGAACAGTTGAGTATGGATTATGGTATCCTAAGGATCATGATTTCTCTCTTCATGCATACACAGATGCTGATTGGGCAGCAGATGTGGATGACCGGAAGAGTACCAGTGGTGGTGCATTATTTTTGGGAAAAAGATTGGTTTCTTGGATAAGCAAGAAACAAGAGGCAATATCTCTGTCCACTGCAGAAGTAGAGTATATTGTAGTAGCAGGCAGTTGCACTCAAGTATTGTGGATGAAGCAAATGCTAAGAGATATCAGAGTGGAGTATGAAGAACCTATCACAATCTTCTGTGATAATTCTAGTGCAATAAATATATCAAAAAATCTAGTGTTGCATTCAAAGAAAAAATATATAACCATCAAGTTCCACTTTTTGAGAGAGCAAGTGAACAAGAATGAAGTCCGATTGGAGTTTGTGCTCTCAAAGAATCATATTGTAGATATTTTTACTAAACCTCTACCTAAGGACTCTTTTGAGTATCTCAGGGAGAAGTTAGGGGTTATTACCCGTCCTGTTCTGAATTAAGATGCACTGATGTGCATCAGTCCGGTGGATCCCACAATCATATCTTGTGATCTATATTGATGTTAGGAGGCTACTACTCAGGGGGAGCAGTCAGTATGATTCTAAAGTATGAAAAGTGGTTGCAAGTATGTGCCCTTTGCCATTGATGTCAAAGGGGAAGAGAAGACATGTGAAAAAAAAAAGTGGTTGCTGATCAAAAGGGGGGCAGTAAAGGAAGAGAAGACATGTGAATGGTTGTTGTTGATAGGGGGAGCTATGTCAGTCAGAGGGGAGAAGTTCTTGTCTTGATGGTTAAAATATTTTTTCACATTATATGTTGGCATCAATTACAAAGGGGGAGATTGTTGCAAGTATGGGCCTAACCGGTGTTGTCATTGATGTCAACATACTCCTGTTGCATTCATGTCAAGGATTGGATGACTTGTGTGCTTAGGATATTGAGAAAATTAGTCCTATCAGAAATAGAGAAGAACAGTGAAGATAGTGAAGCTCTATAAAGTGAAGATCCCAGCTAGATAAAGATCAGAGTATGCGCATCAAAGAGTTTGTAGATATGTGTTTGAAGATGATCCAATCAAGATTTGAGAGGTTTGCATGAAAATGTGGAGGAGTTATGGCCATGAGAGTAAAACCAGTTCTAAAAACTGTTCAGAGGTGACAAAGTGACACAAATAGGTTCGATGAGATCTGGAAATAGAATATCATGTTTTGCGGATCTGGTGGCATATTTGGGAGGCTAATATGAATTGACAACTCAATTGGTTCATGGTTTGGAGGTCCACAAGCAATCCTTCTAATGTGACAATGATGGTTGACTGTGTTCTTGAGGTTCTGGAAGAAGATGTGAATGATTATAGTAAGTAGAAGTGGTGCAGATGTTCTTGGTGATTCAAGCAAGCTTGTGGGTGTCTCTAGATTGTGTCCAGTTTGTGTTGGCGGTCCGTATTGAAGATTGAGCTCGTGATTGAAGATTTACCTTTGGGTGATGGTGTTCTTCCTAGTCTTGGCCAACCAGATGATTTGCACATGTTGCAAATGATCTTGAAGATGTTTTACTAAAGCATGGCGTGTTCCTCGAAGAAGATTGAAGTCCTAGCTATGTGTGGTTGATAGTGTAGTGATGCACATGAATTTTTTTTTAATAAGTCAAGTTGTATTTTTGTAATTGCTCTCTAATAAAATAAGTTTATGTTGTGCCAACTTTGATGATCATTCTAAAGTTGATGTCATGTATAAATAAGAGTTGCGAAGTCATTCAAAAGCATCCTTGTGGTCAGGATGAGAAGGTGGTGGAGAAGAGGAGTGAAAGACAGAGTAGAGGTGTTGAGCTTAAATGGAATTGACTCAAGCATAGTGAAGATGCTAATCTCTAGTTCAAGTATGTAATACTCATATTCTTCTGTAGATAATGTGTCTCTTGTAGGCAGTGGGCCTCTTGTGAGCAGTGTGCTCGGGCAGTGAGCCCTAACTAGCAAGTGCCATTTTATTCTTCTTATTCTTTTAATAATGAATACAATCTTGGGTTAGTCACCTCATGGTTTTTCCCTTAATTGGGTTTTCCATGCTCAAATCTTGGTGTTATATGTGTTGAATTTGTTTTTGCTCTTGAATTATTGCATTATACTTTCATGATTGAATCATTGATATGTTGTTGAAATATAAGAAGGTTTTTAAGTGAATAAGGAACAAGATTTTGGTAATAATTGATTCACCCCCCCTCTTAGTTATCTGTCCTAAATCCAATAGGAGGGCCCATCACCGAAGCTATTGACCGTGATCCTCCTATCCTCCGTGAACTAGAAGCCCCTAATCTGCTCTTGAAGCCAGGCTGTCTCTACTCTATAGACACTGCTCCATAATATAAGCCTCTATAATACTTAGCCTCACCTTGTGCTCTCCTTAGCTCTCGCTGTGTTTGTGTCAACTGGGTGGCTAGATACATAGTAGCTCCATTTGTCCCCAAGGCAGCCACTGCCCTATCTCTCTCCATCCTCAAAGCATCTCTCTTCGCTATGATAGCCTGCACCTACTGCACGGCTACATCCCTCTCCGTAGTCATAGCCTGAATCTACTATACTATAGTATCTCTCTTAGTCGTCATTGCTTGTACCTGCTGCACTGCTACATCTCTCTCCCCAGTAACTCTTGCCAGTGTCCCATCATCCTATCCATCTCCTGCATGTGCCCTAGCCTGCAGCTGTGCCTAATAAGCCTGATCCTGAGTTCTAACATGCCACAACCCTATCACTTTCTGATGTCTGTCTATCTCCACTCTTCTCAGCCTGAACTAAGCCTACTATCCCCATCTCTGCTCCTCTTTGATCCTCTGTCTAAGCTATTGTATCCCAACATCATCACCTCCTAGCCTCTGTGCCTGTGGCTGTGCAAGAACCTATGGTGGTACCTATCCCTGTACCTAAATACCTAAAGCTTCTAGCACTACTGCCTGTGCTATTGGAGCTCATGCCCTCCTCCTAACTGGTCTCTCCATCCCAATCTCTCCTATCTCCCCAGGCCTCATCAATCGAGTTGGCCTAGCTGTAGCCCAGTATGCCTCATAATCTGGTAAAGTCCCTAGATCTATAGGACCCTATCTCCACTGGCACATAACTGGTTGTAGTCCATTCCTCTCCGCCAAAGCTATATCCACCACAATCTCTGACCCCCAATCAAAAACCTCCTGCCGCGTCCTCCCAAAAATGGCATCCCCTACTAGTGCTTCCTGTGGAACCTTGAATTGTCTCAACACCATCTCAAGAAAATAGTGCTCTATAATATATATCCCATGACCAAAAATATATCTAGCTTTCCTCACATTGACAAGCTCTGCATCCTCCTCCTCCCATCTCTCACATCCAAGCCATTGTCTCCATATAAATCTATCCACCTCATCCATTGTTTGCCTCTAGTATACTATCCCCCTGCACTGTTGATAGGTAAGAGCTCCTTTGTACATCCTCGCATATGGCTCTCCCACTACCCTAACTACCCATCCATCTGGCCTCATCACTGGAATATGCTCATAAGCCCATACGTGCAACACTGTGACTCCAGCTGACATACTAGCTCCAAACATATATGTCCAGTCATGTAGATAATGATATAGTTGTCCCAGTACACACTCCGCCCATGCATATCTGGTCCCATATGAGAACATCCCCTCCATCACTGTCCCCCATCCAATTGGAAAACCTCTAACCCATCTGTCTCCCACCAGCCACCTGATGATCACCATAACTACTTGCTGCAATCTATCGCATAGCTCCCCCATCCTAACCATTAGAATCTCTGAGCCCTCAACCCCAATGTTTGGAGTCCTCAACAATCACCTAAATGTAGCTGGACCCATGTCATGATCATAATCTACTCAGTCTCCATCAATCAGAACACGTAGAATCTAGAACACGTCCTCTAAGGTAATCATCGCCTCTCTCGTCGGCAACAAGAATGAACTGTGCTCGCTTCTCCATCACTCAACTATACATGTCATTAGTTCTCGATGTGCCTGCACTGGTTCTAATCTCGACACATGCTCCAAACTGATAATATCCAAAAATAGCCACTCCTCTGCATCCAATATCCTAACTAATCACAAGTCCCTAAGATGTGGCTCCCAAGACAGTAACTGTGGTAGTACCTCCTACATCATTCAGTACACCTTGTCAGTTTCTTTCATTCACAATTTGCCTTTTGACTCCTAGCAACTACTTATTTTTGCTAAAAGCAACTCATTTTTTTATGTGTGCTAGCCTTTTGACCATAAGTGAGCTATTTTACTACAAGCACATAGTATTTGCTTATACACGATATCTTTACCATACGCGAGCTACTGCTAGCTAGAAGCGACCTCAATTCCTCTATGCGATAACTTTTCACTTATAAGTGATTCATTTTCCATATGTGACTCACTGTCACTCACAAGTGAGATCTATATCTATATGCGGTCACTTTCTACCTACAAGCAACCTGAATTGACATTATGCACATTTCGCCTAACCATTTGCCTTAGCTAACCGAAAGTGACCTAGTTTTTCTATAAGCAGTCACTTCGGGCCTATAAGCGACCTATTTTACCCTAAGCAACCCCTTTTTCTAAACAAGGGGCCTGAACTACCTATCCCAAAACCTCATCGCTTCTGGTGAAGTGTGTATTTATTATGCTTTTAACTTAAGAAAATCACTCATTTAGAAAAAGTTTTGGTACATACCGGTGCACCTACTCCCACTGGTCACCCATGTGTCCTTACTCGCTCAGCCCGATGATCACTACGTGGAATCACCATCCTGATAGCTCTCCAACACTCAAATCACTAACACTTTAGGTAGCTCTAGATCTCTATAAGCACTGAATGCAAATGAGCACAAATGAGCCTATTTGCCCTTGAGAAACCTACTTATAGCTTTTTTCCATACCCTAATTCTTCTATACCAAAGCCTATTTTCTTCTAAACCATCCCAATTCACCCCACCCAACCCCTGTTTTCTTCGTGTCAACCTTATTTCTAGCCTTTCATCTTATCACAAGCCAACCCAGCCCTTCCTAGTTTGCCTGGTTTACCTCTCAAGGGGGCATCACTTGCCAGTTACACTAGGGCGTAACCTTTTTTATCGAGCGAATCATCGTATCTTCTTTGACACAACGCTCTAACAAACATTGTATCAAAGAGGGGCAAAATGTAGACACCCAAAATTGACCTTAGCATCAAATATTGCATTAGCTATCATCTACATTTGTCTAACACACTTGAGAAATTTCCCTATCACTTATTTCTTCTATTAATTAAATAAATTTATATTTATTTAATTAATTCATTATCTATTTCTTCTATTTCTTCAAATCTATAATTAAATAATCTTTAATTATTTAATTATCTTTATTTCTATCTATTTTAATTAAAATAAATCTTATTTATTTAATTAAAAATCCCTTCATAAGCCCACTTTCCAATTAATTAAATAAATTTTATTTATTTCATTAATTTCTCTTATCATTTATCTTCATAAGCTGACATGTGTTCCTCTTTCATTTAAAAAACATGTGTAGTACATCTTTTATTTAATATCTTTCACATGTAACTTTTATGTACACGGTCACACATAAGCCTTATCTTCCCTCCACTTGTCATCTACACATTCATCTATAATTATAAATTCATCTTAGCCATTCACATAGCCACCAAATCTCCACCGTTGATTGATTTTGGTTGAGGTCTATATAAACACCCTCTCATTCCATACTACATCAATCCATCATTTTCATATAGCATCTACATTATCATCTTGAGCATATTGAGCATTTTAGCATCCATCTATTATATTATCATTATCATTCATCCATCATGGTAGCTTTTATCTTCATAATTGTTCATTGTTGAGAAGCAATCCACATCATAAACAAGGAATCATACAATCTAGGTGATATTGTTCTTGAATTGCATGCTTTTGATTTCATTTGGATTCAATTTTTTGATGGTGGTAGAATTAGGTTTTCAATTATATGCTTGATCTTATTAACCTAATTCTTACCTATCACAATCCTTATTGGTTGATAACTAAGAATGAGTATAAGCCTTTGTAGAATGGTCCTACAACTCCAAATCAAATCAAAGATGCTGAAAACAACATTCAAGCTAAGGAAGCCTTGTTGAGTGCTCTGACTGATAGAAAAATGACAAATGTCTTAGAACTACAAATTGCCCATGAAATCTAGAAGAAATTAGAAAATCTATATGAAGGTGATGCATATGTCAAATGTGCTAAGTTACAGATTCTGAGAGGTAGGTATGAAAGTTTAAAGAGTGAAGATGAAAACATCACTTCCTATATGCAAAAGGTGAATGAACTTGTATGCAATATCAGGTGTGCTGGTGGAAAACTAGAAGAGTCAGAGATTATTGCAAAAGTGTTCAGATCCTTACCTGATTCATACAAACATAAAGTTTCTACTATTGAAGAGATAAGGACTGTGACAACTGTTACTAGCGATCAGTTGGTTGGCAAGATTTCAGCATTTGAAATGAGTGAGTTTGGTGATTCTCTTCCTAAATCAGAATATGCATTTAAGGCTAGTGTTTCTAGAAAGAAAAGATTTGATCCAGGTGAAAGCTCCTCAAGAAGACTAACCAGATATGAGAAGGCAAGGAAGGAACTGGAAGAAGATGAATCCACGCTTGAAGAACTTGAAGCTCTTTTTGCCAAAAGATTACCCAGAGGATATGGTAAGTATGAAGGAAAGTTGCCTTTCAAAGGTTTTGCTTGCAATAAGATTGGTCATTTTGCTTCAAGATGTCTGGAGAGGGTTTGAAATCCAAACCCTAATAGACCTAGGATTTAGAAGAAATGCTACTATGTCCAAGAAGATGTTGATGAAGGAGTCACATATGATGAATCTAATAACAGAAGTACCTCTAGAAATGAGTTGGTATTCATTGCTACCAAAGAAGAAGATCCAGTGCCTACTAAATCTTCTAGTTGTTTGAATGTGGAAAGTGCCTTGGCTGCTCAGGTTGAAGAAACGGATGAATGGGTGATTGACAGTGGATGTTTTTATTAAATGACTGGTGATAAAAGTTTGGAAAGATATGAAGGTGGAATTGTGAAGTTTGTGTTGCAAGTATGGGCCTATTCAGTGTTGTCATTGATGTCAACATACTCCTATTGCATTGATGTCAAGGATTGGATGAGTTGTATGCTGAGGATATTGAGAAAATTAGTCCTATCAGGAATATAGAAGAATAGTGAAGACAATGAAGTGAAGATCCCAGCTAAGAGGAAGATAAGAGGATGCACATCAAAGAGTTTGTAGATATGTGTCTAAAGACCTTACAGTCAAGATTTGAGAGGTCCACATGAAGATTTGAAGAAGTTATGGCCATATGAGTAAAACTAGTTTTGGCAGATGTTCAGAGGTCACAAAGTGACACAAATAGGTCTGGTGAGATCCAGAAATGAAATATCTTGTTCTACAGATTTGGTGGTGTGTTTAGGAAGACAATGTGAATTGACAACTCAATTGGTTCGTGGTCTGGAAGTCCACAACCATCTATTCCAATATGACAGTGATGACAGACTATGTTCTTGAGGTTCTGGATGAAGGAGAGAATGATTTCAGTGAGCAGAAGTAGTGTGGATGTTCTTGGTGATTCAGGCAAGCTTGTGGAGGTCTCTGGATTGTGTCCAGTTCATGTTGGTGGTCCACATTGAAGATTGAGCTCGTAATTAAAGAATTACTTTTGGATGATGATGTTCTTCCTAAACTTGGCCGATCGGATGAGTTACACATCCTGCGGATGATCTTGAAGATGTTCTACGAAGCATGGCATGTTCCTCAAGGAAGATTAAAGTCTCAGATTTGTGTAATCGACAGTGTGGTGATCTGTATGAAGTCTTTTTAATAAGTCAAGTTATATTTGTGTATTTGCTCTGTAAAGTTTGCCGACTTTGATGATTATCCCAAAGTTGATGTCTTGTATAAATAAGAAGTTGTGAAGTCATTTCAAAGGCATCTCTCGGTGGAAATGAGAGGGTGGTAGAGAGGAGGAAAAAAAAAACGCAGAGCAGAAGTATTGGGCTTAAGTGGAACTAACTCAAGCATGGTGAAGATGCTATTCTTCAGTTCAAGTAAGTAATATTTATCATTTTGTAGAGAGTGTGTCTCCTATAGGCAGTGGGCCTCTTGTGAGCAGTGTGCTCAGGCAGTGAGCCCTAATTGGCATGTGCCATTTTGTTCTTCTTATTCTTTTAATAGAGAATACAATCTTGGGTTAGTCACCCCGTGGTTTTTCCCTTAACCAGGTTTTCCACGTTAAAAGCTAGGTGTCATATGTGTTAATGTGTTTCTACTCTTGAATTGTTGCATTATGTTTCCATGATTGATTTATTATTATGCTACTGAATTACAAGAAGGATTTAAGTAATTAATAAGAGAAGTTTTGGGACAATTGATTCACCCCCCCTCTCAGTTGTCTATCTTGAATCTAACAATTGGTATCAGAGCTAAGTTTCTCTAAAAGAGCTTAACAGCTTGAGGAGATCCAGGATGTCTTCCTACAAGAAGGATAGTTTGAGGTTTGATGGAACCAATTTCACTCTTTGGAAAAGCCACATGGAATGTCACTTGCAATGTATGGGAATGCAATATTGGATCATGGCTTCAAAGAAGTATGTTCCTCCATAGAATGGTCCAAGATCTATAACATTTGTCAGCTCTGAATCAGATAAGGCACTTAGAAGAGCTTCTTTAGCTCGAAGATTATTTTTAGCATCTATATTTTTTTTTAAATATAGGTATGGTAGTAATAGAATACCTTTTTTTTCCAAAAGGCAGTTAGCCCATATATTTATATTAATATATATAGAATTTACAATATCATAGTATGTGTATCCAAAGTATAATATCACATTTGAAACAACTAACCCTTCTACCCTTTCTGATAAACCCTCAGATGAAGTATGGTAGTAATAGAATACTTAGAAGCAAGCACATAAATAAATGTAATAAATGAATAATTAGGATGAATGTATCAAAATATATGTATATGTAGATAAAATAAAGATAAATATATAAAAATGTGTGTGAATAAGAATTAGGTAATAGCATAAAAGAATGAACCGTGTATGATTAAAATCAACATGGATATGCAAATTTTACCATTACAATAGTTTAACATGATATTTAAAGATAACATAGTGTACAAATATAACTACTAGGGTGGAAATATAACTGTGAACCTTAGAAATATAACTACCCTAGTGTCCATAATATTTTTTAATATGAATGAAACATGCAATGTTTCTCCATTATTACCTTATAAGGATTTGTCCTATATTCTTCATGAGTATTTTTCAATGCTAGCCATCTAAATTTTGTGGCTTAAGAACTAGCATAGTTATCTTAAGTAAATAAATATATCTAAAAGATATTGATAGATGTTAGTCTTGAGGCACTTATCTATCCTAAATGACAAATTCAATATAGGTGCCTTAGACTGATATCCCTCAACATCTTTTAGATAAATGTATTTAAGATATCTATGCTAGTTATAAAATTTACTCCTTCAAAATTAACCTCAACATTAACATTTGATCGATGATAGTTTTGAACTACTTCATAATTATGTTCTTGTAATTGTTTGGGAAAAACTAGAACTTCTACATGAAGGAGACAAGTATGTTAAATGTGCCAAGCTACAGAGTCTGAAAGGAAAATTTGAAAACCTGAAGATGAATGAAGATGAAAATATCACTACATTTATGCCAAGAGTAAATGAGCGTGTTTGTGGCATTAGATGTGCTGGTAGAATCTTGGATGAAGATGAGATTGTTGCCAAAGTTCTCAGATCCCTACGTCCTTCTTACAAATACAAGGTTGTTGCTATTGAAGAATTTAGATCTTTTTCAAATATCACATGAGATCAATTGGTTGGAAAATTAGCTACATTTGAATTGGCCAAGTTTGGAGATGCACCCCCCAAGACTGAATTTGCATTCAAAGCTAGTGCCTCTATAAAAGGTAAACAAATGTTTGATCTGGGAGAGAACTCTTCAAAGAAACTATCATGGTATGAAAAAGCAAGAAAAGATCTAGAAGAAGATGAAGTAGAAGCTACTCAACTTGAAGCCCTTATTGCAAAAAGATTGCCAAGAGGATCTGGTAAGTATGAAGTAAAATTGCACTTCAAATGTTTCAACTGCAATAAGATTGGTCATTTTGCCTCAAGCTGTCTAGAAATATTTTCAAGAGCTAATCCAAATAGATCAAGATTCCAAAAGAAATGTTACTATTTTCATGAAGATGATGATGATGGAGTAACAGATGATGAATCAGAGATAGGAAACAAATCTAGAAGTGACTGGGTATTTATTGCCATCAAGGAAGAAGATCCAATGCCCTCTGAATCTGTCAATCATAAAATGGTAGAAAGAGCTTTGGCTGCCCAAGTTGAAGAAAAGGATGATTGGGTCATTGACAGTGGGTGCTCCCACCATATGACAGGTGACAAAAATAAGTTTATAGATTTGGAAAGATATGAAGGTGGAGTTGCAAAATTTGGTGATAATTCTACTGGCAAGATCAGAGATAGAGGAACTATTTCTTTTGATGGAAAGAACAAAACTAGTAATGTACTGTATGTTGAAGGTCTGAAGCACAATCTTCTCAGTGTTGGATAGTTGGTGGACAAAGGCTATGATCTCTGATTCAAAAATGGAAAATGTAAGATCTTTGAAAGTTCTAGAATAGAGATTACATCCAGTACTCAAACAAAAGGTAATATCTTCCACTTGGTTTGTACTAGTAAAAGTTGTTTATTTGTTCAAATTGATCAGAGTTGGTTGTGGAATAGGAGAATGTGTCATGTGAATTTTGATAATATCATCAAGATAAGCAACACTCAGGCTATAAGAGATCTTCCAAGACTGGTGAAACCTACTAATGGTTTGTACAAAGAATGTCAGTTGGGTAAGCAAAGCAGAGTCACATTCAAAAGTAAGGAACAACCTTCTACTGGATTATTGGACTTAGTTCATACTAATCTATGTGGTTTGGCAAGAGTCAGAAGTTTACAAGGTGATAGATACTTCATGTTATTAATTGATGACCACTCCTGGATGATGTGGGTGACTTTTCTGAAAGAGAAATCTAAGGCTCTTGAGAAATTCAAAATATTTAAAGCTATGGTAGAGAATGAAACCAGATTAAACATAAAATGTCTTAGGTCTGATAGAGGTGGAGAATTCACATCCAGGGAGTTCATAGAATCTGTGAGAAACATGGGATAAAAAGATAGTTGTCTACTCCAAGGACTCTATGATAGAATGGAGTAGTGGAAAGAAAGAACTAGACCATCTAGGAAGCATCTAGAACCATGATGATGGAAGCAAATGTTCCTCATATCTACTGGAGAGAAGATGTAAGCACTACTATCTGTACTCTTAATCGAGTACAAATCAGAAGCAATACTGGTAAGACCCCTCATGAACTCTTGTTTGGCGTCACTCCCACTATGAAGTACTTTAGAGTCTTTGGTAGCAAATGTTATATTAAAAGAGATGAAGACCTTGGCAAATTTGATAGTAGAAGTGATGAAGGAATATTCTTGGGTTATTCTACTCAAAGCAAAGAATACCGGTGTTATAACAAGAGATTGAGAAAGATTATAGAAAGTACAAATATAAAGGTTGATGAAGGTATTGAAAAACCCTCAAGGTTTTATGAATATGATGAAGATGATTAGAATGATGTTTTGGTCCAAGAAGTCCAAGCCCCTTCTGAAATTTAGATCCAGACTGATTGGGAGAATCAAGAAGAAGAGATAAGTTTGAATGAACCTGTTCAAGAAATAGAAGTGCAAGAAACTCCCAAAATTCCTAGGTATGTAAGACTAAATCACTCTGAAGATAAGATCATAGGTGATAAAAGAAAAGGTGTTCAAACAAGAAGAAAGATTGCTCAAGACTCAGAAAAGTATTGTCTGATTTCAAAGATTGAACCAAAGACAGTGAATGAAGCATGCAATGATGAAAGTTGGACTAAAGCAATGAAGGAAGAGCTTATGCAAATTGAGAAAAATCACACTTGGGATCTTGTTCCCAGACCTAGAAACAAAAATGTGATTGGAACCAAATGGGTCTTCCAGAATAAACTAAATGAAGATGGTGAAGTAGTCAGAAACAAAGCCAGATTGGTCTACAAGGATTATTCCCAAGTAGAAGGAGTTGATTTTGAAGAGACTTTTGCTCTGGTGGCAAGAATTGAAGCAGTCAGATTATTTTTTGCCTTTGCTACCTTCAAGGACTTCAAAGTATATCAGATGGATGGCAAGTCTGCTTTTCTGAATGGTGACTTGGAAGAAGAAGTTTACATTGAGCAACCGGATGGATTCCAATTGTCTGATCATGGTGATATGGTCTGCAAGTTTAAGAAAGCACTGTATGGACTCAAACAAGCCCCAAGAGCCTGGTATGAAAGATTGGATAAGCATCTTTGAAGATTGGTTTCAACAAAGGTACTGCTGACATTAACTTGTACTTCAAAATTGATCATGAAAATATCTTGATTGTTGAAGTATTTGTTGATGATATCATTTTTGGAGGAAGAGATAGTATGTGCAAAACTTTTGCAAATCAAATGAAAAGTGAATTTGAGATGTCCATGTTTGGGGAAATGAATTTCTTCTTGGGTCTGCAAATCATTCAAACAAAGAAAGGAATCTTCATTTCACAAACCAAATATGTGAAAGAATTGTTGAAGAAGTTTGGGATGGAAGACTCAAAACCAATGAGTACTCCCATGGCAACCGGATGTAAATTGAGCAAAGATGATGACTCTCCTAAGGCTGATCAGAAAAAGTACAGGTCAATGATTGGAGGACTATTGTATCTTACTCAAACTAGACCTAACATTATGAATGATGTTAGTCTTGTTGCTAGATTCCAAGCTGATACTAGAGAATCTCATGTCATGGCAATCAAGAGGATTCTTATATATCTAAAAGGGACAGTTGAGTATGGTTTATGGTATCCTAGAGATCATGATTTCTCTCTTCATGCATATACAAATGTGGATTGGGCAGGAGATGTGGATGACTGGAAGAGTACCAGTGGTGGAGCATTCTTTTTGGGGAAAAGATTGGTTTCTTGGATGAGCAAGAAACAAGAGGCAATATCTCTATCCACTGTAGAAGCAGAATATATTGCAACAGTAGGTAGTTGCACTCAAGTATTGTGGATGAAGAAAATGCTAAGAGACATCAGAGTGGAGTATGAGGAACCTATCACAATCTTCTATGATAATTCAAGTGCAATAAATATATCAAAAAATCTAGTGTTGCATTCAAAGACAAAACATATATCCATAAAGTTTCATTTTTTGAGAGAGCAAGTGAACAAGAATGAAGTCAGATTGGAGTTTGCGCCCTCCAAGGATCAGATTGCAAATATTTTTACTAAACCTCTACCTAAGGACTCTTTTGAGTATCTCAAGGAGAAGTTAGGGGTTATTACCCTTTTGGTTCTGAATTAAGGTGCATTGATGTGCATCAGTCTGTTGGATCTCACAGTCATATCTTGTGGTATGGATTGATGATGGGAAGCTGCTACTCAGGGGGAGCAGTTGGTATGATTTTGAGTTATGCAAGTATGTGCCCTTTGCCATTGATGTCAAAGGGGGAGAGAAGACATGTGAAAAACAAAAGTGGTTGCTGATCAAAGTGGGAGCAGTAAAGGAAGAGAAGACATGTGAATGGTTGTTGATAGGGGGAGTTATGTTAGTCAGTGAGGAGAAGTTCTTTTCTTGATGGTTAAAACAGTTTTTCACATCATATGTTGCCATCAATGACAAAGGGGGAAATTGTTGCAAGTATGGGCCTAATCAGTGTTGTCATTGATGTCAACATACTCTTGTTGCATTTATGTCAAGGATTGGATGAGTTGTATGCTAAGGATATTGAAAAAATTAGTCCTATCAGGAACAAAGAAGAATAGTTAAGACAGTGAAGTGAAGATCCCAGCTAAGATGAAGATAAGAGGATGTGCGTCGAAGGGTTTGTAGATATGTGTCTAAAGATGATCTAGTCAAGATTTGAGAGGTCCGCATGAAGATTTGAAGAAGTTATGGCCATATGAGTCAAACCGATTCTGACAGATGTTCAGAGGTGACATAGTGACACAAATAGGTCCGGTGAGATCCGGAAATGAAATATCTTGTTCTGTGGATTTGGTGGAGTGTTTAGGAAGACAATGTGAATTGACAACTCAATTGGTTCATGGTCTGGAAGTCTGCAAGCATCTATTCCAATATGACAGTGATGACAGACTGTGTTCTTGAGGTTCTAGATGAAGGAGAGAATGATTTCAGTGAGCAGAAGTAGTGTGGACGTTCTTGGTGATTCAAGCAAGCTTGTGGAGGTCTCTAGATTGTGTCTAGTTCATGTTGGTGGTCCACATTGAAGATTGAGCTCGTAATTGAAGAATTACTTCCAGATGATGATGTTCTTCCTAAACTTGGCTGACTAGATGAGTTACACATCCTACAGATGATCTTGAAGATCTTCTACGAAGCATGGCATGTTCCTTAAGGAAGATTGAAGTCTCAGATTTGTGTAGCCAATAGTGTGGTGATCTGCATGAAGTCTTTTTAATAAGTCAAGTTGTATTTGTGTATTTTCTCTATAAAGTTTGCCGACTTTGATGATTATCCCAAAGTTGATGTCTTGTATAAATAAGAAGTTGTGAAGTCATTTCAAAGGCATCTTTTAGTGGCAATGAGAGTATGGTAGAGAGGAGGAAAGCGAAAGGTAGAGAAAAAGTATTGGGCTTAAATGGAACTAACTCAAGCATGGTGAAGATGCTATTCTTCAATTCAAGTATGTAATATTTATCATTTTGTAGAGAGTGTCTCCTGTAGGCAGTGGGTCTCTTGTGAGCAGTGTGCTCAGGCAGTGAGCCCTAATTGGCATGTGCCATTTTGTTCTTCTTATTCTTTTAATAGAGAATACAATCTTGGGTTAGTCACCCTGTGGTTTTTCCCTTAACTAGGTTTTCCACGTTAAAATCTTGGTGTCATATGTGTTAATGTGTTTCTACTCTTGAATTGTTGCATTATGTTTCCATGATTGATTTATTATTATGATGTTGAATTACAAGAAGGATTTAAGTAATTAATAAGAGAAGTTTTGGGACAACTGATTCACCCACCCCCTCTCAGTTGTCTATCTTGAATCTAACAGTTTGGAGACAACTCAGCTGGTAGAATCCATGGGAGAGGATCTATCTCTTTTGATGGTAAGAATAACACTAATGATGTCTTATATGTAGAAGGGCTGAAACATAATCTTCTCAGTGTTGGACAGTTGGTCGACAAAGGGTATGATCTCTAATTCAAGGATGGAAAATGTAGAATTTTGGAAAGCTCTGGAACTAAAATAGCATCTAGTACACAGACTAGAGGTAATATCTTTCATTTAAGTGGTACTAGTAATAGCTTAGATTGATTAGAGTTGGTTATGGCATAGGAGAATGTGTCATGCAAACTTTGATAACATTATCAATATAAGCACTACTCAAGCTATGAGAGATCTTCCAAAGCTTGTGAAACCTGTTGATAGCATGTGTAAGGAATGCAAGTTAGGAAAATAGAGCAGAACCACTTTCAAAAGTAAATAGAAAAATTCAAGTGGATTGTTGGAACTTGTGCACACTGATTTGTGTGGCCTTGCCAAGGTTAATAGTTTGCAAGGAGACATATATTTTATGTTCTTGATTGATGATTACTCTCGGATGATGTGGGTCACTTTCTTGAGAGAGAAAACTGAGGCTCTTGACAAATTCAAAGTGTTCAAGGCTATGGTGGAGAATCAGATTGGTGTGAAGATAAAGTGTCTGAGATCTGACAGAGGTGGAGAATTTACCTCTGGTGAGTTTAATGCATTCTATGAAAAACATGGGATAAGAAGATAGTTTTCTGCTCCTAGGACTCCTTAGTAGAATGGAGTCATGGAAAGAAAGAACCAGACTATTCAAAAGGTTTCTATAACCATGATGATGGAGGCAAATGTTCCATATACCTGTTGCAGAGAGGCTGTGAGTACTATTGTCTACACTCTTAACCAGGTGCACATCAAATGTAATACTGGTAAAACACCTTATGAACTATGGTTTGGTCATGCTCCTACTGTGAAACACTTCAGAATTTTTGGTAGTAAGTGCTATATCAAGAGAGATGAATATCTAGGCAATTTTGATCCAAGACGTGATGAAGGAATATTTTTGGGTTATTCTAATCAAAGCAAGGCATACTGGTGCTTTAACAAGAGATTGAAAAAGATTGTTGAAAGTGCTAATGTCAAGGTTGATGAAAGCAAGGAGAGACCTTTCAGGTTCTCTGGATATGAATCAGATGATCAAAATGAAAGTCTTGAAAATCATATTCAAATTGCTTCAGAGAATCCAGTGACTCGAGAAGCTAGTGCAAATGCTAAGGAACATGTTCAATAACCAGAAGCTCAAGATAATCCCAAAACTCCCAGGTATGTAAGGTTGAATCATTCTGAAGATTAGATCATAGGAGATAAAAATAAAGGTGTTCAAACTATAAGAAAAATTGCTGAAGAACAAGAGGAGTATTGTTTGATTTCAAAGATTGAACCAAAATCAGTGAATGAAGCTTGTAATGATGAAAGTTGGGTAACAACAATGGAAGAAGAATTAATGCAAATTGAAAAGAATCATACTTGGGATCATGTTCCTGGACCTGGAAACAAAAATGTAATTGGAACTAAATGGGTCTTCTGGAATAAATTGAATGAAAATGGTGATGTTGTGAGAAACAAAGCAAGATTGGTGTGGAAAGGATATTCCCAGGTAGAGGGAATTGATTTTGAAGAAATTTTTGCTCTGGTGGCAAGAATTGAAGCAGTCAGGTTATTTCTTGCCTTTGCTACTTACAAAGATTTCAAAGTTTACCAGAGGATGTCAAGTCAACATTCCTGAATGGAGATTTGGAAGAAGTCTACATTGAGTAACCGGAAGGATTCCAGTTGTCTGATCAAGGAGATAAGATCTGTAGGTTGAGGAAAGCATTGTATGGACTTAAACAAGCCCCAAGAGCCTGGTATGCAAGATTGGATAAGTATCTGCTGAAACTAGGTTTTAGCAAAGGCATAGCTGACAGTAATCTTTATTTTAAAATTGATCATGAACACATCTTGATTGTTGAGGTATTTTTTGATGATATCATCTTTGGTGGGAATGAGAGCATGTGTAAAAACTTTGTTGATCAAATGCAAACTAAATTTGAGATGTCTATGTTTGGTGAAATAAATTTCTTCTTAGGTCTGCAAATCATTCAGTCAGATAAAGGCATATTTATATCTCAGTCTAAGTATGTGAAGGAATTGTTGAAAAAGTTTAGAATGGAGGATTCAAAACCAATAAGTACTCCTATGGGAACGAGATGTAAGTTGAGTAAAGATGATGATTCCCCTAAGACAGATTATAAAAGATATAGATGAATGATTGGAGGACTACTTTATCTGACTCAAACTAGACCTGATATTATGAATGCAGTTGGCCTTGTTGCTAGGTTTAAAGACAATCCTAGAGAATCTCATGTTGTAGCAGTCAAATGAATTTTTAGGTATCTAAAAGAGACAACTGATTATGGCTTATGGTATCCTAAGGATGATGACTGCACTGTTCATGCATATACAAATGCTGATTGGGCAGGAGATGTGGATGACAAGAAGAGTACTAGTGGTGGTGCATTTTTCATGGGAAAGAGATTGGTTTCTTGGTTGAGCAAAAAGCATTAGGCAATATCTGTTAGACATGGGACACACAACTGAGAGGGGGGGTGAATCAGTTGTGCAAAAACTTTCTCTAATTTCTACACTTAAATCTTCTTGGTGATTAGAAGTCTATTAAACATGAAACATAATGCATTCAAATCAAAAGCAGAAACTCATCAACACATAAGACACCAAGATTTTGACGTGGAAAAACCGGTTAAGGGAAAAACCATGGGATGATTAACCCAAGAATGTATTCTCTATTAGAAGAATAGAAAGATCAAAATGGCACATGCCAATTAGGGCTCACTGCTCGAGCACACTGCTCACAAGAGGCTCACTACCTACAAGAGACACACTGTCTACAAAGAAATAGGTATTACATACATGAATTGGAGAATAGCATCTTCACCATGCTTGAATCAGTTCCATTAAGCTCAATACTCCTGCTCTGCCTTTCGCTCTGCTCTTTGCTACCACACTCTCATCTCCACCAGGCACACTTTGAAATGACTTCACAATCCTTTATTTATACATGACATCGACTTAGGAACAATCATCTAAGTTAGAAAACACCTACAAGAACATCCGCAAGACGTGTAATACATCTGGTCGGCTAGTCTCAGGAAGAACACCAACATCCAGTGGTTATTCTTCAAATACGAACCTTAACTTCAATGCGGACCACTGACATGAACTGGAAATGATCCACAGATCACCACAAGCTTTCCTGAATCACCAAAAACATCTGCACTTCATCTGCTTACTAGAATCCTTCTCTCCTTCATCCAGAACCTCAAGAACACAGTCTGTCATCACTTTCACAAAGGAATAGGTTCTTCCAGACCTTCAAACCACGAACCAATCAACTTGACACTTCATAAGGATGTTCTCAACACTTCCTCAAATCTACAAAATGGGATAATGCATTTTTGGATCTCACCAGACCTATCTGTGTCACTCTGTCACCTCTAAACACCTGCTAGAACCAGTTCTACTTGAGCAACCATAACTTCTTCTGGTCTTCATGCAGACCTCTGAAAAATTGACTGGAACATCTCAAGACTTATATCTACAAACCCTTTAAACTACATCCTCTGATCCTCAACCTATCTTGGACTTTTACCTTGTTGTCATCACTATTCTTCATTGTTCTTGATTGAGAGTAATTTTCTCAATATCCTCAGCACAGAGCTCATCCAATCCTTCTCATTAATGCAACATGAATATGTTGACATCAATGACAACACCAGTTAGACCCATACTTGCAACAATCTCCCTCTTTGCCATTGATGGCAACATATGATGTGAAAAACCATCAAGACAAGAACTTCTCCTTACTGTCACAACTCCCCCTAACAACAACAACTATTCACATATCTTCTCTTCCTTTACTGCTCCCCCTTTAATCATCAACCACTTGTTTTTCACATGTCTTCTCTCCCCCTTTGACATCAATGGTAAAGGGCTCATACTTGCAACTCCAATCCTTCAGAATCATACCTGCTGCTCCCCCTGAGTAGCAGCTCCCCATCATCAATTTGGATCACAAGATATGACTATGATATCCACTGGACTGATGCACATCAGTGCATCCTAGTTCATCATTGGAGGGGTAATAACCCCTAACTTCTCCCTGAGATACTCAAAAGAGTCCTTGGGAAGAGGTTTAGTAAAAATATCTACAATCTGATCCTTGGAGGGCACAAACTCCAGTCTGACTCCACCCTTGTTCACTTGCTCTCTTAGAAAGTGAAACTTGATAGATATATGCTTAGTCTTAGAATGCAACACCAGATTCTTAGAAATATTTATTGCACTTGAATTATCATAGAAGATTGTGATAGGCTCCTCATACTCTACTTTAATATCTCTTAGCATCTGCTTCATCCACAAGATTTGAGTGCAACTACCTGCTACTGCTATGTATTCTACTTCAGTTGTAGACAGGGATATTGCCTCTTGTTTCTTGCTTAGCCAAGAAACCAATCTCTTTCCCAAAAAGAAAGCTCCACCACTGGTACTCTTCCAGTCATCCACATCTCCTGCCCAATCAACATCTGTGTATGCATGAAGAGAGAAATCATGATCTCTAGGATACCACAAACCATACTTAACTGTCCCTTTTAGATATCTAAAGATCCTCTTGATTGCCATGACATGGGATTCTCTAGAATTAGCTTGGAATCTAGCAACAAGACCAACAACCTGCATTATATTTGGTCTAGTTTGAGTGAGGTACAACAACCCTCCAATCATTGATCTATACTTTGTCTGGTCTACCTTAGGAGAGTCATCATCTTTGCTCAACTTACATCCGGTTGCCATGGGAATATTGATTGGCTTTGAATCTTCCATTCTAAATTTTCTCAACAATTCTTTCACATATTTGGTCTGAGAAATAAAGATTCCTTTCTTTGTTTGAGTAATTTGCAGACCCAAGAAGAAATTCATTTCACCGAGCATTGACATCTCAAACTCACTTTTCATTTGATTTGCAAAAGTTTTACACATACTGTCTCTTCCTCCAAAGATGATATCATCAACAAATACTTCAACAATCAAGATGTTTTCATGATCAATTTTGAAATATAAGTTACTGTCAGCAGTACCTTTGTTGAAACCAATCTTCAAAGGATGTTTGTCCAATCTTTCATACCATGCTCTTGGGGCTTGCTTTAGTCCATACAGTGCCTTCTTCAACTTGCAGACCATATCACCATGCTCAGATAATTGAAATCCATCTGTTTGTTCAATGTACACTTCTTCTTCTAAGTCACCATTCAAGAAAGTAGACTTGACATCCATCTGATACACCTTGAAATCCTTGAAGGCAGCAACTGTAAGAAATAATTTGACTGCTTCAATTCTTGCTACTGGAGCAAAAGTTTCTTCAAAATCAATTCCTACTATTTGGGGCTAGCCCTTGTAGACCAATCTGGCTTTATTTCTGATTACATCACCAACTTCATTTAGTTTGTTCCGAAAGACCCATTTGGTTCCAGTCACATTCTTGTTTCTAGGTCTGGGAACAAGATCCCAAGTGTATTTTTTCTCAATTTGCATCAACTCTTCCTCCATTGCTTTGGTCCAGTTTTCATCATTGCAAGCTTCATTTATTGTCTTAGGTTCAATCTTTGAAATCAGACAATAGTCATCTAAATTTTGAGCAATTTTCCTTCTAGTTTGCACACTTTTGCTTTTGTCACCAATGATCTAATCTTCAGAGTGGTTTAGTCTTACATACCTTGGAACTTTGGGAGTTTCTTGCACTTCTGCTTCTTGATTAGGCTCATTTAGACCTGTCTCTTCTTCCTAATTTACCGAATCAGTTTGAATCTAACTTTCAGAAGAGGATTGAACTCCTTAACTAGAACACCATTCTGATCATCTTCATCATATTCATAAAACCTTGAGGGTTTCTCTATTCCCTCATCAACCTTCACCTTTGCACTTTCTATCATCTTTCTCAGTTTCTTGTTATAACATCGGTATGCTTTGCTTTGAGTAGAGTAACCCAAGAATATCCCTTCATCACTTCTAGCATCAAACTTGCCTAGATCTTCATCTCTTGTGATGTAACATTTGCTACCAAAGACTCTGAAATATCTTATAGGAGGAGTAATGCCAAACCAGAGTTCATAAGGGGTCTTATCGGTATTGCTTCTGATTTGAACTCGATTGAGAGTATAGACTGCAGTGCTGACAGCTTCTCTCCAGAAGATCTGAGGAACATTTGTTTCCATCATCATGGTCCTAGATGCTTCATGGATGGTCCTGTTCTTTCTCTCCACTACTCCATTCTGCTATGGAGTCCTAGGAGTAGACAACTGTGTCTTAATTCCATGTTTCTCACAGAACTCTATGAACTCCCCGGATGTGAATTCTCCACCTCTATCAGACCTCAGACATTTCAACTTTAATCTTGTTTCATTCTCTACCATAGCCTTGAATATTTTGAATTTTTAAAGAGCTTCTGATTTCTCCTTTAGAAAGGTTACCCACATCATCCGAGAATAGTCATCAATTAGCAACATGAAGTATCTATCACCTTGAATACTCCTGGTTCTTGCCGGACCACAAAGATCAGTGTGAACTAGGTCCAATAATCTGGTAGAAGATAGTTCCTTGCTTTTGAAAGTGACTTTGCTCATCTTACCCAACTGACATTCCTTGCACAAGATGTTAATAGGTTTCACCAATTTTGGAAGATCTCTTACAGCTTGAGTATTACTTATCTTGATGATATTATCAAAATTCACATGACACATCCTTCTATGCCATAACCAACTTTTACCAGTACCAACCAAATGGAAGATATTACCTTTAGTTTGAGTACCAGATGCAATCTCTATTCTGAAACTTTCAAAGATTTTGCATTTTCCATCCTTGAATCGGAGATCATAGCCTTTGTCTACCAACTGTCCAACACTGAGAAGATTGTGCTTCAAACCTTCAACATATAGTACATTACCAGTTTTGTTTCTTCCATCAAAAGAAATAGTTCCTCTTCCTCTGATTCTACCAGCAGAATTGTCACCAAACTTTACTACTCCTCCTTCATACCTTTCCAAGTCTACAAACTTATTTTTGTCACCTATCATATGGTGAGAGCATCCACTGTCAATGACCCAATCATCCTTCTGTTCAATTTGGGCAGCCAGAGCTCTTTCCACAATCTTAAGATTGACAGATACAGAGGACATTGGATCTTCTTCCTTGATGGCAATGAACACCCATTCATTTTTGGATTTGTTTCCTATCTCTGATTCATCATCTATTACTCCTTCATTATCATCTTCATGTACATAGTAACAGTTCTTTTGGAACCTCGGCTTGTTAAAATTTTGCCTTAAAAATCTTTCCGGACACCTTGAGGTAAAATGACCAATCTTATTGTAGTTAAAACACTTAAAAGGTAATTTTCCTTCATACTTACCAGATCCTCTTGGCAGCCTCTTTGCAATAAGGGCTTCAAGTTGAGCAGTTTCTACTTCTTCTTCTTCCATATCTTTTCTTGCTTTTTCATACCATGACACTTTCCTTGAAGAATTCTCTCCTGGATCAAGCCTTTGTTTACCTTTACCAGAGGCACTAGCTTTGAATGCAGATTTAGTCTTGGGGGAGTCGTCTCTAAACTCTATCATTTCAAAATTTTCCAGCCTATTGATCTCTTGTGACAGTTGTATGGGCTCTGAATTCTTCAATGGCAGCAACCTTGATTTTGTAAGAAGCAGGGAGGGATCTGAGAATTTTACCAACAATCTCATTTTCATCCAAGACACCACCAACATTTCTAATTCCACAAACTAGCTCATTCACTCTTGGTATAAAAGTGGTAATATTTTCATCATCTCTCATCTTCAGTTTTTCAAATTTCCCTTTTAGACTCTATAACCTTGCACATTTAACATACTGGTCTCCTTCATGCAAAAGTTCTAGTTTATTCCAAATCTCAAAGGTAGTTGGCAGGTCAATAACATTTGAGAGATCTAACTCAGATAATGAGCTTAGAAGAGCCTCTTTGGTCCGCAGATTGTTTTTAGCATCTGTGATTTCATTTAGGGTTGTCGGACCACCCTGTGGAGGTACATACGCTTTTGTAACCATGGACCAGTACGCCATTCCCACACACTGCAAGTGGCATTTCATGTGACCTTTACAAAGAGCAAAGTTGGTTCCATCAAACTTCAGACTATCCTTCTTGTAAGATGACATCTTGGATCTCCTCAAGTGGTTAAGCTCCTTTTAGAGGAACTTGGCTTTGATACCAAATGTTAGACTTGGGGCACACAACTGAGAGGGGGGGTGAATCAGTTGTGCAAAAACTTTCTCTAATTTCCACACTTAAATCTTCTTGGTGATTAGCAGTATATTAAACATGAAACATAATGCATTCAAATCAAAAGTAGAAACTCATCAACACATAAGACACCAAGATTTTGACGTGGAAAACCTGGTTAAGGGAAAAACCATGGGGTGATTAACCCAAGAATGTATTCTCTGTTAGAAGAATAGAAAGATCAAAATGGCACATGCCAATTAGGGCTCACTGCCCAAGCACACTGCTCACAAGAGGCTCATTGCCTACAAGAGACACACTGTCTACAAAGAAATAGGTATTACATACATGAACTAGAGAATAGCATCTTCACCATGCTTGAATCAGTTCCATTAAGCTTAATACTCCTGCTCTGCCTTTTGCTCTGCTCTTTACTACCACACTCTCTTCTCCACCAGGCACACTTTGAAATGACTTCACAATCCCTTATTTATACACAACATCGACTTAGGAACAATCATCTAAGTCGGCAAACACCTACAAGAACATCCGCAAGACGTGTAATACATCCGTTCGGCTAGTCTCAGGAAGAACACCAACATTCGGTGGTTATTCTTCAAATATGAACCTTAACTTCAATGCGGACCACCAACATGAACTAGAAATGATCCACAGATCACCACAAGCTTTCCTAAATCACCAAGAACATCTGCACTTCATCTGCTTACTGGAATCCTTCTCTCCTTCATCTGGAACCTCAAGAACATAGTCTGTTATCACTGTCACAAAGGAATACGTTCTTCCGGACCTTCAAACCATGAACCAATCGACTTGACACTTCACAAGGACGTTCTCAACACTTCCTCAAATCCGTAAAATGGTATAATACATTTTTGGATCTCACCGGACCTATCTGTGTCACTCTGTCACCTCTGAACACCTACCAGAATTGGTTCTACTTGAGCAACCATAACTTCTTTTGATCTTCATGCGGACCTCTGAAAACTTCACTAGAACATCTCAAGACTTATATCTACAAACCCTTTAAACCGTATCGTCTGATCCTCAACCTATCTTGGACTTTTACCTTGTTGTCATCACTGTTCTTCACTATTCCTGATTGAGACTAATTTTCTCAATATCCTCAGCACATAGCTCATCCAATCCTTCTCATTAATGCAACATGAGTATGTTGACATCAATGACAACACCAGTTAGACCCATCTTACAAAAATATCTCTACCTACTGCAGAGGCAAAGTATATAGCAACAACAAGTAATTGTACTCAAGTTTTGTGGATGAAGCAAATGTTGAAGGATATTAGAATTGTGTTTGAAGAATCTATTACAATCTTCTGTGATAATTCAAGTGCAATAAACATTTCAAAGAATCTAGTGTTGCATTGAAATACAAAGCATATATCCATCAAGTTTCAATTTTTGAGAGAGAAGGTAAATGAGAATGAAGTCAGATTAGAGTTTGTTCCTTCAAAGGATCAAATTGTGGATATCTTCACTAAGCCTCTACCTAAGGACACTTTTGAGTATCTCAGAGGGAAGCTAGGGGTAATTACCCTTCCTATTTAGAACTAAGGTGCACTAGTATGCATCAGTCCAGTGGAATTCATAGTCATATCTTGTGATCCAGATTGGTGTTAAGGGGATTCTACTCAGGGGGAGTAGTCAATATGTTTTGAGTTCAGTTTGGTCTTGTCTAAGAAACAAAAAGGATGATAGATGATTGCAAACATGTACCCTTTTCCATTGATGTCAAAGGAGGAGAGAAGTTATGTGAAAAACTTGGAAGTAAGTAGTTGTTGGTGAAAGGGGGAGCAGTGAAGAAAATGGTTGCAGATGTGATAAGAGAAAGGGGGAGAAGTTCTTATCTTGATGGTTGAAATAATTTTTCACATCATATGTTGCCATCAATGACAAAGGAGGAGATTGTTGCAAATATGTGCCTAATCGGTGTTGTCATTGATGTCAACATATCCTTGTTATCATTGGTGTCAACTGTATCCTATTCTATTACTTGTTTAGAAAACTTATATGTTTAGGATATTGAGAAAATTAGCCTCTCTGGAAGAAATAAGTGAGTTACATATTTATGTCAGAAATAGTGTAGACAGTGCAGTTCAATAAAATAGATTGCTCTGCATTTCTGATGAGAAGAAAATCAGAGTCTACGGACCAAAGGGTTGTGTAGAGGATTGTCTGAAGTTTCTCTAGTCAAGTTTTGAGAGGTCTGCATGGAGAATTAGTGAAGTTATGGCCATCTGAGTAGAACTAGGTTTGGCATTTTTTCAGAGGTAATAAGGTGACAGGAATTTGGTCCAGATTGCTCCGCATTGAAATATTATGGTTTGCATTTCTAGAGGTATGTTTGGTATGTTGGTGTGTATCCTCAACTCAAGTGGTTCATGGTTTGGAGGTCCACAAGCAATCTTTCTAGTGTGATAGTCATGACAATTGGTATTCCTAAGTTCTGGTATGAAGATGCAAGTGATTCTAGTGAGTTGAGGTGGTGCAGTTGTTCCTATTGATTTCATTGTGCTTGTGGTGGTCTCTAGATCATGCGCCTATTGTGTTAGTGGTCCGCATTAAGGATTGAGCTCATGGTTGAAGATTTCTCCTTGAGTATTGTTGTTCTTTCCAGTCTTGGCCGACCGGATATTTGGTGCGTGTTGCGGATGACCTAAAAGAAGTTCTATGGAGCGTGGCATCTTGTTCAAGGAAGATTTGAGTCCCAGCTATGCTTGGCTGATAGAGGAGTGGTTTGCATATAGCATTTTACATTAATTCAAGTATTGTAATTTAAATTGTATGTAATGCCTATCCTGGAGAATGTTCCAGATAGATGATTGTTTAGTTGACTTTGTGGTTCATTCCAAAGTCAATGACATGTATAAATAAGTGTTGCGAAGTCATGGAAATACATTGGGGTGAGCAAAGATGCGGATGTAGCAAAGTGAGTAAGGGTAGAGTAGAGGTGTTGTGTGCTTTAATGGAATTGAACCTTGCATGAAGAAGATGTTGTTTCTCAATTCAACCTTTATGTGTTAACATTGTGAATGTTCTTGTAGGCAATGAGCCTCCTTTGAGTAGTGAGCTCTGGCTAGTGCACCCGAAGCTAAGTGCCTTCCCATTTTTCTATTCTTTTAACAAAGAATAAATCTTGTGGGTTAACCCCCACCGTGGTTTTTCCCTTAACTGAGTTTCCATGTAAAAATCCTAGTGTTATGTGTGTTGAGTATGTTTCTGCTCATGTGTTGTTGATTCATGCTTTCATGGTTCTATCATTAATCTGTTATTAAGTGATAAAGAAGATTAAATTCCACAAGAGATAAAAGTTTTGTGACAAGTGATTCACCCCCCTCTTAGTTGTCTACCCTAATTTCAACATAGAGGACAAATCAGAAGAATGTGCTAATCTTGAAAAGGAAGTCTGGAACCTAAAGTCAGATTTGGAGAAAGCAAAAAGTTATGAAGAAAAGTTTAAAATCAGTTCTACAAAACTGGATGAGATGATTTCTAGTTAGAAGAGACCTCATGACAAAGAAGGCTTGGGATTTGAGAAAAGTGAAAGTTCAAAAATAGGATAGGAAATGAATGCTGAGATCAAGAAGGACAAAGGAAAACATATCCAAAATCAAAGAAATAGGCCCAGAAGACCACTAGTCAAACAACCAAATGCTCAAAGGTACCCATCTTTCAATGGTTATTGTAATTCATGCAATAAGTTTGGTCATAAGGCTACTCAATGTAGGAGCAAAATGAATCAAAATGTTCCATCATTCTCTGGTCAATGTTTCAATTGCAAGAAAATTGGTCATAGAGCAAATGAATGTAGAAATTGGATCAGGAAAGGTTTCAACAATGGAAGGAATGATCAATCTTTCAAAGGTAAATGTTTCACATGCATTAAAGTTGGTCATAGAGCTGTTGTATGAGAAGTAAAGTGAGTCAGAATTCTATTAGGTGCTATGCATGCTATAAAATTGGACATAGGGCTAATGAGTGCAGAAGTCAAGTGAGAAATGGCTATGGAAAGGAGAGAATAGTTAAATCCTTCAGTGGCTACTATTATACATGCAATAAATTTGGGCATAAGGCTAACCAATGCAGGTCAAGGATAAATGGAAGGAACAATGGTTAGAAAGTACTATGTTTCAATTGTAATAGGCCTGGACATATTCCAAGATTTTGTAGAAGTAAAAACATGAAGAAGGATACTCAAGCATAACTGAAGAAACCAGTTGAAAAGGTTGATCCGACATAAGTCAAGAAGGAGATGAACAAGGTTTGGGTCAAGCAGGAAGTAATGAAGTCAAATATGGGTCCACACTAGACTCTAGTGTAGATACTTCCTCCAAAAAGTGAATTGGGTGCTTTGGCTCAGGGGGAGCTTTAATGAAAAATCTTTTCTACCCTGCCAAAAGATAGGTGCTAATACCTCATCATAAAGAGATAATATCAAGGATTAGCAACAAAGGTTAAGTCAAGACAAAGAATTGTGTTTGTAAAGGATAATAGAAGACTTGTGCAGTTTAAGAAGTCTAATCAAGAAAAGAAGACAGGTTATGAATTTTTGGCTAAGTATCTAACTGGTAAAATTAAGTTATAGTGCTTTGGTAATTTGGTCTGCATTGGTCCGCTATTGAATATATTGCTCTGTAGTTCTGACAGATGGTTATTGATCATTGGTTATATCTATATCTATAAGTTTGTCTAATTTTGATGATTGTCTTGAGAGTAATGAGTAACAGAAGTTTGGGTTGACAAAACATAGTTGTTTTCAGTACAAAGAAGTTTTCATGATGACTAGAAGTATTTGATGAACTAAGAGGCAAATGGAGATGAATCAAATGAGTCTTCAAGAAAAAGATGAAGATAGTATAGGTTGACGAAGCTCTGAAAGAATTTCTGAGACCCCTAGGGTTTGTGTAGAAGCATCACACTAAAAGAGCAAAGGTGCATTAACAAAGATGAAGAATTGCAGATGAACATGTACATCTCTATTTATTTTCAAAAACTAAACCTAAGATAGTTACTGAAGCTTGTAAAGAGGAGTTCTAATCAAGGCAATGGTTGAGAATGAGTTAGAACTAAAGATTAAATGCTTAAGGTCTAATAGAGGAGGTGAGTTCACATCAAATGAATTCAATATTTTCTGTGAAGAACAAGAGATAAAAAGACAGTTGTCTACACCTAGTACTCAGCAAAATGGAGTTGTTGAGAGAAAGAACAAAATAGTTCAAGAGGCTGCTAGGACTATGATGAAGGAGGTTGACCTACTAGAAGTGTACTGGAGAGAAGTTATACATACGGTTGTCTACATCCTAAAGAGAGTTCAAGTCAAAGAAGAGAAGAAGAACTAGGTAGGTTTGATGCTAGTTGTGATGAAAGAATCTTCCTTGGATACTCTACCAAGAGTAAAGCCTACCAGTGCTACAACAAGAGACTAAAAAAGATCATTGAGAGTGCTAATATGGAGGTTGATGAAGACAAGGAAAGAACATCATATCTGAAGGGATATGACTCAGATGAATCTATTGCTACAATGAATGAAGTGAAAGTTGAACATGAAGACAGTCAAGATGAAAAAGAAAAGGCTCCAAAAGGTACAGTTAAGACTCCCATGTTTGTAAGGATAAATCATTCTGAAGATCAAATTATTGGTGACAAAAGCAAAGGGGTATTGACAAGGAAAAGAGCTGCAAAAGAACATGTAAACTATAGTTTAATTTCTAAGATTGAACCCAAAACTGTTAGTGAAGCCTGCAATGATGAAAATTGGGTAAAAGCTATGGAAGAAGTGTTGATGCAGATAGAGAAGAATCAACTTGGGAAACTGGTTCCTAGACCTACTAACAAAAATGTGATTGGCACCAAGTGGATTTTAAAAAAAAAAGATGAATGAGAATGGAGAAGTAGTAAGGAACCAAGCAAGACTGAACACAAATATTTCAAAGTGTACCAGATGAATGTGAAGTCTGCATTCTTGAATGATTGAAGAAAGCCTTGTATAGACTAAAGCAAGCTTCTAGAACCTGGTATGCAAGATTGGATAAATACCTATTGTAACAAAGATTCAGTAAGTGAAGATCAAATATTGATTGTTGAAGTTTATATTGTGTTGTCAAGTTGTCATGTTGTGTTCTCTAAGAAGAAGGAAAGTTCCTGGTTGGATGCCTTACTCTGATTTAAGCAGAGTCAAATCTAAAGTTTTGAAAAGACAAGATATGTTAATCCAGAGGTCTTCTGAAATGTGAGCAAGAGTTGACACAATTTGATGTGTAGTTCTAAGGGGGCGTATTCAAAGTAGTAAAAGAAAAAGATGCAGTAGAGCATGAAGTAATTAGAGATGGTTGAATAATCTCAAATTGATCAGAGCAGAAGTGTCTAAGTATGTGAAAGAGTTGTTGAAGAAGTTTGGGATGGAGGACTCCAAACCAATATGTACTCCCATGGTGTCTAGTTGCAAATTAAGCAAAAATGATGAATCACCTAATACTAATTAGAAGAGGTACAGATTTATGATTGGTGGATTACTTTATCTAACTCAAAGCATACCTGATATAATGCATGCAATATGTCTTGTGGCAAGATTTCAAGATGATCCTAGATAATCACATGTGATGGCAGTCAAGAGAATTCTGAGATATTTGAAAGGCACATCAGATCATGACTTATGGTATCCAAAAGATAATGATTTCACTCTCAGTGCTTATACAAATGCAGATTGGGCCAGAAATGTTGATGACAAGAAAAGTACAAGTGGAGGTGCTTTCTTCTTGGGCAATAGATTGGTTTCATGGTTGAGCAAGAAGAAAGATTCAATCTCTTTATCAACTGTAGAAGCAGAGTATATTGCAGCAGCATGTTGTTGTACTCAAGTGTTATGGATGAAGAAGACTTTGAAGGACATAAGTTGTGTATGAAGATCTAGTTGCAATCTTCTATGACAATACAAGTGCTATAAAAATTTCAAAGAATCCAATGATGCACTCAAGAACAAAGCATATATCTATAAGGTATCACTTTCTGAGAGAAAAAAGGTCATAGAGAATGAAGTAAAAATGGAATATGTGTCCACAAAGGATCAGATTGTAGATATTTTCACTAAATGTCTGCCCAAGGATACTTTTGAGTATCTCAGATAAAAGTTAGGGGTTATTAGCCCTCCTACTCTGAACTAAGATGCATAGGAATGCATCAGTTCAGTGGTTCTCAAAGTCTCATTCTTTGATCTGGATTGATGTTTTGAGGGCTACCTCTCAGGGGGAGTAGCTAGATGTTACCAATATTTGTTCCTAATATAGAAAGTGTTGATAGCAATGAAAGTTTAGATGAATTAGAGTAGCAGAGTGTAAGTATGTGCCCTTTTCCATTGATGTCAAAGGAGGAGAGAAATCATGTGAAAAACTCAGAGAAGAAAGCATGTAGATGTGTAAAGAGAAAGGAGGAGAATCTTGTCTTGATGGTCTTTACAATTTTTCACATCATATGTTGCCATCAATGACAAAGGGGGAGTTTGTTGCAAGCATGTGCCTAATCGGTGTTGACATTGATGTCAACTTATCTATGTTGCCATTGGTGTCAATTGTGCTCTTGTCTTAATTCTTACTTGTAATGAGTTAAGTATTGAAGATAATAAGTATTCCTGATACAACAGAACATTCCAGTAGATTGCTCCTCATTTCTTGTAGAATGAATATCCTTGTCTATGGATTGGAAGTTATTTAGATACATGTCTGAAGATGCTATGTTCCAAGTTTGAGCCTCTGGTATGAAGATTTCAGTGAGATGTTCACCAAAGTGAAATCTACATTTTTTGTATAGTTGGTGGTGATAGGGAGAATGTATTATGCTCTACATTTCTCTACAGTTAGGTATTTCAGTCTGTAGTTCTGGAATAAAGTTTGTAATAATGATAAGTGCCTTCAATTCCAATGGTTCATGATTTGGTGGTCTGCAAGTGATCTTTTCCTTATGACAGTAGCTGGTAGTGGTGTTTATGTGCTCTGGGTTGAAGAATCTTCTTGAAAAATTAGTTAGAGGTTGTGCAGATGTTCTTGGTGATTACAATGTGCTTGTGGATGTCTCCTGATCATGTTCCTACCTTTGGATTGGTCCGCAAAGAGAAATTCAGATCATGGATGAAGACTATTCTTATAAGACTTAGTGTTAACACCAGTCTTGGCTGACTTGGTTGTTTTCACTATTGTGGAGATACATTGAAGATTGTGGAAGTGTGTTGTGGCATGGAAGATTGCTTTTGAGCCCTAGCTAAGGTGTAACGTGATTCACATACATCTTTTCCTTAGCTAGTTTTGTTTAGGTCCAAACCTATTTCTATGTATGTTTGCAATGCCGACCTTGGAGATTGTTCCAATGGTTGATGAATGTAATACCGACCTTGATGTACATTCCAAGGTTGATGAATTGTATAAAATCATGTAATGTGGTTGTGAAAAAGAAGTGTAAAGGAAAAAATGAAAAAAATAGGTGCGAAGGTGTAAGAAGAGCAAGTAGAGGTGTTATATTGTGCTTCAATGGAACTGAACTCAGACATGAAGTAGATGCTATCAAATCAATTCACCAATCTTGGCAGTGAGCCACCCCTTGGTAGTGAGCTAACCTTGGTAGTGAGCCCTAAAATTTGCAGTGAGCATTTTGGGCAGTGAGCCTCTGATTTTTGGTATTGCTATAACTTATTTATTTTTGTGGACTAACACCCACCGTTGTTTTTCCCTGTTTAGGGTTTTCCATGTAAAAATTTGGTGTCTCATGTGTTATTATGTTGAGCTTCTTATTTCATGCTTTCATGCTTTCATGGTTAAATATGAATAATAGTAAATAAGTGGTTGATGTGTTGATGTTCATAAGTGTTCAAAGTTTTAGGGACAACTGATCACCACCCCCTCTCAGTTGTCTGATGTATTTCAACAATATAATATCTTTCTATTCTATAAATAATTCAACTATTTCCTTATGCAGTGGTTCTTCTTCTTTTGTAGTAGTGTTTTCTGCACTTTGGGTACCACACTTCTTTGGAATCAATACAAAACATATGTTCTCATGTCTCAATCCATCCAAAAAATTCCATCCATCCACTAAATAGATCTTAGCAATTCCGCATGCTTCACTTTTGCTCTCCTCTTCCAAAGGTATCAAGATATGTCTTTTCCCATTTGATGTTACAGTATAGGTATTTTTCCTTCCATCATGTATTTCTTTTCTATCATACTTCCATGGTCTTCCCAATAATATATTACACACAACACAACCATCGTCATAATATCACATAATTCCTCATCCTTATAAGATCCTATATGAAATTGAACACCAAACATTGTTCATTCATCGGTATCTTGTGCTCATCTTGAATCCATGCTATCTTGTAGGGCTTTAGATGTTTCAAACTCTCTAGATTCAGCTTCCTCACCATCTCTTCTGAAACCAAATTCTCAGTACCACCACTATCAATAACCTTGCAACATTTACCTCCTAACTTACATCTTGTCTACAACAAACATTTCCTTTGCGGTGGTTCCTTAGTTGTTTTTGCTTGGAACAAAGCTCTCCTCATGACTAATGAGTCACCTTTCTCTGGCTTCCCTATCGAACTAGGTGATCCAACTAGTTCTTCCTCCACATATGTTGCTCTTGCACTATTCTCTGTCCTCTTGTTAGTGATCTCTTGATGATATTCAAATGCTCGGTGTCCTTCACCTTGACACTTGAAACATGTTCCTTTGAATGATCTGTTGTCAGACCCTCTTTCATCTCTCCAATATCCTTCATTGTGGTAAGAGTTATGACTTCCTCTATTGTTGTGGTAGAAACTTCTATCATCTCTCCGTCAGTGGTATGAATTGTTGTCTCTTTCTTATTTTTGGTATGGGCTATTGTCCTTGTTTTACTCCACATATGATCTTGCTTTGCCGCATTGTGTTCTACCTCTTTGGAACTTTCCTCCTCTACCTCTTTGTCTTTGCTCATGCCTCTTGTTCAACTTTGCTTCCACTTTCAATGCAAATTGATATGCCTTTTCCATCGTCATCTTCCTTACCAAACTTAGTTCTTCTTGAATGTTTATTCTCAGTCTGTTTATGTATCGCGCCACTTTCTCCTTGTTTTCTTCACTATGTCTGGGCCTAATAATCATCTAGTGGAATTCTTCAATGTACTCTTTCATTGTCTTCTCCTTTTGCCTTAGGTTTTACAATCTCTTTAGTAATTCTAGTTCATAGTCATTAGGTATGAACTGATTCTTCAATTTTGTCACCATCCTATCCCATTTTATGATTTTATCTTTCCCTCTTCTATTTCTATCCAATTGAAGTTCTTTCCACCAAATAGCAGCATGTCCTTTCAACTTGGTTTTTGTAAATCTCATTCTTTCTGGATCTTCAATTTCTTCATATTCAAAGTATTCCTCCATGTCATTTATCTAATCAATCATCTCCTTAGGGTTCACATTTCCTGCGTAGTTTGAAATTTCCATTCTAGGTCTCTTACCAATAGTAGAAATAGCTTTCAACATCTTTACCTGATCTGATTCTTCTTCTTCTAGGGTTCTTCATTTTGGTCAATGTCTTGAATTCTTAATTCATTATCATCACTTTCATCCTCATGTCTAGGGTTTAGACCTTGTTGGAATTAGACCGGACAACTGAGAGGGGGGTGAATTAGTTGTCACACAAAATAAATTTTTTCTTCTTTTAACCTTTTTTATTAACTTACTTATCAGATTAATGATATAAACATTAAAGCATAGATCAACAACATATGAGCAGAAACATAATCAACACACTTGACACCAATATTTTGATGTGGAAACCTGGTTAAGGGAAAAACCACAGTGCGGGTGAACCCACAAAGATTTGTACCTTGTTAAAAGTACTTTAGAAAAGTAGAAGGCACATGCCTTCGGGAGCATTGCCTAGAGCTCACTGCTCAAAAGAGAGGCTCACTACCTATAGAATTTATTTAGAACAAAAAGGATTAACTGAGAAATATCATCTACTTCATGCCTGATTCAGTTTCAATGAATGCTCACAAAACTTCTGCTTTGCCCCAAATTCTTCTTCACTAACTTTTTCACTCTACACTACTCTCGCTCCTTTTCTTCTCTACTCTACTTTTGATCCTTTATTCAGATTTAATTTGTTTTACTCAAGGATGATTTTTAACAAATCATCAACAAGTATTTATACACTTCATCAACCTTGGAATGATCAACAAGGTCGGCTAAACTTAACATGGATCTTTACACTATTGACCAAACATAGCTGAGACTTGAATCTTCCTCTACTAATACGCCACGCTTCATAAAATAATCTTTAGATCATCCGCAACATGCCAGGAACATTTAGTCGGCCAAGACTAGGAAGAACATCAACTTCAAAGAGGAAATCTTCAATAACAAGCTCAAACTCCAGTGCGGACCTCAACATAGTAGCCACACGATCCAGAGACCTCCACAAGTACATTGAATTCACCAATAACATCTACTCTAAACCAAATTACCAGAATCATTTGTATCTTCCTCCATAACCTCAATAACACTGTCTGCCATGACTGTCAAACTAGAAGGATGGCTTGTGGACCTCCAAACCATGAACCACTAGAGTTGATGATACACACTGACTTCCCAAACATGCCTTCAGATCTACAGACCATAATATTTCACTATGGAGCAATCTGGACCAACTTACTGTCACTTTGTCTCTTCTAAATACTACAAGATCTGGTTCTACTCAGATAGCCATAACTTCTTCAAATCTTCATGCGAACTTCTCAATTCTTAACTAGAACAACCTATGACAATCCTCTACACAGCCATAAGGTCTGAGAACATCGAGTCTTCACTAATTTTCTCAATATCCTCAACATTCCAGTCTCTTGAACAGGAACAAAATAAGGCACAATTTACACCAATGACAACACTGCTTAGGCACATATTTGCAACAATCTCCCCCTTTGTCATTGATGGCAACATATGTTGTGAAAAACTGATTCAACCATCATGACAAGAACTTCTCCCCCTGAATTTTGCAACCACTTCCTTCATTTCTCCCCTATCATCAGCAATTAGTTTTTCACATGTCTTCTCCCCCCTTTGACATCAATGGAAAAGGGCACATATTTGTAATCTTTACCCCCCTTTTTATTTCAGACTAATATCCAACATTTGCATACTTACTACTCCTAAGAGTAGTATTTTCTCAACATCAATCTGGGTCTCAAGATATGACTGAGAATTCCACCAGACTGATGCACCTCAGTGCATCTTAGTTCTGATTCGGAGGGGTAATAACCCCTCACTTCTCTCTGAGATACTCAAAGGTATCCTTGGGAATAGGCTTAGTGAAGATATCTGTAATCTGATCTTTGGAAGACACAAACTCCAACTTGACTTCATTCTCATTTACCTTCTCTCTCAAGAAATGAAACTTGATAGATATATGCTGTCTTTGAATGCAACACTGGATTCTTTGAGATGCTTATTGCACTAGAATTATTACAAAAGATTGTGACTGGCTCCTCAAACACAATTTTGATGTCCTTCAACATTTGCTTCTTCCACATAACCTGAGTACAATTATTTGTTGCTGCTATATATTCTACTTCTACAGTAGACAGAGATATTGCCTCTTGCTTTTTGCTCATCCAAGAGACCAATCTTCTTCCCAAGAAAAATGCACCACCACTAGTACTTTTTCTGTCATCCACATCTCCTGTCCAATCAACATTTGTATATGCATGAAGGGTGAAATCATTGTCCTTTGGATACCACAATCCATAATCAATTGTCCCCTTGAGATATTTGAAAATTCTTTTGACTGCCACAACGTGGAATTCTTTTGGATCATCTTGAAATCTAGCAACAAGTCCAATGGCATTCATGATGTCAAATTTGGTCTGAGTCAGATAGAGCAATCCTCCAATCATTGATCTATACCTTTTCTAATTTGCCTTGGGGGAGTCATCATCTTTACTTAAATTGCATCTGGTTACCATAGGTGTACCTACTGGCTTTGAATCTTTCATTCCAAACTTCTTCAACAATTCTTTCACATACTTGGATTGAGATATAAAGATACCTTTATCTGACTAAACAATTTGCAGACTTAGGAAGAAATTTATTTCTCCAAACATTGACATCTCAAATTCACTTTTCATCTGATCAGCAAATGCTTTGCCCATACTTTCATTTCCACCCAAAATGATATCATCAACAAAGACCTCAATAATCAGTTTGTCCTCATGATTAATCTTGAAGTAAAGATTACGATCTAGTGCAGGAGCACCAAGATATCCAGGACTTGTTTGATTTTCAAGTTGTTTTGTCTGGTTCAATAAGGTCCTTGAGACCATTCAATGTTGTAATAAGGCTTGAAAGCCATGCTTGTAATGGACTATGTCCAAAGAACTAGAATCTATTCTCATGTTGTAAGTCCTAATGAGGACAGTCATGTGGTAAGAGGCAGTCATAGGTTTCTTTGCATTTGTAGCCCTCCTAGGGTATGTAGGAGGCAATCCTCATGTTTGTTAGCATGTAAAGGGTGTGTTAGAACATTGTCTAAGGTTCTCCAAATGTTGGAAAGCAGTATCAAACATAAAACAGTCGGTGTAGAGGATAATTATTAAAACAGTCATTTAGTGTTGCAGTTAGAAATCAAGAAAAAGCCCAATGGTTGGGGCAGTTTCATCGACCCCAACCACTCCAAATCAACTTCATGCAATGTAGGAGGCCTTCTTTAAGGTAGAAAAGATTCATTTTTATAAGATACATTTGGTGGTTTGCAAGAAATAACAAAAACAACTATTTTCCTACCTTTTTTCTGTGTTTTCTGCATTTCCAGTCCATACTCGCACCTATACGGATTTGTCATAACCCATGAATGTAGTGGATGGTTACAAGTGTGAGATAGCTTGGATTTGAATCTTGTTTGGAGACTTGACACTGCACTAGGAGGAAGAAATTGTTAGTTTTCTACTGACTATCCTAAAACCTAAGTTAGGGTTCTTCTGAGCAACCCGATGGATCTCTCCTCATTCCACTGATCTTTCCTATTTATGATCAGTGGAATGGGTTGTATAATAGCTAATGTTAAGGCTTGTGAAGGTTTTGGGGGTAGGAGGATGGTTGGGATTGAGGTTTCCATGTAAATGACTCTACAAATCCATGTATTAGGAATGGAGTGAAGGGCAGCAGTAACTAGGTGGTAGTATTGTCTGTGTTCAGTGGTCGGTCAGCGAAAAGCCATGCATTGTGCCCAATACAAAGGGCTCTTGATCTTGCAATGATCTATGACAAGGAGTAGGAAGGGATTTCTCTAAGATAACAGTCTTTTCTGCCTTGCGTTGTCTCTAATAGTCCTCTTGGAGACAGCCACCACAAGGAAGACACTAGGTAAGTGGCATGTTAATGATTTGTTAAGGAAGGCATTGATGTTTGGTATGTTACTGATTTGACACTTTGTATGAGATTGAGTTTGTGTTGATGGAGATAATCCCAAGGAGGATATTGTGACTATCTTTCCAATGAGCAGTAGTGTTGTGACAATCTATGAGACTGCTGTCCTGCAAACCCTGCATAGTGGGTTGGTTGGTATCTTAGACTGAGTTAGGAGTCTGGTGAGGTGTGTCCTGAAGTCCCCTCACTCTTGTGTCTTGAACATGCAAAGTGTTGTGTTAAGCCCTGCATTATGAGAAGCTTGATCTCTGTCATAGAAAATAGTGAATCTTGAAAGACTTTGCATTGAAGTTTGAAGTATGATGTCCTACTGTCCTAGATGCTCTGCATCATTTGTGGTATTAGAGCAAGTAAGTAGATCCTTGAGGGTGTAGTAGGGTCTTGTGAAACAGTAAGGGTTTGTGAGAGTTGTAAGGATGCCTCCAAAGAATCAGATGGCTAGGGAGTATAATGAATTGAGGGAAGCCTTAGAGGCTAGAGAAAAAGAGTTGAGGGAGAGAAGAGATCAGGATGCTGCAAGGGAAAGAGAGTTAAGGAAAGTAAGAAGGGAGAATGCATCAATCTTGGTTAGATTGGAAGCATTGGAGAAGAATCCTAGAAGGGATGAGCAAGATGATCAAGAAGGAGATGAGGAGGTAGATGAGAATCCTCCTGAGGATGAGTTGGATGCTGAAGAAAAGAAATTTGTGAGATTGTTCAAGGCAATCCAAGGTAGTGGAACAAAGGCAAACATAGAGTTACCTATCTATCAGGGGAAGATGGATAGTGAAGAGGTATTAGGGCGGATAGATGCCCTGGAAAATTTCTTTGAGTATGAGGAGATGAGTGATTAGAAGAAGATCAAATTTGCAAAAACAAAACTGAGAGGAACAACACTTACATGGTGGAGTAGTGTGCAAGCAGAAAGAGTGGCTAGAGGTGCAGCAAGAATCACTTCTTGGGGTAAGATGAAGGATATGATGAAGGATCAATTTCTTCCATCCGATTACTCCATTCAAACAAAGAGAATGAGGCAAAATTTGAAACAAAAGGACATGGATGTTATGTCCTATACTGAGCAATTTCATAAGCTTAGTATTAGAGGAGGATTGGAAGATGAAGAAGAGAAAGTGGCAAGGTACCTTAATGGGCTTAGGTATAATTTGCAAGATGAGATTGGTTTGATAGTACTAAAATCACTTGGAGAATGTTTTCAGTTAGCCATCAGGGCTGAAGAGAGGGTAAAGAGGAAGCAAGAATGACAAGGAGGTAGTGGAAGAGGATATAGAGGTAGGGGCAAACCTACTAATGAAGGACAGAGCAGCAATGAGAAAGGCAAGGAGTTTTCTGTAGATCAGAGAGGTGGATATAGAGGTGGAGGTAGATTTGGATCAGGAAGAGGAGTGTTTACAGGTAGATACTATCATTGCAATGAAGTGGGACACACATCTTTCAAATGTCCTAAGAAGGATGATGCTGATAAGAGCAAGGATAGAAGGGTTCACTTGGCACAAGAGGAGGAGAAGCCAGAAGAACCAGAAATGTTGTCAGCCTCTCCAGTAATGGTTAGAGAAATGCTCATGGTGGAAAAAGGTAAAATGTAGCAAGTACCACATGTATCTATTTTTAAAACTAATTGTTTAAGCCATGGAAAAATATGCAAGTTGATTATAGATTTAGGTTCCCATGATAATCTAGTTTCTTGGGAAATGGTGCATAAGTTGGGATTGAAAACATTTGACCATCCTAGTCCTTACAATGTCACTTGGGTCAGTCAAGAACAACAAGGGTTAGTAAGAACGCATATGTTGATTTTTCAATTGGTCCTTATCAGGATTATGTTTTGTGTGATGTCATTCCAATGACATGTGGGCATATCATTTTGGGTAGGCCATGGTAGCATTTGAGAAGGACAATTCATGATGGTTATACTAATGACTATTTGGTGCACAAAGATGATATAAAGTTTAAAGTAGTACCTTTACCTTGTGAAGACAAGAAGGAACATGTTACTATTTGTTTTGGAGAGAAACTGAAGTTGAATGTGCAGGTTAAGGATGATTGCAAACAACAGGAACAGTTGCAGCAGAAGAAGGTGGATGATAGTCCTAAAGAACAGGAGGTTTGGGACTTGAGTTATGTCAAGATTGGGGACATTGACTATCCTATAAGGAGGCAGAAGAAGGAAGATAAACAATAGATAGTACAGAGAGGAATAACTCAAAACCTAGAGTTGGGAAGAACAGAAGCATTGCAACAGCAGGGTCCTCGGCAAGGACACCAAAACAAGTTTTATGGTACTAACACTGTTTACAAGAGCCATGCAGGTTGCAGGAGGAGGAAGATAACTCTTGGAGAGTTCATGTTCCCTTTCACAAGTTAGAGGAATAGTCCAACAAGATTGAAGAACATTTGGAGCAGATCCCATAACTCTTGGGACAAGAGTTTTCATCATGTCGGGGAGTATGGTGCAGGAGCACCAAGATATCCAGGACTTGTTTGATTTTCAAGTTGTTTTGTCTGGTTTAGTAAGGTCCTTGAGACCATTCAATGTTGTAATAAGGCTTGAAATCCATGCTTGTAATGGACTATGTCCAAAGAACTAGAATCTATTCTCATGTTGTAAGTCCTAATGAGGACAATCATGTGGTAAGAGGCAGTCATAGGTTTCTTTGCATTTGTAGCCCTCCTAGGGTATGTAGGAGGCAATCCTCATGACCAAGTTCTCACCGACACCATCAGGCACATCGGCCAAACATATGTTATCGTTGTGTTCCTTGATTCCCACACTGATCGTAATTCTCTTCCCGATAACCGCGGCTCCCAAATACTTAACCACCACGGTTAGTTGCCTTCGTCGCTGAGACTTCCTGAACTCCTTCTGATGAGCTTCTATCAGCGGGACTCTAACAGTCGCAGTGACTTCTTCGACTTCCCCCAATAAGATTCCTCACACCGATACTCTCTTCATCGGGTTGGCTTCCTCCGTCGTTGTGACTCCGATCCCCTCTTCCGACGACTCAAGTCTCACCGATATCTCCCTCCACACCATTAGCTGTTTCCATTCGTGGGGTCCACATTCCTTAATCATACAAGGCGGTTAGTGTGTGTGTCTCTGACACTACACAACACAATGTACATTCAACAAATGCATCTTCGGTCAGACAGTACTCGCTTATCACCGATGCCTATTTATCGGGTAGGGATTGTCTATCGGAGGGTCTTCTAAAAGCTATTCCGACACTCGATCTTACGCCGATGGATCCCCAACTGTTCTGTGACGCCGAACTAGGATTCCTTCGGCAGAACAATGGAATTTGGCTGATTCATATATCAACCCTCGACCACTTGTATCAATCTGATCCCACATCAAGGCTATCTAATTTCACCCCGATTTCCTGACTAGCCACATGAAGATGTCTAGTCAAACCTGACTGAGTTCTCTGGCTTCCTGGGCAAGAATCTAACAACACCAAACATGAAAAGTCTTTCCCCCATCACACTGATACTGCACAGGGCTTCAGTGGACAGAGGAAAGGGGCTCCATGTATGAATCAAAACCCTACTCCTAGGTTACAAACCAGCCACTGTGGAACCATTGGTTTTACACCGTCTGCACTCTACAGGGACACTATGGATTGACAGATAGCATCTGGTTAGGGTTTCTATTTACAAAATCAGGATAAAGATATCAAATCACCAAGAACACCCAAGAGAAATCAACACAGATCATACCCAGAACTCTCTTTATTCATTTATCAAAAGAACTTGTTGTAATACACACAGTTCTCTGCTCTGTGTGACATACAACCTGCCTCTAAAGAAGATGTAGAGACAGCAGTTATCCCCCCTCCAACCATGCAAACTAATTTTCAAATCAGTTAGCCATTGGGTTACCCTTCATACAAGCAAATCACTTGTTTGCCTTGCACATGTACATCCATGGGACCAAATTGACCCTTATTACAAAATGAAATGGCTTAAGAGCCTTATGAGAAAACAAAAGAAAAGATGACCCTACACTGCAGAGAATGTGCTCCTGCACCATACTCCCCCTGCAGGAAAAACTCAAGTCCCTTGAGTTGCTAACTGTTGAAGTGTCGTCCCATGCTTTAGAATATCGGCTTCACTCATCCAGGTTGCCTCTGAATCAGGAAGATCCTGCCACTTGACCAAGTAGTCTTTGTATACACCCTTTCTTGTCTTCTTGACAATTTTGGAATCCAGAATGCATTCTAATTGTAAAGGCTTACTTGGGCGTAAATCTCTGATCTAGTCTTCATCTTCAATCACAGCATCTGAGCCATCTACAGTATGTAATGGAGGTCTGAAAGGAAACAGGTCTGCAACATTGAAAATGGGAGAGATACCAAGGCCAGATGGTAATTCTATCTCATATGCATTTGGACCAAATTTATGCACTACCTTACACGGTCCTATCTTCTTCATCAACAATTTGGTTGGTTGCCCCTTAGGTAACCTTTCCTTTCTGAGGTAGGCCATCACCAAATCTCCTACCTTGAACTATACCTCCCTTCACTTCAAATCTGCCCTATCCTTGTACTTGGAGATAGTTTTCTCCAACTAAAGCTTAACCTGATCATGTACTATTTTCATGGTAGTAGCAAAGTCTTCTCCTAGAGCACTCCTTTTATCCCATCCTTGGAGGTCTTTGAGTTCAAGTGGTCCCCTTGGGTGGAAACCATAAACTATTTCAAAAGGACTTTTCCCAGTACTTCGATTTCTTGAATCATTATAAGCATATTCAGCTTGACTGATCACTGAATTCCATGCCAATCCATGCTGTTTGGTAAGGCATCTCAAAAGGTTTCCCAAGGACCTATTAACAACCTCAGTCTGACCATCAGTCTGGGGATGGTAGGCTGATGAAAAAGACAACTGTGTACCTAATTTTCTCCATAGGGTCCTCCAAAAATGACCCACAAATTTGGAGTCTCTATCAGTAACAATTGAAAGGGGTAAACCATGAATTCTGACCACTTCTCTGAAAAAGAGACCAGCAATATGAGATGCATCATTTGTGCATTGGCACAAAATGAGCCATCTTACTAAATCTATCCACAATGACAAAAACACTGTCTACACCCCTTGCTGTCCTAGGAAGACCAAGCACAAAGTCCATACTAATGCTTTCCCAAGGTCTGGTGGGAATGGGCAGTGGTTGGTACAAACCAGCATTAGAAGACATACCTTTGGCCTTTTGACATATGGTACAGCTTGCAATGTATCTCCTCACATCTGTCTATACCTTGGGCCAATAGTAGAACCTGGTGACTTGTTCCAAAGTGTTGTCAAACCCAAAATGTCCTCCTAAGGCTCCATTGTGCTTCTCCTTGATGATATTGTCCCTCATTGAACATTTAGGAACACACAACAAACTACCTTTAAATAGGAGCCCTTCTTGCAGCACAAAATCAGAATACTCACCATGAAAAGTATTAGCCAAACTTGCACACACTTCATAGGTAGCCTTGAAATCTGCATCATCCTTGTACAACTCCTTCAGACATTCTAGACCCATATGTTCCATTTGTACTTCCTGTATGACCAGTATCCTTCTACTCAAAGCATCTGCCACTTTGTTAGCAACACCTTTCTTATGCTTAATAGTGAAGGTATAGGCCTGCAGTTGTTCCATCCACTTGACGTGCCTATGATTCAACTTTTCTTGACTATTTAGGAAGCTAAGAGCATGGTTGTCAGTAAAAACAATGAACTCTTTTGGCAGTAAATAATGTCTCCATTTTTTCAGAGCTTGCACCATTGCATACAGCTCTAGGTCATAGGTAGAATACCTCTGTTTGGCCTCATTCAGCTTCTCTGAAAAGAATGCTACTGGATGTCCTTCCTGACTGAGAACAGCACCTATAGCCTATTGGCTTGCATCACATTCCACAACAAAAACTTTGTCAAAATCAGGGAGTACCAACGTAGGTAACTCAGCCACTTTCTTTTTCAACAGTTCAAAACTATCATCTGCTTGTTTTGTCCATTGAAATTTACACTTCACTCCACCCTTGATGGTATTGAGAATAGGAGCACTTATGTGACTGAACCCTTTAATGAACTTCCTGTAAAAAGTTGCCAAACCATGGAAACTTCTTACATCTCCCACTGTCTTAGGAGTAGGCCAATTGAGAATAGCCTCAACCTTTGTAGGATCCATTTTCAAACAGCCATTGGAAATCAAAAAGCCAAGATACACTAGTTCAGTTTTCATAAAATCACATTTATCCAAGTTGATCATCAACTTACTCTCATGCAATTTCTTTAACACCTGTCCAAGATGCTTCACATGCTCTTCTTTGGTCCTGCTGAAAATCAATATGTCATCAAGGTAAACAATAACAAATTTTCCAATAAATTCTACAAGTACCTCATTCATCAACCGCATGAATGTGCTTGCAGCATTACTGAGTCCAAATGGCATGACAAGCCACTCATAGAGACCTTCATTTGTTTTGAAGGCAGTCTTCCATTCATCTCCCTGCCTTATTCTGATCTGGTGATAACCAGATTTCAAATCAATCTTGGAATAGTAACATGAACCACCAAGATAGTCCAACAGATCCTCAATTCTTGGCATAGGAAATCTATACCTTATGGTGATCTTATTGATAGCCCTTGAATCTGTGCATAATCTCCATTTGCCATCTTTCTTAGGAGCAAGTACAGTAGGGACTGCACATGGACTGAGACTTTTCCTAATCAAACCTTTCTCCAAAAGTTCTTGAATCTGTCTACCTACTTCTTCATTCTACTATGGTGTCAACTTGTAGGCAGCTTTATTGGGTAATGTGGCTCCAGGAATCAAGTCAATCTGATGACTTATGTCCCTCATAGGTGGTAAGGAGTTAGGAGTATCCTCTACCACAAGATCTTGGTACTTATCCAGCAATTGTTGCACTTCCAATGGGATCTCCTTCTGCTGTTTGCTTTGCTGATTGGATACAGGCTTCATCATCAGTGCATACCCTTGGGTATCCTCCTCCTTCATGAGTTGTAGGAACTTTTTGTCACTCACTAACATGACACTGTTGTCATTGTTCTTCTCTCCAACCTGTTCTGGTAAGGGATCCATCTGAAATTTCTTACCATTCTTGGTGATCATATATGTATTCTTTTCACCATCATGCTGTGCCTTCACGTCATACTGCCAAGGTCATCCAAGAAGAAGGTGACAGGCATCCATAGGAATAATTTCACATAGCACCTGATCCCTATAATTACCTAGTTCAAACTCTACCCAAGTTTGTTCTTCCACCAAATAGTTCTGATTCTTATTCAACCAAGATATTTTGTGAGGATTAAGATGGGGTAATCTTTTCAGTTTACACTTTTCTACCATTTCAGTAGACACTACATTTTCAATAGAACCTGAATCAACAATGATTTTATAGAGCTTACCATATGCTATTCCTTGGGTTCTGAAGAGATTCTTCCTTTGTGGGGGCTCCTGCTTCAATGGCATCTTCACGAGGGTCCTCTTAATCATCATGTTCTCTCCTTCAAGTACTAGTGCAGCACTACCAATTGGTGAGTTTACACTCTGACAATCATCCTCCTGCAATAGTTGGTTCCTTCTCCCACCATTATGAGAGCTAGATGCCTTCTCAGGGCACTTACAGTGTGGCCTACTTGATTGCAGTTGTAGCATCTTCCAGTGAAGACTCCACGTCCTCTGCCTGCACCACCACCTCTTCCTCTGCCATTAGGTCTTCTCCAACCTCTGAAACCACTACCTTTCTGTTCTGTATCAGAACGTGATTCTTGTTGACTTGAACTTTCACCTTTGTTTGGCTGTCCTCTGCCAAAATTACCTCTTCCTCTATTGTTCCTGCCACCTCTTCCTCTGTTATTTTGATCACCTCTCCTTTTCAGTTTATCCTCTACCCTAGAGGCTAACTGAAAACATTCATCCACAATCTTGGGAACCACCATACTGAACTCATCCTGTATATTGTACCTCAGACCATCCAGGTACCTGGCCACCATCTCTTTTTCTTCTTCTCTGTGATTGGCTCTCATGCTCAATCTGTGGAATTCTTCAGTGTATGTAGCCACGTCCATATCTTTCTGCCTAAGTTGATTAAACTTTCTGATGGTCTGTAGATCATAATCACATGGTAAGAATTTGGATCTCAACATGGCTACCATTCTACTCCACTTGGTGATTGGACTCTTTCCAACCTTCTCTCTTTCACATTGAGTGTAGTTCCACCAAACCAATGCAGAACCTCTCAGTCTGGTCTTTGCAAACTTCACTTTCTTACTGTCACTATACTCTTTGAAGTCAAAGTAATTACTTATGGATTCAATCTAGTCCACAAGAGTATCTCCATCCAGTTTCCCATTGAACGTGGGAACATCCATTTTCGGATCACCACTATCTCCATGACCCTTAAGTGCATTTAGGAATGCCTTTTGATCAGCAGACATACCTTCTCCTTAAGGATTCTCCCCAGTTTCTCCTTCTTCGTCCTCCTCTGACTCAGAAGTGCTTCCATCCTCCTCTTTGGATCTTTCTTCCTTCAGTCTTTCTTCGAGCATTTCTTCCACCATCTTCTGGATGGCTGCTTTACTCATCGTTTTGGGAGGCATTGTGCTAGCCTCTATTTCTATCTCCAATTCTTCGTCTGACATACACAGCTGTGATTCAAAATATTGGCTCTGATACCAATTTGATGTAGAATGCCAGCAGAAGCGACTGAAATTTGTCTATATCTTCCCTATCGGCAAGAGGTCTTCCAGTGTTTCACCGAAGCCAAGGATGTCTTTGCTATCAGAAAGGCATGAGCTATCGGCCTTTATTCATTCTTTTTCCCCGATGACCAAGTTCTCACCGACACCATCAGGCACATCGGCTAGACATATGTTATCGCTGTGTTCCTTGATTCCCACACCGATCGTAATTCTCTTCCCGATAACCACGGCTCCCAAATACTTAACCACCACGGTTAGTTGCCTTCGTCACTGAGACTTCCTGAACTCCTTCTGATGAGCTTCTATCGGTGGGACTCTAATGGTCGCAGTGACTTCTTCGACTTCCCCCGATAAGATTCCTCACACCGATACTCTCTTCATCGGGTTGGCTTCCTCCGTCATTGTGACTCCGATCCCCTCTTCCGACGACTCAAGTCTCACCGATATCTCCCTCCACACCGTTAGATGTTTCCATCCGTGGGGTCCACATTCCTTAATCATACAAGGCAGTTAGTGTGTGTGTCTCTGACACTACACAACACAATGTACATTCAACGAATGTATCTTCGGTCAGATAGTACTCGCTTATCACCAATGCCTATTTATCAGGTAGGGATTGTCTATCGGAGGGTCTTCTAAAAGCTATTCTGACACTCGATCTTACGCCGATGGATCCCCAACTATTCTGTGATGCCGAACTAGAATTCCTTCGGCAGAACAATGGAATTTGGCCGATTCATATATCAACCCTCGACCACTTGTATCAATCTGATCCCACATCAAGGCTATCCAATTTCACCCCGATTTCCTGACTAGCCACATGAAGATGTCTAGTCGAACCTGACCGAGTTCTCTAGCTTCCTGGGCAAGAATCTAACAACACCAAACATGAAAAGTCTTTCCCCCATCACACTGATACTGCACAGGGCTTCAGTGGACAGAGGAAAGGGGCTCCATGTATGAATCAAAACCCTCCTCCTAGGTTACAAACCAGCCACTGTGGAACCATTGGTTTTACACCATCTGCACTCTACAGGGACACTATGGATTGACAGATAGCATCCGGTTAGGGTTTCTATTTACAAAATCAGGATAAAGATATCAAATCGCCAAGAACACCCAAGAGAAATCAACGCAGATCATACCCAGAACTCTCTTTATTCATTTATCAAAAGAACTTGTTGTAATACACACACTTCTCTGCTCTGTGTGACATACAACCTGCCTCTAAAGAAGATGTAGAGACAGCAGTTATCCCCCCTCCAACCGTGCAAACTGATTTTCAAATTAGTTAGCCATTGGGTTACCCTTCATACAAGCAAATCACTTGTTTGCCTTACACATGTACATCCATGGGACCAAATTGACCCTTATTACAAAATGAAATGGCTTAAGAGCCTTATGAGAAAACAAAAGAAAAGATGACCTTACACTGCAGAGAATGTGCTCCTGCACCAAGTAGGAAGGGATTTCTCTAAGATAATAGTCTTTTCTGCCTTGTGTTGTCTCTAACAGTCCTCTTGGAGACAGCCACCACAAGGAAGACACTAGGTAAGTGGCATGTTAATGATTTGTCAAGGAAGGCATTGATGTTTGGTATGTTACTGATTTGACACCTTGTATGAGATTGAGTTTGTGTTGATGGAGATAATCCCAAGGAGGATATTGTGACTGTCTTTCTAATCCACAACGTGGGATTCTTTTGGATCAGCTTGAAATCTAGCAGCAAGTCCAATGGCATTCATGATGTCAGATCTCGTCTGAGTCAGATAGAGCAATCCTCCAATCATTGATCTATACCTTTTCTGATTTGCCTTGGGGGAGTCATCATCTTTACTTAACTTGCATCTGGTTACCATAGGTGTACCTACTGGCTTTGAATCTTTCATTCCAAACTTCAACAATTCTTTCACATACTTGGATTGAGATAAAGATACCTTTATCTAACTAAACAATTTGCAAACTCAGGAAGAAATTTATTTCTCCAAACATTGACATCTCAAATTAACTTTTCATCTGATCAGCAAATGCTTTGCACATACATTCATTTCCACCCAAAATGATATCATCAACAAAGACCTCGACAATCAGTTTGTCCTCATGATTAATCTTGAAGTAAAGATTACTATCAGCAGTACCTTTGCTAAAACCTCTCTTAAGCAAATATTTATCCAATATTGCATACCAGGCTCTTGGAGCTTGCTTGAGTCCATACAAGGCTTTTCTTAGTCTACAAACCATATTTCCCTGATCAGACAACCGAAATTCTTCCGGTTGCTCAATGTAGACTTCTTCCTCCAAATCTCCATTCATGAATGTTGATTTGACATCCATCTGATACACTTTAAAATCTCTAAAAGAAGCAAATGCAAGAAACAATCTAACTGCCTCTATTCTTGCCACTAGAGCAAAAGTTTTTTCAAAATCAATTCTTTCCACTTGAGAATAGCCTTTGCATACCAACCTTGCTTTGTTTCTTACAACTTCACCATCTTCATTTAGTTTATTTCGGAAGACCCATTTGGTTCCAATCACATTTTTGTCCTCAGGTCTAGGAACAAGATCCCAAGTGTGGTTCTTTTCAATTTGCATCAATTCCTCTTCCATTGCTTTTACCTAGTTTTCATCATTGCAGGCTTTACTTACTGATTTAGGTTCAATCTTTGAAATTAAACAAATCTCTTCTTGATCTTCAACAACTCTTCTCCTAGTTTGAACACCTTTATTTCTATCTCCTATGATTTGATCTTCAGGATGATTCATTCTTTCATACCTAGGGGTTTTGGGAATTGCTTGAACTTCTATTTCTTGAGCTTGTTCCTCAACATTTGTACTATTTTCTTGAGTTCCTGGAGTTTTTGGATCAATCTGAATCTAATTCAGAGTTTGTACTAACCTTTCTTGACTTTGACTTTCATCTTGATCATCTGAATCATATCCACAGAACCTGGAATATCCTTTCTTGCTCTCATCAACTCTAACATTAACACTTTCAACAATCTTTTTCAACCTCTTGTTAAAGCATCGGTAGGCCTTACTTTGAGTAGAGTACCCCAAAAATATTCCCTCATCACTTCTTGAATCAAACTTACCTAAATCCTCATCTCTTTTGATATAGAATTTACTACCAAACACTCTTAAATATCTCATAGTAGGAGGATGACCAAACCATATTTCATAAGGGGTCTTACTAGAATTGCCTTTGATCTACACTTGGTTAAGAGTGTAGACAACAATACTTACAACTTCTCTCCAATAAACTTGAGGAACATTTGTTTCCACCATCATGGTCCTGGCAGCTTCTTGAATGGTCCGGTTCTTTATTTCCACAACTCCATTTTTTTGGGGAGTCTTAGGAGCAGAAAAATATCTTTTTATGCCACGCTTTTCACAGAAAGCATCAAACTCACGGGAAGTAAAATCTCCACCTCTGTCAGATCTCAGACATTTCAAATTTTCACCAATCTCATTTTCCACCATCACTTTGAACAACTTAAATTTGTCAAGAGCTTCTAATTTTTCTTTTAGGAAAGTTACCCACATCATCCTGGAGTAATCATCAATCAACAACATGAAATATCTATCTCCTTGCACACTCCTAATTCTAGCAGGACCACAGAGATCAGTATGTACTAGTTCTAATCATCCAGTTGAAGCTTGTTCCTTACTTTTAAATGAAATTTTTCTATGTTTCCCCAATTGACATTATCTACACATGCTATTAGGTTTCACAAGTTTTGTAAGATCTCTTATAGCCTGAGTGGTACTTATTTTGACAATGTTATCAAAATTCACATGACACACCCTCCTATGCCATAACCAACTTTGATCTATCTGAGCAATCAAACAACTTTTTCCAAAACTACTTAAATGGAAAATGTTACCTCTAGTTTGAGTACCAGATGCAATTTTAGTTCCGGAGCTCTCCAAGATTCTGCATTTTCCATCCTTGAATTGAAGATCATAACCTTTGTCAACCAACTGTCCAACACTGAGAATATTATGTTTCAATCCTTCCACATACAGAACATCATTGGTGCTATTCTTACCATCAAAAGAGATGGATCCTTTGCCACGGATTCTACCAGCTGAGTTATCTCCAAATTTCACAAGCTCTCCTTCATAATTTTCAAAATTCACCAACTTACTCTTGTCTCTAGTCATATGATGAGAACATCCACTATCAATCACCCATTCATCTTTCTCAATAACCTGAGCAGCCAAGGCACTTTCCCTATTTGCATAGCTAACAAATTCAATAGATACTGAATCTTCTTCTTTGATGGCAATGAACACCCAATCATTTTCAGAGGAACCTCCATGATCAAATTCATCATCTGTGACTCCTTCTCCATCTTCTTAGACATACTAACATTTGTTTTGATTTTTGTATCTATTAGGGTTTAGTTTTGAAAACCTCTCTAGACATCTTGAGGCAAAATGACCAATCTTAGTACAAGTAAAACATTTGAGTGGCAATTTTCTTTCATACTTACCAGATCCTCTTGGCAATCTTTTGGCAAGAAGAGCTTCAAGACATGTAGCTTCAATTTCAACATCTTCAAGATCCTTCCTTGTCTTCACAAATCTATTTGATCTTGTAGAAGATCTTTCACCTAGATCATATCTTTATTTTCCATATACACTGGCCTGAAATGCAGAGTTAGACTTGGGAAGAGAATCACCAAACTCACTTTATTCAAAAGCTGAAATTTTGCCAACCAGTTGATCTCTTGTAACTTCTGAGATAGTCCTAATCTCCTCTATAGTAGAAACCTTATGTTTGTATGAATAAGGTAAAGATCTGAGCACTTTTGATACAATCTCTGATTCTTCCAAAGTTCCACCAACACACCTAATACCACACACAAGTTCATTTATCTTTTGCATGTAGATTGTGATGTTTTCATCTTCACTCATCCTCAGAGTTTCAAATTTTCCTCTCAGACTTTGCATCTTGGCACATTTGACAAATTTATCACCTTCATACAGATTCTCCAACTTTTTCCAGATTTCATGAGTAGTTTTTAGACCAAAGACATTTTTCATTTCTGAATCAGTCAAGGCACTGAACAAGGCTTCTTTAGCTTGAAGGTTATTTTCAGCATCTTTGAGTTGATCTAGAGTTGAAGGACCTTTCTCCAGAGGTTTATACTCAACACTGGTTATCACCCAATAGGCATCACCCATGCATTACAAATGGCACTCCCTGTGATTCTTCCAAACAGAATAATTTGTTCCATCAAATCTCGGACTATCCTTCTTGTAGGTTGACATCCTAGATCTCCTCAAGTAGTCAAGCTTTTATAAGAGGATCTGTCTCTAATACCAATTGTTGGAATTAGAACGGACAACTAAGAGGGGGGGTGAATCAGTTATCACAAAAAATTAACTTTTTTCTACTTTTAACCTTCTTTATTAACTTATTAGATAAATGATATAAACATTAAAGCATAGATCAACAACATATGAGCATAAAAATAATCAACACACTTGACACCAAGATTTTGACATGGAAACCTGGTTAAGGGAAAAACCACAGTGGAGGTTAACCCACAAAGATTTGTACCCTGTTAAAAGTACTTTAGAAAAGTAGAAGGCACATGCCTTCGGGCGCATTGCCCAGGGCTCACTGCTCAAAAGAGAGGCTCACTACCTACAAAATTTATTTAGAATAGAAAGGATTAACTAAGAAATAGCATTTACTTCATACCTGATTCAGTTTCAATGAATGCTCACAAAACTTTTGCTTTACCCCAAATTCTTCTTCACTGACTTTTTCACTCTACACTGCTCTCGCTCCTTTTCTTCTCTGCTCTACTTCTGATCCTTTGTTTGAATTTAATCTATTTTACTTAAGGATGATTTTTAACAACTCTTCAACAAGTATTTATACACTTCATCAATCTTGGAATGATCAACAACATCAGCTAAACTTAACATGGATCTTTACACTATCGGCCAAACATAGCTGAGACTTGAATCTTCCTCTACTAACATGCCACGCTTCATAAAATGATCTTTAGATCATCCGCAACATGCTAGGAACATCCGGTTAGCCAAGACTAGAAAGAACATCAACTTCAAAGAGGAAATCTTTGATAACAAGCTCAAACTCCAATGCGGACCTCAACATAGTAACCACACAATCCAAAGACCTCCACAAGCACATTGAATTCACCAATAACATCCACTCTAAACCAAATTACCAGAATCATTTGTATCTTCCTCTGGAACCTCAAGAACACTATCTTCCATGACTGTCAAACTAGAAGGATGGCTTGCGGACCTCCAAACCACGAACCACTGGAGTTGATGATACACACTGACTTTCCAAACATGCCTTCATATCTACAAACCATAATATTTCACTGTGGAGCAATCTAGACCAACTTACTGTCACTCTGTATCTTCTGAATACTGCAAGATCTAGTTCTACTCATATGGCCATAACTTCTTCAAATCTTCATGCAGACTTCTCAATTCTTAATTGGAACAACCTCTGACAATCCTCTACATAGCCATAAGGTCTACGAACATTGAGTCTTCATTAATTTTCTCAATATCCTCAACATTCCAGTCTCTTGAATAGGAAACAAAAGAAGGCACAATTGACACTAATGACAACAAGAATATGTTGACCTTCATGATAACACCACTTAGGCACATATTTGCAACATACCTCTCGTTCTATCCTCTTCTACAACATCCAATCTAACCTTCATTGTTCTCATCATCTCTATCATTTCTTCCATTCTTCTGGTGACATTGGCCATAGCAAGCATCCTCCTCGGTGGCATCTCTTCCTCGGATCCAATGCAACTACCTCAATTCGACGATCTGACTACAAGGTTGCAAATGCCTCACAATCAGCACTTAGTTGACAAACACTTAAAAACTACCTTAGGTTGGTGACCTATTTGTAGTTAGGGTAAAATTGCAAATCAGGGCAAATGAATAAACAACAATGATAAAAACCCTAGCAATGCACAATGAAGCATAAGACAACATGAAAATCAAAATAACAAATGTAAATGCAAACCAATCTCCACGCTATGCTCGATTTATCTCCATTGCTCTTCTCCACCTCGCATGAGCATGCAAGATTTTGAAGGATTATTGTTGGAGGAATGTCGGGTGCTCACTTCTGCAGCATAACATTGATAAGAAGATAAATGATGGATGATTGATAGATGCAAGGGCTCTAATGATATTTCGACAACATGTGGATACTTAAGGATCAATGCATGCTAATGGCTTGTGAGGGGTTTGATTTATAGGAAAGGCTTGGTTCAAATGGATGGTTGAGATTAAAAAGCTAAATGACTGATGTGGACAGCTAGGATTGATTAGTTATTCCCACTCTTCAAGGGAGTTGTAGTCATTTGACAAGTGGAGGGAGGATAGGGCTCATGTGTGCTTGTGTACACAAAAAGTACTATATATGAAAGATATTAAGTAAAGGATGTAGTACCACTTATCTTTTTAAATGAAAGAGGCACACATGTCGGTTAAATGATAAGATAAATTAATTAAATAAATAAAATTTATTTAATTAATTGGAAAGTCGGCTTATGATGAGAACTTAATTCAAATAAAATATTTGAATTAGTTGGGATATGAGTTGGATATTAATTAAATAAATAAAATTTATTTAATTAATTGGATAGTGGGATTAGGATATGATTGGGAAATTAATTAAATAAATAAAATTTATTTAATTAATTGGAAAGTGGGATTATGAATGTGAAATTAATTAAATAAATAAATTTTATTTAATTAATTGGCTAAGTGGGATTAGGATGGGATTTAGGACAAAATGCTACATGATGTCTAGGACAATGTTTTTGACTAGGTGTTGCTAGACATGGACAAATTTTGGGACAAATTTGGGTGTCTACATTTTGCCCCTCTTTGAGATGATGTTCGAGATGATAAGCTTTGTCTCGAGTAACATCATTTCAAAGAAGTTAAGGTATGGATAAAGAAAAATGGATGATGATGGGAAGATAGAATGAGGATACAATGAGGATAAAATGGGATGATGATGCCCCCTTGAGAGGATAGGCGGGTTGGACAAACATGGGTATGCTCTTGAAAAGAAATGGCTTGGTTGCAAAAGAAAGATAAGGGGATAGATAGAAGAAATGAAGATATGTTATGCTACAATGAAAGTGAGCAATCATGATGTTTGATATAGCACTAGACGTTATGCACCAAGGTATAAGGACCAAGGTGACGATGTGTCTTGTGCCCCAACATAATACAACCTTGTCTGACATATGAGGAAGTAAACTTAGAGCATTGAAGTCCTAGTGCACAAAAGGTATGATATGACCTTAGATGCAAAGGATAGTGCAAGAAGCTATTCCAACATACACAAGATATGAATATTAGCTAGAATAATATGGATTTGATACAAATGCAAGATAAAATGATAACACACACAAGCAAGCAAGCAAGCATGCACAAATGATTCAAAAACAAACAAGGTATTGCCCCTGTCAAGCTGTAAACCAATGATTGGTTGTTGATTGGTTGATAGTTGAGAGTGTTGTCATTATGGGGAAAGCTATATCCCTAGAACAACACAAGGTTGTTTGCTAAGTTGGTTGGCTGATTAGTTGATTGATTTGGCTTACAAAAAGGCTAGGATCAAGACCATTGATTGCAATTGGATAACTTGGCTTGATTGATTAACTTGATTGGTATAGCTTTAAGGATTGACTTGCACTTGGATCATTGGTTTGATTTTTTGGATTGATTTGATTTGATGAATTGATTTGATGGTTGGATTGATGTGCTATGATTTGAATGATTGGATTGTTTTGAATGATAGATTGATTGGAAGAAGTTGTTTATTAATGATGTAGAAGATAGATGATAGAAGAAATGATGAGAGGAGAAAGAGGAAAATTGTTTGTGCCTGAATCTGGGCACTTTTTTCGTACTCCAGACTGCCTACATACCCTGTATCCACAAGATCAAGGCATTTAACGATGGAAATGAGATGTAGTTCTGATCTTTTATTTTTGAGATGATGATCAAAGATTGGGGTTGATTGATGAAATGTTGATGATGAGATGATATGTGATGGATTGAGCTACTTTTGATTTGCTGGAGTGATTGGATTTATTTTGATGGTTGGCTTGATGTGATTGAGTTGATTTTCTTTGGTGTTGATGTTGATGATTGATAGGATTTGTTTTGATAGTTGGCTTGATGTGCTTTAGTTGTGATGTTTGCTATTGCTAGGTTGATTGTTTTGATGATTGGATTGTTTTGAATGATGATAGTGATGGTGTGATGATTAGAGTGTCCACTCAATCTAAGCATAAGCAAGTGTTCTCAGTATGCTCAAAGGATGTAAAACAAACAAGGTATTGCCCTTGTCAATTCATAAACCAATGATTAATTATGTGATTGATGATGATAGATAGTGTTGTTATTATGGGGAAAGCTATATCCCTAGATCAACACAAGGATGTGGGAACGCTATATCCCATTGATGATGATTGATTTGGTTCATGACAAGATTAGGATCAAAACCTGTTGATTTGATTGGATAATGTTCCTTGATTGATTGGCTTGCTTGATATGGATTAGTGTGACTTGGATTTAAGATCATTGCTTAGATTGATTTGATTGGAAGAAGTGATTGATTGAAATAAATGTTATTGATAAGAAAAATTGATGATGATGATGATTTTCTTGAATGTTGGAATGGATTGTGTTGGATTGATGATGGAATCGATCTTATTGCTTAGATTTTTCGTTGTATATTTGATTTTTTTGATTTTTTGACATATTTTGATTTTTTTTATTTTTGGGGATATTTTGATTTTTTTGGAGTTTTTGAGGAATGTTTTGGGATGTCAATGGATTGACAATATGAGTAGCCTTTGTGCTAGATACCAATGACAAGGGAGAAAACCAATTCTAGGTGCAAGGGATGGATAAAAGGATGAGCTCATAGTAAATGGGATGAAAGGCTCATGAGAGTTGGATGGATAAAGAGATAGGCCATAAAATGGAAAGCTCAAGATAAACGAATGGGGATAAGCTATAAGATGGAAAGCTCATGATAAGGATACGCCATAGTGCATGGATCATAAGGGAGCTAGGATGTGATCTCAAAAGGCTATGTTGCATAGGAAGAACTTGCCCCATTCTAGGTGGTAATGCTTAGGATTCTTTGCGTGACAAAGTTCATGACCAAGGGATGACATGATAGATTTTACATGATGCTTATGATGATAGGAGGACATGATGGATTTGTTTGAATGGGATGGATGAATGGTCAATAGATAGGACTTGGTTTGGAAAGAAGGTATGTCAAGAAATATCCAAACATGTTTCAATATTTTGCCCCTATGTCTTCATCAGAATCAAAAGGAGGAAGGATGGGTAAATGGGTTCAATGGATAGGCATGTTTATGTAATGGCTAAGGATGGTAGGATGGTATGGTAATGGTAGGATAGAATAGGATGGAAAATGATATAATGGGATAGATAGTTTGGAAATGGATAGGTTGGATGAGACAATGTGCCCCCAAGTGTAAGTGACATCAAAGGTCAACCTACACATGACGCCTGTTTGCCAGGTTTTCATCATGGTACTTATCCAAGGTGCCTATTTACTAGGTTTTCACTGTTGGACGAAGGGATTTCTCTTTACTTTTTTTTTTTTTTATAGATGGGATGACAATTACACATGGCGCCTGTTTGCTAGGTTTTCACCATGGTAATGGATAGGAGGGACTCAATTGTCTAGTGCTATGAAGTTTGATAGTGTCCCTTTAGAGATGGATGATGTCTTCGCATGGACCATGTCATTATGCTCATAGATGTTGATAAGGGATTGCGTGGATGGGGGATGGATTAGGTAGATAATGGATTATAATGTGGAATTATGGTGGGGTAGGCTAGTGGCTTATGGTGTGGATTATATAGGCTTATGGAATGAAGATAGATGAAAATTTTATGCCAAAGCATGGGCCATAGGGTTAGCATGGGGGAGATATGTAGGATAATGGATGGAAGATAGGGAGACGTAGTTATGTGGAGGTGTTGTGGAGTGGAAGGGAACCATGACCAACAGCTGCACACACTGTGATAAACATTGAAGCTTTTGATGAGATGGTGATGTAGGAAGTAATGGAGATGTTTGCTTAGGATATGGTTGATGAAGTGATTTAGGAACCCACATAGATTTAGTATTTTTTGTGCTTTTGTTTTGCTTGTGGGATTTATGAAGGGAATGGAAGTTTTGGATGGAAGTAGGCTTTTGGATGGATATAGGTGGTTGGGATTCTTGAGATGTGGATGAGGATGCCTCATTTGATTTGCTAGCTATTTACTTAGGAACCCAAACCATTTTTCTTTTGGGCTTTGCATTTGGAGGTAAGGATATAGATGGTTGCTTAGATGAACTTTGCTTTGATTTTGATTCTTTATGTCCTAAGGTATGAAGACCTTTATGATTTTTAGTAGGATTTTTAGCTTTATAGGTAGAGGCATCAAAATTTTTGCTTTTGAATCCCATGGGGTGGGTGGAGTGGATGGAATGATTGGAAGATTTATGCTTAAACAATGTGTGCTTTTGTTGGTCATGATTAGGGAGGTAAGGATACTTATGAATGATAGGTATGTTAGGTGTTGGAAGCAATGGTGGAAAGGTGTATGGAGGGATATTTAGAGTTGGTAAAAGTGGAGGCAAAGTGGATGGTGGAAGGTGTACGGTCACATGCTTTTGACATTTATAGGATAATGGAGGTGGAATGGCAACATATGTTTTCGGTAGATGATGGGGGGTGTGATGGAAAGTGGTAGGTTTAGGATGCATGAAGGGATTACCAACATCTTGGCCTTATGTACCTTGGGGTGTGTATCCAAGGCCATATGAGCTTGGGGAAATATTGATATGGTTTGGCTCCAAAATACCTTGTTCACGAAGGCCTAGACCTTTACCTTGGTAGTTGATGTTTTGGAGTATGCGATTGACTATAGGACTAGATGTGTTTTGGGAACTAGACTTGAGTTCTTTATTGGATGGGGAAGGTGAAGTGGATAAAGGTCATTGTTGTCCTAAGGAAGAACACTCATGTATAAGGGTGGTAAGACCAATAGGACATGATGGTGGACTTGAAGTGGGATTGATGGTGGATATGGAAGGAGGATCATTAGGATCTTGATTAGCATTGTGTTCACTAAGATCCAAGTTATTGATTTGATCGTTTATGCTTACTTGGGGGACAAGTGTCTCATCATGACAAGTGGATGTTTGCTCATTATGGATAGGGCTAGATGGTGGATGACTAGGAAAAATGCAGATATCTTGCTCATGGATGGATATATGATTATGGATAGGATCAAGGTGCTCATGGATAGCTTCTTTATAGGTATCATCTTGATCATAAAGAAGGTAAATGTTATGGATGGGTTGCATGAAAGTGTTTTGATCTTGAGTTGTACTAGGGCTTGATGTTTTCACATGATTAGGATTAAACCTTTGACATACCTCTTGGGTTGCTTGAATGGAAGTGGAAGGTTCTTGGATAGGATTTTGGTCAACAACATGAGAACATGATGACTCTTGACTTGGATTAATGATAGGAGACTCTTGAATAGGCTTGATGGCTTGTAGGTCAGATGATGGGCTTGAAGGGCTAAGAATGTTTATTGAGGGCTCTTGGATAGGCTCAAGGATAGGTGGACCACATGATGGGATTATAGGATTGGACATGACCTTTGGAAGTTCTTTGGTAGGTTCATGAATGGGTGTTTGACATGGAGGTACTTTATTCCTAGCTAGTAGCTAATGGATCACATCCTGTGCAAGGGTATGAGTGGATGGGTAATATAATGGATGGATGATAATAGTAGATGGTGTTGTAGGCTTATGATTAGGATTAGGTTGAGGGCTAATTGGATTGGACAGATTAGGATTTGAACTAGATGGGGGTGACACATAGGATGGGGATGATGTGGCATGATTTCCCATTATAGGTGGGTACACCTTGTAAACAATTGAGATAAATATTGGGCATTAATTTGTATTATGGCCTTTGGTCCTATGGTATGCACAATAATCATGTTCATCATATGGACTTTCTTCACATGGTTTGACTTCAGGAAGTTCAATGAGTTTTTCTTCAAACATTCGTTGTAAAACTATCTCAGCCGCATCCTTTGGTGAAGGATTAGAATGACATGGTGATGAAGGTAATGAAGCGCTTGGTGGTTTGGAAGATGGAGGGATCAATGGACTATGATTGGGATCACATGGTGGTGTTGGGATAGGACTAGTTGGCTCATGTGTTGGCATGTGATTGGATGGTGGTGGCCACTCTAGATTTGTATCTCCCTTATCAAAGGTTATTAGATCTTGCATAAGATAAATTGGGCTTTGATTTATGTACAAGGGACCACTTGGATTTGGATATTGTTCTTGTGAAATCACTTAATTGCTTTGTAGATGGGCTTGGTAGTGCATTGGAATGGTGGTATGAGGGATTGGATAAGCTTGAGGTGAATGTTCATAGGTTGATGTGGCATTGACTTGGTGGATAGGTGGATTAAGTTGATAGGAAGTGGATGGATATGACATGTGGCTATAAGGTGGATTAGGTTGATAGTGAATGGCTAAGGATTTATATACTTGTCGAGCTTGACTAGTGGCTAAAAGGTGTTGAACTTGGGCTACAAGGTGTTGCAGATGAGGTGATTGGCCTACGTGGGGTTGAGCTTCTTGGATGAAGAATTGTAATGTTTCAATGGCATCTTGGTTGAGGGGTTGTGATCCTTGATAAAGATTTTGGAGGAATCTTTGGAATTTGATTTTTGGCTCTTCTAGTGTAGACATGTTGTCACCCAAGTGTTTGCCTTAAGTCCTTTTAGCAAGTGCTTGTTTAGGGATTTAGATGATGATGTGGATTGTTTGGATGACTTGGCTATGTTTGGGATGAAAGTGACTGGGTTTGAATGTTATTGGAAGAATGTGTAGGATGACTTGTCTTTATGTGTTTGGGTGTTTAGAGCTTGATGTGGCAATATTGAAACAAATGATTATGCATATACACACATGAATCACTCACACAAGACACATAAGCAAGTTTTAGTTTGGAAGAATGTGATGATGGTTAAGCAAGCATGTGAAAACACTTCAACAAGCCTTAATGTCTAGTTTGAAATAGGGTATGGCCAATTAAGTCTTAGGCTAGTTTGCACAAGGTTGACTATGGAATTGAAAGTGAAATCCTGCCACACAGCTGGGAGAAAGGGGTAACCCACCCTTCACCTTCACTTCCCAAAGGTATAAAGTTCTTTGGGGCTTAGCAAAGAGTGACAAGATTTACAACTCCCAATGAGGGTGTCTTTCGATTCAGCCTTGACTAAGGTCATCCCTTGGAGTGGTGTGTCTCCAAGCAGGCCTCCTAGATAGGGTTTACAAAAGAAAACCAAGTGACCTATCACTTGATTCACACTCGCACTTGTTAATTGACCCTTTAAAAATGAGATGTGTGGAAGACAATTCAAGCACTTGTTCTTTTTAGATCCAAATCCAAATGCGTAGGAAGACAATGATTCATTTTAAGCCCAATTTCAATGGTATGATTGCAAACAAGTTGTTCATTTTATGCCCAAAGTCTAAATGTGTGATCAAGCAAGATTGGAAGATAAGAAATGAAATGATTGCACCTAGTTAATTCGCTGTCCAAATATGTTGTAGATGTTGATGTCAATGTTTCTCTAGCTCCTTATGATCACCTACAAAAAAAAAATGATATTATAATGCAGGCATAAAAAATAGGCTCATTAGGCAAGAAAAATTGTAATTTTAGATGCATAGCCGAAATAGATTTGATTATTTTGATACATTTTTGGTTTGAAAATTAAAAAAGCAAAGAAGAGACCCCTATTAATTTTTAGAGAGCTTTCCGAAAATGTAAAGAAATCAAAGAAATTCCTTGATTTGCGCCCAGAAATGTGGATTTATGAAAAAGGTACAGTGGGCAAAGATTTGATTTTTTCGCACTGTGTATGAGGAAAAATTGATTAAATCTAAACTAATAAAACCAAAAACCAATCACATAAAGTGAACCAATCTAAGTAAAAGCCATTATCATAAAATTAAAGATAAATGAAAGCTCTTACCAAAACCTGTATTGTTCCTTTTTGGAGAAGTGTGGATTGCTCAATCAAGTTGCGAAACCATAGCTGCAACAAGCAAGTAGTGTGCTCAATGTACTCAAAGATCAATGTTAAGAGATCGTAAGGTTGCTCAATCGACGTGTTTTGTATGCTCAAAGCTTTGTTAAGTATGCCTAAGAATACGATCGAAGAGAGAGGCTCAATGAAGGAGATGAGGGGGGTTTATATAGGTTTCAACAGAGATCGATCAACGGTCCAGATAATTTAGAAGAATCAACGGAGGAGAACAGTTGAGGAACGTGCAATGAATAAGAAGAAGACATGTGTCTTGCTTTCTTTTGCATGAGAGGAGTTATCAAGAATAGAAGAATGAGTTAAAGCAATTAACAGAATGTAATAGTCAGTTAAGTGATTTTAAAACAAGAAGAAGGGATTTGCATGAGAATAAAAAAATATTTAGTTTTATTAAATATAGAAAGCTTGAGTTATTTTAGAAATAACTCAAATTTAGAAGAAAAAGCAATTTAAATAAATAATTGATTTTTTTAAATTTAGAGAAGATATTATTGGAAGAAATAATTAAATAATTAGAATTATTTAATTTAGAAGATTTGAAAGCAAAATAAATAAATAAATTTATTTAATTGTTGTGCATGATTTTGGAAGAATGATTTTGATCTAATTAAATAATTGTAGACACCCTAAAATGACCGTGTCGTCAAATCACTGACATTCCATTATCTTCCTAATCACCTGCATTTCAACATTAATTATCATCATATTCTTCTAAATCTCCTAAATTCAACATTAATTAAATAAATCCTCGTTATTTAATTAATTAAATCAAATTCCTCTATATTCTTCCACAATTAAATAATTTTTAATTATTTAATTAGATCATTATCCTCTTTCCAAAAATTAAGTCTACATTAATTAAATATATCCAATTATTTAATTAATTCAACAAATTCCCTCTTATCTAAAATTAAATAATTCTTAAATTATTTAATTAAATCAAATTTATTCTTCCAAAATCATGCACAACAATTAAATAAATTTATTTATTTAATTTGCTTTTAAATCTTCTAAATTAAATAATTCCAATTATTTAATTACTTCTTCCAAAAATATCTTCTCTAAATTTAAATAAATCAATTATTTATTTAAATTGCTTTTTCTTCTAATTTAAGTTATCTTTAAAATAACTCAAGCTTTCTTGCTCATCAATTAAATATTTCTATATTTAATAAAGCAAAATATCTTCTTTTCTCATGCAAATCCCTTCTTCTTGTTTTAAATCACTTAACTAATTGCTTTATTCTTTTAATTGATTTATCTCTTCAGTTAACTCATTCTTCTATTCTTGATAACTCCTCTCATGCAAAAGCAAGCAAGACACATGTCTTCTTCTCATTCGTTGCACATTCCTCAACTGTTCTCCTCCGTTGATTCTTCTGAATTATCTGGACCGTTGATCGATCCTCCTTGAAATCTATATAAACCCCCCTCATCTCCTTCATTTACTCTCTCTCTCTTCGATCGTATTCTCAGGCATACTTAACAGCGCTTCGAGCATACACAACGCGTCGATTGAGCAACCTTACGATCATTTGACATTGATCTCTTGAGCACACTACTTGCTTGTTGCAGCTAGGGCTTCGCAACTACATTGAGCAATCCACATATCTCCAAAAGGGAACAATACAGATTTTGGTAAGAGCTTTCATTTGTCTTTGATTTGTGATTTATGGCTTTTACTTAGATTCGTTTCCTTTATGTTATTGGGTTCTTTGGTTTTATTTAGTTTAGATTTAATCCATTTTTCCATATACACATATTTCAGTGCTTTTTTTTTTGAAATAGGCTAGAATTTCGTGATCTACATCGTGGTGAAATTGGTTTTTTCTCAAGATTCTCTAATTTTTTCAGAAAATTGATTTTCTCACTGCTGTCTTTGTCTCGTCACAGTTTTTTGACTTTTCAAGCTTCATAACTTTCACAAACGGACTCGGATTCAGGTGATGTTTTTTTTGAAAGTTGGTATTTTTCTGTCCTCTACACAGTGGTAATATTTTTTCAAAGATTTTCTGAGATCTATTTTTTAAGACCACTCATTGGCCTATTCTCAATCTCTGACTTCAAGCACTTGCTAACTTTTGAGTTTGTGTGGACCTAATATCACTTGTTGCAGCTTCTTATTACTCATACAGAGCAAATAGGTGTTTTTAACATGTTCATGCAGGATGAGCATTGAAGACCTCTTGATCTATCTCACTAAGTCTTAGAAACACATTGCATGCTTAAAAGGATAATTGAACAAATCTTTTCTTGCAATCTAAGTCTTAGGAACATACTGCTTTTCTTAAGGGACAATGGACATGTATGAACAAACCCCTCAATTTTCTAAAGGACAATGGACATGAATGCCAAACACTTCATTTCATAAGGGACAATTTACAACTACAATCGTGTGTGTGCATAGCTTAGTTGCACCTTATTTTTCTTATAACGGGACAATTGAACCTTTGTGTGACGTGCTTGATTTTACATTTTTTGTACTTCCTTTAGAAGGGCCTGCTTTTGGATTGCGTTTCATCCAAAAGGGACGACCCTAAGCGGAGTTTTCCTTTGAACCGCTATATAAAAGGGATAAGGCGAAAGCCAAGTCCTAACCGACGTCAGCCTTACCTTGTGATGCCAAACTGAAAAGAGGTGTACTAGCCCTTTGTGGAAACGATTTTCACATTGAGCGAAGTGTTTGAAACTCTTAGTAGGATTGGTTAAAGCTTTTAGTAGCTTGTCGCATTGCTCGTAAGGCGTTGGTCCCTCAAAGTCACTAAGAACCAATTTAGATAGAGACTACCCGACCTACCTCCGAACATTGCGGTAATCATCAGTGCAAGGGAAATCGATTTAAACCCTTAAGACACTCACCATTGGCTCCCTTGAGAAGAGATAGTATTCCCTCGGACATAAAGCTCTTGTGACCTACTTGAGCTTTCCAAGGGGAGGGTGAGATATCCCTACCTATCGTCTCTCGCAAAGATACTAAATATCTGACACCTTTATGGAATGATATTTTTATCGACGGAGTATTAAGCTGTGAGCTGATCTACTACAATGAAACCTTGTCTCTAGGGATAAAAAGTGCTTGTTATTGATTGCAACTGTATTAGACCTGTGGTAACATTGGGCTTGTTTGGAGCCTTGAACATACACTATATGTTGTGTCAGTCCTTGTGCCTTTTTTGACCACTTGTTTGCTATGTTTTCTCTTGCCAAACCAATCCAATCAGAAACAGAAACATCTTTGCCTTTGAAAAACATCAGTCACTACTTCAGCGCCCCTGGTACTACAGCAGCTCGCCTTTGGTAATACAGTAGATCGCCTTTGGTCAGCAGTAACCCGCCTTTGGCAAAACTCTACTTCAGCACCCTTGGTATAACAGTAGCTCGCTTTTGGTCACTGTAGCTCGCCTTTGGCATAGCAGTAACTCGCTATTGGCAGCTCAGTCCGTCGCCTCTGGCCCACAGTAGCACGCTTTTGGTGGCACAGTCCTGCGCCTCTGGTCAAACAGTATAGCGCCTTTGCTTCAGTACTTTGTGCATCAGAGTTTGTCCGTTTCTTCAAAGCATCTCACAGATTCCCAGCATTACATTGTGTCCTAAGTGTATCCCATGGTCACCACTAGGCTACAGCAAACTATGAAGTCTAGGCAAGTTGTCCCTAAGAAGCACAAGTCACCCCCTCGCACACCACAATCAGGTCGTCTCAACATTACTCCCAAGGTGACTCCTAGTACACCCGCGGCAAAACCAATCAGCTCTCCAAACATGCCGCACATAGAGGAACCAAGTAATCCTCATGAGGATAGAACCCCTTTGCTAAATGCACCGCAGTATACCACAGGCTTGCCTCTAGATTTTGTCCCACAAGGTTATATCGTAGATCAAACCCCATCTCAAGAAGAGTGACACTTTGAAATAGGTCAATCCTCTCAAGAAGATGGGCAAGATCTTGATGAATTTATACAAGATCCTAGAGCTATAGCTGCCTTTGATAAAATCCTTAGTGAGAACCAGGATCATTTCTTTCGCTTGCTTGCAAAGCAAGGTGCCAAGTTACCTCCTGATTTTGATGTGTCCACTCTCAAGGAGAGCAACAACACCCAAGAAACCATACAAGCGGTGCAAACCATGTCCACGGCAACTACGCCCTTACCTACTCAAGGTTCGCAGTATAGGAATCCCCTTTTTCAAAATCCAACAGGGGAGAGGCCCATATCACCACTTTTGACTCCTATGGAGATCTATCAAAACCAACAAGAAACTCTCCAACGTCAAGCAGAGTTAGCTAAGCAAGCCACCTTAGCTCGGTTGAATGTGCAACCACCTCCTAAAGTGTCCACCCCAAGCGCAAGTAGAATCTTGGTTACCCCATCACGCGTAGGTTTCCCACCCAATTACAATCCGGGGAACACGTATGTAGCCATGCAACAAGGGTCTCAACATATGCCACCTCCTATATCATCACACCTGCATGTCTCTCAACCAATTGGAGTCACGCAGCCCCAACCACAACATTCTTCTACTCTCATCTTCAATCAACCCCCACCGTCGCAAAACACTTCTACCTATGTTCCTCCTCCACAACGTTCATCCACGCTCAACTTCTTTCATACATTACCTAGCCACTCACAACATTCCCAACATCAGGTTTCCCAAAGCTATGTGCCACCTTCACAACCTAATCAAACGCACTTTAGCTTTCCTCCCCCCAATACGTTTCTTCAACCATCGCAGAGCCAACATTCTTACCTAGTGCCACCTCCACCTCTGCCTAATCAAAACCCCCAATTCCAACCCAATCTGAACCAATCATACAATCCATACAATCCCAATCAATCTTACGACCCTTACAATACCACTGCGCATGGCTCACATTATAATCTTCCATATGGGCAACACCAACCACTTTTTGGACAACAGGAGATGTTACCAACCCCTCCCACGACTATGGAACTAAAGATTGCGGAGGTGCAACAACAGCTATCTGATCTTACGTTTGGCCACACCAAAAAGAGCTTCTCCTTGGAGGAAGTGTGCCCTTATCCTTTTGATCGGTCGTTACCAATGATCCCTTTTCCTCAAAATTTCACTATTCCCAAGTTTGATAAGTACAAAGGAAAAGGTGACCCAAAAGACCATCTTAGGGAATTCTATCTTGCTTGCTTCGAGGTCTCTCACAATGACACATATCTTATGCGTCTTTTTCCTCGCAGTCTTGGAGGACAAGCAATAGAATGGTTCTCACACTTACCTACGGGTATCAAGTCTTTCAACGAGCTAGCAGAAAAGTTTGCCACCCATTTTTCTTACAACGCAGAGCATGAGATTTCCATGACGGACCTATGCAACAATAAACAGAAAAATGGTGAAACTTTCATTTCTTTCCTCCAACGATGGAGACAAATGGCTAGTAAATTCCCTTTCAAGATTCCAGAGAAACAGCTTGTTAGCATATTTGTACAGAACCTCAACCAAGAGTTAGGTTTCCATTTGCAAATCCTTAGTGCTACAACCTTCGATGAAATCACATACAAGGGCATCAACATTGAGAAGGCCCTCATTGCTAAAGGTGTGGTCAAAATCTTTAAGGAGACGAAAGATAGCAATTCGCATCAACAGTCGAATGATAAACCCAAATATTGGAACAAGAACAAAAACGTGGTCAATGATGGAGTGGTCGATGCTAAGCATGTCCAAACGTTGCAAATACCACTACAACTCTCCAAACCAAGTCAAGCTCCACCTCAACAATAGTAGCAACAAAGGCAGCCTTATCCCAACCAACAGCAACGACAACAAGAGCGGCCCCAACAAGATTACCCTCCGCGACGTCAATTTACTCCTTTGGGAGTGCCCATCGAATCGGTCTTACAGCAAGCTTTGCAGAAAAGGCTCATAACCTTACCTAATGCACCTCCTTATGGAGAACCTATCTACAAAACTGCACGTTACAGAGACAATGAGTATTGTGAGTTCCATAGGAGCAAAGGTCATCGAACTGCGTCTTGCATGAAGCTTAAGCACCTCATCCAAAACCTCATCGACGGTAATCAAATCACCTTTGAGAATGAATCACCAGCGCAACACACGAACAAGGATCTCGATATGTACAAGGAACCATTCCCTCATCATGGTCCACCTCCTCCTCAGGATAGAGGTAACGGTATCAATCACGCTTCCACGTCCTTCGATTCCATTGTAGGTCGTTTTGAAGAGAGTCGAGTGTCTACCCTCACCATCAAAGGCAAATCTACAGATTGTGCTGTTACTACTCGTCGAGGTCATGTCACTATTCGTGCACCTACACCTAGGCTTCCAGTTCAGTCTGATTATAATCTTGTCGAACATCTAGGGAGAACACCAGCACAGATCTCTATTTTGGACCTTCTACGGTAATCACCTGCACATAGAGTGGTGCTAGAAAAAGCCCTCCAAGAGTCGTCCGTTCCTAACAACATAGCTGTCGCAGATTTCCAAGCTATAGTGGGTAATATTACTTCACCTTACACTGTGGTCTTCTCTGAGAAAGACCTTCCCTCCCATGATCCTTGTCACAACGATGCCCTCCATATTGAAGTGCTCATCCATAAGCGCAAAATCAAACGTATACTCATAGATGGTGGTGCTGGTCTCAACATCTGTTCTTTAAAGTTACTAAAGCAATTGGGATACTCTGAGGATCACGTCAACACTGAGCATAGTATTACAATCAAGGGGTATGATGATGCAGAATGCCGTTCAGAAGGTGTTATTCACTTGCCGATACAACTGGGCCCTGTCATGCTAGAAACAAGGTGTCGAGTCCTTGACATTGAGCTGCCTTACAACATTATCCTAGGCCGCCCATGGATCCATGCAATGAAAGCTGTTCCCTCCACGTACCATCAGTCCCTCAAGTTCCCATACAATGGTACGGAGATCACCATCCCAGGAGATCCTAATCCTTTTGAATTTTGTCGTGTCTTGCAAGGAAGCTATAAGAATTGCAACCAAGTGCCTAAAAATGACAAATCCCTTGAGTCCCCTCTCTATGTTGACCCTGAAACTCTCACGCAAGCCTCTACAAGTGAGCCTACACCCCTCCCCAAAATCACAACTCGCTTTCGGGATATAGGCTTTGGCACTTATGATATCTTTGAATCTTGTTGTGTAGGGCGGATGCCTCTATCTCCAAAATCTTACGACCAACCACCCATTGCTAAAGTTATAAAAAAAGCAACTATTCCTCCCCCAACATTCCTAACCCAATTCCAACATGGACGGTTATTGGAAGAGGAAACTATTGAGGACATCTCTTCTTGGCTCTACAAGGAGAAAGAACCAGTCACGATACCAGTCAAGCAATATGGCAATGGCTTAAGGATAGTGAAAAACATGGGCTATAAAGGCAAAGGTGGCCTTGGGAAACAGAATCAAGGCACTATGGAGCCCATTGTGGTAACAAAGAAGCTAGACAAGAAAGGATTAGGATTTGGTAAGAAGGTACCGCGCGCCTCGGACATCGAGTATATCCTCGACGAGGTAGCTAACACTTTTCCCGCCGATACGACGTCTACAGAGGATATCACCGATGACTCTTCCCTCCACATGACCAATCTATTCGCAGAATCCTCCATTTTTACACTATCCTCCGTATCCTTAATTTCCACCACCAGCACCCAGAATGTCATGCTTGTCTACCCTGAACTTATCGATTGGGACCAACAAGGGGCCCCTGTTATAGATGTCTTTCAGAATGACGAAGCTTTAGTTGAATTCATGGGACTTCGAGAAGGTATCCCTCTTGGCGATCACAAGGCAGGTTTTGTAATGGAACTTGAGCCCACGGCTTATTTTGGTGAGAATGCCAAATCCTCCAGTCGCAAAAGTGCAAATAAAGAAAGATCTCTAGGTGAAAACCACACTGTGGCACCTCCTGATCATAAAATAGTAAAAATAAAGGACATATCCAAAGGTGAAAACCCAACTATGGCACCTGAGGATGGAGGATTTGACCTTCCTTTACCATCTAAGTACCAAGAGAAATCAGCTCTACTAGTGGAAGATTCTACAGAGATCAACCTAGGTACAGAACAGAATCCAAAGACAACATTCCTAGCGGCATCATTATCTGATACAGAGCATAGAAATCTTAACAACTTCTTCTTGCAACGAACCATCAACTTTGCATGGACCTATGCAGATATGCCAGGGCTAGACCCTAAGCTGGTAGTTCATTATCTCACAGTTGATCCCAAGGTGAAACCAGTCAAGCAAAAGTTGAGAAAGATGCACCCACAGATCGCTCTCCTAGTGAAAGTAGAAGTACAAAAGCTATTAGATGCAAAGTTCATACGACCTATTGACTATTCAGATTGGGTCTCAAACATTGTACCTGTATCTAAACCTAATGGGCGCATCCGCATGTGTAATGATTTCAGAGATCTCAATAAGGCATGTCCTAAAGATGACTTTCCACTACCAAACATTGACATTATAGTGGACTTGACAGCTGGTCACGAGATGCTTTCTCTCATGGATGGATTCTCGGGTTACAATCAGATAAGGATAGCTGAAGAAGACAAACACAAAACAACCTTTACATGTCCTTGGGGCAATTACTGTTGGTGTGTCATGCCGTTTGGTCTGAAGAATGCAGGAGCAACCTATCAGCGAGCTATGACAGTGATCTTCCACGATCTATTCCATCACATCATGGAAGACTATGTGGATGATATATTGGCTAAATCTTCTAGAGCAGAACATATACAAGTCCTAGGACAGATCTTTGACAGGCTTGAAAAATACCAAGTAAGACTCAATCCTAAGAAGTGTGTCTTCGGTGTCACATCAGGGAAGCTGTTGGGATACATAGTATCTCGTAGGGGCATCGAAGTAGATCCAGCAAAAGTAAAGGCTATAGTGGAGATGCCTCCACCAAAGAACCTTAAAGCATTAAGGAGCCTCCAAGGAAGGTTACAGTCCATCAGGCGTTTCATATCACAGCTAGCAGATAAATGTCAACCCTTTCAACACTTGCTCCGAAAGGATGTCTCGTTTCGATGGGACAACAAGTGTCAGGCAGCGTTTGATCAACTTAAGGAGTATCTAGCTACACCTCCTGTATTGGTTCCACCAGTTGCGGACAAACCCTTGATATTGTACATCTCCACTACAAATTCGGCCCTAGGGGCCCTGCTAGCACAAAATGATGACTCAGGCAGAGAGCACGCAATTTACTATATCAGTAGAACCTTGGTGGGATATGAGCTCAATTATTCACCAATGGAAAGGGCTTGTTTAGCAGTAGTGTTCGCCTCCCAAAAGTTGCGACATTACATGCTGAACCAACACACAAATCTGATAGCCAAGATTGATCCCTTGAAATATCTATTAGCAAAAGCAGCTCTCACAGGCAGACTGGCTAAATGGGTTATGATCCTTAGTGAGTTCGACATTGAGTACACAGATCATAAAGCAATTAAAGGACAAGCCCTCGCGGATCAACTAGCAGAAGCACCTATGAAAGATATGATGGTAATAGTTTGTCATTGATGTCAAAAGGTTGTTATTGATCATGATACAGGTGATGGAGCTTATTATCTTGCTAACTTGTGTTGAGCTTGTACAAAGTCTTCTTTCAGATTGATCATAAGTTTGATGTCATACATTTGGAGTCATATGATGATGTGAATTTAAAAGTAACTGGTTGTGCTCTTGACATACTTGACATGGTTTTATACAGTCAGTAACAGTGGATAGAGTTGACAGTAACATTGGTAAGTTCATTAGTTGATCATTGGTGCTCATCAAGTGTCAGGTCTATCAAGGATGTGGTTGTTAAGGAGATCTTCAAATGGTTTCTCATGATCTTGATGTGTAGTGTTCATATTGGTCCTTGGAGTTATCAGTTTTTGGTTTATGATGGTAATCATTATTCATCATCTTCTTTCAGGATCACAGGAATAATTTGATGACATGCCTTTCTTATTGGATGATCAGTTAGATGAAATCATGTTGTAAATTGATTGTTGCTTCTTATAGCTCATATGGTTTGAGTTGATTGATGATATCCCATGATACAAAATCATAAGTTGCTTTGAAAAGTACATCTTCAAGAGTTCTTATACAGTATGACATAATGTTCATGGCAGAATTGGTTCGTTGAACTATGCAGAGTTATCTTGAGTCTAAGATACATAATTATTCATCTATTGTTTAGGGTTTATATTAAAAGGAAGCCAAGGGGTTAAAATTTCTAAATTATAGTTATTAAAGCTTATTTTTCCCATCATCTCCATTGTGCTCTTTTTGTTCTATCCTACTGTTGACCTGTGTTCATAGGTCATATCACTAACACTTACCTATTGGAGGGATTATAGCTCGTCAAAGTGACCGGCCTCTTTTAGCCTTCACCGATGGCAGTGGTTAACACATGAGCGCCAATATTATATCAAGGCTGTTTGTAAGGTGAAATGGGCGGGCTTACCATGTATTTAAATTTAAATTATCACCGATGGAGAAATGTGGGCGGGTTTTGCAAATGAGTTTGAATTTAAAACTATTACCGCCAAAAGGGATAAGTGGAGCCCGATGGATTAAAGAAAAATACTATTAAATTTTGTGAGAAATTTAGTAAGTCATGAAACCCGATCTCCTAGCCTTTTATGGCTTTAAATTTTTTTAGAAACCTTCTTTATTTTCTAAAGTACTATTTAGAATTTTAAATGGAGATTTTTTTTGGTGATAAGATATTTTTAAAATTAGAAATTTTTAGTCTATAAACTCCAAGAGATGGTTTTAAGGATATTTTTTTGAAGGCAAATACTGATGGAGTTTTGGAGATTAAAAGGAAAGAAGAGATTTTCTTTTTGAGATAGATATATTGTCATTTTCGGAAAAGAAATTTTTGTTTGAGAATAAGGCAGATTGGAGACAAATTTTTGAAGACAAATTTTATAGATTGAAGAGAAGATAATAAGTTTGATGATTAAATCTTCTTGCAGGAATATGAAGAAAAAGAAATTTTTTTTGAAGCAGATTAAGATTTCATAGAAGTTGAAAAGTTTTTAATGCAGAGAATTTTTTTTGAAGAGGATCTGAAGATATTACTTGCAGAGAAGTTCAAAAGTTTTGAAAAGATAATATTTTCTTATAGAGCTCTGATTGATTTTATTAAAGATTTGTCTTATGAGAAAATATGGATTAGAGATTGAAGATTTATTTATTATTTTGTTTGCAATCAGAGATTGTTTGTTTTGCAGGAATATGAATCAAATTTGAAGAGTTTATTTGCAGGAGAAAAGGAAATGTGTTTTTGCAGAAAAGTGAAATTTCAAAAGTCTTATTGTTTATAATTGCAAAATTTGTGTGATCAGATGCAGGAGAAATTTATGAAGGAATGTGAAAGGTTCCAAGGCAGTGAAAAGACATTCAACTTGTATAAATTTGTTTTTCAGGTGCATTGATTGTATGTAATGAAGAAGGAAAAAGATGAAACATACAGTGTTGTGAAGTGTTGGATTAGAATACAGATTTAATATGCAGTGTTGTTGAATGGATTAGAATGCAGTGTTGATTGGATCAGAATAAAGGATTGTTGAGTGTATCTGAATGTCAGATTGAATAGAATGGGTATTTGACAGACATATATTTGTATTGAATGAAACAGAGTATCCCTCTGATTTGCTTATTACATTTATTGGTAATTTGGTTTGCCAGTGAGGCACAATATGCCAGTGTGGCTTGTGGTCAGTGAGACCTTTCTACACTAGTGAAGCTTGTGGTCAGTAAGACCTCAATATTTGTCAGTGAGACAATTTGTATTGCCAGTGAGGCATGTTTTTCAGTTAAGCCAGTGAGGCATTTCATGAGTGGTTTTTCTACCCCTGAGGGTTTTCCACTCGGTAAAAAGGTTGTGTCTTAATTTCTTCTATGTGTGTGCATATTATTGGTTTGATCATGTTTTGTTTACATCTGTTATTGTAAGTCTTGTGCATATAAACTTAACAAATCATTAATGTATTCCTTTCCATCTGTTCTGTAAGAGAAAGCTTTTAAAAAGTTGTAAAATGTTTGAAAATTAATACAACACTGATTCACCCCCCCTCTCAGTGTTGTCCAGACTCCTACAAGATACACATCCTATGGTAGCAGACTTTCCTGATGAGAATCTATTCACTCTCGCTAACTCCATAATGTGGAAGTTGTACTTTGACGGTTCTTACACACAGCATGGCTCAGGAGCTGGCATCTTATTTGTTACACCTCAGAATGACTACATTCCAAAGTCATATCAGCTAGCATTCCCTTGCACCAACAACATAGCTGAGTATGAAGCACTCCTTATAGGTCTCAATACAGCAGTTCAATGGGATATCACAGAATTACAAGTATATGGAGACTCACAGCTAGTCATTCGCCAAGTCACAGATGAATACCAAACAAAGGATGAAAAGTTGGTCCCCTACAAACAACTAGTGGATGCCTACAAACCACATTTTTCTAGCATCACATTTGAGCAAATTCCAAGAGAACATAATAAAGCTGCAGATTCTATGGCTTCTGTAGGGTCACTGATTGATATGCCTGCTAATACACAGAAGTGTGAATTCTTGATCGAGCAATTGTTGATACCAGCCGTCGATGTTCCTGTTACTGAAATCATCTGCGAACTTGTTGGTCCTAATTCCCCATGGTACGAAGATATCTATGAATACCTCAAGAACAAAACCTTTCCCCCTGACCTATCATCCACTCAACGCAAAACCTTTATCCGTCGATCCTCTCGTTACATCATTCCGGGTGATACACTATATCGCCGGAGTCTCGATGGTATCCTCTTACGATGTCTTAACACGGAAGAAGCCGAAGCTACCTTACGAGACATACACGAAGGCGTCTGTGGCGCACATTCTTCCGGTCCTAATCTTGCTAAGAAGATACTCAGAACAGGTTATTACTGGCCTACAATAGAGCAAGATGCTGCACAATTTGCTAAGAAGTGTCTACAATGTCAGCAGCATGGAGATCTGATTCACGCACCCGCTCATGAGTTACAACCTGTGACAACTCCATGGCCTTTTTCTCAATGGGGTCTCAACCTCGTAGGACAAATTCACCCTTCCTCCTCAAATGGCCACAAGTTTATCATTACCGCCACTGAGTATTTCACGAAGTGGGTGGAAGCCATTCCTATGACCTATATCACCGGTAAGCAAATAGCCAATTTTATCCTAAACTACCTCATATGTCGGTATGGTATTCCCCAAGCCATTGTCACTGATAATGGGAGACCATTCAAGAACGTGCTTTATGCATACAATACAATATCCAACATCGCTTTTCAACTCCCTACTATCCGCAGAGTAACGGCCAAGCTGAGGCTTCCAATAAAACCATTCTCAAAATCCTCAAGAAAATAGTCAATGAAGCTGGTCGTGATTGGCACTTACAACTCAATCCCGCCCTATGGGCCTACCGCACTAGTATCAGAACACCCACTGGTGCCACACCATATGCCTTGGTCTTTGGCTCTGAAGCCATCCTACCTATAGAGGTCGAGATCCCATCACTCAGAGTATCCATGCAGGACCTGATCGGCGGAGATGAGTATCGCACTTCTAGATTAGCTGAGCTTGAACTACTAGATGAGAGGCGCCTTGCCGCACTCAATCATCTCCATGTCTATCAAAACCACCTCCGGCGTAATTACAACAAAAAGATCAAAGAAAGACGGTTTCAAGTTGGTGATCTTGTACTTAAGGAGAATCAGAGAAATCAAGCAGATCGAGAGAAGAAGGGCAAGTTTGAGCCTAACTGGTTAGGTCCCTTCATTGTCACAGCAGCATATGGATCGGGAGCTTATACTTTAGCTACACCTGACGGCATTCCTCTAGATGAGCCACTTAACAGTGTCCATCTCAAGAAGTTCTATGCCTGATCCTCAGAGTATTCCCAAAAAATCAAAAAAAAAAAAAAATCAAAAAATCAAAAAACAAAAAAATCAAAAATACAAAAATACAAAAAAAATCCATCCTCTGGTGAAAACCTAGAAAACAGGCGCCTTGGATAAGTACCATAGTGAAAACCTGGTAAACAGGCGCTATGCGTAGAGTCAGCATCCATCGTCTATCGAGTCCTGTCCACTCCTTGTCCAGTTCGCAACCTGCTTCATCCATTCATCCATAATAAAACCATTGACTTTGTTTGCATTTCCATCTCCCTACCTAGTATAGCTTGGAAATTTGTCAGTGTCCCTCGTCATCATCCCACATCTTGATCTGTGTCTACAGTTAACACTGTCTTGTCCTAGGTCAAGTCTTTCTGTGTCTTCTTCGGCGGTCACCCCTACAGTTTCCTCTACCAGAATGGGGGCAACTCTTTCCTTAGTGTCGGTCTAGGATTGGTTCCTTGTTTGTGGTTCGTAGCGCATACTTCAATCTTGTCTCATTTCCACAGGTAACACCCTTTAACGGACACTTCGCTCCTGCGATAAGGCTGTTATCTTCTCAACACTTCTTCTACATCATCACCTCCCCCAGAACTACATATCATCTCTTCTCAATCTTAAGATACCTTGATCCCATGGATATGGGTATGTAGGCAGTCTGGAATATGAAGCACGTTTCCAGTACTCAGGTACATAAGATCACCTTTTCTCCGCTCTTCTTCTACATCATCACAATAACCAAAACTACATATCATCTCTTCTCAATCTTAAGGTACCTTGATCCCATGGATATGGGTATGTAGGCAGTCTGGAATACGAAGGACGTTTCTAGTACTCAGGTACATAAGATCTCCCCCTTTCACCTTGACCCATTCATCACTCTATCCAGAACTACATATTTATCACGTTCATCTTCCATCGTCGTGTGCCTTGATCCCGTGGACACAGGGTATGTAGGCAGTCTGGAATACGAAGGATGTATCTAGTACTCAGGCACACACGATCCATCATTCTCCACCCGTCTCAATCCATTAGCACTGTCATCCTTCTAGTCTTCCGTTTGTCAAACTCCATTCGCCTCGACTTGACTAACTCAAGCAGCAAGCTAGCGCATCCTTTCAAAGCAAAAGTCCTTAACAAACTTGAAGCAAAGCGGCTTTCTTCCAGAGTCATCTACTGTCCTGCATACCGATTGCCAACATCAGCTAAGTACCGCTTAACCAAGCCCTAGATCAACAAGCTTGTCTTCTACGAAGTGTTCCATTGTCGAGACCAACACACGCGTCTCCTGCGACATGTGGCATTTCCTGCAAGTGAGACATTGTCTTTTTAGGTAGATAGCCCCCTTTAACGGACACAGAGTTCCTACGATAAGGCTGTTATCTTTCCTATCCAATCTATCCTGAGCAACCTCTTTGGCAAGAGAAAATGTTGGCTGTATGTTTACTTTGTAAGTCAGTCAATTTGTGTTATGGTTTATCTTTTGTTCCTTTTCCAATACCTATTCAAGACTACCTTGATTTATCTATAATCTTGGTATGTTGCGATGCAGTACGGATTTGGGGCATAGTCATTGCTTTCTGTGTGCCGTGTTTGAGGAATGATCTTTAGTATCTTTCTTAGCATTCTATTTATCTTGTGTGTGTTACGACCTAGCATCTTGCATATTAATAGTTCTTCTTGCATTTACATGTATTGAAGTTTATTTTATGTTCAAGACTATGGCTTATTCGCATGTTCCAACAAGGTTATATTATGTCTAAGGGATCTAGGTTCAAACCGTTTGCTTGCGGAGTCAACGTCCACGCACTCAGATATTACAGCACCTTGGTCTTTTATACCTTGGTGGCAAACTATCCACGTGCTATATCAAAAATAAGGATTGCTCTTTATAAACAAATGTGAAACCATTGCAACAAGCTCATCCATTTACACCATCCATTTTTCCATGGCCTTATATAGTTTTCCAACAATAATCGATCAACAGTCTTTTCTATCATGTTCTCTTCTATCTCCACTTTCTTCTATCTATCATCAACCCAACCTCGCCTATCTCCAACAAATCTTCTAGTCGAGCATCAACACAGTTCTTCTATCGCTTCCCTATCTTTCCTCTCGAGGGGGCACCCTACGCCAGCTACGCTGGGGCAACTACCTACACTGGGGCATCAAAAAATTGTATTACATCTTCAACAATCGTTTTCTTTGACGCAACGCTAAATGCTGCATTGCATCAAAGAGGGGCAAAATGTAGACACCCTAAAATGACCGTGTCGTCAAATCACTGACATTCCATTATCTTCCTAATCACCTGCATTTCAACATTAATTATCATCATATTCTTCTAAATCTCCTAAATTCAACATTAATTAAATAAATCCTCGTTATTTAATTAATTAAATCAAATTCCTCTATATTCTTCCACAATTAAATAATTTTTAATTATTTAATTAGATCATTATCCTCTTTCCAAAAATTAAGTCTACATCAATTAAATATATCCAATTATTTAATTAATTCAACAAATTCCCTCTTATCTAAAATTAAATAATTCTTAAATTATTTAATTAAATCAAATTTATTCTTCCAAAATCATGCACAACAATTAAATAAATTTATTTATTTAATTTGCTTTTAAATCTTCTAAATTAAATAATTCCAATTATTTAATTACTTCTTCCAAAAATATCTTCTCTAAATTTAAATAAATCAATTATTTATTTAAATTGCTTTTTCTTCTAATTTAAGTTATCTTTAAAATAACTCAAGCTTTCTTGCTCATCAATTAAATATTTCTATATTTAATAAAGCAAAATATCTTCTTTTCTCATGCAAATCCCTTCTTCTTGTTTTAAATCACTTAACTAATTGCTTTATTCTTTTAATTGATTTATCTCTTCAGTTAACTCATTCTTCTATTCTTGATAACTCCTCTCATGCAAAAGCAAGCAAGACACATGTCTTCTTCTCATTCGTTGCACATTCCTCAACTGTTCTCCTCCGTTGATTCTTCTGAATTATCTGGACCGTTGATCGATCCTCCTTGAAATCTATATAAACCCCCCTCATCTCCTTCATTTACTCTCTCTCTCTTCGATCGTATTCTCAGGCATACTTAACAGCGCTTCGAGCATACACAACGCGTCGATTGAGCAACCTTACGATCATTTGACATTGATCTCTTGAGCACACTACTTGCTTGTTGCAGCTAGGGCTTCGCAACTACATTGAGCAATCCACATATCTCCAAAAGGGAACAATACAGATTTTGGTAAGAGCTTTCATTTGTCTTTGATTTGTGATTTATGGCTTTTACTTAGATTCGTTTCCTTTATGTTATTGGGTTCTTTGGTTTTATTTAGTTTAGATTTAATCCATTTTTCCATATACACAATAATTGAAGAATTATTTAATTGTAGATAAGAGGGAATTTGTTGAATTAATTAAATAATTGGGTTTCTTTAATTAATGTGGACTTGATTTTTGGAAAGAGGATAATGATCTAATTAAATAATGTAAATTATTTAATTGTGGAAGAATAATAGAGGAATTTGATTTAATTAATTAAATAAAGAGAAAATATTTAATTAATCTCGAAAGTCTGTGATTTAGAAGAATTTGGTGAAATTAATTAAATAATTAGATTATTTAATTAACATTGAAATGCAGGTGATGCTTCAGATTAGACGAAATGCAAGTGATGTGACAACTTGGTCATTTCAGGGTGTCTACATTTTGCCCCTCTTTGATGCAATGCAGCTTACAACGTTGCTTCAAAGAAATCGATAGTTGAAGACATGATACAATTTATTGATGCCCCAGTGTGGGTAGCTGCCCCAGCGTATGCCACCTCGAGCGGGAAGACAAGGAAGCGACAGAAGAATTGTGTTGACGCTCGACTAGAAGAGTGCACGACCAGGTAGGAGGAAAAGTAGAAAGGGGTGGGAAGAAAAACTAAGGGTGGGACACTATAAATAGGTCCCATGGGGACCACAATCCTCAATTGCACCCTAGGAGTTTCTAAATTTAGAGAGGAGCTTCCAAACTAAGGTTGAGAGAGTTGAGCAGACAGCGAGGAGAGATGCTGATTCCAGTGCACAGACATCAAGCGGAGCTTGTGTGGATGTACAGGAGGCCAGCAGGAGCTCTGACAGCGGTCAATGATCGAAAACCCCATTTGAATTCATCGTTTTAGGGCGGTTTAGGGCTAGGTCTAGGCAGGGTTACCATGTTAGCCAAAAGCGCTTTAGGGAGTCGCAACGCGTATGGTAGTCGGTTATAGCGCTTTTGGCACACCACAGCGCGGTTGGTAGGGGTTGTAGCGCTATTGGTAAAATCGCAGCGCGAATGATTTGTAGGTCAGCGCCGCAGTGCAGTTGGCAGTATGCCGCAACGCCTTGGGTAGGGTAGAAAAGCGCAGTTGGTAGGAGATAGTAGAAATCGAGTCACTTCTGGTAGGACAGAGTGGCGCGGTTGGTAGCATGGTGCGGTGCACTTGGTATAAAAAACATAGCGCTTTGGGATAGACAGTGCGGTGCTTTAGGATAGACAGCGCGGTGCTTTTGTAAAAACAAAGCGCTTTTGGCTTGAGTAGAAGAAAATTATAAGTGTGGGGTGAGAAAAGGGATGCCTATCCTAGCTGACAAGAGGGGAAAGGGATGGTTGGGGGTTGCATAGCATAGCCCATGGGTAGATAGGATTTGAGGGATTTGGTAATGAAAAACTAACAAGTGAGTTGTTATGGATGCAGAGGATACTACCACCGCTGATGTCGCGAGAGCGACAGCACGCGATTGCACATGAGGTAATACAGTTGGCATGGGAGGAGGACGCATTCCTGGAGCATGCGGGACTATGGCACGTTGCACATTTGACACACATTAGGGCGAATCTCACCCTAGTGACAGCAGTGGTAGAGAGGTATCACAGCGAGACCTCGTCATTTCACTTTCTGACGGGGGAGGCTACAGTGACACTAGAGTATGTATACCACATCCTGAGGATTCGGATTGATGGCGAGATAGTGGATTTTGACCTGGCGCGGGGCGAGGCAGGCTTGGTGGAGGTCTTCTGCACAGATGACCTTTGGATAGATGATGGGGAGATTCGATGGGCAGACGTCCTGAGACTCTGCGACAGGATCAGATG